>CM042064.1:51157500-53557500 GCA_023525745.1 Arctium lappa
GCATCCAATTGGGCAGCACCGACTAATCCGCGGCGACCCGACCCAGCCCAAATCGACTAGACCCGCCCAGGTACGACTAAGCCCGGTCAAGACCGAACCTGCATACCCATAGACTGGTATGCCCGTAAACCTGGACCCGAACCGACCCGAAGGTTGACCCAAGGTCTGGGTATCGTCGAAGTGCGTCCCCCAGGATTCGAACCCTGGTAGATAGGCATACCATGCATTATCCCCCCAGGACCTTACCACTAGGCTAACACCTCTTTAATACAAATGCTTACTTGATTCGTGATATCTGAAAACAAAAAGTTTCAACACCAACAAACGGATTCAATTGACCGAGCAACATGTTGTAGAACAATCAATACAGAGATGATCAAAAGTCGTAAATTCTCATTAACAATAAACCCTTTAAATAGGGATTAATTTACAATGAGGAAATATACAATATGGTAACTCATAACATTAATACATTATTTCCTCAATTATTTCCTAAATTATTTCTTCAATCAATTCCTTTTTTTTATGAAGGCACAATATTCTTCAATACAATTATAATAATGATTAAGTTGTTGTTTGATTTTTTATTCATTAAGTTCTGAATCTATTAAGTTACTTTTAAACATTAATATGTCTGAATAAATTAAAATAAATTATTGTTTGATTCTTTTTATGAATGAATGATATGAATAACAAAATTACCATTTTAACCTTATGTCTACATAAGTGTTGAATGAAAATAAATTGTTTGATAAATATTTAAAATGACAAAAATTTATAATAATGTGAATGATTTAAAATACATAAATAATATGAATTGAAAGAGCTCATAACACAATATTTAATAACTTAAAATATATTTAAAACAATAATGTATCGTTGTTTAATAACAATTTTCTTTATTTATGTATGTTGGTAAACTACTTATTTTTTAATAAGTTGTGTTATTAAAAATTGAAGACAAAGGTAATTTTGGAAAAATTCTAACTTAATGCATTAAGATAGGATGGGCTAACTTAACATGTTAAATCAATCTCTTAGTATTAAGTTAAAATCAAACACCTTAATATAACTTAAAAAATTAAGCTAACCACCCATTAAGCTCATTAAGTTGAAAATAAACACCTCCTAAGTTGTTGAACTATTTGTTTAAATGAAAAAGCTATTAAACTTTTTTAATAATTAAATTCTTGAGTTATTTTTTTCAATTAAAAATCATTAAAATTTCACTAAGTTCATGAATATTTTTTTCAATAAAAATAAATATTGAACTTTTAGAAATTAGTCATTTACAATTTTAAATCATTTTAACCCAAAAAAAGTATATGTTTTTTTTTATTATTTGATTCTACATAAAAAAAATAGATAAAAAAGAGGGAGATCGATAGTAGGAGCCAACAACATGATAGGCAATATGGGGAACAGATGGAACGACAGGGAGAGGTGAGTGGTTTGAACGGCGTAGGTTTGGGAATGGTCAAATTGATTTAGCTTTCTTTGTACTTTAAAACAATTCTAGTTAGTTACAGTAGTTTTTGTTTTGTTAAAATGATGTTTAGGTAACCAAATTTTAAAAATTCGATAGTTTATTTATTCAAAAACAAATGTTCAGGAATTTAATCATTCAAAATGATAAAGTTTAATGGTTTTTTCATTCACATTTTGTTGTGTTGCTCGGGACAATATAGGAAGGTTTGTTCGGATATAGAGAGTAAGTAGACGAGGGATGGTGGAGCCAACTTTAGTGGAAACAATTGGTCTCAAGGAAGCGTTGAGCTGGATAAACATTAGAGGTTGGAGACAGGTGGTAGTGGAAATAGATTGTCTGGTCGTGATCCAAGCCCTTTGAAGTAGAATGAGATTGAGTTCGTCGTTTGGCCCTTTAATCCAGCATTGCAAGACGATTCTTCGTGATATCCGTAATGTCTCAGTTCATTTTGTGAAACGATCTGCAAACTCGGTAGCCCATAGTATCGCTAGGGACTCGTGAGTCAATCCAAATTGTGTTGAGAATGAAACTAGTTTGCATCAATGTTTCTTGTATCTTTCACTTTCATTAATTAAAGGGTGAAGTTTCTTTAGTGTCAAAATCAATAAGAACACCGGAGTTTTTGTTTAATTATATTGACATAATTATAACGATGAATACTTTAAATGTAGTACCTAAAATTCAAAGCATTAAAAATAGCATAAAAGTTATCAGTAACAATTGAAAATTTATAAGTAATTCATGACTCATACTATTAACAAGTTTTCATGGACGTATTATCCCAAAAAATATGATCTAAAATATAAGTAATTCATGACTCATACTATTAACAAGTTTTCATGGACGTATTATCCCAAAAAATATGATCTAAAATATAAGTAATTCATGACTCATACTATTAACAAGTTTTCATGGACGTATTATCCCAAAAAATATGATCTAAAATATAAGTAATTCATGACTCATACTATTAACAAGTTTTCATGGACATATTAGCCCAATAAAAATAATCTAATTTTTTTTTATTATATACCATTTTTATATTGTCATTCTGCATATCCTAACTATTCTAAATCACAAAAAAAAAAAAAAGAAAGAAATCGAGAACCAAAAGTCGTATGTAGGTTTGGTACTACGATCCATAGATAGTTCGGTGTTGAACATGACAAATTTATTAGCATGGGGCTAAAGGGATCTCGGCTTGAGCTGTCAATTTTGACATAAAAACATAATTAATTCCAATTTTGATTGGCTTTAACAAAAATAACCAAAATCAAAACCTCAAGCTCAAGGAATATATGTTCACTTTCATTACGTTTGGTTTGATTATGGTACGATTACAATTTAATGCGTTTCAAACAAATTCAACATCAAGGTTCTAAATGATGTGAGTTGTATGGTAGCAGTGATATCGAGCTTCAAGCCTTTGGAGCCACAACGAGCCTATGACGTTTTTCAAAACGTGAATTATGACATAAAATCTGTATATATATGTATATACACACACCTGTTTTTACTATTACGAAAAGAAAACGATTTTAAACAATTTAAAGTAGGTTATATAGTAAATACTAAGAAATAAGACACTAAGGGGTTGTTTGTTTAAAAAAAAAACCTCTTGATGGCTCTTAAGCCTGAATCGTTCAGATTTTTTTACACACCACCTCTTATTAATCATAACTAAAATAGTGAATTGTGGATTTGGTCCTGTGTTTTGATATTATTTGTGACTAGGGTCCCTATAGTATGTTTGGAAAGAGCAACTAAATAAAAATTTCGACAATACATTAAATAAAAGATAAATCTTCTTCCTATAAATTAAGACTTGATACGCCTCCAAAATAAAGTTATATATTTAACCTCATCAATTAAAAAATCCAGTCTTATACAAGGACTAAACCAAAGTCGGGTGTTACTTAACCCAAATACAAGTTGCTAATCCCATAATAGATGCGGAAGACTTCACCAAGCTATACACTTCTCGAGCACACAGTTAGCACTCAACTCTTCACAATATCACTAGAACTAATCCCGAAACGGAACCGGATGCACATGCCGACAAATAAAAAGGTTAGGCTAACGCCTAGTGAGTTCAACATTTTTCAACATGAATAAATATATCGTTAAAAAGGAAGAATGCAATTTAAATCATAACCTTTCAAAATGAAATGCTTCAAATATGAAAACTACTCGTTTGCCAATAATATGCATTTTAGGCGAAGGAAATACCAATATAAACGTTTTCCAATCGAAACTATTTTAAGGACGAAGATCCCAATAATAAACGTTCTTTCGTAAATTAGATTCAACCCAAAACTCACTCCAAACGTGAATAGAAATCGAACCCTCCATTTATAAAAATGTGGATAAAACTTTACATCCCGAAACACCCAAAACACGAGTAGGGCATAATACTCAACCCATAAATCATGAATAAAATCCATATATATATAAAACGTCACCAAAAACATGGATAATAAAATAATAAAATTTAATACCCAAATAACACCATCCGGTGACGGAGGAGACCCGATTCCATTGTATGTGACGGAACACAAAGTTAAGTCACATAACCATGTTGTCGAACTACAACTCAGATCGTGATTGTATTGCCTGCTTTAAAAAAAAGTTACACCTCAAGTCGGACTTTATTTCAAGCCCCAAATTACACCGTATCTCCCATTGCCTGTGTAACACCTGGTATTTTCGCAAAGTAAGTTTCCGTCATTCGTTAGTCATTTCTCCGTCTTCCGTTTATCTTTTTGGTTGGATTTTGTTGGGCTTTCGAACCTTAAATCGACCCATGCGAGAATCTCGAATTTTGGCCATTTTCCGGGCTCGGTACATGTGGCGCGAGAGTGACTCGCGATAGTGACATGTGTCACTATCGCGTGGCACAATCGCCGAGAGGGTACCACCCGCGGTACAATCCCCGCGAAAGTGCCCTCGTGATAGTGACAATGTCACTATCGCCGGGCATAATCGTGAGCGGGGTCTGGGCCTTAAATCAGACAGCTCTGAAATTATTTCATTTATCTGATTTTGGGGTTGCTTCCATACGTTTTCTCCTAGAATATTGGTAAGGTTTCTTCTTCATTTCTCCCTCTTCATTTACTTCTCTTCCATCTACCTCTAATGTGGTTTGTGTACTTCTCATCTAGGTTATTTATTGCTCTAGTGAAGATCTCAAGTATTCTACCTTCTCAAGTTCACCATCCTCTCATCTAGGGTTTTAATAAGATCCATATTGTGAGTTCATATAACCTTTTTACAAACCTTATACATGTCAAAACTTGCATTTTAAACTCCTACATATCTCCTTGGCTTTGGATTGGTATTTATTACATTTTGACCTAAAAATGGGATTTTTGGAGATTTTAGGGTTCTTGCTATTTTGTTAAAGGGAAGAGTTCTATTTTCATATGTGGTAAAATAAAGTACTACTTGCACTCTTTAGGGTGATGTACTTGAAAGAAATTATATAATCTCATGTATGATTTTCATTTTATCAGCAGTTGAGCTTGTAAATGTATATTTGGAAATAAAGGTTGTTGAGAACTTTATGTGTTATCAATGTTAGTCACAAATGAAATTGTGACAAGTCTAGACTATTACTAGTGGATCCATAGGTATTGAGTTGACTTACTTTTGGGATGTTATTCCCCTTGTAGCTAGTTGAGACATTTGATCATCGGGGGCCATTTAGTACGGTTATGTGAGACCGGTTACTAGCCATGGATCATAGTGTAATTCTAGTGAACGAGTATGACTCGGATTCCTCGGGGGCCCTCTCTCACATATTAGTGCGGACCGGTGTTGTTCGTGGCCATGGATTCCGGGTGTTTAACGCATAACTTGGATTGTGGCCTACTTTTGTGTTCCACTACAATCCTTGGTAAATCGGATACCCCTTGTCATCGTAAGATGAGTTTTGGATCGAAAGGCCCTTTCGTGGCAAATATTTCAATTGTAAACTCTATTGTCTTGAAAAGATTTCCTTTCCTTACATTGTCAATATTTCTGCAAATTATAAACTGTATGTTCTCACTAAGCTTTAAGCCTAACACTTTTTTTCAAATGATGTGTATAACAGGTCCCTTAGCGGCGGGTCGTCAAGGGGTTGAGTGAAGAGCGTGGTCTCTTGAGGGAATTTTTGGATGATAGATATATTGGGTCATGGCGTTTAAAACAATTTATTCATTTTTGGATTTGGGTTGACAACCTATGTAATCTAGATAGAAATGGTTTAGATTAGTTTGTTGTCGATTTCCCATGCATATTATACAGGTTTTGTAAACACATATACTTTTACCCTTCTTGGGTGGTTTGCCCCAAATGCAAATGTCATATTGCCGAATTTTCAATATTTAAAATTACCCGAATTTTTAGGGTGTTACAAGTTGGTATCAGAGCCAGGTTATCGGTGGCTTTGATTGCTCACTTGACATTGAAGGGAAGAAATTTTCAATTAATCTGATGCCCATGGTTATCGGTGGCTTCGATGTGGTAGTCGGTATGGATTGGTTGGCGGACAATCATGCCAAAATCCTATGCTCCAAGAAACTAATCCAACTCCCTACATCGAATGGTGACATGGTGGTAGTTTATGGCGAAAGGAGGAAGGGTGATGTAGCGGTTATCAATGTTTCTTGTATCTTTCAGTTTCATTAATTAAAGGGTGAAGTTTCTTTGGTGTCAAAATCAATAAGAACATCGGGGTTTTTGTTTAATTATATTGACATAATTATAACGATGAATACTTTAAATGTAGTACCTAAAATTCAAAGCATTAAAAATAGCATAAAAGTTATCAGTTCAATTGAAAATTTATAAGTAATTCATGACTCATACTATTAACAAGTTTTCATGGACGTATTATCCCAAAAAATATTATCTAAAAAATAAGTAATTCATGACTCATACTATTAACAAGTTTTCATGGACATATTAGCCCAAAAAAAATCTAAAAAATAGTTTTTTTTTTATTATTATATACCATTTTTATATTGTCATTCTGCATATCCTAACTATTCTAAATCACAAAAAAAAAAAAAAAAAATAGAGAACCAAAAGTCGTATGTAGGTTTGGTACTACGATCCATAGATAGTTCGGTGTTGAACATGACAAATTTATTAGCATGGGGCTAAAGGGATCTCGGCTTGAGCTGTCAATTTTGACATAAAAACATAATTAATTCCAATTTTGATTGGCTTTAACAAAAATAACCAAAATCAAAACCTCAAGCTCAAGGAATATATGTTCACTTTCATTACGTTTGGTTTGATTATGGTACGATTACAATTTAATGCGTTTCAAACAGATTCAACATCAAGGTTCTAAATGACGTGAGTTGTAGGGTAGCAGTGATATCGAGCTTCAAGCCTTTGGAGCCACAACGAGCCTATGACGTTTTTCAAAACGTGAATTATGGCAGAAAATCTATACATGTACACCCACCCACCCACCCACCCACCTGTTTTTACTATTACTCAATGAGAATGATTTTAAACAATTTAAAGTAGGTTATATAGTAAATACTAAGAAGTAAGATACTAAAAAGGTAATAAAAATCACATATCGTGTTATAAGACCATACATTAGGCCATGATGTACCACATGTTTAATGTGGAGCGAAACACAAGCCTTGAACCACAACAACTATCATGACAAACCTTTTAAACACTTATAACGTTACAAAATAATCAAATTTATAAGTTGAATATATTTTATTAAATAAAATGAAAACTATTCAATAATAAAAAAGTTAAAATTATTCTACAAGTGTCCCCCTACTTTTAATATCGGATTTAGAGCATATCTGATGAAGGTTCTTAGAACATAGAACCTCTCCAATGCAAGGTTCTTATAAGCAAAATGTGTAGCTTATTACAAGAACTAAGGGGTTGTTTATCAAACGCTTACCCGGTAAGCGCTTACCGGTAAATTTCAACACTATCACTTACTTATTGGGTAAGATTTTAGTCCACTAAAACGATAATGTATGCAACAATTTTCCTGGTAAGCGCTAACCGTGGTAAGAGTCTTCGCCCTCACTTATCGGGTAAGATCGTTGGTTCATGCCACGTTCAACCAGTAAGGTAATATGACTTGGTAAGTGCTTACCCGGGTAAGCGTTTGGTAAACGACCCCTAACTCTCCAAAGAGTTCTACTTCACTCCCTTTACGTTTTTGTACAAGACCTTGTTCTTACCTTAAAATTGGTGTGAAATGACAATTTGCTAGTTTTTTTATATATTTTATTGACTTTATAATTATTAATATTGTGTTTATATACAAATATATATAATCTATACTATATTATAAAGATGACATAAAAAACTCTTAGTTACAACTCACTAAGCTTTATGTATTATCACTTAAAGCTATCTACTTAAAATCTCTTAAAAATAACTACTAAAGCCTAATGTACTACTTGTAAATTTTTTAACCATAATTAATATATTTCATCCTTATCCCCCAAAATCCTTATCTCTAATCCCCAAACCCTAAAATTATAAATTTGAATTATGATAAACATAATCAAAACATGATAAACATCTCAATTTAAATATAAAAAATTTAAAATATATAAGATAATTAATGAATTTTAACAAACTACTTAATTTTTTTTATATAAAAAACATTATATTGTTAAGCCTAAATTAAACAATTTATATATAAAAAACCATTATCACTCAATAAAAACCATCCAAAATCGTACTGTAAATCAATAAAAAACAAAAAATAAAAATAAACATTAAAATCGTGATGTATTAAGCATTATGTACTATTATTTAATGTTAATCTACTTAAAATCTCTTAAAAACCAATTAATGAAGCAATATGTACTACTTTTAAATGTTTTTAACCTAATTAATAAATTTCATCCTTATCCCCCAAAATAAAGTTATGTATTTAACCTCATCAATTAAAAAAAATCCAGTATTATATAAGGACTAAACCAAAGTCGGGTGTTACTTAACCCAAATACAACTTGCTAATACCATAATAGATGCGGAAGACTTCACCAAGCTATACACTTCTCGAGCACACAGTTAGCACTCAACTCTTCACAGTATCACTAGAACTAATCCTGAAACGAATCCGGATGCACATGCCGACAAATAAAAAGGTTAGGCTAACGCTTAGTGAGTTCAACAGTTTTCAACATGAATAAATATATCGTTAAAAAGGAAGAATGCAATTTAAATCATAACCTTTCAAAATGAAATGATTCAAATATTAAAACTACTCGTTTGCCAATAATATGCATTTTAGGCAAAGGAAATACCAATATAAACGTTTTCCAATCGAAACTATTTTAAGGACGAAGATCCCAATAATAAACGTTCTTTCGTAAATTAGATTCAACCCAAAACTCACTCCAAACGTGAATAGAAATCGAACCCTCCATTTATGAAAATGTGGATAAAACTTTACATCCCGAAACACCCAAAACACGGGTGGGGCATAATACTCAACCCATAAATCATGAATAAAATCCATATATATAAAACGTCACCGAAAACATGGATAATAAAATAATAAAATTTAATACCCAAATGTAACACCCTGAAATTCGCAAGGTAAGTATTTTGTCTCCCTTAATGCATTAATTGCGCTTATGTGAGAACATGTGTCCTTGTGTGCATTTTATGATCATTAATTATGTTATAATGTCACATATTGATCTACCATCTTTAAACATACAAACCTTGTGCTCGTAATCGTTTTTGGTTAAGTTTCGGGTTGTTTTGGGTTGGCGCGATTGTGCCTGGCGATTGTGCTATTGGCACTATCGCCGGAGACACTATCGCCAAGGATGTACCGTGGGCTGAGGGATGCCAGCGATTGTGCCTTGGCACTATCGCCGAGTTTGTACCGTAGGGGTGGGAACCTTCGCGATTGTGACATGCGATAGTGCCCATGGCACTATCGCCCGCGGGGTCTGGTCACTTTAAAACACTTTGGCAACCTCATTTCTCACTTAGCACTTTACAAAAAATGGGAGAACTCTCTTTTGGGCGATTTTTGAGGGTTTCAAACACCTACACATTTATTGCTAGGGTTTTGGGTTGTTAGGAGCATTAAGTGATCATCAAGCTTCATTCAAGTGTCCCCATTGAAGTGTTCTTCAAGATTCTCATTTCTCACCTTCAAGTCTCATCTTCTCCAACTTCTAGGGTTTGACACTTTTCTAGGTTTTGGTCCAAAAACCTAGATTGTGAGTTTACTAAACCTTTATTAAAACTAGATACACATCATAATCTTCTATTTGTTATTTCATTCTCTATGTGTTCAAGTATTTGGGATTTCTTGATGAAAATGGTTGGAAATATGGATATTGGTGATATGCTATGTTTTATGTTATTTTGTACCATTATTTGGGGCTTTTTCCCATGGATATATAAAATGGGTACCTTGATATGTTAAATGTATGCATATAGGTGTGTTATGATGGTTTTAGTTGGAATATCACTTTGGTGACATATTTATATGCATGATGAATATAATTGTCATTTGGGACTTTTGTTGGACTTCATAAGGATAGGATGGTAACATTGTACCCGTAGTCGGTATGGAAATATGTTGGGTTGATATATACCTAAGGACCTCCTATATGCATTATGTTGGACGAATCAAGGCAAGTTCACTAGGAGGATGTAGTCTTGGGGCACCACCGGGATGGTATGTGCCTAGACCTCCGCCACTCGGAAAGTTTCCTTTACGGTCTGATCTCCGGGTGTGCCGGGCCTTTGGGGTGTTCCTTGTTAAGGGCATCAAGGTGCATCGACTCTTTGGAGTGGAATTGATTGGTGCTTTGGGTCTCCCCTAATGACTCCTCATATATTGGACACTGGTTAACTGCTGATAAGAATTTATGACTATTCATGCATGCTTATTATTGTTCCACTCACTAGGCTTTTTGGCCTAACATTTGTTTGGTGTTGATGTGTATCTCAGGTTCTAGCGGCGCCGGTCCTAAGCAGGCTTAGTTGCTTTGGGTGAGAGCTTGGGGATTTTGCACTTGAACGTATCATGATTATGGAATGAACTGTTGGGCTTATAGATGACAACCCTTTTATAATCTCTTTTCTAGTTGTAGAAATTAGATTAGTTAGTTGTTAATTTATTGTCCGTTTGAGTTACTTTTGTGATTAAACAGGTTATTTATATAATCCCCATTTGTTGGGAGGCTCTTGCTATGACAATTTTAATATACCTCATGTCCGTTTTTCGGATTTTTGTTATCCCTATTTTTAGGGTGTTACACCAAATAACACCATCCGGTGACGGGGGAGACCCGATTCCATTGTATGTGGCGGAACACAAAGTTAAGTCACATAACCATGTTGTCGAACTACAACTCAGATCGTGATTGTATTGTCTGCTTTAACAAAAAGTTACACCTCAAGTCGGACTTTATTTCAAGCCCCAAATTACACCGTATATCCCATTGCCTGTGTAACACCTGGTATTTTCGCAAAGTAAGTTTCCGTCATTCGTTAGTCATTTCTCCGTCTTCCGTTTATCTTTTTGGTTGGATTTTGTTGGGCTTTCGAACCTTAAATCGACCCATGCGAGAATCTCGAATTTTGGCCATTTTCCGGGCTCGGTACATGTGGCGCGAGAGTGACTCGCGATAGTGACATGTGTCACTATCGCCTGGCACAATCGCCGAGAGAGTACCACCCGCGGTACAATCCCCGCGAGAGTGCCCTCGTGATAGTGACAATGTCACTATCGCCAGACATAATCGCGAGCGGGATCTGGGCCTTAAATCAGACAGCTCTGAAATTATTTCATTTATCTGATTTTGGGGTTGCTTCCATACGTTTTCTCCTATAATATTGGTAAGGTTTCTTCTTCATTTCTCCCTCTTCATTTACTTCTCTTCCATTTACCTCTAATGTAGTAGTACGTACAATGAGTTCAACTCGCTTAGTCTTTTCTCAATCTATTTCTCGTACGTACATGGCAGATTGGGATGGTAAACACTCGAAGTAGAGCACCGGACATGCCAGAGGGTCAGCCAGAAGTGGAATCTGCAGTTGTACGACCCCCTGTGGGTGCAATCGCCGATGAAATTCCCATACCCCGAATCTTGGGAGGCGGACCTGAGCATATTCCGCGACGGAACCTCAATACAGGTAATGCCATCATGGAAGAAGTTACCATGGAGACCCGACTTCGGGATAGCATGATGTTGGCTATGAATGCGGATTTTGCTCAACAACAGTTGGCCATGACTTCGGCCATGACCCAACAGCAAGAGTTTTTCATGAAACTTCTAGAGGATCGAGACGTCAGTAACCGTCAACCCGAGACTATGGCTGAAAATGTTATTATGGGGTCGGGTGGACCGAATGTGGTAACGGTTAAAGAACCATCCGTTGAGGGAATCAGAACGAAGATTAAAGGGTGTACCTACAAGACGTTTCTGGGGTGTCACCCTAAGGAATTTGCGGGTTCTGACAACCCGGTTGCTTGTATGTACTGGCTCAAGGAGTTAGAGATGGCCTTCGAGTCCAGTGAATGCGATCCTTCTCAACGGGTCAAGTTTGCTTCTCAGCTACTTCGGGGAGAGGCTCTGATTTGGTGGAACCTCACACGATCCGCCCTCACCCCGGAAGTTCTGGCTAAGCTAACTTGGACGGTGTTCAAGGAGAAGATCATGGACAAATACTGCAGCGAACGATCGTTGGATAAGCTGGAACGGGAGTTCCGAGATCTGAAGAAGGAGAATCTGTCCATTGTCGAATACTCCAAACTCTTTTTGGAGAAGCTAAACTTGGTGGGACATTTGGTTCCCGATGAAAAGTCGAAGATGAAAGCATATCAACAGGGTTTACCGGCCGGGATGCGAACGGATATAAGGAATGCTAAGTGCTCGACCTTGCAAGAGGTCATTGAAGAGTCCTTACTCACCGAGGATGACATTAGTGCTGAGAAGGAGGAAAGAAGGCAAGTTGGTGAGAAACGGAAGTGGGAAGGGCCATATGGGCCCGTTCGTCAGTCGAGACCCTTTGTAAGTGGGAAAGCGGGTGATCAACGTCATGAAGAACGGTGGTGTTCCAAGTGCAGGTCAAATCACTCGGGACCATGTGCTACAAGAACTTACTCCGGTCCAACCAGGTGCGCCAAGTGTGGTAAGAAGAACCATTCGACTCGAGAATGTTCCATCAAGGGATCGGTATGTTATGAGTGCGGAGAACCGGGGCATATGAAAAGATTTTGCCCAAAGCTAGTTGAAGGAAATGGGGGAAATTCTGTGGGTTCGACGGCCAGAGTCGAACAACCACCAAGGGCACCGAGTCGAGCTTTCCGGATGACTACCGAGGAGGCAAAGGAGACCGCGGATGTCGTTTCGGGTACGTTCCTAGTAAACTCCTTGCCAGCTCGTGTTTTGTTTGATTCGGGTGCTACGTGTTCTTTTGTGTCGGATACTTTCTGTAAGCGATTCACTATTCCTATTAGTGTCCTTCCCGATGCTTTAGTAGTAGAAGTAGCTAATGGGGATCAAGTGATCATTCGTGATCGTTTTTGTGATTGCACTCTAGAGATTGATGGGAGTTCTTTTGAAGTGGATTTATTACCTATGGTTATAAGAGGATTTGATGTAGTCATAGGTATGGATTGGTTAGTAAGGCATAAGTGTAACACCCGCTATTTTGGGGTTGGGTGAAAAGTTGACTATTACCCAAAGTTCAAGGGAGTAAAATGTAACTTGGGTTATATAAATAGAAATCAGATTTTAGATATTTTAAAAATATCACAAATATCAGTTTTGAGAATCAGAGAGAGAGAGAAGAGAAGCAGGAGAAAGAGGTCTTCGGGTTTTCTCCAAATCAAGGTACGAATCTAGCTTAATGCTTCGATCTGAATGCTTTTAGCCGCGTAGAATCTCGTTGTGAAGGTTTTAAACCGTTCCATTTCGAGATCTGAGTATTTCTCATTTTTGGATCTGGGTTCTGTCGATCTGTTCTTGATGAACAAGACGATGGTCGATTCGACCGATAGTCCTTCGACCGAGGGGTCCTTCGACCGAATGGTCGTTCGACCGGTTGGTCGTTCGACCAGTGTGACTTAAGACCGGATGTTGGGTTCGACCGGTCATCGGTTCGACCGGATGTCGGGTTCGACCGGATGTCGGGTTCGACCGGATGTCGGGTTCGACCGGTGTTGCCTGTTCGACCGGTTTTGGTACTAGACCGTAACTGTGTTTGGCAGTTTGTTGTACTCATATTCTAGAGTTGTAAGTCAGCGTGTTGTCTGTATCTTTGGGCTTACCGATTTAACGGTGTTGTCGTAGGTAGCGAACGTAAGAAGCAGTCTTTAAGCAGGAAGACATCTGAGGTGAGTCCTTAAGCTAAATCGGTCTGTATTACGAATGCTATGCGATAACTATATTAATTGAAATGTGGAAAACCTGGTTTCAAAGTGACGTATTATCGTTGGAAATTGCCTTCTAAAGATCTCACATTTTCAAGAATCACGATTTATAGAATTGAACTGTTGTTCATATGAATTGCCTGTATAACTGGTTTAATGTGAGTATGCTCTAAAATGACATGCTTTGGCTTTGAGTCTTTGTGCAATGGATCCATAGGCACTGTGTTCCTATGTCCCCTGTTTTGGGCATTTGGTTCACGTTTAGCACGGGATAGGCATCGGGTTGCCATGATAAGTAAGGTGTGGGCCTATACGGTCGGGCAGCGTCTCATGGTGCAGTAAGGTGTAATCCCATTTTGTGCTTGAGTTCCCCCTGTTTTGGGAACTCTCAAGGATAGATCCAGAGGGGTTGACTTGAATGTTTTGAGCAACAGATCTAGAGGGGTTGAGCTCGTTATGTGATTTTTGGGTATTACTTATACCATGTTTAATCACTAATGGTTTATTGGATTTCTTGACTTAGCTCATGGCTATACTACCGCGTGGCATCATTTGGGTTTAGTACTCTCTTTTATTTGGCTTGTTCTCACTAGGCGTTAGCCTAACGCTTGCTCTTGGTTGTCACGTTGGCAGGTTATCTTAGCAGTGGGGCTCGTCGGGACTGAGGGAGCGACCTTGGGGTCGTGAGAGATTCTTTTGAAGATTCATTTTGGAAGTATAGCGACACCCGTCCCTAATCTAGATATTTTGTAGATTAATAGGATGTCGTTTTATACTTCAGTTATCTACCTCAATATTGGCTACTCTATACCCGTTGGGTTGTTTGTGTAATGAAATTGTCACACCTTATTCCGCAAGTTAGTCTATTGCCGAATTGTTTCTTCGAAATTTTATTTCCGCAGTTATAGGGTGTTACAATAAGGCATACATCTTTTGTTCCAACCATCTATGGGGAAAAAGGAAAGAGGAGTAATCCTATTATCTCATCTCTAAAGGCTCGCAAGTTCTTAGCGAAGGGCTACCCTTCGTACTTGGCCTACGTCGTGGACGCGAAGAAAGAAAAGAAGTCCGTGGAAGATGTGGAGGTGGTGCAAGATTATCCGGACGTCTTTCCGGAAGACTTACCCGGATTACCGCCGGAGCGGCAAGTGGAGTTTCAGATTGACCTCACACCGGGAGCGGCTCCGATAGCTTGTGCTCCATATCGTTTGGCACCGACAGAAATGAAAGAGATGATGACTTAACTTTAAGAGTTGTTGGAGAAGGGCTTCATTCGACCAAGCTCGTCGCCTTGGGGAGCACCGGTTTTGTTCGTGAAGAAGAAGGATGGATCCATGCGGATGTGCATAGATTATCGGGAGTTAAACAAGGTCACGGTGAAGAACAAGTATCCTCTACCTCGCATCGATGACCTTTTTGATCAACTTCAAGGCGCGGGATGTTTCTCGAAGATTGACCTTCGGTCCGGATATCATCAAGTGAGAGTGAAGAAAGAGGACATTCCGAAGACGTCTTCCCGGACGCGATACGGCCATTACGAGTTTTTGGTGATGCCTTTTGGCCTAACCAACGCTCCGGCCGTATTCATGGATCTGATGAACCGTGTGTGTCGCCCATTCTTGGATAAATCCGTGATCGTCTTCATCGACGATATTTTAATATATTCAAAGGATGAGTCCGAGCATGGAAAACACTTACGGGAAGTATTGGAAGTTCTAAGAAGGGAGAAAGTGTTTGCGAAGTTCTCGAAGTGCGAATTTTGGCTCCAAGAGGTGCAATTCTTGGGGCATGTGGTATCAAAGGACGGGGTAAAAGTGGATCCGGCAAAGATCGAGACAATGATGAGTTGGGAACCTCCAACAAGTCCGACGGAGATCCGAAGCTTCTTGGGTTTGGCGGGTTACTACCGGCGTTTCATTCAAGATTTATCAAAGACGGTTGCACCACTCACTTCTCTTACAAGGAAGAACGTCAAGTTTCTTTGGACCGACACACAAGAGCAAGCATTTCAGACGCTTAAGAGGAAGTTGTGCGAAGCTCCGATCTTGTCCTTACCTGAGGGATCGGAAGACTTTGTTGTGTTTAGTGACGCTTCCAAGATGGGACTTGGGTGTGTCCTAATGCAAAGGGGGAAAGTAATAGCCTACGCGTCGCGACAGTTAAAGGACAATGAGAAGAATTATCCGACTCATGATCTGGAGTTGGCGGCGGTAGTTTTTGCGTTAAAGTTGTGGCGACACTACTTGTATGGGACCAAGTGTACTCTTTTCACGGATCACAAGAGTCTCAAGTACATCTTCGATCAAAAGGAACTCAACATGCGACAAAGGAGATGGCTAGAGCTTTTGAAGGATTACGATTGCGATTTATTCAATCATCCCGGTAAGGCCAACGTGGTGGCGGATGCGTTGAGTCGAAGGAGTCATGATGGAGGTGTCAAAATGTCCCTTACCAGAATCGATGTGGTGTCAAGTTTGTTGGAGAGTATAAGAACGAGCCAAGCGGAAGCACTTAAAGAAGAGAACCTCAAGGCCGAGGTTATGGTCAAGCAAAAGGAACTCTTAACGGAAGATGGTCGTGGACTCAAACTCTTCCAAGGACGGATTTGGGTGCCAAGATTGGGAGGAAATCGGAAGTTACTTCTTGAAGAAGCGCATAAGTCAAGGTATTCTATACATCCCGGTAGCACCAAGATGTATAGAGATTTAAAGTTAAATTATTGGTGGCCAGTGATGAAGCTAGATGTGGCTAGCCATGTGGAGAAGTGTGTCACGTGCCTTCAAGTCAAGGCGGAACATCAAAGACCGTATGGAAGTTTACAACCGTTGTCCATTCCCGAGTGGAAATGGGACAACATTACTATGGATTTCGTGACTAAGTTACCAAAGACCTTGCGTGGGCACGACACCATTTGGGTAATCGTTGACCGGTTGACCAAAAGTGCGCATTTCCTTGCAATGCGGGAGACCTTGCCAATGGAGAAATTGGCCAATCTTTATATTGATGAGGTGGTGTCGAGGCACGGAGTTCCGCAATCTATTGTATCGGATCGGGATAGTTGATTCACTTCGAACTTTTGGGCTTGTTTGCAAAAGGAGTTGGGTACTCGACTAAATTTGAGCACGGCGTATCATCCTCAAACGGATGGTCAAAGCGAGAGGACGATCCAGACATTAGAATATATGTTGAGGTCATGTGTAATAAACTTCGGGGGAAGTTGGGATTCACATCTATCGCTAGTAGAGTTCGTGTACAACAACAATTACCATTCTAGTATCGGAATGGCACCATTCGAGGCGTTGTATGGACGGAAGTGCAGAACCCCAGTTTGTTGGCTAGAAGCGGGTGAAAAGCAATTTGTCAGGCCGGAAATAGTGCAAGAGACGGCGGACAAGGTGAAAGAGATTCGAGAAAGACTAAAGGCAGCGCAAGACCGACAAAAGAGCTATGCAGACAAGAAGAGAAGACCGGTTGAATTTCAAGTGGGTGACCGGGTCATGTTGAAGGTGTCTTCGTGGAAGGGGATCATACGTTTCGGGAAGCGTGGGAAGCTTAGTCCTCATTTCCTTGGACCGTTCGTTATTTTGGAGAAGATTGTTTGCAAGCCTACCGGTTAGATCTACCGCCGGAAATGGATGGGATACACCCTACGTTCCACGTGTGTTACCTTCGAAAGTGCCTAGCCGAAGAGGAAAGCGTGATTCCTTTGTCGGAAATTCGGGTAGACAACGAAAATCGATGTGTGGAGGAGCCGGAGTCAATCCTGGAATCGAAAGTGAAGAAGTTGCGACATAAAGACGTGATTATGGTTAAAGTCCAATGGAAGCACCATCGGGGTGCTAACATTACTTTGGAATCCGAGGATGATATGAAGAAGCGTTATCCTCACTTATTTAATCTAGGATGAGATTTCGAGGACGAAATCCCAATTTAGGTGGGGAGGATTGTAACACCCGGAAATTCGCAAGGTAAGTATTTTGTCCCCCTTAATGCATTAATTGCGCTTATGTGAGAACATGTGTCCTTGTGTGCATTTTATGATCATTAATTATGTTATAATGTCACATATTGATCTACCATCTTTAAACATACAAACCTTGTGCTCGTAATCGTTTTTTGTTAAGTTTCGGGTTGTTTTGGGTTAGCGCGATTGTGCCTGGCGATTGTGCCATTGGCACTATCGCCAAAGGCACTATCATCGATTTTGTATCGTGGGGGTGGGAACCTTCGCGATTGTGACATGCGATAGTGCCCATGGCACTATCGCCGGGCACTATCGCCCGCGGGGTCTGGTCACTTTAAAACACTTTGGCAACCTCATTTCTCACTTTAATGCTCCCAACAACCCAAAACCCTAGCAATAAATGTGTAGGTGTTTGAAACCCTCAAAAATCGCCCAAAAGAGAGTTATCCCGTTTTTTGTAAAGTGCTAAGGTAGCATTTGGTACGCAGACGAGATTGGACGGGACTGGACAAGACAGAACTGGACAGGACGGGATAGGATAGGACAAGAGGCTAGGACAGGACAGGACTGGACAAGACAAATGACTGTCTTGTGTTTGGTACGACTAGGACTGGATAGGACAGGACTGGACAAGTTTCCCTAAAAGTTGTTTGATAATTTTATATGTCATATAATAGTTATAAATAACACAAATAAAGAATATTCTTAAATAATTTAATTAAAAAACATTTTTACACAATTTTCATACATATAAATACATACAAAAACAATAGTAGGAAATTTGAATGAAGAATCTGAAATAATTGATGGTAGTTTGAAAAAATCAGATTCATATAAAAAAAATATAATAGTTGATTCAATTTGGAAGATCTTAATGAATTGACGGATGCATAGTTGCAGCGACGAGTAAAAATAAAAGACGATGGGTGGCCGGTGAAAGACGATAGTTGTGAAGAAGGTGAAAGATAGTAATAGAGGTAGTGGTGGTGGCGGTGCACAGTGGTAATTGAGGTTATTGTAGTGGAGGAAGAGACAGAGGTTACCAACGATGGTTGACGGCGAGCGACAGTGGTGGCAGCCAGCGATAGTGGTTGGCGGTGACGGCGGCGGCAATGAGTGGTGGTGATTGGTGGCTGTAGCGATGGGTGGTGGTTGTGGAGGTGGTGGAGGAAGTTGTTGTAGTAGTGAAGGAAGAGGTGGAAGTGGTCGACGATGGTTGGTGGTAGCTACCGGTGGCCATCGATGGTGGTGGCGACAATAGGTGGTGGTGATCGGTGTTAGTGGAGGTGGTCGACGATGGTAGTGGTGGTGGCGATGACCGATGGTTGTGGAGGTGGTGGAGGAGGTTGTTATGGTAGAGAAATAGGTAGAGGTGGCCGACGGTGGTTAGCGGTGGCTACTAGTGGCCGCCGATGGTGGTAGTAGCGACGATGGGTAGTGGTGATCCTTAAGACTAATACCATATTAGGATTATATATCAAATGGCGGTAAATCAGTGATTTTTAGTTTCTGTCTCATTTCTGTCCCATGTTGTTCCACCTATTTTGGTGGAACAAGAAAATACCCCTTTTTGTCCCATCTTGTCCCACCCTGTCCAGTCTTTGTCCCTGTCCCATGTCGCGCCAAACATGGGACAGTGAACTTTTGTCCTGTCCCATGTCACGCCAAACATGGGACAGTGAATTTTTGTCCCGTCCTGTCCCCATTGAAGTGTTCTTCAAGATTCTCATTTCTCACCTTCAAGTCTCATCTTCTCCAACTTCTAGGGTTTGACACTTTTCTAGGTTTTGGTCCAAAAACCTAGATTGTGAGTTTACTAAACCTTTGTTAAAACTAGATACACATCATAATCTTCTATTTGTTATTTCATTCTCTATGTGTTCAAGTATTTGGGATTTCTTGATGAAAATGGTTGGAAATATGGATATTGGTGATATGCTATGTTTTATGTTATGTGTATCATTATTTGGGGCTTTTTCCCATGGATATATAAAATGGGTACCTTGATATGTTAAATGTATGCATATAGGTGTGTTATGATGGTTTTTAGTTGGAATATCACTTTGGTGACATATTTATATGCATGATGAATATAATTGTCATTTGGGACTTTTGTTGGACTTCATGAGGATAGGATGGTAACATTGTACTCCCTACATCGAATGGTGACATGGTGGTAGTTTATGGCGAAAGGTGGAAGGGTGATGTAGCGGTTATCAATGTTTCTTGTATCTTTCAGTTTCATTAATTAAAGGGTGAAGTTTCTTTGGTGTCAAAATCAATAAGAACATCGGGGTTTTTGTTTAATTATATTGACATAATTATAACGATGAATACTTTAAATATAGTACCTAAAACTCAAAGCATTAAAAATAGCATAAAAGTTATCAGTTCAATTGAAAATTTATAAGTAATTTATGACTCATACTATTAACAAGTTTTCATGGACGTATTATCCCAAAAAATATGATCTAAAAAATAAGTAATTCATGACTCATACTATTAACAAGTTTTCATGGACATATTAGCCCAAAAAAATAATCTAAAAAATAGTTTTTTTATTATTATTATATACCATTTTTATATTGTCATTCTGCATATCCTAACTATTCTAAATCACAAAAAAAAAAATAGAGAACCAAAAGTCGTATGTAGGTTTGGTACTACGATCCATAGATAGTTCGGTGTTGAACATGACAAATTTATTAGCATGGGGCTAAAGGGATCTCGGCTTGAGCTGTCAATTTTGACATAAAAACATAATTAATTCCAATTTTGATTGGCTTTAACAAAAATAACCAAAATCAAAACCTCAAGCTCAAGCTCAAGGAATATATGTTCACTTTCATTACGTTTGGTTTGATTATGGTACGATTACAATTTAATGCGTTTCAAACAGATTCAACATCAAGGTTCTAAATGACGTGAGTTGTAGGGTAGCAGTGATATCGAGCTTCAAGCCTTTGGAGCCACAACGAGCCTATGACGTTTTTCAAAACCTGAATTATGGCAGAAAATCTATACATGTACACCCACCCACCCACCCACCCACCCACCTGTTTTTACTATTACTCAATGAGAATGATTTTAAACAATTTAAAGTAGGTTATATAGTAAATACTAAGAAGTAAGACACTAAAAAGGTAATAAAAATCACATATCGTGTTATAAGACCATACATTAGGCCATGATGTACCACATGTTTAATGTGGAACGGAACACAAGCCTTGAACCACAACAACTATCATGACAAACCTTTTAAACACTTATAACGTTACAAAATAATCAAATTTATAAGTTGAATATATTTTATTAAATAAAATGAAAACTATTCAATAATAAAAAAGTTAAAATTATTCTACAAGTGTCCCCCTACTTTTAATATCGGATTTAGAGCATATCTGATGGAGGTTCTTAGAACATAGAACCTCTCCAATGCAAGGTTCTTATAAGCAAAATGTGTAGCTTATTACAAGAACTAAGGGGTTGTTTATCAAACGCTTACCCGGTAAGCGCTTACCGGTAAATTTCAACACTATCACTTACTTATTAGGTAAGATTTTAGTCCACTAAAACGATAATGTATGCAACAATTTTCCTGGTAAGCGCTAACCGTGGTAAAAGTCTTCGTCCTCACTTATCGGGTAAGATCGTTGGTTCATGCCACGTTCAACCAGTAAGGTAATATGACTTGATAAGTGCTTACTCGGGTAAGCGTTTGGTAAACGACCCCTAACTCTCCAAAGAGTTCTACTTCACTCCCTTTACGTTTTTGTACAAGACCATTTGTTCTTACCTTAAAATTAGTGTGAAATGACAATTTGCTAGTTTTTTTTATATATTTTATTGACTTTATAATTATTAGTATTGTGTTTATATACAAATATATATATAATCTATACTATGTTATAAAGATGACGTAAAAAGCTCTTAGTTACAACTCACTAAGCTTTATGTACTATCATTTAAAGCTATCTACTTAAAATCTCTTAAAAATAACTACTAAATCCTAATGTACTACTTGTAAAACTTTTAACCCTAATTAATATATTTCATCCTTATCTCCCAAAATCTTTATCTCTAATCCCCAAACCCTAAAATTATGAAATTTGAATTCTGATAAACATAATCAAAACAGGATAAACATCTCAATTTAAATATAAAAAATTTAAAATATATAAGATAATTAATGAATTTTAACAAACTACTTAATTTTTTTTATATAAAAAACATTATATTGTTAAGCCTAAATTAAACAAATTTATATATAAAAAAAACCATTATCACTCAATAAAAACCATCCAAAATCGTACTGTAAATAAATAAAAAAAAACATTAAAATCGTGATGTATCTCGCTGCATTGCGCGAGTACGCTTCTAGTACTTATTGATGTCGGAAAAATACATGGACCAATAGAAAAAGTTCGTATAAAAACTACCATTGTGGACTTTTATGTGAGTTCTTAATTTGATGAGTGTGACAATGGGGAATCTCCAATGGAGGTTCTTATAACAACTTATTTTATGTGCTTGTATAAGAGCATTTATAATGAAGGTTCTTATAAGAAGTTTCTTTATGTATTTTTTTTATTGTCACCTCGTCTTCAACTTATCAAAATAAGAACTCACATAAAAGTTTACAATGGTAGTTCTTATAAAAACTTTTTTTGTTGGTCTCGTATATAATATTATAATTATATATGTATAATATTAATAATTATAAAGTTAAGGGAAAAAAGCTACCAATTTGTCAATTCACACCGACTTCAAGATAAGAAGCAATGTTATTGTACAAGAACCTAAAGAGGATGGAGTTCTTATAAAAACTCTCCACAATGATAATTTTTACAAGCAACTTCACGTTTTGCTTATAAGAACCATGCATTAGAGATGTTATAAGAATCTATATAAAAGTTCATAATAGTAGTTCTTATAAGAAACTCTTTTGTGAGTCTTGTGTATTCTTTAACATCAATAATTATTATATATTTATAATAAATATCAAATATTATAAGAACCAAGATTCTTGTACAAGAATTCAAAGAAAGTGAGACTCTTCTAAGAATTCTCCGATGCTAGTTTTTATAAGATACTACATTTTTTGCTTATAAGAATATTCCATTAGAGATGTTCATAACCTACTTTTTATACTTTTTCTTGTCACGTCAGTTTTAACTCATCAAATTAAGAACTTAAATACGATTTCACAATAATAGTTTTTATAAGAACTTCTTTTGTGAGTCTCACGTATTTTTCCAGCATCAATAAATAATTATAAAATTGATAAAATATACTAAAAATAACTAACAAAATGTCAAAAGTAAGAATCAAGATTATTGTTAGGAGTGCTCAAAAAAACCGTTGGACCGTTCAAACTGGTTGAAACAAGTCAAACAAGACCGTTTTTGGTTGTTTGAGCGGTCTGGTCTAAAAAGTAGCTAAATCGCTCGGCCTAGTCTGGTCTACGGTTTGAACTAGTGATGGCCAAAAATCGGACTCGACCGGGTCGGGCAAAAACGGGCTTCGGGCCCAAACAGTAAACCCAAAAACCAGGCCAATTGGGCTTCGGGCCGGGCCGGACTGGGTTTCACCTGAATATGTGTGGCCCGTTTAATGTTGGAAAAAAACGGTTATAGGAAAACCGGGCTGGACCGGGCCCAAAACCGGGCCGTGATTGGGCCGAACATTTTTTCGTATTTTAAAAAAAAACTTTATATAATAATTAATTACTAAGCTTTAAAAAATAAAAATTGGATTGGATCACTAAAATACATTTTAAAAACACGTTTTATATATAATTTTAAGTTACAAACTTACAATACAAGTATTTATAGGGGTTTAGGAGGTAAAAAAATACAAAAAAAGGTTAAAAAAAACGTATATAAACGGTAACATAACGTTTTTTTTTTTTTTTGAAAAGTACGAATCGGGTCGGGCCTATCCAAAAACCGGGTCGTGAACCGGGCTCGGGCCGAGTCGGGCCGACAAATCCTCCAAAACATGAAACGGTCCGGCTTTTCGGGCTTCAAACCGGTTTACTACCAAGCCGGGCCTTGAGCGGGGTCGGGCTTCGGTTAATCGATCGGGTCGGGCCGGGTCGGGACGGGCCCATTTGGCCATCACTAGTTTGAACGTTTTTTTAGCAGGCTGGAGCGAACCGGCCGCCAAAAATACGCATATGTTAATTATTTTTAGTTTTTCATGTTGTATGTTCAATCTTTATGGCCCAATTAAAAAAATTCGTCTAAAACATCATCTTTTTAGTTTTCATTTCTTAATTGACCATGTTATCTAAATTGATAAAATTTCAAAATTCATCAAAGATCAAATCTGAAATTCCAGATCGTCCTTCGACTTGCTCAATATTTGTCCAAAATTCAACTATTGTTGGTGGATTTGTTTAACCTTTTTTCAACTTGCCCAAATTTTTTTTAATTTTGGAGATATACATTTCTTTTATAATTATGTATAATATATTTTAATAATGTTATATTGGTAGAAATTTCCTTTTGGATATATATAGATGTTATGTTTTTTTAGTTTAAAACCCAAAATAGGCCCAAACCGCTTAAACCGGTCAGACCAGACCGGTTTTTAGTGGTTCGGTTTGACCGGTTTAGTCATTTGCTACCAAGCCGCTCAATTTAAAATTTTTCTAAACCGCCATTGCAATTTAATTTGTGATTTGGGAGGTTAAACCGCTCAAATCGGATCACAAACACCCTTAATTATTGTACAAAAATTCAAAAGATATAAAAAATTTACAAGGACTCTCCTTAATAACAATTCTTCTAAAAATCTACAATTTCTTACTTATAAAAATCTCTCATTAAAGATGCTCTTAATTGCGTAGATAAGTTAGAGGTGTGTAAAATCTGAATAGTCTGAAATTCGAACCCGAATTGAAAACAAAGTGTTTTTGCAAAATTTGAATACCCCGAAATCCGAAATCTGACTTTTCTGGGGATATTTGGGTTCGGGTTGGGTTTGATATATGGACACCCAACCCGTCCGAAGACCCGAAATAATATACATATATATTTTATATATTACATAAATATATTTATTTATTTTATTTTTATTTTTATTTTTATTTTTTTGGAAGGGTGTCCGAAGCTATGCCTAGACTAATCCCTTGACAAATTATGACCGTAAGACATCAGCCCTGATTAAACCTCAGTGGCCACAATTGTTGTATACACCTGAATTCGAACCATGGGCAGATGGGATATTCCACCACATCCCCCAGGGCCTAATCCAGGACGCCACAAACCCTTATGGTTATAAATATATATATTTGCCTATTATATTTTGAAAATCGTAAATTCTAGCCGTCGAAATATTTTATAATTTATAAACTTACTATCGATTTCATCAATATCTCAAAATCGATTGAATTTATATATATTTTATAATTATAATAATACTCGAACCCACCTGATGGTCCAAGATCAATGAATCCTAGAGAGAGAATGTAGAGAGAGAGCAAAGAGAGCGCAAAGTGTGTATATTGAATGATGTGTGTGAAGTTCTTACAAAGAACAAAGACCAAAGGGACTTAAATACCCTTGGTCAATACAACACAATATTAGACATTTGACACAGTATTTGACCAAGCCCTATAAATACAATGATTACTATAAAATCAGACCTAACAATCTCCCCCTTAGTAATCATTGGCGCTTTGGTCTTCAAAAATCATTTTCTAAATCAGCACGGATCATTAAAGCGACTTTATGAAGCTTTCTGACTTTAAAAAAAATTCTTCTCAGCATTTTTCAGATTGAGTTTTCTTTGCATCAGCTTGAGCTCTAGACGACACACCTCTTTTAAAAGACCTTGAATGAACTGTGGTGATCGGAGCAGAAACAGCAAAATAAGCAATTGTAGCTAAGAGAAAAGAATCTTTGAGCGAATCTTGATCAGCAGATAAACATTTAAGCTCTTTGTCTCTTTAACTTCTCCTTGACTTCTCCCTCTCATGACCTTGATGATCTGGATCAACTTGGTCATGCAAATGTTGGAGACGAGACAACATAAGATCTGCAAAATCAAAGAAACGGAGAAAACAGGGAAGGTTTGCGTGACCTATTGGTTGCGCAAAGAGAGGTTTGCGTAACACGCAGGTTGCGCAAAGTGAGATTTGCGTTACACGCGGGTTGCGCAAAGCAAGGTTTGCGCGACCAACTGTTGGCGCAAAGCTGACTTAACTTCAGAAAAATTTACCTTTGTAAGCTCATTGACTCCCCCTACACAAATACACTAGATGTAACAATTCAAGATAGCAATTTATGTAGAAGATCAGACACTCCCCCTCAAAAACAAATATGAATTTTTTAGAAAATTCTCCTTGTTCACTCCCCCTTGAATAATGCACAAACCCATTAAAATATATTTATGATAACACAATGATCAAATATCAATGTAGAAAGAAAAATATACTGAATATAAATTTTGAAAACAACTAAACATATAAAAATTTAAACACTAAACAAATTAAATTCTACTTAGTAAAAAAAAATCACAGAGTTATCAATCAGTTGAAATCAAGCATGTGTTGTTGGATACAGAAACAAGTTTCATTGCATATCAAGTTAAAACATGTTCAGTTTCAAAAACTTTCATCCATCTTTTCAGTGTGCTCACATGAAAATCTTCAATTAGCTTCAAGAAAATGCAATTCTAAAAATATAATAGAGAACTTTGCATGTACTCACACTAAGCCATCAAGAATTAAGATTTTCTCAAATTTACAGGTTTATTGCAACTCAAACATATCACCAAGTATCATGAGATGTGTGCTCATTGGCATCTTTTAAGCATTGTGCACATTGGCATCTTGACATGAGTGTGCTCTTTGACATCTTTTAAGCTCGTGCACTTTGGCATCTTTTTGATTCAAGAAGTTTATTAAGTAAAGAACATGCCGTAAACGTAACTTTCTATCTGACCCTATTGCAGGATTTGGGTCAGCCGCTCCCAGACCAGTTGGTCTTAGGGGACTAGGTGTCAAGCACCCCTTGGAACTTACTCTCCCAGATCAGAAAGGCTACATCGACACATCCTAAACCCATTCATACCAGTAGAACATGACTTTCGATCTTGTTCTATTGAAGGATTTGGGTTCGATCACTCCCAGACCAATTGACCTTAGGGGATCAGATGACAAGCATCCCAAAGAACTTACTTTCCCAAACTAGAAAGGTCACAGGTACAAACTTTTAAACTTAAATATTTCTGTATTTTATATATTGTCATCTCAATCACAAGGTTTTACATAAAAGTGCTTAGCCCATATTTTCATTACGATCTGAAATTCTGACTTTTTAGGATTTCTAAGCATTGTAAACTATAAATATTCCGAATCACACAACTTTAAAGCAGTAATAAAAGTTTCAAACATGTTGCTGACTTTTCGACTTTTGTAAGACTTGAAAGTTGAACATATAAAACTTTAATGTTAACAAAGCAACTTGAAAATTTATCATAGACACACAATTTATTCAACAGAAAGAACACCTGAAAAGTTTTTACTTTATAGAATAAAATTTGTAAAGATTTAAACTTTTAATTAATATTTAGTTGGAACAAAATAAAATTCAATTATTTCATCTTTCACATAAAAAAAATTGTGTCTCAAATTAAAAAAAAAAATATGGGTTAGACAAAATCAAAAGAAAGTTGAACAAACTCAGATTTTTTTTTTTTTTGAGAAAACTGGAATAACATCATAATTAGAGATGAATGCAGCGGAAATAAAGGTAGATGTACTCACAGTATCTCATAAGTCAGAATGCTTAAAGCATTGAAGAACGAGTTCTAGACTGACATGTCTAGAAGTCATAGTTCTTGAAGTACAGGTTCTGAGCTGAAGTACTCAGAAGCCAATTTCTCTTACTCCCCCTTAACATGAGGTGCCTGCAACTTAGAATCAATTTGAGATTTTGGGTACCCACTTGTATTTGGGCCCATGAATGTTAGTTGCAGTTCGTATGGGGAAATACTTGTTAAATTTGACAGTATAAGCACAAGAAGTATTATCAGACAAATAATCACAATTATCAGAAGAGAAAGCATAATCATCTGAACTATAATCAGAAGAAGAATATGAGACATTTTTGGAAATTTGAAACATTTGCTTTCTAGAATATTTTGAAACTTTATTACAATAATCAAATGAATCACTTTTATAATGTTTGTCTACATATCGAACTCCATCAAACATAGAATCAGTAGATGTCCGCTTTGATTTACAGATCTGTCTTCTTGATTTGCTCAAAGTCCTATCTGTAAGAATTGAATCGGAAGAATTAGGACTGTCAGAAATAACTTTATCTTGTTTCTTCGACTTCTTTGACTTTCTTCTTTTACGCTTAGGTTTATAATATTGATCATTTAGCGTAAAAGAATCATCAAGAATTTTAGACTTAATATTTAAATCAGAAGAAATAATTTTACCTAAGCAACCAATCTGATCAACTAATAAATCTGAATTAGCCTCGGAGTCTGAAGAAATTTGAGAAAGGTTTTTTAAATTTGAAACTTCCTCTTTGTTTTCTTGAAAATCAGAAGAAAGGCTAGAAATAGAATCTGATTTTTGAAAAAAATAATTTTTCTTCAAGACTAGACGTCATGAAAGAAAGAATAATATCAGATTCAATTTTCTTTAAAATATTTGCATCCTCTATCTTATCTTCAAGATCGATGATTTTGCTTTCTAAAACTAACGGATGAGTATATTTCTTAGAATCATAAATGATTGGAGAAATATTTTCCTTATCAGAATCAGAAGCATAAGGAGCAATAAAATCATAGACATTGAAGATTTGATAGGAGATATATCATTTAAACCTTTTCTGCCTCTCCTTGATTTTTCTGGAAAATATTTAGCATTTTCGCTCGTATAAACAAAAGGAATTTCAATTTTCTTGTTATTTGTCCTTTTCTCATTTTCGAGTTCTAACACGTGCT
Organism: Arctium lappa; assembly: GCA_023525745.1. Classification (NCBI taxonomy): domain Eukaryota; kingdom Viridiplantae; phylum Streptophyta; class Magnoliopsida; order Asterales; family Asteraceae; genus Arctium; species Arctium lappa. The sequence continues at coordinate 51,186,319 of CM042064.1, forward strand.
TTTCACTAGTCCAAAGAAATTTGAACTGAGGAGCATAATGTGCAAGTGTCAGATAATCATATTTATATAAAGTAGGAACTTCGTTTATCACTTTGTTTAAACAATGAGGATTGGCAAAATCAAGTCCCCGCCTTTGTTTTAAAGCTTCTTCACTCCTCGGTTTGTTCAGATTGGTTCCTTCAATAAAGTTTTTCTTCTAACTTAGTTATTTTATCTGAAAATTCATCTTTTAAATTAGTTATAGCAGTCAAAGACTCAAGATAAGTTTTATTTGAATTTTCCAAATCATCCAATTTTTTTTGAAAGATGTCTTTAGTATTTTCTAAAATAGATTTTTCATCTTTCAAAGAAATTTTCAGTTTGTCAATCAAATCTGACTTTTCAGAATTTAAATTCTTTATAAAAGTTTTGAACGCAAATCAGCTAAAGCATTAATTATGATATTCATCTGAGAGGTAATGAAATTATAATCAAATTCAGAATATACCTCATCTTCATCAGAATCAGAATCGTCTGACTGGTCATCTCCAACCAAGTACATCTGAGCGATCTCGACGTTTGCAGCTTCGTCGTCAGAGTGATCCAACCAGAGATAGAGATAGAGAGTTCCGCAGAAGCATCTAAGCATTTGAGCAACCTCTCTTCACTTCAAAATAGTGAAGAGGTGCAACAAAATGCCAAGATTGTCACATGCTTTGAATCTGTGCAGAATAACCATATTATTGCAGATATTGCAGTACCTTTGCAGCAAAGTTGTGCAGAAGGTCTTCAAGTTGTTTTGAAAAGGGGACGTGACGATCAATTCAAGGGCTCGAGAAGCTTCATAAAATCAAGTTCTATTGTTGGTGAGGTGGTGTGGAAAAATCATGATGGGATGAAATATTCCCCCATATGTGCCATCGAAGTCTTGTGTCGTGATCAAGGAGTGAAGGAAGTGATAAGGGAAGTATATAAGCATAAGTGGAAAGAGAAACACCAAAATGAGTTGGTGAGGATCGTTCAGGCTGAGGAGCATACTGATGTGCTCCAACAAATTCCACCATTCCTCAAGAAGTTGTCAACAAGTGATCCATCAGCTGAAGAAGGAGAGCACCTTACTAAAAAAATGAATAGCTTGGTACCGCAACATGCAACATCAGCAACAGAGGCTTCACAACCTACTCCTCATGAGTAGGACAGGTTTAGTCATCTATCTTAGTCTCAATGTGTTCACATTTCAGTTTTTGAGTCTGGGATAAAATTTTCATTTTTTGGTTTCTTTTATTTGCAAGATTGGATGTGTAGAATGATTAATATCTTTTACGTACATATCCCTAATAAATCCATAGTTGCTTGACATTCACCTAGTATTGGGTTCTTGCTAGAACTAGAATTACTCTTTTTGGGACACACTTTGACTAGCACAAACTTCACTTATTTAGGGGATGATCTAGGCTTTCTTTGCATACACCATTTTAGCCACTTGTAACCCTTTTTAAACACACTTCTGTGCATTCATTCTAAGACAATGAGGACATTGTCAACTTTTAAGTTTGAGGTTGAGGGGATTACAAGTTACCCAAAATGGGAAAAACACGTCAATACAAAAGAGCAAAACTCTCATATGACAAGAACACCACAAATACCCCATAGGGGTAAAGGTGTACAAATCTCACATGACAAAAACACCACAAATACCCCATAGGGGTAAAGGTGAACAAAAATAAAAAAAAAATACCCCATAGGGGTAAAAGAGCACAAAGTACCAAAAATTGAACATTTTGGTAAATTTTGATGTGAGAAAAGGCTTGGTGAGAAAAGATATGCCTTAAAAAGAGTGACCCTACAAGTCCTAGTGATCCTAAATAAAGTTTGTGAAATGATTGACAAAGAAAAGATTCTTGCTAGCATATGGTCCATACGCATAACTAGGTTATGAATGTCTCATTTTGGATTTATGAAAGGCTATGAATTGTATGTGATATACTCTACACATTGTGCGCACTTATTGCTATTATCTTGCAATCACTTTGAGTCATTTTCTTAGCTTATTTTTATTGCTTGAGGACAAGCAAAACTTTAAGTTTGAGGTTGTGATATGTATTGAGTTTTCAATACATATTGCGTATTTTTCTTTTCTTTTAGGATTTAAATTTTCTTTATCCCAAACAATTGAGTCATTTTCTTATCTTATTTTATATTTTCTCTCATGCATGGAACTAAGTATAGTATTTAACTAATTATTGCTATTTTGCGTAAAACGGCCTAAAATCCTTTGTTTATTGTAATGTCAGGTTGAATGCTAGAGCATTAGGCTGTTTGGAATATAAAGCTTAAATAACACTTTTTGAAGACAAAGGAAATCTTGACTTTTTGTTATTTCCAAATCTTGGTGTCATTTTAATCCATTTGTTTTGGCTGAAAGTATACACAATGGGTTGAACAAAAGCTTAGTAATAACTTTAGTTGTTTGTCCTTTTTAATATTTTTTTAAAGTTTCCTTATTTTACCATTTTGCCATCATGGTTTGGTATAAATAAGGGGTTGTGTTCTCTTGTTTGAGATATATCTTTTGGTGTAATCCATCAGTGGGAAGAATTTCTCTATAAAAATTCTCTCTCTAAAAGTTTAATATTAAGTCTTCAAGGTTTTATAATTTGTGTTCTTCATTATTAGTTGCTACATCATTGCTGCAACATTGCTTTTCTTTACATTTCATTCTTACTTATTGCATTTACTTTATGCACTTTACATTTCCGTCATTTAATTTCTGTCATTTATATACTGTCATTTACATTATGTCTTTAATTTATGTCATTTACTTTTATTGCAATTTATATTACGTAATGAGTAGCTAATTTTATAGTTTGGGTGTGAGACGAAGAGGGAGGTTGTAAACCAAAAACTAGTGGACTTTGTTCTTCAATAACATTGTTCCACTATGTCATTTTAAGTTTTATAAATCCAAAAGCACTTCTTGACAAATTGATCACTTCTTAAAGTGTGAAAGTGTCATGGACTTAGGAATAAGCCATGAAAAAGCACGTCAGTTTGAATGATACGGGAAGTATACTTGGAAGAGTTGCTAGCAAGGGAACTTGCTATCTTTGTTTTTCAAACCGATTGATTCTTGACGGGTTGATCACTAGTCAAAGTGTTAAAGTGTAGTGGACTTAGGAATGAGCCACTAAGAACACGTCAACTTGAATGATATGGGAATCGACTCGGAAGAGTGATTTTTAAACAAAGGCATTTGTTTTCCATATACTTTAAAGAAACCATTTGACACTCACACTGGTCCGGACATTTGCATAGGCATATGTTGATTGAAGGCTAAGCAAAAGTGCAGTGGTAGATATCTGGAAGGATCCTCTTTAAAGTACATGGTGGAACTTGTTGCTGAACTAATGTTATAGCATCCCTATAGCATTGTCCTCCAGAAACTGTGTTTACTCCTCACTTTAAGTCTTGCACCTATTCTATCTTTATATATCCTGTTAATCATATCACTGTTAACCAACTCAAACAAAGTCTTCAAACTCGCCATCTGAAGTTAGTTTTTCTTCTCGAGATCTTGCAACTTAAGATACCTATCCCTGTGGAATACGATACTTGGTTCTTACCATTTTATTACTTGAAAAGACGATATTGGATCTCATTTTATACTTGCTTTGAGTTTCAATTATCACATGTCTAGAGGTGTGCAAACATCCGTATCAACAAGATTAGATACTCGCGCAAACCAGATGATGAACTTGCGCAAACTACTATGAACTTGCGCAAAGTTCCAATCTGGCGCAAACCGTAAGTAAATCACAAAAACCTACCAGAAAATCGATTTTAAAACTGAATTTGATGAAACTATCTTATACAAACATGTTCGAAAACAACTTTTCAACACTTTTCAATCAAAATTTTCGATTAAAATCCACAAACACACTATTTCGATAATGAAACAGTACATGAAACTCGACTTTTCAAGAAAACAAAATATCTCAAAATCGATGATCAAACACTGTTTTTCTTGCAAAAAGATGTGAATCAAATATGTTCTCCTATCAATTTCGAATCTAACAAACCAATTTGCAAACAAATTTGATCAAAAACACCTCTGAATTTGATGAAAAATCAAGAAAACGAGATTTTCTTGAAAAATCAAGAAAATCAATCAAATTTTCGATTTTAAACCACAAATTCAGAAACGAAATTCAATCTCTCAATCCTCTCAAGATTCAGATGGCTCTGATACCAATTGATGGTTCAAGATCAATGAATCCTAGAGAGAGAAAGTAGAGAGAGAGAGCAAAGAGAGCGCAAAGTGTGTATATTGAATGATGTGCGTGAAGTTCTTACAAGGACCAAAGATCAAAGGGACTTAAATACCCTTGGTCAATACAACACAGTATTAGACATTTGACACAGTATTTGACCAAACCCTATAAATACAATGATTACTATAAAATCAGACCTAACACCACCCGATATCAACCCGAAATCCAACCAACCCGAACCCGAAGCAATCAGAAATCCGAAACTTAAAAAATTAGGGTCATGATCTCCATATCTGAATCCGATGGATTTTTGGTTTGTCCACCCGAACCCACTGATGCACACCCCTACCTTTGATGAGTAGACATGTTCGCCATGTACACGTGGACTTCAACACAAAAACGTGGCATGGTTGCCACTTACACGTGGACTCCAACACAAAAACGTCGCATGTTCGCCACCTAAACGTGGACTCCAACACAAAAAAACAACAACATGGTACCCACTTACACGTGGACTCCAACAAAAACGTGACATTGTCGCCACCTAATATAACGGACACTCACTACAAATTAAATAATATCGATTTTAATTTTAAATATTTTTTCAGTTTTTTTTTTACTAATATGACAATTTTATTTTATTAAGACAAACAGAAAATCCACTTGTAATGTTATATTGTGCTTATATCTATATCTATCTATGTTATATTATAAAAATAGTATAAAAACTCTTAAAAACAAGTCTTAAAGCTTAATGTACCGCTATTTAATGTTAATTACTTAAAAAACAACAATAAAAGCTGTATGTATTACATTTAATGTTATTCATTAATTTTCAATCATTATCTCTAACCATTTTAACTCCCCTAAAATCATTTCACACTTTAACTCCCCTAAAATAACTCTCAGCATATTTTAGATATAAAAAATATAAAATATAATTAAAAAATTTTACAGAATATTTTATAAAAAGATTATATTATTAAACCAAAATAAATTACATTATATTATTAAGTGTAAATTAAACAAATTTATATAAAAAAATCATTATCATTCTCTCACAACCATCCAAAATCTTAATGTAAATCGACAAAAAACAGAAAATAAAATGAAACATTAAAATCGTGATGTATCTAGCTGCATTGCACGAGTACACTTCTAGTTATACTATAAAGCACGGATAAAAAACTCTTAAATACAAATTATTATGCACAAGGTACCATCATTTTATGCAAGATTTTAAAAATCTCTTAATTTGCAAGTATCAAAGTACAAGATACATATTACTAATGCAGACTTTTAACACCCACCAATTTGGTATGTGCAGAACCTTCCTTTTATGCAGACATTTTCATGTATCACTATTAATTAATATATTATACTACTATAAATTTGTTTTAATTATATTATTAAATATGTAATTGGTTATTTTTTCTAGATGTCATTAAAATATATAAAATAATTATTGAATTCTAACAAAATATTTAATTTATTTATATAAAAACATTATATTATTAAGCCTAAATAAAAACATTATCACTTTCTCAAAATCATCCAAAATCGTACTGTAAACCGAGAAAAAAAAAACATTAAAAGCGTGATGTATCTCGCTGCATTACGCAAAAACGCTTTAATATAAAATGTGCCCATTTATTTATTTTTAAATCTAAAATTTTTATCTTTAGTTAAGAAACATTATCGTCATTCATTTGATTGATAAACAATAGTTACACCACGCCACCAATCAAATTTTATATTCTTGCTACTTGTCAAAAGAAATCTAACTTTTATTTTTGGGATCTCCAAAGTCCAAATAGATACTATAACTTTTTGGAAAAGAAAATCAAATTTATCCATAAAGATACGTACAAATACATATGTTGTATTCTGAAATTTGGAGAGAAAAAAATATGAAACAATTTTTTGTCTTTTTATGTTTTCGAAAGAAAAGGAAAAAAAATTAAATTAAATTAAATAATTTTTTATGTTCTTAAACAAAACAGAACGAAAATGAAAACATCATTATTACATATATATCATTTAAAAATATCTTCCTTAAAATAAAATGGTGAGTAGTTAATTTCTTTCTTTTCATTTTCTCTCATATTTGGGAAGAAACTTATCATTATTTTCCTTCTGTTTCATTCTCTCTTCAAAAAAAAATTCGAGAACACAGAAGTTTTTTTTGTTTTTGTTTTACTTTCCTTCCCATTCCCTCCTAATAAAAGTTTCGAGGACACAACGTTATTGTACCATGTTTGGTACAACAATGGCCCTAGACAAAAACCGAGCAAGACAAAAATGCAATTTTGTCTCATTAAAACAGATGAAATGAAAATGATAAGATTAATAAATTACCCGTATCAAATTAAAACCCTAAGGGAGTGTTTGGTTCGCGGAATTGGATGAAATTCAATGGAGTTGGAATGTCCAAATCCATTGACCAAATTCCAAAGTCTTGTTTGGTTCACATAATTAAAACTAAGGAATCCTGCGGATTCCATCAAATTCCTTCAAACACGGATTTCACAATTCCACGGGGTATCCTATGGAATTCATTTTCTTTCCAACAGATTCCAATTCCAATTCCATCCAACCAAACGCGACCAAAATGTGTCGTCAAATTCCATCAAATTCCAATTCCAATTCATTCAAAGTCAAATTCCTTGATGAATTCCAATTCCATCGAATTTCATTCCACGAACCAAACGCCACCTAAGACCTTTCAAAATTCTCACCCACCTTCGCTCTCAACAGTCCCGTCCTATCCGGTCCAGTTCCATCACGTCCCGTTGAGCCACATTACCAAACACACCCTAACATTCATAATAAATATACACACATCTAACCTCTACCTCAATCATACTCCAAACAACAATAATATATGCATACACATTTCTATTAACAGAAATTCCAGAGACAGCAAAAAGAATAGACAATAAAACAACCTCAAGTTTCAAGTAGTTCACCATTAATTTTTCTTGAAAACCAAATAATGTATAAAAAGGGACTACTTATTGATTGAATGATCCCTTCAAAGAGGGATTTCTAAACGTAAAATTCTTCAAAAAATCAGGAAGGCATGTCATTGTAATCCCGTGACCAACAACCTTGTTGGTCACGTGATCAAGGTTTGAGAGCTAGAGCCAGACCGAACTTCGGAGTTCGGTCCAAGGCTCTGGTGTCCAGCTCGCTGGACATGGTCACAAGGGATTTCGGAATGATCTCGTGCTGCAACATCGCACCTAGCTTCCCGTGATTGTTGAGCTTACATTTGACCACCGTTAGACTATCAACTGCATATGACCCTCCAACGGTGAACGTGTTTTCGTTTGTCGAGAACCGTCGGGTGATCTCCCCTACAGCAGCAGTCTTTTTTAATAGGTCCATATGGTGTATGTATGATGCCCTTATAGTGTCCCCTTTGTCACCCCTAAAAGTTGATGTTAATTAGCATTATTGCTTAAAAAATAAACGATAGACAAAAATCTGTTTTATAGGACGTCAAATATGTCTAAATGTAACCACTTGGGTTGTGGTGCACCGGTTAAGGTCCGGGGGGTGTAGTGAAAATCTCATCTTCCCCGGGTTTGAATCTAGGCGTTGTCAAAAGCCCTTGTGGCCATAGAGGTTCATCTATTGACTCCAGGTCATTCGTGGTCCCCCAGGGGATTAGCATGTGCACGTAAGCTGGTCGGATACCCATGGTTACCCAAAAAAATATGTCTAAATGTTCTAACAGACTGTTTTTTTATAAGACCAAACAATTGTGTCCTATATAAATATGTTACAATAGGATGTTAAGACGTATTTAGGCATCTGAACAAGTTTTTTAGGACACTTTTGATATGAAATGCCCTATTAGTTTTCTACAAAACACTTTTGAGAAATGTTCTCTGAACAAGTCTTTTTACTGGACACTTTGTTGTAACAATAAAATAATGTCATAGGAAAAGACTAATATGATGCTTTATTTCAAATGTTCTCTTAAAACTTTTTAGGATGCCCAAAAGTGTCCTATCAACTTATTGTAACACATTTAAATAGGATGCACAATTGTTTTGTACTAATAAACTTAAGTAGACAGTCTATTAAGACATTTAGACATATTTGACGTCCTATGAAGCCGATTTCGTTGTAGTGTCATAGAAGGCTAAAAATGTAATTATCTAAAATTGCTTACAGGACTATGGAGGCGCTAGAATCTGGTTTATTGACGCTGATTCCGGCAGTGTATTTGGTCAATTTACCAGAAGAGGTCTCGTAACCGGCCTCTGCACCAATAACAAATGTTGGAGTACCGATGGTAGCTGAAAGATCGATTGTAGGGGTTTGGCTTAAAGCAACAGCTGATGTTAAAGAAGCATGATGATGAAAGTACTGAACTTCAAGCTGCAAAAGAACACACAATATTGCAGTCAAAACTCCACATTGTATGAATCCAGGTGGCCCCCAAATAGAGATGTTAACGGATTTAGATGGATCGGATCTGATCATCCATTGGATGTTGGATATCAATCCAATTAGCATTGGACAGCTGATCCAACCTAATCCAATGGATGATTGGATCGGATCGGATCAATCCAATATCATGATCCAAATTTCCAACCAATTAATCCCCACCATTTCAGCCAATTATTCATATATTTTTCTAGTTTCCTTAAAAACACTACATACAAATATCAACTAAAAAAATATTGTAAAATTTAATATTATGTATATTTATTAATTGAATGGTAATTGAATTGGATTGGATAATAGATTGGATCGATTAGGTTTTTTGGATTCTGGACTGTCATCCAAGAATCGACAAATCCAATTTGGATGTTGGAACTTTGAATCCGATCTGATCCAATTATGGTTGATCGGTCGGATATAATTGGATCTGATGACTTTTTTAAACACCTCTACCCCCAATGCACCAAGACTCGGTTTTTCAAGGATTGAGAAAATCCATTAGCGTTATGCAAATAAGTTGTTTCAATGTCTTAAGCCCATGCAAATAGATTGTATAACTTATGAACATATGAACATGTTTTGGCTCAAAAAAGTGTCTACTCGAATGCATCAGCTCCGCTCGACTCGAAAATTTTAACCGAGCTTTCAAATGAGCCGAGTCAAACATTGGTATATCAGTATATGGAGCTCGGCTCGTTAAGTTAAACAAGCTTTATTAACTCGAGTAGCTCATTGACATCTCCAATCGTTAATACCCTTCACCTCCACCCCAAAAGGAAATCAATAAAACATATATGAAGGTACCATAAGTCGTAACCTGTACCTTGCCAGATTTGAGATCAGGCAGTTTGAATGAGGCAATGGTCTTTGTTGAAGGTACAATCTCAGTGAATGTTAATGTTGTAGCAATCTGCCAAATGAGCATAATATTAGAAGGTGAAACATGATATAAAGAGTACATCTGCTAGCGCTTTATAAAAATCAAGATAGCGGGCAGCATACATTTGATTCTGTGTCGAGTTTGACATCAACTAATGTGTTCTTATATTTGTACACTGCACCCACATCTCCAGTTGATAGACCGCCTTTCTTTGTTGCAGTTGATGTAAGTGCCTGCCAAAAAGTAATAGAAGATCGATATAATGTGTAATTACTTGAGCTTAGAGACAACAAGGATCGTTCACGTTTGAAAGTTTTCACCAACGATTTGACTGAGTTGCTTCACACCTAATATAGAGAAGTCAATGTCTTCCCTGAAGATGATTAAGGCTATATTCGGCAAACTAGCTGATATGCTAGTTGTTGGCTATAGGTAGCCGCTAGCGGATAAACTAGTCATGTTTGAAAAACTAGCAGATAAGCTAGATAACAACGTAAAATCATCAAAAAGGACATGTTTTAAAATTAATTGCAAAAATATAAGGGGGGTAATTGAAAAGAAGTGGAAAAAGCCCCTTGAGCTTATTGAAATGCTACTTCAAGTAGCGTTTCAAAAAACTAGCTTATAAGCTATGCTATTACAGTGGTCAAAATACAAAATAGCGGTCAGGACTGAGATTTGAAATAGCGGTTATTGGCGGTGGTATAGCGGTTCATATAATAGTTATTAGAATTATATATATAATATATATGTATGCTTACATAACTTAACATATTATATGCCTTAATTAAAAATATAGTTTCAACATCAAAACATCAACTTAAACAAGTTTAACACAAACAAAATAGGAAACGTGTTCATAAACGAGCTAATCGCAAGCAATAGAAAAAAAATTGAAAACCTAAGAATTTCTAACCGGATGCAATTCGTTGATTGTTAAGTGTTAACTTAATGGATTAAAATAAAATAAGGGCCCAATTCAAAATAAAAGCCCAAAAAAAGACAAAAATGTCAGAATCAGATCCAAAAGAGGCCAACTGAGAATAATGGTATTGCGGACCGCTATTTTACGTCAAATATCATTGAAATAGCAGAAAATTGTGCCGCTATTCTTGGAACCGCAATTTATCACCGGTATTTTGCAAATGACCGAGAACCGCTATTGCACCGCAATTAACAACATAGCTTATAAGCTAGTTTATGGCTAACCAAACAGCGTTTTTTCAATAAACTAAAAAAATAAGTTAGTTTATGGTTGCCAAACATGGTCATATACATGCCCAAATAATTTACGAGGCTGCCAGAAGTCGCTCTCATCATTATGTTTACACCAATTTCAATTATGAGGTAATGGAACGACAAACTAAAATTAAATTCACAGAATCATCATGAAGGTTTATGTGTTGCAATTGAATATTATCATTTTCTCTTTTTGGTAAATATAGATATTTAACTATGAGCTTCAGAAAGGCACAACTCTCCTCTCACACCTGAGGCTTTATACGACCCGTAGGCCTCAATATGCACCTTGCCCAATCTCATGAATCACAATGCAGATGAATGCAAGTATCAAATGGTTTGGAAACAAAAACATACACACAGATATAACCAACAAGGGTTAAATTCGAAAGAATAAAATCGAAAAGAAATGGCAAAATGAGAAAAAACACATAAAGATGCAAAGGAAAATGTCGTCTTTTATAACACCTGAGAGAGATTCTAGATGTTAAACTTGTAAGTCAAACCTACTGCGATCCAGGTACAAGGGTAGAGAAGCTGAAGGCCTAATAGAAAACAATGTAATTATATAAATCGGTGGAGATAATTACCAAAGCAATGAATCATTCATCAAACAAGAATACACAAATCTTCTTCCTTTGAAAAGATTTGCCATGATAGCAAATCAATCAAGATTTATCTACAAACAGGCAAGAAACTTAAATTGTTGTTTTGGAAAGTTGGTAGTTGGTTAAGATAGACTTTTCACACAATGTCTCACGAAAAGTAAGAGATTTATACATAATAGTGTACTCTACCTAATTCATGGACATTCAAGGGCGATGATTCTGCCGATGATTGGAGGTATTGCTTTCTGTTTCTCTTTTCTTTGGTCTTAGAGGCGAAGTTTCAACATTGATTTGTTCAAACTTTTATTACTCCATACCTTGTCCATTCACCACACACCAAACAATCACTCAAACCACATTCTACATTATCATTAAGGGTGTGTTTGGTACGCAAACTGGACTGGAGGGGTGGGAATGAGGTAGGCGGTTGAAAATATTGTAGAAGGTTTTAGGGTTTTGATTTGATATGGACTGACACGTAGTAGAGACTAAATATAAAAGAAGTGTATCCGGCATATACATATAATACTCTAGTGAACTTGAGAAGAATCAAAGAAGAAAACGCAGAGAAAACAGGAGAAAATTGGAACTCACGAAGGACAACAGACGAGTAGCAGTTAGGGCTTATGAGAACCAGAGAAGAACAAGGGTTTCAAAAAAGAAACCGAGAATGTTTCAGTCATTTTTTAAATAACTTAGCCTCTGTAGTGAGGCGTATACCACTCCACCGCCTCACGCCTCAGACAACCAAGGCGTACGTCTCGTCTGGAAATTGAGAGGCACCGCCTCAAGTGCGATTTTAGGCCACCTCGCCTCGACACAGGATTTTTTAAAACCATGGATATGGGTAGTTTAGTAATTTACCAACCTTGTCCAATCTTCCTAAAAAAAATTCCACCTATTTTTGTGGGACAAAAAAAATGCATTTTTGTCCCACTCAGTCTTGTCTAGTCCCATGCCAATTGTCGCACCAAACGTAGGACAACAAGTTTGTAACATTTAATATCATCCCATTTCATCTCACCCTAGACTTCCTATGGGGGTCATTGTCCATCGGCATCTCTAGAGTCAATACCTGAAACAGACTCATTGGGATGAATTCCGTCTTGAATCGTCTCTCCTTCCTTGAAATATTTCTTCGCTATTTTACTTGATTTTTGGGATAATATTGTTGAATTTTCTAGATAACCTAGTTAGTTGTTAAAATATAACACTTTGTGTTCGGTTTAATGTGTGTGTTGTGCTCAAATTTTTATTGCTAAAAGATGTTAAGATTATATTTATTATTGTTGTTATATTTTGCTTGTAGGTGGTCAATTTTGGGTGAATTGTAGGATTTTTTTTCCGCATACTTAACATATAGGTACAGTTTTTCACGCATATACGATATGACTTCTAGCTCGCACACCAAAAGAACCGCGTGGTGGGTTGCTGTCCGCGAGTGGGCTTGCAGTCCTTTTGGTGTGTGAACTAGTAGCCATATCATATATGCCTGAAAAAAGTGTACCTAGATGCTAAATATGTGTAAAAATCCTACAATTCGCCCATATTGGCAACCCACAAGCAAAATATAACAATAAAAAATAACAATGACCTCAACAACTTTTGGCAATTAAAATTTGAACACATCCCACAAATTAAACTAGATACAAAATGCTATATTTTAACAAATAACAAGGCTAGCATAGAAAACCAACAATACTATCTAAAAATCAAGTAAAATATTGAACAAATATTTCAAGAAAAAAATGTGGCCAATACAAAGTTTCGTAGCTTTATTGCTTCACCAAAATGTCTACTTGATCTTCCTCCTAACATTGTTGTCGCAACCGTATTCAAGAACACCCGATAAAGTGACAGGAACCAAAAGAAAAATCAAGGTTTTTTTTTTTGGAAACAATGAGTAGAAAAGTAGGAGCAAGATTAGAGAAGAAAGAGAGCAAGCAATCACAAGAAAGAAGAAGCAAAATGAAAAAAGAATGACGGTGGACCCATATGCTACAAAACCATAACTTTGAGGTGTAACTTCTCTTATCTTTCGATTTACTCAAAAGAAATTCAGTTTACGAGCTAAAGTACACTTCTTTCTTCTAGAGAGATTATGAACATCTTAAGTGTAGCTAGTTTTTCAACATGTTAACTTCTAGAGAGATTATAAAAACTTTGTGAGCATGTATTACTAAAGTTGGTCCATCTACTAATGCAAGACCATCTTTGTTTACCTAAAATGCAAATGTTCTTTACCAAAGGGGTAAACCCAACCGGTGCGCATGAAGTGAAAAAACATCAATAAGTATATCTTTCACACCAGTAAAAAGAAAAACAAGATGCAAATGATATAAGAAAGAAGAAGGAAGTAGTATGCATATAGATATATATTTTGTAACTTTGGAAAGCAAGCTAAGTGAAGTGTAATACCACTTGGAGACAGACCTAAGGATAGTGTAAACATACCAGCAACTAGAACTTTATTTTTCTCATCCTCGTTTCAGCCAAAATCAAACTCAATTCCAAATCATTTCGTTTTCAATCACTCCTAAGGAAGCCAATTGAATTATTGAAGTCTACTTTTACCCACGAGTGAGTTTAACTTGTACCATATTCTTTATGTTTACCATAATAACAATAAATCAAACGCCAAATTAAAATATATATATATATATATATATATATATATATATATATATATATATGGGAAAGGTCAATTGCAAACTTAAGTTTTGTTGTGTCCCGGACATTCAAAGGACATTCATCATAAATGATGTACCATTCATCCTTAATGTTAATCATTACAACCACGTCCTCTCCAAGGAACCAATCTGATAAGAGACACACGAGGTAGGAATTCATATTTCCACTGAAAGTCAAATGTAGCAAGTGTTAACTAAAAAGCCCTAAGAATTGCTCAAATCCATAGACCACAACTCATAAAAATCACAGTATCAAAGATAATGATACAAAAGAGAAAAATAAAAAAGGTGCAATCGGTACATACAATTCCGGTAACACTGGTGGTTGAAACAGAAAACTTCTGATCCGACAGGTAGTCCCTCGTTAGCAGATCTACACATAACCAAACAACACATGGAAAATTGCTCACAGGAAACTAAATCCAAAGTCGTATGCATAAGTATTACGATTATTTGATAGATGATGGAAGATTATTAACAGAGAATTCGATGCGTAGAAGAAGAAGATGAAAGTTGGAAACACGCACCTTTGGCTTTCTTGCCGATATCGGAGAAGAGTCCTGGTCCAGTGTTCATTTTTGGTGACGACCAGAGAGAGAGACGTAAGAGATTCGATGGGGAGGTTGAGGCCCGGGGGGAGGGGAGGGGAGGGGGGGTAATACCTACAAATGGTTCGGGTCAGACCAACGGTGCGAGGTTGTTGTTCTTAGGCGTCGGACCAACACAGACCTAGACCAGGATCACCCTTTTCTGACTTTAACCTAACGTATATTTTTCTAGATTTTGTTTTTTAACTAGCGTTTGAGATCAAATTAACTCAATATACGTATCAATTTTTGCACCAAAAGGTTATTTTGAACAATAAAAACACTAAACTTCAATGTAACATTATTGACTATATTTTTTGTTTTGTTTTGATATTAAAAATAAAATATACTAAAAATATTATGTTTGCTATTAAAAATGATGTAATAAATTGGAAATTAAATTACATTTTTACATTACAAAAATACGATTTTTAATTGAAAAAAAGGTGATGTCTATGATTGAGAATTGGTTTTAACGAGGTGAGATTAATGTCTGTGCGTTGCTGCGGATGGAAAGAAATATTAAGACCATAAATTTGAGCATCATCAATTATGAGAACAAAACATTTTGTGTCTGTTAGCAGCATCACTATAATTTACAAAATGCCCTGTGAGGATGATGTGTGTGTATGATAGGAAGCGAAAATAAATTGGCAAATGGTACATTACATCATTAAACTTAAAAAAAGTTACATTGTTATTAAACCTAAATTAAATTATAATAAAAATATGAATTAAACAAATTTTACATAGGTTTTGGGTTGGAGAAGACACAGTCATTGAGATGCGATGCATGTTAAGGGATATTTATTTTATGCTTATATAATAAAAATAATTTTTATAATATAACTTTTTATTTATTTAAATTAGAAAATGAAAAGGTTATAAATGATCGAAATGTCATTTACTTAACGGTCAGGAGCTAACAACTTTTAGTTTCGAGGACCAAAACGTTACGCAAATGCAAAAACGAAAGTCTATTTTGGAATCAACAAATTATGGGGACTAAATCCAAGAGGAAAATAAAACTATAGGGACCAAATCTGTAACTCTACAAACATAGAAAAAAAAAAGATAAAAGCTGAAGGACCAAATCTGTAAGTTACTAAAAACCTCAAGGACCAAAGCTGTAATTTACTGTTCATGAACAGTGAAAGACTTCCTGATAAATGTTATATAGTAGGGAAATTGGCCGAAATGGACCAATTACCGAATGGGATTGGGCTCCTAGCACCTCCTCTCCGGGCTTTGCAGAAATGTCCAACATTACGCACCAGGAGCCCTTGGACGCACAAGGCGCCCTAGGGCGCACGGTGCGCCTACGCATTGTGCGTCCGCGCACCGTGCGCCCTAGGGCGCCTTGTGCGTCCAAGGGCACGTGTCAAGCTATAAGAAACCCTAATTAGGGTTTCTTATTAGATTTTTGTTGGTTTGCTAGTTTTTCACGTTTTTAAGCTGCTTTTTCAAGTTGATGTGTACTGTATTTTTCAAAAAGTTGTGATATCAAATCAACTTTAACAGATGAATTATTTCCCTACGGTGGTTCAAATTTGATTCCTTAAATTATTTTTATAAGAACAGCAACCAATGAAGTTGTAAATCACAATTTTCATCCACAATCGATTTGTTTGTGTATCTTCCTTTTCTGTGTGTATTTTTTAAAACTATGAGTTCCGGAGAGGATAAAGTGAAGTTACATCTCCTAGCCGGTGGTTCATGGCAACAGAATTATAACGGGTGGGAGTATGTTACCGATCAACCAATAACCCGCGTGAAGGTGGCATCGAACATTACGCGTCCGAGGTTGGTTAGTTGTATTCAAAGAAAATTTCTTATCGATCCTGCTCTTGGTAGGATCAGAATATCGTATAAGTATGATGGTAACTTTTATGAGTTATGCAACTCTGACAATGTTTTGTCTTTTATTCAACAATTTGACGGTGAAAATAATCCGCCAACACTCTGTGTGATTGTCGATTCATCGATGTCCGGTGGAAGCGATCTCGGTGGTACTTCGAACACCGGAGGCGGTGTGGATGAATCTGATGATACCCCAGATGTTGTTCCTGAAACACAACAAGAAGAAGGAGTAGAAGAAGAACAGGAAGAAGAAGATGACGACGACGAAGTTTATAGACATGATGAGGAGTCTCATGTTTTCCACTTGGGTTTATCTGATGTTGATACTGATGGAGACGACGACGAACCAGAAAGTAGTCCTATTAAATCATACGGTGGGATAAATGATTTCTTTGGTATGCCCCCTCCACTTCCATCAGCGGCCCCAGTCATCACACCCAACCTACCCCCACGTTATAATCGCAGTGGAAGAGTAAGATTGGGTCAAATATTCCCTGTGAAAGACGATCTTACACTCGCTCTCGATTTGAAGTTTCTTGAAGAGGGTTTTGAGTTTGGAGTTCACCGTTCAAATAAAACCAGATACGATGCCAGATGTAGGCAAGCCGGATGTTCTTGGCGTATCTATGCTACCATTGTCGAAAATACCAATATGTTTCAAGTTCGTATATTGGATGACGTACACACTTGCTCGAGGACGCAGTTGCATCCCAACCACCATCAAGCAAACAGTAGATTCTTGGGTAATTTTATTTACCCTAAAGTGAAGGATACCAGCAGGACATACCGTGGATCCGACATTGTCAACGACGTAAGATCGGATTTGAAAATAGATATTTCTTACTGGCAAGCCTGGCGCGCAAAAGCTTATGCACTGACGATGGTGCGTGGTACCCCTGAAGAATCGTTTACCCGACTCCCCTGCTTTCTTTATAATCTGGAGCTCCGGAATCCTGGTACCGTTACCTCAATAAGGACAGATGCTCGAGGACGTTTTGAGATGTGTTTTGCTGCCCTCGGTTGCGCGATACGTTGTTATTTTAGTAACTTTTGCATCACTGATATATTTAATAATGTTATAATATGAAAATGCCTTAAATATCTAGATTCGATCGTTTACCACACACTTGCGTCCGGTCATTATCATCGATGCGGCTCATTTGAAGGGTACTTACTTGGGCACAATGTTCTTAGCCGTTGCTATGGACGCAAATAACCAGATTGTGCCCATCGCTTTCGGAGTTGGTAGGTCTGAGAGTGGAGATGTGTGGACTTGGTTCTTAACCATGCTGAAGCGTTGTATCGGGGAACCCGAGGGGTTGGTTTTTGTATCCGACAGGGCTGCTTCAATTCACCAAGCAATTAATACAGTGTACCCGGGCGCCCATCATGCACTTTGTTGTCGCCATCTAATGATGAACGTAAAAACCAGGGACAACAGGGTCAGATACAGGAAGAAGTTATTTTGGAGGACATGTAAAACATATACGGTGGAGGAGTTTGAACTGAATATGACGGGTCTACGAGTTGCTTTACCTCTTGGAGCTCCGCTTATGGACCAGGTTGGACCGGAGAAATGGTCAAGGGCCCATTTCCCAGGAATGTGTTACAACATAATGACATCGAACAGTGCCGAGTCGGTGAATGCATTGTCTCGTTTTGCACGGAGCCTGCCTATTGTGGCTCTTATGGATTATTTCCGATGTTTTCAGCAAGAATGGTATTCGATCCGTCGGAGAAATTGAGGTTATCATCCTTGGATTTTTGACTGTTTGAATTTTATGTTTTCATTTTTGCAATACTAACGTAACAATTTTGTGTTATCGCAGAGGAAATGGTGAATCGTCTCACGACTTGGGCGGAGGCCAAAATAGAGAAGAGAATTCACAAGTCCGCAATGTGGACTGTACATGAGATTGGCCGAGGTTACTGGGAAGTCCGCGATGGGGGTAGGGACGCAGAAGTTGACTTCAATAATCGTCTTTGCTCGTGCAGGAAATGGCATCTCTCAGGAATACCATGCGGCCATGCCATCGCCGTCGCAAGAAATCAACGGTGTACAGATGTCTCCTATCTGGCGACTGGTTACTACGCGTCGGATAATTTTCGACAAACTTACGCAGAGCTCATACATCCAGTCGGTCCGGGAAAAGGATGGGTTGTTCCAGACCACCCGCTTATGACCGTTAGACCACCGGTCGTAATAAGACGGGCTGGTCGACCGAGTAACCATGACCGTATCCCATCTCAGGGTGAGGATCCCATCCCGAGAAGATGTTCTCGGTGTGGACAACCAGGACACACTCGAGCAAACTGTCCATCTCCTGCACCGGTAAATGTGAGCCGTCAAAGGGCATCCGGTAGTCGACAAACTCAAAGGGCATCTGGTAGTCGACAAACTCAAAGGGCATCCGGTAGTCGACAAACTCGACCAGTATCAACCGAAGAAAATTATGAAAGTTTTAGACATAGTACTTTTGATTTAAACGTTGATCTAAACGAGTAAACCATGTATGTAATAAACTTTTTATAAATATTATTACTGTTCTCTAAGGTTGAAGTTATTTACCTTGTGTTATTTACTAAACTAAAGTAAACGTTAAAGCATTAAACCAATATTTTATTCAAACCAAATAAAACACATGAAGTGCATCTAGCTTTGAGAAACCTACTACGGGTAACAATACCGATCGCTACATCCAGGAGGGCATAGGCATTCTGGGTAACAATACCGATCGCAGACCTATCCCAACGAACCGCACGTGGCTGCCTGGTGGTCATTATGTAATATATGCTGGCCATGGGGAAGGTCTCACAGATCCATATCTGTAAATTAGAATACCAACATAGTAGTAAAGATTTTGTAGAAATAGGGAATCCATGTAGATTGTAAAAGTATTAATTTGATATAAACTTACTAACCTTGAATGCAAATAAAAACCCAGTTAACGACATCCTATATCCCTTCTCCGGTCGTCTCTTGATCGCTGCATTCATCTGCTTGTAGGTCGTTTCCCAGATATAGGATCCCCAGGGAAACTCATTAAAGGCGCCCAAATCATCAATGGCGCGAAGCAGATAATCGTGAAGACGATGGGATAACTGACGACCGAGAAAGAACAGCTCAACCATCATCATGAGACAAATACGGACGGCATAATCGTCATCGATATGCGCCCGCACCTCGTCATCAGTGCCGATAAGATTGAATAAATCCTGGATGTGTCGCACAGTTAGCGTGCCTTGTGGGAACACCCGTCTAACAAAACCAGTAGACCTATTCTTACGCATCTTCGGGTCCGCTCCGAAACGAAGTGCTGTGATGAGACAGAACTCCTCACGGCCGAACCGAAGAACGTGGCCACCAACATCGAAAAACATCTCATCATCCCGGGCATTGGCCGGGAATACCTGGGTCTGCAAAAATGTATGCACCAATATAGGGTCGGCAGATGTATCGGTCAACTGCAACCAATGACCGAAACACGTCTGCCTGAATAGTTCTAATCTTGTTTGGTTCAATCTCTGGCGAATCAGGTCGACCATCGTGATCTTACTCTTCAGGTTCAACTTTGCAGAGTAGAACTGTCTTGCCTGCATAGTAATGATATAATACTAAGGTTAAGGGACCAAAAGCGTAAATTTCTAAAGTTCAGGGACCAAATGCGTCAATTTCTAAAGTTAAAGGCCAAAAAGCGTCAATTTCTAAAGTTAAGGGACCAAAAGTGTCAATTTCTAAAGCTAAGGGACCAAAAGTGTCAACTTCTAAGGCTAAGGGACCAAAAGTGCCAACTTCTAAATTCAGGGACCAAAAGTGTCAATTTCTAAATTCAGGGACCAAAAGTGTCAATTTCTAAATTCAGGGACCAAAAGTGTCAATTTCTAAGTTCAGGGACCAAATGCGTCAATTTCTAAAGTTAAGGGACCAAAAGCGTCAATTTCTAAATTAAGGGACCTACAGTGTCAGTTTCTAAAGTTAAGGGACCTAAATCTACATATTTTTGTAAATCGTGTTTTTAGGATTTTTTTTTATATAAAATGTCTTATTAACTATTTTATATAACGTTATAGAAAAAAAAGTTTTATTAATATGAATGTCTTTTAAAAAGATGGGTTTATAGTACATTTTATTTATAAAATTATTAAATACTTGTTACAAATATAAAAGTACAAGTGTCTAATAAATTTATTACAACACTATTCATCTCTCCAATATACAACAAATTATCAACAAAAAATATACAACAAACACTTATCATTTCTCCAATATACAACAAACACTTATCAACAAATATTATACAACAAACATTTATCATCTCTCCAATATACAATAAATTATCAACAAAAAATATACAACAAACACTTATCATCTCTCCAATATACAACGAACACTTATCAACAAATATTATACAACAAACATTTATCATCTCTCCAATATACAATAAATTATCAACAAAAAATATACAACAAACACTTATCATCTCTCCAATATACAACAAACACTTATCAACAAATATTATACAACAAACACTTATCATCTAACCAATATACAACAAACACGTATCAACAAAAAATATACAACAAAAAAAAACAAAAAACCGATTCATAAATAGTATAAGAGTTAGAGGAGAAGTCGTACCTCAGCCATTTGTGGTCCCAATCGATTAAACAAAGGAGAAATGGTGGTGGTGGGGCTGGAAAACGACACCTGCAAAAATGGTGGTTTGTTCTTCAATTATTTTATGGTGGTGGGGATGATAAGTGTCGGCTGCAGTTTTATAAATAAAAGAGCCCTTGGACGCACAAGGCGCCCTAGGGCGCACAAGGCGCCCTAGGGCGCACGGTGCGCGGACGCACAATGCGTAGGCGCACCGTGCGCCCTAGGGCGCCTTGTGCGTCCAAGGGCTCTTGGTGCGTAATGTTGGACATTTCTGCAAAGCCCGGAGAGGAGGTGCTAGGAGCCCAATACCATTCGGTAATTGATCCATTTCGGCCAATTTCCCTATATAGTATAATATGTAAATATAGAAAGTTTATCAAAAGAATAAGAAATATAAAATTGCTATATATATATATATATAATATACGAATGATCGTGTGAGAAATTAAGGTTAACGTGAGAAACATGATAAATTGATCTGAACCATTGATCAATTTTTATCAAATACTCTCCCATGAATTGCGGCTTAGAAATTAATTTATTTGATGTATCTCATCCTAATGTGTATTCAATTCTCATCCAACGATTGATAATCATTTCTCACGCTTCTCACATTAACCTCAACTTTTCACCGGAACTCAACCATATATATATATATAGGCGAAGAATCGTGTGAAAAGTTAACGGTAAGAAGCGTGAGAAATGGATCTGAACTGTTGATCTCTTTTAATCTCAAACCCTCCCATGAATTGCGGCTTAGAGAGAAATTGATTTGGTGCATCTCATCCTAATATACGTTCATTTCTCATCCAACGGTTGATAACCACTTCTCACGCTCCTCACTATTAACTTAACTTCTCGTTGGAACCCAACCATATATATATATATATAGGCAAAGGATCGTGTGAAAAATTGAGTTGGGAAGCGTGAGAAGTGGATCTGAACCGTTGATCTCTTTTAATCTCAAACTCTCCCATGAATTGCAGCTTAAAAGGAATTGATCTTGTGCATCTTATTTCGATGCATCTCATCATAATGTGCGTCCATTTCTCATCCAACGGTTCATAACCACTTCTCACATTTAACTCAACTTCTCACTTGAATCCAACCCTATATAATATTATATATATATATATATATAGAGAGAGAGAGAGAGAGAGAGGAAGGATTGTATGAGAAGTTGAGGTCAACGTGAGAAACGTGAGAAATGATTATCAACCGTTGGATGAGAGATAGATACACATTAGAATGAGATGTACCAAGATAAGATGCATCAGATCAATTCTCTTCTAAGCCGCAATTCATGGGAGAACATTTGATTAAAAGTGATCAACGGTTCAGATTCACTTCTCACGTTTTTCACGTTAACCTCAATTTCTCACACGATCCTTCACCTATATTGGGTTTTAGTGAAAATGAAAGTTACAGTGAGAAGGGTAAGAATGATCTCCCCCCGTAGATGCACGTTAGAATGAGATGCACCAGATCGATTCTCGTATCAACCGCAATTTATGAATGGGTTTGAGATTAAAAGTGATCAAAAGTCTTGATCATTTCTTACCTTATCACATTAACTTTTCTTCTCACACGATCTTTCGTGTGTATATATATATATATATATATATATATATATATATATATATATTAGGGGTTGTTTCATTTGCAACCTTTAAAAATGTTGCAACCCTTGCAACCCACATCTTAACCGTCGGATTCATGATCGGCGGTTACAATAGACATGGGGCCCAATATTTATAATTAAAAAAAACAGAAAAATAAAAATAAAATAACCGTCGATCATGAATCCAACGGTTAAGATGTGGGTTGCAAGAGTTGTAACCTTTTTCAGGGTTGCAAAATATCCTTCCAATATATATATATATATATATATATATATATATATATATATAGAGAGAGAGAGAGAGAGAGAGAGAGAGAGAGTGAATTACAATTGTCTCCATTTGTTATTTTTAACGGATGGTATCTTTATTTTGAAAAACTAATGAGTTGGATTTATAATATATTAGTGTGGTCATCGGATGTTGCGCAATAGCGATACATTATTTAAGAAAGTATTAGACCGATCGAATTAAGATATAGCATAAATCGGTTAATAATTGATGAGATACAATGTAAAACAATTAATAACTTGGTATTAACTTTATTGTAATACTATTTAGAACTCAAACCAATACCCATATGACTATTAATGTTACAAAGAGTTTGAAGATCTTTTTTCTTCTAAGAAAGGTCGTCTAAAATTAGAGTTGACTGAAAATAATCATCATCTCACATCTTTATACTAATGTAAGATAACCAAATTCACCACATTTTAAGATTTAATAAATACATCATTATCGTGATGTTACCTTGTTATTTATGGTTGTTCCTTTAAGTCTTTAAAAAAATAGTTTTTTTAATGTAATATCCAAGTTTTTTAGAGTTATATAAAGAATTGACGCTTAAAAAGGTCGAGACTCCGTCGATAGATGTTGAATGATGAAGATTATAAGTTCTTTGACCTTCATTCTTTTCATGATCCTCTAAGAGAAGGATGACACAAACTAATTGATATGCAAGGTGGTGCTTCAATCTCGTTTTATTCACTCGATATTGACATAACGTCTTCAATTAGAATATTGAAATATCAAACTGATTGATAAGCAATGTTGTAGTACTTTAATGTGTTTGAGCTTGATGCTTCCATAAAACACTCCAACATAGGAGTTTGACGCCAGCCACTTGTGTATATTTGAAGTCAGTAAACACAAAGGCATTGATATCACATATAAAAAAACCTTAGAACCCACAATATCCCTCGCAAAAATGAGTGATTGCCAAGGTACTTGACTTTCATTGCGACCAAATCAATGCTTTTCTATTGCCTTCAAACAATCATTCTTACAAAAAAATTATAGAAAAAACACTATTAGAAACAACGACTTTCAATTTAAGACAAAAGATACCTAAGTACAACGTGCATTTGCATTTCCATCAACCATCCAAAACTAAACCTTAAACCATAATAACATGGCATGATATCATCCATGACATAATCATAACAAAACAATGTTGCAAATTTTGTTCCTTTTTAAACATATTTTATACACACACATATATATATATATGTATATACACACACATATGATATTTTGACACATAAAAGTCTTCAAAATAACAAAAGTCGAATAGAAAAATGGTCACTTTTGAAGTTCACTGCCATGTTTTCCTTACATCATACTTGAAAAGAACTTCCATTTTTCTGTGTGGTAATCATGGAGGGAAGCGATGTGTTGGGGGTAATCCTGTACATACAATATGTAAATAATCGTATCCAAGATTTTGGTCAACAATATTTTAGAGGTTGTTCTACTTTCTATTTTGTGTCCCTATACATGATTCAACACATATTACAATATTTCATCCTTGTTGAGATATCCCGTAATTGTATGATTCTAGGTTTTATCAACCAAAACTATTAGTTCATCATCTATTTTTCTCTTAGAGGAATCATATATGATACAAATGTAAATGGTAGCCATCCAAGTGAACCATACTCAATGGCGGATCCAGAAAAAAATATTGATGGGGGCCCATATAAAAAAATTAACCAAAAGATACGATTTCATTAAAAATGGCAAAACCAAAGCTAACTTCAATAACCGATATACTAGAGGATAAGTTTTATACTTTTTTGTATCCACCATCAATCTAGCAAGCTCGACAATACCACTCAGACCGAAAAATCTTTCGTCTTGACGCACAATCACATAGTACATGTTAAGTTATTTCTCAAGAGCGATCAAAATCAATGTTTTGTTTATTAAATATAAATAGCAATTAACAATTAGCAATTAGCATTTAGCATTTAGCAATAACAAATTAACAATATCAATATAAGTATATAATTTCTTAGTTTGAACTTTAAAAAACAAATTTGCAAATTGCAAATACCAAATACAGTGCCTACTGCCAAACAAGTAACAAACATACCAAATAGGCAAATAGGCAAATAGGCAAATACCAAAAACCAAAATACCATATACATTATACCAAATTGAAAATACCAAATACTAAAAAATTATTTACCAACAATTCAACAAAAGTTACAAAAATCACGAGTATAAATAAAAAAATTAGATTTTTAAAATTTTACCCAAATTTGCAGACTGCAGTGAGGGGGACCGAAGCGGAGACGATCAGACGACGAAGTCAGGCACCGACGACACCGCGACAGGGAGGGAGACGAAGTCAGGCGCGAGGCGCCGATGGGTTTTCTGTTTTGCGCCGGTGGAAAGGAAAGGAGCGACACGCGAGGATTAAGGATTTCAGTCGTCGATTTTGTTGAGGAGACGATTTATGTTTTCAAAAGGGGCCTAAGAAAAAATTTGTTGGGGGTCCAGATGCTTAAACCAAATGAAATCAAAGTAAATTTTTTTGGGGCTATCAGGTGATAGGCTGGTTGGGGGCCAGGACCCCTACCAGCCTCAAGTCCGTCCGCCCCTGACCATACTCACGAAGACATTATAAAGATGAATTCAATTTTAATGTCAAACACACTTACCAACAACGTGAGATTCAGTTTTTTGCGATAATTTTCTACACATGGTGAAAGGCATCGAGGTTCTTAAAACTTGTTTCACACCCATGATGTTTTAATTATTCTACAAAACTAAGTATACACATGTGATTTTCATAATCAATTAAACTATGGTTTGTGAGTGCTTTAGATTGAATAAAAAAACATCCACCATTCAATCAGATTATGCAACTTCTTAAGAACATAAAAAGTAAATTAAATCGAAGAGAAACCAAAGTGAAAAAAATGGAATTTGTGGAGTTGGTACCACAACATGGGTGATGCTATCGAAGAAGCATGCAACATAGTTGGTTGGGGAGACGGAATTCAATTCGGTGGTTGCAGGAGTATGTACATGAAGAGATATGTGACAGATTCTAATGAGAATACAAAAGTAAAAATATCATAGACCAAAAAAGGGGAAATCCCAATAGGATAAAAAGGAAGGTGTATCGTTATTTTTGCCTCTCGAATCACGATTGCTAGATAATGATAGCGGACCAAAACGACAAACATGCAAAAATGGTGCACGTTGCAATCAAGTCTATAACTGAATATGAATTTGCAAACTAATAAGCAAAAGAGTAATTAGATGGTGAACGGAGGTTTATGGTAGATTTAGTGAACTATTTATGATGGAGACAAAGAGGAGAGGAAGAGATGGTGAGGAAGGCATGTCACCGGCAGAAGATGGACAATTGAAACTTGAGAGAGATTGAGGGATGCAAAATTACCTAAAGGGACAACAGAACAAATATCCATCATACATATGGACAAAAAGTCTTTAACAAGCTAAACATTTTATAAAACCAAAAATTTAGAAATGCCTATGAGAAATCCTCTTGTAAGAACGAGTCACTTCATTGGAAATAGTTCTTGCTTTTATATATATAAAAGATATGAACGTTTGGAGTTATGTAACTTTAATATAAGAGGAGATCAATAGTTGGAGGAGACGAATAGTTAAGAGTTATAGCATTTAAATTAATATAGAAGAAGATAAATGATTTGAAGTTGAATGCAAATATATAATAAAAAAAACATAAATTGAGAGAATGAAGAAGAAAAAAAAGAAAAATGTGGTTCTAGGCTTTAGGAGAGGTCACGTCAACACCTGTGGTTTCTCCTTAATATATATATTGATGATTTATTCAGATGTCCAACTTGTTAAAAACTTCAACTAGAAGACCCCAACTCCTTGAAAAAATGTAACCATAAGAACCCAACACATTAAAAAATACAACCACAAATGTATATTCAATAATTTTTCAAAACAAGCACGAGATTCGTAAAAACACCAAACTATATGGGTGAAAAATGTAATCCACTATATTTTTTATTCAAAATAAGCAACTCACACAATACAATGCGATACATTTCGATTAAAATGTTTTCTTTTGTTCTTTGTTATTGTTGGTTTTTACTATACAATTTTGTGTGGTTTTGGGAAAAGCGATAATGTTTTCATGTTTATGCATCATTTACTTGTAATCTTGAATTTTAATTAATATGCATCAATAAACAGTACTTGATATATAAGAATGGTTTTTAATATTTTGTCTCAAATGCTTTATAATATAGTATAAATATTATATCTTTGTTCTTTATAGCTACCATTTACCATCAAGGATTGGGTTATGGTGAGAAGGTGATGTTAATTTGAGAAGCATGAGAAGTGGTTAGTAACCATTGGATGAGAAATGAATGCACATTAAGATGAGATGCACCGAGATGCATCGCATCAATTCCTTTTTAAGTCACAATTCATAAGAGGACATTTAATTAAAAGTGATCAACGGTTCAGATCCCCTTGTCACGTTAAACTCAACTTCATCACACGGCCCTTTGCCTTACCATCAAATTATCATCTCTAAAATAAAATAATTGCACAAATGATTATTGTGATGATAATTACTCTCACATCTATTTAAAACAAACTAAAATAAAAATATAGAAATTTATTTCAAAAGCAAAAAAATAATAATTAAACTCTTTTACCTATTTAAAAAATATTTAATTTAAATGCCAATGATCTTATTATCTAGAAGGTAAATAAAAATGATAAGTTACAAAAAGCTAAAAAAAAGAGTAAATTACAAATTTCGTCCTTGTGGTTATTAAAAATTTTGGATTGGATCCCTCAAACAAAGTAATTACATATATGATCACCATGGTTTCATTTTTATTTTGGATTGTGTCCTTTTCTCTAATTCCATTAATTGGTGATTTGTTAAGATAAGGCTAATATTGTCTTTTACAATTTATTTTATTTTTTAATTATATTTAATATTATATATATATATAGGGGTGGGTTCAAACGAGAACATAGTGTATTTAAAAGAATAAAGGGATAAATTTCGGCCCTTGATTAGATTAAATCAGTGATTGAAATTAATCATGACATTTTATGTAATTAATGACAACAAAATACCCTTTAAAATATGTTGGTAAATGACTTTAGGGGCAAAATTGAATTTTTTTTAATGATATCAATCAGACGATTTTTTAGGGATTTGATGATCATATCAAATCAAAAAAGAAATCCCTTCCTAATTTATCTCAATACTTCTCAATCTCTTCCCATTTTTTTGAAAATAAATTCAAAATTCGTTTATCATGGCAATCACAAGTGATTCGCTGCTATAATGAATTCAAAATTGGTTTATCATGTTAATCACAAGTGATCTACTGGTATAATGAATTCAAAATTCGTTTATCATGGTAATCACAAGTGATTCACTGCTATGATGAATTCAAAATTGGTTTATAAATCACAAGTGATCTGCTGGTATAATGAATTCAAAATTCGTTTATCATAGTAATCACAAGTGATCCCTGGTATAATGAATTCAAAATTGGTTTATTATCGTAATCACAAGTGATCTACTGGTATAATGAATTCAAAATTCGTTTATCATGTGAATCACAAGTGATCCCTAGTATAATGAATTCAAAATTGGTTTTATCATGGTAATCACAAGTGATCTACTGGTATTATCATTGTAAATTTAATGCATCAAAATAAGTGATCTTATTAACAATAACCATATGAAATCTGGAAGACATGAAATGTCTGCAAAACTTCAATCAACTTAAATATATGATTATAAGAATGAACAAAACACAACTAAAACCATTTGAGAAATTAACAATTCCATGAAACTTAATTTTATGTGGAATGTACAAATTAAAACACACTGAATAGAAAACCCACTTAAGTGAAATCAAACAAAAACAAGGTGGCGATTTATTTCTGAAAAATCAACCCTAAAATACATTCAAACCAGGGACATCTTCTAATACAGTATCTTCGACATTCATCTATGACTTCCCTAGAAAATCATCGTGATCAAAGAAAGGAAGAAGAAGAAGAAACAACCATGGATACGTCTTGAGTTTACCCATCAACAAGAATCGATCTTGTTACATCCTCCATGGTCGACTGATTCACAAATTCAATTGACGACGCAAAATAAACAATACCATCGACAACAATCGATCCCATCAGTTCCTCCATTGGCGCCTTGCATTCATCGATTCGCTGCTTCCGTTTGTGGAAAAATTGAAACTTGAAACCTCCATAACAATCGATTAAGGATTCTTCGGTGTGGAAATTGATATGCGAATTATGTAGGAGATTGGATAATTGTAGAGTAAAAGATACTGGTTTTGAAACGAGAAGGATTGGGATGTTGATTGAGAGGATATCAGATCAATTTTGGAAGATAATCACTATCCAAAATTATTCATATGCGGTTAAATGACAAAACTATCCTTATGGTAAATCATAAAACAGAAAAAAATAAAAAATAATTTAATTATTTTGATTGGCTGAAATTTATCCCTTTATTCTTTTAAATCGTTACCATTCTCGTATGAACCTACCTACCTATATATATATACACACACACACACACAAATTTAATATTAGTTGTCCCTATCATTAGATCTCCCCACCCCCACAGTCCGTCGACGTCGATAGTCCTTCTTCCCGAACATGTAGTCGAGTTCCGTTTCTGGCAGCATCTGCCGTTGCCGGCTTCCACTTTCTAACCACATCTTCCAGTCGCACATCTTCCACCTCTTTGTCTTGAAGATACCCACGAAGATGGATACTCAAGCTCAATCCATTTGTGAATTTGCAGACTGATGAGCAACAAAATGAAAAATTGAAATCCAACCATTTTCTCACGAGCGGCACGTCGGCTATCCCCATAATCTCACGAGCGGCATGTCGGCACCGGCACCGCCGATACCCGACCATTTTCTCTAGCACTATCCATCTTTCGTCATCTACGACCACGCACCACCACCCCCTCATCCTCTTCTCACTCGGATCACTCCCACCAACAGAGGAGAACTCGATCGACCCACTCCAGCTACCAACTCCGTCGAACCGCCTTCCTCACCATCTCTTTTCATCTATTTTCCCCAATTCACCACCCTCCTCCCCCGTTCCTCTGCTCGAAGTGAAGGGAACACAACAACAAGTTGTTGCTGTCCACATCAGGTTTGTATTTTGAATTTTTGGGGTTGGAGAATACTGGTTTGATCTTAGGTTCATGATTGGTCCTCAGGGGATAGTTCCAATTTGGGTGGTTGGCTTTGATGTGGTGGAGATGAAGGTCTCCTTTGTTGTTGCTGTTAGTGTATTTTATTGTATCCAAGATTTAATATGAAAAGTCAAAGTCTGTAAAGTCAACTATGTAAAAGTCTTTGAGAGTTTTTATGTCTTGAGTGTTTAGTTTCTTGGGAGAAGTAGCATGTGTATATAGCATATGTTCTGTGAGTGAACCTTGTAACCTAAGAGATGTGCGCATACTGATTGTAATCTTGTGACTTTATGAAATACATATGACTTTCTCTCTCTATATTCTCTCTCTATAATATGTGTTTGATTTGATCTGAATTGTTTGTATATGGCTTGAATTGGATTTTTCAGTTGCTTCCGTAGATAATGGGAAGGCTTGAGACGAAGGCATAGATAGGCATGGTTTCAGAAACTCAAATCGAATTAAAAACCCACCTTCACCCTCCATTGATGAGCAACTACGGGAAGAAAAACAAAAAATGATTTACATAAACGAAAATTGAAAACGATCTTGTAAATCGAAACGGTATGATGTCGGAGATCGTGATAGATTTTCAACGAAAATGGAATGGAGATTGTGGTGGAGAGAAAATAGAATGAGGGGAGAGGGAGAAGATAGACGGTTTTTTTTCTTTTTTCTTGTCGCCGGAAAGAATGGAGGATGGTCGGCAATTTTGTTGGGTTGGGTTGGGTGGGGTGGGGTGGGGTGGGGTGGGGTGGGGTGGGGGAGGGGAGGGGCAGGGGGAGGGACGGACGCTGTAGTTTTTTTTTTAATATATCTATAAGTTATATTGATATATAAAATGTGTTAATCGATATTTTAAAAAATTAAATGAAAACGGACAAGACCATACTACCCTAGATTTAACAGACCTTTAGGTTAACGTCGTTAGAGTGAGGGACCCAATCCGTAACAAACTTGAAACCACAATGACGATATATGTAATTAATTTGTTTTGGGGACCCAATCCAAATTTTCATGAAACCACAGGGACCAAATCTGTAATTTACTCTAAAGAAAATCAATCCACCGTTGCTTAATTATTTAATTTATAAAAAAAGAAAATAGTAAAAAGAAAAAACAGAACCGGTCATTACGTTTCCACAAGTATCGGGACATTGTAATGATAATAGAAAGAAACCGTTATAAACTAACAACACTCCTCCATAGCTCGCCTTGCTTCCCTCACATCTCTCTCAAATTTCATCTTCCTCATTACGTTTTTCTCTTTCAATCCGCCATTTTTCCATTGCGTTTTTTTGTAGATTCACAAGAGGAAGCTTCTTGATGTTTCATGAATTCAAAGTTTCGCGGCATTTTGTGGATTTCCTTCACATAATCATGGTGATGAATTGATGACGAGAATCTGATGTTTTCTTCCAATTTTTCAAGGTTTATATATTATGCACATAATCGGATGATATTTGTAACAGAAGAGAACTCGGTTTGATTTCGAGATTTGATCGTTTGGCTTTGTTTGAACAATTGTAGATTTGTAGCGAGATTTATATATAAGGAAAGAAAATAGTTAGCGAGTGGAAGGATTTTGAGGAGGAAAAGTGATGGAGAGTTATTTGAATCAGAATTTCCATGCAGTTAAGTCGAAACATTCTTCCGAAGAGGTGTTACAGAAATGGCGGGGTCTGTGTCATGTTGTTAAGAACCCTAAGCGGCGGTTTCGTCACACCGCCAACCTCTCTAAGCGCAATGAGGCTGCTGCTATGCGGCGTACAAATCAGGTCAATCCTCTCATTTTATATGATTCGACTCTTTCTCGCATTTACACAAACAAATGGTGATTGTCATCGGAGAATAGATCTACGATTGACGATTGGTTGTATTGATATTAATTATAATGCTCGCATGTTTATAATTCAAAACAGAGAGCACTTTTATTTGGAGAAATTACGTCATTTTATTGATTTATAAATGTAAGATTTGAGATAGGTTGTATGTTGTGATTTACGGTATTGTTGAACGTGAATATATGTGGTCAGATTGAAAATAATGATCAAAGACTAGTCAAGTACACGATATGATACAATAGCTACACAATTTCGAGCAACAAGTTCAATTTGTGAATCTTAAGCTGAAAATGTTAGATTTAATCAAAGTATGTGAGCTCCTTTCGAACTGGAAAGTTTTCCTTCTCTGTAGTGCAGATTACTAAAATTATTGGTGCACTTGTTGGGCTGTAAGATTGCTTGTTATTTTTACCAGACCGTATCCTCCAAGGCCTTCATGTTTTCTGTATTTGGCAATTGAAGTTTGCCATTTAAGTGATTCCATCTCAGTAGTTACACATTAGCGACTTACCAATCTTGACTTGCATGATTAGGAGAAGTTGAGGATTGCGGTTTTGGTGTCAAAGGCTGCATTTCAGTTTATACAAGGCAAGTTTGTCATGCTTCTATATACAAATATCTCTCTGATTCCTTCATTGTATGGTCTGTGTTTGGCAAACTAGCTGAAAAGCTAATCGTTAGCTTTTAAACTACTCACGTTTGACAAAAACTAGCTTATAAGCTAAATTATGCCTCCTTTTTACATGGCCATAATGTTTTTCTTTAAGACGCTACTTTCATGACATTATGTATGCAGGAGCACATACGGGCGACTACAAGGTCCCTGAGGAAGTCAAAGCTGCTGGTTTTGACATCTGTGCTGATGAGGCTGGCTCTCTTGTTGAAGGTCATGACCTTAAAAAGCTAAAATTTCATGGTGGAGTGGAGGGTCTTGCAGAGAAGCTAAAGACATCAATCACCAATGGGCTTTCTATTGATAATGAAGGACTAGTCCGCAGACAAGAAGTGTTTGGAATCAACAAGTTTGCTGAAAGTCCACAGCGGAGCTTCTGGGTGTTTGTATGGGAAGCCCTTCATGATATGACCCTTATGATCCTTGCATTTTGTGCCTTTGTCTCTTTGATTGTTGGCATAGCAACAGAAGGATGGCCAAAAGGAGCTCATGATGGTCTTGGGATTGTTGCAAGTATCTTGCTCGTAGTGTTTGTAACAGCAACGAGTGATTATAAACAATCTCTACAGTTCCGGGATCTGGACAAAGAAAAGAAGAAGATATCTATTCAAGTTACGAGGAGCGGGTACAGGCAAAAGTTGTCAATATATGAGCTACTTCCTGGTGATATTGTACATCTTGCAATAGGAGATCAAGTCCCTGCAGATGGTCTTTTCATTTCAGGTTTTGCAGTCTCTATTGACGAATCTAGCTTGACAGGAGAGAGTGAACCAGTTATGGTCAGTGCTGAAAATCCTTGGTTGATGTCTGGAACTAAGGTCCAAGATGGTTCATGCAAAATGTTAGTTACAACAGTGGGGATGAGAACTCAATGGGGAAAACTAATGGCGACTCTTAGTGAAGGTGGAGACGATGAAACACCACTGCAGGTTAAGCTGAACGGAGTGGCAACTGTTATTGGAAAGATTGGTCTTTTCTTTGCCGTGGTGACTTTTGCAGTTCTAGTGCAAAAATTATTCTCTCGTAAGATCTTAGTAGGAACACAATGGAGCTGGGCTGCTGATGATGCTCTAGAGTTATTGGAATACTTTGCTATTGCAGTTACCATTGTTGTTGTAGCGGTTCCAGAAGGGCTACCACTCGCTGTCACCTTGAGCCTTGCATTCGCGATGCAAAAAATGATGAACGATAAGGCACTTGTTCGCCATCTTGCTGCCTGCGAGACTATGGGGTCAGCAACGAGTATATGCAGTGATAAAACTGGCACATTAACGACCAATCGCATGACTGTTGTCAAATCGTGCATTTGTATGAATGTCAAAGAAGTAAGCAAACAAGGAAAATCTGATATCCCAGAAAAAGCATTAAAAATGCTTCTACAATCAATATTCACTAATACAGGTGGAGAAGTTGTGAAAAACAAAGAAGGGAAACAAGAGATACTAGGAACACCAACAGAGGCAGCAATATTGGATTTTGGGTTGTCGCTTGGCGGTGATTTCGAAGCCGAGCGTGAAGCATCCCAGGTTCTGAGAGTTGAGCCCTTCAACTCTTCAAAAAAGCGAATGGGGGTGGTGTTGAAGTTACCAGGAGGAGGTGTAAGAGCTCATTGTAAAGGTGCTTCAGAGATCATTTTGGCGGCTTGTGACAAGGTGATGAATGCAAATGGAGAAGTTGTTTCTCTTGAAGAGGGATCCCTAAACCATTTGAAGAATACAATTGACCAATTTGCTGGTGAAGCTCTTCGAACTCTTTGTCTTGCCTATATAGACCTGGAAGGTGCTGTGTCTGCTGAAACTCCCATTCCATCTTCTGGGTATACTTGTATAGGAATTGTGGGCATCAAAGATCCTGTTCGCCCAGGTGTGAAGGAGTCGGTTGCTCTTTGCCGATCAGCTGGTGTAACCGTTCGTATGGTTACAGGAGACAACATAAATACCGCCAAGGCCATAGCTAAAGAATGTGGGATACTTAGAGATGGTGGAATAGCAATTGAAGGTCCAGATTTCCGTGAGAAGAGTCTGAAGGAATTGCATGATCTGGTTCCCAAGATTCAGGTTCATATTCTCTTTTGTATAACATATGTTGGCTAGTCACATTACTTGATAATGGATTGTGTTAGAATATGTGGAACCCCATTAGATTAATCTCCAAAAGAGCCCTTGAGGAGAGAAAGGGGAGGCTCTTAACACGCGCCCTAAGGAGGCTAGTTGTTCCCAAGTGTTGGGTCCTAGACATAGATGTCCCAAATGGTAGATATTGGCTCTGATATCATATTAGAATTTGTGGAACCCCATCAGATTACTCTCCAAAAGAAAAGCCCTTAGAGGGGAAAAGAGGGGTTTTAACATACATAGAAAAGAAAGTGTCCAAGTCTAGCTAACGTGGGACTCTAACAGATTAACCAACCATATATTCTATAGGTGATGGCTCGATCTTCACCTCTAGATAAGCATACACTGGTGAAACACTTGCGCACCACATTCGGGGAGGTTGTGGCAGTCACAGGTGATGGAACAAATGATGCCCCGGCACTTCATGAAGCAGATATCGGGCTTGCGATGGGCATTGCTGGAACTGAGGTAAGCTAGGAAGGTTTTAGTATAGTTTTACCAGATAGATGTGAAATATATGCAAGAAAGGCTTAACAACAGTTGAATTCTGATGTATCTTTTCACCAAACTTCAGGTTGCCAAAGAGAGCGCAGATGTCATAATTCTGGATGACAATTTCTCCACAATTGTGACCGTTGCGAAATGGGGACGATCGGTGTACGTAAACATTCAAAAATTTGTGCAGTTTCAGCTGACTGTCAACATTGTTGCTTTGATGGTGAACTTCACCTCAGCTTGTTTGACAGGTACAAGTCCTTGCATCATCTCCCATCTTAAAGCAACACTTCTACATGCTTCATATAAGAAGCTACTGTTAGAGTACCACATCAGCTAGACTTGAACGCTTTCTCTTCAATATATGTTAGAACCCATTTTCTCTCCAATGATTATTTTGGAGAGTAATCTAATGTGTTCCACGTATTCTAACATGGTATCAAAGCCAATGCCTACCGTTTGGGACATCTTTGCCCAGGGGCGTGTTAGAGTCCCACATCCACTAGGCTTTGAGGCTTACTATTCAATGTATATTAAAATCCACTTCTCTCCGCTATTGCTCTTTTGAAAGAGTAATCTAATAGGGTTCCACATATTCTAATATGGTATCAGAGCCAATGTCTACCATTTGAGACATCTTTGCGCTAAGATGTGTTTGAGAGTCTCAAATCAGGAATTTTCTCTTTAATATATATTGGAACACCCTTCTCTCCTCAATGGCTCTTTTGGAGAGTAATCTAATGGGATTCTACATATTCTAACAAGTACCAGTTGCAACAAAGTACTTGGATCATCTTCTCATTATTAATACTACTTTAGGAAGCACTCCCCTCACGGCTGTTCAACTCTTGTGGGTCAACATGATCATGGATACATTGGGAGCACTGGCACTAGCTACCGAGCCTCCAAATGATGCACTAATGAAGAGGGCTCCCGTCGGAAGGCAAGGGAATTTCATCAGTAACGTTATGTGGAGGAACATATTGGGGCAGTCTCTTTACCAATTCGTAATCATATGGTTACTACAGTCAAAAGGGAAATCATTTTACGGCCTCTATGAATATAACTCTGATCTGATCCTCAACACACTAATATTCAACTCATTTGTCTTTTGTCAGGTAACTACTTCTTGTAAAACTACTTCCTTTCTTGTTTTTTCCAATTCATAAAGATAGAAATGACATTTGGGTATTTAACGAGATTAAAGCGGTAATTAATATATCTCAGTAGTTAATATCGACAAATTGGCTGATAAGCTAGTTGTGAGCTAAAAAGCTAGTTGTCGGCATGCTTGGTAGAAACTATCTGATAGTTTAGATGAAAATGTAAATAACCTAAAAGGGGGTGTTAGAAATCCTTAAAGCCCTATTCTAATAAGGTCTCTATAGGTTCCTACCTTAGCGACGCTAGCGTTGATAAATTAATTGGAAAAATAGGGCTATGATTGGAAAAAGAGTGGAAAAAAGAATTGGAGTTTGTTGAAACGCTATTTGAAGCGGTGTTTCAAAAAGCTAGCTTATGGCTAACCAAACGAGACTTTTTTAGTAAGGTTGAAAACAAGTTGGTTTATGGTTTGTCAAACATGGTCGTTGGATCATATACTCGTAATGACATGATAAAATGTTGCAGCTTTTCAACGAGGTTAACTCAAGAGAAATGGAGAAAGTGAATGTATTGAATGGCATATGCAGCAACCATGTGTTTCTGAGCGTTCTCGGTGCAACCGTTGTCTTCCAAATCATAATAATCGAATTTCTGGGTACCTTTGCAAATACGACACCACTAACAATGATGCAATGGTACTACAGCATTTTGACCGGGTTTTTGAGCATGCCGATTGCGGTGATATTGAAGATGATCCCTGTTTGAGTTCGGAATCCGGCAAAGCAGCTAGTTAAGTTCTCATCTCTTAGCTTGCTGAAAGATTGTTAGATCTAGAAGCTTCTTTCTATCAAGGAATTAATCTGATGGGCAGGTTTGCGTACATCATACCCCCAGACTCCACCTTCATGTGGGATATATTTGGCTCGTTTGGTTTGGTTTAATCTGATGGGCATTTTTGAACAAGTACGACTTCATTATAGCTTTTTCGTTTAGCTATCTCGTAGACGACTAGAAGAAATTAAAACCGAGATCTTACTAAGATCTCATATTTTTCATTTTAGAAATTTTCTAGCCACATTTAACTCGATCGAACGTGCATTCAAGTATCTCGAGGATGGAATCGCTCGATGTACAAGGGTTTGGGGCTAATTTTGTGGTTCTTCATTTAACTTCTTTTTAATTGCTTACTTAGAACTTAGAATCCTGTTATTTGAATTTGATCTTGAATGAAACTATAGTGTAAAATTTCTTTAACTTGTAATTCCAATTCTATATTAAATCGTAAGGTGTGTACGAAGGGATCGGTATGCCATACCCGTGGTTGTGAGAATATGTGGAATCCATTAGATTACCTCTCCAAAAGAGTCGAAATGACATCACTTTGAAAAATGTTTCATATTATTCATACATAGCTATCAAAAAAATCAGTTGGCAAAACAGAAATGATCCGAATCTAACTGATATGGGATTCTGACACACAAGATGGTTGGTAAAGACTATTGTCTCTGTACGGCCAAATATCTCTGACCCGATAAGAGATCGTAAATGTTTAATAAACAGCCCCTTTAGCGATACAAATAACTATTGCTTTCAATCTTCAGATTAGTCCTATCTTTTGGAACAACAATCCCACAAGAAACACCAGGACTTCAAAAAGAATTTGCCTATTGATAAAATACTACTCTTCAAAAAATTCAAACTAAACCATTATGCTCCCAAATAAATACTTGTATCCTTCTAGAGTTTACCTAGACCTCATTCGAAAATCCGTAAAATACCGATTTCGAGCCCTCTTCTTCGTATCGATTCGCATCCGCCATTTGCTCTTCAGATCTTATATGCGTTCAACTTTAAATAAAGCAGATACACTCATAGGTCGCCAGTTCGAGTCTCCTCAAAACCACTAAAGATTTTCGTAGCTGTTATCTTTAGGGCCCACTACTGGTCTAGACTCCAGAGTTGCCAAAAAAAGAAGGTACACTTATTTTTATACATGTAAGATGTATTTCCCTTCCCGAAAATCTTGTTCTACGGAGATGAGTATGAGCTTTCTTCATCGGAACTACTACTATGACGCATGTTATATCTGCTTACGGCTAGTAACGGTGCACCGGTTGGAGCCCTGAACGATCTAGCCGAACCCACCATGATTCTATCTTGCATTTGGCCAACCTCTTTGCATACGCGATCCAAGATTCCGAGAAAATCTCGTACAATCGTAAAGATTCTGAGAGGGTAGGCTCCCTCTTTCGCGGTATCACCATGGAAATAAGCGGTTACCTCTTGCACGGATGCCAACGCCTTTCTTTCGTCGATCTTGATCTTGGCAATTTCTATTTCCGCTTCTTTAAGGAAGATTCTCATCGACCGAAAGAAGTTTCCTTGAATTTCAGGCGTTTCTTGACCAACTGATCGGATTTTCTGAATCCCCATTTCGAGCTTTGCTACATAGCCACTTAGAACATCTGAATCCATTCCAGCCGCTTTCTTGACGTGCCCCAATTCTCGGCTCAGCCCGCCAACGATCTGCAATCCTTGCTTCTTGAAAGCGCCTTCGTTGAACGTGGGATTCATCGGAAGGTTTTTGGTTTTGGCATCGGAATCCGTGCCTTCCGATCGGATGATTTCTTGAACTACGAAGTGAAGTAAAGTCGTTTTTCCATCCGTTCCCTTGATATCTACTAGTTTTAAGAGCGTATCGAGTTTGAAAGCGGTCGCCTCGCCACGATTCGTGCCAACGTTCATCCGATTTCCTGTTAGTAAAACCGCTTCAAGGAGTTTAAGGAATAACCGGCTGCTCTTCAGTTCTTCACTTGCTGCCTGATAGAAATTTATGCATAATGAGCTTAAACTTGAAGGTATAAAGATTGGAAAATTGAATGAAAATGCTACGTACGCTACAACAAAATCGGGTTTATAAGATGTAAAAAATGTTTAAGTGTCCTAAGACAGGTTTATAGGACTTAGTTAAGTTTGTGGAACCAAACAATTGTGCGTCCTATGTAAAAGCGTTGCAATAAGCTTATAGGATGTTTTGGACGTTTTAACAAGTTTTTTAGAACACTTTTAAAATAAGTGTCGTATTGTTTTTTACATGACACTTTTGAAAAGTGTCATATGAACACATATTTCTATATGACACCTGTTTCTATAAGAAATTTTTTCAAATAATATCATATAAGAAATTAATATATTTTAAAAATGTCCTAAAAAACTTGTTAAGAAGCCCAAAATTGTCTTTACATAAGACGCACAATTCTTTGGTCCAATAAAACGGTCTAACAGGACACTTAAAACATATTTAGCATCCTATAAACCCAATTTTGTTGTAATACTTTGGTCTGATTCCTATTTTGTGCAACGTAATTTCAGAACATTCATTTTGGTACCTGAGACGCGATATCTCAAACATTTAGTTCAAAACGCATAACACAAAAATAAGAATCGGTTGCATTTTCATGCACTATCAGATATAAACCAGGTACCTAAATGTTCGAGATGTCACTTGTAAGGTACCAAAACAAAGGTTTTCAAAGTACGTTACACAAAACAAGAATCATATACCAAAGTTAAAAACAATACCTCCAATGTCTGAAAAGAAGATCTCAAGAATTTGACTTCATTTTCAAAGTTTGCTCTATAAAGCATGGCTTCAACTCTTTTGAATGCAAATGGGATATCAAGAATTGCCTTGAGAAATCTCTCTGCCGACCCTAACTTTGAAATGTCACCTTTATAATCTCTAAGTTTTATTTCTTCCTCTTTGGTTGGAGCCATCTTTACTAGTGTTTCCAAAAGTTCACCACCCAAACCATCTGAATTCCCTGTTCCACCAATTAAAAAATAAAAAAACAACTGTTAGATCCAATACAAAACAAATGACTTTTACCCACGAAAATCATTCAGGGAAATTTTTGTTGATGATTACCGACGGATCACTCACAAAATACCAACGGTTCCGTTGATCAGCCACGGATCACCCACAAAATCCCTGGGTAATCTGTCACTGACTTGAATTTCCCACCAACAATTTACGTACAAACTTTTGTGACGAGTCACCTCTTTAGCGACGGATTTTCCAGGGAAAAATCCGTAGGTAAAAGTCTTTCATTTAGTAGTGAGATGAAGATGTATAGACCGATAAATCACATTTTTTTACTTCCAATAAGTAGAATGTTTTTTACTCCGCTGTAACAAAATTGAATTTATGGGACGTCAAAAATGTTTAAATATATTAATAAACTGTTTTATAGGACCACATAATTGTGTGTCCTATGTAAAGGAGTTACGATAAGATGTTATGATGTATTTCAACACTCTTACAAGTTTTTAGGACAACTTGAAATAAAGTGATATCATGGTTTTTTTAATGTGAACGTTTGAGAAGCTTTATATGAACACATCTTTTTATTGAACACTTCATTTTTATAAGACAATTTTTCAAATAACGTCATATAAAAAAACTAATATAACGTTTTATTATAAAATTGTTAAAAAAAACTTGTTAGAACATCCAAAAACATCCCACCAACGTATTGTAATACATACATACATATATATATATATATATATATATATATATATATATATATATAATTATATAACGCACAATTGTTTGGTCGTATAAACCTAACTATTATTAAGAAGGTTGAATATCATGAGAAGGGAAGGGGTGAAGGAAGTGTTCATATGTGAATCGTTGAAAAAATCTGAAAAACAATCTAAATGAAAATACATATGTAAACCGACGTTACAGATTATTCTTATAGGTTCACATATGCATCTTCAAATTAATTTTTTCAACAATTCACATATAAATCTTCTACATTCTAGTTGAACATCTGAAGTTGATATCCATAATTTTTATATATATATATATATATATATATAGGGTCAGGTTCACGTGAGACCGCGTGAGACCAAACCTTAAAACATGAAACTTCACACCGAAACACTGTGAAGGTAAAAAACATTTGAACCTTCATAATGTAATCACACTATGAAGGTAAAAAAACCTAAACCAAGTTAAAAAAAATCAAACCTTCACAGATAAAAGATTGTGAAGATATATCCGAACCTTCACAGTGAAGACGTTGTGAAGGTAAAAAAAACGAACATTCACAGCGAAAAACACCGTGAACGTAACATTTACGGTGTTTTCCCTATGAAAAGTTCGATTTTTTTTTACATTCACTGTTTTTTGGTGTGAAGTTTCATACTTTAAAGCTTGGTCTCACCGGTCTCACGGAAACTGTTTGGTCTCACGCGAACTTATATATATATATATATATCACTATTGAGAGGTTGGCTTTCAATAAATGACTCCATAAATGCAAGTAGAAAAGCTTTCATTAGAACCTTCCATTATTGTGAATTTACCTTCTAGAAGTGCTTCAGAAACTTCCTCTTGTGTTACATTCAATGCTCTTAGCAATATGGCTATGTTCTGTGACTTCTTTGGGTCCAAAACTCTGTTTTCCCGGATCGCCGCCGGTACGCCGGATTTCCGACCATCTTCTTTCTTTGATGAACCACCAGAATTGCATCCAAAAAGAGACTCCATTATATCTTCATTCAATCTACAAGAAGAAACAAAATCATATACCATAAACAAATAAAATGCAACGAAGTTTATCCTTAGGGGCCGTTTACCAAACTTTTACTAGGCGCCACTTACCTTACCGATTGAGCGTGACAATGATCAATAATAGCAAGGACCAAAAGTCTTGACTCTTACCCAGTAAGTGAGGGAGAAGACTCTTACTCGGTAAGTACTTATCAAATAAAAGATGTTTACCAACAATCCATTTTGATGGCTGAAAATGGAAAACTGAGGAACAACACCCTGGTAGTCCTTTCGTCAGGACGATATGCACTTGTACATACTAGTAATTTGTAGTATGCACACGTGCATATACACAAACGCATAAAAACCAGAAAACTACTTAATTTACTTATATACACAAGTGCATACCGTCCAGATCAAGAGCTACCAGAGTGTTCCTTAGTTTTCTATTTTTCGAGGTTTTCCCTTGAAACCCCCTATCTCTATATATGTGTATATAATATAGTTCTCTTCTTTTACAAACCAAATAATTCCGACAAACTAACAAACCAGTTTTTATGTGTGATGTGTCATTTCAACAAATGTAAAAATGCAGTATTCATACATTGTTATTTCTCACGTAAAATATCAAGGATTGTTTTTTTTCTTCCAGGTAGACGTTTCATATACGAAACAAAACTATATAAACATTGCATATAGTCTTTATATGTGTGTATATATATATATGTATATATATATATACTTACTGAAAGGAGCTTGATTTTAACTGATCCCATACAGTAGCTCTATCGGAAGTTGCTCGTACTTTATCCCAATGAAGCGGTTTCAACTTCGGTTTCAATCCATCCAAATCATCAAATTCAACACCATCATTATTCACTTTCTCAAACGACATCGTTTTCACAATTTTAGGAATCACTTTTGGTGTAACACTCATTGATTCACAACAAGACGTTGAAACACTCTTCACCGGAAACCCCCCCAACTTTTCCGGCAGCGGCGGCGGAACCGGAATTTTAGGTTTCTGCTGAAAATGGTTGTCGTTCACCGAATGTAAACGTGTCATATCCGGTCCCGGCGGCGGCGCTCCAAATTTCGCTCTTCTTTGACCGCTTGTTATCGATAAAAGCGGCGGCGGTGGGTTTTCCGATGACGGCGATGTGTGTTTTGTATCTGGGGAAGACGAAACCGAAAGTCGGGATCTTGGTGAAGTTCGTTTCGAATTCAGTAGCGGACTTGTTGATCGGAAAAAGTTCGAATTTTTATCTTTTTTAATTTTCCGGCGAGTTTGATTCAAGCTCCGAACGGAATACCCGTCGTCGGTGCTGGCACTGGACCCTTGTGGGGTGTAGAAATCTTGGATTTCTTCTTCGTCGGAAGATGACATCGCCTGCGGCGAGGTGGTGGTTGGTGGTGGCGGCGGCGGTTTGCTCAGCCGTGGAAGTGGCTGCAATTCCGGACTCGGCCGGTACCGATCGGATCTTTTGATCGAGTTTAATTTGTTATAAGGCGATCCATTTGATGTTGTTCCATTGATTGTTGTTGTTGTTGTTTCACTTGTTGGCTCCACCGTTCCGATGTACAAAAAATTCGCCGGCGGCAAGTTTCTTGAAATCTCTTCATGATTTCTTGAATTTCCGGCGAGCTTTGGCGACTCGCTTTGTTGTTTTAATTTGTGTTTGTAGATAAAGAAAGCTAACGCCGACAACATTCCGAGAGTTACGATTCCGACGGAGATCGCGACGGCGATTTTCTTCGCGGGTTTGTTGGCGGGTTGTGGTGCAATTGGGTGTGTGACGGCGGTGGTGTTTGCCGCCGTCGTTGCCGCTGCCGGCGGCGGCGGCGGCGGCAGGGGTTGATCTGGGGTTTTTCCGTTTGGGGTTTCGTGAAAAAAGGGATGATCGGAGTTTTTGGGTGTGGGTGGTGGTGGCGGCGATGGTTCCGGCACCGGTGGCGGTGTTGAGTTCGCCGGAAACAATGGCTGGTGAAGAATTCTTCTGTTTTTATTTGTGGAATCTTGAAATTTTTTGGGTGTAATGAAATTGAAGAATGAAAAGATGAGGAGAAAGCTCAAGATGTGAACTTTCATGGTGTTTCTTTGATGGGTTTTTTGATCAAATTCATGTTCATTGACTTAAACAAAAACCTGCAAATTTTGTGGTTTTTTAGAGAGAGATAAGAGGAAGGTTGTGTAGGATACAAGATTTAGGATGCTATGTTTTTGGGTTTTGTTTTTTTTTGGGTTTAATTTTATTGGGATGAATTAAAAATGTGTTTTTTGTTGTATAAAGAGAGGGAGATTTGCATTTAGAATCTTTCATTCTTTATATTGTTGTGGATGGAAAATGGAGGATGATGGTGATGATTATGACCATGCACTACCATGTTACAGGTCAATTAATTCAGCTTTTCTTTATATTCTTTTATTAACTAAATTCAAGGCCTTATATTGTTAAGACATCGTTTGACAAAAATTGAAAAACTACTCATAGTAGCGTTTTAAAAAACTAGCTTATCAACTATCAGCTAGTTTATCAACTAGTTTGCCAAACATAGCCTAAATATAGTCTTTGACGTGTAGTTCAGTTAATAAAAAGGTGGGATGAGTTTGTCCAAACACAAGAAAGATTATTTTAGGTTCGAACTTGGCTCC
This sequence comes from Arctium lappa, assembly GCA_023525745.1. Taxonomy (NCBI): domain Eukaryota; kingdom Viridiplantae; phylum Streptophyta; class Magnoliopsida; order Asterales; family Asteraceae; genus Arctium; species Arctium lappa. Next base: position 51,231,132 of record CM042064.1, read on the forward strand.
TGATAACCTAAACTGAATGAATGTTCCCTCACCTTTGTGTCCTTGAAGACAAGTTCTGTGTAGGATCGATTGGATTGACGGTTATCTATACCCAAAATATATATTCATATTTTAATCTTTTTTTATATACTTACTTTTTATATTTTTAATGTGTAATTTAATGTAACTATAACATAAATAGGTATCTATATAACAATATTTTTTTTATTGATTCTGTAAAAGAAATGATATTTGGATCAAATTCAATTATGATTTTAAGTATAGTTTGAAAATTATTCCTTTTTATCTTTGATTATTTATGACTTGCGATGAGTGGTGCAGGGTAAGAGGGCATATTCTAGTCCTATACTTCATTTATTATCGAAAAGTCTTTGTTCAATTGTCCTACTAGATAGGATGGATTAACCACTTGGTTGGGTTGGGTTGGGTTTGATTGGGTTCGGTTGAGTTGTGTTGAGTTCTGATGCACTTGTTAAGATTTAGGGGATATAACGAAATTTCATTTTTCATGGGTTTGAATCCGGATGTTGCCAAAGCAGTTGTGGGTTGCAATGAATCCAATCCATTCATGGTCACTTGGAGGATTATTCGATGCACATAAGTTGACTTGGATAACTGCGATTACGAAAAAGAATGATGGAGCCACAAATCGGTTTTTAAATTAATGAGATGAGATTGGTTTATAAGCTAGTTTTTGAGTAAACTACGATTTTCGTCCTTGTGGTTTGTTGTTTATAACCATTTTGGTCCCTAGATTTAAAAGTTGTTTTTTTGGTCATTGTGGTTTGCAATTCCATTCCCTTTTCGTCCCTGAAACTAATATTCTCAGGGACTAAAAGCGAAAGAAGTTGCAAACCACAATGACTAAGAAAACAATTTTTAAAGATCATGGACGAAAAATAGTTATAAACTACAAACCATAGGGACGAAAATAGTAGTTTACTCCTAGTTTTTTAAAAACATTTTTTTATTGACGAATCAATAAGTTTCAAAGGTTTTCAAGGGTGGTAGTACAATGCGGCTGCGAAGGGAGGGCAGACGCTACTGTCGTTAAGCACTGTGAACGCACGATGAATGGTGCGACTTGTTTTCTGGGTTTGCCTCTTGCGAACGCACAAAGATGTTGCAACCTTTAGTTTTTTGTGGTCTTTATCTGCTTTAATTATCTGGGGTTCGGGATTTTGGATTGGTGTTTCGTTTTGGGGTGTATGTCCCTTGTATGTGTTTGGACTTTGTATGACTTGGAGCTGTTTTGTGACGGTAGGGTCAGTGTATGTTGTTGCGTTAAGGTCTTTCTTGCATTTGGCAAATTTCTTTGTTTTTCAGTTCTTTATTTTAAAAAAATAGGAAGAAAAGGGAGTTAGGGGCCGTTTACCAAACGCTTACTCGGATAAGCGCTTACCAATAAAATTTAACACTATCACTTCCTTAGCGGGTAAGATTTTAGTCCACCAAAACGGCATCGTATGCAAAAATATTCCTGATAAGCGCTTAACGGTAAATTTTAACACTATCACTTACTTACCGGGTAAGATTTTAGTCCACCAAAACGGTATCGTATGCAACAATTTTCCCGGTAAGCACTAACCGTGGTAAGAGTCTTTGCCATCACTTATCAGTGTAAGACTCTTGTTCTTGTCTTAGCTCTTACCGGGTAAGATTCTTGGTCATTGTCATCTTCATCCATAAGATAATATGATTTGGTAAGTGCTTACCCGGTTAAGTGTTTTGTAAACGGCCCCTTAGAAGAGTCGAACAAAAGACCTCTGCTTGTTGATGCAAGGAATCAACCAACAAATCTTTAGGAGTTGTTTTGGTTCATATTAAGGAATGAGAATGAGAATGAAAATAAAAATAGAAATGCATGTGAATAAGAATAAGAATACAACTTTCATTCCCCTCAATTTGGTCACGTATGAATATTAATAGGTCTGAGGTAATAAGCCCTATCAAAGCAAACCACATTATTCATTATCATTTGCATTCCTTACCCCTCAATACTCCCAACAAAACGCCTTACATTAGCAAAAAAAAATTACAAATTTAATTTTTATAATCAAATGATACTACCACTTGAAAAAATTTCTGAATCTACCCCTACCACCGACTCATGCATGTAAAGTTGCCATTGCTCAAGACACTAAGCTCATAAAAGTATCTCAAACTGCTATGTTATAGTTTTTCTAAAATAGAGTATTAAAATTCTAAATCTTTAAAAAGAAATTACATTCAACTCCAACAACTACTCTATTTTATCAATTTTGACATCAACTATATTATTAAACATTTAATACATTTAATAAAATATTATTTTCTCTCATAAACATTTATTTTCAATATTATCTCTTATTGGTGGAAAAAATTAAAAAAATTATTTTTTCTTTCATGTATAGAGTTTTAGAAATTTCTCTATATTAAGAGATTTTCATATCTTATTTCTTTTTCTTTTTATTTTACCATACAATATAACATAGCTGTTGAAACATAGACTCTCTAAAATAATCAAAATTTGTATTCTAACATATGGTTGTTTGATATGCTCTAATAATTATGGGACCAATAAGATGATGATCCTTTGAAAAAATAACATAAACCCATATTAAAAAACAAAATCTTTGTAAAATCTATTTTATATAAAATAATAATAATAATAATAATAACAAATTATTACCATATTTGTGGAAGAAAGCAAGTAAACGTTAAGGATGGAGATTGGAGTGTGCCTTTTTTTCAATGTTTTACCACCGTTTTGGTGTTTTTGTGGGACAAATTCACGTCATTTGGGCATCTCCTTTTTTGCTTTTTCTTTATTTTAATATCAATTTTTCGGTGCACGTAATTTCGTCATGTTCAAGCGTTTATTATCGTTTGAAATTGACGTATTTTTGTCGTTTATATATAAATTGAATTGTATCATATGCTATTTTAACATTTAAAATATCATAAAATTGTTATGTGGAAAAACAATAATAATAATAATAATAAAGCATGATTACATTGAATTTAATACCCAAAAAGCTAAAGTGTGATGAGTTGAAGGTATTGCGTAAAGGTTTCTAAAATACAAATGGAATAATTATGTTTTAGTAATATTTAAGCATACACACTATGATTCGTATTAATCATTCGTGTCTTTTTCAATCATTAAATACTATTTAATTATTACTATGAAAATTAAATGAAACACGTAATAACTCATTGGTATAGCTTTATGGCACTGAAAATGTATCTGGCCTCAAGTGAGTTGTATTGACAACGAAGTCAAACCTTAGTGTCATAATGTGTCATAACGAACTATTTAGAACCATGATTTTGTGTATTCATAAATGTATTAAAATTGTCAGTGTCATTTTGTAACACCCCGAATTTTGGGTGAGCAAAATATTTATTTAATCTGTACACTGCTCGTAGTGTAGTTTTAGCCTTTGGGTTTGTATCAAGAGTTTCAAGTTGAGGAGTTGTCTCCAGTGATTCGTGCGACCCTCTGCGCGGGATGCACCGCGCCAGCATCCACGTGATACTCTGCTTTGCACGACTCCAGTGCTCGTACGACCCTTCGCACGGGTCGAGCCACGCGACCTCTGCATGCACTTATAAGGGGCAAACCGACCCCAACCTCATTTATTTCATTATCTCTTGCTTTTGGACGAATTTTGTAACACCCTCAAATCTGGAAATAGCAACTACTTTAAAATTTTCTAAATACGTCAATAATTGATTCATCTACAAACACAAATTAAGGTTTAACCTCAACACACATAAATTTATTCTCTACATACAGTCTATAACAAGAACGGGTGCTACTAAAACCCAGTAATAGTCACTATCTCCAAACTGCGGAAGACTTCACCAACCACTTACACTTGAACAAAAAAACGAAGGCTCAACTCTTCATAGCTGCTAGAACCAAACCCCAACAGGAACCTGATGCACATGCCGACAAGTAAAAATGTTAGGCTAACGCCTAGTAAGTCCAAGAGTTTTACATGAATAAATATATCTTTGAAAGAATGAACTTCACTTGAAACCATGACCAGTCAATTGATGTCCTTTAAAACATGGAAACGACTCTTTTCCAATATCATGCACTTTCAAAGGTGGACACCTCATTTCAAACATGCTTTATAAATTGATGCAACTTAAACAAACTCGAAACATGAATCATCATCAAAACCATGTATACCATACGTCCGAAAACGTGGACACTAGGTCCAATACTCACGCGACAGAAAATGAACAGACTTTAATTACCAAAACACGGGGTTGACATAAATCATTCAAACCTTAATATACGAGGAGGATGGTCCAATATTAAGGTCCTCATTCACTGTCGACCATATAGAACCAATGACAATAAAGTAAAGCATCCTTACATTTAAAATACTGATAGGCGACAACGGGGGAAACCCGTATCCGTTGAGGGTGGAGGAAACACAAAAGTATGCCACCCAAGCAACGTTAATCGCATGACACCTCCCGACATCACATCCCGGTGTCCCTACGACTTCTTTAACAAGCGTCACCCCAAGTCAGTTGACCTTGATGGATCATTCCGTAGAACTCCATCCCGAAGGCCCGACACACTTAAAGACTACCTCCCAGGCATTACTTCAAGCGACGGAGGTCCTATCGCCTACTCCCCCGGTAGCACTAACAGACTCAACCCTCCTAACGATCGCTTATAAAGTTTCCGATCATAAAACATGGGTACCAGAGTTCAACCCTACAATACCCAATTGACCATCCAAAATAGACTGACTTACGTGCCAATGGATCCAATGCAACACAGTCTAACCTTACCGGACTACACATGAATGACCAAAGCACTCGAGCCCGTAACCAACCTCAATACGCAACACAACGCATTAGTACGTACGTCATAACTGGACTCTACATTGAGCCATATAAAACCGGATAAGTGTCCTCAAAACCCCTTTAGAACGACATCGAGTCAAAAGACTCAAAACTGCTTTTTGACCAATGATTAACGCTTTTCAAATAACAAACGTACTCGACCCATACCCTGAAATCTCACGCTCCAAAATGCTTGAATGGAATCCAACACAGTTTAAGTCGGGACAAAAAGGTTTCCCAAATAGATTTATGCTCTTTATCCTTTCAAAACGTCCCATAACACAAAATTAAACCTTTTACCCAAACAACACTAAAAATGTCTTTTAACCAAATAATCTCATTTATGCAATAAGTTACCAAACACACCCATTTATGACTCATTTATCAAAATGTCCAAAAATCACAAGAATGTGTGCTACATAAGTTTATAAAGTTAAACACTTTCAAAATAACCAAACTGATCAGCAGTTAACAATTTCATGTAGGATGCAAAACACTTTAAAATAACCATTTTGGCATGTACACCGTTTTCACAAATCAACTTGAACTCACCTTGCTAGATTTAGGCTAAATCTAGATTTTACCCCACTTTGAGCTTCCTTGACGAAACTTAAATCCTCCAAGCCAAAACCTCCAAAACCTAGATCCAAACATTTTCAACTGTAAATAACCATATTCAACCATATAGAAACATTCCCCAAACATATTACACCAAAATCTCCATTTTGGTCCAAACCCTAATTTTGACCAAAATCTTCCAAAATCTTACAAACCGAAATTGGAGTAATAAAACACTAGGAAATCATCAATGAAGCATTTACATCACTTAATATGGTTTAGAAATGGAGGGGATGAACTTACCACTTAGGTTTTGGTGAAAACCTAGAAAACCCTAAGTTAGATCTTGAGGTTGAAGATGAAGAGGAAGGTCCTTGATAGCTAGCTTCCATCATTGCACTTGATAGAGTATTGATATCTCATAACTTGGAGATTCAAGGATTTAGAACCCCAAAACACCATAGATGGGGAGGAGGGGTCTTGGGAGAGTTTTTGGGAGAGTTGAGAAGGAAATGAGAAGTGAAGAATGAGAAAAGGAGCTGAAAATTCGACTTAACAGCAGCCTGGGCTTCCTTGGCGACATTGCCAAGCGACTATGCCCAGGGAAATGTCGCATAGCATAGTCTCCAGTATGCCCCAGGCTTCTGTTTCTCTTCTGCGACTGTGACACACGCGACTGTGACTTGTCATAGTCGTCGGGCATCGTCGCGGAACCTTTCCGGAGCCCCGAAACTCGACTTTTTCACTGACAAAACTCCCGATACTCCGAGGAACTTTAAACAATACATTTCCCAACAAAACCCCACTGTTTACAAGTCACAGAAACGTACGGGTGACATTTACTTACTGAAAATTACGGGTGTTACAATCCTCCCAACCTTAAATATGATTTTGTTATCGAAATCTTAAATTTTCATACCACGCTGCCCACAGATTGGATCGACTCTATTCCGCTTGCCATAACCACTCCCGTAACCTCGTGATGGTCCTCACGATAAATGTCCCCTTGGGCACTTCTCACTTATACCTGAATGACAATTAATTTTACTACCGTAGCCTTTAACCATGAGACTTCGGTTGTCTCCCAACCTTGGGCGACACGTACTACCTTTAGGGTAATTTTGTGACCTCAACTTCAGACCGACCAATTTACCTCAGATCCACATGCTTCTGAACTCAAAACCAACGACCGACACCTCACTATCCTTAATGGTCCATTCCTGATCTTGATAAGGCCGTCCTTCCAGGGGTGTACCCATACGCTCTTCGGGTAGCTGGTTAGTGCAGATCCGATAATCACTCCACTCCGATCTACTCTCAACCTCAAAGCATTCCATTAAAAGATATATACCATAACAGGAAGGCTTATACACATCGATACTTAATTACCAACATCCAATCCTCCTTTAAATTCCACCACCGAGAGGTCAACTTTTCTCATGACCTACCCGGGATGCTTCCAAACATTCCAGGATTTATTGACTTCAAGAAACGAGTCAACACCTAATACCAAAATGGTGACATCAAAACGTGGATATCCCACCCAATACTTCATTCCAGAAGTAATGTCGCATTAAGGTTGACACTTAACAGAGGACTAATATTCCCAAATCTTACATCCCTATCAGACGGACCACAAAATTCCTTGATCACGGAAACCCATTAAGACGGTACACCATCAACATATGCCACGATGTCGGACAGACAAGCAACCCATTAAATCGAACCCAATCAGGCGTAGGTAATCACACAAGACCTTATACCGTAGGTTTGCCGAATGTAACACCCCCAAATCTGGAAATAGCAGCTTATTTAAAATTTTCTAAATACATCAATAAATGAATCATCTACAACCACGAATTCAGATTTAGCTACAATACACGTATACCATCTTATATATACAGACTATAAGGGATGAGTGCTACTAATACCCAAGTATAGTCACTATCTCCATAATGCGGAAGACTTCACCGAATACTTACTTTCGGATCTAGCTAAGGCTTTACTTTTCACAGGATTGCTAGAACCAACTCTCAACCTTGAAACCTGATGCACATGCCGACAAATAAAAAGGTTAGGCTTAACGCCTAGTGAGCTCAAGAGTTTTAACATAAGTATATATCTTTAAAATAAAAGAATTCAATTTAAAGCAAGGTCCTTCGAAATATTACGCTTAAAAATGGAAACGACACATTTTCCCATAATATGCACTTTTAAAGGCAAAGCTCCTAAAATACACATTTCTTATATAACGCGCAACGCATAACTCACCCAAACGGGATCATAGTTCGACACTTATTTGGTAAAAACATGAATAATCATTTATAACCCAAAGTACCCAAAACGCGGGCGGGACAAAATGCTCGTCCCATGAATCGTTATCAAAACCACATATACCGTACGTCCGAAAACATGGACACTTGGTCCAATACTCACGCGACCGTAAGGAACCAATGACAATAAAATAAGACATTCTTATATTTAACATACTGATAGCCAACAACGGGGGAAACCCGTATCCGTTGAGGGTAGAGGGAACACAAAAGTATACCACCCAAACAACGTTAATCGCATGACACCTCCCGACATCCAAGCCCGGTGTCCCTACGACTTCTTTACAAGTGTCACCCCAAGTCAGTTGACCTTGATGGATCATTCCGAAGAACTCTGTAACACCCTAAAAATAGGGATAACAAAAACTATCCATAAATGGAGAAGTGGTATAAAGTTTGCCATAGCAAGAGCCTCCCAAAAAGGGGAAATATACAAATAACCTGTTTAATCACAATTCTGTAATTTAACGGAAAAATAAACAACAACCAACTAATCTAATTTCTACATCTAGAAAAGAGATTACAAAAGGGCTGTCATCTATAAACCCAAATCTTCCAAAAATAGTTCAAGTGATAAAATCCCCAAGCTCTTGCCCAAAGCATATAAACTTGCCTATGAACCGCACCGCTAACACCTGGGATACACATCGACACCAAACAAGTGTTAGGACAAAAAGCCTAGTGAGTTGAACAATAATAAGCATGCATGAACAGTCACAATTTCTTATCAGCAGTTAACCAGTGTTCAATATATGTGGAGTCATTAGGGGAGACCCAAAGCACCAATAAAGTCCCACCCAAGAGTCGATATACCTTGATGCCCTTAACAAGGAACACCCCAAAGGCCCGGCACACCCGAGGACTATCGCTAAGAAAATTCCCCGAATGGCGGAGGTCTAGGCACATACCATCACATTGGCGCCCAAGACTACATCCTCCTAGTGTACTGACTTGGTTCCTCCACATAATGCATATAGGAGGTCCTTAGGTATATTTCAACCAAATATAATTCAATACCAACCATAGGTACAATATCACCCTCCTAATAGCATGAGTCCAACATAAGACTTAAACATCCACATAGCCACGTTGTAGATACAATATCACCAAGAATATATTCCAAATGGAAATCATCATGATATACCAACATATATTCCTTATACATGTCCAATACCCATTGTGGGCACACATAATGGAAATCCCCAAATAATTACACAACATAGAGTAAATCATGGGATGACACTTCATATACATATATCTCACCTAATCTCATGAAAATACCATCAAATACATAAACCCGTACAGATGACCATTTTGAGCAAATATGTGATAATAACAACAATTAAGCAAATATGATGTGTATCCAGTTTTAACAAAAGTTTAGTAAACTCACCTTCAAGGTTTTGAACCAAAAACCCAGAAAATAGAGAACCCTAGATCCAAGAAGATAAAACTTGGAGAAGATGAAGATGGAGATGGTGGTGAAACTTCCAAACCGAAATCTTGGATGATACTCTTAACTCTAGCAACAATTGGTGATGATTTGGTGGTTAAAAGAAGCTTATAAGAAGGGAAGGGTTGGGAGAGAAATTTTGAGATGAAGAAGATGATAAATGAGAAATATTTGGGGAAAATAATGTATAAAAACGTCCAGCACCATTCTCGTGGGTTGATCCGTGAGTTCAACTTCAGCAACCCACATAACAAGAATCTTGGGTCTTGGGTCTAAGAATATCAAATGCAGGATTTAACCTTTATCATTTATTAATATCGAATATATACGTGTGATCACATGAGTTTCACTCGACACAAAGATTTCAAATAAGTCATGCGTCCCTGCGAAAAACAATATTAGTGGGGAGGTCGTTGGTTTGACCAACGACCCTCCGATGCTTAAGTCAGTAATCTTTCTTAAAAAATAATCAAAGAAATTAATTTCACAGAATTAAAAGTAATACCTCTTTAGATGAACTGCATTCCAGCTTCGTGGGATATCTTGACCATCGAGGGTTTGGATTCTATAAGCTCCTTTACCCACGACACTAGAGATTTAATAAGGACCTTCCCACTTAGTGGAAAGTTTACCTGCATTAGGCTCTTGAGTGTTTTGAAACACTCGTCGTAGGACGTAGTCGCCTTCTTTAAAAACTTTGACCTGGACATTTTTGTTGAAATGTCGTTCGACGGTTTGTTTTTGCGACGCCATGCGAATGTGAGCAGCTTCTCGGAGTTCTTCTAGGGCGTCGAGGTCATAACTTAAGTCGACTAAATTATGCTCAACGGACGTATGCCTTGAAGTCGGTAGACGTACCTCAATAGGTAAAACAGCTTCACATCCATAGACTAAGGAAAAGGGAGTCTGTCCTGTGGACGTACGAGGTGTCGTACGATTAGCCCATAGAACGGAAGGCAATTCTTCCACCCACTTCCCTTTGGCAGCTTTGAGTCGTTTCTTGAGTGAATTAATGATAGTTTTATTACTCGACTCGGCTAAACCATTCGACTGTGGATATCGAGGTGTTGATGTTACCAACTTGATGTTCCTTTCTTCACAAAATCTTCTCATTCGATCACTGATGAATTGTGTCCCGTTGTCACACGTTATTTCAGATGGAACTCCAAACCTACAAATGATGTTAGTCTGGATAAAAGAAACGACCTCTTTGTCTCGGACCTGAGAGAAAGCCGCTGCTTCGACCCATTTAGAGAAATAACCTGTTAAAACTAAAAGGAATACCTTTTGCCCGGGGGCAGGTGGTAATTTCCCAACAATATCCATCCCCCATTTCATAAAGGGCCATGGTATCAAAGTCGAGTGCAAAGGTTCAGAAGGTTTATGTGACATACCTGTGTGTCTTTGACACGCGTCGCATAACTGTACATACCTGGTCGCATCTTGTCTTAACGTTGGCCAATAGTAACCTTGTCGCGATATCCGGTTGGCTAAACTGCGGCTTCCGGAATGATTTCCACATTCACCGTCGTGCATATCCTGTAGGATTTTGTGTACTTGAGCCTTGTTGGTGATACATCGCAGATTCAGACCAGTCGAAGACCTTCGATACAATTGTCCTCTGATCATAACATACCTTGATGCTTTAAATCTAACTTTTCTCGCTTCCATTCTGTCATCGGGCAATTGATCGTGCTCTAAATAATTTCTAATGTCGTCCGACCAAGAATTTTCTTCTTCAATTGGTGCGACCGAAATATTATCATCTTCCTTGATGGACGGGGTTGCAAGGTGAACCACCGGGATATTGTCGAATGTCGTTCGATTAAGTTCTGACCCCAAATTGGCTAGTACATCGGCTTGAGTGTTCTGATCTCTTGGTATTTGTTCAATTATAAAGCGACTGAACTTCTTCACTTCTTCTTTTACTATTTTATAGTAAGCAATCATCCTTGAATCTTTTGCCGCAAATTCTCCATTAACTTGGTTAACAACTAGGGACGAGTCGCTCCAGACGTGCAAATGTGTTGCCCCCAAGTCGTGAGCTATTTTGATTCCTGCAATCAGTGCTTCATATTCTGCCTCATTATTTGTTGCTTTGAAATCACATCGTATGGAGTAGACTATTTTGCCCCCTTGTGGAGACTATAGGACGACACCCAGGCCCGTGCCGCGTATATTCGCCGAACCATCAACGTCGAGCGTCCAAGTAGTGTCGTGCAAAGTCACCACAATTAACTGGTCGGATGTCATTGTGTTTTCCATTTCTGGACTGAAATCTGAGACGAAATCTGCCAGGACCTGTGACTTGATCGCCGTTTTGGGCTTGAAATCCAGATCAAAATTGCTGAGGTAAATGCTCCATTTAGCTAGTCGTCCTGTTAGTTTAGGTTTCCTTAACACCGACTTTAATGGAAAGTTAGTTACCACAATTATAGGATGTGATTCAAAATAATGTCGTAGCTTTTTAGCAACCATGACTAACGAAAGTAAAAGTTTTTCTATAGACGAATACCTGGTTTCAGCGTCTAGTAGAGTTTTACTTACATAATAAATTGGCAATTGTCGTCCGTCGGTTTCTCGTATAAGAACTGCACTTACCGAATTAGTGCTGACGGCTAGGTAGAGTTGAAGGGCTTCACCTTTTTTAGGTTTAGAGAGGAAAGGAGGAGACATCATGTATTTTTTGAGTTGCTGTAACGCTTCTTCGTGCTTGTCAGTCCACTCGAAACCTTTATTTTTTCGTAGGACATTGTAGAATAAATGACATTTGTCGGACGATCGAGAGATGAAACGATTCAGCGCTGCTATCCGTCCTGTGAGACGTTGGACTTCTTTAAAATTTCTAGGCGATTTTAATTCGACAATTGCTTTGATTTGATCTGGATTAGCTTCAATTCCTCGTCGTGTGACCATATAACCGAGAAATTTGCCAGCTCGAACTCCAAAAGAACATTTTTTCGGATTCAACTTCATTTTATATTCGCGTAAGATATCGAACGACTGCTTCAGATGTCCTATATGATCGTCCATATGCTTTGATTTGACAAGCATGTCATCAATGTATGCCTCCATAGTGTCGCCCAAATGTTCTTTGAACATCATATTCACCAATCGTTGATATGTCGAACCTGCATTCTTAAGACCAAAAGGAATTACTTTATAACAATAAATACCTTTATCTGTCATGAAGGCCGTTTTTTCCTGGTCGTCAATATGCATCAATATCTGGTTATACCCAGAATATGCGTCCATGAACGTGAGTAACTCATGTCCTGCTGTAGCGTCGACCATAGAGTCGATATGTGTCAATGGAAATGGATCCTTCGGGCAAGCTTTATTAAGGTCGGTGAAATCAATGCATACTCTCCATTTACCATTTTTCTTTTGGACGACAACAACGTTGGCGAGCCAATCTGGATACTTGACTTCTCGTATTTTTCCTGTTTTAAGCAAATTATCAACTTCATCGTTGATAACCTTATTTCTCTCAGGAGCAAATTTCCGTCTTTTCTGTTGAACGGGTTTGAATAATGGATCGATGTTGAGTTTATGAGAAATAATACTCGGATCGATACCCACCATGTCTTCGTGCGTCCAGGCGAAACAATCATAGTGGTCCTGCAAAAAAGAAATTAATTGATTTTTGAAAGAAGGGTCGAGCGTCGAACCTATGTAAACCATCTGATCAGGCTTATCCTGGTTTAGGACGACAGCTTCCAAGCGATAATCGTCGTCAGACCCAAGAACGTCCTGGTTCTGTAATTGCTATACTGTCTGCTTCGGGGGCTTTAAGGAAACTTTGTAACATTCCCTAGCAACCTTTCTTTCGCCTTTGATCTCCTGTACTCCCCATTGCGTGGGAAATTTCAAAGTTTGGTGGTACGTCGAAGGTACAACTTTCATGTCATGAATCCAAGGTCGCCCAAGGATAACATTATAAGCTGATGAGCAATCGACGACATTGAATTTCGTCTGTCTGTTGATTCCTTTAGCATATACTGGAAGTGTGATTTCCCCCATGGTGTTTGTCGCTCCACCATTAAATCCAACGAGTGTGGTCGAACGTCGTGTAATTTCGGATTTGTCAATGCCCATCGCTTTCACTGCATCAAAAAAGATAATGTTAGCTGAACTACCTCCGTCGACGAGTATCCTTTTTGTCAGACAATTTCCAATGCTCAATTGGATAATTAGTCCGTCATGATGTTTCTGATGTACGTCATCGAGATCCGCTTGGTCGAACGTCAAGGGCATAGCCTCTAGCTCTGCGTCCTCTTTGAGTCGTGCCTCCTTTGGAATTGGTCGATCGTCGGGACCGCGACTGACATGTCTTTTAGCAGCTGAATATGTGGTCCCACAAATATCAGAACCTCCGGTGATACAATTAATCACCTTAGCATGCTCTGGGGATATGGGACGTGCATCTTTCTTTTCCTTCAATTCCTGTAAATGACCTTTCGAGTTGAGCCAGGAAAGCTCTTTCTTTAAGGCAATGCAATCATCCGTTATATGACCGAAGTCATTATGGAAGTCGCACCATTTAGTTTTGTCCTTCTTGTCACTGTCTTTGTCATTTTTCTTTGGCCACCGAACGTTTTGCTGTAGTTGCTTCAAGGATATGACGACGTCCTTAGCTGATCCAGAAAAACCATAAGATGACACCTTAGGATACTGGACAGGTTTAAAAGTCGTCGATCCTTTCTTTTCAAACCTGACATTTGAAATTTGTCTAGTAGACTCTGATCGATTGATTGACTTTGGTTTAAAGTCTGGCTTTTTAACACCTAAGCTTTTCCGGTCGCCCGAGTGTTTATTCCTGAAAGCGATATCATCTTCGACCCTCATATGAGCAAGCGTCCTCGCTCGTACGTCTTCAAAGGTTTCTGGAGGATACTTCGTAAGGTCGAGATACAACCCTGAACTATCATCCAGACCCCGTTTGTACGCTTCAATTGCTGTTTTCACGTCACAATTTCGAATACTAATCATCTCCGCGTTGAACCGGTTAAAGTAATCTCAAATGGACTCTCCATTCTTCTGTACGACATAGTAAAGGTCACTCGTTTGCTTTTCCATTTTTCGGCTACTAGCGAATCGTTGAGTGAATTGATTCACCAACTCTGCAAAAGACCCGACGGTTTTAGGTTTGAGATTAATAAACCATTGAAAAGCTGCTCCAGTCAAGGTCACCCCAAAACTTTTGCACATACAGACTTCTTGGAATTGGTACGGTATCGAGACAGTCCACATTAGTTGTTTGTATTGGGCGACGTGTTCTATTGGATCAGTGACGCCTGAATACTTTGGAGTGAAGGTCGGGATGCTGTATTTCTTTGGAACGTCTATTAACGCGATCTCATCAATGAATGGTGACGCCTGAAACCCTGTACGTGGCTCGACATCGACTGGAACTGCTGCCCCCGGCAATTTAGCCAACATTGACAAGACACGTTCATTCTGTTCTTCCAAAAGCTTCAGCCTTTGCGCAACAGGATCTATCGGAACACCACTTGGGACACTCAATGGAACATACCCTAACCCTTGGAAACTAGTCTGTTGCGAGGTATCAGAGGCATATCCATTGAATGGAATAGAGGCCATAGGCATGGTTGGTATTACGAAAGTCGTAGGGCTAATTGATGGTGGACGAGGATAATTAGGCAATGGAGGGGGCACATTCCAGGCACCAACATAAGCATTCGTAGTCCCCGTCGCATTATTTCCATTCTGGTTTCTTAGATGCTCGATGGTTTCAGCTACTTGTCGAGCCTGAGCTGTTAGGGCGTCGATACGAGCTCGGGCAGCGGTCAGCTTCATGTTCATTTGAGCCATGACATGATCTTGTGTTCCTTGGAATGCCATTATCTTGAATAACTGGAAAAAAGAACACTAGGAGGAAAACGTTAGTCCGTCGTAAGATTATCGAAGATTTTTTTTGGATGGGGCCCCACGGTGGGCGCCAAACTGTTTATGCCAAAAATCTCCCAAGGAAAATTTAAGGTAAACGTGAAGCTTAATCCAACCAAAGAAAGTAACGACAATAATCGTACGACTATAACAAAAATAAAGTAAATAAGACGAGAGAATTGGTGACTCGGAAAACCCCTAAAATGGGTAAAAACCGCGGACGAGTGAGATTCGTCGTGCACTATGGACGTCAATCAGGGACGTCGTCCTTTAAAACAAGTGTTACAAGTATAATGCAATGTAAAATAATGTAACAAAATAAAGTCTGTCGTGCGTCGTATGTATTCAAACTTCGGTCGTGCGTCGTACGACAAACAGTAGTAAAGGTTATGAACTTCAAGAGAGAATGAGTGAGCTATAGATTGTAATTTGTGATCTTCTTAGGTCTGAGTATCAGATGTCCAAATATAAAGTTCCAGCCTTGTATTTATACTCCATCTTTCCGTTTCCCAAGTATTGAATGCATATGACCGTTTCTGATATTGATGACAGCGTCCGTTATGCTTATTGCTATTGATGATGTCTTCCGTTACAATCTCTTGTCATGAATGCCTTTGAATTCTGCATTTAAACATAATATAACGTATGCTGCCAATTAGTAACTGAAATCAGGTCATACGAGGGTATTTGTCGGATGGATATTTGATCGTTTTAGTCGAGGTCGCCTAAAGGAAAGGCGTCATCCATCATCTGTCGCACGACCATGGACTGTTGGACTTTTTACCCAAACAGTTTGCCCCCAAATTTAAAATTCAAGCGGCAACTTTTTGAAATTTAAATTTTAAAAACATGACATGCGCTGAAAGGAAAAACGCGGGTAACTTAACTATAACCAAATAAGTTTGTTTCCAACTAGATAATGATGTTATTCCCTGCGAAAATAATAATTTAGACAACTAATTAGGGACAGGTGTCACATATCGGAAGGTCGTATTCGAGTGCTTCGCCTGACACGGGTGACACGTGTCAATTGACGATTTGATTTCTTGACAATTCGGTTTCCAAATTACAGTATAAATAAGGATTTTCCTTAATCTTATCCTTTTTCTACGCTTACCTTTTCAAAGAATTCACATCTCCGGCGAGATTCAGTTTCCAATTGACCAGAATCCTTTCCTATTTCTAGATTCGAGGTTTAGAACATTATTTAAGGTACGATTTCTAGTTCTTTTCCTTTGTATCAATTTATGCGTAAGAAATCTTTAGCTAAGAAGCCTAGAAAAGCTTGGGATTGCCTTAGTTACTGGAAGGCGACTGTGAGTGTTCCTGATTTCAGTATGTCGAGCGAACCTATTAGTGTTTACAAGGAAGAAGAAAATCTAGAGTACCTTAAAAAATTAGCTAGGATTTCAGAGGGTGTCAATCTAGTGACGCCGGAAGATTTACGACCAGATGAAGTTCCGAAGGGATATGGCGTTTTATACGAGTATCCCTTCAAAATAGGCTTTTCTTGGCCATTTATTCCTTTGGTCAGGGAGTTTTTAGATGCATTTGACTTATCGCCTGGACAGTTGATGCCTCAATTCTGGCGGATTGTCCAGGTGGTCGATCGTCTTACGGCCGACTGGGGGGCTCCGTTCAATTTGAACGACCTTCTAACTGCTTATAGCGTTCGAGCGGATAACTATCATAGATATAGTTTATTCCCTCGAAGAAAAGGAGATACCGTACTGGTGCATAATACTGCGGTGAACGACCGTGGTTGGAAACGCCACTATGTTTTCCTCCAGGTGGCATCCTTAAACGATGAGGATAGCCAATGGTTTTCTTCTGGATGGAACGAGTCGGGTAGGTTTTCTTATTTTGTCGGATGTTTTTGTCGTGTGTCGTGCGTTTTATAATGTATACTAATGGTGTCTTTCCTTTTGTTTGGCAGTGATTGACTTCACTAAAGTGAAGCCAAATAGAGATTCTCTAAACAAGATTCAAAGGATCTTGGAGAAGAGTATTGTCGACCGTTCTTTTTCTGTTCGGTCGAACGACGAGGAAGACAAAGTCATTTTTGTCGCGGAGGTTCCATCCGTCGAAGGTTCTCATCAAGGAGAGGAGAGAGAAGAAGAAAGAGAAGAAAAGAAAGAAGAAGAGATGGCTGGTACGTCGTTCGAATTCTTTTATTGCGGAGGTTACATGTCTTTTCTAACTCTTTTATTTCGTCCAGAAGATTCATCTACGAAGTCGGCTGCTCAGAGACGGGCCGAACAACTGGAGCTTGCCCGTCAGGGCAGAGAGAAATCGAAGAAGCGATCTGCTCCTCCTACGGGGGTGGATCCAAAGCGTCTTCGAGGCAAACCCCGGACTTCACCAAAGAAGACGAGTGAGGCTTCTTTGTCGTCCCTTTCAGGGGCGACACCTGCGAAGGAAACCGTTACCGGTGTCGAATTGGGAAGTTCGACTAAGGCGACGAAGGACATTCCCTTGTCGGGAGTGTCAGGCGTTGAGAAGCCTCCTTCTTCCTCTAAAGGTGAGGAGAAGAATAAGGAAAATGTGGGAGAAATGACTTTCAAAGCTACTCTCCCAGCTGATTTCATGGTAAATGACGTTCTCGAAAGAGACGTCATTTTTCCCCATTTGGAAAAATTCCTTCTTCCAACCTTTTATGATCGTTACAAGGAATCTAGGTTGGAAGACACGGGAGCCCATGCCGCTGGTCTCTCCTTCATGGTAATTACATTTTAACTTTTCTTTCCTTCGTTTATTTGTTTTGTTTTTAATCCTTTTGCTACTGTTGTAGGCTTTTCAAGCTTGTTTGAGCTTTTATGCTCAAACAAAAGGTTTGAGGGCGTCTTTTCCTGAAGTAAAGAAGAGAGTTGATGAGGCTCTTGAAAAGGAAAAGGTTGCTTTAAAAGCGGTCGAGATTGAGAAGGTGAAGGTCGAGAGCCTTAAGGCTAAACTCGTTGAAGCTCAAAAAGAGAAGGTCGAGTTTAGGGATCGCGTCCTTGAGCTTGAGGCGTTAACAACCAAACTGGAGATCGAGAAAATAAAAGCCACCACCGACGCTGCTTCTCATGCTGATGAAGTTGTGTCTCTTCAAAAGAAAGTCGAGGGTTTGGAAGGCGACGTCAAAGATTTGGAGGAGGAAAATCAACAGCTTGAAGCCTTTTCCCTTCTTACAGCCAGGGCTGCTTTGATGAGACGTCATCTAAGTGGGAAAAATCCCATGGCGTCGGCTGCCGAAGAGCTCAAGACTTATCTTGAGAAGGTGGGGACTGAAAGGGACCTCGACGAGGATGACGATCTGGATGGGAGCGATGGCGGAGAAGAGGAGGTATTAGCAAGGACGGACGTCGTACAAGAACAATCTGGCGCTCCTCCTACTTAGCTTTTTTTGAACTTTTCACCTGAAGGTCGACCGTATGTGGTCGTCCTTTATATTTGTATTTTTGACTTTCTATGAAACACAACTTTTTTTGCTTGTCAATACTTATTACTCATCTTTATAAGTAATCGTTCGTCGAATAGGTAAATAAACAGTTGCATTAGTCATACAACCATATCAATATCAACTGAAACTTTCGATCGACCTTAGGCAATTCATAATAATGGTTCTTGGGTCTAAGAATATCAAATGCAGGATTTAACCTTTGTCTAAGAATATGAGCAAGCGTCCTCGCTCGTACGTCTTAAAAGGTTTCTGGAGGATACTTCGTAAGGTCGAGATACAACCCTGAACTATCATCCAGACCCCGTTTGTACGCTTCAATTGCTGTTTTCACGTCACAATTTCGAATACTAATCATCTCCGCGTTGAACCGGTTAAAGTAATCTCAAATGGACTCTCCATTCTTCTGTACGACATAGTAAAGGTCACTCGTTTGCTTTTCCATTTTTCGGCTACTAGCGAATCGTTGAGTGAATTGATTCACCAACTCTGCAAAAGACCCGACGGTTTTAGGTTTGAGATTAATAAACCATTGAAAAGCTGCTCCAGTCAAGGTCACCCCAAAACTTTTGCACATACAGACTTCTTGGAATTGGTACGGTATCGAGACAGTCCACATTAGTTGTTTGTATTGGGCGACGTGTTCTATTGGATCAGTGACGCCTGAATACTTTGGAGTGAAGGTCGGGATGCTGTATTTCTTTGGAACGTCTATTAACGCGATCTCATCAATGAATGGTGACGCCTGAAACCCTGTACGTGGCTCGACATCGACTGGAACTGCTGCCCCCGGCAATTTAGCCAACATTGACAAGACACGTTCATTCTGTTCTTCCAAAAGCTTCAACCTTTGCGCAACAGGATCTATCGGAACACCACTTGGGACACTCAATGGAACATACCCTGACCCTTGGAAGCTAGTCTGTTGCGAGGTATCAGAGGCATATCCATTGAATGGAATAGAGGCCATAGGCATGGTTGGTATTACGAAAGTCGCAGGGTTAATTGATGGTGGATGAGGATAATTAGGCAATGGAGGGGGCACATTCCAGGCACCAACATAAGCATTCGTAGTCCCCGTCTCATTATTTCCATTCTGGTTTCTTAGATGCTCGTTGGTTTCAGCTACTTGTCGAGCCTGAGCTGTTAGGGTGTCGATACGAGCTCGGGCAGCGGTCAACTCCATGTTCATTTGATCCATGACATGATCTTGTGTTCCCTGGAATGCCATTATCTTGAATAACTGGAAAAAAGAACACTAGGAGGAAAACATTAGTCCGTCGTAAGATTATCGAAGATTTTCTTTGGATGGGGCCCCACGGTGGGCGCCAAACTGTTTATGCCAAAAATCTCCCAAGGAAAATTTAAGGTAAACGTGAAGCTTAATCCAACCAAAGAAAGTAACGACAATAACCGTACGACTATAACAAAAATAAAGTAAATAAGACGAGAGAATTGGTGACTCGGAAAACCCCTAAAATGGGTAAAAATCGCGGACGAGTGAGATTCGTCGTGCACTATGGACGTCAATCAGGGACGTCGTCCTTTAAAACAAGTGTTACAAGTATAATGCAATGTAAAATAATGTCACAAAATAAAGTCTGTCGTGCGTCGTATGTATTCAAACTTCGGTCGTGCGTCGTATGACAAACAGTAGTAAAGGTTATGAACTTCAAGAGAGAATGAGTGAGCTATAGATTGTAATTTGTGAGCTTCTTAGGTCTGAGTATCAGATGTCCAAATATGAAGTTCCAGCCTTGTATTTATACTCCATCTTTCCGTTTCCCAAGTATTGAATGCATATGACCATTTCTGATATTGATGACAGCGTCCGTTATGCTTATTGCTATTGATGATGTCTTCCGTTACAATCTCTTGTCATGAATGCCTTTGAATTCTGCATTTAAACATAATATAACGTATGCTGCCAATTAGTAACTGAAATAAGGTCATACGAGGGTATTTGTCGGATGGATATTTGATTGTTTTAGTCGAGGTCGCCTAAAGGAAATGCGTCATCCATCATCTGTCGCACGACCATGGACTGTTGGACTTTTTACCCAAACATTACCCAAAACTCCCTACGAGATGGGACTCAAGATTTCCAAAGTGTTTATGAATGCAAATACACCAAATGCATATATCATGAATTAGAATTTACTTGTACAAAATCGTCAAAGACGTATAACTCATAAAATAGACCTTACTTGTAAAAAATCACCAAGAATACGTAATTCATGTTATTTAATTGTTGGAAACGTTCAAAACCCAATAGAAGCATTTTAAGAGGTTAACACAGCCTAAATTTACTAAGTAAGAAAACTTATTAGAATACTCACACTTTGACAAATAACTAAGTAAAACATATTTTACTTCTAAATACTCAAAACTTATCAGCAGTTAACCATTTCATGTAAAACACTTTAAAATACACATTTTGGCATGTACACCGTTTTCACAAATCAACTTGAACTCACCTTGCTAGATTTAGGCTAAATCTAGATTCCACCCAACGAGCTCTTTAGAAGGTCGATTGAATCCTCAAGCCGAGAACTTCCGAAACCACTTAAGATGATGAGACCTTCCGAGAACACCCAATCCAACACTTCAACCCGAGCTCCCACTCGTTGAACTTGATGAGGAAGATGAAGATGGAGATCCTTGATGTCTAATTTTTACTCTTAAGTTTGACGTCGGTTTACCACTAAGATATCCAAGGATTTGAGCCAAAATACCCCACAATATTAAAGGGGTGGTGCTAAGTCGTTCTTGAGAGGTTTGGAGAGGGTTTGGAACTGATTTGGGTGAGGAGAAATGAGAAGAACACTGAAAATCGCGACTTTAAGGGGCCTGACACACCCTGGCGACATTGCCAGTGGCATAGTCGCTAGGCATAGTCGCTGGAGTGTACCAGCCCTCGGTACCTCCTCAGTGATTGTGACATGCGACTATGACACTGTCATAGTCGCCGGTCATGACTTTTCCAATGCCAACACTCCTGATACTCCGAGGGACTTTAAATAATACATTTCTCAACAAAACCCCACTGTTTACAAGTCACAGAAACGTCCGGGTGACAATTACTTACCGAAAATTACGGGTGTTACACCGAAGCATAGAGATCATCTCTTAATTAACTGAGGGACAAAATCTAATACCTTCTCTATTCTTGCATGACCCGATTCAAAAATCGAAACTCAAATCCAAGGTTGGCCACAAGTCGGACCATTCGATGCTTCAAATCCCAAGGACTCCTCTAGTCCTTTAATTGCAACTCCTTCTACGACAGGGGTTTAAATCTATAGGCCTAATGAGTTCAAGATTTTCAACTAATATGCCAATTTAAACTTTTATAAAACTTTCAAATACATGAGCTTTATAACAATTAACCGTACAGTGAAAATACATTATCGTTCATCCGATAGGTTTCAAAACTGGTTACCAACACTATGCATATAAAACCATTTCCAAACTCATTGGACCAATATTTACGTAAATAAAACGGTAACAAAAGGTGTGTAACAAATTTTACACTATTAACATGAAAATAAATTCCTGCACCCCAACACGTGCGATGAATGTTTGTACAACCCCAAAAGAGAACTTCACAATTTTAACTTTAAAATTTTCCTCTTTAACCAAAAATGTTGTGGCATAAAATTTTCAACAAGTCCCATATGCATCAGTTTATTCTCCAAAACTCTGTAAAACGATGAGAACGCAAATAAATTTCAAATCGAGTTTAAAACGCCGAGCCGCAAAGATAAAACACACTTGACCAAAATAGTAACTACAATGACATGTAAACCGATTATTACTTTAATGCATTGCGGAAAACGTATGACCATTAAACCAACAACGGAAGCACGTTCAGAACAAAAGTTCTACCTGGAACAACCCAAATCTTTTATATACTTTCTCACACCAATAGCATGATTTAACCCAAATGCAAATAGTATATAACGATTGACATTCGTATAAAGCCCAAAGATAACTCTCACAATAATGAAACTTTCTCAGAACATGTGAGATGACATCCATTAACGAAACTCGTCAATTAACGCACACAAATGCATATGTACATGTTTCTAGAATTTATTTACGTGACGCAAAATGTCGTAAGATAAAGTGACCATTTTCAACAAAATTTTAACGAGACACGACGCCCAACAAACTCGTAAATTTACACGCAATAAAAATTAAAACCCACGCATCTCAAAATACACTCACGAACCCAAAAAGGTTGCAAAACTATACCCCGTAAAATTAAACACGACTCATACAGACTAAAATTTTCCAAAAATTTTCGATTCAAGAACAGGGGGACAACTCTTCCTTTAAAACCCGAACATACGTGGAGGAGATCCAATGTCAAGTTAGATTTTGTTCAAAGGTACATGTTGTGGCCTTACTATTGAAATAAACATTGTTAATAGCATATGGTGATTTTAGTTTATATGGGTTATTGCACCATTAGCTTGGTAAGTTGCCAATGGATGTTCATTGGTATGAAATCTCTATGCTTAGACAAATAATGTGATATTGGAAGGTGTTTTGGTTTGGTTTGGTGCAATAAATCCATAGGCACGGTGTTCCAATGTCCCGTTTTGGACATTGAGTTCACCACTTTGGCACGGAATAAGCATCGGGTCACCATGGTAAGTAAGGTGTGGGCCTATATGGTCGGGCAGCGTCCCATGGGCAGTAAGATGTAATTCCATTGTGCATGAGTTCCCGTTTTGGAACTCTTAAAAATAGACTCAAAGGGGTTTACTTGATGTTTTCGAGCAATAGACTTAGAGGAGTTGAGCTCACTATGTGATTGGTGTTTACTTGTACCATATTATGATCATTATGATCACTAATGGTTTACTTGGTTGCTTTGGTTTAGCTCACGACTATATCTACCGTACGACAACAATTGGGTTTATTAATTCTATTTTCATTTATTTGTTCTCACTAGGTTTTAGCCTAACGCTTGTTCTTTGGTTGTCATGTATGACAGGTCATCTTAGCGGTGGGGCTCATCGGGACTGAGTGGATGACCTTGGGGTCGTGAGTGGTCTTTTTTTGGAGATATAGTGATCAACACATTTGATTTTGAAGATACATATTTTGGAAGGATAACGACATCCGACTAATCTATTTGACAAATTTAGATTATTAGGTTGTCGATTTTATTCTTCATTCTTATTGGGTTTGTAATCGCCATACTTTGTTTCCCCGTTTTGGGATGACATACTTTAGCTTTGAAATGTCACTACCATATTATTCAGGTTCAATCGACCTCTATTTTAGGGTGAGCATGTTTCCTCCAATTATGGACGTCATATTGCCGAATTTTCGAATTTTAAATTCACCCTAAATTTTAGGATGTTACACATTTTGAGGAATCAATGTTTGTATCCGTTAAAAGTGGATACATTTATATATATATATATATATATATATATATATATATATATATATATATATATATATATATATATGATAATGTCATTATTCGAAAACATATCATGTATGCTATAAATTCTCAATATTTAATAAATACATCACAAGGTGATAAAACTCCAAAACTAAAAACCAAAACATAACTCTTTTACAATTGAAATCACAACAACGTTTAAACCTCCAGTCCGTTTCATATTGAACTATGACATTATATGAAGATAAATATCAAAAATATAATGTACTGAAATTAAGTATAGTTTAGTTGGCCTACAGATGTCTCTTGCCTATATATGGCTACTTCAGATACTTCTATCCCTGAGTTGTAATAGTCAGCTAATAAGTTCGACGAGTTCATGGCTTTATACAACTACATACATATAGTCAAAAAATTGCTCAATTGAAATTATACCCTTGATTTTGTACGAAGTTTATAAAATCAATGTATTGTTCATTACAATTATTTAAGATCACTAGTCCCTCCTTATAATGTTCATTACAAATTATTCCTATATTGAAGGTGTTACATACATATAATATGTATAAAATAGTTAATTGTATGTTTTTATTAAGGTAAACAATAAAGTAATTTGGTTTCATTCGATTCTTATTTCCAAATATATATTTTTAAAATGTATATTTAAAGGTTTATAGTCTAAAAATATTTATTTAGGTCATGTTTCCTTAAGCTGACGAAACTTTCAAGTTTATTAAAAAAGTAATGTTTGATTAGTCACAAAATAATTTATAAGCTAGTTTTTTTTAAAGAAAAAAATTAAAAACTTCGTGTAGTCCTTCAATAAGCTCAAAAGACTTTTTTTAGTTATGTTTTTTAAGGGTTTGTTTGTTAGCAGGTTAATGAGACTCACAACTTATTATGCTAGTTATACATGATTGTTTGGTAGTGGCTTAATGAATTTAAAATGCCTTATTCAATAAGCCTTTAAGGAAGAGTTTTATGCAAAAAACTAAGTTTTTCTAAATATGTCTCTCCCAATTAAAAAAACATGCTCACTCCAAATATGAAAAACCCATTCCAAAGAAAAAAACTTTTCAATCTATATAAATAGATTTATGCATGCAAACACTTTTATTCATACATGATTTGATAGAAAACCAATCAAACAACCCATTAGGTTCTTCCAATCAGTTTTTTAGTATGTCACTTTAGATAAACATTATCATCAAGTTTGGCATCTAACTTTCACAAAGATGACTAATTTATCAGCTAACAACTAGTTTATTAACTAATAATCGGCTCTTTAGCTAACATATAGTTCATCTATTAGTTTGTCAAATACGACGCTGAAATTCTACATTTTGAAAAATGTGTATATTTCAAAACATACTTTTAAAAATACAACAGGTTTCTTTTACTTCACGTCAACACTACTTCAATATTTGATATTAAAATCAATACTTTACAAACAATAAATCTCTAATGATCATGTCTTTAGAAATTATGTTATCCAAAATTTAAATTGATTAAGATTATGTTTTTTAATACAAATTGTCATTTTTATTATATATGATAATATGATTAAGCAATAAGGATCTATATCCAATTATTTGTCTAATAAAAGACTATTTGATTGTCAAACAAAAAATATGTATGTTATTTGGAAACATTTTTTCTAACAAATATTAATCTATTATGTAACATTCTCAAATTTGAAAAGGGCGACTAATTAAAAACTTTCAAAAACATCTTAAAGGATAATAAAATTTCTTACTAATAGACCATAATTGAAATACAATTCTTGGTTGAACCATTAACAAGAAATTAAAATCTTACATAAAGACTAACTAAAGTCGGGCTCCAATATAAGTGCGGAAGACTTCATCAAGCTAAACATTTCTCGAGTACACAATTAGCACTCTTCTCTTCACAGTGTCACTAGAACTATTCCCAGCCGGAACCTGTTGCGCATGCCGACAAATAAAAAGGTTAGGCTAACGCCTAGTGAGTTCAAGAGTTTTATATCATGATTATAAAGAAAAAACGTAAAATGGAAATATTGCAACTTATAATCATGATCCTTTAAAATGATTTACTTTAAAATGATAGAACAACTAATTTACCAAATAAACGCATTTTATAGATGGACGCCTCAACGCCAAAATATTCTTTCATGAAATAATGCAATCCAACACTTACTCAAACGAGAATAATGGTAATGCTCGAATAAAGAAATTTGAGTAACTTTATGAAACAAACGACCAAAATATGAGTAAACTCAAGTCTCCAAAATAAAAGCATAAGAGAGATAACTCAAACTCAAAGTGTCACTGAAAACGAGGATAAAACTAAATACCTCAAAACAACACCTCTCGGTGACGGAGGGATCCCGAATTCCAAGGCTAGTGGCAGAACACAAAAGTAGACCACATTCCAAGTTACTGAGCTCACCATACTAGGAATCCATGGCCACGAGCTCGCCGACTCGTACTAAGATGTGGGGGAGGCCCCCCAAGGATTCCTAATCATGCTCATTCGCTAGGATTACATTTACGGTCCATGGCTAGTAACCGGTCCCACATAACCGTACCAAAGGCCCCCGAGGACCCAATGTCTCGACTGGCTACAAATGGGAAGTGACTATCCCATAAAAATATACTCACAAATTAACTCGCGGATGCAGGTCCGGTTATTGGACTCCAAGAGCCCTCACCGACAAGTCCTCAAAATCCCAAGACTAATTCTTACACCAACATATAAATAATAGCCCTTTTTCCTTTTTAAAATAATAATGACCGACTCATATGCCTATGGATCCACTGCATTACAGTCTAAACAGTACATGACTCCAATTGAATGACCAACGCACTCAAAACATGTAATTCTCAAATGATGCGCATTAACCGGCATCATGCTCAGTATTTCACAACGGGCTATTAAACCGGACAAATGTCCTCAAGACTCATTTATTTTCAAATATGCATTTCCATGTTTAACTGCTGATAAGAATGGAAATCATAAAATGAGACTATACACATTCTTTCAAGTACCTCACATAAATGTGCAAGTAATACTTCATAAAACATCCCCTTTCATGAATGATGCATAAACCCGGCAAACACTTAAAAGTGTATTTTCGACCAAAGACCCATTTATGCAATAAATTATCAAAAACCCATTCATTTGTGATCCTTTATCAAAATACCCAAAATCCCAAATGTGGGTAATTTACAAGTTTAATAAGCTAAACATTTCAATAATCAAAAGTTACCAAAATCCGATAGTTGATAATTTCATGTAAAACACATAAACACTTTAAAATAGACATTTTGGCATGTACAACGTTTTCACAAATCAACTTGAACTCACCTTGCTAGATTTAGGCTAAATCTAGGTTTTCCCCCAAAACTTGAATCACCATTGAAGAAGACTTGAACCACCAAGAAACCTCCCTAGATCTTAGATCCAACATATCTACAAGATCACCTTCACCACACAAGTCATCAAAATCAAACCCAAGATGAAGGATGAAAGGGAAAATGATGAAATCATCAAACCCTAGCTTAACATTGAGAGAGATTAAGAGCTTACCACCACAAAATACTTTTGTATACTCCAATAGACTTCCAATATCTTTCTAAATCCTTGAAGAGCTCTCAAAAATGAAACCATGACAACTTGAATCACCAAAATCGGAGTTGTGATGCAAAAGTTATGAAGAAATGAAGTTCTAGGGCTAAAAATCGGGTTTTATGCTCGACCGGGGGATTTCGCGACTTACCACGCGACCATAAGTCGCGGCATAAGTCGCGAGATGTACTGTTCGACCGGTTTTCTTCTCGTTCACTGTTTTGGCCATAACTTCTTCGTTATAGCTCTGATTTTGCTCCGGAAAGAACCGTTGGACTCGTAATTTCCTTAATCATGAATCATATATTATATACAATGGCGAACCCAATAATTTCCTTAAGCGGGTGCACCTTTAAGGTGGATTAAAGTTCCGCAAAATCACTGTTTGGCCTAGGTGAAAATCAACGTGTTTTGATATAGGGAAAAATAAATTCTGTCGATTTGTAGAATAAAATGCATTTTTTTAATAGAATCGACCTTCATTACCTCTCTCATGTTTAATTTATGTTATTTTATTTAGTGTTACAGTATTTAAAAGCATCATTCAAAATCAAGCAAATGCACTTTTCAGATTCTTAAATTTTTTTCTCTTGCAATAATCGAACGCTCAACTCCTAATAGGTCCGCCTGATTATATTTTAGTTCAATATTAATGATATTTAATAAAAACAAGTGTACCCGTTCAAATACTATCAATTTACGTTCTTTTATTTCATTTTAAACTCCAGATAATTAATAAATTTATCGTTAAATTAATAAACCTTAGTGGGATTTAAATATTCAAAAAGTTGTATAGTGTTTATTGATCATTGACCCTCCTTTATTCATTTTTGCTGTTAATTTTAAAATGCAAGTAGATATAATTAATAGAATATTATTAATTTTTTTATGAAATGCACGTATTAGCATGTGTTAAATAACATTGGAAAATTCAGATTGGTTTGATGGTTTTCATTCGGATCAATTATTGTTTAATAAAACGGAAAACTTTTATGTTTATTTTTTAATAAGAATTATATTTTGAAAGAAAAAAAAATTATACTTGTAAGGAAAAGTTCAAAAAACCCCAATAAACTATTTTATTTTGAATGATTAAATCCGTGAACTATTTTTTTGAATGAAAAAACCATTAAACTTTTTCATTTTGAATGATTAAGTTCCTTAACTATTTTTTTGAACGAAAAAACCATTAAATTTTCTAATTTTGAATGATTAAGTCCCTAAACATTTTTTTAAATAAATAAACCATCGAACTTTTAAAAATTGGTTACCTTTTTTCTAAAGGTACCCGGAATTAAGTATGAAGGTTGTAAAGTAAAAATAAATCTAAATCGGTTTTACAATTCTCAAACTCTACGTCATTAAAAGCATTCACAAACAATCGTATCGCTCCGCCTCGCCACTCCCTGTTGCCCGAACGTTGTCTGTTCTCCATATTGCCTAACATGTTTTGCCCCTATTATCGATCTCCCTCTTTTTGATCTATGTTTTATCTATAAAAAGATAAATAATCAAAAGATAACCGGTTACAGGTAGTTTTTTGGGTTAAATGATGTAAGTAACCAATTTTTAGAAGTTCGATGATTCAATTTATTGAAAAAAAATGTTCAAGGACTTAATAATTCAAAATGAGAAAGTTTAATGGTTTTTTCATTCAAAAATTTAGTTTAGTGACTTAATCATTCAAAATGGAATAGTTTGTTGGGTTTTATTGAACTTTTCCCCAACATGTATACTGACAAAATGTTATTAGAGCTAATTTTTAGAAGTTCGAGAGATAATGGCACAAATGGCCAAATCACGGAGAGGGATTGGCCTCTTAGCCATCCCTCTCCCTGACTTACAAAAATGTCCAAAAGGACGCAAATGGAGCCCCAAGGGCGCAAATGGAGACCAAGGACGCAAATGGAACCCAGGGAGCAAATGGAGCCCCTACTTGTTTTCAGTAAAAATATGCGTAGGGACGTAATTGCGCCCTGGGCTCCATTTGCGCCATTGGTCTCCATTTGTGCCCTTGGGGCTCCATTTGCGTCCTTTTGAACATTTTTTCAAGTCAGGGAGAGGGATGACTAAGAGGTCAATCTCTCTCCGTGATGTGGCCATTTGAGCTAATTTTTAGAAGTTAGATGATTCAATTTATTAAAAAAAGTGTTCAAGGACTTAATAATTCAAAATGAGAAAGTTTAATGGTTCTTTCATTCAAAAAAATAGTTCAAGGACTTAATTATTCAAAATGAGAAAGTTTAATGGTTTTTCATTCAAAAAATTAGTTTAGTGACTTAATCATTCAAAATGGAATAGTTTGTTTGGTTTTATTGAACTTTTCCCCAACATGTATACTGATAAAATGTTATTTGATAAATTTTATGATATATTGTTAACGAAGTTAGAGGTTGCATGTCTCTTGATTAACTGTGTAAAACATTTTATTCTCTTTCGCCTACGGGTCGACATTCTATTATCTATACTAATAAATACGAAATTTAAATCAAATCAAATCAAAAGAGAACAAATAGAAGAAAGAAAACTTAAAGGTAACAAAAAGGAAAGGCGGAACCTAGAAACCTATAACAACCCAAAACTAAAACACTAGAGCAATCCAATAACAAGAGAAATCTTACCAAAACGGCCTTAAACGTAACATTTATAATCTTTAAAGCAAGCTAGGTTTGCATCAAAACAACCTATTACAACTGAGATTTTCACTAAACCAGACAATCTATGGTAGTCTGCTATTCCCGCTCCCGATCAAGCCTTCTCTTTCTCCTTGCTCGCGCTACCTAACTCATGGCAACCTGAAAAGTGTTTTTAATATTTGAAAGAGTGAGGGTTAGACCAACGGTCTAGTGAGGTCCCTCAAAACAAAGTTTAGCACAATTAACAGAAAATAAACTAAATCAAACCTTTCAACTTTACAGAAGAAAACAAATCACGTATAAAACTCGCTTCCGGCACACACTACTGTCACTAAAGTGACAGCATGTCTGTCTCATACTGCCTTAGATGGGACACACCCCCCATATAGCATAAACGGGACCCCCCGGTATAAGTACAGGCGGGCCATACCCCCCGACTTTGGCCGTTCACAACAATGTATGCATACATTTAATCATCAAATAAACTTATACAGCATGAAAAGAAGCTCACGTATATAAAGCTTGCATAAATAAAGATGCGTCATAAAAATAACTTTCTCACATCTTAAACAGTTGAAACAATACAAACGTTTAATTAACTTCCACGTGTATAAAACAACTTCATAAACTTGCGAGGGTTTAAGTTCAGAAAACTCACCTGGCGTCCTCAACTTAGATCTCGTGTCTAATCTTATAACCCGGTCCGAAACCAATAAATGGAACAATGATTGGTGAACTCGCAATTCTTTTTATTTAACACAGGATTGACCATAATTCCAACTTACCCTATTTTCTAAAAGTTACAAGTCCACTAAGAAAACATCGACCCTTAGGTTAAACGCAATGGACCGATACTACTAACAAATCAAAGTCTAATAACTAGAATTGCTCTACAAGCATATGGGCTTCGACCCATTCATAACAAGGCCCGAGGACTGGACCGCATGATCACTACCCCCTTTTGTCGTGCGCCGACCGAGGCCTCCCCTCGTGTGCCGACCGGGGTCGATCCTCACACCGACCGGGGTCTCCCCCCATCGACCGGAGTCGCCCCGACCGGGGTCTCCCCTTGTGTCGACCGACCTCCACACAAATAGCGACCGGTGTCTTCCAAGCGACCGGGTCCTTAATCGACCGAGGTCCTTATTGACCGGGGTCTTCAAACGACCGAGGTCGATTTACCCAGTCTTCGATGTTTTCCCCCAAATCCCCAGATTCGGGACTCGAACAAAACCCCAAACTCTTTGCTGGAAACGATGATATTTAACAAAATGAAGAACTAAAATTCTATTCACTACAAATCTACAAACATATTAAATCTTACAACCCCAACCTCCCCAACAATCAAAACTAGATATTACAACTATTGCCCCAACCAAAGATTAAAACTAAAACCTAAGACTCTGATAATAAGATTGAGGTTAGGGGAAAAGCTCACCTTAGGGAAATCTCCAAGAACCAAAATCTCGATCAAAGACCTCTCCTCAACTCGATCGCCCACTTCGCTCTCCTTCTCCATCTCGTTCTCAGCCGCCAACACCAAAATGAGAGATTTTAGGGTTATAACCCTTTTTATTCAATGATACTCCCTTACCCTTTCATCTTTGAAAAATAACCAAATAAACTCTCAAATTTTCGATATTAAAACTTTATACTCGGTTATTACAAAACCCTATTAAAACCCCAATTGCAAAATGTCCACTACTAGAAAAAGAGGTATCAATGACGGAATATTTCGTTGCTAAGTGACAGATTAACGACGGAAAATAATCTGTCACTAAATAGCGACACGCCTGTTTCCGTCGTTGATCCGTCGCTAATTTGTTTTTTCGCTAATTCGTCGCTGATATCATCACCTACCACCTTTTCAGCTACGGACTTTCAACGACGGATTAGCGACGGGAATCACTTTCAGTGATGGATTAACGACGGAATTTAATAGTCACCAATAGGGTTGATTTTTATAGTGGGTGAGATGCACACTGACTAGATGAAACAACGATCCGGAAGAGTCTATATATATGAAGGATTTAAGGGTTGTTTGGTTGTAAGATGATGCTATCTAAGGTTTCTGCTTTGGACATCTTTGTCGATTTAGGGGTTGTCGACAATGAGATTTGCATGGGTTTTTTTACGAAAAGAATGATGAGGAAAGAGTTTTCACCAAGGACAAAGAGGATATTTGAAGTTGAACTAGAAAACAACAAACATAGAATGGTAAAAGCGGGTTAGGGGGTGTTGATCAGACATAACTCAATGAAATAGGTCAAACTGGTTTTTTCCCGGTTACCAGGCATTTTAACCTCTAAAAAATTAGATATATTGAACGAAATTGTTTATTAATTTACAAACAAATAGCTACTAAAATCCAATAGTTATGCAATCTTAATAAAATATATGAAATCATGCATGAGTCACACCTTTGTACTATATAATGCAAAGTCTCTTGTTAATTATTAAGTCCATTGACTTTGGATTTAAAACAATTTCCATACTTACACATGAATATAATTGAATGCACCTTGGAAACACTCATTTTCAAGATGAACTATTTCTCTATTTATTATTTGAAGTATATATAATATGTATATACACTAAGGTGTCGTTTGTTTTTTAAGAGGTCTAAAGTCTGAAGTTTTATTTTAGTTATGATTAATAAAAGGTGGTGTGTAAAAAGGTCTGGACGATTCAGACTTAAGAGCCATTAAGAGGTTTTTTAAAAAAAAACAAACAACCTCTAAATGAACTTATCCACCTTTCTCATATTCAGTGATGTCTCTCACTATTTGTTATGTATGGGACGATATCAAAATATTACTATTTCCTTTTTGTAAATATGTGTGATATAAGAAACCGTAAAAATTCAATAACTGCTAAAATCTAATCATAACCGTAAAAATATTTTTTACGGGGGTTCCGTCCACTTTTCCCAAAAAAATAATCATAACATGATCTAACAAGTTTAAACGTCATAAATTTTTTATAGATCAAACTAATAAATTTGTCTGATATATATAACCTCGTAGATTTGAGGATTCAAGATGTTAATAACACACTAAGGTGTCGTTTGTTTTTTAAGAGGTCTAAAGTCTGAAATCTTATTTTAGTTATGATTAATAAGATGTGATTTGTAAAAAGGTCTGAACGATTCAGAATTAAGAGCCATTAAAAGATTTTTTTTAAAAAACAAACAACCCCTAAATAATAGTAAAAGTAAAAGTAAAATTTAAACTATATGTAATTTCTGTTAGGTGGATGGTATTATTTTTGAAATTAGAGCAAACTACAAATTTGGTCCTTGTGGTTTATAAAAAATAACACTTTTAAGTGGCGTTCATTTTTTAAAAGGTTTGAAATCTGAAGTCTTGAAATCTAAAATTTGAATCAATAAGACTGTTTGTTTTTGTAACGTCTGGAGGCTTGAGATAAAGAAGAACATATGAAATGAGGCGGCGCTAAGAGATTTTAAGAAGTTAGGTCACCACTCCTTATTTCAGATGTATTCAAGAGCCATTAATAGGTTCTGAAAACTGGAAAAAACAAACAAACAATCTAAATGTCAAAAGGTCTAAACGATTCAAACTTAAGAGTCATTAAGAGGTATTTTAAAAAAAACAAACAACTCCTTAGTGTCTGTACTTTTGAAATTACAATATGACCATTTTAGTTTGTAAAAAAGTTTGGATTTGGTCCCTCCATCTTACTGTTGTTAAAATTTCCATTAACAATGTGTTCTCGAAACTCTTTTTACGAAGGAAAGAAAAAGAAAAGGAGGGAAATGGGAGGAAATAAAAAAAAAACTCGTGTTCTCGAAACTTTTTAGAAGAAAAATAATTATAAGTTTCCTCCAAAACGTTCCTCCCATATGTGGGAGGAAATTGAAGGAAATGAAAGAAAAAAATTAAAACTATTTGAAAAAACTATTGAAATTATTAAAAGTACAAAACTATCTAATCTTTCATTATAAAAAATATATTTTTATAAGGGTGTATTTGTAAAAATAACATTTTTTCTTTCCTTTCTTTCATGTTCAAGAATTGAAAAACTATTTTATTTCCTTCATTTTTCTTTCCTTTCGAGAACACAAATAAAAATTTTATTTTTCTTTTCCTCCCTTTCTTTTTCATCCATTTTTTTCCTTTTATTTTCTCTCCAAATTAGAGAACACAGTGTAAATGAGTGGCATTTTCGTCCTTTTATTGATTTATCTTTATCTTTTACCCAATCAAAAACCACATGAACCAAAACCATAAAATTGATCTTATTAGGTAAAAGACTAAAAAATCGATAAAATGACATTTAACGGAATTTTAACGGTAGTAAACTAGGGGACCAAATCTAGATGTTTTTTCAAACCATGATGACCATCTTATAATTTTGAAACTAGAGGGACAAAATATATTATTCTCGACAAACCACGGAGGAAAAAAAAAGTTTACTCTTGAAATTAATATTGACGTTTAAGAAAATTAGAAAAAACACCCTCACATTTTCAGGAAAAATAATGTTTAAGACCCTTAAAAAGCAACCGACTGTGGTATTTTTTAATTTAACCGACTGTGGTATTTTCAGGAAAAATAATGTTTATTTATTATTTTCCCACTTAAATTATATATATCTTGACTAAAATAAAATAAAAAATACATATTTTTTTAAAATTGTAAAAAAAACAACTCATACAAGATCATGTGAAATGATGATTGAGTTAAAGCAAAAGTGTTTGTTCATCTTTTCTTTTTGTGTGTTGTATAAAACTAGGGTATTTTAGTCAATTTTAAAAAGAAAAAGGCAAAAAAAAAAAAAAAAAAAAAAAAAGCAAAGTGCCTTATGTAGTTATATGGTCAATAAGTACAAATTGTTTTTTTTTCCCTCTAAATGTGTACACAATAAAGTAGTTTTTTTTTCTTTCTATACTTATACTAGGCATATACCCGCGCGATGCAGCGAAATATAAGTAAAGAACGAACAATTAATGCTATTTCCTTATATATATTTCATCAATAATCAACCATGACCTAAAAATCACAACTTATGAAACCTAAATCCATAAAGATATTCAATAATTAGTTTATATTACAATTATTGACGAAAAAAATTATAATGATATTATTTATAATAAGAATGAAACGTATTTTACGATTATGTATTTTTAACGTGCTAACGGTGGAAAAAAAATAAAACGTATGGACAGAAAAACAAATTATTTCGTAGATATTCATGATATTTAATAGTACGGTTAAATTAAAAAATATTTAATATTTGGCTCGTTTTGAAGATATTGAGGAGACGCTTATAATGATATAATTTGTAGAAAAATGAACGTATTTTTTCATTGAATTTTTGTTAATATATAATTATTTGTGTTAATATGTGTAAAATGAAAAAAATAAGGGATATAAAGTAAATTAAATAAGTAATTATAAGGGTGATAAATGTAACAATGTAAGGGTGGTAAATGTAATTGTACAAAAGTTTGTATGTACAATAACCGTTTTAGTAGTATAGATAATTCGTATATATTCTGATATTTAATAGTATGGTTAAATTAAAAAATATTCAATATTGGGCTCGTTTTGAAGGTATTGACGAGACGATTATAATGGTATAATTTGTAAAAAAATGAACGTATTTTTTCATTGCATTTTTGTTCATATACGATTATTTGTGTTAATATGATAACGGTGTAAAATGTAAAATGAAAAAGTAAGGGATACAAAATAAATTAAATAAGTAATTGTAAGGGTGATAAATGTAACATTATAAGGGTAGTAAATGTTATTGTATAAAAGATTAAGGGTGGTAAATGTAATTGTACAATAGTTTGTACAATAACCGTTTTAGAATTTTATAGTATAGACTAGGCATATACCCGCGCGATGCAGCGGAATGTAAGTAAAAAACGAACAATTAATGTTATTTCCTTATATACATTTCATCAATAATCAACCCTGACCTAAAAATCACAACTTATGAAACCTAAAGCCATAAAGATATTCAATAATTAGTTTATATTACAATTATTGACGAAAAAAATTATAATGATATTATTTATAATAAGAATGAAACGTATTTTATGATTATGTATTTTTAACGTGCTAACGGTGGAAAAAATAACAAAACGTATGGACAGAAAAACAAATTATTTCGTAGATATTCATGATATTTAATAGTACGGTTAAATTAAAAAATATTCAATATTTGGCTCGTTTTGAAGATATTGAGGAGACGCTTATAATGATATAATTTGTAGAAAAATGAACGTATTTTTTCATTTCATTTTTGTTAATATATAATTATTTGTGTTAATATGTGTAAAATGAAAAAAATAAGGGATATAAAGTAAATTAAATGAGTAATTATAAGGGTGATAAATGTAACAATGTAAGGGTGGTAAATGTAATTGTACAAAAGTTTGTATGTACAATAACCGTTTTAGTAGTATAGATAATTCGTATATATTCTGATATTTAATAGTATGGTTAAATTAAAAAATATTCAATATTGGGCTCGTTTTGAAGGTATTGACGAGACGATTATAATGGTATAATTTGTAAAAAAATGAACGTATTTTTTCATTGCATTTTTGTTCATATACGATTATTTGTGTTAATATGATAACGGTGTAAAATGTAAAATGAAAAAGTAAGGGATACAAAATAAATTAAATAAGTAATTGTAAGGGTGATAAATGTAACATTATAAGGGTAGTAAATGTTATTGTATAAAATATTAAGGGTGATAAATGTAATTATACAATAGTTTGTTATATAACGAGAATTCTGATGTTTTTATTTCGATAGATTTAATAGAACAATTTGTTAGCTTTAAAGTTAAAATTGCATATATGTCCATTATTATTATTGGTGTGATTAAATTAATTGATTATTTTTGTAACAACTCATCTCATATGGATAGAAAACTAGATTTTAGAGTTTTCTTATATAATCAAAGTTGTGGGTTATCAATAATTTACACCATGTTTCAAGTTGAATCCGAAGTTATTGGGCTAGCATGTTGCTTTAGGTTTTAGGCGTTATAAATGGTATTGGAGTTGGGAATCAGACTGATATGCCAACGAGGATGTTGGGCTCCATAAGGGGGTGGATTGTGAGGTCCTACATTGGTTGGGGTGGGAAACAAATGTTGCATTATAAGACACTTGTGATACCTCTTTTATTTATCAGATGCGTTTTAAAAACGCAAGTCTGATTGTAGACAAAGCGGACAATATCTGGTATACTGTTGATATGGGATGTTACATTTTTTATTTTGTTTTACTGATTTTCTCTTTTAGTATTTCTTAAATAAATTATGTATTAAATCAATAGTTATTATAATACAACAAACAAATTATTAGTAATTAACTTATAAATAATCATTGGATTATTTATCAACTTACGAAATAAGAAATCCAAAATTCATAATTACATCAACTATTATCAATTTGTATTTAAATAATGTCTTATTTTTGTTTAAAAAAAGTTTTATATAATTCAAACATATGTGCGAAATTTAATCAATTAAAATTTCAAATAATATAATTAAAAAAAAGAGAGAAAATGTTACACGTTGTCAATAAAATATTGCTCCTTTCGTCCCAAAACAAATGTTTAAATTAATATTTTAGTTTGTTTTAAAATAAATATTCACTTTTAAAAGCGATAAGTAAAATTGTTTTTTTATTTATTAAAAATGCAATAGTTATATATTTCTAAAATTATGTGATTTTTTCATTACAAACATTTATTTTGTGAATGAATTATTAGGATTGTGTGGCCCATGGGCCCAAATACAGCAATGGGCTTCAAGTCTACATGTCCTTCAACTTCAATCATCTCTATTATAAACATTACAATAAAAAAAAATATCACAATCTTAATAATAATCGATATTTTTATTATTTTTATATTATAATAAAAAGAATCTTTGATTTTTTTTTTAAAAGTGAGGCAATAATATTAAAATCGAAACCTAAGAAGTACAAGAAAACAAAAGCTACAAATTCTATATGAATTGATAATAAACCAACATCAGATAAAAAGAAAGCTAAAACACACAGAATAAACTCGAAACAAGATTAAAACAGATACGACGAAAACAAGACCCAATCAAACAAATAACACAAGTCAACCAATGGTTAATGAACCAAAGCTAACAACCAGTCACACCAAAATTCACAAACGTACAGATAGGTGTCGTTTGTTTTTTAAGAGGTCTAAAGTCTGAAGTCTTATTTTAGTTATGATTAATAAGAGGTCGTGTGTAAAAATGTCTGAACGATTCAGACTTAAAAGTCTTTAATAAGTTTTTTTTTAAAAACAAACAACCCCATAGTCAACAAAGTCTTGCTCACTGCACAAGTCCCTCATTTAATTCATATTGTTATGAGTTAAAAATTTAACCTCCAATAAAAATAAAGTATTGGTAAAATAATAGAATATAGATTACGTGCGATTATATGTTTTTAACAGTTTTTGTCCTTCTTTTGAAAATTCAATGGATCGTGTTCTTGTGACTGTATTTTTACTACTAATTGGGTCCTTAATGGTAGGGGTGTCAAAAATAACCGAAACCGAATAACTCATCCGAACCGAATGACATTTGGGTTAAACGGTTTCGGGTTATTCGGTTTTCGGGATAAACGGTTTGGTTAACTGAATAAGGATTCTTATTCGGTTTGGTTTTCGGTTTTTTTTTTTTTTTTCTAATTTGGTTAAACCGAATAACATATTCTACTAATATTTTATATATTTTATGTTTATAAAAAATAAACCAAATACATGCTATACTATTATTATTTTACTTATTTTATTGCTATATAGTGTTTTTTATAATAGTAAGTAACGATTTTTAATTGTATTACGTTTTTTGCTTGATTTACGTCACATGAAGAAAAATAATGTCATTTGGTAGATATTGGTTTTTGATAGAAGGTGATTTTACTTAATATAAGTTAATTGTTGAGATGAATGTATGATACAAATTATAAATCCTTATTCGGTTTAACCGGCTACCGAACCGAATAACCCAAAACCGATTAAACTGACCCTTATTTGGTTTGGTTATCGATTAGGTTTAAAAAACTTGAAAACCGATTAACCCGAACCAAAAACCGATTTAACCGACCGAATAACACCCCTACTTAATGCAACACAAAGAGCCAGGTTGTTGATTTATTTAGGGACCAAACTCATAAAAAAAATTGCAACCATATGGACCCAACTCATTAAAAAAACACAAAGATATCACTCGTTAAAAAAATGCAACCATAAAGACACATCCGTTGAATCTTAAAAAAAAGGATAAGGACCGATAAAAACACATGACCACAAGAATCAAACGTGTAATTTACTCTAGAAATTATAAACACTTTTAAATAAATGGTCCAAATTTTATTGTAGTTTATTTCTTTATTTTTTTGGTTATTCGATTAAAAAAAAAATCATGTTGTAACAGAGTTTAATATTAACGAGTCTTTGTTGCAGTTTTTGTTCCACTAATCTTTCTTTTGTCTTGTTTTTCTATTTTAGTTGTAGGATATTTATTTATATGTAACATGATAATTAGTTTTTTTTTTTTAATATATTTTGTATTTTATTTCGATATGTTGTTGTATATTAGACGCAATTTCCTTTATAATCAAAGTTTTTGGAAGGAAAAAAAAGTATGGTTTTCGATTTCTTTGTCTACAGTATTAGTCCTTCTTTCTTTTTTTAGAGGTGCATTCATTCATTCGATATGAAAATAATTACAAAAGAACAATAAAAGAGATGTAAATAAATATATTAAATTATATAGTTGTCAAAATACGGTTATCTTCTCAGTCAATTTTTTCTTTACCTTATTTTCTCTTCTGAATTTAGATAACAACCTATCAATGAAAAAAAAAAATAAAGAACACAATTCGCTTTGAGAAACTTATTATGTGTTCTACTCAATTTATTAGTTGTGCGGGCCTCTTTATGGTTTTATCAACGTTATAAGTCATTTCATGGTTATAAGATGCTCAACCCATATTGAATATATTCCAAAACACTTGTATTTGTCATGTCAGGTTTATCTGGTGATTTAGCAACCACCAGAGGTCACAAGTCACAACTAATGGATTTTTATAGGAACAGAGTAATGTGTACGTCTTTATAAATGCTTCTTGTGTGATTAAAACAACATGATTGGAAATAATTGCAATTTATGTCTTGAAATAATATATAGAATTTTTTGTAGGGAAGTACTAACAAGCCCTTGAAAAGTCAATGGTTTTTAAGCAAAGCAATGTTTGGTAGACTTATCCACTCAATAATTATAGACTGAAAATTCAATAAACTGATGGGGTATTGTGATACATGTTTCCGGGATTATCCATTTGTCTATTTATATACAACTTACCAAAAAAGGTATTCTTATATATGGTAATGATTAGGGAATTTGTAATTAAATAATTTACAACGATGGACAAAATCATCAGACTTGATGACATATATCATCTTCTTAGGGACCATTTTAGGCTCGACAGTGCTAAAATTTTAAAAAAATAAACGCATCATCTAGGAACAGGAAGGTTAGAGAGATATTGGAGGATACTATTGACAAGGTAGCCCTAATAGTGAACTTGTCAACTTTGAATCGTATACTTGTTTCCCAGTAGCTAGAGAATCCTCAATATATAACTTATCCAACAACTTATTGTTTTATAACCACAAGGCTTGTGGTGTAGCGATAATCACATGGGGAGTTCATAGCGTTCAACCCGGGTTCGATTCCCTGCATTTGCAACTTTGTAGCCACTGGGTATAACCTAAGGGCTGCATGATTTAGCAGTCGGTTTCATTGCCAAGGGATTAGTCTGGGCCAAAGTCCCAGGACACCCTTTCCAAAAAAAAAAAACTTATTGTTTTATGATTTTATCCGTATTAAAACTCCAACTATTGTCATTATGGGATAAATCTTACACTAGCCCCCAACATTTTGATTTTATTATATGGATGGTACCTGTCCATAACATATGTTAAGTATCCTGTTAAATCATGGGTGTTTTAGTCTTTTTATCTTTTTTTTTTAAATTTTATATTAAAAAATAACGATAATTATATTATATCTAAATGAACCCTCAAACAGATAGATTTATCCACACAAACAACTTAACCATACAAGATTTGAAGTTAAAAAAAGTAACATTCCCTTAACCACTCCCATAAACATACACCATCCTTATAAATACTCTAAGAGCATCTCTAACAGTTTTCCTATAATTTTTCTAAAATAGAGAACTAAAAGTGAAAATCTCTAATTTATCATTCCGATACACTTAAAAAAACAACTTAATATAAAATGATAAAAATTGAATCTCATTAGTGGATGAAATAAAATAATATTTCTCTCTCCTATTTAGAGAATTATAGAGAGTTCTCTATATTTAGAGAATTTTCCATAATTCTCTATTTTAACAAACAATATAGCAATGTTGTTGGAGAAAATGGCAAAACAAAATAATTTTTTTCTATTTTATTAATGTTGTTGGAGATGCTCTAAAATAACCTTCATTGGAAATAAATCAATGATTTGAAATTGTTAAAATAAATCAAAAATCTAAAAAAAAAAAACATTTCTACACACTTTTGTGAAAATACTTTCAAATTTTGAAATCACAAAAGTGCATTGGTGAAATTAATTTAGCCTACAATCAGGTGGCACGTGGCAGAAGCCAGAAGGTGCATAGGTTTATACAAGAGTACCGTACGTTGGAAGACAGACAAAACAAAACGGTCATTTTTCTTTTATTTTTTACGGATTTCAACAGTAAAAAAAGAAAGAGTTTGGGTAAAACGATGTCGTATGTGGTCAATGATTGACTGAAATCAGATTCTCGTGAGCGTACCATTCTGTCAGTCCAGCTGGACTCCAACGCCGAGATGGGTTCTGCGGTAGAGCATCTCCAATAACATTGCTAAATTTTTTCTAAAATAGAGAATGAAAAGTCAAAATCTCTAAAAACATTTTCTTCTAACTCCAACAGCTTTTCTATTTTAGAGAATCAACCATTATTTATATTATTATAATATTCCATAATTTATCATCCCAATACACTTTTTAAAAAAAACTTAAAATAAAATGTTAAAAATTGAATCTTATTGGTTGGATTGAATAAAATAATATTTTCTCTCTTCAATTTAGAGATTATAGAGAATTCTCTATATTTAGAGATTTTTTGATCTTTCTCTATTTTAACAAACCATATAGCAAAGCTGTTGAAGAGGAATAGCAAAGAAAAAACCAATTTTTTTTATTTTAGCAATGTTGTTGGAGATGCTCTTACGGTCTCAAGGATGTTCATTTTCATCTCTAACTGAAATTGCTAAATAAAGTATGTGTAGTATTTAAATTTATCATTCGTTATAAAATAAATATCTACATTTCTATTTATATTTGTCTCAAAATAAGTGTCCATTTTCAAAAAGAACTTATCAAAAATGAAGATTTTTGAGGTATAATTTGTTCCAACAACTTCTACAAATCTATCCCCAAAATTGAGAAAAATAGAAGAGAGAAAGAGTTTTTCTCCAAATATGGAGATAACCCCAAAATGATTACTAAATGGAAGCACCAATAGAAAACTTGGAAATTAGATATTTATGAAAGAGAAATAATATTTTTAATAGATGAATGTAATATTTTAATATTATAATCAATGTTGGACTCTTTAAAATAGGGAATCTTATGGAGATGAATGTAATTTTTTTTGGAGATTTTGACTTTTAGTTCTCCATTTTGAAGAAAATTTGGAGAATCTCTTGGAGATGTTCTAAATTCTCAAATTTATCATTAATTAATGTATAAATATATAAGAATTGTGAAGATGAATAAATTAAATAAATATAAAGATGTCATTTGGTAACAAAAATATGTAATAATTATGCATTTATAAAATTATGTGTCAAGTCAATTTTATTTGTATCAAAATAAGTATTTATGTTTTTATTTTAGTTTATATTAAAATAAATATCCACTCTAAAAAAGTTGTGTCTATTTCTCTCCTTCTACTTAATATTATGTAATAAATAAAAATTCTTTCAAAAAAGTTTTTAATTGGTTAAAAAGTGTAAAAATTACAA
This sequence comes from Arctium lappa, assembly GCA_023525745.1. Lineage (NCBI taxonomy): Eukaryota > Viridiplantae > Streptophyta > Magnoliopsida > Asterales > Asteraceae > Arctium > Arctium lappa. The sequence continues at coordinate 51,274,461 of CM042064.1, forward strand.
AATTTTAAAATTGTATGTCTTTCTCATTATAGACATTTATTTTGGGATGGATAAATATTATTTATCAAAATTGTAACACCCTCATTTTTGTCAAGAGTAATGTTACGTCATCGTCAATAATTTTCTTGTACTAACTCCAAATAAAAAAGGCTAAAATAAAACCGTTTACAACGAAAGACTTTCAAAACAATAAATATGTAACTTAAATGTTAACCCATCTCATACCGGGTTGCATAACAAAGTTTATTTACCATAAATGTCAAAATGTAAATACTTAACCTAAATGGACAGGACAAGTATCTATGCCTGCCTTTTTCCTTTTTCCAACCTTGAACCTTTTGCCCTGAGATGCATATTATAGTCAGGTTAAAAAGCTCAGTGAGTTCATGGTTTGCGTGAATAAAATCATTTCACATGTCAACTTGTAAACTCTGTGTCAAATAGTATGCATTTTCTGAAAACATGCAACCGTGAAACAATTGATATCTCATAAATTTTCTGTCGGGTATGGGTCATTTTGTCACCGATGCACCATAGGTTGAACTTTATGTTTTGTTCGATCACCCACTTGTATGGGTCGTGTCATTTGTCCGTGACTTACTGGTCAAATGTCCATTCCTTAAAACTTATCATAAAATTGTTGTAAGGAATGACTTGCTAGAATTATTTGAAAACAATTAATCATAAAACATGCAACTGATCATAAATAGCATGCATGTAAAATACACTGTTGTAACAACCACAAACTCAAAATTTAACCATAAGATAGATAGACACTGAAACGATTCAAAATACCGAAGTAAACATAAATTACAATCCCAGAGTCTAGTGTAATTGACCAAACACAACTAAGAATTTAAACCAAGTGTCTAAGTCTGGGAAGTCTAAACAGAAGACTACAAAGCTCCACCAGCTCTCACATATTCTCTTTACCTTTACCCGAGCTTGCACTAACCTCCTTGCCTGAAAATGGTTTTCAAATTTATAAAAAGTGAGGGTTAGATCGAAGGTCTAGTGAGTTCCCCCAAGTAACAACATCACGCCACAAAGTAATTCAAAATGAGTTATAAAACCTTCATAACAATTCACATCATTAAAATATCATGCACACACACCACATGTGGACGACACACGCTTAAGTCACGCACACATGTGACACGTGTTCGGGCTCACACATGCCCTTAATCGGATCACATGAAATGGATTCATGCATCCTTAATGGGTCACACCTCTCACGTAGTCATCACATGCCCCACCCCCAATGAATGCACACTTTGAATTATTAAGGTAACACGATATAAAAAGCATATGTAATTGTAAAACAATCAATTCAATCTCAATGTGCATAGTAAAAGCATTCTTGCAAATAGGGGTAAGTAAGAAAAACTCACCTTTCGTCCAGGCTCAGATTTGCACTCGGAGCTAGGAGGGTCCAACCGAACACCTATTCACACGACCCACACATGGATATTAAACCACTTGAAAAACTCTCCGAATACACTCCTTTTCATCCATAAGACATCCCCTAATCACCACCCCGATCCTGGGCCCAAACAGAGGACGAAAAGACATAAAAGTTGGCCAAATAGAGCCTGACGCGACTTTCTGCACGACCCAACCCACATCAAATCCCATGCCAGCACCCGCTCCAGTGCCTGGCGCGACTTGTGGGGCAACCTAGCCCACCCCAGAACCCGTGTGGGGCTCTGGTCCTGCTCTTTACGTATTTTCAGCCCGAAATTCACCCTTTCTCAGATCCTAACCAAAACCAAATCGATTTTAAGCTCCTAAGTTGAGGGAATCGATATTCTAAACATTTCCCATCAATAACCAAACATTAAAAATCAAAAGATCCATGAATCCATCCATAAAAGGATCATAACTTTTTCCGAAATCAAAGGAAATGAAGAACTCTTGAAAATAGACATCGACACAGGTGTGTTCTTGCCCAAAACTCAATGAACCCAAACAATAATTGAACAAATCAATTCCCCTCAGGGTTTTCATACCAAGAACACAATAAGGGAGAGACTCTACTCCCAACCATGAAACCCATTAACACCCTAGAAGATATAACATTGGAGAAGATGATTACCTTGAGGGTGGAGAAGATGATTACCTTGAGGGTGAAGAAGATAAATCCTCCTCTAGAAGCTTTCTTACCCAATGGCTCCAAGCACACACTTCACACACTGATTTTCTCCCAAATGCTCTCTAAGCCTCCACAACACTGAGAATGGAAAATGAGAGGGCTTAGGAGGGTTTTACCCCTCTTATTCCATATTTACACCCTAGTCCCTGAAATTGATAAAGTTTCACTTAACACCCCACAACTCCACAAAACTTCAAAATTATGGATTAAGGTTATTACAATACCTCCCTCTCAAAAGAATTACGTCCCTGGAATTCCATCGACAAATAAATGCGGGTACTTTGACCTCATTTCCACCTCAGCCTCCCGAGTTGCCTCTTGTCCCTTGTGGTAACGCCATTGTACCTTCACAAGACCGATCTCTTTGGTCCTCAATTTTCTGACCTTGCGATCCACGATGGTCACCAATTCCTTGATGTAACTCAACTTTTCATCCACACGAATATCGTCTAACAGTACGACCATGTTTGCGTCGGCTAAACACTTCCTTAAATTAGACACATGAAACGTACGGTGGATTCCCCTAAGCTCTTCGGGTAAATCCAACTTATAGTCCACCTCCCCAACACGTTCGGTAATAGCAAAAAGCCCCACATACCGATGACTTAGATTTCCTCTCTTTCCAACTACACCACACGCTTCCAAGGTGAGACCTTTAGCATTACTTTGTATCCCACTTGGAATTCGATCGGCTCCCTCCGCTTGTTTGCATACATCTTTTGGCGGTCTTAAGCTGCCCTCATATTCTCGCAAATTTGGTTGATCTTATCGACAGTCATTTGCACAGTTCCAGACCCACCAATTGTCTTCCTCCAACCTCGTTCCCATATAATGGGGTTCTACACTTGCGTCCGTACAATGCTTCGTAAGGCGATGCTTGAATGCTATTGTGGAAGCTATTATTGTACGAAAACTCTATCAACGGCAAATGGGCTTCCCAAGAGCTCTTAAAGTCAACTGCACACGCTCAAAGCATGTATTCCAAGGTTTGGATGGTACCCTCACTCTGTCCATCCGTTTGGGGATGGTAAGCGGTGCTCATCCTTAGATGTGAACCCAACTCTCTTTGAAGACTCTTGCAAAATGATGACGTGAAACAACTATCACGGTCGGACACAATTGATAAAGGCACTCCATGTCTCGTCACAATCTCATCGATATATAACCTCGCAAGTTTCTCCATTGTATATGTCTCCTTGATCGGTATAAAGTTAGCCGATTTGGTGAGACGATCAACTATCACCCAAATAGCATCATAACCCTTTGGTGTCCTTGGCAACTTTGTGACAAAGTCCATGGTAATATCGTCCCATTTCAACATCGGTATGTCTAATGATTGAAGCTTTCCGTAGGGCCTTTGATGCTCCACCTTGGCTTGTAAACATGTTAAACACCGTTATAACATCCTAAAATTTGGGTAAATTTAAAAATTGAAAATTCGGTTATATAACGTCTGTAACTGGTAGAAACCAATCTATCCAAAAGGGAGATCCAATAACCTGTAAGATATGAGTGTAACAAACTAATCCAAAGTACGTCAACCCAACACGGGGAACCAAGTATGGCTATTACAACCCAAGAACAAATAAAGAATATAATTCAACAACCTAGGAATCTAACTTGTGCAAGCAAGATAAATGTCGGGTGTCGCTATTATTCCAAAAGGTATAATCTCTATATACTTCAATATCGGTCACTAAGTCATCAAAAGACCGCTCTCGACGCCAAGGCCGTCCACTCAATCCCGACGTGTCCCACCGCTAGAGTGACCTGCCATACATGACAATCAAACAAGTGTTAGTCTAAAGCCTAGTGATAACATATAAGCGGAAAATAATTTAAACAATAAACCCGATTGAAGTCATGTAGCCGATCTAGCCGTGAGATTCAAGCATGCTTTCGGTTCATCCGAGTGTGGGGGTGACCAAAGGGTGAGATTCGGTACGCAACTGCTCAGGGATACATCGTTGACTTGGTGGAATGTTATCCAATCCACCCTCTCTCCTACTGTCTTGGCCCAACTGACTTGGGGCGAATTCAAGGTAAAGTTGTTGGAAGAATACTGCAATGAGAGGGCTGTGGATCGGATTGAGGCAGAGTTCCGATCGTTGGAGAAAGGGAATTTGACGGTGAGAGAGTATACCCGTCAGTTCATGGAGAAGTTGGGGTTAGTGGGGCATGTGGCCTCAACTGAGAAGGAGAAGATTAAGGCATATCTGAAAGGTCTACCATCGGACATGATGACAATGGTCGAAAACTCGAAGGCTTCTAACCTTCGGGAGACTATTGAAGAGGCACATTTTATGGAGGAGGTTTACGCGAGAGGTAAACCGGAGAAGACTGTTGCAGTTGTTGATAAGAGGAAATGGTAGAGAAGTTCAGTACCTCCCAAGAAAACCCGACCTTTTGTCGGAAACCGAAGCTTCAGCAATTATCAAGAAGCTAAGTGGTGCCAGAAGTGCAGAACCAAGCACCACGGTAACTGTAACACCCCTTCCCAAACTTGTTTCAAATGCGGGAAAGCTGATCATCTCGCCAAGGATTGCCCTGTCAAAGGGTTAGTCTGTTTCGAGTGCAAGGCATCGGGGCACATGAGGAGAGATTGCCCAAAGCTCGTGTCGGGTAGCGCGCCAGTGAAGAAAGAGAATCCATCTAGGGTTTCGGGTCGAGCTTTTCAGATGATGCCCGAAGAGGCCAAGGCATCAGCTGATGTGGTATCGGGTACATTTTGTATAAACTCAGTACCTGCTCGTGTTTTATTTGATACGGGTGTCAGTTTCTCTTTTATATCTGAGTTGTTCTGTCCAAAGATTGCTATGCCCACTACTAGTCTTGAGGATGCGTTAGTGGTTGAGATAGCAGATGGTAGTCAAGTTCTGATCCACGATGTTCTGAAAAAGTGTATTCTAGGAATCGAAGGGAGAGATTTCCCAATCGATTTGTTGTTGATGTTAATCGGAGGTTTTGATGTTGTGGTCGGCATGGATTGGTTAGCGAACAATCATGACTAGTTTGTATGTTCCAAGAAATTAATTCGACTTCCCAATCCCAGTGGCGAAGTTGTTGTGATTTATGGTGATAAGAGAAAGGGAGATGTGGCAATAATCACCATGACTAAAGCACGCAAGTGTTTGGTGAAAGGATGCTCGTCTTTCCTAGCGTACGTGATCGACGCCAAGCTAGAGAAGTTAAAGCTTGAAGATGTGAAGATTGTGCGTGAGTTTCTAGACGTGTTTCCGGATGACTTGCCCAGGTTACCACCCGATCGTCAAGTGGAGTTTCGGATTGATCTTGTACCGGAAGCGACTCCTGTTGCTAGAGCCCCTTACTGGTTAGCTCCAGCAGAGATGCAGGAAATGATGGCTCAACTCCAAGAGCTTTTGGAGAAGGGTTTCGTAAGACCGATCTCGTCGCCTTGGGGAGCTCCGGTCTTGTTTGTCAAAAAGAAGGATGGCACAATGAGAATGTGCATCGATTATCGTGAGTTAAACAAAGCTACAGTGAAGAACAAGTATCTGCTTCCAAGGATTGACGATTTGTTCGATCAACTCCAAGGAGCGGGGTGTTTTTTCAAGATCGACTTACGTTCGGGTTATCATCAGGTGAAGGTAAGAGAAGAAGACGTTCCGAAGACAACTTTCAGAACACGTTACGGCCATTATAAGTTTCTTGTAATGCCTTTTGGCCTAACGAACGCACCAGTGGTATTTATGGATTTGATGAATAGAGTATGCCGACCTTTCCTTGACAAGTCGGTCATCGTATTCATTGATGATATACTCGTGTACTCTAAGAGCGAGTTAGATCATTAACAACACCTGCGCGAAGTTCTTGATGTGTTGAGAAAAGAAAGATTGTACGCCAAGTTTTCCAAGTGTGACTTTTGGCTTGAAGAAGTGAAATTTTTGGGTCACGTTGTCACTCGAGACGGAGTGAAAGTGGATCCCTCCAAGATTGAAGCTTTGATGAATTGAGAGTCTCCCAAGAGTCCGTCAGAGATCCGCAGTTTCTTGGGTCTGGCGGGGTACTACCGGAGATTTATTCAAGACTTTTCAAAGATCGCTTCTTCCTTGACAGTTTTAACTCGGAAGAATGTGAAGTTCGAATGGACCGAAACGCAAGAGAAGGCGTTTCGGATTCTATAAAAGAAGTTGTGCGAAGCTCCAATCTTGTCATTGCCTGAAGGGTCAGAAGACTTCGTGGTCTATAGCGATGCTTCGAAGATGGGATTAGGATGTGTGTTGATGCAGAGAGGCAAGGTAATCGCTTACGCCTCGAGGCAACTTAAGATACACGAGAAGAACTATCCTACCCACGATTTGGAGTTAGCAGCGGTGGTGTTCGCCTTAAAGCTTTGGCGACATTACCTTTATGAAACGAAGTGTACGCTCTACACTGATCATAAGAGTTTGAAGTACGTCTTTGATCAAAAGGAGTTGAACATGAGGCAAAGGCGGTGGCTCGAGTTGCTCAAGGATTACGATTGTGAATTGCTTTACCATCCAGGTAAGGCGAACGTGGTGGCCGATGCGTTAAGTCGGAAGGACTATAACGGAAGTATTCGGGCTACCCATTCGAGAATCGAGTTGGTGTCTAGTCTTGTTGAAAAGATCAAGACATCGCAGGTTGAAGCTTTGTTGGAAGAAAATCTCAAGGAGGAAGTCATGACGAAACAACGTTTGCTCTTAACTGAATATAGCCGTGGGGTAAAACTGTTTAGCGGTCGTGTGTAGGTACCCAAAGTTGGGGGTAACCGTGATCTTTTGCTCGAGGATGCTCACAAGTCCAAGTATTCCATTCATCCGGGAAGTACAAAGATGTACAGGGACTTGAAGTTGCATTATTAGTGGCCAGTAATGAAGCTTGATGTAGCGCGTTATGTGGAGCGTTGTGTGACGTGCTCGCAAGTTAAGGCCGAACATCAACGTTCGTATGGGAGTCTTCAGTCCTTAGAGATTCCCGAGTGGAAGTGGGAACATATTACCATGGACTTCGTGACGAATTTTCCTAAGACTCTTCGAGGTCACGATACCATCTGGGTAATAGTCGATAGATTGACTAAGAGCGCTCACTTCTTGGCTATGCGCGAGACTCTACCGATGGATAAGTTAGCAAAACTTTATATCGATGAAGTGGTCTCGAGGCATGGAATACCATTGTCGATCGTGTCGGATCGCGACAGTCGGTTCACTTCGAACTTTTGGGATGGGTTTCAGAAAGAGCTTGGTACGCGAGTAAAGTTGAGTACGGCTTACCATTCACAAACCGACGGGCAAAGCGAGAGAACGATCCAAACTTTGGAAGACATGTTGAGGTCTTGTGTCATCGATTTCGGGGGTAGTTGGGACTCTCACCTACCTTTGGTGGAGTTTGCTTACAACAATAGCTACCACTCGAGTGTTGGGATGACACCTTTTGAGGCATTGTACGGGTGGAAATTGTAACACCCTAAAAATAGGGATAACAAAAATCCGAAAAAAACGGACATGAGGTATACTAAAATTTGCCATAACAAGAGCCTCCCAAAAAGGGGAATAATACAATTAAACCTGTTTAATCACAATTGTAATTTAACGGATAAATAAACACAATTAACTAATCTAATTTCTACATCTAGAAAATAGATTACAAAAATGGGTGTCATCTATAAACCCAAGGCTTCTCAAAATAGTCCAAGTGCCGTATCCCTAAGCTCTTGCCCAAAGCATCTATACCTGCCTAGGAGTCGCGCTGCTAACACCTGAGATACACATCGACACCAAACAAGTGTTAGGCCAAAAAGCCTAGTGAGTTGAACAAGTAAAATCATGCCAGAAGCAGTTACAGTTCTTATCAGTAGTTAACAAATAATCACGTAGATGTGGAGTCAACGGGAGCGACCCATATCTCCAATCCGGTTCACCCAAAGAGGCAATGCACCTTGAAGCCACTTTCTTTGGCAACCCAAAGGTCCGACACGCACCGGGGACTACCGCCTTTGGAAATTCCCCGACGGCGGAGGTCTAGGTACATAGAAGACTACCGCCTTAGGAAATTCTCCAAATGTCACCCACCTACATTCCTATAGTGAATCACAGACTTGGTTCGTCCACATAATGCATTTAGGAGGTCTCAAGATGTAATTCCATCCGTAACATTTCGGATATCCACTAGGAACACACTATTACCATCCTACTCATGTAAATCCAACATATAACATAATATCCATCCAAATACTTCGTGAGGATATATAAGGTCGCCAAAAAGGCATTCCAAGAAGGAATCATCAACATACCAAGGTATACTAATATAGAACATGGTAACTTTCACATACATAATCCATGGGTAAAAACCCCCCAAAATACTTGAAAAATTAAATATGAACGTTTGAGATATGCTTTGACATTAACAAGTAGAAGATAATGATGTGTATCTAGTTTTAACAAAAGATTAGTAAACTCACAATCTAGGTTTTTGACCAAAACCTAGAAAAGATGAAACCCTAGCTTTTGAAGAAGATGAGACTTGAAGTGAAGAGGAGTAGCTTGAGAATCTTCACTAGGTAAGCTTGGATGAAGCTTAATGATCAATAAATGATCCTAACAACCCCAAACCCTAGGAAATAAATGAAGTAGGTGATGAAACCTTAAAAATCGCCTCCAAGAAAGTTCTCCCGTTTAGTTGCAAAGTGATAGTGAGAAGTGAGGTATTAATTCTTAAAAAACAGCAGATTGGACCACGCGGGCGATAGTGCCCGGCGATAGTGCCATGATAGTGCCATGGCACTATCGCGAGTCACAATCGTGACCCACTCCGACCTCTCGGTACATGTTCGGCGATAGTGCCATCCACGATAGTGCCATTAAAAAACAGTCCAAAACTCAACCGAAAATGATAACGAGCACCAGGTTTGAATGTAACACCCCGAATTTCGTTTGGTCATTTGTGATGTAGAATTAAAGGAATAGGGACTGCCTGCGCTGGTCTACAGGGCGCACGGGTCGTGCGCCCTCCTTCAGAAATTCCGCACGGGTCGTGCGCTAAGTCAGGGGCCGCAGCAGTAGGTTTCGCACGGGTCATGCGCTCCTCCTTCAGCAAAATCGCACAGGTCGTGCGTTTCGTCAGGGGCTTCATCAAAGTGGGTTTAATGAGATTTCATTCCCAAAACTCATTCATTTCTTATTTCATCTTTCAAGTCTCTCTCTCTCAAACCTCCTCCCTCCTCATTTACTCCTCTAGGGTTTCTCCAACCCCCAATCATCCCATTTATTGCTTGAATCAAGTGTTCCATTCAAGGTTTCGGGTTTGAGGCTTCACCTCCATTGTCATCTTCTCCAAGAGGTCCAACCTAGCATTTTAGGGTTTTCTTCTAAAACCTACTTGGTGAGTTCCTACTATCATTTTACAAACTTTATACATATCAAATGTTACATTTTTGAACTCCTATATATCTCTATGGTTTTGGATCTAAGTTTATGGCATTTTGACCTAACTTGAGTTTTTGGGATATTTTAGGGTTCCTAATCATTTTCTTGAAATGTAAAGGGTTTGATCTTATTGAGAGTAAAATGGAGATTTACTTGCACATTTATGTGATTTACTTGAAAGAATGTATATAAACTCATTTAATGATTTTCATTCTTATCAACAGTTAAACTTGAAAAAGGCATTTTTGGTTATAAATGTTTTTGGAAGCTATACGTTTAGCTTTGGTTAGTCACACGTGTTATTGTGACAAGTTTAGACTATTACTAGTGGATCCCTAGGTTTTGAGTCGACTTATATTATTGGGATGTCTCTTCCCCATTTTGTAGCTATGGATGCATTTGATCCTCGGGGGCCTTTATGGTACGGTTATGTGAGACCGGTTACTAGTCATGGATCAAATGTAGTCCTAGTGAACGAGTATGACTTGGTTTCCTCGGGAGCCCCCCTCACATCTTAGTACGTTCCGAAATGTTCGTGGCCATGGATTCCAAGTATTTAGCTCACAACTCGGGTCGTGGCCTACTTTTGTGTTCCGTCACCACCCTTGGTAAATCGGGTATCCCCCGTCATCGCGAGATGAACTTTTGGACCGATTGTCCTTTACTGATAAAGATCTCCTCTTGTAAACTAAAAGTTTTGTAAAGATTTATCTATGTTTTATATCTTTTGAATTCTATAAACTGTATGTTCTCACTTGGCTTTAAGCCTAACACTTTTTCTCAAATGATATGTATAATAGGTTCCCTTAGCGGTGGGGTGCCAAGGTCGTGAGTGACGAGCATGTCTTAGAGGCATTTTTGGAATGACTAGTAGTCAATGTTGGGCATTGTTTAAGTCCCATCTTTTGGTGATTTTGGGTCGACAACCGATGTAATCTAGATAGATGTATTTAGATTAGTTTGTTGTTGATTTCCATATTTATTCTCAGGTTTTTGTAAAGGTTTAGTACTTTACCCCTTTTTGGGAGGTTTATACCAAATGCTAAGTCATATTGCCTATAATTCCGCAGTTTTATTTCACCTTGTTTTTTTTAGGGTGTTACATTGAACGATTAACGAAGGTAAATTAATTATACGACATTTAGACATAATAATGATCATGAAATGTACACCAAGACACATATTCTCACATAAGCGAAATAACTGCATTTAAGAAGACAAAATACTTACCTTGCGAATTTTCGTGTGTTACAGAAATGCCAAACTCCCGTGTGTTGGCTTGAAGCGGGGGAGAAGCAATTCGCCGGACCTGAAATCGTGCAAGAGACGGCTGATAAGGTCAAATGCATTCGTGAAAGGTTGAAAGCGGCTCAGGATCGGCAGAAGAGCTATGCCGATAAGAAGAGGCGACCGATGAAGTTTCAAGTGGGAGACCGTGTGTTACTCAAAGTATCTCCATGGAAGGGCATTATCAGGTTCGGAAAACGTGGGAAGCTGAGTCCCCGTCCTTTCAAAGTGTTTAAGCGGGTGGGTTTGCAAGCCTACTAATTGGAACTGCCCTCAGAGTTGAGCAGAATCCACAACACGTTCCATATTTGTTACCTTCGAAAGTGTTTGGCGGAGGAAGAAAGCGTCATTCCCCTCTCAGAGTTAAGAGTAGACGAGGGTAACCGTTGTGTAAAAGAACCTGACGCTATCTTAGAGAGAAAAACTAAGAAGTTGCATCACAAAGAGGTCACTATGGTCAAGGTGCAGTGGAAGCATCATCGGGGGGCCAACGTGACGTGGGAAGCTAAGGAGGATATGAAGCAAAGATATCCTAGCCTTTTCGAGTAGTTGGATTTCGGGGACGAAATCATTCCCAAGTTGGGGAGGATTGTAACACCCCAGATTTCCATTGTGTAAACTTGTTATTCTTGTGTTAAGCTTTTGTCGTTAGCACCACGTTTGGTTTCAAGTTCGAGTTTGGTTTTGGAGGATTTTGGGCAAACAAACAGTGAATTTCGCGAGTTGCACAGCGACTAGAGGTCGCGACACAACCCGCGTAACCCTCTGTTTTGTATGAGTTTCAAGGAACTACGCGAGTTGCACCACGACTTGAGGCCGCGGCACAACCCGCGAAACCCACTGGATGTCTAGGGTTTTCTGGACACGGGCGAGTTATGCCGCGAGTTGAAGTCGCGGCATAACCCGCGTAGTGGCCTGGCCAACATATATTGAGTTTTCTCAAAATATCTCATTTGGTAGATATTTTCTAAATATCTCAAGATCTCTTTTCTCTCACTCTTTCTTGGTTTCGAGTTTGGTTCTTCGGTTGTCGTTTGTTGCTAGTATTAAGTGTTCTAGCAAGGGTTCGGTGTTTAAAGCTTCACCTCTTCGTCGTGGTCAATATCTGATTTTTCGAGTTTTATTCTAAAAACCTACTTGTGAGTTCCTACTACCTTTTACAAACTTTATACATGTCAAAACTTATATTTTTGAAATCCAAAGTATTTCTACGGTATGGATTTAGGTTATCTACATTTTGTCATAGCTTGAGTTTTTGGTGATTTCGGGGTTCCCGATCAGTTTTGACTAAAATGATGGGTTCCGCCTTATTTGAAGTAAAATGGGTGTTTTACTTGCACATTTATGTGGATTACTTGAAAGAATGTTTAAAGTTCATTTTGATGATTTTCATTCTTACCAGAAGTTAAACTTGAAAATGCATTCTGTTTATAAATGTATTTTATACCATAAGACTATCTATGGTTGGTCACATATGTTATTGTGACGAGTCTGTACCATTACTAGTGGATCCCTAGGTATTGAGTTGACTTATATTTGGGATGTCTTTTCCCCTATTTGTAAATGGATGTGTATGATCCTCGGGGGCAACTTAGTACGATTATGTGAGATCGGTTACTAGCTATGGATCATATTCTCCCTTATTTGTAACTATGGATGCATGTGATCCTGGGGGGCCATTTAGTACGGTTATGTGAGACCGGTTACTAGCCATGGGTCATAGTGTAGTCCTAGTGAACAAGTTTTGAATTGGTTTCCTCGGGGGCCCTCCCTCACATCGTAGTACGAACCTTTGTAGTTCGTGGCCATGGATTCCAAGTGTTTCGACTCATAACTTGGATTGTGACCTACTTTGTGTTACGCTACAATCCTTGGTAAAACTGGTTATCTTTGTCATCGTATGATGAGTTTATATTGAAAAGGCTCGGTTGTGGCAAAAGGTTTCATTTAAAAATTTAACCTTATTGAAAAGATTTCCTTATGATACAATTGTTTATATCTCTTGAAATTTATAAACTGTATGTTCTCACTAGGCTTTCAGCCTAACACCTTTTCTCAAATGATGTGTATAACATGTTCCCATTAACGGTGGGTTGCCAAGGGCGTGAGTGACGAGCTTGGTCTCGGGGATTTTTGAGATGACTAGTATTGATGTTGGGCAATTATTTAAGTCCCATTCTTTTGGCGATATTGGATTAACAACTGATGTAATCTAGATAAGTTATGTTTAGATTAGTTCGTTGTTAAATTCCATATCCGTATTCAGGTTTTGTAAAGGTTTAGTACATTTCCCCTTTTTGGGAGATTTATACCAAGTGTTGATGCTTATTTGTCCAGTTTCCGCGTTTTAAATTCACTCTGGATTTTAGGGTGTTACATTTCTTTAACATACCATCCCATAAAACTTTGTTTAATCAACTAACCATGCTATCTTCAAGACTCATAGTTAGGTCAAAAACCCATCAACACCCAAATGTGATTAGAAGGTAAGGGTAAGATTATAAACATCTAAACCCTAACATTTATGGTAGATAAATGATTAAGAGAACTCACCTTAAATGGTTACAAAGAAACCCTAGTTGACAACCCTTTAAGGTAGAATGTAGAAGAAGACTTGGAGTTTCAACCACAAGATTCCTAATCACCTTCACCAACCTAAAGAAACCCAATAAATGCAAATGATGATCTTCCCTTAGAGTAATAAATGATAAGAGATGGAACCCTACCTTTTTCTCCCTTCCAAAACGTTCCTCCAAAGCTCCCAAATGATAAAAATGAGATAAACCCCGTGGAAATGGCATTTAAGTGGACTGGAGGCCGACCGCGATAGTGCCACGCGATAGTGACACTGTCATAATTGCGTGTCACAATCGCCCGAAGTAATGGCCTCACGGTACAATCCTCGTGATAGTGCCACACGATAGTGACACTTGTCACAATCGTTGGTCACTATCGCGCCAATCCATCGACTCTCGGTACAAACCTCGCGAGAGTGCCCCGCGAGAGTGACCTCTGTCACAATCGCGGGCACTATCGCCCCAGCTGTACTGAACCCAAAATCACTCGATTTTTACCCGAATGCGCACGCGATCAAATGAACGGTTCAATAAATGAATTTATGATCAAATAAATGCATACCGAAAATCGAGGGTGTTACAACCGTTCAACAAAATGAGCTATATCCTTCTTCATTCCCGACCACCAATAAAATTGTCGCAAATCCCGATACATCTTGTTGGTTCCGGGATGAACGGAGTAACGAGACTTGTGCGTTTCTTCTAACACACTCTTGCGCAACCCTCCTAGCTTAGGAACCCACACTCGGTTCCCTATACGTTTCAATCCATTACTATTGCATTCCAACGTTGTCGCCAACCCGACAATCCTTCCACCATTCAAGTTCTCTTCCGACAAAGCTTTGTCTTGAAACTTCTTGATCTCGTCAATAAGATTAGGCGACGTCTCGACTCGATAGACCACCACTTGAGTCGATTCTTCCCTTTCCTTCTGGCTCAAAGCTTCGGCCACCACGTTTGCTTTCCCCGGATGATAAAGAATCTCACAATCATAACCGCTCAACAGCTCCATCCATCGACTCTGTCTCATATTCAATTCCTTCTAATCAAACAGATGCTTGAGACTCTTGTGATCGGTGTAAATCTGACACCTAATGCCATACAAGTAGTGCCTCCATGTAAGAAAGTTTGGTGGAATTCGTATTTAGTGCAACTATTTTCTTTTTTATAATCGATGTAACAAAGTTTTAAATTTTATACTTTTTACCTATTTTGATCAAGGTTCTAAATGACATGAGGCATGACGTGACAACATGGTCAAGCCTTAAACCTTACTAGTTATGACGAGACTGTTGGTCCCGAAGGGGCTTAACAAGTTTGTAGAAGGGGGGGGGGTTGAATACAAACACAGAAATTTAAAGTTTAATAAATTGTTTATTGATGAATCAAACACAATTTACAAGTTTGTTGCGGAATAAGATTAAGAGACTCAATCTAAACAAACTTAAGAAACACTAAGATGGTTGCACAACAAATTCAGAGAATGGGAGATTTAGAGATATAGAAAACAAGGGTTTCTATATGAGGTTTCAAGGATTAGCACACTTCAGATGAATAGGCGAACTTCCTATTTATACCCTATGCATTAAATGCAAAGATAGACAAAAGGAAACTTGAGACATAAGCTAAGTTATCATTCGATTGTTGAGTATCTCTTCTTTCAGAGATAAAGAGGTTCAACTATCGCTGAAGCTTTTCCTCATGTTCCTTCGCGTATATGTAGAGTTGTCTGCTTCACTGATATCCGCATCAGGTCACTAGTAGACTTCTCTTTGTTCAGCAGCTTCGTCTTCGATTCAGCTATGAACATATGTTGACGTGAGACTTGTCTTCAGGGATTACGTTAGCTGTTTTCTTCAGAAACTATCAGCGATAACTGAACAGACTCAGTCTTATCACTGATAGTGAAACACTAATACATAGAAATGTTTATAAGGAGGACTATCAGCGATAACTGAACAAACTCAGTCTGATCGCTGATGGTGAAACACTAATACATATTAAAACGTAATTTTCACTAAGTATAGAAGAGGGTCGTTATCAAATCACTGAGAGAGTTTGGATCAACAATCTCCCCCTATTTGATAATGACAAAGTAACTGAAGAAAATTACTTTATTATTCAAAATGATGGAATAATCAGAACTCATAACATACTTGTCCCAATTACTATTTTGAGGGATCTTTTACAACACTGATGGAGTTAAGTACTTCACTGAAATTTTCATTAATCCAAGAAAAGAATTACAAGGAATGAAAAATTACAAGTACAAGTGATGTACTAACTATTGTAAGTTAAACTAATAGATTACAAGTAAGAAAACTAATCTATCAGCTATCTAAAGAGGGTTTAGGAGGATTGATCAAATACTCAGGTATTTCTTCTCCTTTTTGCCTTCGCTCTAAAGATTCTTTGCAGATAATCGCTATGATTGGCTCAGCAGCAGGAGAGAGAGTATACCATAGGCACATGAGATCCTTGAGAAGAGCGAGGGGACAGATAGGGATTTCAGAGACCCTTTGAAATCTGAGTTATTCCTCGTCATCTCTGAAGAAGATTCCAAAAGGTTCATCAAGAACTTTTCCTGCAGCATATGGTCCGCCAGGAGGCAGAGAGAGATCCAGAACTGAAAGATCAGGAGGAGGACCGAACAGAGCTTCTCTTGAGAATTTGATGGAGGTTTCATTTATGATCACTGCGACATTATCAGAAGAGGAGGAGACAAGCTTTCTTTTGACTTGCATGGATCTTGAAGGAAGAGTAGATGGCACCTTTAGTATAGCAGCGACTTTGTTGATGAGAGCGTCATTTACCCTTTCAACGTAGCCTCTGTATGTTGACTTTGATTTCTTCAGCGCATCTTTGAACTCAAGCCACTCCATGTAGCCGAAGTCTTCAAGCTTTGAAATGAACATTGCCTTGCAGCTTCCATCCTCTCTGGTAATCTCCATGGTGACAGAGAGTTTATCCTTCTTCTTTCTTCCAGAGATAGCGACCGCTACGATCTTCATTGGATCAGAGCGATAATCAATTTTTTGTTTGCACCAATCGACTGTATTATCGCTGACCGCTTTTTCTTTGGAGCGTTCCTCTTCAATTTCTTTCAACAGAGATGCCTGAACTTCCACTGGTTTGCGTTTCAGCTTCTTGTCTTTGACTTGAGAAGACTGAATTTTGAGAGCCAGAGAGGCATCTCTTTGACAGTCAGCAATCAGCTTCTCAGCCCTGACGGATTCTTCAATTTCAGCTTCAGTCAGGAATTTCAGATCTGATGATTGAGAGGGGACCTTTCGTCATTGACTCTCCATATGAGAGATTATCTCTATTCTTTTCTTTCTCTCTTCCTCTGACCAGTGAGATGGTCTAGAGGGTCTTCCATGATGTTGCAGGGACTCTTCTTCTTCATCATCCTCTTCATCAATCTCTCGGACAGAGATTGGGATTATTTGGTCATCAGCTTCAGTATCTGGGATTATTTGGAGCTCTTTACCCTTAAGCAGGGGAGAGAACTGTCTGGTCAGAAAAATAAAAAGGTTGGATTTATTTTAGGGAAGGAGAGAGATAAAGGCTAGAAAGAAACAGGGGTAGGATTTTTATAGTAAGATAAGGGAACAAGAGTAAGGCATACCTGAGAAGGATTCTCCTCAGGTAGTGAAATCATCTTCAGGGTTCCCTCAGCAGATGCACCTTTGCTTTGGGAAGGGGTTCCTGAAGGTTTCTCTTGTCTCCCCCCCTGCTTTGATAACTTCTTTCGAAGTTATCGCTGATGAAGTGATGGCTGAATAACACCATAAGGATTGATCTTCTTCATCGTCATCATCGTCATCTTGATGAGAATCATCCTCTTGATCTTCAAGATCAAGGTCTTCATCATCGTCTTCTTCCTCCTCTTCATCATCGACTAGATCAGCGATGGTGGGAGGGGCTTTGTCAGCAACTATCTCCCCCTCAACCTGAGAGGGAGTTTCCTTTAGATGTTCAGCAGCATCAGCTTCTTTCTCCTTATTTTCTTCAGATGCCTTCTCCCCCTCTTTGTCAGTATCACGAAGGGAGAGATCTTTGGAAGGAGTAGAGGTTTCAGCGGTGGACAACTTCTGGACATCAGCTTCCAGTCCTTTGAGCCGATCTTCAATTACAGGGAAGTCAGACGTAGCTTGATGAATAAAATCCACAGCTACGCATAGAGCAGTTCTGACGTCTTCTGTAAATGAAGGAGCAGGAGTTGGAACTGGTTCCTTCAGGTGGGAAAGGATCTGCTGAAGAAGGACTTCACATGCATCAACCTTTGTAGACAGAGCTGCAAACTGTTGTTGTGAGTCTTCCTTGACTTTGTCAATCGCTTCATGGAGAGTAGCGAGTTGAGAAACGTCAGCTTTGGAGGCGCAGGTGGTAGTCAGCGTCTTCAGTGCTTCACCAGCTGATTGAACATCGTTGGTGGTGGTGTTGAGAGATGCAGTCATAGAGTCCACCTTTGCACTCAGAGTGTTGACATTTCTGTCAACAGTCGCCAAACTAGGACCTGAAAGATAAGTTAGTTTTTCAGAACCAGGCTTATATGGTGAGTTTGGAGAAGTGTTTAAGGTTATAGGGATACCTGAATTATCAAACATTTTGTAGAATTGTAAAGATTCCTCAAAAGATTGATGTTCAGGTCCTATGGGTCCAAACTGTGGAGTAAAGATAGAAGGAGGGTTAGAGATCAAAGAAATAGAAGGACTAGAGATGGGGATAGAAGTAGGGATAGGGGTAGTTACCGTAGGGGTTACCTCTGGAGGAGGAACCAAGACGATTGGCGATGTCACTGTTGTTGTGACAGCGACTGTAGTCGCTGGCACGGTTGATGTGGGTATCGCTGAGGATGTGGAGGAGAGACCCACGAAAGCATCTAAGGATGTTTGTTGAGAAGCATCCTTAGGTCTTGAACTAGTGGAACTTTTCTCCTTGGTTACCTTGTCCTTCTTCGAAGGACCAGGGGAACCAGTTGATGGTCGTTTTGAAGGTGTAGCGGTAGGGATAGCAGAAGAAGGAACCTCCTGCGTGGCCGCTGAAGACGAAGAAGTGAGGAGAGAGAGACAGGAACGAAGTTCAGAGATACTTACCTCGTTGGGGAGCGTCTTGACCTCCAATGATCGCTGACCCACTTTCGGAAAAGATGCATCCGAGTTGGTGGGGTAAGTGGTAGGGTAGAAGAACTTCAGGTACGCGCAGATGAAGCGTACGTAGGGAACTTTGGGATCCCTCTCGGTCTTCTCTATCTTTGACTTTAGGTCATCAAAGATAGCTGATGCGTAGTCAAAGTTATGTCCAGCTATCACTGAGTAAGCCATCTGGACCTGAACCTTGCTGGCTTGGTCTAGTGACCCACTCTTCCCACTCATACACTGGATGATGTGAGAGAAGATATAGTTGAGTTGGGAAGGCATCAGTGCCTTCTTCACAAGAGTCAGCTTCTTGTTTGGAATCGTAGTCCTTGGTTTGTGTTCCGAAGCGTATTCCATGGCATCCGAGAATTGGATGAGTTCAGCGTCAGTTGGCAAGGCGTATTCCTGGGTTTGTCGGGAAAATGCAGAGCTTTCCTCAGGCCTAGGGCAGTCATCATCCCTGAGCCAAGTTGAGTGCTGAAGGAGATAGCAGGAACCTGTTCACCCTTTTTGTTGGTGATAGAGGTTTCATCAGCAGTAAACCAGAATTGCTGGAGAAGAGCTTTGGATGGAGTTGGATCCACAGTGATAGCGTAAGCAATGCAGGATTGCTTCAGAAACATTGCGGCCTCCTTCAGATGAGGATACTTGACACCGTCAAAATCGAGTCGAGCAAGATGATTGTTCTTTGGGAGCTCAGAGTCAGAAATGGCGAACTTGACGTTCTTTGAGGCGACAAGTGCAGATTGAGTCATTCTGAATTGGGAGTAGATAAACGAGTAGAAAAGAAATTTTAGTCTAAAAATAAAGAAGATTTGCTAGTTTCTATTTGAGGAAAGAAACGTAGGAAATCAACATATTTGCAGATTAAAACAGTTTATCTTAGAACAAGATTTAAGAACAAGAAAGAAAAACCAAAGATTTTGAATAAAGAAAATCAAAATAAAATGGTTTTTAAAGAATAAAATCAAAAATGAAGATGATTTTATTAGATTAGAATCTTATAAACCCATAAATGGAGGTTTATGTAAAAAGATTTAAGATAACCTGGTGATCTTTGAAGAAGATGATGCAAATGCTTGAGAATGCTAGAATGCTGGAGAGAGTATTCTTGCTTTGAAAGTATTTGCAGAAGGCGTAAAAATGATAAGAATGGAAAAACATTCTATTTATACGTGAGAGAGAGGAGAGAGAATGAGCGAAGCGGGAAAACAAATGCTCATCATGACATGGACACGTCCCACGATGTTGATTGGATAGAAGAGCAACGGACGAACGTGTCAGAAAAAGGCATGTCATGGATTGTCGGTTCAAATGACGTCATAGAAGAGAGAGACTGTTCATTTGGCCGTTTTGAAATTATCGCTGAAGAAAAGTCAGCGATAGATTTTTCTTTTTAAAAGTATCCCTGTTAGTAAAGATGGGGATAGATTTTCTTTTAAAAGGATCACTAACAAGAAATATCAGTGATAAATTTATTTTTAAAAAGCTTTTAATCATTTGAAGAAAGGTTCAGTGATTAAGGTTTATATTAAAAAGAACATCTTAACTGAGTTAAGATTCAGTTGTGGGGATGGAGAGAACATACCTGAGAGTCTGAATGTTTATCAGAGAATGATGAAAGAGGAACTTTTGATTACTGACACAATACATGAACGTTGAAGAATTATTCTTCGAGGTTTAGCATTCCAAGCTCACTGATGACAAAGTTGAACCTTGTCTCATCAAGAGGTTTGGTGAATAAATCAGCAAGCTGAAAGTCAGTAGGGATAAAGTGAAGTTCAATATCACCATTCATCACATGATCTCTGATAAAATGATATCTGATCTCGATGTGTTTTGTCTTTGAATGTAGCACTTGATTATTTGCTATAGCGATAGCACTAGTGTTGTCGCAATAGATGGGAATCTTTGACAGCTGAAGGTCATAGTCTAATAGTTGATTTCTCATCCACAAGATCTGAGAACAACAGCTTCCAGCGGCGACGTATTCAGCTTCAGCTGTGGAAGTGGACACTGAGTTTTGCTTTTTGCTTGTCCAACTTACCAGCTTTCCTCCCAGGAGTTGACATCCACCAGTGGTACTCTTTCGATCGAGTTTACACCCTGCAAAATCACTATCAGAATAACCAGTTAGATCGAACCCTGAGTCTTTGGGATACCAAAGACCGAGGTTAGGAGTTCCTTTTAGATATATGAAAATTCGCTTCACAGCGATCAGATGGGATTCCTTGGGTTCAGATTGATAGCGTGCACATAAACAAGTAGAGTACATGATGTCAGGTCGGCTCGCTGTAAGATACAGTAGGGAGCCTATCATTCCTCTATAGGCAGTGACATTAACAGGTTTTCCAGAAGGATATTTGTTAAGTGTCAGGGGTAGTGCCATAGGAGTTTTCATCGCTGAAGTTTGTGTAAGATCAAACTTCTTCAGCATATCTTTAACATACTTATATTGGCAGATAAAAGTACCTTTATCAGACTGTTTAATCTGAAGACCAAGAAAATATGTCAGCTCACCCATCATACTCATTTTATATTCTTTCTTCATTCTTTCAGCGAAGCGAGTACACAGAGATGGGTTAGTAGAACCAAATATTATGTCATCAACATATATTTGTACAAGAATTATATGACCTTTTATCTTTCTGAAAAATAACGTATTATCAATTTTGCCACGTTCAAAATTTTCAGAGATAAGAAAAGATGAGAGAGTGTCATACCAAGCACGAGGGGCTTGTTTTAGACCATAGAGAGCCTTATCCAATTTATAAACATAATTTGGATACTTAGGGTCATAGAACCCTGGAGATTGTTCTACATAGATTTCTTCATTCAACTTTCCATTTAGGAATGCTGATTTTACATCCATTTGATAAACGATGAAGTCTTTATAGACTGCATCAGCTAGGAATAGTCGAATTGCTTCGAGCCTGGCCACAGGGGCAAAGGTTTCATCATAGTTTATGCCTTCCTCTTGTCTGTATCCCTAAGCAACAAGTCGAGGCTTGTTGCGAATTACAGTTCCATGTTCATCTAACTTGTTTCTAAACACCCATTTAGTGCCTATAACAATCTTGTCAGATGGTATGGAAACGAGATTCCAAACTTTGTTTCTAGAGAACTCAGTCAGCTCTTCTTGCATAGCGCTGACCCAGTTTGGATCTCTGAGGGCATCATCAACCTTATTTGGCTCTATTAATGAAATAAAGTTAACAAAGAGACAGATATTACCTGTATTTCGTCGTGTCTGAATACCTGCATCGGACACCAAGAATTTGATCTATGGGGTGATCTCTGGTCCATCGCTGAGCAGGAGCAAGATTGCTTATTTCAGCGATAGGATCAACAATACGAGCAGTCGCTGATGAAGATGCTTGAGGTTCATTAGCTAGTAATTGTTGAACATTAGATACACCAATGCTTTCAGAAGGGTTTTCAGACGTAGACGGATTTGATGGTAGTAGTGTGTTTAGAGGTTTTGCTGAAACCCATGAGGTGGTTTCAGCGGTAAAATGTATAATGTTTGGATTATCATCAGCGGCTGGAGGATCAGAATGCTGATGGTTTAAGAAGAAAGGTTTTGTTTCACTGTAGTGAGAAAGCATCCAAGCATTTAACTCTTCATTGTCAGCGATTGGTTTAGAGTTCGCTGAGCGAGTTTCATCAAAAGTGACGTGAATTGTTTCTTCTACGGTTTGTCTTCTCTTGTTGAAGACTCTGTAGGCTTTGAAGATGGAGGAATATCCTAGAAATATTCCATTATCAGCTTTTGGGTCGAACTTTCCAAGTTGATCTCTGTTGTTTAAGATAAAGCACTGACAGCCAAAGATATGAAGAAAGCTGATAGAAGGCTTTCTTCCAAGAAAAAGTTCATAAGCTGTCTTCCCAAATCGATTTATTATCAGTGATCTGTTTTGAGTAAAACATGCAGTGTTTACAGCTTCTGCCCAAAATTGCGTAGGGAGATGAGAATCGCTGATCATTGATCTAGCAGCTTCTATGATCGTTATGTTTCTTCTTTCAGCGACTCCGTTTTGCTGAGGTGTTCTTACTGAAGAGAAGTTGTGAGAGATTCCCTTGTTCTTAAACAAATTGT
Organism: Arctium lappa; assembly: GCA_023525745.1. Lineage (NCBI taxonomy): Eukaryota > Viridiplantae > Streptophyta > Magnoliopsida > Asterales > Asteraceae > Arctium > Arctium lappa. The sequence goes on from CM042064.1 coordinate 51,297,122, forward strand.
TCAGGGAACTGTTTTTGAATTCAGTTCAATGATCACTTCTTATTGAACGAACAGTAAGATTGTTCAGTACTTCCATCTTTTTAACAAAAGATATTAATTCTTCTGGAGTATCACTCTTACAGCGAAGAAAGATAACCCAGGTGTAGCGAGAATATTCATCTACAATGACAAGCGTATATTTCTTTCCAGCTATTGATTGGATGTTGACAGGGCCAAACAGATCCATATGCAAGAGTTGAAGAGGACTTGTCACTGAGGAAACTTGTTTAGACTTGAAACTAGATTTTGTTTGTTTTCCTTTTTTCACATGCAGAGCAGAGAGATTCTTTAGCATATGAATGCTGAGGAAGACCAGACACCAGTTCCTTAGATGATAGAGAATTCAGAGTTTTGAAGTTTAGATGAGAAAGCCTTTTATGCCATAGCCAGTTGACATCAGAAGAGGCTTTTGAGAAAAAGCATAACTTTTCAGTGGTCGTAGAGTCCATGTCGATTACATAGACATTTTCTCTGCGATAGCCACTGAGAGCAAGTTTTCCTTTCTCATTTACCACTGAACATGCTTTCTTAGAAAAGCGAACTTCGTAGTCTTTATCACATAGCTGACTGATGCTCAGAAGGTTATGCTTCAGTCCATCTACATAAGCGAATCTTCAAAAAGTAGTTGTCCCATTGCTGAGGACACCAAACCCTCGGGTAATTCCTTTTCCATTTCCACCAAAGGTCACAGAGGGACCTTTCTCTTCCTTGTATTCAGTGAGCAGGTCTTTCTGTCCAGTCATATATCGAGAACATCCATTGTCGAGATACCAGATGCCCTTTGATCCCTACACACATAAGGAATATTAAGCGTTGTTTGGTACCCACTTTTCAATGGGTCCTTCAGAGTTAGTGGATAAGGAAGGTTCAGCAGTCTTCTCAGCAGATGAAGATTCAGCTTCAGTGGTAATCTTCACTTTGTTTAATTTCTTAACCTTAGTGGTATTTTTCACCTTGGTTGATTTTTCAACCTTGGTGACCTTCTCAGCTTTAGAGGCATTTTTCTTCACTTTAGCTGTTTTATCAGCTTTGGTGGCATTTGGACATTTACTTGCAATATGGTCAGTAAAACCATAGTGATAACATTTTCTGTATTTAAAAATGGTTTTAGGACCAGAAGTAGAAGGTTTTGCAAGTTTAAGATGAGGAGGTCCAGGTCCAAGAAGACTTTTCTCTTGAGATCTGGGAGGAATTTTCATTTCTTCAGATCTCGTAGGTTTAAGGTCAATCTTTAGCTTTGGAGGACAGAGATCAAAAATTTCTATCACAGAGCTAGAGGATTGCTTAGCTGATCGTTTAGAAGGAACTTTCAGCTTTGCTTTCCTGGTTGCCTTCTGAGGAAGGAGAATGGACTTTCCTTTATCCGCAGACATAGTGTCTTTGGATTTTTCCTCAGGGATGGGATTTGAAGAAGAGCAAGGATAGAATTGATTATTAGAAGTGTCAAAGAAAGAGGTGACAAACGTTCCAAACTTAAGCGAGGAACTTTCTTCTTTAGGATCATCCTGAGGTGTCCAAAAACCTAGACCAGTTTTATCACTTTCAGGGGTTTGAGCATTTATTATCTCAGAGATTTTTGTTGATGATTTGCATCAATTTTCAACATGAGCCTTTTCTGCTTTTAGAGCAGTGATGGCTTGTTCGCGTTCAATGCTGATGATTTCATTTATAATGACTTGATCTTTCAGCTTTTCTTCTAAAAGATTTAGTTCTTTGATCTTTTCATGACATTTCTCTAGCTCTTGAGTTAAATGAACATTTTTATTCTCAACTTGAGTTTTGTCGTTTAGAGCATTATAAAGGTCAATCGTCAGCACGTCAACAGCGCGACTTCTCTCAGCTTCAGGCAGAGAGGGATTTGTAAAGATAGATACCTGAGATGATATGTAGCTCATAGAGGGTTCAGATGGTTCTTCCACTTCTTCTTTAATCTCATCCATGAGGCAAAGATTAGCGACTTCTTCTTCATCAGAAGATGATTCTTCTGATTCAGCCCAGTCGTGTTCTTCAGCGATGAGACCTTTACCTTCTCGCTGATAGCTTTTCAGCTTTTGATATTTGTTCTTCATCTTATGGTATTTGTCATCACTGGATCTTCTTGAGGTAGAAGGTTTGAAGACCTTTTTCGACCTGCACTCACTAGCAAAATGTCCAATCTTTTCGCAGTTATAGCAAGTGGCAGTAGCCTTATCAACCGGAATTGATTTTGGCTTTTCAGTAAGAGAGAGAGATTTACTTCTTCGGAAGTTGCTCTTTCTTGCAAATCTCTTAAAAGAGTTTGTCAAGAGTGCTAAGGACTCATCAAACTCTGAAAGATCAGGGTCTGATAGATCCTTAGATTCAGAATCTAACTCAGTGATGGTGAAAGATCAAGGTCTGATAGATCCTCAGTTTGTCCCGAAGGTGCTTAACAAGTTTGTAGAAGGGGGGGGGGGGGGGTTGAATACAAACACAGAAATTTAAAGTTTAATAAATTGTTTATTGATGAATCAAACACAATTTACAAGTTTGTTGCGGAATAAGATTAAGAGACTCAATCTAAACAAACTTAAGAAACACTAAGATGGTTGCACAACAAATTCAAAGAATGGGAGATTTAGAGATATAGAAAACAAGGGTTTCTATATGAGGTTTCAAGGATTAGCACACTTCAGATGAAGAGGCGAACTTCCTATTTATACCCTATGCATTAAATGCATGGCAGGGCACTTTACACGTGGCGTTCACTGATTTGCTTTGGAAGTCTGACTTTTTGGGAGACATGCTTTCGGCCGGACAATGAGCAGTGTAGTTGACAGAGGTGTTGTACGTATGGTGGCAGAGACATGTTCGTTCTGACACATAGTACTAGTTTGTGCAAAGAGAGACAAAAGGAAACTTGAGACATAAGCTAAGTGATCATTCGATTGCTGAGTATCTCTTCTTTCAGAGATAAAGAGGTTCAACTATCGCTGAAGCTTTTCCTCATGTTCCTTCGCGTATATGTAGAGTTGTCTGCTTCACTGATATCCGCATCAGGTCACTAGTAGACTTCTCTTTGTTCAGCAGCTTCGTCTTCGATTCAGCTATGAACATATGTTGACGCGAGACTTGTCTTCAGGGATTACGTTAGCTGTTTTCTTCAGAAACTATCAGCGATAACTGAACAGACTCATTCTGATCACTGATAGTGAAACACTAATACATAGAAATGTTTATAAGGAGGACTATCAGCGATAACTGAACAAACTCAGTCTGATCGCTGATGGTGAAACACTAATACATATTAAAACGTAATTTTCACTAAGTATAGAAGAGGGTCGTTATCAAATCACTGAGAGAGTTTGGATCAACAGAGACCACAACATATTTCAAAGTGTGCCTATGGCGACATATGTGTATCTATATATATATATATAGACTTGAGATCATGTGAGACTATTTCCGTGAGACCACAAAAATAACACTAAACCTTCACAGCAAAAGACTGTGAAGGTATTGTAAAGGTAAACCTTCACAGTGTTTTTGTTGTGAAGGTTTGCTGTTTTTCGTTCCTTCACAATGAATCACTGTGAAGTTTTAGTGTTATTTTCTGGTCTCACGGGTCTCACGAAAACAGGTTGGTCTCACGTGAACCCAACCCTATATATATATATATATATATATATATAGAGAGAGAGAGAGAGAGAGGAATGTGCAAATGAGAACGCTAACGACAAAAAAACGGACGCGGGCGCCTGAATCATATATGATTTTGTATGTACTCGATTGTTTTCATGTTTTTTCTTAAATAGATAACGTTATCTTATGAACCCACACTTCTCACTATCTCTCTGTATATATATATATATATATATATATATATATAGGGGTTGTTTTATTATCCTTCATATTGTAGCCCAGTGGTAAGGTAACATCCTGGGGGGGGGGGTCAGTGGATGGTATCTCTGACTACCCAGGTTCGAACCCAGTTGTGAGTATCCTGTGACATCCATGATCATGGGTCTGCCACATAGTGGTACCCTTAATTATGGCTGTGTCGTGATTGATGGGGATTAGTCGGATGACACCCTTAAGTGGGAGTCCGGATACCCCGGGAACGTGTGCGTGTGTTAACTTGTCGTTAAAAAAAAGGGGTTGTTTTATTTGCAACCCTTAAACTGGTTGCAAACATTGCAACCCACATCTTAACCGTCAGATTCATGATCGGCGGTTACAATAGATATGAAACCCAATATTTTTAATTAAAAAAACAGAAAAATAAAAATAAAATAACTGTCGATCATGAATCCAACGGTTAAGATGTGGGTTGCAAGAGTTGCAACCTTTTTAAGGGTTGCAAAATATCCTTTCCCATATATATATATATATATATATATATATATATATATAGAGAGAGAGAGAGAGAGAGAGAGAGAGAGAGAGAAAGTAAGGATCATGCGAGAAGTTAAACACTGTGTGTGTTAGTGTTTGAATAATCTTATACAAAAATGTAGATTCATATCACGTTATAAAGCTGGAAAAAAGGAGGAACTATCTATTTCAAATATATCGAACTTATAAGAAAATGATATGAAGAGTGTAAAATTGGGATTAGATCTTTTGAGTCTCTACACACTACTTTCTTCAATCTTCAAATAAATCTTGTGTTCATCCACCATGTAAAGGAACAAGAGTTAGGATTTACATATTTAGGGTTTTAGTTATTATATTTGTTTTTAATATTTATTTAATTCTTAGATGTCGTACATAATTATTATTTATCCCCTACCTTATATGTTTAAAAAAAAAACTCATGCCTTACAAAATAACGCTTCATAACACGCCATAATGAATTACAACGAAAGTTAAGCTTTAGCATGGAGCCACAAGGGTTAACACGGCTAGGCCAAACCTTGGGGCCTTAACGTGCCATAACGAGTTATTTAGAGCATCTCCAACAGTTATGCTAAAATTATTATAAAATAGAGTAAAAGAAATCAAAATCACTAAATTTTTTTGCATTCAACTCCAACTGCTATGCTATTTTAGCAACTCTAATATTAATTATTTTATTAAAATAATTAATTGTATTATTAAAATATTCAATATATAGAAAGTTGGGATATGATAGATTTACTTTTTGGAGGTAATGATTAGTTTTAGAAGAAAACTATCTATTTAGAGATTTCTCTAAATTTAGAGATTTTTACAATCTCTCTCTTAATTTTTCTAGTTTAGCATAAGGGATAACATAGTTGTTGGGGCAACAAAAATGCTAAAATCCCACTTTTTTCTATTTTAGCATAGTTGTTGGAGATACTCTTAGAACCATGAATTTAATCCATAACCTATAAATATAGTAACATTTATTGGCATACATACCCATTTACAAAAAAATTAATAAACAGTTACATACAAATAAACGAAAAATTTAACATTCACATCATCAAATGCTACATTAAATAGAATCTTCTAGGGGTGTAAATGATTCAAGTCGAGCTCGAGTATCATTATATTCGACTCGAACTCGAAAACTAATACTTGAGCTCGAACTCGACTCGAAAACTCGCGAGTAGTGAAAACCCAAGCTCGACTCGAACTCGTTTTAAGCTCGAATCAAACTCAAACTCAAATAAAGCTCGATCTCGACTCGAAAACTCGCGAGTTGTGAAAACCCAAGCTCTACTCGAACTCGAAAGCTAATACTCGAGCTCGAACTCGACTCGAACTCGTTTTAAGCTCGAATCAAGGTCGAACTCGAATCAAACTCGACTCGATAAAATGATAAACAAGCATAAACAAAAATCTTAAAATGAGCAAGTCCCCGCTCAATAAAAAATTTCAATACAAAACTTTGAAGAACTTGAAATGTGCACCCACTTAAGTTTAAGGGGTGCTCCAAAACATTTCAAACTAAAAGGTTAAAATAACAAGATGAGTCAAAAACACCCAACCTTACATTACAATTTATATAAGTGGCCATGAGGTAGAATCCTTTTACTAGGCGATGTGGGATAGAATTCATTTATATAGAAAGGTGATAGTGGTAAGTTAGGTTTGTGTAGGCGATGTGTGATTAGAATAAGAAGTGGAGAAGGAGAAGTTCATACTTTCTTTATACCTATTTTTAATATTAAGAAGTTTTATTTTAATATTATATTTGACTTATTTTTTTCTTTTAAATAAAAATTTATTAATATGTAAAATCATAATCACCATAACTAATTTATATCTCATTTTAACATTTTATTATATATAGAGTTATAAAGATAAATTTGTCATATTTTTACATTATATTTTATAAATTATAATATAAAGTTAATTACATAAAAATGTATTCGAGTATCTCACGAGCTTATCGAGTCGAGTATCAGATGGCTCGACTCAACTCGTTAGTATATCGAGTTGAGCATATTCGAGTCGAGTTTTGACCGAGTCGATCTCGAGTAGCTCGCGAGTTGTCTCGTCTCAATTACACCTCTAGAATCTTCTTCAATACTTTGTTACACCTAAGGGTGTAAGCGAGTCGATTTTTTAACGAGCTACTCGTGCTTAATTATTATTGAGCTCGGGTCGCCTCGAACGCAAAATATAACTCGTTTAACTAATCGAGTCAAGTTTTATAACACCAATGTTCGACTCGATTCGTTTGAAACACGATTCAACTTTTCGAGTTAAGTCGAGCCGAGTCGAGCCATTCGAACATACCCTACATGCTCATATATTTATTAAGTATACAATAAGAATATAAAAATTATCGAGCTCAAACCGGTAAACGAGTTGATCGATCGCGAGTTCAAACCCATAAACAAGCATTGAACTCGAGCTCGAGCCCTACATTGAAAAGTTAATTGAGCTCGAATCTGGTTCAATTAACCTATTACTCGACTCAATTCGACTCGTTTATACTCCTAGTTACACCTTTTTACGTTAAATTGTAAATTTTGAAACATTATTTTTATTCATCAAGATTTTTTTAACTACCTTATATAAAAACTAAAACAAATTTCGTTGTATTTTTATGTATTTATCATCCAATTTTTAATAAAATAATTTGTGACAAAATCTACAAATTTAAAGACAAACCCATAATACACAAGTTGCCGTTTGAAATTTCACATTTCTGGAAGAAAAAAAAACTCCGTATCAAATTCCCATTTCCCCAAAACTTTTTCAGGGCAATACCAACATTTACCACAACACCTTTAATTAACACTTCACTCTCTTCACTCCAATTTAATTCAATCAAGATCTTGAAAATGAAAATGGCGGTTTTCTTTCTTCCTCTTTTCTTCCTCTGTGTTTCTGGTAAGCTTTAAAGTTTAAATCAAACACAATCCTCTATTTTTCATCATCTTTTTTCTCAAAGTGTTTTTTTTTATAAATCAGTTGCAGGTCAAGAACTGTTGCAAATATTAAGTTTTCATCAACATGATTCAACTCCAGACCCACTTCAAATGTTTCTTGGAGTATATGTTCACCAAGAGAAGCTTAATGAGCTCTCAACCAGCATTTTAATGGCGGAAAATTGGCTTAGAACTCATGTTTTGTCGATTTATCCTTCCACAAACGTGAACTCGATTGTGGTGTCAAATGGGTTCGGAAATCAAGATGAAATTTCAAGATTTACAGCTGATGCAATGGAGAATGTCTATCATTGTCTTGTGAGATGGGGTTTAGAAAAGAAAATCAAAGTTTCTGTCTTGATTTCCCCCAAATTGTTACGGAATTTGTTAAAGAATTCGTTTAAGAATTCGAATGTTGAACGTGTTTTTGAGGTTTTGGAAGGGATGAATTCGAGTTTCACCGTGAAATTACCGGATTTTTCCGATGAAACTTTTGGGGGTTTGAGCTCTGATTTGAAATCAATGGCGGATTTGGGTTTTTTCCGGTTGAAAAAATCTTTGAATATTTTGAATTCTGTGTCGAAATCCACATCGAGAAAGCTTTCGTTTATCGTTCCCTCCGACGCCGCCGCCGCCACCCCACTCCCGCCGCTCATCGGAATCACGTCACCGCCGCCGTCTTTCTCGCCGGAGATGCAACCTCCGGTGTACGGACAACCACCGCATTATGGAGTGAATCTTCCGCCGTGCAACCCTCATCCCGGCGGCAGACACGGCGGCGGTGGTGCGACGGCAGCTCCGCCACCGGCGGTGGTGGGTGGTGGTGGTGCAATGGCGGGTCCGCCGCCGGCGGTGGGTGGTAGTGGGGGGTCAACGGCGGCGGCGCCGTTTTCCGGTGAAGAAGTGTGGTGTGTGGCGAAACCGAGTGTGCCGTCGGAAAAGTTGCAGGAAGCGATGGATTATGCTTGTGGTGACGGCGGCGCCGATTGTGAGGCGATTAATCCCGCCGGAAGTTGTTATTTTCCGGACTCCGTTGTTGCTCATGCTTCTTATGCTTTTAATAGTTATTGGCAGAAGAATAAGAATAATGGTGGAACTTGTGGATTTGGCGGGACGGCCATGCTCATTAATTCTGACCCAAGTAAGAAAGTCAAAAAACCTACTTTTGAAATCCAAAATTCAGATTAGTTTTTTGTGTTTTTGAATTCAAGTAACTTTTCATCTTTGAATTTTTCTTAAGATCTTTAATGGGCTGTTGATATTTTCTCTATAATCAAAGCATCTTTGATGAATTTCGAATTTTAAATTTTGTAAGTTTGACTTGAGATTAAGTAAAAGATGGTGTTGATTTTGTTTTTTTTTCTTTTGCAGGTTTTCTTCAGTGTCATTTCACGCTTGAGTAAGTCCGGGAGGTTTTCCGATGTGGTGGCGGTGGTGGTGGTTGATGAAGAAGATATTAATGGTGATAATTTGTTTTTTTGTTTAATTTGAGGCATGTAGCTTATTAGGGAATAGTTACATTATGGTTTTGAAATATTGTGGTGGTTTTGATGGTGATTTTAGTGTTTTGAGAACACTCAAACCACTGGAAAACCGCTATTTGGCTAATGGCCATCGGATTTAACTACGTTAACTTATGCTACCTAATTTGAATTCGTATGGTTAGTTAGAAAATGAAATCCTCGTTGAATGTGATGCAACTCGTATTCGTGTTGAACGTATGTGGGCTATTTTGCTTAATAACCTAAATGTCCGTTTGGTTTGTTGGAATGAAATAGGTTGGATTGAATTTCATGTAGGAATTTGGATTTGGAGGGATTTGGATTGGAGAGTATTTGGGAATTCTTTTGTGTTTTTGGTTCGTAGGATTTAGAATGAATTTGAATTCATGAAAAAAATCATTAAATTTTTTTAATAAATTATAAAAATAATTATATTGACTTTTATTTAATAGATTATTAGAAAACAAATGTTTTTAATTTTTAAACATTATCATATATAAATTCTACGAAATCTCTTGAAATCCTAGTCATCCCAATGAGATTTCATAATCCTCTGGTTGAGGGATTTTAAAAAAAATCCTAAGATTTCAAATCCGGACAATCCTGCAAACCAAACGTGACATTTGAATGGATTTGAAATCCAAATTCCCCCAATTCCATTCCATTCTGCAAACCAAACGGACCTTTATAGTTTTGTGTTAGTGTATTCTGAGTTTTTACTAGAACATACTGTTTTAAACGAGGGTAGGTTGGATTAAAGTTATTGAAGTAATCTTTTTTTGAACGTCATGATATTACCTGAAAACTTATTTTAAATTCTTCATCTGAAGGACGTTGATTTGACATAGCGGTCAGGATATTGATTTGAAATAATTGTTATTGTGATGGTAAAGTGGTAGTATATCGGTTTAGAAATAGCGGTTCATGTAGTTATTACAATTATATATAAATAAATGTATGTATGTATGTACGTATACATAACATATTATATATATATATGAGATGAACAGAAGAAAATGTGAGTAGAAGACACGACGAGTAAACAATGTTGGAAGACGATGTTGTGAAGAGAAAATGCAGAAGAGTGAATGACAATGCATAACGCTGGAATAGAAGAGATAAGAGAGGAATAACGAGTTTACACACTAATATTGCAAATTAAAATTAGCCCCTTAGGTTATAATCCCTTAATCGACTTCCCTAAACCCTTTAAAAGACTGAAAGCCCAACTCTTAATTGCGGTTTTCAAACTATTATTCCAAATCGAAATAGCAGCCTAATTGCGATGATTAGATCCACTATTAGTAGAACCGCTATCTCCCCTAAGACCGTTAACTGCTATAGCTAACAACAGAAGCATAATTGTACACTTTTTTAAGTCGTTTTAAAATAAAATATAACGGTTTTAGAAGAAAAGTATTTATTTTTATTTTGACCAAATTATATATCAATCAATTAACTTAAGTGAGCCCATAACATAATGGGCTTCTCATTTTCTTCAAATCTATTATTTATTTACCCATCCAATAATTTTCTGTAAGATGCAAGTTTAATTTTCTTCAAAATATAAATATATTTATTTTTTTATTAAAGAACCCATATACCCTTTTCCTTTCTTGTGTGATTTTTTTTTTTTTGCAATTATATCTGTAGCTTCATAACAAATAAAACTGTAAATCGCGGTATTAAATGACCGAAAAAAGGTATCACCAATTTTAACCGTAACTATGATTTTAAAATAGTTATCGACTAATTTTACTATCGAGGAACAATTAAAAGGTGGGTTGGGGCTTAGGATTAAAGAGACGACGTCCTACAGATACCAAGTTGTTAATAAGGTTCGACAAAATTGAGGTTCTAAATCTTTTTAGAAGCAAAATGCGTCTATGAGCCGTGTGCTTAAAACTAAAAAGTTAAAAAGATAAGAGGAGCTTTATGCAGAAAGAAATTTTTCCGTACCCGCCCTTCACAATTAAAAAACATACTCATTTCATATATGAAAAGCCCTCCCGATCTATACAGACAAATTAATTCACATAGATAGCTTTATCCATACATAACTTAGGGGTTGTTTACTTTTTTTTTTTTACATTGGGTTACATTGTCTGTCTAGATTAATCTGTTTGTCTAAGATACATGAGACTAATGGGTTTGAGGGAGGCAAAGAGAGAGAGAGAGAGTTAGATCATTTCTGGTCATTTATGGTATTAATTTGTTTGGAGTGGCTTAATGGGGACAAGTGAAGGGTCATGGTTTAATCCATATAACAATTTTAGCTTAATGACTTAACAATTAAACCATAAAGAAACACTCATGTATGACCGGGTGAATAAGCCGCCCAAACCATTAAGCTCATTAAACTCTAAGGGCGCGTTTGGTTTGCGGGATTAGAATGGATTTGGAGGGATTTGGATTTCAAATCCATTCCAATCCTGTGTTTGGTTTGCAGGAAAGGATTTTGTTGACCGAATTTCAAATCCGTTGACCATTTTAAAATCCCTCATATAGATTTGGAAATCCTTGACATTGGGTCTGGATTTGAAATCCAAATCCAATGGATTCTATAGCGTGACTCATACTTCAAATTGTATCGATCCAAATTCGACGTTTACCAATACAAATAAATTTTTTATAAAACAAACAAATAATATAAAAAAAACTCAATCCAAATCCAAATCCAAATCCTACAAACCAAGCAAAACTTGTAAAAGAATGGATTTGAAATCCATTCCAAATCCTACAAACCAAACACATGAAGGGATTTCAAATCCTCCCAAATTCAAATTCATCCAAATCTAAATCCCTCATTGAAATCAAATTCATTCCATTCCAATCCTACAAACCAAACGCACCCTAAGTAAACAACTACTTAATAACAAACCAACTAACCAACCCCTATCATTTTAAAAAACTCACCCAATTTAACCACCCAACTCAATTCAACCTGAACATATTCCCATATGTTGGCAATTTGGTCCACATATAACATAACAAGGATATATATATGGTCATGTTATGTGGATACACTCAAGCCCAATAAGCCCAGCCCAATCTTTTTAATCCAATTTTCACCAATTCCTTCTATTTGTAATAAACCGAATTCAAAAATTTTGATTAAGGTCGGCTCGTAATCCATTAAGGTCGTACTATCGTCATGTCACAATTTTTTTAAATGCTCGTAGCATATCACGTCGACTCTAGAAAGAGACGAACAAGAAAATACGTGATTTCGGTAATATTGATTTCATAAAAAATTACCGATAAAGACAACGCCTTTGACTTTAAAAAGTCAAAATGCAAGTAACTTTGACTTGACCCCTCAAAGACAATATATTCTAAGTCTAAGATCCATGGATTTGATGGTGATATAGTTATAGTCAATGTAGGTTGATTCCAAATTCTAAAATAAATCCATCTTTTCTTTAAAATTCTTTCTATCATTTTCAAAGTCATACTACCATATACCAAAGGGGCTCCACCATTTTCTTGTGTTAACTTTTTTAAAAGTCATACCATATATATTATATTCTCCAATCTGATTATTGCCCAAAATCAATCCAATTTATGGGTATATGATTCTTGTAATTTGAAAGAAAAAACAAACAAACTTATTCTTAAACTGAAAACTAAAACATATATTATTAAGAGAAAGTGTTAGAGAAGAAAAGGTAAAAGTTTGTATAGAAAGGGGAAAATTTATATATACATATATATATAGGGTGCGTTTCTTTTGCAAACCAAACAATTTGTACAAACTATGCAAAATACTATTTTAGGAAACAATAGATATATTTATGGATAATGATTATGATTCATTAATAATGATTGTGATATATATGGAAAATGTTAAGTTTATTAATTATAATCATGATTTTAAATTAGGAAATGTTAAGTTTATTCATTATAATCATGATTTTAAATTAGGAAACATAATAAAATCATATATTTATTAGACTTGACGAACGGCTAAGATTGGTTCACAAAGTTTGCACAATCTGACTGGTTTGCAAAAGATACGTCCCCTATATATATATATATATATATATATATATATATATAAAGAGAAGTTCAAACGAGAATAGTAAACAAATAAGAGAATACGAAAACGGTCAAATTAATTGCAAAATCATATGTGATTTTAAACAAACGGTCAACGGAAGGGTGTGTCGGGCTGCCGACGACATGGCCTGTGATCTCAAGTTGCAGCCAAAGTCGAATGAATCACATGTGATTTTATACGTGATTTTCAGTGTAAAATCACATTTAATTCAACCGTTTTCTTAGTCTCTTATTTAACTACTAATCTCGTATCGACCTGACTATCTCTCTCTCTATCTATATATATTATCAATATGATTTTCATACATGATAATAAAAAATAAAAAAAAAACAGTTAACTTGGTTGTATTTAAATTAAATAAATATTATTGGTTTAAAATCAATTCCAACCAGAGTTAAAGAAATATGATGGAAATACAAGTTGGATTTAATATACATGGGATTTTTTTTTTTTAAACTTATGAAATTGTGATAATCTTGAGAACTAGTGTTCATGTGCTATTTTATATGATTTCTTTTTATCTAAGATTAGCATTTATAATACTGATTAACATATATTTGTTTCCTAATATGTTGGGTTTACATGTATTTGTTTCACAATGTGAACATTTTTAGTCTGTTTGTGAAACAAAAGTTACATGTAATAAAGTTTTACATTGTGAATTGAATACATATGAAGTACCACGTTTTGAAACAAATATATGTTCATCAATATATTACATGCTAGTCTTGTATGAGAAAGATCATGTGAAACAAAACCTTAAGATAAAGTTATCATGGATCTCACAAATTATTGTAGTTCTCAAATAATTAAATTCACATATATATGGGTGAGTTCAAATGAAAACTCATATTTCATTGTGCACATGAGGACAAATTTTAATCATTGATCAAAACTTAGCAAACTAATCAATGGTTAATACATAATAAGGTTAATTGAAAATTGATTAAAGACAAAATTGAAAATTTGGATCAGCGCCTACCTTATTTGACTTTTTATTTTATTTTTAATTAAAAAAAAATTACCCCTTAAACTTTAAAATAAATTATCTTAAAAATTACTAAGATTTTAATCAAACAAATTACATCAAAAAATCGAGAATTTCGTGCTCTTCGATATGACATCCATCTCGATATAGTTTTTTTTCGTTTTAACCGTATTTTACGTGAAATTCTATATATGTGTTATATTCATTATAAATATGCATGCACGTCCTCGGATGTCCACATTCAGTTTGAATAATAAAGGTGAACATTCATTCACTATTCATGATGAATAATACAGTATTCAGGATGAATAATACACAAATCCATGATTCATGTATTATTTATCATGAATCGTGTATTATTCACCCTGAATGTTGTATTATTCATGATGAATAATACATGAATGACCCGTGAAGGTGTAGACACATGACGCACTCTCTTTTGTTTCCCAATTCACAACCGAAATTTGATTTAATTCATTATGAATATGTATGCGCATCCCCGGACGTCCCACATTCAGTATGAATAAAAATGTAAACGTTCATTCATTAGTCATGATGAATAATATAGTATTCAGGATGAATTACTCAACATTCATGATGAATAATACACGAATTCATGAATCGTGAATTATTCACCCTGAATGTTGTATTATTCATCCTGAATGATACATTTTTCATGATGAATAATACATGAATGACATGTGAACGTTCATTTATTATTCATGATGAATAATATAGTATTCAGGATGAATTACACAACATTCATGATGAATAATACACGAATTCATGAATCGCGAAATATTCACCCTGAATGTTGTATTATTCATCCTGAATGATACATTATTCATGATGAATAATACATGAATGACATGTGAAGATGTGGAGACTTGATGCGCTTTCTTTTGTTCCCCGGTTCACAACATAATTACTCGATATGTTCTCGATTCGTCTTGATGGGTGTTGGTTTATGGTGCTGAAGAAACGCGATGTCTAACGACGTTGAAGAAAGTGTTGAAGAAAATGATGTCGAGTTACATACTTACAGTGTCGAGGTGTTGTACAAACTTGAACGTACATAGATATTCATAATGAATATAACACATATATAGCATTTTACGTAAAAAAAACGGTTAAAACGAAAAAAAAACTATATCGAGATGGATGTCATATCGAAGAACACGAAATTCTCATTTTTTTGATGTAATTTGTTTGATTAAAATATTAGTAATTTTTAAGATAATTTATTTTAAACTTTAATTGGATAAAAGTTTTTAATTAAAAAAGAAAATAAAAGGTCAAATATGGTAGGCGTCCCTTAAATTATCTTCCATTTTTACCCCTGACATCTTAAAATTAAAAACTCTACTTAATATGAGTTATTTGATCAGACTGAGATTTGTTCTCACGTACACAATAAAAGATAAATTTTCATTTGAACTTTCATCTCTCTCTCTCTCTCTCTCTCTCTCTATATATATATATATAAAGAGAGAGAGAGAAAGAGGGCTTTCAGGAAATCCGCACGGGTCGTGCGCAAGGGTCAGGGCCCGACAGTGGCTTTCGCACGGGCCGTGCGCCACCCCTCTTTGAAAACGCACGGGCCGTGCGCTGTGTTGGGAAGTGTGAGATACTTTGCTAAAATATCTCATTTTGTTGGATTACTGATTTTTCTCTCAAATCAATCCCAGTTTTCTCTCTCTCTCTCTCTCTTCATTTTCTCTCTTTTTCTCTTTCGATCTTCAAAGGCTAGTTTAGTTGCTAGTTTTCGGTGTTTCTAGCAAGGGGTCGGTGTTTTAAGCTTCACCTCTTCGTCGTGATCGTTATCTGGTTTTCCGGGTTTTATTCTGAAAACCTACCGGTGAGTTCCTACTACCATTTTACAAACTTTATACATGTCAAAACTCTTATTTGCGAAATCCGAAGTATTTCTACGGTATGATTTCATGTTCTCTACATTTTGATATAAATGAAGTTTTTGGTGATTTTCGGGGTTCCCGATCAGTTTTGACTAAAATGACTGGTTCCGCCTTATTAAAGTAAAATGATGTTTCACTTGCACATTATGTGAATATATGAAAATAATGTTTTAGAACTCATTTAATGATTTTCATTCTTACCAGAAGTTGAACTGGAAATGATATCTTGTTTATAAAGTGTGTTTATACCATATGTTTATTTATGGTTGGTCACATATGTTGTTGTGACGAGTCTGTACCATTACTAGTGGATCCCTAGGTTTTGAGTCGACTGTATTATTGGGAGGTCATATTCCCCATTTTGTAACTATGGATGCATATGTTCCTAGAGGGCAACTTGGTACGGTTATGTGAGGCCGGATACTAGCCATGGTTCATAGTGATCCTAGTGAAGGAGTATACATTGGTTTTGCTTGGGGCTAGATCTCACATTTTAGCACGGACTTATGTGTTCGTATCCTCGGATTCCAATTGTTTAGCTCATAACTCGTATTTTGGCCTACTTAGTGTTACACCACCATCCTTGGTAAAATGGTCTTTTTGTCATCGTTTAATGAGTTTTGGACCGAAAAGGCCCGGTTGTGGCAAAATGTTATCTTTATGAACTAAGCCTTTATGAAAAGATTTCCTTATGCTACTGATGTTTTTATTTTTTGAGCTTTATAAACTGTATGTTCTCACCAAGCTTTAAGTCTGACACTTTTTCTCAAATGATGTGTATAACAGGTTTTCCTTAGCGGTGGGTTGCCGGGGTTTTGAGAGACGGGTTTGGTCTCGAGGCATTTTGAGATGACTAGTATTGTTTCAGGGCATTTGTTAAGTCTCATTCTTTTGGTACTTTATGGATTGTCAACTGATGTAATCTTGATATAGGTGTCTAGATTAGTTTGTTGACAAACTCTATATCGGTACAGGTTTTTGTAAAGTCTTAAGGACTGATCCCCTTCTTGGGTGGTTATTATCAATACGAATGTCATGTTGCCAAGTTTTCCAGGTTTTAATTTACTCTGATTTTTAGGGTGTTACAGGTTGGTATCAGAGCTCTAGTTTAAGCGAACTAGGCATGAATGTAAGATGTCTAGACTTAGACTGAGTTTGATAGGCATTGATTGTGAGATTAGGTAGAACTTCTGAGATGGGTTAGTCTTAGAATCGACGGAGGTTATGTTAATCAAGAGTTGTGATGATGGTAACAAGAACCCTTATGTGTTATATGTTCATAATCTCACTTAGCTAATGTGATTATGAGGATATTTTACGTGAGTGTAATTGGTTTGCTAATGTTATGACAATTGGTAGACGTAACGGTACGTTTCTTTCGTGCGTGTTTCAGTTAAACTCTTCCTTACCCTTTCTCGTGCTTGTGTTTATCTGCTCTACCTTAGTATGTTGACCGTTAGAGTAGTGCGAAAGTCTCTAAGCGAGTAAGCTAAGGAATGATTGTTGTTTATAACAATGTCTCTTTGGAATTATAGTAAGTGCGTGGAACGCATTAAGTTAATCATCTTGAGCCAGATTTGTTGGTGGAATTAGGATTATATCTTGTTAGATAGATTCTATTTCAAGGAGTTTTATAAGTTAATTAATGGGATGGTTGCCCTAAGATGCCTGAGGCATCCGGTTGACTATAGTACGTCGGGATGTTGGGAAGCATAGTATTAAGATGTGAGTGCCGACCGAATTCATGCATTAAATTTATTCCTAAAATAAGGTTGCATAAATTGCTTTTTATGATCGCCAACCATAAAGTGATTTACCTTGTAACGCTTTGGCCAAAAACATTTAGCACTCAACATATTTTAAACTATGAGTATAAGCATGCTTAAAATGGTTTGTTGCACTGATTTCAAATGGTTATCAAAACTCTCTTTGTTCACGTCTTGTGTTTAAATGCTATTTTTGGATGTCGAAATATCTGTGTTTTAACGCTTTTGAGTTAATGGGCAAGTGGTTGTGGAATTTTGACCTTGACATTGGATCTCTTCCACGTATGTCAATGGTTTTAAAGGAAAAGTTATTCCCATGCTTTTGAGTAGGAGCTTCTTGGGAATTTTTAGTTGTGTGAGTTTTGTTGAATTCTTGAAGTTTTGTTTTGCGGATTCTTTTGTCGCATGTGTATATTTTGTGATGCGTGAGTTTAATTTCATTGCGTGCAAGTTATGAGTTCTTTGGGCGTCGTGTCTCATCAAAAATCTTGTCAAAATGGTCGCCTTATCCTGTGTTGCAAAATGGAAATTTGGACACCACTTGATTTTAGCATTAATGAGTTTTATGAAAATCCAGTTGGATTATGGTGTCTCATCTTACGACATTAGTATCGCGTAAATAATTTCAGGAACATGTGCATATGCATCATTGTGTGCGTTAATCTCAGGGTTTTGTTAACAAATGTCAATCGTCGTGTACTATGTGCATTGAATTTAAGTATAACGTTGGTGTGAATGATTGCATAAACGATTTATGTTATTTTTTTTTAAAAACAGGACTTTCGTTCTGATCGTATTTCCATCATTAACTCTTACTATTAAAATTTCCGCAAAGCATTTGGCGAGTTAGCGGCATTTTGTCGTCGTAATTTCTATTTTGGTCAATTGTATTTATCTTTACAACGTGAAACTTTAAACTCGATTCGAAATCTTAATTGCATCCCCGTTATTTTACCGCCTTTGGGGAATGATTTGTTGCATATGGGGTGAGTTGAAAATTCTTTTGTTGCAACGTCTCTTGGTTATAGAGAAGGAATTTTAAAGATAAAATTGTGATTTTCCCTTTTTGGAGTTGTACAAACAATTGTTGCACATGTTGAATTGCAAGAACCTATTTTCACGTTTATAGCGTAAATTATTGCGTATGTTTTACTCGGTATTTCTCAAGGTGTGAGTATTTTTTTAAGTTTTCGTATTCGGTAACTTGGATTGTTTTAACAGCATAAATTGCTCATGTCGAGCTAGAATATTTCAACAAATAAATAGCGTGGTTTACACATTCTGGGTGATTTTGTACACGTAAAATCTACATTATGAATTATGCATCTTAGAATATTTGCATTCATGAAACCTTTGGAAAATCTTTGGTCCCAACACGTGTTGAGTTTTGAGAAAGCATGTATTTGTAATGTGGGTTTTCATAAGCATTGTTTAAAGACATTTCATTTTTGGGGAACACCGTTAAATGTCGGTTAAATGTGTTTTAAGGTTTACGAGACTTTCGTTGGAAATTTACGTGAAGTGTCGGGCCTTTGGCTCGGATTTTGACTGAATGAGTCGTGTGGACATTTGTCTGGATTTATAACCGCAATGAAGGATTTTAGTATGATGGAGTTTAATTGTGTTTTTGGTGAGTTAAAATTGATTTGTGAAAACGGTGTGCATGCCAAAATGTTTATTTTAAAGAGTTTATGTTTTACATTCAATGTTCTAAAAAACTCGCCGCACAGCCGCCATGGCGCGCCATGGCACCAAGGCTTGTGTCTCACGCCACGTTAAGCCCGTGGCACGCCATGGCCTAATGTACAATTTCGTAATGCATTATTTGATTTTTCTTTACGTTTTTAATGTCTTATTTGCAAGTTTTTTAATATATACCATAATTTAACTTGTTTATTACTATTGACTAATTGAGTAACACTACAAAACATATGTTTTTCTATATAATGATATATATGAATTAGAAAAATGACGCCATAAGTCACGCCTTGAAAACGCCATGGCCTCGTCGTGGCTCCTAAGGCTTGAGGCTTGGCCTTGCCGCCACGCCACGCCTCACGTCATTTAGAACCTTGTTTACATTAAAGTGTTAACTGCTGATAAGTTTTGATTATTTTGAAATGTTTAGTTTTATGAACATGTTGAGACACCCATTTTGGGATCTTTGGTTATCTTGGTAAATAAATCATGTTGAAGTGTTTCTTTGATGATTTTACATATATATAATTAGAGTTCAATTGACGTAAGTGTCATTTGGTGTATTTGATCTTATAAACCTTTTTCAGAAAATGCATATTATTGTGTTATGAGGCCTTTTGAAAACATAAGGGTATGAGTTCATTTGGAAAACGGTTTGTTTCAACCAACGATGAGATTTGAGTTAATCGTACTTTTGGTCGTGTTTGCATAATAATTGGTCAAACGTGTTTCAATGTTTATTTCGGCTTTCATTTGGGTATTTACGTAAACCGTTGGGTCGTTGGCTCAGTTTTGACTAAATGAAGTCTTGAGGACATTTGTACGGTTTAAAAACAGTTGTGGAATTTTGGAGTATGATGGTGATTATTTCATGCCATTGGGAGTTACATGTTTTCTTTTTGGGAGCTTTGGTCTTCTTTTGGAGTCGTGTAAATTTTGACAGTGTTGTATTGGATCCATAGGACGTAAGTTTGCCTGTTTTGGAAAGCCTAAGTTTTTGGTTACTGTGGTAACCGCTTGGGTTTGCTAGCGAGTAGGCGATAAGTGGCTCAAGCCGCTGAGTTGAAACTCGTTTAGATTGGATAGGCACCCATGTTCGTAAGACCCTGGAGTGGAACTCGTCGGAGTATGGCAAGGGGCAATAATAGGTCTGAGGATTGTGATGTCTGGTATGGCATGGGAACTAGGACCGGTATGTGTGGTGAAATCCAATAACATCACGGGTGGCCCCATTCATGTGTTCTCGCCACCCAAGATGGAAACGTTTAGAGGTCATGCGAGGAAGGTTTATGGGCGGCCTACTTGCGTGTCCTTCTATTCTCTTTGTGTACGGGTCTCTCCGTCGTAGACCCAGGATATTTTAAACACTAATGTTATATTTTTACCAACTTTGGTTATGTGAAGTCGACGGTAAATGATGGCTTTAATATTGGGTTCTTCCCACGTATATTAAGGTTTGAATGAAATGTGTTATTTCTGCGTGTTGATATTTAGTTTTCTTTCGTATTTTGGTCGTATGGGTGTTGGGCCTAGTGTCCATGTTTTCGGACGTACGATATGGATAGTGTTACTAATATTTCATACTTCGAGTTATACAAGTTGTGTCAATTTATAAAACGTAATTGCAATGAAGTATCCGTCTTTGAAAGTGTATGACTTTGAAAAGGAGTTGTTTCCATGTTTTAAAGTTCATTATTTGAAAGGTTCTGATTTAAAGAGAAGTTCATCAATCTAAATGCTTTTACTTATGTAAAACTCTTGAGCTCTCTAGGCGTTAAGCTTAAACCCTTTTATTTTATCTACATGTGCATCATTTCCTGTTGGGAGTACGGTTCTAGCAGTGCTTAGAGGAGTCGGGCCTTAGCCTTGAGCTAGAGTAAGTTGTTGGTAAAGTCTTCCACAGGTTGGAGATAATGTCTACGCATGGGTTTCTGTAGCGCCCGTCCTTTATAGTCCGAGTGTGTAGATTGGTGGTATGTTTAGAGGTTAATCTTTATAATGTAGTTGTAGACGAAGTATTTATGGAAGTATTAAGAAATTTGAATAAGGGTTATTTCCAGATTTGGGGTCAAATCGGAGTTGAGTGATAGCATAATCTGTGTTAACTGATTGCCGGAAAGACGCATTGGTGCGCCTTGTAAGAATATCTTTATCGATATTAGGAATGAA
The DNA here is from genome assembly GCA_023525745.1 of Arctium lappa. Classification (NCBI taxonomy): domain Eukaryota; kingdom Viridiplantae; phylum Streptophyta; class Magnoliopsida; order Asterales; family Asteraceae; genus Arctium; species Arctium lappa. Next base: position 51,318,567 of record CM042064.1, read on the forward strand.
TCAGTGAAATCTGAGAGTTTTGGGAAGATTAGCGTCAACCGTTGGCTTTGAGTTCAGAACCGTGCAGTTTGAAAGAAATTGGTAGATGGAAAGTTAAGGTCGCTAATTTCCTGGAGATAGTAATTGTCACCTAAGGTTGGGAGGCAACCGTAACCTTGGGAGTAAAGGTTACCTTGAAGTGTTGAGTGTTCGCTCGGTTAGGAGTGATTTATGTCCAAGAAGGGTAGCTAATGTGGATGTCGGTATTAGGATCTCGTTAATGATTCTGGCATTTGGGTTTGAGACGATCTTCTCTGCGGACAGTGTTCCATTGAGAAGAGTAGATTTCGAGGACGATATCGTTCTAAGGTTGGGAGAATTGTAACACCCCGAATTTCGTTTGGTCGTTTTGCGAGGTTGTTTAGAGAAAAAGGAGCTTTCTGTGCTGGTCTACAGGGCGCACGGGTCGTGCGCCCTCCTTCAGGAAATCCGCACGGGTCGTGCGCAAGGGTCAGGGCCCGGCAGTGGCTTTCGCACGGTCCGTGCGCCATCCCTCTTTGAAAACGCACGGGCCGTGCGCTGTGTTGGGAAGGGTGAGATACTTTGCTAAAATATCTCATTTTGTTGGATTACTGATTTTTCTCTCAAATCAATCCCAGTTTTCTCTCTCTCTTCATTTTCTCTCTTTTTCTCTTTCGATCTTCAAAGGCTAGTTTAGTTGCTAGTTTTCGGTGTTTCTAGCAAGGGGTCGGTGTTTTAAGCTTCACCTCTTCGTCGTGATCGTTATCTGTTTTTCCGGGTTTATTCTGAAAACCTACCGGTGAGTTCCTACTACCATTTTACAAACTTTATACATGTCAAAACTCTTATTTGCGAAATCCGAAGTATTTCTACGGTATGATTTCATGTTCTCTACATTTTGATATAAATGAAGTTTTTGGTGATTTTTGGGGTTCCCGATCAGTTTTGACTAAAATGACTGGTTCCGCCTTATTAAAGTAAAATGATGTTTCACTTGCACATTATGTGAATATGTGAAAAGAATGTTTTAGAACTCATTTAATGATTTTCATTCTTACCAGAAGTTGAACTGGAAATGATATCTTGTTTATAAAGTGTGTTTATATCATATGTTTATTTATGGTTGGTCACATATGTTGTTGTGACGAGTCTGTACCATTACTAGTGGATCCCTAGGTTTTGAGTCGACTGTATTATTGGGAGGTCATATTCCCCATTTTGTAACTATGGATGCATAGGTTCCTAGAGGGCAACTTGGTACGGTTATATGAGGCCGCATACTAGCCATGGTTCATAGTGATCCTAGTGAAGGAGTATACATTGGTTTTGCTTGGGGCTAGATCTCACATTTTAGCACAGACTTATGTGTTCGTATCCTCGGATTCCAATTGTTTAGCTCATAACTCGGATTTTGGCCTACTTAGTGTTACGCCACCATCCTTGGTAAAATGGTCTTTTTGTCATCGTTTAATGAGTTTTGGACCGAAAAGGCCCGGTTGTGGCGAAATGTTATCTTTATGAACTAAGCCTTTATGAAAAGATTTCCTTATGCTACTGATGTTTTTATCTTTTGAGCTTTATACACTGTACCAGGATTTAAGTCTGACACTTTTTCTCAAATGATGTGTATAACAGGTTTCCCTTAGCGGTGGGTTGCCGGGGTTTTGAGAGACGGGTTTGGTCTCGAGGCATTTTGAGATGACTATTATTGTTTCAGGGCATTTGTTAAGTCCCATTCTTTTGGTACATTATGGGTTGTCAACTGATGTAATCTTGATATAGGTGTCTAGATTAGTTTGTTGACAAACTCTATATCGGTACAGGTTTTTGTAAAGTCTTAAGGACTGATCCCCTTCTTGGGAGGTTATTATCAATACGAATGTCATGTTGCCAAGTTTTTCAGGTTTTAATTTACTCTGATTTTTAGGGTGTTACATAACCAACAAAATAGTGTTAACCTTGTTAACCTATTCGGACTAATAGGATTTTAGTATTTTTCTTTATTTTAGTAAACACATGGGGCATTTATTAGGTGTAGTTTAGGGAATTTAAGGATTAAAATTGGTTAATAGTAATATTTACATTCCTAGATTAACATATGGATAAATATGGAAGATATATTTTTAGAATTTCTTTTTAAAAAGATTAATCATATTATTCATCTTGTTCCTAATTCATAGCATCATATTCACGAGTTTGTTTCTTTGTTAAAAAGTTCATATATGCTCCTCAAAACCCGATTTCATATATGCACATCTAACCATTTATACCCAATTTCATATATGCACATCCAACCATTTATACCCAATTTCATATATGTACATAACTTTTTTTGTCACCCTGGTTGCTTTACACTTAATGAGAGGTTCATATACGCACATAAAATACAAGTTCATATATGCACATCAAAACCCAATTTCAAATATGGTCATCAAATCCCATTTCATATAGGCACATCAAACACAAGTTCATAAATGTACATCACACTCCAATTTTGGAAACGACCATTTTAGACATGGTGTGAAACAAGGGTGGTTTCCTTATTAGGTTTTTCTATCACTTGACTATTTTACCCCTCTTCATATATGTAAAGACCCTTGTCATACATGGTAACCATTTAAATATTAAAAAAAATTGCTTTAATCTAAGCCATTGATTTTTATGATGAATGGTCATCATTGATATAAGGCGAAGGATCGTGTGAAAAGTTGATGTTAATGTGAGAAGTGGATCTGAACCATTTGGGTTGTGGCACACCGGTTAAGCCTTGGGGGATATAGTGGAAATCTCATCTACCCCGGGTTCAAATCCAAGCGCTACCAAAGCCTTTGTAGCCATTGAGGTTCACCTACGAGAACTCCAGGTTGTTCGTGGTCGTCCAGGGGATTAGTCGGTGCGCGTAAGCTGGCCTGGAAACCAACGGTTACCAAAAAAAAACCATTGATCACTTTTAATCAAATGCCCTTCCATGAATTGGCTTAGAAGGGGATTGATCTGATGCATCCCATCCTAATGTGCATCAATTTCTCATCCAATGGTTGATAACCATTTCTCACGTCAACCTCAACTTCTTATCATAACCCAACCAGTGTTCAAAAAGGCGCGTCATGGCGCGATATGGCGCAAGACGCGTCTCCGCCGTTACGAAATGGCCCATAACGTTTCTGTAAGGCGTGGCTCACGCTATGGCGCCTTAAGGCGCGCCATGGCGCGCCGCGACGCGCGTTTTTTCTAAGACGTGATTTTTTTTCAATTTTTTTTAATTTTTGATTTTTTTTATCTTTTGTGTTTTTACATTTTTAACTTTAGATTTAACATTTTTATAGATTTATCTAATCACATCACTCATAGTTTCACGAAGTCATAAACGTTATGGACTCACGATTAAAACGAAGTTGTAAAATTATTTTTCTAAGTTTTATTTTAAATATTCAATCAAAAACAATTTTTAAACTAGTAATTTATATGATTTTTCTTCTTCTAATATGAATGTACATTCTTTAATATAATTATTTAAGTGGAATAATATATATAAAACATATACGTATATATAATTTTGAATATGACATACAAATTTGCCGCCTTATGTCACGCCTTGAAAAACGCCGCGTCCTCGCCGTGGCTTGTAAGGCTTAAGGCTTGACCTCGCCGCCACGCCACGCCTCACGTCATTTTGAACCTTGAACCCAACCCTATGGTATAATGTGTGTTATATGTTACTATTAAACTAATCATTTTTACAAGATACCAAGTGTACGTAGAAAGAAAATGTGTATTAATACACCATATGTATTTTTCTACTTATAAAGATTGTGTAATAATATTTACCGTAGCATATGTTATCCAACATGAAGTATATCTTAAAAGATTGATGATAATTCATACTTACATGGATCCAAATACAAATCTGATATCTTGATGTAACCATTGAAACCTTCCATCATCACTTTACACTCTCAAGAAACAAGATCTACGACTTCTATAAAGACTTTATAAATATTCTCCAACTCCGTTTCATAAAAATAAATTCTTTTAAAGTTGTTACAGACTTATATTTCAATAAATAATTAGTAAAATATGATGATAAACATTAAAAAAAAAAATAGTGTCCCACTTTATAAAATGGAGACCACAAAGTCTTGATGTAGTTCATCCATGCACTTAACCAAATTAATTAAGAGATAATTAGGGAACAATGGATGTGTAATTAGACCTACTATTGGCTTCTTCCTTATACCAAAGTCACCCACAATAGTTATAAGTCAACCAAGAAGAAAAGGTAGGTTAAAGGTGACCATTTTTTAATCCACCAAAACCCATTGTTCTCCAAATATTGGACATGAAGGTGACAAAGTTGCTTTTTTTAGGGGGGGATTGGAAGACTTACATAGATTAGTGTTCATACCCATCTAATTAATTATAATTAGTTTACTTAATTATGTAGGTTTGGTCTTGGGCCTTGGCCTTGATTAATTAATTTGAAGTGTTATTCTTTTGAGTATTTGCCTAACATTTTCATGGTTATACCTACCATGTGGGATTAGAGTTTAAATTAACTTTTTTAATCCAGATAACAAGTTATCTTTTAGCGATATGCTTTTGAAGTCAAAGGATCATTAAGAAGTTGGTGTTGTGGATATAGGTAAAGCTGATAAAATAATGTATTTTACTTGTTACGATTTTGGTACGTGAGTGAAATGGGTTATCTATGAAATATATGATATTATCAAACATCCTTTAATATAAATATGTGAAAGAATTTGTTTCGATGAAACTAATATGTAATTATATTGAAAATAATGGTAACATACAAAGATAGTAGTGAATAATCTATTTTACCTTAATAACATTAATCTTGGTATTCAGAAGTCAAACATGAACATATTTCTTTGCGAAGAATGTTAACCCAAGTTGTTATTATAATTTATTGATATCGGTTTGCAATTATCATAATATGAAAACGATTTCTTACAAATAAATATATAAAAACAAACGTACATGGTGAGAAATATTACAATAAGTAAATAAGGATATGATTATAATCGTAAATGAAGAAGCAAGTAAATACAATCATTTCTTCTTCGATTTTTGCAACTAACAGAGTCGTAATCAATTAAATTTTTTTGTCTCAATTCGTCAGTTGGTGGCTCCACTGCTAACTGAATTCTTAAAGGAGACAGCTATAAAAACAAATAAAAATATGCGATAGAAGTTAACTATTTGCCACAAATATTATGACGGTCGTAAAGGTGTAGGCAAATTTGCACCTATGGGTTGCTCCTTTTGAATACACGAGTGTTAAAGTTGTCGACATATTTTAAGATGAACATGTTATTACTGTATATAAACATATATTGTACGAACATGACCTTCTAGCATAAAATCTGAAACAAGCATGTGGCAACTACATTTTTAGACCTTAAATGTCACAATCATTACCCCAACAAAGTGAGAACCATGATCACTAGCAAAGAAAATAAATGAAATTAGAACCAAACAAAAATGTCACTATTAAACCAAAAACCATGAATCAAATTGCAAAAAAGAAAAGAAGTAAAAGAAATATGCCAAAACAGCAAAAAGCCAAATCTCCCATCAATTGATTAGTGGGTAAGAAAACAAGCATCACCAAAAGGAGAATCATCCAAGATAACTTAAAAACACAAAAGGCCCACACACATTTTTGTTTTCAATTTAATTTCACATTTAGGTCACAAAATTGAAAACCCAAAAGGGAATTTCATGCAATTTCACATTTTGGGATATTCCGAATGGAACCCGATCTTGCTGAATCATATCGATATTAGCGTCAAACGTAAAATCCCGTTAAATCTTGCGCAAAAAAGTCTCATGGGCGTGGAGGCATTGATTCCGAAACGAAGGATAACAACAAAATATTCGCGTGACACATCTCCGATTCAACGAGAAAAGAAAGAATCTTGAAAATGAATTGTTTTTGTTAATAGTTTCAAGATTCATCCAAACCATGACTTCTTAAACATATCTTTCAAGAAAAAGAAACATCATTTGGAAAGAATCTTTGGAGTATAAGATGGAGGATCTAAAGAAAAGCTACATTCATTTACCAAAAAAAAAGGTAGGTCCCACATGAGGGATATACCCCATGAACACATTTCCTACTCATATTTCTTTTTTGTGCACCCCCCACCCACCCATTAAAAACAAAACTTCAACTAATAAGTTTTTTATAAAAGAAAAAAAAAAGGCTTCAACCACCCAAAAGATAGCCTTAAAGAGGTAATAAACTATATTGTTAGTTTAGAGCTTAGAACTCTCTAGGATCAACAAAAATGGATAAACCAGGCTGTGACTTTCTCCAGTCACCCACGGATCCGTCACTGTAGTCTTCCCCAAGCCTCTTTATGCACCATAAATCCGTGAAGGATAACACTTTCCAATGTGGGATTGCTAACTTGAGCGGGTCCTCACTCGACACCTCGGTTGCAACCACACCACACTTGTACTCCTTGGCTAGGTTATGTGCGAACCCAAATAGGGCCTTGGCGAACCGGGTGTACATTGGGCCTTCACCACCGAACCCATATAACATGTGGAACCCAAATGGGCTAAAAATCTTGGGTAGTGATGGTAACCGTAAAAACGGAAAGACCCAATCCAAGATCCGGGTCGTTTTAGCGAACACTTTTCGTAACTTCGATGCGCCTTTTACTTCTAGCTTGAACACATCTTTGCAATTCCATACACTCATAACGGCCCATGTTTCGGGCGGGTCGGATAAAAAGTTATCCGACCCGGCCCAAATGTAGGATTTGGGTATCGCGAGAAATGTGCCGAGGTTGAGATGGTTGTTGAGAACCGAGTCAATGTCGCGCGGGAAGAACTCGGTGGTGGAGAATCGACGGCGGTAGAGTGACTCGGCGTCGGATGGGGTGAGTTTGACGATGGTTATACGGTTACTCACCGGAATCCGGTGAGCGAAAACCGGGTGGACCAAGACGGAAGGGTTACGGAATTTCGAGTAGCCGCATTTTTCCGTGAAGAGACTAACGGAAGGTCGGTTAGCTTCGTCAGTGGCGATGTAGGAATACTCGGCGCCGTTATCTCTAAACCATTCTTCCATTCTTGAAACTAACTTCAATCCAGTTCTCATTCTCCTGAAAAATTCCCGAAATTAAATTTAATTAAATAATTTCAAGAAAATCGAAGAGTTTATTTCTTATAGTCATAATTAATAATTTGCGGCGATCAGTCAAGGCATGGCGTAACACATCCTTGTAAAAAAATCAACGGTTTCTTTTTCTTTCCATTTCGAGTAAAACCAAGAAAAGATTAATCTTTTTGATGTTTTGATCATTTGGGTCTACCAAAGATTCCATTTTTAGTTGATGATTTTGGTTGATCGGAGATGGGATTTTTACCGGTGAGCCGGCGAGACTCGGAGACCCAAGATGTATGCGAGTTTAGTAAAAACCGGTACCGGACGCGGAGGTTCGCCGGAATGATTCCGCGAAATCTTTTTACCACAAGTTACAGTTTTTATACAACCCCTGATCATTCCCACTATCTCCGTCGTCTCCTCCGCCGCATCTCCGCCGTTGTACACCAACTCCGCCACCTGTAATTAATTAATTTTCATTGTTATTCTTCTGTCTTTTTAATCCCAAAATTCAAGATTGAAGTAAACATATAAGAAATGAACGTTAACATATATATATGGTCAGATTCACAAATATGAGGAACACCTGTTAACCATATATATATAGAGAGAGATGGAGATTCAACGGAAAACCTCAAAAAAACGGAAAACTGAAGAAGGTAGCTCTTCATTTGGAGAGCACTTGTTCATACAGGTAAATCATGTTGTTTTTTTGGTTTTACATATGCACATGTGCACAAGTGCATACCGTTTGGATGAAGGGCTACCAAAGTGTTCTTTAGTTTTCCGTTTTTTTGAGTTTTTTCCCAAAACCCGACCATATATGTATATATATAAAACAACCCCTCTATCGTTAATCCAATGGTTAAAATGTAGGTCACATGAGTTATAAGATTTACATGGGTTCTAAATTAAACTACCCCATACATACATATATATATATATATATATATATATATATATATATATATACATACCAGCATGAGATACGAAGGAGAGTTTCGAACTCTGCAAATGGGATCACCCAAGAGATCAGTGTAGAGAGAGAGTTCGGAGTTGGGACCCACTTCACAACTTCTCTCCACTTGTTCTACTCTTTCACTATCACTTTTGTGGTTGAACTCTCTTATGACCACCGCCACCTCCGCCGTACCACCACCACCAACTCCGCCACCTTCCTCCGACATCTTTCTTTAAAGGGTAATCTAAAAAAATTAAAAAGATGATGAAAAGTTGCTTCGAAAGCTTTAGGTTATTTTTAGAGAGAGAAACCTATAGATATATATATAGAGAGAGTGAATGGTGGTTCATCATTGACGTGCTTTCTTTCTTGTATCATGGCTCTATTTATATACATGATTTTGGGGGTATAGCCTTTGTTCGAATTTTTCTTATTTAATTCTGCGCTTTTTTTAATTTTTTTTTTGTTTTTAATTAAAATTGTAATTTTTTTTATCCTATGAGAAAAAGGAAGAGGGAAATTGGCGGCTATGGCTGCGCAGTCTCTCTCTCATCTTTATTCCGATTATAATCATTTAATTTTTGATGTGAATGTGCATCCATCATGATCACTTCCATAATCATTGCCTCTGTTTTAAATCACTTCAAAGTTATTTTATGGAAAATAAAATATGATTTACTTTTAATTAACATATTTAAGCATATTCTTGTCGACATATAATATTAATATAATCTTCAAACTCCAAAAATCTCCGATGGAGACATATATAAATAAGATATATATATATATATATATATATATATATATATATATATATATATATATATATATATATATATGGAGTATATAATCTTTAAAATTCAAGAATCTGCGATGGAGTTTAGTTGGTTTTCGGGATGTATAATTATTGATTTTGATTTGTTTTAATTATATAAGTTTTAAATATATAAAGATAGTAAAGAGTTAATTTGTGAAAATAGTTCCCATTTCAGGCTTTATGCGTTAACTATAATAATTTGGAGAAAATACACATTGAATTGCATTTAAGTCAATTTAAGTATGTGTATTTTGTTCCAAAATAATTTGATTTTAAACATTGGTGTTAACAACAATTCCGGGATTTTTGTAATTTGATTTTGAGTGAATTATGAATTTGGTCCATGTGGTTTTGTATTTTCTCTGAGACCCATGTTTTACGAAAGTGAACTTTTCAAGCAGGCACTTGAAGGGTTGAGCCTGGAAGTGCTATCGGGGAGGTAGACACTAGGATCTCCGTCGCTTGAAGTAATGCATTGGAGGTAGTCTTTAAGTGTATAGGGCCTTTAAGTGTATCGGGCCTTTAGGGTGGAGTTCATTGTAATGTTCACCAAGGTCAACCGTCTCTTGAGGTTAAACTTGTTAAAAAGTCGTAGGGACACTTGGACTTTTTTGTCGTGAGGTGTCATGCGATTAACGTTGCAAGGGTGACATAATTTTGTGTTCCTCTACTCTCAACGGATACGGGTCTCCCTCGTCGTCGGCCATCGGTATTTTAAATGTTAACGCCTTACTTTATTATCGTTGGATTTGTGTGGTCGACTGTAAATGATGACCTTAATATTGGGTTTCCCCCGCGTATATTAAAGTTTGAATGAAATACGTCTTTCCTATGTTTTGATATTTGGTTTCCTTCCGTTTTATGGTCAGGTGAGTATTGGGACTAGTGTCCATGTTTTCGGTGACGTATCGTATATGTATGGGTTATTAACCATGATTTATGGGTTGAGTATTTTGCCCCACCCGTGCTTCGGTGTTTTGGGATACAATGTTTTATCCATGTTTATAAAATTGGGAGCCAATCCATATTCTCGTTTCGAATGAGTTTGGGGTTACATCATTTTATAAAGCATGCTTTGTAATGAGGTGTCCATCTTTGAAAATGCATGGTATTGGAAAAGAGTCGTCTCCAAGTTTAAAGTAAATCATTTGAAAGCTTTTGATTTTAAGTGAATCTCATTCCTTTTAAAGATATATGTGTTCATGTAAAACTCTTGAACTCATTAGGCGTTAGCCTAACCTTTTATTTGTCGGCATGTGCAACAGGTCTCGGTTGAAGATAGTTTTAGTGACACTGTGAAGAGAGAAGTGCTAGTTGTATGCTCGTAAAGTGAGTAGCTTGGTGAAGTCTTCCGCGTTGGTTTGTGAAGAGCAACTTGTATTGGAGTTAAGTAGCACCCGACTTCGGTTTAGTCCTTGTATCTTTAGTGGAGTTTATATTTATTGAGGTTAATTATAGAATTTTAACTTGAGGTATATTGAGTTTTGATTTGTAGGAGGAAGTTTTGTCCCTCACTTGATGTTATCGAAATTATAAATTAGTTGCTCTTTCCAATTTTGTGGGTGTTACAAGTTGGTATCAGAGCTTAAGTTTGAGAGAATTAGGTGTTGATTTGGAATGCCTAGACTCAAACTAATGTTCTTTTAAGTAATTGAGAGATAGAATTTCACCAATAGGCACTTTAAGATAAGATGTTTTGAGACTAATGGAGTCACTAGGAACGAAAAATCACGTTGAGGGTAACAAGAATGATCATGTACAGTACGTTCATAATTGCACCTGACCAGTGTTATGGTGAACCTACAAGTTACATGTGTATACTTGGACTACTTTGATGTGACGACCATTGGGGTAATGAAGAAGTTTCTAAGTGGGTAGCCATTTAAAAAGGTTAATGATTTTAACATTCGTCACTTAGGGTGACAGTAAGTATAAGAACTGTATTAAATGAACCATTTTGAGTCGAAATGATTGGTTGATTTAGAACCATAGACTTTTGGAACCAACATTATTCAAGGAGAAATTGTAAGGTGAACCTATGAAATCCTTGATTATTGCCTTAAGATGTTTGCGCATCCAGGTGATGATAGTGTGACTAAGAAATTGAGGAGCGTGGTTTCGAGATGTTGAGTGTCGATCACCTACAAGCACAAAAAACTTATTTCTAAAATAAATTGCATCAATTGTTCATCATGTTTCAAAATTATCGTGTGGATTATATTACGAAATCGTGGGAAATGTTTGTCACACACAAGATTTTAAGCCATGATTTTAAACATGCATAAAATTATTTTATTGCATGCGGTTGCAAACTTTGTTGAGACTTTCTTTATTCTCGGTGTTGTCCAACACTATTTTCGGATATTGTGATGTCCGTATTTTGATGTTGTTTAGGGTCTTGGACAAGTAACCGCGACTTATGACTTTAACATTGGATCTCATCCACATATGTTAAGGCTTTGGACGAAGAGTTACCTTCCATTATTTTCGTGTTTGAGTTCTATTGAGAATTTTATTCCATGCGATTTTGTTGATTTGATGTGAAGATTTTAATGGCATCTAGTTGTATTGTTTTCCCTCGAGTTTTGTGTGAGCAGTTTGGTTGCATATAGTATGCATACATGTATTCTATTTGGAATTTCCGTCATGGTGTCTTAGCCAACATTTTAGAACGATAAGAGCTTATTGTTATTTGGCTTTGAACTTGAAACCGACATAAATTATTTTATGTTTTAACCAAAGTGCATGCACATATCACCTTAGTAGTTTTGTGAAATAAACTGATGTGTGTGGGTCTTGAGAGAAATTTTATTTCATGTCATTATATAGTTAAATGAGATATTTTCGAAACTTGATTATGTGAATTTCCCCTTTGGGAGTCTTGTACAAATGCCTTGTTATACACTGTTTTTAGTACGTAAAATTATTTCTCATCTATGGCGTAAATTGATGCATGTTGGGACCATAGTGGTCCATTTGAAAAGTTTGTTGTGTATCTTTGTTTATTGTCATTATTAGCTTGAGTAATGACCAAACAATTTTCAAAATGGTTTTATGTGTGTAACGTTTTAGACCACTTTGTACACCTACCGAGTAAACGGTAGTTGATTTTTATTCGTATGACTAATTGTTATAAAGCTTTTACATTTAGAAGTTTTATAAAATTTCAATTTGGCATAGTAATTTTAAAAACCTTGAACTCATTAGAGCTAAAGATGCAAATCCTCTTGTGATAGAGGTCGTAATTAAGGACTAAAGGAGTCCTCGGAGATTGAAATGTAGGAAGACCTGACTTATGGTTAGTTTCGAATCTTGGGTTTCAGTTTCATGAACTGGTTCACGCATGAATGGTTGAGGTATTAGATTTATAAATCCCCCAGTTATTTAAGTGAAAATTTTTCTGTTTCGGTAAATCTTCGAGATTAAAAAATTGTGTGGTTGTTTGATTATGGTGGGATATGAGTTGTTGGGCTAATTGTTCAACGTCTTGCATGTGTTGAAAGTGTACCACCCGGGCAAGACTTCGAAAATAAGGGAATATTGTGGCTCATTTGCTAGAGATGTAAGATTGGGATTTTAGTGCCCTGTTAGGTGTCAACTTTAATTCGGCAATACAAGTCTGGAATGGAATATGTGGTGGTATACCCACGTTTGCAGTGTAGTCGTTTCGGAGGATAAGCGTCGACACTCGGTTTTAAGGACAATAACCATTGGGGTGCTTCAGTGCACTTCCGTTGAACCTGATGTGCTTGCAAGTTAAGTGGTAACTTTAAGGAGATTAGATGTCGATAATTAGGTATCGATCATTGGTATTTCTATAATCGGCAATGCTTTTGTCGATCTATCAATCGATGCTTGAATGCATTATGAGAGTTGTGTAGTTGTGAAGTTCGGGGGAACCAATTATCTGTAGAGTGTAATGGTACATTTTTGGCTGAAATGCCAAACCAATGCTTTAATTAAGGGGAAGTTTGAGAACCCTTACAGATGTTGTGCTTGTGTCAGCTTGAGGAACGAATTTGTTGTTATGTGGAAATCGGACCAAACTAGTGATAAGAATTTCGTCAAGGGAAGGACGATGAATCTTTGGTAGTATTGATTTTTGGGGGACTTGGAGAGAATGTCGGGGTAGGCCTTAAGTGAAAGTCGATGATTGAGGAGACCATGATTTTTCGAAATTGGAAGTATCGTTTCTGTAACGACCACGAATGATCCACTCAGTAGTCTTATACGGTTTCCTTCACCACTCGGGTACTCGGAATTGAAAAGAATATGGTCAAACTAGGATTGAATCGTTTCTGCAAAGTTTGTTGCGTTTTGAATGCAAGAATAGAGTGTAACATAAATCCGTGAAGGACAAGTAGAAGTATTTAAGGGTAATGTTCGCCCTGGGGTGACCTTGATGGAAGTGGTTAGTTAAGATTGTAAGCTACTCTTGAGGTAATATGAACAACCTTAAATAGGAGGTAATCGGTTTCGTATATGAGGCAAGGTATCGTAGAGACATCCCTTTAGAATAGATAACTTATTAGTCTCACTAAATACACATTTGGAAGTTTGGTCGGTGCCTGATTTCGAGGACGAAATCTCTTTTAATATCGGGAGGATTGTAACACCCGTGATTTTGGAGACCCTTAACCCAAAATATCGTAACCGTATGACCATCGTAATGGAGATTTAGTAAGGTTTTACTTCCCTCTTTGTAGTGGAGCCATCGAGGATCGAATCGGACGCAAAAACAGAAAGAAACCGGGGGAAGTGGATTCCCGCGCTTTGGTGCGTGGCTTTGAGTTCGTGGCACAAGTCGCCCAAGTTGTTGGGTCGACATCAAAAGACACACGCGGCCTACCACACGACCTCAAGTCGCGGGCAAGGCCGCAGGAGCGACCTGGAAGCTTAAAATCGATATTTTTGGGGGGTTTTCTTCATTTGGTTGCATCTCCTTCATCCTAGGTCCGATTTGGGTGATTCTTGGACCTAGGGTTTCGTTTTTTGAAGCTTTTTAATATGAGATAGAAGAGGATTGGTGATCTTGGGTTGATCCAAGGGTTTATGGTCAAGGTAATATACTCACTTCTTCCTTTAAATACTAGGGTTTGATGTTTTTTTTATCATCTTCCTTACACTCTTCAACTTTGGTATGATTTTGGTAGCTTTGAGGTAAAGAAAACCTTGTGGGATTTGTGGTAAAACCTAAATTTAACCTAAATCTAGCAAGGTGAGTTCAAGTTGATTTGTGAAAACATTGTACAAAATGTTCATTTTAAAGTGGTTATGTGTTTTACATGAAATTATCATTTGTTGAGTTATTTGGTGGGTTTTGATCATTTGAAGTGTTTGACTTTATAAACCTTGTAAAACCCCCATATTTGGGATTTTTGGGCATTTTGATAAATAAGTCATAAATAAAAGTGTTTTGATGATTTATTGCATAAATGAAAACTATTTGGTAAATAGGCACTTTTAGTGTCTGTTTGAAGGAAGGGCTTTTTGTGTTATGGGGCGTATTGAAAGAACAAAGAGTATGAATCCATTTGGAAAACCATTTGTCCCAATCTAAATTGTATTGGAGTCTATTCAAGTATTTTGGAGCATGTATTTGCATGACGTGGGTCGAGTGCGTTTATTATTTAATTGTTGGTCTAAAAGGATTTTAAGCACTTTAGCTCGGTGTCGACTTAAAAGAGTATTGGGGACAATTGTCTGGTTTTGATGGATCAATGTAGAGCCCGGTTATGGTTCACATACTAATGCATCGTGTTGCATATTGAGGTTGATTACATGCTCGAGTGCATTGGTCATTCATGTGTAGTCATAAAATGTTAGACTGTGTTGCATTGGATTCATAGGCACGTAAGTCCGTCTGTTTTGATGGTCAATTGGGTATTTCGGGGTTGGACTCCGGGACCCATGTTTTATGATTGTGAACTTTTTAAGCAGGCACTAGGAGGGTTGAGTCTGGAAGTGCTACCGGGGAGGTAGGCACTAGGATCTCCGCCGCTTGAAGTAATGCCTTGGAGGTAGTCTTTAAATGTGTCGGGTCTTCGGGGTGGAGTTCATTGTAATGTTCACCAAGGTCAACCGTCTCTTGAGGTTAAACTTGTTAAAAAGTCGTAGGGACACTTGGACTTTTTTGTCGTGAGGTGTCATGCGATTAACGTTGAAAGGGTGGCATAATTTTGTGTTCCTCTACTCTCAACGGATATGGGTCTCCCCCGTCGTCGGCCATCGGTATTTTAAATGTTAACGCCTTACTTTATTATCGTTGGATTTGTGTGGTCGACTGTAAATGATGACCTTAATATTGGGTTTCCCCCGCGTATATTAAGGTTTGAATGAAATACGTCTTTCCTATGTTTTGATATTTGGTTTCCTTCCGTTTTATGGTCAGGTGAGTATTGGGCCTAGTGTCCATGTTTTCAGTGACGTATCGTATATGTGTGAGTTATTAACCATGATTTATGGGTTGAGTATTTTGCCCCACCCGTGCTTGGGTGTTTTGGGATACAATTTGTTATCCACGTTTCTAAAATTAGGAGTCAATCCCTATTCTCGTTTTGAGTGAGTTTGGGGTTGCATCATTTTATAAAGAATGCCTTATAATGAGTTATCCATCTTTTAAAATGCATGCTATTGGAAAAGAGTCATCTCCAAGTTTAAAGTAAATCATTTGAAAGATTATGATTTTAAGTGAAACATTCTTTTTAAAGATATATTTATTCATGTAAAACTTTTGAGCTCATTAGGCGTTAACCTAACCTTTTATTTGTCGGCATGTGCAACAGGTCTCGGTTGGGGATAGTTCTAGTGACAATGTGAAGAGAGAAGTGCTAGTTGTATGTTCGTAAAGTGAGTAGCTTGGTGAAGTCTTCCGCGTTGGTTTGTGAAGAGCAACTTGTATTGGGTTTAAGTAGCACCCGACTTCGGTTTAGTCCTTGTATCTTATTTGAGTTTATATTTGTTGAGGTTAATTATAGAATTTTAATTTGAGGTATATTAAGTTTTGATTTGTAGGAGGAAGTTTTGTCCCTCACTTGATGTTATATCGAAATTTTAAATTAGTTGTTCTTTCCAATTTTGAGGGTGTTACAATAAATTATTAAATTATTATATAGAAAATAATTATACATATAAAATCTTTTAATTTGACTTATTTTATCCAGTTTTTAAACAAAAAAAAAGAAGTTTAGAAGGTTTAGAAATTTATAATTTCATTTCCATATGAACGGATTAAGTTTGGAAACATACACATGTACTTCATTTTTTAAAAAAAGCCTAAACTTATATTTTCCTTTCCATGTGTATTGGTTGGCTCGATAAGATCACCAAAACCCACTATAGCCTACTAAGAACTATTAAAGCCTAGTAAGAACCAATATATGCCAACAAAACCTTTTATGACTTATTAAGGTCTAATAACACTAATGGTGACTTAATACGTGTTTGCATGCAGATATGTACTACATATATGCATGTGATGTGTATTGGGATCAGTAAGGCCCACTATAGCCTACTAAGAACCACAAAAGCATATTAAGAACCAATATAGACCAACAAAACCTTTCATGACTTATTAAGTCCCAATAGCACCAATGGTGACTTAATATGTGTTTGTATGCAGATATGTACTGCATATATGCATGTGGTGTGTATTGGGATCAATAAGGCCACTAAGGCCCACTATAGCCTACTAACAACCATTAAATCCTAGTAAGAACCAATATATACCAACAAAACCTTTCATGACTTATTAAGGCCTGATAATACTAATGGTGACTTAATACGTGTTTGTATGCAGATATGTACTACATATATGCATGCGATGTGTATTGAGATCAATAAGGCCCACTATGGCCTACTAAGAACCACAAAAGCATATTAAGAACCAATATAGACCAACAAAACCTTTCATGACTTATTAAGGCCCAATAACACTAATGGTGACTTAATATGTGTTTGTATGCAAATATGTACAACATATATGTAATACCCAGTTTCGAAATTTTGTTAATTTTGGAAGTTGGGGGAAAAAGTGAAGCGAGATCCAAAGTTCAGGGGGGTAAAGTGGAAATTTGGTTTTATATAATCAAAACTATCAGATATTTGAGATTGATATCTCAAATATCAGTCGACCTAAGTTTTAAGAAAGAAAGAGTGAAAGAGAAAAGGCAGAGAGAAAGAAGAGAAAGAGAAGGAGGATCTTGAAGGATTCGTCCGTTTTTGTCAAATAGAGGTATGTTTTTAGCTTCATGCTTCTTTCTGCATGTTATAGTCGGTAAATAGACGTGTTAATCGAGCTTTTAACCGTATATTTGATCGATTTAATCGATCAAAAGAGTTCTGGGTTTGAACTGTGTTAAACCGACTCTGTTCTTGAGTAAGACCGGAAGATGATACATCGGTCTTATGCATTAGACCGATGTGATATTAGACCGGTTGAGGCATTCGACCGGGGTTATGTAAGACCGATCGATGCATTTGACCGGAGTTATGTGTAAGACCGGATGTTTGTTTAGACCGGAGGTCTGTAAGACCGAAGGTCTAATCGACCGAAGGTCTGTTCAACCGGAGGTATGATTCGACCGGAAGTATGATTCGATCGGAGGTATGTTTGATCGGAGGTGTGTTTGACCGATAAATTGTTAATTGGTCCAAGAGGTTTTTAATCAGTTTGGTTTTGACGGGGTTAAAAACAGTAGATTTCAATTGATGAGTCTTTTGAAAGAAAGAGTGTTAGTTACAAGTTAGCTTACCTTTGTTTTAATACCATCGTAGGTGGTGTTAATTGGTAAGAAGTCAGAGTTAATTCGGAAGAATTAAAGGTGAGTCTTTTAACTAAATCTTTTATGATTTGAGCAGTTAATTTATAAATGTGAGTTTTGATATACTGTGCATTTATAGAATAAAAGTTAGTAGAATTATTTCAAATGATTTGATTTAATTAGTTGGGCATGTTTATGCTCAGGGTATATAAACTTGTTTTATATACTGGCAGGACCAAATGTATGCGTGCATTTGAGTCAGAAGTTTGACCTAAGTCGGGAAGTGTGACCCGCCTGCTCGTACCGGGGAGTGTGGCCCGTTTATGCTATTAGGGTGTGTCCCTAAAATAAAGCAGTGCGAGACATACATACCGTCTTTGACGGGAATGTTGGTCAGTAGTTGAAAGTACGCTTGCGAGCGTAGAAAGTGGTCATTGATGGCCAGTAGAATTATTTATGTATGTGAAGCATAAAGTGTTTTAAAGTGTGATTTAAAGAGGAGGCATGTATTGAAATATATGCAGTTATGTTTAAATGTTTTAATTAATATTTGAACTGTATAGTAATGATTTGAGGGGACTCACTAGACCTTTTGGTCTAACCCTCGCTGTTTCAAAACTTTAATTCTATTTCAGGTTATCGCAAGATAGCAGATAAAGGTAAAGAGAAGGTGTGAGCTTTAAGCAGGAGATAGAAGACTTCCTGCCATAGCTATTCTTTTGAGAGACTCAGTTGTGTAATAGTTGATATTTAAGACCCTTGTACTCTGAAATGTAAGCTTGGGACAATATTTAGTAATAAATGTTATTTTATTATGTAAAGAAATGTTCAGGTTGTTACAATTGGTATCAGAGCATTAGTTTAAGGGATCTAGGTGACCGGATGGGCCTAGACTTAAACTGAGATAGTAGAAGCACAACTGAGTAGTAGGAAGACCGTAAGAAGATGACATTAAGGTAGTAAGGACTAGCATGTAAGGTAAATTTGGAATTCCATTTGGCCAGTGTAATTATGAATTTACAAGTACATGCTTTTGCTTAAACTACCGTAATGTGTAGCATGTGAGATTAAATATCTTATGTTTATTCTTAGCAGAAGTATGTCTGAGCGTGTGACCAGGAGTAGATCTGTAGTAAATCCAGAAATGGATCCAGAGAATGAAGTCATTGCTGAAGAGCAAATAGCTAATGTCAACCCGACTGCTAACCAAGGAAAGAGTCGAGGTCGACCTAAAGGTAAAACAGTTCAGAAAACAGCTACTCAGATAGGAGTTTCTAATGTGGGAACTCGAGGTGGGAAGACGAGTCGTGGTATTCGTCAGAATGAAAGTGTAGAGATAAGAGATGAGCAAGAAGAGTCTCATCAAGAAAGTTCGGCTTCTGTAAGGGGTCGAAAGCAGACGGGTAACCGTGGTAGAGGTAGAACGCAAGGTTTTGTTACGCAAGAAACTTTTGCTACAGAAATGGGAAAGTTGCAAGAAACTTTGAACGCTTTGCTTGCTCAGCGTAATAATGAAGTTTCAGTAAGTAAAGAAAAGAGTGAAGATAAGGTAGCAACTGAAGTGGCAGAATCTCCAGTAACTGCTATGGGTAGTCATCCTCAGTCAAGACCCATGGTGTCAGTTAAAGCTGTAACAGGAAGAGGATGTAGTTTCAAGGAGTTTGCTGCTTGCAAGCCTCCTTCGTATAAAGGGGAATGTGATCCCGTAGTAGCATTAAGGTGGATAAAAGGTATGGAGTTAGCATTTGACACAAGTAAATGTGCGGAAGAAGATAAAGTAGTTTATGCTTTGTCAATGCTGAAGGATGAAGCAGTAATGTGGTAGGATGTAGAATCTGGAGGTCAAGGTTCTGCAATAGCTAAAGAGATGGTTTGGCATGATTTTGTGAAAGTATTTAAAGCACAGTTCTGCCCTTTGGCAGCAGTTAAAAAGCTGGAAGAAGAATTTATGGGCTTAGAACAGAAAGGAATGTCGGTCAGAGAGTATACGACCAAGTTTATTGAAAAGTCTAGATTTGCAGGAATCTATGTTCCGAATGAAGAAAGACGAGTAGAACGTTTCGTCTTTGGATTAAGAAGTGATATTCGGGAATTTGTCTCGAATAAAGAACCGTTGACTTTTCAGATGGCTGTTAATGCAGCGGAGATGAGAGAGAAAGAAAAGAACAGGCAAGCCGCTGAGCGAAGTGGAGATAAGAGAAAGTGGGAAGGAACAGTTCGTGATTTCAAGCCAGTTAAGTCTGTTAAGTTTGATCAACGTCCTGTTAGTAAGTTTGAGAATAAGCCCTGCAGTAAATGTAATCGAATGCATAAGGGAGAATGTAAGATTAATCAAGAGGGTTGTTATAAGTGTGGGAAGGTTGGGCATTTGGCTCGGGACTGTCAGAATTTGAGGTCTTGTTACCAGTGTGGATCTCCTGATCATATTAGGCCCAATTGTCCACAGTTGAAAAAGGGATCAGTTGGAAGAAGTATAGAAAAGGGAAGTGAGAAAAAGGGAGAGCCAGCTAAAGCCAGAGCTAGAGTTTTCAACATGTCAGCTGAAGAAGCTGCGGAGATACCTGATGTAGTTACAGGTACTTTCTTTATAGATTCAAATTATGCAAAAGTATTGTTTGATTCAGGAGCAAATCGTTCTTTTGTGTCTCCTAATTTTGTGCATAAATTGAATGTGAAACCTAAGAAACTTAAGCGTGAATTGAAAGTAGAAGTGGCTGATAATAGTCAAGTTTTGGTAGAAGAAGTATATGATGGGAGTAGTATTGTCATTGATGGACAAGCATTTCCACTTCGACTATACCCAATGGGTATGGGAGAATTTGATGTTATTGTGGGAATGGACTGGTTGGCGTCTAATGATGCTTACATAGTATGTAATAAGAAATTGATTCGTATAGCGCAACCAGGAAAGGAAGAGATAGTAGTATTTGGAGATCGAAGGAATAGAAATTCATGTTTGATTTCTATGTTAAAGGCTAAGAAATGTTTGATAAAAGGGTGTGTGGGATTCTTAGCTTATGTGATAGATGCTAAGAAAGAAAAGAAAGGATTGGATTCAGTTCCGGTAGTTAGTGAGTTTTCAGAAGTATTTCCGGAAGATTTAACCACTTTGCCTCCTGATCGGCAAGTGGAGTTTCGGATTGATTTAGTTCCCAGAGCAGTGCCGATTGCAAGAGCACCGTACAGATTAGCACCGGCAGAGATGAAAGAAATGATGACTCAGTTACAGGAGTTGTTAGACAAGGGGTTTATTCGCCCTAGTACTTCACCTTGGGGAGCGCCAATATTGTTTGTTAAGAAGAAAGACGGGTCTATGAGAATGTGCATAGATTACCGTGAGCTCAATAAGTTGACTGTTAAGAATAAGTATCCGCTTCCCAGGATTGACGATCTTTTCGATCAACTGCAAGGAGCGAGTTACTTTTCGAAGATAGATCTGCGCTCTGGTTATCACCAGTTGAAGGTGAGAGAGGAGGATGTGTCTAAGACTGCGTTTCGTACGAGGTACGGACATTATGAGTTTTTAGTTATGCCATTTGGTTTGACTAATGCGCCAGCAGCTTTCATGGATCTGATGAATAGAGTGTGTAGTCCGTTTTTAGATAAATATGTCATTGTTTTTATAGATGATATATTGATCTATTCACGTTCTAAAGAAGATCATGAAATTCATTTAAGAGCAATTTTGGAATTGCTTAAGCGTGAAAAGTTGTATGCCAAGTTTTCAAAGTGTGAATTTTGGCTGAAAGAAGTGCAGTTTTTAGGACACGTGGTGTCGAAAGATGGGATTCAGGTTGATCCAGCTAAGATTGAAGCCATAAAAGGGTGGGAAGCACCGAAATCGCCATCTGAAGTAAGAAGTTTTCTGGGTTTGGCTGGTTATTATAGAAAGTTTATTCAGGACTTTTCTAGAATAGCTACGCCATTAACAGCTTTAACCAGAAAGAATGTTAAGTTTATTTGGGCAGAAGCTCAGAAAGAAGCGTTCGGTAAGTTGAAAGAAAGTTTAAGTAGTGCTCCTGTTTTGTCTCTACCCAATGGATTGGAAGGATTTGTTATTTATAGCGATGCTTCAAAGTTGGGTTTGGGATGTATGTTAATGCAAGAAGGCAAGGTGATTGCCTATGCATCTTGTCAGTTAAAAGAGCATGAAAAGAATTATCCGACGCATGATTTAGAGTTGGCAACTGTAGTATTTGCTTTGAAAATCTGGAGGCATTACTTGTATGGGATCAAGTGTCAGATTTACACAGATCACAAGAGTCTTCAGTATCTGTTTAATCAGAAAGAGCTTAATATGAGGCAGCGTAGATGGATGGAGTTATTAAGTGATTATGACTGTGAAATTTTGTACCATCCAGGAAAGGCCAATGTGGTAGCAGATGCTCTAAGTCGTAAGGAGCATGGAGAAATAGCAGAGGTGGTAGCATTTAGAGTTGATGTTGTTTCCAGTTTCTTGGAAGAAGTTATAAAGTTTCAAGAAGAAGCAGTATCAGAAGAAAATTTAAAAAGTGAAAGGATAGTTGGGATTGTTAACTCGTTAGTAGTTGACAATCGAGGAGTAAAGTGTTTTAATAAACAGGTATGGATCCCAAAAGTAGGAGATCTGAGGCAGAAAGTGTTGAAAGAAGCTCATAGATCTCGGTATTCAGTTCATCCTGGAACTAATAAGATGTATAGAGATTTGAAGCAGAGTTATTGGTGGCCAGGTTTAAAGAAAGATATTGCTCATTTTGTTGAACGATGTCTTACATGTTTAAAGGTTAAAGCTGAGCATCAGAGACCTTATGGAGAGCTTCAGCCGTTAAAAATTCCAGTGTGGAAGTGGGACGAGATTACTATGGATCTTGTTACGGGGTTACCACGATCACCTAAGGGGCATGATGCTATTTGGGTGATAGTGGATAGACTCACAAAGTCAGCTCATTTCCTACCGATCAAGGAGACGTACTCACTAGAAAAGTTGGTTCGATTGTATATCGATGAAATAGTGACAAGGCATGGAGTACCGTCGTCCATAGTATCAGACAGGGATGCTCGATTTACATCAGCATTCTGGAGAAGTTTACAAAGGGAATTAGGCTCTCAATTGAAATTGAGTACGGCCTATCATCCGCAAACAGATGGTCAGAGTGAGAGAACTATACATACGTTGGAAGATATGCTTCATGCATGTGTTTTAGATTTTAAAGGTTCGTGGGAGATTCATTTGCCGTTGATTGAATTTTCCTACAACAATAGTTATCATGCTAGCATACAAGCAGCTCCTTTTGAAGCTTTGTATGGTCGTAAGTGTAGAACACCTCTATGTTGGAATGAGGTGGGTGAACGTCAGTTAGCAGGACCAGAAATTGTGCAAGTGACAGCTGATAAGGTTGATCAGATTCGGGCAAGATTGAAGATTGCTCGAGATCGTCAGAAAATGTATGATGACAGACGAAGGAAAGCGATAGTGTTTCAGATAGGAGATAAAGTAATGTTGAAAGTTTCACCTTGGAAAGGGGTGATCAGATTTGGAAAGAAAGG
Source organism: Arctium lappa (assembly GCA_023525745.1). NCBI lineage: Eukaryota > Viridiplantae > Streptophyta > Magnoliopsida > Asterales > Asteraceae > Arctium > Arctium lappa. The sequence goes on from CM042064.1 coordinate 51,341,771, forward strand.
AAAGTTAAGACCAAGGTTTGTTGGACCATTTATCATCACTAATCGTGTTGGTGAAGTGGCCTACGAACTTGATCTACCAGCAAGTTTGAGTGGGATTCATCCTACATTTCATGTGTCAAACCTGAAGAAGTGTTTGGCAGAATCAAATATAATTGTTCCTTTAGAAGATATTCAGATAGATGAGAAACTAAGTTATATTGAAGAGCCTGTAGCAATTACAGACCTCAAGATAAAGAAGTTAAGAAACAAAGAGATTCGCTTAGTGGAAATTTCACCAAGGGCAAGAGTCTACGTGGGAAGTAGAGGCAGATATAAAAGCTCAGTATCCCCAGTTGTTTAACGATAGAATTCCGGGGGCGGAATTCCCTTAAGGGGGGAAGATTGTAATACCCAGTTTCGAAATTTTGTTAATTTTGGAAGTTGGGGGAAAAAGTGAAGCGAGATCCAAAGTTCAGGGGGGTAAAGTGGAAATTTGGTTTTATATAATCAAAACTATCAGATATTTGAGATTGATATCTCAAATATCAGTCGACCTAAGTTTTAAGAAAGAAAGAGTGAAAGAGAAAAGGCAGAGAGAAAGAAGAGAAAGAGAATGAGGATCTTGAAGGATTCGTCCGTTTTTGTCAAATAGAGGTATGTTTTTAGCTTCATGCTTCTTTCTGCATGTTATAGTCGGTAAATAGACGTGTTAATCGAGCTTTTAACCGTATATTTGATCGATTTAATCGATCAAAAGAGTTCTGGGTTTAAATTGTGTTAAACCGACTCTGTTCTTGAGTAAGACCGGAAGATGATACATCGGTCTTATGCATTAGACCGATGTGATATTAGACCGGTTGAGGCATTCGACCGGGGTTATGTAAGACCGATCGATGCATTTGACCGGAGTTATGTGTAAGACCGGATGTTTGTTTAGACCGGAGGTCTGTAAGACCGAAGGTCTAATCGACCGAAGGTCTGTTCAACCGGAGGTATGATTCGACCGGAAGTATGATTCGATCGGAGGTATGTTTGATCGGAGGTGTGTTTGACCGATAAATTGTTAATTGGTCCAAGAGGTTTTTAATCAGTTTGGTTTTGACGGGGTTAAAAACAGTAGATTTCAATTGATGAGTCTTTTGAAAGAAAGAGTGTTAGTTACAAGTTAGCTTACCTTTGTTTTAATACCATCGTAGGTGGTGTTAATTGGTAAGAAGTCAGAGTTAATTCGGAAGAATTAAAGGTGAGTCTTTTAACTAAATCTTTTATGATTTGAGCAGTTAATTTATAAATGTGAGTTTTGATATACTGTGCATTTATAGAATAAAAGTTAGTAGAATTATTTCAAATGATTTGATTTAATTAGTTGGGCATGTTTATGCTCAGGGTATATAAACTTGTTTTATATACTGGCAGGACCAAATGTATGCGTGCATTTGAGTCAGAAGTTTGACCTAAGTCGGGAAGTGTGACCCGCCTGCTCGTACCGGGGAGTGTGGCCCGTTTATGCTATTAGGGTGTGTCCCTAAAATAAAGCAGTGCGAGACATACATACCGTCTTTGACGGGAATGTTGGTCAGTAGTTGAAAGTACGCTTGCGAGCGTAGAAAGTGGTCATTGATGGCCAGTAGAATTATTTATGTATGTGAAGCATAAAGTGTTTTAAAGTGTGATTTAAAGAGGAGGCATGTATTGAAATATATGCAGTTATGTTTAAATGTTTTAATTAATATTTGAACTGTATAGTAATGATTTGAGGGGACTCACTAGACCTTTTGGTCTAACCCTCGCTGTTTCAAAACTTTAATTCTATTTCAGGTTATCGCAAGATAGCAGATAAAGGTAAAGAGAAGGTGTGAGCTTTAAGCAGGAGATAGAAGACTTCCTGCCATAGCTATTCTTTTGAGAGACTCAGTTGTGTAATAGTTGATATTTAAGACCCTTGTACTCTGAAATGTAAGCTTGGGACAATATTTAGTAATAAATGTTATTTTATTATGTAAAGAAATGTTCAGGTTGTTACAATATATGCATGTGATGTGTGTTGAGATCAATAAGGCCCACTATAGCCTACTAAGAACCATTAAAGCCTAGTAAGAACTAATATATACCAACAAAACCTTTCATGACTTATTAAGGCCCAATAACACTAATGGTGACTTAATACGTGTTTGTATGCAGATATGTACTACATATATGCATGTGATGTGTATTGGGATCAATAAGGCCACTAAGGCCCACTATAGCCTACTAAGAACCATTAATGCCTAGTAAGAACCAATATATACCAACAAAACCTTTCATGACTTATTAACCCCAATAACACTAATGGTGACTTAATACATGTTTGTATGCAGATATGTAATGCATATATGCATGTGGTGTGTGTTTGGCTCAGTAAGACCACTATGACCCATTATAACCTATCAATAACCACCAAAGCATATTAAGAACCATTATATCACAACAAGACCTTTATGACTTATTAAGGCCCAATAGCACCAACGGTGACTTATTACGTGTTTGTATGCATGTAGTGCATATATACATGTAGTGCATAATGGTGACTTAATACATGTTTGTATGCAGATATGTAATGCGTATATGCATGTGGTGTGTGTTGGGCTCGGTAAGACCACTAAGACCCATTATAACCTATCAATAACCACCAAAGCATATTAAGAACCATTATATCACAACACCTTTATGACTTATTAAGGCCCAATAGCACCAACGGTGACTTATTACGTGTTTGTATGCATGTAGTGCATATATACATGTGGTGTGTTTGGGATCTATAAGACTATCAATAACCACTATAGCTTATTAAGAACCACTACAACCTATTAAGAACCATTCTATCCCGACAAGACCTTTTTATGACTTATCAAGGCCCAATAACACTAACGTTAACTTATTACGTGTTTCTATGCATGCATGTATGTAATATATATATGTATATGGTGTGTATTGGGCTCTTTAAGAACAAAATTAGACAAAATAAAATAATAATTACCTAAGAATCTTTAAATGTCTTTTGATGATGAAAACAACGTTTGTTGGAATCCAAAAGTTGTCAAAATCGCGTTCCAATTCTTTAGAAACGATTTTTTTTTGAAATAGAGAAGAAATGTTGGAATGAAGATGAAATATTGGAAATGAGGTTACCATCATTATATATTAATGACTCTGATCTTAGGCAAAATAAAAACAAAAAAATATATTGCCTAAGTTGGATCTTACGCGACTAGTGTTGGTCAAATGTCGGATACGGGTCGGCCCGACCCAATCGGTCCTCGAGCCCCAACAGTAGCGGTCGTAACCGGTTAAGGCCCAACCGGTCCTAGGCCGGTTACGGTTTGGGGCAAAATCCCGGGTAACCGGGTAAGGTGATCCATAACCGGTTAAGGGTAACCGGTCCCGGTTCGGTTACGGGTTGGGCCCAAAACCGGTTAAAGGTCATTTACTTATTATTTTTTTAATATTTTTTTAAAAATATAATTAATTATATCAATTAATAAACTTTAAAAAATAAAATTGGATCACTCAAATACACTTTAAAAATACGTTTTATTTATACTTTCAATGTTATTACATCAATTATAAAAAAAGTGGTCAAGAAACGGTCACATAACGGCTAGTTAACAACTAATTTTATTTATACTTTCAATGTTGCCTAAGGAAAAGTAGGTTTCAACCTTAATTCATCCGTCAAAGAGTTATTACATTTTCAACTATCTATATTTATTTATATTTTTTACTTTAGGCAACATAGAAACAAAAAAAATATGTTGCCTAAGCTAGATCTTACGCAACAAACACAATAGATTATATGTTGCCTAAGTAAAAGTAGGTGTCAACCTTAAATCATCTGTCAACAAGTTATTACATTTTCAACTACCTTTATTTATTTATATATATTTGATCTTAGGCAACATAGAAACAATAAAATATGTTGTCTACGATAACTTTCATTGATTTAAAAAACATTATACAACTAAGGCAACATAAGGGAAGATGTTGCTTAAGATAGTTGAGGGATGTATCATCTATATTTATAGCTTTGATTCTTCATAAATATGTCTTCTGTAACGGTTGATCTTTCATAAATGGCTTTGATGGTGTTGATCGGTTATGATCGTTGGTACTTATGAACATTAAACCTGCATTAAATGAACAAGAGAAGAACGTTGGGTCATACGTTAGTATGGTCGAGGGTAAATCCTCGTGTTCGTCGTACGACACTCGACCGATCTTTGAATTAGTGTCGACGAGTGTCGTAGTTATGCTTGGTCATCAGGACTTTATCTTAATACAAGACAAGTCATGTGAAATGTGCATTAAATGTGTTTTCGCCGTGATCGTGTATTTTTGACCCAAACAATGACAAAAGCTCTTTTTAAAAACAAACCTCAAGGAGCTATAAATCTGCTAAGAGTTATCTATACTGATGTATGTGAGCCCTTCAGTTCAGTCATAGGAAATGGTCATCGCTACTTCATAACCTTCACTAATGAATTAAGTAGATACAAGTATGTTTACTTAATGAGAAACAAGTCTGAAATCTTTGAGATATACAAAGAGTTTCAGAATGAAGTAGAGAATCAACTTGACAAAAAAGTGCTTCAGACAAATTGAGGTCACGGATATCTAAGCCAGTAATTTATTGATCCTCTTAGAGATTCTAGGATTGTATTCCAACTAACATCTCGGGGAACACCTCTACATAACGGTGTGTCTTGAAGGAAAAAAATAGAACCTTGTTGGACATGGTTCGCTCTATGATGAGTCATACCACTCAGCCTAATAGTTTCTGGGTTTATACCCTAGAAACAATTATGTGAATACTGAATAATGCACCAACCCAAATGACCATAAAACCCCATATAGTGTATGGACTAGAAAGATCACGAAACTAATTTATTTGGGAATATGGGGTTGTGATGCTTAAGTTAAGCGTGAAGTTTGTGTGAAGCTTGATTCAAGGTCTGAAAAGTGCATCTTTGTCGGATATCCAAGAGAGATAATTGGATAATACTTCTACAAACTCGACGAGAACAAAGTATTTGTTGCACGCCGCAGTGAGTTCTTAGAAAATGATTTTCTAACAAGACCCACAGTAGGGGACACAGTAGATCTTGAAGAAATTCAAAGAACCACGAAACGAGACGATAGTTGACACTGAAAATCAACATGATGTTGTGCCTCAACAAGTTTTTGTAGGTAATGACGAGATACAAACAATCTGAAGATCATATAAGAATTGTCAAGAGCCAGAAAGGTACGATTATCTCATCGATAGTGACAATACGATTCATGATGAACCTGTAATCTACCAGGATGCCGTATCGGGTTTGGAATCTAATAAATGGGAAGATGCCTTGAAGGCATAAATATAATCTAAAAACCAAGTTTAAAACTTGGTAGATGCATCTAGGGGTTCTTAAAAAACCGACCAACCCGACCAACCAAACCCAGAAAAACTCGAAAAAAATCAACCTGAGATAACCCGACATAAAATCGATACAAAATTAGGGCAAACCGAATCTATTGGTTTGATATTGGGTTAGGCCCAAAGTACATGACCAACCCGATAACCCAATGAAAGTTTTAGCGGCTTCTCTAAAATTGTTTTTATTTCTCTTTAATATGTATAGGTTACCAAAAACAACTTAGCAACAACGAGCAATGGAACTCATATGAGGATACAATTGGAAAGTTATATTATATAATACCAAAATAATTGATGAACGCGTATATATCGTATTTCAAAGGAAGGTTTTCTTTATTTTTATGTTCTCAATGTTGGTTTTATTTTGTTTAAACACAACCCGACCAACCTGAACGGGTTGGGTTGGGTTGAAAATTTACATACCGCCAACATTTGATTGGGTTGTTCAAATGCCTTTAACCCGATCAACTCAACCCATGAGCACCCTTATATGCATCTACCGACCGCAAATTTGTTAGGGGCAAATGGGTTTTCAAAAAGAAGATGAAGATGAAGATGGGATTATGCATAACTATAAAGCTAAGTCAGTAGAATAGGTTTCACTCGGACTCAAGGAAATATTATAATGACAAAATTTTCTCCAGTAGCTTTGATTAAATCCATCAGGATTCTTCTAGCCATAGTTATGTATCATGTTTATGAGATATGATAGATGGATGTTAAAACTGCATTCCTTGAAATGTAACTTTGAGCGAGGATGTATACATGGTTTTAAGCGTCCGAAGTATCCAGAAAAGGTATGCAAGTTGTAGAAGTCCATTTATGGACTAAACAAACATCTCATAGTTGAAATCTTGTGTATACAAGAAGGTCATTAGGAGTATAATAGTATTATTAATCCTATATGTTGATGACATATTTATCATTAGAAAAAACATCCCTTGCCTTAAATGAGTAAAACCTGGTTAGGGAAGTGTTCCGCGATAAAGGATCCATGTGAGACAATTTATATCCTTGGTATTAAGATCTATCATGACAGATCGGAATGCATAAATGGATTAAGCCAAAGTACTACATTGATAAATCTCTTGAAACACTTCAAGATAAAGGGTTCCAAGAAAGGAAACTTGTCAATGGTACATGATGTACATCTAAGCAAGACTTAGGGCCCTAACACTAAAGAGGATATGAACTGTATGAAGGGTGTTCCCTACACTTCGACTATTGGTTCTATAATGTGTGTTATGTTAATGTACTTGATCGGACATCTCGTATGCCCTGAGCATGATGAGCAGATATCAACCTAACCTAGGTGATGCTTAATGGGTAGCAGTAAAAAACATTATGAAATATATGAGAAGAACTAAAAACATGTTCTTACCGTACGGTGGTCAAGAAAAAGATTTGTGTATTCAAATATATACAAATGCAAATTTCCAAATCGACCGTATGACTTTAAATTATAGTCGTGATATGTGTTTGTGTTAAAACAGAGGTGTTGTGAGCTGAAAAAGCTACAAGCAGATATTCTCATCAAGCTTACGTGTCAAAGAAGCATAACGTTCATACTAGTTCTTTAGGCTTGAGTTTTTTCAATTAAATTATAAATTTTAGTAAACTTTAAACTATTTGGTACATTAAAGCAGTAATGTTTTATTTGTTATAGCATACTGGGTATGAGTATGTACATTAAACATTTATGTTTTCTTTATTAGCATGTTTAAGTATCCTTAAATAAATATGGTGATCATATTATTTAAAACTATCATTGATCGATTATTATTATGGGACTGGTAACAAATCAAGATCATTGTGAAGTCTAGTCATAGTCCAAGTTGGAAGTGCACTGGTGCAACCAGAGTCACGTGTGTTTGTCCGTGCACAAGGCGTTGGGCAAGTCCACAGTCAGGCTCACCTCATAGATCAACGTCATAAGATGAGTCCTGAAATAATGAACACTTTTGTCCTCAAACCTGAGATGTGCATTGGGATCTAATGCACAAGGAGTGTTATGCTTTGATATAGTCTAACGTTACCCTTAATGGGGTAATCATAAGGGTTATATTGGGTTACCCTTAATGGGGTAATCATAAGGGTTATATTGGGTGTAACATGAATTATGTACTTAGTCATGTATATGCAATATGAGATTTGCTCCTCTCAAAACGAGAGAGATATTTTTGGAACACTCGATAATAATAGTTTGATTTACATGGCCATGAACAAGTGGATTATTTGAAGTAATAACACTTGTCTAATCAAAATATGTTGGGATCGAGAAACATAAAATTTGAACTAAAATGATGAGCCAAATCTATGTCTTAAAGTTGAAAACAAAATATCCTGAAACAAAAGGATAATGAATGATTCTACTATACGATTGATTGGATCAATCAAATTGCTCGAAAGAAAAACATATTCATATCGCCTTAGGGGCGGTGACGTGTTGCTAGTCGCTTACCACCGTCTGTGTTACTGTGTATCATGCGCAAGTGAGAGAATCAGAATGTAAACAAATCTTTACCATATCTTTACCAAATCTCGCCAATCGAATCAGAATGTAAGCAATGATTCGTTGACCTATTACCTACTTGTATGTGATTCTGTAGATAATTTTCATACTCAGAAAGTATGCCATGAGAGATTTGAGTCATAGTTGTAGTAAATTAACATCATCGTCTATATCATTAAATTGATGAATATAAACGCGACGTTCATCTTCGACGATCATATTGTGCATGATTATATATGCTCTAATTATTTCTCCAACTATCTATTTGCACCACATACATGATGGCTCACAAACGAGATAAATCGAAAAATGATCACTAAATTGATGGAAATGGATACTACAACAATGACAGAACCACAAAAGAAATTGTACGAACATCATCTTCAAAAAGTTTTAAATGAACAATGATGTAATTTTATTTGTGTTAAATTTTACTTCTGTTATGTAATATATTTTATTGTTGTAATAGATATTATATTTTTCATTTTTTTTTATATTTGTTAATACATTAACTTTAAACTTATAAATAATTGAATAATATTAAATTTATAATTTAATAAATAAAAAAATTATATCACTATTAATTAATGATTAGACTATCTGGATTTTCTTTAAACCAACATCTCATTTAATAAATTATTCACATTTTTTACAAACATAATTCACAAAATATTAAAAAGTATGATGCAATATAAAACAATTTTTTAATACTATTCACTGTCTCATAAAAAAAAATAATACCGATATGAAATTAGCAATTGAGCAATGCTAATGGCATCCTTATTAATGTCAAAATCAGGTCAAGTTCATGTATTAGAAATGTAAAAAACAGGTTTTGATGTTGATCTGTGAGAGAAGAAAATCATTCAAGGGTGCCATTAGCCTCCCCTAACAATTACCAAAAACCCAATATTCTGTTATAAAAAACTATACTTACAACCTGATAATAAATCAAAACGTGGCTCAAAAATTTGGAAATCTTTATAGTGGATGATATTATGATAGAACGACTTTAAAAAATTTCAATATTTAATGTGAGGCCAATAGAACAAGAAAAGAAATTACTATGATAAAAAAAAACCATCTAACTTCTTTGTAGGTTTTATATTTATTTTTATCATCATCTTTCATTATTTTTTAATATATTAAAATAAAATCAAATAAATATAAAAAATAACGCAAAACAAGATAAAGAATTCAAGGTATAATAAAAAATGGGGGAGGCTAATTGCACCTATAACTTTACTAAGGGTCTGTTTGTTAGTAGCTTAATGAGACTCACAGCTTATTCAGTCAGCTATATATGACTGTTTGGTAGTGGCTTAATGATATAAAAAATGGCTTATTCAGTAAGATTTCAAGGGGGAGCTTTATGCAGAAAGCAATTTTTTTCCAAACCAGTCTCTCCCATTAAAAAGCACGTTTCTTCTATCTATGAAAAAACTCTCTCAAATAAAAATCTTCTAAATCTATACAGACAGATTAATCCATACAGACAACTTTATCCATACAGAACTTAATGGAAAACCAACCAAACAACCCCTAAGTGCACCATCATAATTAATTTTCTCAATGCATTAATTACAATCCCAACACATGAATTGACCTGATTTTGACACAATTTTGGTGTAAATAACACTCCCCTAAAAAATTTACAAGGATCTCTAATTAAGTAATTATGAAAAGAAATATTACATTTTAAAAAAGAAATATAATAAGAAAAATGAGTAAATTACGTTTTTAGTCCCTATGATTTGTTAAAAATTATGGATTTCACCCTTATGGTTTTGGAATTTCAATTTTCATCCCTATAGTTTACGATTCATTTATGTGTTTGTCCCTAAGGCCAAAACACTATTTTTAAGTATGAAAAACCAAAATAAAAATGAATTATAAACCATGAGAATGAAAAATAAAATAAAATTTAAATTATAAGGTTGAAAAAGTAATGAATTATAAACTATAGAAGTAAAAATCATAATTTAAAAATTATAAGAACGAAAATATAAAATTTTAACACAGGGTTAAAAATGCGATTTTTGTCTGTGGTTTTGAAATTTAGGTTTTGGTCCCTATGGTTTGCAATTTATTTCTATTTTCGTCCTTGAAGCCAAAAACTATTTTTTAGTATTAAGGACTAAAATAGAAATGAATTGAAAACCATAAGAATGAAAAAAGAAATATAAAATTTAAATCATAAGGACGAAAAAGATAATGAATTATAAACCATATGATGAAAATTGTAGTTTCAAAACTGTAAGAACGAAAATAGAAATTTTAAACAAACCACAAGGACTAAAAACGTAATTTACTCTATATTTTAAGGGGAGTGCTATTTACACCAAAATTATGTCAAAATCAGGTCAATTCATGCGTTGGGAATGTAATTAATGAATTGGGAATGTAAAACACAGATGTTGATGTTGATGTGTGTGAGGAGAAAAGTAATTATGATGGTGCACTTAGTAAAGTTATGGGTGCCATTAGAGCATCTCCAACAACATTGCTAAAATAGAAATTTTTGGCTTTTTCTTTGCTATTCATTTCCAACAGATTTGCTATATGGTTTGCTAAAATAAAGAAAAATCAAAAAATCTCTAAATATAGAGAATTCGCTATAATCTCTAAATTGGAGAGAAAAAAAATATTATTTTATTCAATCCAACCAATAAGATTTAATTTTTAACATTTAATTTTAAGTTTTTTTTAAAAGTGTATTGAAATGGTAAATTATGGAATATTATAATAATATAAATAATGGTTGATTCTCTAAAATAGAAAATCTGTTGAAGTTAAAAGAAAATGTTTTTAGAGATTTTGACTTTCTATTCTCTACTTTAAATTTTTTTTAGTAATGTTGTTGAAGATGTTCTTAGCCTCCCCCTATTTTAATAGTAACAATGGATGATGGGATGATGCATCATGTGAAGATGGTGTAAGCATGGGGACGAATCACGTGTTTTGCACAGAGTCCAACAGACAATAAAGGTGGCGAACGTGGCAGTAGAAGAAACCGTTGATCGTTAAAGTGTGATAAATATAAACCGTTAGATGATTATTTTCAAGGGAAAAACCAGGTGAACGCCAACTATCTATGTGGTTGCATGGTGGTCCTTCCCATTTTTCATTCATCAATCCTTTTTAGATTATATTTAGGATATCTATCGATCAAAATAGTCAACTTTCGATAATTTGATTTTCTTTCATATAATTTTTTTTAGGTATTTATATAAACTACCTTTCCAAAAAAGATTTTAAAAAACTGTGGTTTTTTTAATAACGAAGAATCGTGTGAGAATAAGTTAGTTGATAAATTGTCTTGTCAAGACGTGTCTATGTTGTTACGAAATGATCCATAGGGTTTTTTGTAGACGTGACTCACGTCATGGCGTCTTGAGGTGTGTCATCACACGTCGCAACGCACATTTTTTGTAAGACGTGATTTTTTTTTATCTTTTGTGTTTTTACACTTTTAAATTTAGATTTTACAAGTATATAGATTTATCTAAGAGAAATTAATTAAAATAGTCATTTCATTAAAATACACTTACCCTCCTAGTCATTCTCTCCCTTATTTTTGTGAAATAGAAGGTAGGTTCGTGTATACGAACTCCTCCCAAAAACTCAAAAAAAAATCAGAATTTGGTATAGGTTCGTAAAAAGGCTTCGTATATATGAACATAGTTCAAAAATTCAAAAAAATCTAGATTCGTGAAAGGTTTGAAAGTATTAATTTTTTTTTACATATTTGGCCCTATATATATATATATATATATTTATATAATTCTATGATATAAATTTGCCGCCTTATGTCACACATTGAAAACTGCTGTGTCCTCGCTGTGGCGTGTATGGCTAGTGGCTTGACCTCGCCGCCATGCCACGCCTCACCAATGTTTTAAAACCCGGTTTTTTGGTTGACCCGGTGTGGTGATCGGGTCACGGTTCAACCGGGTGGTTGACCTGGTTTCAAGAAATTTTATGTAATTTTCATTTTCTTGCATATATATATATATATATATATATATATATATATATATATATATATAAAACCAAGAATTTGATGTCCACAAGTTAAAACATTAAAAATACACATAACAAAATGTTTTACATCAATTCAAAAACATTAAAAAAACACATAACAAGTTTTACATCAATCCAAAAACATAAAAAACACAAATATAAGAAATTATTTTTTTTAACCGGGTCAACCCGGGTTTTTACCGGTTCAATTAGACCGGCTCAACCGGTCCTATCAAAAAACCGGCGGTTCAATCCGGGACGTAATTTTCCAAAAAAACGGTCATAATTGACCCGGTCTCTTCATCGGTTCCCGGTTCAACCGGCCGGGTCAACCCGAGTTTTAAAACATTGCGCCTCACGCTATTTTGAACCTTGATTCTACGTAATATATTATTGAAAATAGAAACTTGTTACTCTTTCGGCCCTAAAATTAGTGTATACATTATTATGTTAGTTAGTTTCAAAATATCTACTTTCTCATTGTACCCTTATTTATAAGATGGAGAAAATTTATTTTCTATAATTAAGGTAACATTATTTTTAGTTAATTAAAAAGTGTAATATATAATTATAAATTACAAAAATTGTATATCTATTTTTTTTATAGTGAATATTTTATTTTGGGACAAAAAGATATTTTTTTATAACAAAAATAACAATTTATTTCAATTCAATGTTTTTTTGGTTAGCATTAATTAAATTCTAAATTTAAATATTTTTTGGTAGAAATACAAAAGACAAATTGAAATGGACCAGGATTCTCCTAGTCATTTCTTCCTTATTTTGACTTCACTTTCTCGGTCAAGTTTCGTGCTTTACCAAATTTGGTATGTTTTGTTGTTAAATAATTTGTTTCTTGGCCAAAATTGTAAAAATTATTTGACAAAAGCATATATTATAACATATTTTTGTTTATGTTAAAATAATTATAATAGGATTTTTATTAAATAGGGGCATATAAGAAATTGATTCATTAAATCGATGAAAAGGATTTTGCAAAATAAGTAAAGTAATTTACATACGACAAATTCAAATTCAAATACAAATACAAATATATCTCCGAGAATCAGAATTTCGGCTATAGAAATAATGTTATCGCATGTGATAACTTACTAGATTCGTCATTAGCAGCAAAAAGTTTGGGCCAGTTGAAGTCGGATGATGGAATATGACGACTTGAGTGAACGGTTGTCGGAAGTGACGTAAGTTAAATTGTATAATACTATCTAAAGTTATTTTCAGTTTACTTTATTTATAATCTAATTAGAAAACATGGATTATTATTTTATTAACGAATATCTTTCATCAATGAACCCTAGCACCTACTGTAATTGGAACGATGCATGATCATGCCTCGTCACATTGGACATTCTCATTTGCAAGAAATAAGTTCACACGTCGAGAGAGTAGGTGAGTAGCAACAAGACGATTCACGCACATTTTGTTTGGGCACTGATGCTCTTGAAAAACCGTCTATCAAAACATCTTAATTAGCTATGATACTAGTCATCTCTAAATGGTATCTCATTTTAGTTGTTTGTTTTATTATTTCTATAGGTTCCTAGCTCTTTTCTCTATGCTGATCTTTCGTTTGTTCTTATGTAAGTAGTATTTGATGAGATAATATACATTTTGACATGATAATGGTTGGCTCACTTGTAACGCCCTAAATTTGACAGAATTTAAAATTTTGAAAATTTAGTAATATGACGGCTATAAATTGAGAAAACCTGAATAAAATGATATGACATCTTAACCAAAATATGTCATCTCGGAATGGAGAACAAGTATGACGTTTACAACCCAAAGAAATAATTAGAGTTTAACTCAACAACCTACTATTCTAGACATAATTAATTCTAGATTAAAATCGGGTGTTGACACTTTTCTTCCCAAAAGTATACCAAGACTAAGTCGGGTGTGCGTCTCTATATCTTCCAAAAATGTTACTATTCTTCGACCTCTCTCCACTCAAGCCCAATGAGTCCCACTGCTAGAATGACCTGTTATACATGTCATTTTAAGAAAAAGTGTTAGGCTAAAGCCTAGTGATATCAAACAGTTAAGTAGATGAATAATAATAATAATAATAAGTGTTAGGCAGAAATAAATGTAAAGCCGAAGGAGAAATGGTTTGTAGACCTTTACCATAAATTTAACACCTCTTGGGTTAACGGGGGAGACCCGCTTACTAACACAAGTGACGTAACACAAAATTAAGCCACTTGGCAAGTTAGTAAAACCAATACACATAATAAAATACACACAAGGGATGCTAGGCTCGGTAGCTTTAAACGTACACCCGCAGAAAGTCAACTTCAACCACATAGGGTCCTTACGTTGAGATCCTCATCCAATATCGTGTACTAGTACGTAGGACTTACAGCCCAATCTGATGCCTAGACGTGCCTCAATGTGGAAAACTAACGTTCCATCATTTGACAAAATGATACAAACAAGTGTAGGGTCATGAAACCCAAATGCAACCATTTATGCACATTCTCATATAAGAAACCAATCAATATTATCCAACAATTAGATTGTCATCAAGATATATAGCCAAGAGTCCATGTAATTTTGTACTTAGTTCCAAAGAGATTCCAATGGGAATCCATGGGTAACAATCTACCCATTAACTTGTATCATTCAATTTCTCATCAATTAAGTTCATCAATATCTTAAACCCTATTTTAGTTCAAAACACAAATCTAGAGAGTAAAAGAGACATGATACTTATGTAGTAACCACATGTAAATCCAAGATATAAGTTTCTTTTCTTGAAAACACACCCAATCAAATAAACCTTAGAATCTTCAAAATTAGGGTTTTTGGTGAAAGTTCACCCAAATCAAAGAAATTCAATGTAGATGTCTACTAGGTTAAAATCCTTGATTTTAACATGTATACAATTTTTAAAAGAGGATGAACTCACCTTGATAGTTTTCAAAGAGAAAACCAACCCCTAGAATGGAGGAGATGAAAGATGAGATGCCAAACCACTTGAAAGCTCCCTAATACCACTTCCTAAAAATATCAAAGATCACCATTAATGACTATGAGGACATCATAAATGAAGGGAGAGGTTTTGGGGATGAAGATTTACCAAACACAACTGAGAAAATCGCCTCTCAGCCCTAGAAATATGATAAAATGAATTAAAATCGCGACTTGGGCTTTTTATACCTGACTACACTTTCTAGCGATAGTGCCCGGCGATTGTGACACTTGACACTTTTGCCGGCATAATCGCCCGCATCCATGTCCCCTCGGTACATTCTCAGCGAATTTGACCAGCGATAGTAACCAATGGCAATCTCGCCTAGCACTATTGCCGAGTTGGTACCGAGAGTTCCATCTCTCTCACGCGATTGTGCCCCAGCGATTGTGACACCTTGTCACTCTCGCGGTCACTATCGCCCAGGTGGTACCGAACCCAATTTCGGTATTGTTCCTTCTTGTGCATACCCAACTCTCCCAAAACTTGAGGTTTAGCAAAATTAAGACAAACAAGGATCCCGTAGCATAAATAAGGTTGCTAAAACACCAAATATTTCCATTTTAGAATGAGGGTTAAATTTACGGGTGTTATAGCTCACTACAATAAAATTGGCTTTATAGGACGTCGAGAATGTCTAAGCATTATAATATAATACTTGGCCAAAATTGTAAAGTTTATTTGACAAAAGCATATATTATAACATATTTTTGTTTATGTTAAAATAATTATAATAGGATTTTTATTAAATAGGGGAATATAAGAAATTGATTCATTATATCGATTAAAAGGATTTTGCAAAATAAGTAAAATATGGTTTACATACGACAAATTCAAATACAAATATATCTCCGAGAATCAGAATTTCGGCTATGGAAATAATGTTATCGCATGTGATAACATACTAGATTCGTCATCAGCAGCAAAAAGTTTGGGCCAGTTGAAGTCGGATAATGGAATATGACGACTTGAGTGAACGGTTGTCGGAAGTGACGTAAGTTAAATTGTATAATACTATCTAAAGTTATTTTCAGTTTACTTTATTTGTAATCTAATTAGAAAACATGGATTATTATTTTATTAACGAATATCTTTCATCAATGAACCCTAGCACCTACTGTAATTGGAACGATGAATGATCATGCCTCGTCGCATTGGACATTCTCATTTGCAAGAAATAAGGTCACACGTCGAGAGAGTAGGTGAGTAGCAACAAGACGATTCAAGCACATTTTGTTTGGGCACTGATGCTCTTGAAAAACCGTCTATCAAAACATCTTAATTAGCTATGATACTAGTCATCTCTAAATGGTATCTCATTTTTGTTGTTAGTTTTATTATTTCTATAGGTTCCTAACTCTTTTCTCTATGCCGATCTTTTGTTTGTTCTTATGTAAGTAGTTTTTGATGAGATAATATACATTTTGACATGATAATGGTTGGCTCACTTGTAACGCCCTAAATTTGAGAGAATTTAAAATTTTGAAAATTTAGCAATATGATGGCTATAAATGGAGGAAATCTGAATAAAATGATATGACATCTTAACCAAAATATGTCATCCCGGAATGGAGAACAAGTATGATGTTTACAACCCAAAGAAATAATTAGAGTTTAACTCAACAACCTACTATTCTATACATAGTTAATTCTAGATTAAAATTGGGTGTTGGCACTTTTCTTCCCAAAAGTATACCAAGACTAAGTCGGGTGTGCGTCTCTATATCTCCAAAAATGTTACTATTCTTCGACCTCTCTCCACTCAAGTCCGAGGAGTCCCACCGCTAGAATGACATGTTATACATGTCATTTTAAGCAAAAGTGTTAGGCTAAAGCCTAGTGAGATCAAACAGTTAAGTAGCTGAATAATAATAATAAGTGTTAGGCAAAAATAAATATTAAGCCGAAGGAGAAATGGTTTATAGACCTTTACCATAAATATAACACCTCTTGGGTTAACGGGGGAGACCTGCTTACTAACACAAGTGATAGAACACAAAGTTAAGCCACTTGACAAGTTAGTAAAACCAATACACATAATAAAATACACACAAGGGATGCTAGGATCGGTAGCTTTAAATGTACACCTGCAGAAAGTCAACTTCAACCACATAGGGTCCTTAAGTTGAGATCCTCATCCAATATCATGTACTAGCACGTAGGACTTACAGCCCAATCTGATGCCTAGACGTGCCTCAATATGGAAAACTAACGTTCCATCATTGGACAAAATGATACAAACAAGTGTGGGGTCATGACGCCCAAATGCAACCATTTATGCATATTCTCATATAAGAAACTAATAAATATTATCCAACAATTAGATTGCCATCAAGATATATAGCCAATAGTCCATGTAATTTTGTACGTAGTTCCAAAGAGATTCCAATGGGAATCCATTGGTAACAATCTACCCAATAACTTGTTTCATTCAATTTCTCATCAATTAAGTATTTAAGTTCATCAATATCTCAAACCCTATTTTAGTTCAAAACACAAATCTAGAGAGTAAAAGAGACATGATACTTATGTAGTAACCACATGTAAATCCAAGATATAAGTTTCTTTTCTTGAAAACACATTCGATCAAATAAACCTTAGAATCTCCAAAATTAGGGTTTTTGGTGAAAGTTCACCCAAATCAAAGAAATTCAATGGAGATGTCTACTAGGTTAAAATCCTTGATTTTAACATGTATAAAATTTTTAAAAGAGGATGACCTCACCTTGGTAGTTTTCAAAGTGAAAACCAAACCCAAGAATGGAGGAGATGAAAGATGAGATGCCAAACCACTTGAAAGCTCCCTAATACCACTTCCTAAAAGTATCAAAGATCACCATTAATGACTATGAGGACATCATAAATGAAGGGAGAGGTTTTGGGGATGAAGACTTACCAAACACAACTGAGAAAATCGCCTCTCAGCCCTAGAAATATGATAAAATGAATTAAAATCGCGACTTGGGCTTTTTATACCTGACTACACTTTCTAGCGATAGTGCTCAGCGATTGTGACACTTGACACTTTCGCCGGCATAATCGCCTGCGTCCATGACCCCTCGGTACATTCTCAGCAAATTTGACCAGCGATAGTGACCAATGGCAATCTCGACTGGCACTATCGCCGAGTTGGTACCGAGAGTTCCATCTCTCTCATGCGATTGTGCCCCATCGATTGTGACACCTTGTCACTCTCGCGATCACTGTCGCCCAGGTGGTACCGAACCAAATTTCGGTATTGTTCCTTCTTGTGCATACCCAACTCTCCCAAAACTTGAGGTTTAGCAAAATTAAGACAAACAAGGATCCCGTAGCATAAATAAGGTTTCTAAAACACCAAATATTTATATTTTAGAATGAGGGTTAAATTTACGGGTGTTACAGCTCACTACAATAAAATTGGCTTTATAGGACGTCGAGAATGTCTAAGCATTATAATATAATACTTTATAGAACTTAAGTTTGTATGACCAAACTATAATTTTTTTATTTTATCTAAAGGTGTTCCCATTTTTACTCTAGTTCGTCTCAAAATAAATCTATTAGTCTTAACCATCGGATTTGTAAACAATACAAATAGATATCCGACCAAACACGTAGAAACCCATTCTTATATCTTGCCTTAAGAAGCACATATTCGGTGAGCAACATCCATCTAACATAACTTAAATAAGCTATCATCTAAATCTTTAATATAAAAAGATCAATCAGGGTTTCAGATATAGTGTGTTGATTGGATTTATGACTAAGAAAGTTATAAAAGATCAACTTCAATTTTGGTCTTTATTGTAATAACCGGGTTCAAGTGGTAAATTGTGGAGTTTGGGGGAATAGTTGGCCAAAGCCTAAAGTTGGAGGGGCTGGTTGTAAATGTGGAAAAGAGGGACTTAACCCTAGCACAACCTTCCCTAATTCTTTTCACTGTTTATTGGCGGCTAAGAGGACCTAGAGGAGCTAGGGCGATTTGTGGAGAACAAGGCAAAGAAAGAATAAAAAAACTCAATTTGGAGAAGATGGGTCGACATCATCTCTCTAAGGTAAGCCTTAACCTCTGTATTGCTATCCATTGTTTGAGTTTGAGGAATTTTTTTGGGTATTTTAGTGAATAAATAGAAATGGATTGAATTCTTCTTTCTAATGAAAAGATGGATTTCACATCTGTTGTCATCTATCGATTCATATTTATTAATGAGAATGGGGCTCGAGTAGGTTTTCGATAATCATTTAAGAATCGTGAGTGGTGGTGTGTGTTTAGGTCGTTTCTGTATCCCGGAAATCAACTTCCCCAATGTTTCCCTCATTTGTGTCTGCGTTTCATGCGGGTCGGGAGCAAGGGACCCTGGTGATCCCGGGCATGTCCAGCCGGGTGACCCAAGGGCGGTAGAGCCGGGAAGCCCGGGTGTTAGGAACCGGGTGACCCTTGGAGCGGCTTAACCCGGGTGACCTCGGGAGTGTTCTAACCCGGGTGACCCCGAGAGTTGTTTTTACCAGGTAGCCCGGGAGTGGCACGTCGGGCGAACTCGGGGAGTTCCTGTTTGGGGCGACTCTGACCGCTGTTGAGGGGAATCTTTCTGTTGTTGTCATCTAGTCTTAAGAGAGGAATTTAAGAGTGGGAGTTGTTTTTGATGTGTGAGGAAATGTCTCACCGTCGGGTTATAATTATACCGTAGGGAGGATTGCTTTCAAGCAAAAGCGTTATCTGAAGATTTAAGCGGGAAGTTTCAGGTGAGTTTTCTAACTAATGTTTTTCAATGATTAAGTGGGTAAAAGCATGTGTAGTTTTAATTAAAGCATTTTTATTCTCATTGTATGCTTTATTATATACGCGAGATGTTTTAAATGTGGTTTATATTATTGGTGTTAATGATTGATGTATGCATACGTAAGTGTGAGCGAGTATAGCCAAAGTGGGGGGGGGGGATGTCCCGCCTGTGCTTATACCGGTGTGTGTGTCCCGTTTATGCCATTGGGGGGGGGGGTCCAGTTAAGGCAATATGAGCCAGCCACGCTGTCACCTTCGAATGACGGTAGTGTGTGCAAGCATCTAAGTTACAAGTGTGGTGTTGTTTATATTGGTTTATCTTCCTTACTCCTGTTGTTTGAACTGTTGTTATAGGGGACTCACTAGACCTTCGGTCTAATCCTCACTCTTTCAAAACTAAAAACATTTTTCAGGCATTCGTGAAGTAGGTGGTTCGGATAAAGGGAAAGAGAAGATGTGAGTAGAGACCGGAATTAGAAGACTTCCTTTATAGTTATTTTTTTTCCTGTAATCTCAGTTGTGTACTAGGTTGCCTTATCGCAAACCTTGATTTTAAATTGCTGACTTGAGACCGTTTTGGCATTGATTTATATTAGACTGCTTGTCTTTCTTTTCTTGAATAAGTTGAGTTGTTACAATTGGTATCAGAGTCATAGTTTACATTACAAAACTACCCATCTACTTTTCGAAATAGCCACAAAATTTGACCAATCAAAGCTGCAAAATTTGACCAATCTTTAACCGTATGAAGGGCTATGATCACTTATCTACTTCTCGCACACTTAGCATTTCTCACTTGAACCTTCCCATATATATACATATATATATATATATATATATATATATATATATATATACAAACTATACAAAACGTTGTTATATTAGAAAAGAATAGATATATTCATGGACAATTATCATGATTCATTAATTACGATTGAGATATATATAGAAGATGATAAGTTTCATTAATTATGATCATGGTTTTAAATTAAGAAACAAAATTAAATGAGATATCTATTAGACTAAATGAACGACTAAGATTGGTTTGTATAGTTTGTTAAAAGTGGATGGTTTGTAAATGAAACGTCTCATATATATATATATATATATATATATATATATATATATATATATATATGTATGTATAATTTAATTAATAAAAACTAAACTCACAAATCACTTTTTTATGTGACTACGTACTGTTAGATTTGTATTTCCTTAAACCATATACATACTCCAACAACTTATAAAAACTTAAAATCAGTATTGAGAACCTCTTGACTGTATGCAATGTGAAATATGAAGTAAAAAACAAATTGTATTTTAATTTATTAATTGCTCGCTTAAAATCTATATATAAAGCTAAAGTATTGACTTGTTAACATGATTGGGACGTTTTTCCCATCATATGTATTTAATATTACCTAGAATGAGTCATTTTGAGCCATTCTTAAATAAAATTCTTACCCTTTTGTCTTCAACAAATGTGTCACTGTTAGTATTTTTGTCCATTACATTAAATCTAATATGGATCAGTTTCAAACAAGACTATACAAGATTAATAAAAATAAACATATGCTTAGAAGACATTATTTAACATTTAAAACACTTAAAATAAAACCAAGTAATGTGTACGTTATGTTTTATATATATATATATATATATATATATATATATATATATATATATATATATATATATTGTACGATAGAGACCTTGGAAATTTCTAAGAAGCTTAATAATTTTTGACGGTTATTTGGGACCCTCATAAAAACAAATTCGTAAGATTTAATTAAATTAGATAGACATCTAAAAGTTCTTTCATAATCAACATCTTGATTTAATACTCTAGTTTTAAAATGACGTTTTATCTTTAGTTAGGGATTAAATATTTCAAGATACAAGAAGACAAGACTATGTACGTAATCCTAGAAATACACGGTTGAGAAAAAAATTATATAGATTTTAAATATTGTTTATGATTGGACGAGATTAGACATAACAAAACTGGACAGGACAGGAGGCTAGGATTAGACAAGACACGGAGGGTCAAAATGTGTAAAGTGAATTTAAAAAGAAACATAAATACACACCTTGTTGGTTCACAATTCCGAAGTTCCAAATTTTAAAAACAAACAGAACAGAAGCCCACTCCCCTGTCGCTCAACATTGTTTCTATTTACTCTTTGGCTTTCGCAGTTCGCATACGGACCATAGAGGCACAGACGCTGGCGGTCAGTCTATAACACCCTAAAATAGGGATAACAAAAATTTCCAAAAATGGAAACATGGTATAAAATTTTGCGATAGCAAGAGCCTCCCAAAAACGGGGAAATATTCAAACTTGTTTAATCACAGTTGTAATTTAACGGATAAATAAATAACAACTAACTAATCTAATTTCTATATCTAGAAAAGAGATTACAAAAAGGGTGTCATCTATAAACCCATACGTTCTCTCCAAAATATATGTCCAAGTGTAAAATCCCCCAAGCTCTCGCCCAAAGCAACTATGCCTGCTTAGAACCGGCACCGCTAGAACCTGAGATACACATCGACACCAAACAAGTGTTAGGCCAAAAAACCTAGTGAGTTGAACAAGAATTAACATATATGATCAATTACAATTCTTATCAGCAGTTAAGCAAAGTTCAATAAATGTGGAGTCAATAAGGGAGTCCCATAACACCAATCAAGTTCCACCCAAAGATACCTTGATGCCTACTAACAAGTGACATCCGAAAGGCCCGACACATCCGAGGACTACAACCATGGCATTACCCCGAATGACGGAGGTCTAGGCACATACCATCACGGTGGCACCCAAGACTACATCCTCCTAGTGTCTATTGACTTGGTTCATCCAACATAACATATAGGAGGTCTTTAGGCATATTTCAACCAAGCATATTTCGATACCAACCAAGGGTACAATATTACCATCCTAAGCAACATAAGGTCCGATATACAACTGATATGACCATAACTTTCTTCATGATGATATGATACCACCAAAAGATGTCTCAAGTAAGAAACTATCACAAATGCCAATATATACATGTTTACATCATCAAATCAAGGTAAGTTACAAACAAACGTATTTCTTAAGAAAACCCCCAAATACATAGACATTTAGAAATGGACATTTCAAGTAAAGATTCAAGATATTAACAAGTAGAAGATTATGATGTGTATCTAGTTTTAACAAATGTTTAGTAACTCACAATCTAGGTTTTAGGTCAAAAACCTAGAAAAGTGCCAAACCCTAGAAGTTTAGGGAAGATGAAGACGGTCATTAGACTTGAGCTTCTTGGTTGAAATCTTTGATTAGGGAACCTTGATCTTGCAATAAATGTAGTAGGTGGTGGTTGAAAAGCTCCTTGAAATCAATGGAGGGGAGTTATGAGGGTAAAGAGGGTTTTGAGAAAATGTGTCATGAGAGGTGAAATGAGAAAGGGGCTGAAATCCTTCTTTTAATCCGTCAGGGGTCGCGCGCGGTTCGCGGTGCGGTTTAACCCGCTGTAACACCCCGAATTTCCGTTTTGTAATTCTGGTATTCTTGTGGTTAAGCTCTTAATAGCACCGTGTTTGGGTTGAAGTTGAGTTAGATTTTGAGAATTTTGGGGACAAGCAGTGAACTACGCGAGCTGCACCGCGACTAGAGGCCGCGACACAACCTGCGAAACCCACTAGATGATTTTGGGTTTTGGACACAGGCGAGTTATGCCGCGTGTTGAAGTCGCGGCATAACCCGCGTAGTTGCCTGACCGACTTAAGGGTTTTAACCCAAAATATCTTCATTTTCAGGATATTTCTCTCTCTCTAAAGTTTCTTTGGATCTTCAAGGGTTCGTTAATCGCTAGTATTAAGTACATTGCTCGGGGTTTCGGTGTATAAAGCTTCACCTCTTCGTCGTGGTCGATAACTGGTTTTCCGGGTTTTCGTATAAACCTGTTTGGTGAGTTCCTACTATCATTTTAAACTGTATACATATCAAAAGATACCTTTTGGAACTCCTATATATCTCCATGGTTTCAGATCTAAGTTTTCTACATATTTGATATAACTTGAGTTTTGGGAGATTTTAGGGTTCCCGATCATTTTTAAACTAAAATGATGGATCTTATTTTATTGAAGTAAAATGATGTTTTACTTGCACATTATGTGGATATGTGAAAATAATGTTTAAGAACTCCTTTTTAATGATTTTTTATTCTTACCAGAAGTTGAACTGGAAATGACATTTAGTTTATAAAATGTGTTTATACCATATGTTTATTTATGGTTGGTCACATATGTTGTTGTGACGAGTCTGTATCATTACTAGCGGATCCCTAGGTTTTGAGTCGACTGTATTGTTGGGATGTCATATTCCCCATTTTGTAACTATGGATACATATGATCCTCGGGGGCAACTTGGTACGGTTATGTGAGGCCGGATACTAGCCATGGTTCATAGTGATCCTAGTGAAGGAGTATACATTGGTTTTGCTTGGGGCTAGATCTCACGTTGTAGCACGGACTTATGTGTTCGTATCCTCGAATTCCAATTGTTTAGCTCATAACTCGGATTTTGGCCTACTTTGTGTTACGTCACAATCCTTGGTAAAAATGTTTTATTGTTGGTCCTTTGATGACATGTTAATAACAGAAAAGCCTGGTTGTGGCAAAGTTTCAATTGTAAAATTTAACCTCTTTGGAAACATTATCTTATGATACAAATGTTTATATCTTTTGAGCTTCATAAACTGTATGTTCTCACCAGGCTTTAAGTCTGACACTTTTTCTCAAATGATATGTATAACAGGTATCCCTTAGCGGTGGGATGCACTGGGTTTTGAGAGACGAGTTAGGTCTCGAGGCATTTTGAGAGGACTAAAGTGTTGATAGTTGGGCATTGTTAAGTCCCATTCTTTTGATGGATTTTGGATTGTCAACTGATATAATCTAGATAGTTTTGTTTAGATTAGTTTGTTGATGAATTCTAAATCCGTGCAGATTTTTGTAAAGTCTTAAGGACTGATACACTTTTGAGAAGTTTATAGCAATACAGATGTCATATTTCCTTATTTGTGAAGTTTTAAATTTACTCTGATTATTAGGGTGTTACAAGTTGGTATCAGAGCTCTAGTTTAAGCGAACTAGGCATGAATGTAAGATGTCTAGACTTAGACCGAGTATAATAAGAATTGATCCGTGAGATTGGGTAGAGCTTCTAAGATGGGTTAGTCTTAGAGTCAACGGAAAGTACGTTTATCAGGCGTTGTGGTGATCGTGACGAGAACCTTTATGTGTTATATGTTCATAATCTCACTTAGCTAATGTTATTTTGAGGATATCGTACGTAAGTGTGCTTGAATTTCTATTGCTATGACGATTGGTAATGTGGTAGTACGTTTCCTTTGTGTTTATTCCAACCCTCTTTTATCTTTTTTCCCGTTCTGTGAAGCAGTTTGGCATGGTGAATACGCGTGGTAGACCGCGTACGCGTGTTGATGGTCTGGAAGCGACAGCCTTCACCGCTGGTCAGCCGGAGGGAGTTGAGGTTGTTGTACGACCACCTGTTCAGCAAGGGCTAGGTGGGGGCCAGAAGTCATTCCGCGAGTAGACCTGGCTTCGTCCCACCCAGTCATCGGGGATGCTAATCCCCAGTCCGAGTTGATGGCCAGTAGAAATGGAAATTTTACCCGTTGAGACGGGTACCCGCGGGTACCCGACCCTAACGGGGCGGGGATTCCCCGCTTTAACGAGTAACGGGGCGGGGACGGGGATTTATTTTCATACCCGAAGCGGGGTCGGGGCGGGGTCGGGTATGGCATTACCCGCCCCTAATCCGTACCCGATTAAAAATTTTAATTTATTTAATATATGTACATAGTGTGTGTAAAAATAAATATATATGTATACGTTTATTATTAAATGATAAATACATTTTTATTCTCAATATCGGTAATTAATATAGTGACGATTTATTATAATTATAATTTTTAAAATACATTTTTTTTATTTTTTTCACTAAACGGGTACCCGTCGGGTTCCCCAAACCCGTCGGGGATTCCTTCCCCCCGAACCCGTCGGGGATTAATCGGGGCGGGGTCGGGGACAGGGACGGGGGATGCATTACCCGCCCAATACCCGCCCCGTTTCCATCCCTAATGGCCAGCATGATGTTGGCAATGAGGGAAGAGATGGCAAAGCAGCAAGAGTTTTTGCTGAAAGTGATTGAGGATCGCGATGTGAACAATCGGAGAAGTGAGACGGTTGTGTAAAACATTGTAGCAGGTTCTGGAGGCACTGGTACAGGGGCCAGGGCTGAGGAAAACAGGATTTTTGGTGCTCCGAGAAATAGGAAAAGTTGTTCCTACAAGTCCTTTCTAGGTTGCGGACCGCCAGAGTTCTCTGTTTCCGACGACCTAGTTATGTGTGTAAAGTGGATTCGAGTGGTCGAGTAAGCTTTTGGCTCTTCCGAATGCGGAGATGATCAGAGAGTGCGGTTCGATACCCAACTGCTGAGGGATACTGCACTCATTTGGTGGAATGTCATTCAATCCACCCTATCTCCTGCTGTGTTGGCTCAGTTGTCTTGGGCCGAGATCAAGAAAAAGTTGTTAGAAGAGTTCTGCAATGAAAGAACAATGGACCGAACCGAGAAAGAATTCCGGTCTCTGGTAAAGGGAAGCCTGACGGTGAAGGAGTACACCCATCAGTTCATGGAGAAGCTTGATCTGGTGGGGCACGCTGCCCCAACAGAGAAGGATAAGATTAAGGCCTATCTGAATGGTCTACCCGCGGACATGCAATCTATGGTTCACAATTCTAAAGCTTCTAACCTCCGTGAGATGGTTGAAGAAGCTCAGTACATGGAAGAGATGTTCGCAAGGAACAAAGCTGAGAAAGCCGTGTTGATAACTGATAAGAGAAAGTGGGAGAGCAATTCTGCTCATCCCAAGAGATCACGACCTTTTGGCGGAAATCGAAACTTCAGCAATCAGCAGGAAGCTAGGTGGTGCCACAAGTGTCGAACTAAACACCACGGTGACTGTAACACCACTTATCAAACTTGTTATAAGTGTGGGAAGCCTGGTCACACTATCAAAGATTGCCCGGTCAGAGGACTTGTCTATTATGAGTGCAAGGCACCGGGATACGTGAGAAGAGATTGCCCGAAGCTTGTGTCGGGTAGCACGCCAGCAAGGAAGGAGAACCCTCCTAGGGTTCCGGGTTGAGCATTTCAGATGACGACCGATGAGGCCAACGCATCCGCTGATGTGGTATCGGGTAAATTTCTTATAAACTCTGTACCTGCTCGTGTTTATTCGATACGGGTGCCAGTTTCTCTTTCATATCTGAGTTGTTCCGTCAAAAGATTGCTATGCCCACTACTAGTCTTAAAGATGCATTAGTAGTAGAAATACCCGATGGTAGTCAAGTTCTGATCCACAATGTTCTGAAGAAGTGTACTCTTAGTATCGAAGGGATAGAATTCTCAATCGATCTACTGCCGATGGTAATCGGGGGTTTCGATGTTGTGGTCGGCATGGATTGGTTGTCAAACAATCACGCCGAGATCATATGTTCCAAGAAGTTGATTCGACTTCCCAACCCCTCTGGAGAATTCATTGTCATCTATGGTGAAAAGAGAAAAGGTGAAGTGACAATAATCACAATGGCAAAGGCACGCAAGTGCTTAGTAAAAGGATGTTCGTCTTTCCTAGCCTATGTGATCGATGCCAAGTTAGAGAAATCATGTAACACCTCAAAAATCAGAGTAAAATAAAAATTGGAATCCTGGCAACAAGACGGGAGTATTTCAATTAACTTCCCATAAATTGGATCAGTCCTTAAGACTTTACAAAACCTGCACAGATAAAGGGTTCATCAACAAACTAATCTAGATCCCTTTATCAAGATTTCATCAGCTGACAGACCACAATTCATCAAAAGAATGGGACTTAACAAATGCCCGGATACGATACTAAATATCTTCAAAAACCTCGAGACTTAAAACTCATCTCTCCAAAAACCCCGACAACCCACCGCTAATGAAAACCTGTTACACATACCATTTGAGAAAAAAGTGTCAGCCTTAAAGCCTGGTGAGAACATACAGTTTATAAAGCTCAAATGATAAAAACATTAGTATCAAGATAATATTTCCAAAGAGGTTAAATCTACAATTTAAGTCCTTGCCACAACCGGGCTTTTCCGTTATAATAAACATTTATAAAATAACCGTCAATAAAACATCTTACCAAGGATTGTGGCGTAACACAAAGTTAGGCCAAAATCCGAGTTACGAGCTAAACAATTGGAATCCGCGGTTACGAACACAAAAGTCCGTGCTTCAACGTGAGATCAAGCCCCAAGCGCAAAACCAATGTATACTCCTTCGCTAGGATCACTATGAACCATGGCTAGTATCCGACCTCACATAACCGTACCAAGTTGCCCCCGAGGAACATGTGATCCATAGCTACAAATTTGGGGAATGCAACATCCCAATAATACAGTCGACTCAAAACCTAGGGATCCGCTAGTAATGGTACAGACTCGTCACAACAACATATGTGACCAACCATAAATAAACATATAGTATAAATACATTTTATAAACAAAATGTTATTTCCAGTTCAACTTCTTGGTAAGAATAAAAATCATTAGAAGAAGCTCTTAAATATTATTTTCGCATAATCACATAACGTGTAAGTAAAACATCATGTTACTGTAACATAATGCTACCTATGACAACACCGAAAGAATCGGTAAGTCGAAGCACAGATAACACTCTCATCTACCTGACTAAAGCACCGACAACAGAAGTTCACAGACGGAGCAAAGAAGACTTGAGCGCGAACAGAAGGGTACGTAAACCACGCTTTGCGTTTCCCACTTGGAACGCAAAGTCCACTTTGCGCTTCCCAAAGGGAACGCAAACCCTACTTCGCGGTTCCCACTGGGAACGCAAAGTCCACTTTGCGCTTCCCAAAGGGAATGCAAAGTCCCAACTGGACACTCTTTTTCCGGTCTCACTGTTCACCCAGAACCTCGCCGGAGCTCCGGCCCAGATTCCGGCCAAACTTAAAAACGGGAAAAACAAGATTTTAAACGGAAGGAAAGCTTCCTAATACGAATCTATACGGCTAAAACACAACGAAACTAAAGATTTAGATATAAAACATACCTTAAAGAGGAAAAGAAATAAACCCACCAAAAAGCTCTCTCTCAAGCCTTTCTCTTCAAAACTTCACTGGATCATATCACAAATATGAGATATTTTCAAAATATCTCAAAACTTTGTATTTAAAATAAATCCAAGTTACAGTTTACCCCCCGAACTTTGGGAAATAATTAACTTTTTACCCGAAGATAAAAAATGCGGGTGTTACAATTCAAAGCTAGAAGACGTGAAGATTGTGCGAGAGTTTCCAGATGTATTTCCGGACGACTTGCCCGGGTTACCACCCGACCGCCAGTTAGAGTTTCGGATTGATCTGGTGCCTGGAGCAGCACCAATTGCTAAAGCTCCTTACCGTTTAGCGCCATCAGAGATGCAAGAAATGATGACACAACTCCAAGAGCTTCTGGAGAAGGGCTTTATAAGACCGAGTTCGTCACCCTGGGGAGCTCCGGTCTTGTTTGTAAAGAAGAAAGATGGCACGATGAGAATGTGCATTGACTATCGTGAGTTGAACAAAGCTACAGTAAAGAACAGATATCCGCTTCCGAGAATAGACGACTTGTTCGATCAACTTCAAGGAGCGGGTTGTTTTTCCAAAATCGACTTACGTTCGGGTTATCACCAAGTGAAGGTGAGTGAAGAAGATGTTCCGAAGACAGCTTTCAGAACGCGTTACGGCCATTACGAGTTTCTTGTAATGCCTTTTGGTCTAACGAACGCACCGACGATATTTATGGACTTGATGAATAGAGTGTGCCGACCATTCCTCGATAAGTCGGTCATTTTATTCATTGATGACATACTCATGTACTCCAAGAGCGAGTCAGAACACGAACAACATCTTCGGGAAGTGCTTGAAGTGTTGAGAAAGGAAAGATTGTACGTCAAATTTTCCAAGTGTGACTTTTGGCTTAAAGAGGTACAATTTCTGGGTCACGTTGTCACTCGAGACGGAGTGAAAGTGGATCCCTCCAAGATTGAAGCCATGATGAATTGGGAATCTCCCAAGAGTCCGTCAGAGATCCGAAGTTTCTTGGGTCTGGAAAGGTACTACCGGAGATTTATCCAAGACTTTTCAAAAATCGCTTCTTCCTTGACAGTTTTGACTCGGAAGAATGTGAAGTTTGAATGGACCGAAACACAAGAGAAGGCGTTCCGAATACTTCAAAAGAAGTTGTGTGAAGCTCCGATCTTGTCGTTACCTGAAGGGTCAGAAGACTTCGTGGTTTATAGTGACGCTTCGAAAATGGGTTTAGGTTGTGTGTTGATGCAACGGGGCAAGGTAATCGCTTACGCCTCGAGGCAGCTTAAAATACACGAGGAGAACTATCCTACCTACGATTTGGAGTTAGCAGCGGTGGTGTTCGCCCTGAAGCTTTGGCGACACTATCTCTATGGCAC
This sequence comes from Arctium lappa, assembly GCA_023525745.1. NCBI lineage: Eukaryota > Viridiplantae > Streptophyta > Magnoliopsida > Asterales > Asteraceae > Arctium > Arctium lappa. The sequence goes on from CM042064.1 coordinate 51,372,073, forward strand.
GAAGTGTACACTCTACACAGATCATAAGAGCCTGAAGTATGTCTTTGATTAGAAAGAGTTGAATATGAGACAACGGTGGTGGCTCGAGTTGCTTAAATATTACTACTGTGAGTTGCTTTACCATCCTGGTAAGGCAAACGTGGTAGCCGATGTGTTAAGTCGGAAGGACAATAGTGTATGTATTCGGACTACCCATTCAAGAATCGAGTTGGTGTCTAGTCTTGTTGAAAAGATCAAGGCATCGCAAGTTAAAGCATTGATAGAAGAGAATCTCAAAGAGAAAGTCATGACAAAACAGCGTTTGCTCTTAACGGAAGATAGTCGTGGGGTAAAACTGTTCAACGGTCGCGTGTGGGTACCCAAGATTGCAGGGTAACCGTGATCTACTGCTTGAAGATGCTCACAAGTCCAAATATTCCATTCATCCGGGAAGTACAAAGATGTACAGGGACTTGAAGCTGCACTATTGGTGGCCGGTAATAAAGCTTGATGTGGCGCGTTATGTGGAGCGTTGTGTTACGTGCTCGCAAGTTAAGGCCGAACATCAACGACGGTATGGGAGTCTTCAGTCTTTAGAGATTCCCGAGTGAAAGTGGGAGCATATCACCAGGGATTTCGTGAAGAAGTTGCCTAAAACTCTTCGAGGTCACGATACCATTTGGGTGATAGTGGATAGATTGACAAAGAGCGCTCACTTCTTGGCCATGCGCGAGACATTACCGATGGACAAGCTAGCAAAACTGTACATCGATGAAGTTGTCTCGAGGCACGGTATTCCATTGTTGATCGTGTCGGATCGCGACAGTCGGTTCACTTCGAACTTTTGGGATGGGTTTCAGAAAGAGCTGGGTACACGAGTTAAGTTGAATACGGCTTACCATCCACAGACCGACGGGCAAAGCGATAGAACGATCCAGACATTAGAAGATATGTTGAGGTCTTGTGTCATCGTTTTCGGGGGTAGTTGGGACTCTTACTTACCTTTGGTGGAGTTTGCTTACAACAATAGCTACCACTCGAGTATTGGAATGGCACCTTTTGAGGCATTGTATGGGCGAAAGTGCCGAACTCCCGTGTGTTGGCTTGAAGCGGGAGAAAAGCAGTTCGCCGGACCTGAAATCGTGCAAGAGACGGCCGATAAGGTCAAGAGCATTCGTGAAAGATTGAAAGCGGCTTAGGATCGACAGAAGAGTTATGCCGATAAAAAGAGACGACCGATGGAGTTCCAAGTGGACGATCGTGTGTTACTTAAAGTATCGCCGTGGAAGGGCATTATTCGGTTCGGAAAGCGAGGGAAGCTGAGTCCCCGTTTCCTTGGACCTTTCAAAGTGCTCAAACGGGTGGGTTTGCAAGCCTACCAATTGGAACTACCACCAGAGTTGAGCAGAATCCACAACACGTTTCATATTTGTTACCTTCAGAAGTGTTTGGCGGAAGAGGAAAGCGTTATTCCTCTCTCCGAGTTAACAGTAGACGAGAGTAACTGTTGTGTAGAAGATCCCGACACCATCTTAGAGAGAAAGTCTAAGAAGTTACGTCACAAAGAGGTCACTATGGTCAATGTGCAGTGGAAGCATCATCGGGGAGCCAATGTGACGTGGGAAGCTGAAGAGGATATGAAGCGAAGATATCCTCACCTTTTCAAATAGTTAGGATTTCGGGGACGAAATCATTCCCAAGTTGGGGAGGATTGTAACACCCCGAATTTCCGTTTTGTAATTCTGGTATTCTTGTGGTTAAGCTCTTATCGTTAGCACCGTGTTTGGGTTGAAGTTGAGTTGGATTTTGAGAATTTTGGGGACAAGCAGTGAACTACGCGAGTTGCACCGCGACTAGAGGTCATGGCACAACCCGCGAAACCCACTGGATGATTTTGGGTTTTGGACACGGGCGAGTTATGCCGCGAGTTGAAGTCGCGGCATAACCCGCGTATGCAACACCCTAAAAATTTGCGGAAATAAAAATCGAAATTCTGAAATAGACTAAACTTGCGGAATAAGGTATTACAATCCCAACATACAATGTTATTCCAAACGGAGTATGGGTTAGACATAAACACGGTCAATAAATGAGGCATACAACGACAACCTACTAATCTACAGTTGATTAACTAGATTAGGGTCGGGTGTCGCTATCCTTCCAAAATATATCTTCAAAAATCTCTGGACGATGGTCACTAGATATCCTCAAAAAGACCACTCACGAACCCAAGGTCGCTCCCTCAGTCCCGACGTGCCCCACTGCTAAGGTAACCTGCCACATGAAAATCAAGAGCAAGTGTTAGGCTAAAGCCTAGTGAGAACAAGCCGATAAGAAAATAGTACTAAACCCAAATCGATGTCACGCGGTGAGTATAGCCATGAGCTAAGTCAAGAAATCAAATAAACCATTAGTGATTAAACATGGTACAAATAACACCAAATCACATAACGAGCTCAACCCCTCTAGATCTGTTGCTCAAAACACCAAGTCAACCCCTCTGGATCTATTCTTGAGAGTTCCCAAAACAGGGGGAACCCAAGAACCATATGGAATTACACCTTACTACACCATGAGACGCTGCCCGACCGTATAGGCCCACACCTTACTTATCATGGCAACCCGATGCCTATTCCGTGCTAAAACGTGAACCAAATGCCCAAAACCGGGGACATAGGAACACATTGCCTATGGATCCATTGCACAAGACTCAAAGCCGAAGCATGTAATTTCAGAGCATATTCATATTAAATCAAATATACAGGCAATTCATATGAACAATGGTTCAATTTAATAAATCTTGGGTCTTGAAATAATGGGATTTTTAGAAAGCATTTCCCAACAACAATAAGCCACTTTAAAGCAAGGTTTTCCACATTTAAATAATACATTTATCACATAGCATTCGTAATACAGACTGATTTAGCTTAAAGGACTCACCTCGGATTTCTTCCTGTTTATAGTCTGCTTCCTATGATCGCTACCTACGACAACACCGATAAATCGGTAAGCAAATAATAAAGACCACTTACTAACCTACGATTCCCGAATTCAAAACACAACACACTGCTGAATCATAGTACCGGTCGAGTACCAATACCGGTTGAAACAACATACCGGTCGAAGCCCAATCAGTCTAAAGCCCATATCGGTCTAAGCCCATATCGGTCGAAACCCATATCGGTCGAAGCCCATATCGGTCGAAACCCATATCGGTCTAAACAACATATCGGTCGAAACCCATATCGGTCTAAACAACATATCGGTCGAAACCCATATCGGTCTAAACAACATATCGGTCTAAGCCCGTATCGGTCTAAACAACATACTGGTCGAACCAACTTCCGGTCGAACCCAATATCGGTCGAGACCGATCAAAACCATCTTCCCGGTCTTATTATGATGGGACGTTTACAGAACCTAGATCAAACTTAAAATACGTAAATCTCGATATCAAACGGTTAAAAACCTTCACAACGAGATTCTATACGGCAGATAACACTTAGATCAAAGCTTTAAGCTATATTCGTACCTTGATTTGGAGAAAATCGATCGACCTCTTTTTCTCCTGCTTCTTTCTCTCTCTCTGATTTTCTTAAAGATCAGATTATGTGAAATTTAGAAATATCTAAAACTTGATTTATATTTATATAACCCAAGTTATATTTTACCCCCCTGAACTTCGGGTAAAGGTCAACTTTTCACCCAACTCCAAAATAGCGGGTGTTACAGCGTAGTTGCCTGGCCGACTTAAGGGTTTTAACCCAAAATATCTTCATTTTCATGATCTTTCTCTCTCTCTTCAAATCTCTCTCTCTCTCTCTAAAGTTTCTTTGGATCTTCAAGGGTTCGTTAATCGCTAGTATTAAGTACATTGCTCGGGGTTTCGGTGTATAAAGCTTCACCTCTTCGTCGTGGTCTATAACTAGTTTTCCGAGTTTTCGTATAAACCTGTTCGGTGAGTTCCTACTATCATTTTAAACTGTATACATATCAAAAGATACCTTTTGGAACTCCTATATATCTCCATGGTTTCAGATCTAAGTTTTCTACATATTTGATATAACTTGAGTTTTGGGAGATTTTAGGGTTCCCGATCATTTTTAAACTAAAATGATGGATCTTATTTTATTGAAGTAAAATGATGTTTTACTTGCACATTATGTGGATATGTGAAGATAATGTTTAAGAACTCATTTTTAATGATTTTTCATTCTTACCAGAAGTTGAACTCGAAATGACATTTAGTTTATAAAATGTGTTTATACCATATGTTTATTTATGGTTGGTCACATATGTTGTTGTGACGAGTCTGTACCATTACTAGCGAATCCCTAGGTTTTGAGTCGACTGTATTGTTGGGATGTCATATTCCCCATTTTGTAACTATGGATGCATATGATCCTCGGGGGCAACTTGGTACGGTTATGTGAGGCCGGATACTAGCCATGGTTCATAGTGATCCTTGTGAAGGAGTATACATTGGTTTTGCTTGGGGCTAGATCTCACGTTGTAGCACGGACTTATGTGTTCGTATCCTTGGATTCCAATTGTTTAACTCATAACTCGGATTTTGGCCTACTTTGTGTTACGCCACAATCCTTGGTAAAAATGTTTTATTGTTGGTCCTTTGATGACATGTTAATAACAGAAAAGCCCGGTTGTGGCAAAGTTTCAATTGTAAAATTTAACCTCTTTGGAAACATTATCTTATGATACAAATGTTTATATCTTTTGAGTTTCATAAACTGTATGTTCTCACCAGGCTTTAAGTCTGCCACTTTTTTTCAAATGATATGTATAACATGTTTCCCTTAGCGGTGGGATGCACTGGGTTTTGAGAGACGAGTTAGGTCTCGGGGCATTTTGAGAGGACTAAAGTGTTGATAGTTGGGCATTGTTAAGTCTCATTCTTTTGATGAATTTTGGATTGTCAACTGATGTAATCTAGATAGTTTTGTTTAGATTAGTCTGTTGATGAATTCTAAATCCGTGCAGATTTTTGTAAAGTCTTAAGGACTGATACACTTTTGAGAAGTTTATAGCAATACAGATGTCATATTGCCTTATTTGTGAAGTTTTAAATTTACTCTTATTTTTAGGGTGTTAGCCGGCCTCTGAAAGAGCTTGGCGGACAGTGCTCCGTGCGGCTCAGGGCGCGGCTCCACCCACGCGGGGCACTGTTTTTCACTGCAATCACTACAAGCCAAGAATTAGGATGTTACACAGTCGGCCGGCCTCACTCACTCACCCTTTGTCTCTCTCAAACTCTCAAGCTATCTCACACCCTCTCTGACTCTCAATCTCTCATTCACATTCCAGTTTTGTCACAAAACCTAGCGAAATTGATTAGTTATGTTTACACGATTTTATTTATGTTTTAACGTTTACATGATTTTAATTATTTGTTTACATGATTTATTTGTTTGACCTAAATTTAATATTAGTCATTTGCCCTATATTTGATGTTAGTCAATCATATCTAATAGTCTTGTGTAAGATCCCACATTGGTTGGGAGGGGAACAAAAGTTGCCTTATAAGGGACTGAATACTTTCTCTACCAGACGCGTTTTAAAACCGTGAGTCCAGGTGTGTGGACAAAGAGGACAATATCTGATATGGTTAGCTTGGGATGTTATAGATGGTATCAGAGCCGAGAGTCGGACTAGTGTGTCAGCGAGGATGCTGGGCTCCCAAGGGGGGTAGATTGTAAGATCCCACATTGGTTGGGGAGGGAAATGAAAGTTGCCTTATAAGGGACTATATACCTCCTCTACCAGACGTGTTTTAAAACCGTGAGTCCAGGTGTGTGGACAAAGCAGACAATATCTGGTACAATTAGCCTGGGATGTTACAGATGGTATTAGAGCCGGGAGCTGGACTACTATGCCATCGAGGACGCTGGGCTCCCAAGGGGGTGGATTGTAAGATCCCACATTGGTTGGGTAGGGGAAGGAAAGTTGCCTTATGAGGGACTGGATACATTCTCTACCAGACGCGTTTTAAAATCGTGAGTCCAGGTGTGTAGACAAATTAAACAGAAAATATCTGGTACGGTTAGCTTGTGATGTTACATAAATTGTCCAGTTCTTTTTGGCAATATGAATTTGTTTAATCTTATGCAGATTATTCCTTGTCCAGGCTAACCACACCGGATATTGTCCACTTTGTCCACACACCTGGACTCATGGTTTTAAATCGCGTCTGGTAGAGGAGGTATCCAGTCCCTTATAAGGCAACTTTCGTTCCCCTCCCCAACCAATGTGGGATCTTACAAGGAAACTTTTGTTCTCCTCCCCAACCAATGTGGGATCTTACAACTTAACTACCTAATATCGGGTTGGTTCAAACCATATAAATATTTATGTAAGAGATAACGTAAATGAGAAAGATTTGTGCACTAACCTGGAGGAGTAAGTGTAATACCCAGTTTTGAAATTTTGTTAATTTTGGAAGTTGGGGGAAAACTTGTAAAGTTATACAAAGTTCAAGGGGGTTTATTGAAAATTCAAAATTTCATCACATAAATATCAGATTTTGAGAAGTTATATCCCATACTGATATCTTATGTGAGTTTTGAAAGAGTGAAAGAAGAAAGAGGGAAAGAGAGAAAGCAGAGAGAAAGAAGAGAAGGATCTTGAAGGGTTGATCCGCTTTTGTTAAAAAGAGGTATGTTTTTAGCTTCATGCTTCTATCTGCATGTTATAGTCGGTAAATAGACGTGTTAATCGAGCTTTTAACCGTGTATTTGATCGATTTAATCGATCAAAAGAGTTCTGGGTTTAGAACTGTGTAAACCGACTTTGTTCTTGATTAGACCGAAAGATGATACATCGGTCATATGCATTAGACCGATATAGTGTAAAGACCGGTTGAGGAATTCGACCGAAGTGTGTTAAGACCGGATGTATGTTAAGACCGGTGGTCTGTTCGACCTGTGTGTTGTTAGACCGAAAAGTATGTTCGACCGGTGGTATGTTCAACTGATAGTTTTATATTTGGTAAAAAGGTTTTAATCAGATTGGTTTTGATCGGGTTAAAACAGTAGATTTGAATTGATGAGTCTTTTGAAAGAAAGAAAGTTAGTTGCAAGTTAGCTTACCTTTGTTTTAATACCATCGTAGGTGGTGTTAATCGGTAAGAAATCAGAGTTAATTCGGAAGAATTAAAGGTGAGTCTTTCAACTAAATCTTTTATGATTTGAGCAGTTATTTATAAATGTGAGTTTTTATATACTGCGCATTTATAATATGAAAAGTTAGTAGAATTATTTCAAATGATTGATTTAATTAGTTGGACATGTTTATGCTCAGGGTATATAAACTTGTTTTATATACTGGCAGGACCAAATGTATGCGTACATTTGAGTCAAAAGTTGACCTAAGTCGGGAAGTGTGACCCGCCTGCTCGTACCGGGGAGTGTGGCCCGTTTATGCCATTAGGGTGTGTCCCTAAAATAAGGCAGTGCGAGACAGACATACCGTCTTTGACGGGAATGTTGGTCAATAGTTGAAAGTACGCTTACGAGCATAGAAAGTGATTAGTAATGGCCATTACATTAGATTTATTTATGTAAAGCATAAATGTTTTAAAGAGATTTTAAAGAGTAGGCATGTATTGAGATATATGCAGTTATGTTTAAATGTTTTAATTAATATTTAAACTGTGTAGTAGTGATTGGAGGGGACTCACTAGACCTTTTGGTCTAACCCTCGCTGTTTCAAAATTTTAATCCTGTTTCAGGTTATCGCAAGATAGCAGATAAAGGAAAAGATAAGGTGTGAGCTTAAGCAGGAGATAGAAGACTTCCTGCCATAGCTATTCTTTTGAGAAACTCAGTTGTGTAATAGTTGATAGTAAAGACATTGTAAGCTTGGGACAGTATTTAGTAATAAATGTTATTTTATTATGTAAATAAATGTTCAGGATGTTACAGTAAGGGTGCTCAAAAAACGGACCAACCCAACCAACCCGATCAATCTAACCCGACCAACCCCGAAAAAAATCAACCCGAGGTAACCCGGTATATAATCGATACAAAATTAGGACAACCCGGATTTATTGGATTGATATTGGGTTAGGCTCAAAGTAACCCGACCAACCCGATAACCAGATAAACGTTTTAGTGAATTATCTAAAATTATTTATATTTCCCTTTAATATGTATAAGTTACCAAAAAACAACTCGGCAATAACGAGCAATGGAACTCATAAGAGGACATTATTGAAAAGTTATATATGATACCTAAATATTTCATGAACTCGTATATTCTTTTGAATGATGGATTGTATTTCAAAGAAAGAATTCTTTGTTTTTATGTTTTCAATATTGTTTTTACTTTGTTTAAACACAACCCGACCAACCTGAATGGGTTGGTTTGCACTTTTATTTGGGTTGGGTTGAAAATTTTCAAACCGCCAACATTGGGTTAGGTTGTTAAAATGCCTTCAAGCCGATCAACCCAACCCGTGAGCACCCGTATGGAGAAGTGTAATAACCGTGTTTTAATTGTTAAAGTGGAGAGAGTGGGAGAGGGGGTGTTTGTCAAAACCCTAAGTATGAGGGGCTATTGTATATGGAGTGGAAAGGGATTAAAACCTATTACCTTACCCTAAATTCATTTTGGTGTTGGTGGCAGCTAAAGAACTCAGAGAGAGAGAGAGAGAGAGAGAGCTTGAAGGAGAAAGAGAGATTGGGGAGAAGGTGGTAGAGAAGGTGGACTTTGGGAAGGTTCTTGCCAATTTTTTCTTCAAGGTAATATTTACTCATCTCTTAATTTAGTTGGTGGATTTCTATTAAGAATGTCTAAGAAAAACCCTTGTCTGGGTTCTTCCCAAAAACCTTCATCCTTTGGTTTGAAGATTTAGTTCTTGGGGGTGTTGATGTTCTAACCATTGGCTGGATTGCCTTGTGAGGGTTCCTCCTTCTTGAAAGGATTCTCATTTTAATCATTTGAGGAAAAAAAACCAACACCGAGACCAATCGCCAGTCACCTGGGATTTCTCTCAGCTCGACCGAAACCCAGTGTTGGGGTCCCGGGAGCAAAAACCCACCGGGGAGTCCGGTTGGAATCAACACCAGAGGGGACCCGAAAGACGGGGAGCCAGGGATAGAAAGAAGCCGGGAGGGACCCGGGAGACAGAAGCCCGGGATAAGGGAGAAGTCGGGAATGGTCACCCGGGGCCACGTACCGGGGGAGACCGCGACTACATACCGGGAGTGGTCGTCCGGGGAGGCCAGTGACCATGATCCGGGAAAGGGTGGGCTGGGGAGGCCGGGGTCATGATCCGGGAAAGGGCGGGAGCCGTGTCTGGGAAGTTCGGGTAGGCCGGATCTGGTGCGACTGGATAGGCCGAACTCGCTATCTTAGAGTTCGACCCGGAAGGGAGTTTTTAAATAGGTTTCCCTACGTGTAAGTTTGATTCTTATTCACCGTAGGTATCTAGTCTAAGGGTTGGGTCAGAAGCGTAAGCAAGGATAGCAAATGAGTCTTTCTAACTGAAAGTGTGTTGTATTTTATATTAAACGCATGAGATGTTATGAAACTGCATGTTGATCTTTATATGAACTGAACGTTTTGATATGTTGTTATTGTTGAAATATTTTGTATGCATACATTTGGGAGGGGGTGTGTAACGGCTAAGTCGGAGGGTGTGTTCCGCCAGTGCTCATGACCGAGGGGTTTGTCTTGTTTATGCAATGGAGGGTGTGTTCCAGTTAAGGCAGCGTGAGGCTGACACATCGTCACAGGTGGCCTGAGTTCAGTGTGCCGATTACATGTGTGTCTTTTGTGATTGAAAGTTTAAATGCTATAAACTGGAGAATTGTTTATGAATACTTTTAAATTGTTTTAAATGCTTTTGCGGTGTGATAATTGTCGCTAGAGGGAAACTCACTAGACCTCATGGTCTAACCTTCACTTTTCAAAACAAAAACCTTTTCAGGTAAAGGTTTAGTTAGAAGTTCGTTCGTGGGGTGAAGGGAGGTGTATCGTGGAAGAGATATCGTGGAATCTCAAAGTTTTGGCGAGCTTAGTAAAGCTCAGTTGTAGTCTTGTGCTATCGTTATAATTAGTATGTTAGAACGTTTGTAATGAGTGTGTTGGGACCATTTCGGTGGAATGTTATCCTTTTGTTATTGTAGAAATTTTGGGTTGTTACAAGGAGGACACATGTAAATTGTTTCCTCCAAATCCCCATGAAGAAAAAACATTTTGCACAACCATTTCGTTCAATTCCCATTGCTAACAACATCCATCGCTAACATTATACATACCATGACCATTTAAACAATTGGTGCAAAACTTTTCTAACAAGTGCCTCTCAAACAAACTGTCAAGTCAGTTCTTTATTCTCTACCAAAAAATAATGTTTTGGGTAACATGTACCTACGACTAAAACTAATACTCTAGTAATCAGTGCTAAAAGGACATTGGTAATATGTCGATAAACATTCGATAAAGTTGGTTTTACATTTTACTTTGACAAATATGATATAACTTTTACAACACATTAATGATGATTCTTTTTGTTGATACGTTGTTGAAATTCGTCATTAAAGTTTATTGGTATGGTTTACTGATCAATAGGTTGTATCAAAAGTTTTTTAACATGAAATCCACGAATAATAAGTAATCACTAAAGGAATACCGACGAATGGACCTGTCGGTATACCCTGATATTTTTTTGTACCGGATAAGTTAAGTATATTAATTATTGTTTTCCCCTTTGTCTTATATATGTATACAAATAAAAAACACAATAAGAATATAATTAGTAGCTTTTTTATTCCTCAACCCATTCATTTTTTATTTTGCATGATGTATTTTAAATGTTTTTTTCCCCTAACTTTCTAAGAAATTATTTGTAAAATACATATGATTGAATACTTTAATTTGGCCAATATTGTATTGAAAACGTGAAAGATGACAAAGACTAAACCCTCAAGTTGCATTCTAAAGAATTCATCATGGAAAATACTTGGAAATGTATCAAAATTTTCTATGTTTAATTATCTTAATGAAAGAAATTATATAATTCAAATAACATTGCCAACCAAATATGGCGGATATAGTAAAGTTTGACAAGTAAATATTTCATCTGATAATTGAAGAAGAAAATGTATGGGTCATTTCAAATAAAAACTTTGGTTTAAGATATATTTATATAAAAGTTAACAAAAATTAGGGTTTTGAACAATATTATTAGTTGAGATCAATAAATAAAAAGCGATTGAGAGCATCTACACTTTTTATACATGTACATAGAACATTTTGTAACCTAATAACTTTTAATAGTATGAAACTTAATAATTATCTGGGCAAAAATTTGATTACCGGTAATCCAAATCGGCCACATATGAAACCTGCCTCCAAAAAGAACAATATGTGAGGACAATTTTTGGCTTACTCAACGACTGAGTCTAATAGGAAAGGGAATCGAACCCGAAACATGTGTTATATAAACATTGAAAAGCTTGTTATTTGGATTCTATATGATAATTATTGATATACTGTTATGTTATTATTATTATTTAAAACAACATGCATAAAAAGGAGATACTTCTATTGGCATGATTGGCAACTCATAAAGACCAAGAAACCAAAAGCATGTTACTTGCATTGACCTCCACTTTGGACCATATATATCGAAGGGTCTTTATATATAACAAAAGTGAACTGAAATTATATATAAAAGATTCTCATTCTCATTCTCTTATTATATGTATAATTGTAGTTTATATAAACCCCGAAGGGGATTTAATTAAGTTCAATATATATCTTGTTGGAGAGGATCTTTTTAGATAAAACAATAATTGTAATTAATCTCCATTAATCATGGATAGTTCTACTCCATTTGAATAATTTAATTTCGATGAAAAGATTACGATCCCAAAATTAATTAATTTATTAAAAACACATGATTTATACAATTTTTTTGTCTTTTTTTAATACCAGTAATATCATTAATTGGTGGAATGTAAATGATAATTTCATCATCATATCAATAAAAAAAACACATTTATTCTATTTTAAACTTTCATAAAGAAAGCATCCTTAATTCAATATGCATTGACCTTTGACATCCATATAATTACAATCTCTTTATATATATATATATATATATATATATATATATAGGGTTAGATTCTTTTTTGTTGTTAACTATATGAATTAATCTAAACCATCAATTTTAACAATGGATGGTTGAGATTAAAACTAGATTTTTAATTAATAAAATAAGTTTTATTTATTAAATAGATATGTGAACATTTATGGTTAAGGGTAGTTTGAAGATTAAAACATTCATTTTTTTTAAAACCCATTAAAAAGACTCATTAATGTTTTCTTACACCATAATTTGTAACCGATGAACATTCATGGCGAAATGGTTGAAATTCAAAATTAAAGATGAACATATGTGTTTTATGCAATGTTTTATATTTGTAAGGTGTTCATCGATGTTCCATCTATCAATGTTTGTAAGATGGTTGACAATGTTTGTAAGGTGTTCATCGATATTCCCATCTATTAATGTTTGTAAGATGAACATATGTGTTCATCTCTATAAAATTAAAATGAAAACTGGATAAATTTCAGGGATGTTGCATTCATTTCAGGGATGTTCATCTCTATTAAAGATGTTCATCTATATTAAAGATGTTCATCTCTATCTATGAACATTTGTGTTCATCTCTATCGATGTTCATCGTTCTTGCGTTTATTTCAGGGATGTTCATTTGTTTTCTGAAGTAAAATGAATACCGGATAATTTTTTTGAAAACGACTATACGATTTTAACAAAGATATTAACCGGAAGACTTCGGTAATATTGATATGATTTAAAAAATATGTTGAAAATGGAAAAAATAATGCAATCGTAACATACAATATAATTAGGTAAGCTTCATTTTTGTAACCCCCAATAAAATTAATGAAATATTGGTTACTTACAAAATGACGTTTCTACCCTTTTACATTAAATATATACACATATTAAACAACCACCAACTTTGCATTTATATTGGTTGAGCAATGTTCATAAAATTAACAAGAAATGAGTGGTTAACAAATGATCCTTGCTCTTTCTCTCTCTCTCTCTCTCTCTCTCTCTATATATATATATATATATATATGTGTGTGTGTGTGTGGATTCAAACGAAACAATGACTAAATAAAAAAAACACGAGAACGGTTAAATCACATGTGATTTTATACTAAATTCACATGTGATTTACACGACTTATGGTCGCAGGCCAAGTTTCCTGTTGATCACCCATGCGTTGACAACGTTTTGTAATCGCATATGATGTGGTCGTTTGCATGCTTTCTTATTTTAATCATGTTCTTGTTTGATCCTCCATATGTATGTATGTATGGGCATAATGATTTTAAAGATCCAAATTTTGTGAGATATATAAAATTCATCCTGAGCCATTAATTTGAGATAACTAATGTTATTTATTATAAACATTATAGGATAATTTAGGGATTTGACATTACAACATTTTTTTAGGAAAGTCAAGTTCCATATTAAATATCTCTCTCCCTCTCCTTTTTTCTCTCTCTCCAAAACATACATACGCGCATACATACACACACAATTGAATCAATGTGCACATAAGATGAATGCATTATGAACACAATGTAAACAACATTAATATATTCTTTAGTGGGGTGTTCACAAAGTTCAAATGATGTTCCTAAGTGATACATTTAGGTTTAATTTTGTTGGTGTTCACAAAATATATCAGATCTCGTATATTCAGAATGTGTTCATAGACTATAATAATATATCCAAAAAAACGTTCCCAATGTTATCACCTTGTGTGCAACTTCAATTGTGTATTTGTCAAGATTCTAAATGGCGTGAGGCGTGGCGGCGAAGCCAAGCCTCAAGCCTTAGGAGTCATGGCGAAGCCTTGGCGTTGTCAAGGCGTGACTTATGGTGTCAAATTTCTAATTTATAAATAATATTATATATAAAAACATATGTTTTGGCGTGTTATTCAATGAGTCAATAGTAATAAACAAGTTAAATTAGGTTATATATATATTAAAAACCTGCAAATAAGACATTAAAAACATAAAAAATACCAAATATTGCATTACAAAAACTGCGCATTAGGCCATGGCGTGTCATGAGCTTAACGTGGCATGAGACACAAACCTTGGTGTCATGGCGGCTGTACGACGAGTTTTTTAGAACATTGGTATTTGTACATGTGCGTGTTACAAATAGAGGAGAAAGGATCTTTTAAATCCCCAATTTGGCCGCATAAATTTCAATTAGAGTTTACTTTTCAAAATATTAGAATTTGTTTTTTACCCAATTTTTTTTGGTCCAAATTAGATCTCTCGAATTAGAAAGTTATCAAGAGAAAACCATATATATATATATATATATATATATATATATATATATATATATATATATATATATATAAGAATAGGTTCTAGTAAGAATAAGAATTATGGTGAGAAATGTAAAAAGAGATCTCCACCATTGCATGCACGTTATGATGAGATTCACCAGATCAATCCTCTTATCAAGCACGGTTCATGAGTGACTTTGATATTAAAAGTGATCAAAGGTCCATATCATTTATTATCTTCTCACTTTAGAGCATCTTCAATGCAAAGTTCTTATAAGTAAAATGTGTAGTGACTTGTACAAACTACAATTGTGGAGAGTTCTTATAAGAAGTTTATCTTTTTTAAGTTATTACCTTGAAGTTGGTGTAAAATAACATATTTACTAGTTTTTTATATGTTCTTAACTTTATAATTATTAATATTATACATATATAATCATTAATATTATATATGGGACCCACAACAAAGGTTCTTATCATTGTATACCTTTAGCACTACAAAACAGAGGGCTATCATCGATGGACAAATCCGTCGGTGAAAGTCCGATCCGTCGGAAATCCGTTGGAAATAGGCCTTCGGAAATAATGTGGTCGGCGACCACATTTCTGACGGATCAACGACGGATATTGCCGATGGATCACTGTCGGCGTGGATTTCCAACGGATCACCGGCGACCACTTATTACTAACGGATCACTGACAACCAAATATTACCGACGGGAGGAGTTTACGACGGATCATTTCCGACGGATTTCCTATGGTATTTAACTAATTAATATTAAATTTAAAAACATTTACCGATGGATAATCCGTCGGTAAATTAATTTTTTTGTAAAAAAATAATTAAAAATTTATAATTGTCAGTTTAGAACATGTACAAAACCTGTTCATTTTTCATTTAATATCCAGTTTAAAACTGTACAAAACTTATCTTTTTCATTTAATATATAAAAATTAAAAATAAAGCGTAATTCCAAAACATAAAATTATCCAAAAAAGTATATATTCAAATATCGTTAATACAACCAACTATACTACATTGGGGGGGGGGGGATGATCTTGAAACTTATTCATGAAGGCTTCAAACACCTTAATTTGCTCCTACATTCGGATCCTCTCTGCTATCTCAGCCTCTAACCTCTGTCTTAGCTCATCTATCTGAAATTCAACATTTGACAAACATATAACAATGTTAGACAACATTTGACAAGCATACCTCCATATCACGAGGGTCGTGTGAGCTCCTGCTCGTATTGACATTTGAATCACCGGTCATAGCATAATAGGGATCCTGACTGGTCCCCCATCCGAATAGACGACCTTTACGCCGTCCTCCGACACTGCGATCCCACAACTCAGCGTCATTGAGAGGAAAAGCACCGGGATCTATGTTCGGGTACTCTTCCTCCCTAATTCGTGCATAGTTATCCTACAGTTTACCAAATTAGGCATTGCCAACTAACCTACAGAAAATTCTGCAGCATTTCAACTGTAATTTGAACAAATCCATTATCTGCTTTTATCAAAACAATCCTATCGTCTACCCAACAATGGAAGCCCAAACTAAGTTTGCTATAATTTCTATATATCTTATAAAACAAACAAAAATCTAGACATACATAATTGAACTTACCACCATATGAGCCGCCTTTGGGTAAACATAGATCGGAGGATCTGTGGGTGGACCAGTCGCACCCGGTACAAGCTTCATGTTGGTGCAGTGTGTAGCCTCATAAACCTCCTTGCCAATAGTCTCACGGCCCCATGCATTTATCTACAATAGACAACTTAAATTGTTAATAGGTAACAAAATCATGTATATATATATATATATATTCAACTATATACATGTAGTCCAGTGGATGATAAATTACCATGCGGTCCCGATGCATAGCGGTACTAATAGATCTGCACGTGTGTCTGGATGCCATCCCCTCATACTCGGTGGATCGATTGGCCGTATTGGCTCTAGATATACGCCTGAATGCGTCAGTGTTCCATACCTGTTAAAAACAAGACATACATTAATATAAATCCTAGTACAACCAGATACAAGTATTCAAAACAAAATAAACCTGATCAATCATCTGGACCCAAAACTCATGCGGGATCCACTCTGGATTGGGTGCGCTAAGAATCGTGTAGTCATGATGGTCGAACTGGACACCATCAATAGCTAAATCCCTCGCCATGGCCCATCTACGGACATCTCTCATCATGTCCGGGCACCTATTCATCAGGGTACGCCGGAATGCAAATAAAACGTCGGCCACCATCTCAGGAGGCCAACTATAATACATCTGCATACACATTGTTTAGATTAAGTAAAAATAAACCCACTCAATTAGTTAAATGGAGTAAAATACATATCCGTAAATGATCCATCATTCGTGCATATTACTCCTCTAGGACATCCCCAACATGAGCCCATGGACCAGCGAACATGGACCAAAAGATGCTAGTGGCCCTCCGGACCACTTCCTGCTTCTTAAACCTTCACAATTGCAAAATATACAACATAAAAAAACTTTAGGATCGTTTTATTATGTACTAGAATAAATAATATATCACGTCTACTTACCCGCCGGCAGACAACACAATGGTCATTCGCTGACTCGGATGACGAGGCATCTTTGATGCAATATTGGGGCCTCTAACCCTCGAGCCCGCTCCAGGAGACGGCGTCACAAGCTCGTCCTTAGGATGGATCTGATCTAGTCCCTCGTCGGTAGCTGCAACGAACTCGAAATCGTCCCTAGGCTCGTCGGCGTGGGGGTCACCACGCTCGGCGGAGCTGCTACTGCCCCTGCTAGAGCCTCTACCCCTACCCCTATGGTTGTGTCCCCCCATATAAAAATAGAGAATGATTCGCACACAATGATATAAGTGCACATAGATCATAAGACACAAAAATATAAGTGTACAATCATATAAGGATATAATTATTATGAATAATGTCTACATAAGAAAGGCACACTAGTCATCAGATGAGTGATCAAATAACATAGGTTCGTCTTCATTATCTGAATCATCGTTCACGTCTTCAATTTCTTCTTCCTCGTCGCTAGCTTTGTGATCTGATGCATCTTCCTCGTCACTAGATATGTCATTTGTGGCAACTACGTTGACCTCCCCAGTGACAAGAGGGATGGAATCGAGGTCCTCATTTACCCAATTGTTTTTTTTATATTATGAGTTACCCGTTCATTGATTTGAAAGAATGTTTCTCCATCCACGTTATCATCATCCAACTCATCGATAGCCCTTTCTGCAACTTCATATATTCCACGGGATTTGGTCTTCACAACTGCCCACCAGTCCTTTAAATCCTTACTGCCTGAAGGATAGGGTGTGTAATACACTTGTTCCGCTTGTGATGCTAGGATGTAATAGTCCTCACCTCTGAGTCTGGACTTGTATTTGTTATCAACCAACCAATGTTAGGGTCGACTCTAACTCCCCCTGGACTATCAAACCATGTACACTTGAATAAAACTACAACACAATATCCTACACCATAATACTTCACCTCTAACACATCGTCCAACAATCCGTAATAGTTAGACTCGGAGTCGTCAAAAGAAGATCCTCTCACACATACGCCACTAATATGTGTGACACGCCCAACAACATGTGTTATCGTATGAAACTTGTAACCATTGACAAAATATCCTTTATACGACCAAGCATATCGGCCCAGTCCACGTGCTAGGGATTTCAAATGATCGGAGAAATCGGCTGATCCGAGCATGACCTATAAAACCATAAATAAGAAATAAATTACATATGTGTAACATTACATACCTAAATTTCATATTTCTATACTCATGTGTTGCTCGAACCAAGTAGAAAACATTTCATCCCGAGCTTTATCTCATGCAATTGCATCAAGATGAGGCTCTCTTTGTCGTATCCACTCATCAAAGGTCAATTGAAAAGGTCGAACATCTTCACAATTCAACAACACATACGTGTGTATATTGTGAATCTCAGCTTGAGTCAAGATGGTCCTCCCCCCCCTTCTCGAATAATCTACGAGAAGGAACCTTGAATATGCTCAATCGATCGTCTAATCCTGAAGAACTAGGAATATCTGGGGCAGAGTTTCTTGACTCACGATTATGCCGAGTTTCTATCTGTGGATCAAAATACAGGAGCAATAGGTGGAGAGTTAATTTACTAGATAAGACTCAACGATAGACCCCTCTACCCTTGCTTTGACTCTAACAGTCCTCTTCAATGACCCAAGCTTCCTAAACAATGATTGAAATACGTGTTAGAAAATAAATGAGTGAGTATTTGAATGAAAAAGTTCATTTACCTCTCATAAAGATACATTCACCTATATTGGACCGCCCACCATTTATGGCTTCTCGTGTCAAATGTATCACTAAGTGTTCCATAGATTATAATAATCCGGGCGGGAAGACTTTTTCCATCTTACAAATTGTTTGAACGATACTTGTTTGCAATGGAATCAAGTCTTCTAAGTGTAACACCCTTGAGCATATTGCACGAAAGAATGTGCATAACTCCGTTATCCCATCCCATATAGGAGTCGGTATCATCTCTCATATGGCAATAGGGAGCAATCATTGCATAAACACATGACAATCATGACTCTTGAAGCTATAAAAGTTGTAGTCTGTCATGTTTACACACCCCCCAATATTCGAAGCATACCCGTCTGGAAACTTTAGCCTCTTCAACCATTCACATACTTGTTTTACTTATTGTTTGGTCAAAGTGTACGACGACTTTGGCTTCACTATTTTATTGCCTGATGTGCCAATGTGCAACTGCGATCGGTTGCAATAAATCTCTATACCCCTCCTTTCTTTTATATTGTTTTTCATTTTTGACGTGTCCATGACAGTGTTAAAGAGATTCTCAAAGACGTTATTCTCAATGTGCATGACAACCAGGTTGTGTCGGATTAACAACGTCTTCCAATATGGCAACTCCCAATAGATGTTTCTCTTCACCCAGTTATGAGTGATTCCGAAGCCGGTAATTTTTCTATTGGTTGATCGAAACGTGGAGCCATCGTAAACAGTTAGAAGATGAAGGACCTGCTCCCATATTTCTTCACTGGTTAACTCGGGTGGTGGACCGTCTAACACCCTAGATCCGTCCAAAAATCTTGTTCGATCACGTTGGAATGGGTGTGCACTAGATAACCATCTCCGATGACAGTCAAACCAACAAGATTTTCCTCCATTTTTTAATTGAAACGAATCGACTGTACCCATGCAGTACGGGCAGGCTAGCTTGTCGTGCGTGCTCCAACCCAATAACATTACGTAGGTAGGGAAGTCGTTGACGGTCCATAGAAGTATAACCCTTATCTTAAAAGTATCCTTACGATAAGCATCGTACGTTAGAGCGCCCACTGTATACAACATCTTGAGATCATCTATTAGCGGCCTAAGAAACACATCTAAATTCTGACCGGGGAACTTTCTACCATGAATGACCAATGCAAGTTTAACATATGAATCTTTCAAACTTAACCAAGGAGGTAAATTGTAGATGGTAAGAAATACTGGCCATAGTGAATTCGGATTCGAATTTGAATTATTCGGGTTGAAACCGTCGGTGCATAAGCCAAGACGCACATTCCAGACCTCAGAAGTGAAGTCAGGATGTACCATGCCGAAATGCTTCCAAGCCGCACCATCACTTGGATGTACCATCACACCCGGTTCTGTCTGATGATCCTTGTGCCAAGTCATCTCTTTTGATGTCTTCTTTGACATATACAATCTTTGAAGTCTAGAAACAATAGGCAAGTACGTCAACACCAAGTTTGGGACTTTGCTTCGTCCACTAGTCTTGTAACGACTTTCATTGCGTTACAGACAATGGGTCAACTCAGAATCATTCTTGTAAAATAGCATGTAATGGTTTTTGCAACCGTCAATCTTTAATTTTGGTAGAGCAAGCTTTTTCAAACTATTCTTTGTCTCTTAGAAGTTACTGGGTAGTTTGTCACCCTCGGGTAACATCTATTTAATTATAGGAACAACTCGATTATAAGTCGTCTCGGGTACATTACATTCTGCCTTCCAATTCAACAATCTCGCCGCAGCTCCTAATTTCGAGTAATTTGGACACCCATCCCATAATGGTCGTCAGCAGCTTGTAACATGTCATAAAATCCTTGGGCAGAAGAATTAGGGGTTTCTTCTTCCCATGTCATGTCATCATGTATCATGTGATCGTTCACCATTTCAACATACCCTTCATTATGATCTACTACTGGGGTAGAAGATTGACCCACGTCTTGATGCGTTGCATGGTAATAGGTTTCACCGTGTGCCCACTATATAGTATAATCAAGTATGAAACCGTGTTTCATCAAATGCAGCCTCACATCATCCCTTTCTTTATGGCGTAATTTTTGACACTTCTTACAAGGGCATCTGATACGAAGCACTATCCCATCACGTGTAGGTTTCCTTTCAATAGTCCCTTCATTGACATATGCATAATCCAAAAAACTGTCCATTGCAACAATATAGTCGACCCTAAGAAACCCCCGACTGTCGTTCTTTCTATACATCCATCATCTATCTGTCGACATATTTAACCACTACAACAAAGAAAGAAGTAGTTAGTCGACATAATGGTTTGCCTACTTGAAAGTCAAACCATAGGTTTAGAGGAGCTATGGATGACTTTAAAACTATAAGTGTAATGGTTTGACTATTGGAAAGTCAAAACCATAGGTTTTAATCAAAGAAAGGTGTTTTGGAAAGTTTAAAACCCTACGTGTAATGGTTTGACCATTTAAAAGTCAAACCGTAGGTATCATTGAAGTTAGAAGTCTATTGAATGACTTGAAAACCCTACATGTAATGGTTTGCCTACTTGAAAGTCAAACCGTAGGTTTAGAGGAGATTTGGATGATTTTAAAACTCTAAGTGTAATGGTTTGACTATTGAAAGTTAAATCCGTAGGTTTTAATCAAAGAAATGTGTTTTGGAAAGTTTAAAACCCTACGTGTAATGGTTTGACTATTTAAAAGTCAAACCTTAGGTGTCATTGAAGTTAGAAGTATATTGAATGACTTGAAAACCCTACATGTAATGGTTTGCCTACTTGAAAGTCAAAACCGTAGGTTTAAATTAACTTAAGGTGTTTTGAAAAGTTTAAAACCCTACGTATAATGGTTTGACTATTTAAAAGTCAAACCGTAGATGTTAATGAAGTTAGAAGTCTATTGAATGACTTAAACACTACATGTAATGGTTTGGATTGAATGAAACAAGTATAATACACAAACATATGATTTTTAAAATTTTGGCGGCATAACGGCTATAAAATGAATATTTCTGTATATCAACCTAATGTTTGCCCAACAATTGTCCCTACTAGTATGTATAGGTCACAAGTCACAAAGAGCAAGCATAACATTGATAGCGCATACATATATCATCAATGCACATGTATATAAATACATACGTATAATTACACATAAATATATACATACATACAGTTTGTTCATTTTGACGTGTAGTCGTAGCCCTATAAACACAACCAAATTTCACATATTGGCAAATAGAAGACGTATTAATATAGAAGCAATAAGGTGTTTTTTGGTTTATAGAATCCACAAGATTTTAGGGGAATTGGAACGACAAACATAACATTAAATTTGGCTCAACGATATAACATATTCTATAATTTAGTTCTAACAACAAACATAACAAATTCTGTAATTTGGTTCTAACAACAAACATAACATTAACATCCAAATTAACCAACACCACCCACATCCAAAATTAAACACACACTTGTTCTAAAACATGCCACAAACTGATTCATAAAGCATACAACATGAATACCTTCAAAATAGATGCTTTCTGCTCCCTTCAAAATAAATCCAAATAACCTACACAATCCCAACCAAATTCGAACTTAGATTCATAAGTCATAACCATAATGTAGCAACAACAACCAAATTTTACAAACAAATAAGAGGGCAGTGACTGTGTTTCACAAACAAATTTCACAAACAATAATCTAGCAACAACAACCCCAAATTTCACAAACAAAAATTAACAAAAATAATCAAATCAAAAAATAATTTGTACCTTCAAAAGTCGAGACTGTGTTTGCAATAGAGGGAGAGGGCAGTGAGGGAGAGGGAGAGAGCAGTGAGGGAGAGAAGGTAGCCGGCGAAGTGGAGGTCGTCGGCTGTGGACTCGTGAGGCTGTGTTTGCAATGGAGGTCGGCGAAATGGTGGAGGCAGTGAGGTGAAATCGAGAGGAAAGTCAAGAGGGAGGGCAGTGAGATGAGGGATCGATGGAGGAGTCACGATGGCTGGATATGGAGGTCAAATCGAGAGATCGATGGTGAGGGAGAATGAAATCGTCGGAGGGGATCGAAATATCGAGAGAATTTTGTTAGAAAAGTCAGTGGAATGAAATTAGGGCTAATATGCCCGCTCATTTTTTTAGAAAAGTCAATCAAATCACCGATGGATTTTCGTCGGTAATTACCGAGAGAACTTAACCGTAGGTGATCACCGACGAATTTCCGACATATTTCGTTTTTTAAATTAAAATAAATTACTTTTAATTTATTAATAATTATTAAATTATATTGTTTTTTAAATTATTAATAATTATTATATATTAAAATTATTAAATAGATTGTTAATTTATCGAATTATATTTAAATTGACTAAAATACCTCTGAACTAACTGGACTTAACGGAAACAGTTAACGGCCGTTAGGAGAAGGGACCAAAAGTGTTATGAAATTATGTCATTTTGTAACAGTTTTGGTCAATTATTCTAACGGTCGTTATCTTTTTCCGTTAATTCCAGTTAGATCAAGGACCAAAAGTGTTATACACGCATACATACATCTTTAGACATACATACATACATACATATATAGACATACATACATGCATACATATATAGACATGTACATGACATACACACATTTATATGCATACGACATATACGTATACATACAAGCAATACATATGTATACAATACACCTATAGATATACATACATACATACACATGATATACATATGCATACGACATATACATAAACATGATATACATATACAATACATTTATAGACATACATATATACATACACACATACATAGACATGATATAGACGTATGTGTTATATAATACAAGCAATACATATGTATACAATACATCTATAGACATTATAACATCCCAACCAAAAGATAAACAAGCGGATCAAATCTTAAAATAAAAAATCAAAGATTAATAATAATCCAAGCCAAACGGTCCTAACCATACAATGTATACATCAAGGTTTGTTAAAACAACCTATACACAACTGAGATAAATAACAACTAAATGACGGTCTTCTATCCGTCTCGCTAGACTTTCTCCTTGCCTTTAGTTGCTCTGACTACCTCACAACGGTCTGAAAAGATTTTTAGTTTTGAAAGAGCGAGGGTTAGACCATAGGTCTAGTGAGATCCCTCTAATAGATAAGCAACAACATACTTTCCAGAATTTAAAACCACATTTAATAATTTCACATAGATAAAACACGCTACGGACCACACGACCGTCAAAGACGATGTGTCTAACTCGTGCTGCCTTAATGTTGGGACACACCCCCAACGACATAAACGGGCCACACTCCCCGGCACGAGTAGGCGGGCCACACTCCCCGACTTAGGTCACGTAACCCACAAATAATGTATGCATACATTTAAACAACAACAATTTATAACACACTTGAGCAATTTAATAAAATCATGCCATCATAAATAAATCAAAGTTTGAAATAAACTTCACATGCTTTCATCCTCAAAAGGTTTAGTTTAGAAAAACTCACCTGTCGTCCCTTAGCTCATACTCTTCATCTACCTCTAAGATTCGACCCGAATCCTATAAAGGAAAAAATATCGATGGATGAATTCTCCCACTTTCTAATTACAAAAGGAAGTTATCCTTGACATAAACCCCAACGCCTCTTTATCCTCAAGTATTTAACCCACCAGACTCATTTGGGCCTAACTACTTTTAACCCCAAAGCCCACTACTTAATTAAATTTTAAATAGAAAGGATCTGGGCTTCGACCCATAAAACTAACACGCGGACCGGGGCCAACAGGCCGACCGGTGTGCTGCAGGTCGCCCGGGGCGCCTTACGACCGAGGCGTGGGTTCGACCGGATAAGAAACGACCGGTACCCCCCTTGACCGGTAACCAACTTCGACCGGGACCCCTCCTCTCATCCTACGACCGGGATCTCCCCTCGGTCCTTCGACCAGGATCTCCCCTCCCCCTTCGGCGCATCGATCGGTGTCACTCTAGAATATTATCGACCGGAGCCAATTAAATAAGTCTCGACCGGTATATAATTGAGACCGGTAAAGAGAATCGACCGGAGTCCCCTTTATCGGTCGACCGGGTCTCCCTTCCAAATCGACTAGGGCTTAAGACGACCTAACTTATCGAACGAAAACACCAAATCTCTGATACCTTTATACAGATTGAAGATTGAACCCCAAGATCCCACAACAGATTCAATCCATACACCAACAGATACAGCAACTCTAATTCATTAATCAAACCATTAACCAATTCAATTTCAACCCAGATCTAATTATTTCAGATTCAAAACTCAACCCAGGGAGTTCCAACTTCAGAACAATTTTCAACGCAAGCTCCATTAATATATATGGAAATAAATACTAACTCTTACTATTAAGGAGTTTAAGATTAGAGTTTTGCCTTGAAGAATTGAAGAACACCCATCTCAACTCCTTTGCTCTCTCTCACGATCGATTGCCTTCGAGAACTCTTTCTCCATATGCCAAAACTTTTCAGCCGCTTCAATAACCCAAATCCCTAGGGTTTAATCCCTTGTTCCCCATTTTACATTATTGACCCCTCAAAAAGGCCCCTTTCAAATATCTCACCCCAAACTTTAAAATTCCTACTTTTAACCCGGTTGTTACAGACATGATATAGACGTATGTGTTATATACATACAAGCAATACATATGTATACAATACATCTATAGACATACATACATACACACATACATAGACATGATATAGACATTTGTGTTATATACATACAAGCAATACATATGTATATAATACATGATCTATAGACATACATACATAGACATGATATAGATATATGTGATATATACATACAATTAGCAATACATATGTATACAATACTGATCTATAGACATATACATACACACATACATGATATAGACATATACACACACTTATATGCATACGACATACACGTATATACATGATATACATATATATGTACTGCATACATACATATATATACATATACGTACATACATACATACATACATACATACATACATACATACATACATACACATATAGATATGTATATGATATACACACACTAATATGCATACGACACACATACATACATCAATGGAGCACCGAAGAAGTTCTTGGAAAAAAATTTATTTACCAATGGATTTCCTAATGGTCGTCGGAAATCCGTCGGTAATTTGCAACGGATTACCGACGGAATGTTGAAAATGAATAAATAATTAAATTAATAAGATTACCAACGGATTACCGGCGGAATTCAATATTTCAAAAAATCAAAAATAAAACAATTTTCTGTCTGTCGGTGATCTGTCGGAAATTTTTATATTTACCGACGGATATGTTATTCGTCGCAAATAGTTTCTTTCCATCGGTGTTCCGTTGGATACTTACGGATTTTGGCCGTCGGTAAATATTGGTCAGTATTAAGCAATTTTCTAGTTGTGTTGGTGAATTCTTATTTTGATGAGTTGGAGATAAGATAGCAAGAAAAAAAATATAAAAAGGATATTCTTATAAAAACCTTCTTTGGAAATCTCTTTAACTCTTCTTCTCACACGATATTTCGTTTATATATATTATACTCCGTAAATAGTGGATGTATATGACTACATTAATGTTAGAGCATCTCCAACAGCATTTTCAAAATTTCTCCAAAATAGAGAATTAAAAGTCAAAATCTAAATAAAAATTTACATCCATCTCCAACAGATTCTCCATTTTGGAGATAAAATCATTACTTATAATATTAAAATATTGTATAAATCTAATAAAATATTATTTATCTCTCATACCCATCTCATTTGAAGAAATCTTATTGGTACAATATAATAAAAAAATAATTTCTCTCTCATGGTAATAATTTTGGGAGATTTTGGAGAGTTCTCCATATTTGGAGAAAATTACACTCTCTCTCCTACTTTCTCCATTTTGGAGAAAGATTTGGAGAATCTGTTGGAGCACAAAAATACCTAAAATCTCCATTTTCTCCATTTTGGAGAAGCTGTTGGAGATGCTCTTAGCGTGCATTTGCATTATTGAACTTCACATTTGATGTTTGTATAACTACAAGCTCTCTCACACACACTCTCTCTCTATGTATATATATATGAGAGAGAGACTCGGGTTCAAATGAGAACAATAACTATTTAAAATAATACGAGAACTAATAAAATCATTAGTGATTTTACATTAACACACGAAAAATGGACTTTGGCCACGGTTTCAGGTACGCGTGACTTTTTTGCGCATTAAGGTAAAATCACTAATGATTTGTTAATTCTCATGTTCTTTTAAATAGTTATTGTTCTCGTTTGATCCTCCCTCTATATGTATATATATTGATGAGTTGAAAGAATCTTGAATTGTATTTCAATTCGTCAAATTAATTTGGGGGGTCAAAAGAGTAACGGGTCCAACGTTTGAACGGGTGGGTTTCGAGGATTTTAATAAGATGTTGTCTCAATCATGGAATGAAGAAGAACATGGGTCCTGAGACAAACACCATATCTATAAACAAATAAAATGAAAACAATTAGAGACAAAAGGATGGACAATTGCCTTGGGTATCATCAAGCTAGGGATCTTGTTCCCTGTTGATATATATATAATATACATCATATATATGTGTATATATATTCCGTACACACTCTTTTGGCCAATCATATGCAGATGACAAAAACATTGGAAAATTACAACGTTTTTTGTATCGCCAGTGCGAAACATCATATCCTTAAATCATGTACGTAGTTTACATATGGATTACCTACTTGATTTTCTGATCAAACCCTAGGGTTAATTAATTTTCATATATAAATCTTGTTTAAGATCTGAAAATCAAGATATAATGACTAAAAGGCTTTCATCATTATGCATTTTTTATTTGTAATCTATTAGGTATATTACACGGGAATGAGATTTAAACTTATAACATTTACGTTATTTTACCATTTGAGGAAGCGAAACGTCGAAAGATTTATGGATTATAGCATAAACAAATAAACAAGGTTACATTTATAAAGCAACCGTCCATTTTGCCTACTTTTTCTTCGTGTTTAATTAAATATAAACTATGGAAAAAGACTCGGCGGTTAAAGTCTAGATGATGCTTATATTTGTTGTGCTTCTATATATATATAGAGAGAGAGAGAAAGAGAGGCGGGTTATTATGCAATTAATACAGTTTTGAGCTGCTGAGAATGTTGACCTAATCCTAGTATTATTATACTATATCGTTTTATTAACCATGCTAAAAAAGTAAAAAATCTTTTTTTACAAGAATCCTGGGAAAAAACCCTTTTATGGGCATCTTACACCTTTTGCTTGACCGTTTACTATTTGACCTTAGAAAAAAATGGAATCACCAAAGACGATATCTTGCATGAGAAGTGACGATCGACCCGACAACTGGATCTAAAGTTTGTCTTTATATCTTAACCTACCAAAAAAGATTTTATGAATAATTAAATTAGGGTTTTGGAAGACATATTTCAGAGAAAGATTTGAGAGGAAGCAAGTAGGTAACATGTTTATTAATGTGTCGAGCTGAATGGGGACTTAAGAGTGACATGGTTGTTAGTGGGTGGGTGTGCTTAATTTTATATAACAATTCAGCTCAAGATTAAGCCAGTTGGAGGTATTGGTCCACTCAAGATTTTGAAAGATATAAAAGTTGGTAATGTGGCTCGAGGAATCATTTATTCTAGTCATTAATGTCTCTTTATATATGTATTATAATATATATATATATATATATATATATATATTTATTATATTTTATAAACAGAAGCTATCCATTATTAGGGTGTGTCAATAAACAAACGAAAAAAAATCTTGCTTCTTTACTCATGGTTCGATTTTGGTGGGTGACGCTTGAACCTTGCATTTTACGTTCATTATGCTAAACATGACATTTGGTCCACCAAGGAAGAGACCAAGAGAGAGAAAAACGTTTAGAAGTGTTGTCAAATGTGTCAATTTCTTATTATTAAAAAGGTAAATAAGCGATTAAGCATATTGTTTGTCGATTTTTTTTGGATATTTTGATTATCGAAGAGAAATGTTGTACATGAAATGCTATTCAATGTGTTCATACATAAATTCCAAAAGACTGACAAAAGTTTTGCTTTTTTTTTTTTATCAATTGTGAAAGCACACTTGGTAGTAGGTTGATCAAGCCTTTTCACATTTGAGTTTTATGATTTTTGATACTTTTAGTAAAGAATTTTGGGTCAGCAAGTCCTCACAATCATATTTTATTATTACAAGTTAAAATCTGTTGAAACTTTATCCGTAAAGATTGACACGATTTACAATAAAACTCGATAACTTGTAAAATAATTGAATTTGAGGATCTTGATCTTCCTTTTTCACACCTGAGTTAGATCCCCTTTCTACTTTATCTATTGCCTTTCTTTTCGGCTTGTTTCTATTAGATGAGGTTCGTTTGAGACTGAGTTTATTTTCTACAAATAATACCTTATTTTTCACGATTATGATACACTTGTTAAAGGTCTTTTATGTAAAAACTTTTCTACATTGATAATATATAAAAACAACCAAAAAATATCTAAAAGAAAACAAGTTTCGGTTTAAAAATGATTTCTTTGGACAAAACCTCATATACATATACATATACATATATATATATGCATATAGAATCCGGTTCAAATATATTGAAAATTGTAACCAAATAATTAGAGAACACAAGAATCGCCAAATCATTTGTGATTTTACACTAATCACACGTGATGACACACGACCTTGGTCACGACCGGGCCAAGTCGGCGGTTAAGATGTGGGTTGCAAATAAAATAACCCCTATATATGCATACATATATATATATATATATATATATATATATATATAAATCGACTTTCTTTTTACGTTTTCTAAGAATAACAAATTACGTACATTGCATTCACCTTATGTTACAACAACCTTCACAACTTTATTTCAGGCAAACCGTAACGTTACATCATATGAACTAAAAGCTAATACAATATATATTTATAATTTACCCTTATGTATTACACATGCTACGATAACAGCTGTCGAGTTTCTTTTTCCTATATGTATATATACTTATTTTATAGATTAATTATTTTTTTAATACAATATAATAATACATACTTGTTCCCAGTGGTGGAAGAAAACAAGGGTGGCCACAAGCTGGACAGTATATACCTGAAACCTTTTGTCATTGAGACCTTCAATTTGACCCGCCAAACAGATATTTCTTTGTCACATAATAATATATTATATATTATTAAATTATTTCTTTAACTATATATTGCAGTTGAGTTTTCAATATGCATAATCTTTTCTTGGATATAATAATACAATTAATTATTATCATTTAACGAAACTCTTGGTATTTAATTATTAGAAGGTATTGAAGAATGAAACGTTAATTAAGTTTTAGATTAGATTTGATTTAGCCTTGTGATTAAGTCGTATTAGCATTTGAATAGAAAGAAATTTTTCTTCGTTTCCAATGTATGAAATAATGAATTTAAAGTCATTAAACTTTACCATATCAAATGTCTAAGCATACTGATAAAAAAAATTAGTACATAAGTTTACAAGATTAAACAAAAAATGTTTTACCTAAAAGTGTTACAATATGTATATAGAATGCTTTTAGGCGTTTTTTAAATAAAGTGTCATATTAGTTATTTTATATAACACTATTTGATGATGTTCAATGTTGGATCCTCTGTGTTGATGTTGTTGTCTCTTATCTTTTTGCCTGGTTTAGTTTTGTTTAGCCCTGTTTCGTGTTTTTGTTTTTGTTTATGTTTGGTTCTGCTTCTTGCAAAAGTTTTTTTGGTAAGTTCTTTTGGGTTCTAACAAATTGTTTGCCTTCAAAACAAATACGACAATATTTGAAAAAACGTCCTATATTAAAAACTATGGGTTTATAGAATACTTATCAAAAGTGTCATATAAAATACCTAATATGACCCTTTATTCAAAAAACGTCCCAAAAAACTTGTTAAAACGTTCTATAAACATATTGTGACACTTTTGGCTAAGGTCGTTTTATGGTTTAGTCATATAAACATAAGTTCTATAAATGATTCTAGACGTTCTATATATATAAAACCAATTTTGTTGTTGTAATGTATATAGTTTTAATGAGTAATAGTAATAATAATAAACACATGCAAGTGTTTTTGAACAAGAGTCATATATATATATATATGGCTTTGATCCATAGGACAGAGATAGAAAAGGAATAGAGGGATGGTTTCCATTAATCCATTGATAGAGAAAAAAGGGAAATGACAATGATACCCTTGGTGGTTTTAGCAAAGGTACAAGGTGATGAATGATGATTGATCCAAGAGGGAGAAGGGTAATATAGGGAAATGAAAGAAAAAAGAAATTGAGTGGATGGGATACAGCTGAGGAGGTGTCATATCCATCAGTTGTGTTTGTTTGTTTGTTTGTTTTGTAGGGTTATAAGTTAATTTGGTTTTGGAGTCAAGTGTGGGACAGCAGGGTGCGGCCCTGGCTCGGTCGTATGCACCCACCCTCTCCCTCCCTCGTTATGTCTTAACCTGTTAAACCAGCTGCCTTTTGCCCATATTCACTGTGCATGTGTACATCCTTCGATATGACATTTCATGGTATATGTTTTATCGTATACTTTGGAATGAAACAACATCAACCCCTAATTTCTTCCCATACATACATATATATATATATATATATATATATATATATATATATATATATATGGTTCGTTTCTTTTGCAACCCAAACAATTTGTACAAACTATGCAAACCACTATATTAGAAAACAATAGATATATTTATGGATAATGATTATGATTCATTAATAATGATTGTAATATATATGGAAAATGTTAAGTTTATTCATTATAATCATGATTTTAAATTAGGAAACATAATAAAATCATATATTCATCAGACTTGATGAACGGCTAAGATTGTTTGCATAGTTTGTACAAATTGTTTGAGTTGCAAAAGAAACGCACCATATATATATATATATATATATATATATATATATATATATATATATATATATATATATATCTGGTTGGGCTGTTGGGGGGTTCGGTTCCGGTGAGAAGTTGAGTTAACGGTGAGAACCGTGAGAAATGGTTATCGACCGTTGGATGAGAAATGAATGCACATTAGGATGAGATGCACCGAGATGTATCGAATCAATTCCTTTCTAAACCGCAATTCATGGGAAGACTTGAGATTAAAAGATATCAACGGTTCAGATCAATTTCTCACGCTTCTCACCATTAACTCAAGTTCTCACACGAGCCTTCGCCTATATATATATATATATATGTGTGTGTGTGTGTGTGTGTATCGGATTGTGGTTCCAGTGAGAAGTTGAGTTAATATGATAAGTGGTTATCAACCGTTGAATGCACATTAGGATGAGATGAACCGAGATAAGATGCATCAGATTAATTCCCTTATAAAGCGTGATATAGGTGAGTTTGAAATTATAAGTGATCAAGGGTTCAAATCAATTTCTCATACTTCTCATATTAACCCAACTTCTAACATGATCTTTTGCCTATATATATATATATATATATATATATATATATATATATATATATATATATATGATCCCCTTCATTTGCTAACCAATTTTCAACCAATCAGAATCATCCTAGAGTTTATGTTTTCAAAAGGTAATATGGACATTTCATAATTCACACCTATTTAATGTATTTCCATATTTTAATGAGTTATTAATATGGTAGTTATCTAAATATTAAATATAATATTTAATATTTAATGTATTTCCATATTTTAAGAGGTTATTAATATGGTAGTTATCTAAATATTAAATATAATATTTAATATTTAATGTATTTTCATATTTCGAGTGTGCATATATGCATGTATAGATGTTAGTGTGTATCTCAACCAATGCAGAATAGATCAACTTTATGCACATATACAACATGTACATATTCACAATACGCAATGTGCACATATGCATATTAGATACCAGTGTACAAATATGCATATGCTCAATGTGCACATATGCATATTAGATATCAGTGTGCATATATGTATATAATATTTCAGCAAACATATGCATATATCCACTGTATGCAAGTGTGCACATATGTACTATCCTGAAAATCGATTTTCTTCAAATCTTGAAAATCGTTTTAACCAACTTTCCGGCCAAATTCCGACGACCCCTATCTTGGTTCAATTCAACTCCACTTCATTGTCCGGTAACGTTGATATATGCGGCGATGCGTTTAACCTCCCATGCATTATTTCTCCGTCTCCCTCTTTTTCTCCGACAAACCTAACCCACCACTGCCGCCAAGAAATCGAACATCGCCGAAAAATCAAGATTCTCATAATCTCCGATTCCGTTTGTGGGTTTTTGTTATTATGCATCTTGGTTGCATTATTAACGATTTGTTTGAAAAGAGAAAAGACGCCGACGGTGGGTGTGAAAGGCGCTGAAGCAGTTCCGGCGGTGCGTGGTGGCGGAGGTGCGGCGAGTGGTAGTGGGAAGAATGGTGGAGGTGGGTTTTCAAATGAAGGTGATGACGGCGGTGGGATTGAGAAGTTGGTGTTTTTTATGTTATGAAATACCTAATTGTTTGAGTTTTTAATTTGGTAGACCCATGTTCCCCAAATTAAAGGAATTGTATTTTGACCGAAATACCCCTGTGCATACATGCATTGTATTTTTTTCAACCGTTTTTAATATTTTAATTTAATAAAAAATCAATTAACTGTGGACCATTGATCTCATCAATCTACGGTTGAGATTGATTAATACCAATGTCGTGGTTAGCAAATAAATGGACCTCTCTCTCTATATATATAAATATATATCTCATACCCCTTTTAGTTAATTAATTAATTATCCAATACTTTCTATTTTTATATAAAAGATTTACAATGGTTGATGTGTAATTGATCAATTCCGATTGAAAGTTGTATATAAAAACGATGCTTACCATCTGAGGAGCTAATTCATGTGAGAACGACATAAAATTTTGAGAGCTATAAGAATTTGTATTGATATATACAAACTAATAGTTTCATTAAGTAAATGTATCAATGTATATATACTTGCATACATAGTATAGTGATAGTAGATATGTATTAATGGATATACTCACTGATTGAAGGCACATATATTTTGCTAAGTATATGCTTAAATGAATATACCGATTCTCACGTTTTTAAATGCTTTTGTAGTTCTTACGTGAACCTCAACCTTATTTGAATTCTACAATCTTTTTCTAGAAAGAAAGACAACTCAAACAAAAGAAAAATAAAGTACATCAGAGAAGTCGTATAAAATCAAGAAAAATGAAAAAAAAAGTAATATAACCGACACTAAAATCTCTTCGGGCAACGAGTTCCTTATGTTTCAAGTCACTTGAAATCGATAAAAAAAATATATATACAACATACATCATAATTTTCAAACACGAGTAAATATATTAAATAATTATTTAAAACGAGTTATTTATGGTGAAAATGAAAAAAAAAGATTAATACAAAGGTAAGGGCCACCTAAAGAAAGTGATCATTATTAGGGTTTTGATCGGCATCAATACTGACATCGTCCTCAAAATACATGTGACATGATTTTTGTTGTTATATATTATTGCTTCAAGATTAGTTTCTAGAGACCAACTTTTGATCAATAAATGCCATATCAAAAAGACAAAAAAGAGTTCTGAATCAACTTTAAAACATCTTCAACTACCATGCAAATTCAAAACCCTACTATTTGGTTCTTGAAAATCAGAGAGATAAATAGATACAGATTCGATATGTCGATATGTCTCTGCATATATTGCCTTCATTTTAGCTCCATTCCAAACCAACTGTCTCAAACCATCATGGGGACGTGCGACTTTTTCAAACATATCGAACCAAAACGTACGTACAAGTTTATTACAAACCAGTAGCTGCCAATGACTCACGTTGATCGATCAATATCGTTATAAGTTCTAATCAGGGACGTTCCAATCTTTTTGGAGGCTCTATTACACTTAAATTTTTTTATTACATTGCGAAATGAGATAACAAAGATACATATATACAAATTACAGAGGCAGTGATAAGGGGTATTACTTTTATTTTCTGATAGAAATTAGATTAGCAATGAGGGAGAGCTATATTTTTTGTCTTCTTTGATGTAAAGCCCTAAAAATGTAAAAGTATGCCCCAATTTTTTGGATGTTCTGTTCAAAATCACATATTTAACATACTAAAGAAACGACCCTGGTTTTAATGGATGTAATGATGGAAGTCGTTTGATGCTGTCACGAAGCATGTGCCAAAATGCTAATTAATTTTTGTTGCAAATGATTTAGATTAATTAAGCTCCTCAAAACATGGTCCATGCTCGATGGAAAAAAGGTTAGTTTTTTTTTATAGTTTAATTAAGGAGCCAAAAAACGTAGTTAATTATAATTAATTAGTTAGTGAATAATAATATAATTAAAGAGAAAGGGAGACAAGGAAGCATTTGATTCTTGTGATGGTTAATGTTGGGTATGCACGTGGCAAGCTAATAAGAAGGTTGATAGGATGGATAATTGGCTTGGCTTGGCTAGGCTAGGCTAGGCTAGTTGGCTTGGCTTGGGTCCAAATGTATTATTAATCCAAGTTTGCAAATCTTTTTATTTCTTGGAATATGAAATCATATGAAATATTGGTGATGGAACATAAAAGCTTTGGTCCCTCCTTTGTTTTTGCTTTAAAAGCATGGGAATATTATAAAACAATCCCAATGTGAAGAAAGAGATCTAGTGGGACTTGTGTAGTAATCACTTATAGAAAGAGAGGGGAAGGGTAATTGTGTAATTATCTATCTAATTTTCAATTAAATATGCATATACACATCATATATCTATACTATATTATAAAACAGGTATAAAAAACTCTTAAATACAAATTATTAGGCTCAAGGTATCATCATTTTATGCAAGATTTTAAAATTTTTTAATTTACAAGTATCAAAGCACAAGATACATATTACTACTGCAGACTTCTAACAGCCACTAATTTGGTATGTACAGAGCCTTCCTTTTATGAACATATTTCCATGTATCACTATTAATTAATATATTATATTACTATAAATTTGTTTTAATTATATTATTAAAATATATAAGATAATCATTGAAAGCTAACAAAATACTTAATTTTTTATATAAAAAACATTATACTATTAAGGCTAAATTAAACAAATTTATAAAAAAAAAAACATTATTATTTTCTCAAAATCATCCAAAATCGTACTGTAAATCGACAAAAAAATAAAATGAAACATTAAAATTGTGATGTATCTCGCTACATTACACGACTACGCTACTAGTGTATATATATATATATATATATATATATATATATATATATATAAATTATTTGTGTCAAAATAAAAGATGCAAATAAGGAATAAAACATCTTGTACACGTAATGGATCTTGAAGTATATATATATATATATATATATATATATATATATATATATATATATATATGTGGGAAATAGAGAAATAATCTTAGTAATTCATCTGGTCAACATTTGCGGCTTTGACCGCGAAACACCAGATAATTTCTTGAATTGTCTATAGAAGGTAAAGGGATAGTTTCGTAAAATACGTGGGTTGAGTTCATATGTGAATCTATATGATTCATATATGAACTATACGTTCATATATGAACTATACGTTCATATATGAATCAGTTAATTAGTTCATATATGAATCTGTTAATTAGTTCAACTGATTCATATATGAACTTACAGTTAATTAGTTTATATGTGAATTAGTTAATTAAGTTCATATATTAATCACAAAAATTCATATATGAATCAATTAAAAGAGTTCAGATGTGAATTACACTGATTCATATATGAATATATAGTTCGTATGTGAATTATACATGTTCATATACGAACACAACCCGTGTATTTTAGAAAAATTACGAAAGTGTCCTATTTTTGAAATTGCCGCAACTTTTGACCAGTCAAAGCCGTAATATTTGACCAGTCAAATTCGATCTTGACCATATGAATGGCTAGGATTACTTCTCTATTTCTCATATATTTTTCATTTCTCAAATGAACCTAAGGTTATATATATATATATATATATATATATATATATATATATATAGAGAGAGAGAGAGAGAGAGAGAGAGATAGATAGATAGATAGATAGATAGAGAGAGAGAGAGAGATCTAGAGAGAGAGAGAGAGAGAGAGAGGGATCATGCGAAAAACAAACTATATTTATTAATTAAAAATATCATAAATAAAAAATGAAAAATAATTTTAAAAATTAGGATAATTGGATAAATCTTTGAAATTCTCATTATATCTTTTAAATTTATTTATTTTTTAATTTCAATTATTTAATAATTATTTATTAACTTTTTTCTAAATATACTTTTAATAAAAAAACTACGATTTTAGTCCCTATGGTTTGATGTTTATAACGATTTTCGTATATGGTCTTTCAAAACTGTTTTTTTAGTCCTTGTGGTTTCTCTTTACTTCTATTTTCATCTTTCCCCCCAATTTTATTAATATTAAATATTAATTCATTTAAAAATTAAATAAACAAATTACATATTTGGTCCTTGTGGTATATAAAATTTTACATTTTTATCTTAATTTACATTTTTTTACTTTTTCTTTATTTATTGTATTTCATCAAGACATTTATTTTTCTATTAATTATATTGTATTTTTTCATAATTATTATTACTTTAATTATAAAAATAATCAAATAATTTCATTAAAAATACTAATAAATACATGATTTTTTTTCAAAACTTTAGATTTAGATCTCTTAACATTAATATTTTTTTTTCTGTTGATTTATTAAAGTTTTTTATTTATTTTAAATTATAATTAAAAAAAAGTTTAATAAATTTTGAGGAAAAAATCTTATTTTATAACAACCGAGTTGTTTATTGGTAAATTCACTTTACTCCCATTATTTCATATTTTCATTAAACTTTATTTTTATTAATTAATCAAATTTGTTAATATTTATAATAAACACATATATACACACACACAAACACACAAACACACACACACACACACACACACACATATATAGAGAGAGAGATATCTATTTAAAAGAACACGAGAACGGCAAATCACATACAAAATCATAAGTGATTTTACATTAGCGGGGAAGTCGTACAAAATCACAGTATGCGGGCGACTTTTGCCGTGACTTTAGGTCGCAAAAATCACATGTAAAATCACTTATATATTGTATGTGATTTGCCGTTGCCGTGTTCATTTTAAATATGTATCATTCTCGTTTGATCCTCCCTCTCTCTCTCTCTCTCTGTATATATATATATATATATCAATGTTTTAAATAATGCTTGTGTTTGACGTCACGTTAATTTTGAGGCACGTCATGACCCGTTGCATGATTTTTATAACATATTGAAATATTATTATCCTTTTATTTTCTTATTTTCTTATTTTTTAATATATAACCTAATTTAAAATGGTGTGTGTGTGTGTTTATGTGTGTATGTCCTATTTAAATATTAAACAGAATTGATTAATTAATAAAAAATAAATATTAAATGAAAATTTAGAATAGTGGAGTAAATAGTAAATTGCATTTAACAAAAAACAACCGGTTGTTATAAAATAATAATATTTTTTTCTCGAATTTTATTAAATTTTTTTCAATGATAATTTAAAATAAGAAATATCTTTAATAAATCAATAGATAAAAAAATTTTAATTTTAGAAGATTTAAACCTAAAACTTTGAAAAAAAATATCATGTATTTATCAATATTTTTAATGAAATTATTTGATTATTTTTATAATTAAAGTAATAATAATTATGAAAATATACAATATAATTAATAGAAAAATAAATGTCTTGGTGAAATACAATAAATAAAGAAAAAGTAAAAAAAAATATAAATTAGGATAAAAATGTAAAAGTTTATATACTACAAGGACCAAATGTGTAGTTTGTTTATTTAATTTTTAAATGAATTAACATTTAATATTAATAAAATTGAAGGGAGAGATGAAAATTGAAGCAAATAAAAACCACAAGGACTAAAAAAGCAGTTTTGAAAAACCAGAGACGAAAACTGTTATAAGTATCAAACCTCAGTGACTAAAATCGTAGTTTACTCTATTTATATATATCACATATTATGTCATCGTTTGGCAAAAAATAAACTAGCTTGTTTTCTATGTACATGTTTGGATGGACATAACCAGCTTATAAGCTAGCTTTTTGATAAGCTACTTATGAGAAGTTTTTTGTGATTATTCCAATTATGTCCTCATTAATATCCATTATTTTAATTGATTATTTACCAAACGTGATTTTTTCACCAGCTAGCTTATCAGTCTTCAGGTAGCTTATCAGCTATTTTGCCAAACATAGCCTATATTATCAAATGTGATAATTGTATATATTTTAGTTAATCATATGTGATTATGTATAATTCTATTTATAGATTTTTTTTGTGATTTAAATATTATCACATGTGATTATGCGTCATTTATATTCAGACATATATTATCATATGTGATATTTACAAAAATTCACCTGGTGGGATCATATGTGATATATAATAATAGATCACATGTTAAACGAAGTTAATCATATGTGATTCAAAACATAAATCCAAAAAATAGAGAAAAAATGGTGAAATAGATATTGAATTAATTGTGGATATCACATGTGATATTTGATGAAAATTATGATTTTATCTAGAAAATAATAATATAAATTTGATAAAAAAAAGTTATGATTTTATTAAAATTAATAAATAAATAAATTTAAAAGATATAATGAGATTTTTAAGGATTTATCCAATTCAAAATTGTAATTATCCTAATTTTAAAATTATTATTTTTTATTTATGGTATTTTTAATTAATAAGTTATGTGTCCCATATTTCTTCTCGCCTTCTCGCAAATTGACTATCTTCTCGTTTGAACCTGCACACACACACACACACACACACACACACACACACACACACACATATATATGTGTGTGTGTGTGTGTGTGTGCGAATGATCGTGGGAGAAGTTGAGTTAACGGTGAGAAGCGTGAGAAGTGGATCTGAACTGTTGATCTCTTTTAATCTCAAGCTCTCCCATAAATTGCGGCTTAGAAGGGAATTAATCTTTTGCACCTCGGTGTATCTCATCCTAATGTGCTTCCATTTCTCATCCAACGGTTGATAACCACTTCTCACGCTTCTCACCATTAACTCAATTTCTTACCGGAACCTATATTTTATATATATATATATATATATATATATATATATATATATATATATATATATATATATAGGGAGAGGTTCATTTGAGAAATGGTAATATATGAGAAATAGAGAAGTAATCTTAGCCATTCATCTGATCAACATTTGCGGCTTTGACCGCGAAGCACCGGATAATTCCTTGCATGGTCTATAAAAAGTAGAGGGGTTATTTCGTAAAATACACGGGATGGGTTCATATATGAATTTGTATGAATCACAAAGATTCATATATGAATCTGTTAATTAGTTCAACTGATTCATATATTAATCTTTGTGATTCATACAGATTCATATATGAATCACAAAGGTTCATATATGAATCAGTTAAAAGAATTCAGATATGAGTTGCACTGGTTCATATATGAACATATAGTTTATATGTGAATTATACAGGTTCATATAGTTCATATATGAGTTGCAACTAGAAGTCAAGAACTACACTATATACAAAAAATTAATAGTAATTTTAATATAAATTTATTATATGCCTGTTTTTCAATACGAATTAACAACCAAATAATTTACCGTTTATTTTTATAATATACAGATTATCGATTAAAAAAATATCTTTAACCAATTAAATTGCTTTGGTTTAATCAATTTACAAAATTTGAGTTGAATCATAGTTAGCCTATTAAATCAAACATTTGCATTTATTTGAATATAGAATAAGTATTGTATCTTGATAATAATGGATGATATATTAAATTTTGAAAGGGTATTTCTTTTAAATACTTGTTATCCTCCTATTTACAAATGTATAGGTAACATGAAATCAAGATTTCGAACCCAAAACAATTAAATTACAGTATTTACTAACGTAGAAAAATGTTAGAATAGATACTATGAAATCTATTAGACGATCTCCAATGGGTTCCCATTTCTTGTAACATTTGGTTCTATCAATACCATTTTGCTCTAATAAGATTCTCATTTCTTGCACCCTTTTTGGTGTAATGTATAGTGAAACACTAAATTTATGTAACACTATTCCTTTAGTTAGGTAAAAATGAAGATACCTAGAATATTATGATATGGTATAAGAAATGGTGTTATCAATTAGAGAATAATTACTGTTTACACGTACCATGTTTTTAAGAAATGCGAAAAAAATGATGTTATCCTGGAGATGCTCTTAAATTAGTGGTGGTTATAATTTTTTTCATATCTTTTTTAAAGTTTCCCTAAGTCCTACATAAATTTTAATTCGGTAAAAAATGAATATACCTAGAATATTCTGATATGCTATAAGAAATGGTATTTTCCATTAGAGAATAATTATTGTTTACACCATTTTTTACAGTTTTATACCATATTTTTGAGAAATGGTGTAAAAAATGGTGCAGCCCATTGGAGATGCTCCTAGAGCATTCATAGTGGTCGTTATAATTTTTTCGTATTTTTTTAATTTTCTCTTAGTCCTACATAATCGTAACCGAAAAAATTCAACCAACTTTATTATAACCCAATATTTCACATTATTACTTTTCATTTTTTTTATTCTCTATTACTTTATATAAATACTAGGCATATACCCGTGCGCGATGCGGCGAGAGGGTTAAACTTTTTTGTAAATTGTGATTGAAAAATTACTACGATTATTTATAGAATGTTCCGTATCAACTAAATTATGGGTTGTTTACAAGTAAAATGTTATCATGAAAGTCAAATGAAAAATACTAAGGTTGAAACTTATAAAAATCAATTCTTTCGTATAGTTTATTTGAAAAAATAGTCCGTGTATTATATCTCAAAGAATTTACATGGTTAGAGCCTTAGAGGTATGTAATTAACAAATGAATGGGTCATTCTTGTATACAAAAAATAAAAAGTAATTTGAAAGAAAAAACTAATCCTTGCAATATAATCCGCTGCCCGCATTGTGGTTCTCCATTTCTAAGTTTTTTCTTGTTTTCAAATCAAATAATATTACCTTTCCTCCACTTCCATTGGGACTAATTTCCATGTAACTATGGTTGGTGGTATGAATTTAAATTCAAAGTTCATCCAAGGTGTGCTTTGGAGACTCCAAAATCCAAATATCACCATAGAGATTAGAGTACCTATGTGAACTCTTGTTCAATGTCTTAGAGTGAAATTGGAAACATAATCAAAGTAAAATCATATCAATCTTTAAACTACACGAGTCTTGAATACAAATCTGGAAGTTCCATGCTTCTAATTCAACTCATAAGTGATTTTAATCCATTTCTAATACCGAGCATGAAACTCGAGTTCTGATTGGTGTATCTTTCTGTTGAATGACTCATCAATCATCCACTTAAGCTCTTCAATATTGGAACGCATCCCTCAAGAACTTGATGAAATGAGCAATGCCAAAGATGTCCTTGAAGTCATTGGGAAAACGATGAGCTTACTTTGGATTAGCCCAAATGATGATTTATCTGAAGTAATTCCAATTCTATAAGGGAAGTAGACAAATAAACCATACGATGGAAAAAGAAGATTGATCACTAAAGAGCGAACAATCATAAATACATAATCAAATGTTGTCCTTGGATAAAAACTGATCTAAAAAATTAGAAAAAATGCTCACCTGATGTCCTCCAAGTCGGGGATTCGTATTATTGCATTTTGATTTCTGTTGAGAACAAAGCTAAGAAGCAATTAAGCACAAACACACACATGCCAATCATTATAATCTAACCCGCAAGCTTCCTTTTTGAATTTTTTCTTATCAATCCCGTATAAAGTTTTAAAAACATCTGACTCAACCCAACAAAAATATGGCCGATTTACGATTATAGACTTGTATGTATATAAGATTGTAGAGAAAATGTTTACAGGTGTAAATGGAGCATGCACTTGCGAAACTATGATTTTCTTATCTTCCACGTTTCAACATAAACCATCGCCAAAAGAGGGAAAAAGCAACCGGTAAGTAATTATTCGACGCTAAATCATGGAGTTCCAAATAGTGTTTTTAATTTACCTTGATATATAAATAGTTTGGCAGAGGATCGACATTTGCAAAGTGTTTGCAAATTAGATTCAAAGCATAGGATGAATATTTATTTCTCTATGAGTTCAAATGCAACAAGTCCACCTATGTAGTAAGCTTTCTGCTGACCTTGGAGTTCGGTCTCCATTTTGTCATAGAACCCTTCCTTCATATTTGTATTTTGATAATAACAAAAACAAGTGTTGGTATTAATATGCTTTGGTTTAGTCAACATATGATCTTATTAACTCCTTCACCGTACCTTGGCTAGCAACATGAGAAAAACATAAACATAAAAAGAATTGTTGGTACCCGCGTAATGCGGCTGCCGGTGGGAAGTCAAACTTTTTTGTAAATCGAAAAACATAGTCCATATACCATTTCAGACAGATAACTCACCAAGTAATTATTTTCAAATACAACCTACATAAGTTGTTATGATATCTACATGCTCTAGCGTAATTATTTTGAAAAAGCCCACATATACCTAGAGAAAAACAAAAGCAGTCTTGGGTCCTCGATAAAAAAAAATTACAAAGATAAAATATAACAATTTTCGAGTTGAGAATTAAGCATGCAACAACCAACAAGATGTTCTAAACAACGAGATTCATACCTCAGTGCATATGCATGTACTTCCCAGACTTTATAAATGTAAAAATTAAAAATAATAGGAAAAAGCAACAACACTTGCTCCTTGTGTAGTTGCATGTCTGTGTAGTTGCATGTCAATAGAATCCTTCACTTATTTAGCTTTCCGTAACCTGTCTTACGTATTACTCCTTCAAGGTCTTCAAGTTAGAGTATATGAGAACAGATTATTCAACAATGATATAAAAATGGTACTTGAAAAATGAAAACACACCATTAAATATATGGTGAATATGAACAACAAGACTAAGAACACATTAGCAGTTGCAATCCATTTCGTTTGAGCATAGTAAAACGATCTCAATTAATGAAGAGTTGTACTTCCAAGAACAATCCAAAAGCAATTCAACTTTAACATGGCAGAGATCGATCGGCGATAGAAATATAAGAATTTACGAATACTTATGACGTAATCATGAAGAAAATAATAGCTTTTTCTTAGGATGTTATCATGGCATGTTGCTACCATCCGAGATCACTACTTGGGGACATACCAAAATAAATTAATTCAGAACTTTAAATCTATTCATCTATATTTTGAAAACAAAGGAGTGCAAAGATATTTCCATTAATATCATCTATTTATCTCATTAACATCTAGTAAGTACAGAAAAAGGAAAAAAGAATAAGTCACTTGAGATCAAAGCATCGATCTGCTAGTTGAACACATACCATGGATCTCTTTCTCCTGCCACGAAACCTCATAATCACATATTAACCCGTCTCAACGATCTCAATCATGCTATAGATTTTAGCAAGCTCTTTATCATAGAGAATTTGGGAACAAACAACAAACATAAATAAAAATATGCAAACAAATAGTAATAGTTATTGATAAGAAATTGATGCAAAAGCAAAAATTGAAGTACCTGATATTAGAAGAATCTTCAG
The DNA here is from genome assembly GCA_023525745.1 of Arctium lappa. NCBI lineage: Eukaryota > Viridiplantae > Streptophyta > Magnoliopsida > Asterales > Asteraceae > Arctium > Arctium lappa. The sequence continues at coordinate 51,416,615 of CM042064.1, forward strand.
GAGAGGGGAAGTTGGGTCTCTTATCCAGCTTACAGCACGCACCACAATTCTTTACTCTTTGCCAAAGAGGTACCCTTTTCCTCCCCCTAAAATTGGCGCTACTGTTCTTCCTTTGGCTTTATATTGACACTTGGTTCAGGTTCACCGGTTCAACAGGCAGTTAGTGAATAAGGATCAACCGCTAACACAAAGAATCAAATAACCAATTAGTTGGATGAAAACACAAAGAATAAAACAATTTCAACTTATTTGAGCCTCCACCATTTCCACCATTTCAGAGTTCCTGGTACTCACCATGGCACCTACCTAAATTTTAACGAACAACAAAAGAAAAAGAAACATTCAAATTGACCAATCAAATTCTAAAGTAGAAAGGTAGATGTGATTGGCTATAATGAATACCGCTTATTCTCACTTCTAGACTTTCTTGTCGGGGCCATGAGCAAAGTTGATCTACCTGCAACATATACCCGGAAATTGGACATTTATGTAGCATATCAACTAAGCAAGCCGGTACAAATTCAAGAAAATTACCAAATTAAGAAAATAAAGAAACAAAATCCCATGATGCATTGTTTGTAGGAGACAACACAATAATGAGAATTTTCATAAAGCTTGAAATTATATGAATGCAAAACAAAATTACCAGGTGAACAACAATTACTAATCTTGAGAATCACTCTTGAAAAATTGCACACAATCGAAACAATCCAAATCCAATATTATAACCAATATAAATTCTAAAACTACATGTAGAAGAGGAAAAAATAAAATACCAAGGTACCTTGAATAACCAAAGTATAGGTAAGTGAATTCGAAACTTACAACTAACACAGATTTGTTGTTTGGAAAATTCTCCTTGTATTTCTTCCTAAATTCCTCCCTGTAATGTGAAAAAACAACTATACATCATTCTAAAACAACAGACAAAACATCTCTTCATATAAATTCAAAAAACTCACATATTATAAAGTAGGAGAAAAGTCATTCTGACATGAAGACGAATAAAGCAGTCGGAGGCCGCTTTAGAGCACCAGAATTTTTACTCGATATTTTGTCCTTCTTCCCTATGCTCTAATCTGCGACCTTCGTCTTCTTCATTTTCCTTAAACAACATCAAACAACAAATAAGCATTTCAAAACTCGTTAATCACCACATCCTGAAAAGTTTGAGCGATGAGAAACGTGGAGGTTGAGGGAGAAGCAATTGCCCTTTAGAAATGTTGAAGCGAAGAATAGAGAGATTGAGGTTGAGAAATCAGGTTCGTGTCTCAGAAATCGTTTCTTAGTGAGGGGAGAAAAATGATGTATTCCTTGTAAACTGCAAAATTAATTTGTGTAAAAAACAAACCAAAGTAACCCTAACTACTGGAATCGATTTTGATTTGAAGAGACTGATAGAAATTAGGGCATTTTTTTAGAGGAAGGTGAAGATGTTGGTTGAACCGGGAAGTGTACGTGAATCTTAAATTGTACATATACATTAATTATCTGTACTCTTGCATTCCAAACCATCAAAATTCATGAAGAAAGAATTAATGCTTACCTTGGAATGTGATGCTACATGTACATCTAGGAGTCCAAAATAGTATTAGAAATATAACATAATTAAAATTTTAATTAGAAAGTAGGGATATGCCTTAAATTGTGGTGTTTTGTAGCGTATGTTTGGCTGTAGCATTTACTTTTTGCAGTATCATATGTGTGTTAGATAATGCACAATGCCAGAAACTGAAAGTGATCAACAACAATTAAATGCATTTAACAAATAGTAGTTATGAACTTACGATAACATTATCTGCAGTTGTAGTAGCAGTGGAACCAGACCCGACAATTCTCACCTTAAGAGTTCATCTAGATCTAACAGTTAGAACACAATACATCTAACTTCAAGCAATTTTCATAGCTAACATGAACAAACTGACAACCACCTAGATTCAACATATAAACCAACAAATCCAACTCAAAATTCAAAAAGAGATAGACAACTTTCATGGTTAAAATCATAAATGGATATGAATACAATAACAATAATAAACAAACCTGTAACTCAAATGCCAAACACTAACCAATCCAAACTTCGAACATGATAGAGGCTAAACAACTAACAATCTAAAAGGCACTAACTAAAGCTCAATTTATCCTGCAATATGATGAAGCATACAAAAATCCTACGAAGATGATCATAAAAGGAAAAAAATGTAGCATACTTACTCTAATAATATCCCCAACTTCCAGCATCTTCCAGGGTACAGATTCCCGCCGTTTGTCTTGCAGCAAGTCAACAGGAGAATTATTTATTGCCGTATCATTTTGAAGGCGTTTTTGTGATAATTAGGCTTTTGTGAGGGAGAAAGAAACATAAACGCTTTAAGCAAACAACTATAACAAACATTTGTAAAAGATTCATAAGAAATAATTGATAATTGGTTATAAAACAAATCCTGAAATCAAAAGCACACATTTATAAGCAACCAAGGTCTAAAGAAATTATTGTGAAGTTGAAGAAAATGAAATAATACTCCCCCAATCTTCAAATGTCTCCTTGATAAGAGAGTCAAAAAGTACAATGCTTAGTGGGATTACATTTGTAATTGGACTAACATGACTGCATAAGAAAAGAACTATGTCAGGGTCAATGCTAATAACTATCAAAACAAAATTCCATAAGTATACCAATTCAAACAAGTCTAGGATCCAGAATATAAATGAGCACAGAGCAATGTGAAGTATAAAATTAGGCTTATATGTTGCGTCAACAAATTGTAACAAATATTTTTGGAAGCATAACATAAGCATCACTTGAAGACTTATTGTATATAGGCTTAGTTGCTGAAGATAGAAAGAATATTTCAGAAATTAAATTGTAAAATGTTCTTACTACAATTACAAAACTATGTTATCCACCACTTTCCTCAAAGCTGGAGGTCTAACATGTTGTGACAAGCTATGACCTGGCGCCTGAGGCTGAATGTGACCAAGTTGAATCGTACGTGATGAAGGAGCACTATCGAGAAGCTGATACGAACAACCACTGGCATCTCCGCCGCTAACTCTTGATCGGAATGCTCCCTTCTTTTCCAGCATCACTTTCTCCAATCGAATCAACCAAAAGCTCTGATTAAAAACTGAATATCAAGAGAAAAAATTGTATGTTTCAAGAAGATAAATTATTCTTACATGTGACTTACAGAATCTTTGAAGAAATGTCGTTGAATTTTTGTAGAAACAATTAGAAGGGCCTTTGTTTCTGGATGAGAATAAAAATACATCGGCCATAAAGGTGCACGATACATATATACCAAATGATGATGTAACTAAATTCAAAATGGAAAAACTAACTTAAGCATATATGGAGACTCTACCTTCAATGCCAACTCTAGCACTTTGATCACAGAATTAATGTTTGATATCTTATTCTCAAGAGGGTACTCTAGTTCTTGTTAAACATCAATCAGTTGGCAATTTTCAATAAACGTTACACACTTAAATAGATATACAGTTAATAATCGGACTTACACATTTCTGATTCTTTTAAGATCATCGAGATTGACGATCTTCATAACATTGGTCTGCATATCACGAACGAGCTTGAACTGAACATCGGACAGAAGAAGAGCGCGAGTAATCTCATTCAAGAAATCATTGATAAACTTCTCATTGATGATTGTGGCATTGCTCATCTGCTAGAGTGTAACACCCCGAATTTCGAAAAGCATCATTTCAAGTTATTACTGAAATCAGTAGCTTTAAAGGGAAAAACAAGATATATGATTTCGGATTTGAATCCTAGATTTTATAGTCTAAATAGATTAAGGATTCAATTACGAGTCCAACGGTTCTTTCCGGAGCAAAATCGGAGCTATAACGAAGAAGTTATGGCCAAAACAGTGAACGAGAAGAAAACCGGGCGATCAGTGCATCTCGCGACTTACGCCGTGACTTAGGATGTACGCCGCGAATTAGGGGTAAGCGGGAGACTTATGCCTCGACTTAAAGTCGCGGCATAACCCGCGAAATCCACTGGTCGGGCATAAAACCCGATTTTCAGCCCTAGAACTTCATTTCTTCATAACTTTTGATCCACAACTCCGATTTTAGTGATTCAAATTGCTACGATTTCGTTTTTGAGTGCTCTTCAAGGATCTAGAAATATATTGGAAGTCTATTGGAGTATGCAAGAGTATTTTGGAGCTCGGGTTGAAGAGTTGGAAGGGGTGTCCTTGGAAAGTCTCATCATCTAGAATGGTAAGTTTTCTTGAAATATTTTAAATGCTCCATTGATGATTTCCCTAGTGTTTGGTTCCTAAAATCTCGGACTTGATAGTTTGTATAAACTAGGGTTTTGATCTCATTGGGGATTTTAGTAAATAATGTTTGGGAAATGTTTCTAAATGGGTTGGTATGTATAGATCTAGATTTTGGAAGTCTTCAGCTTGAGGATTCAAGTGCCTTTCAAAAGAGCTCGTTGGGTGAAACCTAGATTTAGCCTAAGTCTAGCAAGGTGAGTTCAAGTTGATTTGTTAAAACGGTGTACATGCCAAAAGGTGTATTTTGAAGTAAAAGCATGTTTTACTTGGTTATTTGTCAAAGTGTGAGTATTTTGATAAGTTTTCATATTTGGTAAACTTGGGTTGTGTTAACCTATTAAAATGCTTATATTGAGTTTTGAACATTTCATCAAATAAATAGCATGATTTACGTATTCTTGGTGATTTTGTACAAGAAAGATCTATTTTAGGATTTATGCCTCTTGGATGATTTTTGTACAAATGAAGTCTATTTCATGTCATATGCATTTTGGTGTATTTGCATTTATAAACCCTTTGGAAAACCTTTGGTCCCATTATGTGTTGAGTATTGGGTTAATCTCGTCTTTGAGATATGTGTCTTCGTAAACGTTGTTTAAAGATAATTCCATTATTTGGGGGACTGGTAATTGTTGGTAGGGGTGTACGCGGGTTGGGTTGGGCGGGTTGGGACGTTTTTACAACCCAACCCAATTATGGCGGTTTGGAAAATCTCAACCCAACCCAACTCATTCAAAAATATAACCCAACCCAACCCAACCCTTGCGGGTTATGGCGGGTTGGGTTGGCGGGTTAGTAATATACATAAATTTGTCGATTGAAATATGATAAATAATACTAAAATTATTCTCAACAAAGTTATTAGTTATTACAATTAGGGGTTGTTCGTGTTCATTCGTTTAACTTAACCGAACGAACACGAACGGTAAACGAATGAAATTTTTTTAGACCAAAGAGCCTTTGGCCTAGAGATAAAAGAGTCTTTGACTTCCTAGGAGGTCAGAGGTTTGAACCTCACCAAAGGTGAGGAGGGTGTGTGAGTTTATTTGTTGCATTTTGCTGTATATAAATATTATATACTTAAAAAAATGAATTTTTTTGTGTTCATGTTCATTTATTAAGAAAATGTGTTTGTTCGTGTTCGTTTATGTTCGTTCGTTAAGATGCCAAACGAACATAAACGAACGAACATAAATGGACTTAAACAGACATAAACAAACGAACACAAATATAAACGAACGAACATAAATAAATTTAAATGAACATAAATAAATTTAAATGAACAAAAAACAACCACCATTACTCATCATTCCGTTCCTAAAAACTAACATATTAAAATGAAAAACTGTGTAAACTTATGAGCGATAAAAAAAGAATTATAAAAATTCAATTTACTTAATGATTTTACATATTAATGTCACAATATATAAATATATTTATATAATAAACAAACGTAAACGAACATAAACAAACATAAATGAATACAAACGAACGAACATTAACGAATATAAATGAACGAACGAGACCATTGTTCATGTTCGTTCATTTAACTAAATGAACAAAAAAATGTGTTCATGTTCGTTCATTTATTAAATGAACGAACATAAACGAACTTCCCGCCAAACGGTTCACGAACGGTTCATTGAACGTTCGGTTCGTTTACAGCTCTAGTTACAATAATCCAATTATAAATTATAATCTATAAGTCTTAAAGTTAATTTGGGTTGTGAATAAACTACATATACATATATATATATATATATATATATATATATATATATATAATTTTATAACAAAAAAATAGTGGCGGGTTGGCGGTTTGGCGGTTTGGGTTGGGTTGAGTTTTCCTAACCCAATTTCAACCCTTCTAATTAGCGGTTTGACGGTTTTGCGGGTTGGGTTTAATTGGGTTGGGAGCGGGTTGGGTTGGTCGGGTTTCGCAGGTTGACGGTTTTATGTACACCCCTAATTGTTGGTCAAATGGATTTTGAGCATTTTAGCTCGGTATTGGCTTAAAATAGTATTGAGGACATTTGTCCGGTTTTAATGGCTCGATGTAGAGTCCAATTTATGATTTACATCTTAATGCACTTTATTTCATATTTATAATCATTACAGGCTCAAGTGCTTTTGTCATTCATGTGTAGTCGTGTATTTTTAGGCTGTGTTGCATTGGATCCATAGGCACGTAAGTCAATCTTTGTTGATGGTCAATTGGGTGGTACGGGGTTGGACTCCGGGACTCATGTTTTATGACCAAAACTTGACAAGTAGGCACTAGGAGGATGTAGTCAAGGTACCTCGTCTCTTTGGGTGAAACTTGTCAAGGATTCGTAGGGACACTTGGGCTTTCATGTCGCTAGGTATCATGCGATCAACGTTGGTTGATTGACATACTTTTGTGTTCCTCCGCTCTCCACGGATACGGGTATCCCCCGTTGTCGTCCCGCTATATTTTGGATATTTAATTGCCCATGCTTTAATATTTGGATTTCATTCCATTTTATGGTCGCGTGAGTATTAAGTTTTAGTTCCATGTTTTAATGGCGTATCATATTTATATGGATTGTTTTCCGTTATTTAGGGGTCGAGTATTATGTCCCAACCGTGTTTTGGGTGTTTTGATATGAAGTATTATTTACATTTTTTCGAATTTGAATATCGAACTATGACCCCGTTTGGGCGAGTTGCGGGTTGCATCGTTTTTTTTAAAGAATGGGTGTTTGGGATCATTGTCTTAAAAAGCGCATGTTATGTGAAATTGTGTCGTTTCCATTTTGAAGTATAATATTTCGAAAGATCTTGTTTTAGACGGAATTCCTTTCTTTTAAAGTTATATTTTATTCATGTGAAAACTCTTGAACTCACTAGGCGTTAAGCCTAACCTTTTTATTTGTCGGCATGTGCATCAGGTTCCCGTTGGGGGTTCGAATTCTCGTAGCCTCACGAAGAGTTGAGCCTTAGCCTTACACAAGAGTAAGTAGTTGGTGAAGTATTCCGCAGGTTGGAGATAGTAACTGCTGTTGGGTTTAGTATCACTCATCCTTATCATAGATTGTATGTATAGAATGAATGTGTGTATTGAGGTTAATTCTTAAATTGTGATTGTAGACGAATCAATTATTGATGTATTTAGAAAATTTTAAATTAGTTGTTATCTCAGATTTGAGGGTGTTATAAGTTGGTATCAGAGAATAAGTTTGAGAGATTTAGGTGTTGATTTTGAATGCCTAGACTCAAACTAGCGAAATTTTAAGTGATTAAATGTGAGATTGCACAATTTGGCACCTTAAGATTTAATGATTCGAGGTGAGTGAAGTCACTAGGAACGGGAGTCACGCCGAAAATGGCAAGGATGATCATGTACAGTACATTCATAATAGCACCTGGCCAGTGTTATGGTGAACCTACGAGTCACATGTGTATGCTTGAACTGCCTTGGTATGACGACCGTTGGGGTAGTGAAGAAGTTTCTAAATGGGTAGCCATTAGAAGGAGTTGATGGTTTTAGTATGCGTTACTTGGGTGACGGTAAGCAATGTGACTGCATTAAGTGGACAATTTCGAGTCAGATTGATTGGTTGGATTAGAACCATAGACTCTTGGAACCGACGTTATTTCGAGGAGAAATTGTAAAGTGAACCTATGAAATCTTTGATTTTCGCATTAAGATGTTGAGCATCTGGATGATGATAGTGTAGCTAAGAAATCGAGGAGTGTGGTTTCGAGGTGTTGAGTGCTGATCAAATCCATGCACAAAATGTATTTCTGAAATAAATTGCATCGATTATTTCTCATGTTTCTAAAAATCACCATGTGAATCACATCACGAAATCTTGAAATGTCTAGCACGCTCAAGTTTTTAGACCATGATCTTAAACATGCATAAAATTATTTTATTGCATATGGTTGCAAGCTTTGTTGAGACTTTGTTTATTCTCATTGCTACCAAACGTTATTTTTTATTATTGTGAAGTTCGTATTTTGACGTTGCATAGAGTCTTGGACAAGTAACTACGACTTATGACCTTAACATTGGATCTCCTCCACGTATGTTAAGGCCTTGGACGAAGAGTTGTCTTCCACTATTTCAGTGTTTGAGTTTTCTGGGGAATTATATTCCGTGTGAGTTTTGTTAAGTTGTATGGAGTATTGTTTTACGACGTTCACGACGTTTGGGTGAACCTTGAAATGCACAGTCTAAGTCCTTTGTATGCGTTGTTTTATGGGTTGTTGGGAAATTCATTTCATAAGAATTTTTGTGGTGGATGTCACCCCATATGTTATTTTGGTAGTTTCAAGGTCGTGTGGGTTCATTTGTGAGTTTTATGTAAATGTAGCCCGTTGTGCACAACTTGGTGGGTGAGTTGATTTAAACTTTTAGTGTGAGTAAACTTACGAAAAACCTAGAATAGGTTTGTGCTAAACTGAGACTTTGAGTATTCTTTGATTGTCGTTTTATCTTTGTTGTATCACGCAATCCGTCATATTGAGTTACTCACATGCATGACATAATAGTCACTATTTTGGGTCAAAGAACGTTTTACCCGAGAAACTAAAGTTGAAATCTACTTAAATTATGTTATGTTTGACCAAATCGCAAGCACTTCTTATTTTACTAAACTCATAAATAAATCGGTGTATGTGTGTTGTGTAGGAGATTTGACTCTACGTCATTTTGTGGACAAATGGGGAATTTTGGAACTCGATTACGTAAATTTCTCCTTCCGAAGCTTATACAAACATTTGTTGCACTCCGTTTTAGTGCGTGAATTTGTTTTACGTACATCATGAAGTAATGCATACCCGGACCATAGTGGTCCATTTGAAAAGGTTTTTACGCATATTTTATTATTGTCGTTATTAGCGTGAGTAATGATCAAATGATTTCAAAATATTTTCTTATATGTGGGATGTTGTGACCCTTTGTGCACCTACCGAGTAAACGGTAGTTGATTTTTACTCACATGGTTAATTGTTATAAAGCTTATGAACTTGGAAGTTTTATAAAATGTTAGATTGACATTGTAGCTTGAAAAACCCTTGAACTCATTAGAGCCATAACTTTAAACCCTCTTTGTGAAAGGACTTGTTAATAAGGTCTAGAGGCGTTCTTGTGGTTTTGAAGCGTCGAATCAGGCGACCGGTGGTCAGTCCGGATTTTGGGATTTTGGTTCTTGGATTGGCTCGCACAGAAGTAATGGGGGTGTTAGGCTTGTGCCTTGTCCTAGTTAATTAGGTGATGATCTTCCCATTTCGATAAGTCTTTGGGTTAAAACCATGTGTGGTTGCTTATGTGCGTTTGGGTTTTGAATTTGTGGATTAGTGGTACGTCAACATGCTATGTGTCTATGGTGTATCACCCTAATGAGTATATGTGACTATTGATGATGTTATGGTTGACTATTAAGGACGTTTGATTTGGACAATTATTTCCAAGAGTAGGTGTCAACTTCATATCAACATTGCTAATTGGGAATGGAATATTTGTTAGTATATCCGCATTGCAGATAGTTGTGTTGAGGATAGGTGTTGACACTCGGTTTTGGGAAAATAATCGTTAGTATGCCTCAGTGCACATCTGTTGAACCTGGTGTTGCAAGTTAAGTGATTACATTAAGGAATGTAGGTATTGATACCTAGGAATCAATCATTGATAATCTTGTAATCAACGAAGTTTCGCTGATCTGACAATCGATGTTAGAATGCATTATGAGGGTTGTGTAGACGCGAATTTTGGGGTAACTCGCTATCTACAGATGTTGTGTTTGGGTGGTCAGCTTGAGGATTTGATTTATTGTTGTGCTGAATCAGATCAAACTTGTTGATGGGAAATTTCGTGGAAGAAAGGACGATAATCCTTTTTGGGTTTTGCTTATGGGGGATATTTAGTGAGGATATCGTTATGGACCTTAAGTAGGAATCTCTTATTGAAAAGGCCTTGATTTGTTGAGATTATAAGAATCGTTTTGTAACAGCAGTAGATGATCAACTCATCAGTTATATATATATGGATTCATTCACCACTCGGATAAAGTCGTCATGGATGTGGCTACATGGAATTGAAAGGGGTATGTTTAATCAATAGTTGGGTCATTTCTACATAATTTGTTGTGTTCATAAAAGGCAAGAAAAGAGTGTAATGTGATTCAATGAAGGGCGATTAGAGGTGTGTAAGGTCAAGTCCACTCTGGGGTACCATTGGGAGAGTGATTAGCTCAGAGTCGTAAGCTATCTTGAGGTGATATGTTCAATCTAAGGTTGGGAGGATACCGGAAATTTATTGATGGGAGAATGAATTTATAAGGACTCGATGCTCTTCCGTCACCAGTAAGGTGCATTGAACGTTAGAATTTGAGTTTATGGCGACTTGTTATGTGTAATTCATTGACAACGTCAACTGGGATGTAACCGGGTTCGTATATGAGGTAAGGTTTCGAGAAGGTATTTATTTTTGGATAGAGAATCAATTGATATCGCCAAGGGCGATGTTGGGTGATTGGTTGGTGCTAGATTTCGAGGACGAAATCTCTTTTAAGGTTGGGAGGATTGTAACACCCCGAATTTCGAAAAGTATCATTTCAAGTTATTACTGAAATCAGTAGCTTTAAAAGGAAAAACAAGATATATGATTTCGGACTTGAATTCTATATTTTATAGTCTAAATGGATGAAGGATTCAATTACGAGTCCAATGGTTCTTTCCGGAGCAAAATCGGAGCTATAACGAAGAAGTTATGGCCAAAACAGTGAACGAGAAGAAAACCGGGCGATCAGTGCATCTCGCGTCTTACGCCGCAACTTAGTATGTATGCCGTGACTTAGGGGTAAACGGGCGACTTATGCCGCGACTTAAAGTCGCGGCATAACCCGCGAAATCCACTGGTCGGGCATAAAACCCGATTTTCAGCCCTAGAACTTCATTTCTTCATAACTTTTGATCCAAAACTCCGATTTCAGTGATTCAAATTGATACGGTTTCGTTTTTGAGAGATCTTCAAAGATCTAGAAATTTATTGGAAGTCTATTGGAGTGCGTAAGAGTATTTTGTGGTGGTAATCTCCTCATCTCTCCATCTTCATCTTCCTCCTCAAGTTTAACGATTGAGAGCTCGGGTTGAAGAGTTGGAATGGGTGTCCTTGGAAAGTCTCATCATCTATAATGGTAAGTTTTCTTGAAATAAGTTATATGCTCCATTGATGATTTCCCTAGTGTTTGGTTCCTCAAATCTCAGACTTGATAGTTTGGAGAAACTAGGGTTTTGATCTCATTGGGGATTTTAGTAAATAATGTTTGGGGAATGTTTCTAAATGGTTTGGTATGTATGGATCTAGATTTTTGAAGTATTCAGCTTGAGGATTCAAGTGTCCTTCAAAAGAGCTCGTTAGGTGAAACCTAGATTTAGCCTAAATCTAGCAAGGCGAGTTCAAGTTGATTTGTTAAAACGGTGTACATACCAAAAGGTGTATTTTGAAGTAAAAGCATGTTTTACTTGGTTATTTGTCAAAGTGTGAGTATTTTGGTAAGTTTTCATATTTGGTAAACTTGGGTTGTGTTAACTCTTAAAATGCTTATATTGAGTTTTGAAAATTTCATCAACTAAATAGCATGATTTACGTATTCTTGGTGATTTTGTACAAGAAAGATCTATTTTAGGATTTATGCCTCTTTGATGATTTTTGTACAAATGAAGTCTATTTCATGTCATATGCATTTTGGTGTATTTGCATTTATAAAACCCTTTGGAAAACCTTTGGTCCCATTATGTGTTGAGTTTTGGGTTAATCTCGTCTTTGATATATGTGTCTTCGTAAACGTTGTTTAAAGATAATTTCATTATTTGGGGGACCGGTAATTGTTGGTCAAATGGATTTTGAGCATTTTAGCTCGGTATTGGCTTAAAATAGTATTGAGGACATTTGTCCGGTTTTAATGGCTCGATGTAGAGTCCAATTTATGATTTACATCTTAATGCACTTTATTGCATATTTATAATCATTACAGGCTCGAGTGCTTTTGTCATTCATGTGTAGTCGTGTATTTTTAGGCTGTGTTGCATTGGATCCATAGGCACGTAAGTCAATCTTATTTGATGGTCAATTGGGTGGTACGGGGTTGGACTCCAGGACTCATGTTTTATGACCAAAACTTGACAAGTAGACACTAGGAGGATGTAGTCTTGGGTGCCACTGTGTGGGTGTGTGCCTAGACCTCCGCCGTCGGGGAATTTCCTCAATTGTAGTCCCCGGGTGTGCCGGGCCTTTTGGGTGTCTTTTTGGCATCAAGGTACCTCGTCTCTTTGGGTGAAACTTGTCAAGGATTCGTAGGGACACTTGGGCTTTCATGTCGCTAGGTGTCATACGATCAACGTTGGTTGAGTGACATACTTTTGTGTTCCTCCGCTCTCCACGGATATGGGTATCTTCATTGTCGGCCCGCTGTATTTTGGATATCTAATTGTCCATGCTTTAATATTTGGATTTCATTCCATTTTATGGTCGCGTGAGTATTAAGTTTCAGTTCCATGTTTTAATGGCGTATCATATTTGTATGGATTGTTTTCCGTTATTTAGGGGTCGAGTATTATGTCCCAACCGTGTTTTGGGTGTTTTGGGATATGAATGATTATTTACATTTTTTCGAATTTGAATATCGAACTATGACCCCGTTTGGGCAAGTTGCGGGTTGCATCATTTTTTTAAAGAATGAGTGTTTGGGATCATTGTCTTAAAAAGCGCATATTATGGGAAAATTGTGTCGTTTCCATTTTGAAGTATAATATTTCGAAGGATCTTGTTTTAGACGGAATTCCTTTCTTTAGAGGAATTTAGGAGATTCATTTTGTATCTTTAGAGGGCTTTTGAAGAGGACGTTTTCTCTCAAGACTAAGGTAAAACTCTCACCCTCTTCACTCATTTTCCCTCATTGAATGCAATTCCTACCACAACCTAGTAACATTTATGGTTCTTCAAGAGTTCTAGAGTCCAAGTGAGGCACCTAGCTCTATTTAAAGCTTCAAGTCATCCAATCCACTTCTAGGGTTTTCTCCAAATTAGGTTTTTTCTTCACAAACCTTTTAGGTGATTTTCTTTATGCAATTATCTTCTTAAATGATCATAATGTGTTAAACTATGGAGCTTTCAATGCTTTGATGGTTTTTGTTCTAAACTAGGGTTTATGAACTTTGATTAAATTTTGGGTTTTGTTCAATATCCATTCATTTAATGAGCTTTATATATGTAAAAATATGGTTTTACACGTGTTATGAATTTTTGATCCAAAAACTAAGGTTTTACAAGTCTTGACGTAATTTTGAGGAAAATAGACATATTTTATACTCTAGTATTTGGTAAATGATCATTCCTGGAAATCCTTAGTCATGACATTAGAGAAAGAGGAATAGAGTATTTTTCTAAATGAGTGGTTAGTGCCTATGTGATTTTCCATGTATAAAATGTTGGGCACTCATAAAATGGGATGGGGATAAATAACATGGTATGGCTTGTTATGGTTATTTGATCTTATATATGATCATATTGGTATTTCTTGGTGTCTATCTCCTTGTGCATGAGGATTTTGATTTTATTGGGCTATATGTCCATGTTTGTTAGGCCGTTTTAGGCAACTAGTGAGTATACAATAAAGGATATCGATGCCCTTGAGGTGGAACTCGTCTAGATTGGGTAGACAATAAAGTCCCGTAAGTCCTTGAGGTGTAACTTTACGGAGTAGGCAATAAAGGCATGAATTGGTTTGAGGATGTGATGTCTTGATGGCATGTGCACTAAAATCGAGACTTGAGGTGTAACACAATAACATCAAAGGTGACTCCATTCATGTGTTATCCTCACCTTGATGGAAATAAGACTCCCCCGTATCTTTCGAGAGATGGCTCTCGTGTGTTAAAGTACAGGTGTATAACATCTTTGCCAAGTTGAGATTGGTAATTATGAGATCATGTGGATTTGGTAATATTTAATTCATGAATTATTCATCTCTCTTGTAAATTGTTTAACCTTATAAGATCTCACTAGGATTTAGCCTAACACTTGTTGTTGTGTACTTTGGCTTACAGGTCCCACTAGTTGTACGTCTATGACGTGTTGATTTGGTCGGCCGTGCGTTTAGGAGCATTTGAGGAGTCAGGGTTTTGGGGACTTTTGTGAAGATATATTTTGGAGATATAATCACACCCTTGTTAATCTAGAAGTCATAGTCTAGAATAATTAGGTTGTTTTTGTTATGTCTCCATGAGACTATTGTTTGATTGTACAAACTTCCACTTTGCGGGTTATAGTTGTGGTATTTAGAAGTTTTATTTCTACCCATTTTTCGGAATTTATCCCTTTTATTTGTTGTTTAATTTTAGGGTGTTACATTGTAACACCCTCATATCTGGTAAGAGCAACTAATAAAATATTCGATAAACATCAAATAAAAGACAAACTTCATCCTACAACTTAAAAATCGATATCAAAATTCTATAATTGACTTCAACAACAATGACATCGGTATTAAGCAAGGACTAAATCGCAGTCGGGTGCTACTTATCCCCAATACAAGTTGCTCTCCTCGAGACTAAAGCGGAAGACTTCTCCAAACCAAACTCACTCATGCTTGCAACTAGCACCCCTCTCTTCACAAAAACGCTAGAACCATTCCCCAACCTGAACCTGATGCACATGCCGACAAATAAAAAGGTTAGGCTAACGCCTAGTGAGTTCAAGAGTTTTCAACATGAACAAATAAATCGTTAGCTGGATTTAAATCATGATTTCTAAAGTGGTAAATATAAAAGTATAAGGTCAACATGTTTCTTAAAACCCGACATTTTCGTGATGAAAGTACCAATACCAAACATTCTGTCAAAGATGACTTCGAAAGCCCAATACTCACCCAAAACACAAATAATAAACTAGATTCAATACAGAAAACCTAGACAAACTCTATTATCCAAAATATCCAAAAACATAATAAGGTTTAATAGTTAAAACCGCAATTCATTAGTAACGATCCCTATACAAAATGTCACCAAAACATGATTAGGCTCAATACCAAGGACAACGTCTTTCTGTGACGGGGGAGACCCGGCTCCATTGAACGTGGTAGGCACACCAAGCTAAGACACGTATCTATTTTATGAACATGACTTGAGGATGGAAAATCCTATGACATCAATCCAAGTCTAGTTCTTTAGTCATTATCATCATCGACTCAAACCGAGTATTTAATCATATCGGACATAAACCCTATCCATGTCTTTAGTCATTACGGGTGTCAACTCAAACCGAGTCTTTAGTCATTGCGGATATCAACCATATCCAGGTCTTTAGCCATTGCGAACGTCAACTCAAGCCGAGTCTTTAGTCATTGCGGACGTCAACCCTATCCAGGTCTTTAGTCATTGCGGGCGTCAACTCAAACCGAGTCTTTAGTCATTGCAGACGTCAACTCAAACCGAGTCTTTAGTCATTGCGGACATCAACCCTATCCAGGTCTTTAGTCATTATGGACGTCAACTTAATCCGAGTCTTTAGTCATTGCGGACATCAACCCTATCCAGGTCTTTAGTCATTACAGACGTCAACTCAAACCGAGCCTTTAGTCATTGCGGACATCAACCCTATCCAGGTCTTTACTCATTACAGACGTCAACTCAAACCGAGCCTTTAGTCATTGCGGACATCAACCCTATCCAGGTCTTTAGTCATAAACAGACGTCACCTCAAACCGAGTATTTAGTCATATTGGACATCAACCCTATCAAGGTCTTTAGTCATTACGGTCTCACCATCCACGACAAGTTTGGTCATTTAGAAACTATATCATGTAACCAATGTCCATTCCAAATCACAACTTGGGAATTATATCCCACATTTACACAATAAGGACGACTTTTATGCCTATGGATTCATTGCATTGCAGTCTAACACGTTACATGACTCAAACGAATGAACTAACGCATTCAAAACATGTAACTCTCGAATAAGATGGAACTAAGTACACCATACGTCAAAGGCTCCTTAACAAGCTACCAAAACCGAACAAATGTTCCAAACACTCATCTGAGTGTAAACCAAGCCCCAAAAGTCATAATTAACGTTTGGCTAAAATACACGGGCCAACATGGTTGTATAATCCAAAATGCATTATTTCCCAAAATTTTGTTTCTCAAATCACAATTAGCCTTCGGCCCAAACCAACAAGGTCTTACAATTTCCAAAATGTTCACAAGGCCAGAAATCAAAGGACTCACACATATGTATCTTCAAAACGTCCTATTTCATAAACAATGCATATTTCCAACAAACACCAAAAATGCACTTTGACCCAAATAATCTTCATTTATGCAATAAATCGTCAAAACGCTTTCATGCATTGCTCATTTATGAAAAACCCAAAATCCCAAAGGTGGATGTTTTACAAGGTTTATAAAGACAAGCACCTCAAATAATCAAAACCCACCAATAACTCAACAAGTGATAATTTCATGTAGAATACATAAACACTTTAAAATGGACATTTTGGCATGTACAAAGTTTTCATAAATCAACTTGAACTCACCTTGCTAGGTTAAGTTAAACCCAGGTTTCAAACCCACATACTTAGCCTCCAAGAATGACGCATCCATCTTCAACACATCATCATCAGCAATGAGCTAGGGTTTTCAATTAACCCATTTCTCCAAATATAAGGAAATGGACTACCAACCAGTAAAACTCTTTAGATCTACAAGGATCCTCATATAATAACTTGAAATGTACAAGAAACTTACTACAATCAAATCTTTGACCTTCCAACTAACTCACTTCCATGAGATCTTCCTATTTTCCGAACTCAAGCTTCCAAAACACAAATCTTTGATCTCTTTGAGGTGGATTCACTCCATGATACTCCCAAACTGATATTGGAGCTCCAAAATCGTCCCAAGAAGAAGAAGAATGGAGAAGAGAAGTGGAAATGAGAGAAAACCCTAAAAATTTGGGTTTTAGTCGATCAGGTAGCTCCCGCGGCCTTGACCGCGACCTCCAAGCCACGGGCCAAGCTGCGCGTGCTACATAGCTGCACACAACAGTGGGTTGCGCCGGTTTAGCCACGACTTTGAGGCTGCAGGCTAAGCCGCGCATGTCTCTGGTGCGTCTTCTCACCTCTCATGTTAAACCGCTCCCCGATCGTTTCTCTCGGTCGATCGCTGACTGATTTCATTAGCTGATTATAAACTGTTATTTAGAAAATCACGGGTGTTACATACATATTCTAGGGTTTGGGTATCATGAATAATCAATGAAAAAGTCTCAGATAAAAATCTTGGATCGTATAGAAAATGCATTTCGAAAGTAATATTTCAACGCTATTTATGACATGGGCTACACGAAATTCACCCGAAGATCTGTTAAGTTAATATATCAAAATGAGAACGAAAACACCATTTTACAGGTATGTGATTACCAGATATTATCGTTGGTAACTATGGGTTACATAACAATTATGGACTTTCTGTGTTCGCTTCAATGAGTGTACTTATTGATCACATCAGTAAAGGGTTGTTCGGTAGGAGCTTAATGGGTTGTGTAAGGGTTATGGCTTATTTTCTCAACTATAAATATCTATTCGGTTGTGGCTTATTCCCTCAACCATAGGCTTAATCGATCCCCTAGAAACCATGAGTCCTTTACACTCAGCCGTTTAGTTTACCCAACTATCCTTACCCTGCAATTTCACCTTATCTTTCTTTAGCGTAATGATAACCTTCAAGTTTTAAATCCATTTTTACCAATCTAACACCCATTTGAGCCTTTTTCCCACTTCTTTGGCCCAAATTGTTTCTTAAGAGAGAAATAACTGAAAGTTCGAATTTGGTAAAAAAAAAACTCGTCAAAGTGGCCACAAAGCTCATCACTTTGGCAACCAGAGCCTTTGAAGATACTACATAAATTTTGTTGCTGCTTTAGTGAAATAGGAAAAGGTTGTTGGCATTGTCAACTCTGAGGTATTCATGAATTTAGAGGAGATATAGACAAGGAGAATTAAGACAAATGATAGGAAGAAGACACTATGAGAGGTCCATTTCTCTCTTGAATCTTGTTCTCTCAAGTCTCATTCATATCTCTCTCCTCTTCCACTATAAATTGGAGCTTGGAGGGCCATTTGCAAACCATCCATCAACAACTCTCGGATTTGGTCCCTCACATGTCATTTCACTTTCGTTTTGGTCCCTCCTCCTAACGCCCATTAACTTTTTCTGTTAAGTCCAATTAAATGAGGGGTATTTTAGTAATTTTACAAATTTTCTTAGTTTTCTATTAAAAATATCATATTTGTTTTGTTTTATTATTATTATTATTATTATTATTATTATTATTATTATTATATATAATACTACATATATAGGATTAAGTTCATTTGAGAAATGCTAAAAATATGATAAATATAGAAATGATCCTAGCCTTTATCTGGTCAACATTTGCGGCTTTGACCGTGAAACACCGGATAATTCCTTATGTAATCTGTAGAATTAGATAGAGGGATAGCCGCAACTTTTGACCAGTCAAAGCCGCAACTTTTGACCGGTCAAAACCGCAATATTTGACTAGTCAAATCCGATCTTGACCATATGAATAGCTAGGATTACTTCTCTATTTTAATATATTTATCATTTCTCAAATGAACCTAAGGCTATATATATATATATATATATATATATATATATAGTGTTTGGTTCATTTGAGAAATGGTAAATATATGAGAAATAGAGAAATAATCCTATCCATTTATACGGTCAAGATCGGATTTGACTGGTCAAAAGTTACGACTATTCCAAAAATAGAAGGACACTTTCGTAATTTTTACAAAATACACGGGTTGTGTTCATATATGAACATGTATAATTCACATATGAACCATATGTTCATATGTGAATCAGTGTAATTCACATCTGAACTCTTTTAACTGATTCATATATGAACCTTTGTGATTAATATATGAACTAATTAACTGATTCACATATGAACTAATTAACTGTAAGTAACCATCAGGTCTTTGGCCTGGTGGCCAGCTCTACTCCGCAAATGCCTCCTACATGTGAAGAGACCTAGTGTTCGAATCATGGGGGGGGGGGACAGGGGGACTTTTCCGGTGCATACCTAAGGCGCTAGGGTATGTAGGGTCCACAAAAGTGGACCACAGGGCCTTGGGTCCCTGCCATTAAACCTTTTTTTAATTAACTGTAAGTTAATATATGAATCAGTTGAACTAATTAACAGATTCATATATGAACTTTTGTGATTCATATATGAACTTATTAATTGATTATCATATTAACTAATTAACTGATTCACATATGAACGTATAGTTCATATGTGAATCATATAGCTTCATATATGAACTCATTTCGCGTATTTTACGAAACTATCTCTCTACCTTCAATAGACCATACAAGGAATTATTCGGTGATTCGTGGTCAAAGCCGCAAATGTTGACCAGATGAATGACTAAGATTACTTCTCTATTTCTTATACATTTACCATTTCTCAAATGAACCTATCCACACACACATATATATATATGTATATATATATATATAGACTTAAGTCCGTGTGAGACCAAACAGTTTCCGTGAGACCGGTGAGACCAAATTTAAAGTATGAAAATTCACACCAAAAAACTGTGAATGTAAAAAAATCGAACTTTTCATAGGGAAAACACCGTAAATGTTACGTTCACGGTGTTTTTCGCTGTGAATGTTCGTTTTTTTTTTACCTTCACAGTGTTTTCACTGTGAAGGTTCGGATATACCTTCACTGTCTTTTAGCTGTGAAGGTTTGATTTTTTTTTAACTTGGTTTAGGTTTTTTTACCTTCATAGTGTGATTACATTATGAAGGTTCAAATGTTTTTTACCTTCACAGTGTTTCGGTGTGAAGTTTCATGTTTTAAGGCTTGGTCTCACGCGGTCTCACGAAAACAGTTTGGTCTCACGTGAACCTGACCCTATATATATATATATATTGATGTTGATGGATACTCGTTGCGTCAACCCCGCTCAAGAACCAAGAAGGCCCTGACTACAACTAACCAAAAAATGACCCAACACAAATTGACAATTCCCTGCGTTTTACCTTTAATTTTTTTGATGGACCGAAGAAATTAAATCTGTTACATGAATTCCTTTTTAGGTCAAGTGGAATCTCCATATTGGTGGGAAATTTTTGTTAACTTTTTTGTGTACATAATTCCTTTTGTCACCTATTGTTTACTTTATAAACTTCGCCTCTCCTTTATTTTCATATGTAACTAAAAAGTAACTATATATAGTTATATATTTAAAAAAAAAACAATTACAAAAAAACATATATATTAAATGATAAATAAATAACTGATATAACATTGTAATAACAAGCAACTAATTAACGATCATCAATGAATTCGTTACTCAGAATAAATCATACACATATAGCATGTATGCATCCATGCACCCTTTCGTGCACCCTACTCTCGAAACACGCAAAAGTATACAAAACAATGTAGTTTTGATTGATGGTTGTCGTTACAACAGAACATAACTTTTCGGATTTTTCCCGTAAAACAAAAATTTATATTTACAACCATACACCTATACAAATAGAATCAATAATTATTATTCAATAATGTATATCCAAACTCTTTTGAATTGTATTTTTACATATATATATAGAGAGAGAGAGAGAGAGAAAGGTGGATTCATATAAGAAGTCAATAACATGTGCCTTGAGCATCCATAATCGTATATTAGCCCGGATTATAACTTAAAGACGTTCAGAAGATGAGAATTTTGATATAGAAATTTGATTTAATATAAACTAATTATATGAATAAAATATACCATCCACATATATAATGGTTGAAAAGACATGGGAGGGGAGTAACTAGCATCCATTGGAGATAAGAACAAATTCAGAAATTCACATTCTCTTGACAATGCCAATTCGTCATATTTTATATGATATATGTCAACATCATCATCATTACATTCATAGTCTTTATAATTATATCCTAAACATTATGAGTAGTATATACTTTGTATGTTATGTATCATGATGCATTGCATGGATGGTGTTAATATAATGCCCCATCCCTCTCTCTTTCATTATCATGGAATGTCATGTCATGACTCATATCATGAGGTTGGTGGTGCCATTGAAAGCTACATCCACTTCTTTTAGGCAACCTTTGGGGATATCTAATATTGCTTTAAGATAGAGACTTTGATCTTATGTTTATGCTTCTACTTCCATTTACACCTTTTAATAATAGTTTAATAATCTATTTGATTGTTAAATAATTAACTTCAAGAATATATATATATATATAGTCTTAGATTCATTTGAGAAATAGTAAATATATGAGAAATAGAGAAGTAATCCTAGTCATTTATACGGTCAAGATCGGATTTGACTGGTCAAATGTTTCGCCTTTGACTGGTCAAAAGTTGCGGCTATTCCAAAAATAGAAAAACACTTTTGTAATTGTTACAAAATACACGGACTGTGTTCATATATGAACATGTATAATTCACATATGAACTATATGTTCATATGTGAATCAGTGTAATTCACATCTGACCTCTTTTAACCGATTCATATATGAACTAATTAACTGATTCACATATGAATTAATTAACTGTAAGTTCATATATGAATCAGTTGAACTAATTAACAGATTCATATATGAACTAATTAACTGATTCACATATGAACGTATAGTTCATATGTGAATCATATACGTTCATATATGAACTCATTCCGCATATTTTACGAAACTACTCCTATACATTCTATAGACCATGCAAGGAATTATCCGATGTTTCGCGGTCAAAGCCGCAAATGTTGACTAGATGAATGAGTAAAATTACTTCTCTATTTTTCATACATTTATCGTTTCCTAAATAAACCTCTCCCTATATATGTATGAAGAAAAAAAATTAAATATTCAATGTTATATTTATTTTATGACATATATTTGAATGCAATGGCAGACTTACATGAATTATTTTAGTGTTTGGGGAGGCCCCAGTCAAATGTCAATTGTTTTAAATAATTTAGGTAAAAATTTGTTTTTACTATTAGAGCATCTCCAATGCAATGTTCTTATAAGCAAAAAGTGCAATGACTTATAAGAACTAGCATTGTGGAGAGTTCTTATAAGAACCTAAAGTCCTCTAGGTGTTTAAACAAGAACATTGGTTCTTACCATGAAATGTGTGAGATTTGACATTATGTTTATTTTTTTATTTTTTTCTTGATTTTATAATAATTTTTAATATTATTCATATAATATTATATATATTCATTTATAAATAATAATAATTATTGAAGTTGAAAAAATGTATAGGACCCACAAAATAGGTTCTTATAAGAACTACCATTGTGGACTTTTATGTGAATTTTTAATTTGATGATGTGGAAATGATGTGACACCAAAAAGTACAAAAATGAGGTTCTTATAAGAACCTCCATTGGAGATGCTCTTATGTCCTTAGTTCCTTTTAGTTATTTACAACGGTTTCTTTCAGTGACCAAGTCGGTTTTGGCGAAACCCTCTGCTCTCTCGCTTGAAAGTCAACCCCCCCCTACATATTGATTGTCTCCTTTTGGGGAAGGGTGTCCTAGGTTATGCCTAGACTAATACCTAGGTAAATTATAATTGTAAGACATCAGTCCTGATTAAACCTCAGTGACCACAATTGTTGTGTATGTCTAGATTCAAACCTTGGACAGATGAGATATTCCACCACATTCCTCATGGCCTTAACCACTACGCCACAACCCTTGTGATTACATATTGATTGTCTTGTTACGGCTATTTCTTGCAATTACGCTCTAATTGGTTGATTATTTTGTAAAATATATCTCAATTTCTTGTTCTTTTAGCTTAAAGATAAATCATTTCATTTTCACCTAATGTTAATTTTATATGTGCTTAAAACAATTCAGAAGAAAATTATATAAAATAATAGTATAATTCACTATTGTTGGTTAATCGATATGGTAAAAAAAATTAGTCGAAACTGAAATTTACCTTATTCAGTTAACCGAACCTTTGAACCCTCAAACCGAATAACCGGAATTCATTTTGGTTCAGGTGAGTTATATGACCTTAGTTTTTTTTTGGGTTACCCTAGAAGCTACAATCACCTAAGTTTGTGGATCTGTCATTGTTTGAACGTTGTATCTATACTTGCATATATCAAATATCAAACCGATAACCACTTGGGTTGTGGCGAAATGGTAAAGCCTTTGGGGATGTAGTGGAAAATCTCATCTACTCAGGGTTCAAATCCAGGCACTGTCAAAGCCCTTGTAGCCATGGATGTTCACATGTGATGACTCCAGGCCATTCGTGGTCGCCCAGGGATTAGTCGGTGCACGTAAGCTGACCCGGAAACCCACGATTACCCAAAAAAATATATCAAACCGATAATTGAATATACCTATTCCAATGTTAATATATTTGAATATATGTACAAAAGTATTTAGGAAATACAAAAGCATATATATAATAATTGACAACAGAATTAGAGAACAAACATTTTAAACTCTATGAAAATTTTGAAAATTTGAGTTACAAAATAGTCCCTAAACTATATCTCAAAAACATTTTTAGTCTTCGAGATTCATTTTTCCTATTTTCTCTCTAAAGTTAAACTATTTTGTTACAATTAAGTCCCTTTCACTTAGAGAGATTAAAAATGTCTTATAATTCAAGGGCAAATTTTATGGTGCATACCAGAATTGGATTTTCAAGAAGAGAAAAAAAAAACATTGTAAGCTTAAATCTTTTGTACAAATTAAAAGAAAATTTTAAAAAATAACTATTTAAGCTTGAAATCAGGTAGTTTTATTAGTATCAAACACTTTAGCAAAGTAGCCAATATATATGGCTCTTGTCATGTTCAACCATCAGCCATTTAGCACCATATTTAGGTAACCATGATCCATGTTGTTTAGTGATCACTGACTACCATCGTGATGTTTCGATGATACTTAACCACCGTCATCATCTTTGGTCACATTTAATGATTGGTCATCCGACACCATTACTAACTGTTAATTGTTGGCCGCTAAGCACATCTTAAAATTATCAAACTAGGTGAAAGTTTTACTACATCAAACTAGGTGAAAGTTTTAAGATAACAACTTCAAAGAGCAAGAAGCCTCCACTAAAGATTTTATCGCACCACTCACAACTTCTCCTTTGCCCTTGCTAGAGCTTTCAACTTGATACCTACGTGAAAATGGGTTTTTAGTGTCATAAGCGAGGGTTAGACCACATAGTCTAGTGAATTCCTTACTGGCCATCAGAGTACAATTCGCATTCTACAATAGTTTATATGCACACTACAAACTAAATCCAACTCAAAATTTACACACACTCACACATACGTCAAAAGTACATAACGATTGCACATTTGAAGTCACTCACACTTGTGAAATTTCACATTGGCTTTCACACCTGCCAGGCTGCGTGCATCATGAAATATATAACACCCCTTAAAATTAACAAAAGTACAACTTCCAAAAATCAAATTTTTACCTACTGATTTGTGTTAAAAAAATCACATAATTTTTTTAACACGTATATGTGCTATATGACATGCTTAAACATTATTCCTAACTACGATTTGTGTTAAAAAATCAAATTGTTACCTACTGATTCATTACAACAACAATTTTGTTGCACTTTTTTTCAATTCCATGGCCTTACATATTGGACTTACAGTTACATGCGAGCTACGTTACTATATGGTCACTAAAAGAAATCATACATTTAATCACTCTTTCTTCGAGGAATTGCTTCTTATCTCAAGCGGAACGAATGTGGGGATTTTTGGCTTCTAATTCCTTTTAATAAGATCAACAAACATGATTTGAATCCACCTCAACGACCAATCCAATTATCATGGCTTGAAGATTATCCCACGTTAAATTCAAACATGTTTGATAATCATACAACTAATTAAGTCCTCAACTTCCATTTACTTGTTACTCTTCCCTTAGACTTACACTTTCATATATCGTTACACTTAGGGGTTGTTTGTTTAAAAAAAAAAACTTTTAATGGCTTTTAAGTCTGAATCATTCAGATCTTTTTACACACCATCTCTTATTAATCATAACTAAAATAAGACTTAAGACTTTAGACGTCTTAAAAAACAAACGACACCTTAGTCCCTCATTGGAACATTGTTGAATGTTCACATATAGGCTCAAAATGGAATGTTACAATTAGAAAGCTATCTTTTGTGTAACTAAATGCAATCTTTTAGCTTTATATATTTTCATTGAACATTGATATAATTTTACTTGTGCATGTTTGTGTGAGTGTATGTTGCAGTTATAAAAATTTCACCTGTTTGCGACAATTATAATTGTATTATATTATAATTTGGCAAAAAACTGCTCCTTTTTAGGGTTTCTAGAGACAAACACATTCATTGTAATTAACACCATATCTAACACACTACTAGGGGTCGACCTATTAAGCCCGAGCGGGGGTTCCATGCACCCACTCAACTTATTTTCTTAAATAGATTTTTTTGTATGTAAGGTACATCTGCTAAATTTTGAGGAATATTTCGAGATATTAGAAAACCACAAGAATCATCAACCAAAAAATCCAAAAAAGTCCCTCGAAATTAACCAAAAAACCGAAAAAGTCCCTCAATATCAACCGAAAGCTAAAAAAAATCTTTCAAAATTCGGCTAATTACATATCGGACAACTTTACATGTCGTTGATCCACCTTCAAAATGCACCATTAAGCAAAAATCCTAGATTCGTCATTGTATATTACATATATAATTAATTACATATATTGTGGATGATTAAGAAATGCATTGGCATGACGTGAATTGTTTTGTTTAATTTATATCCAACATTTTATGTTGGTGTTTTGCTACGTGAAGAACAGAAAAGAAAAGGGATAGATTTAATTTATGCTTAAAAGGTTCAACTTTATTTTTAATTATTTTATTTTTAAATCCAATTTTTTTTGTTTTCCAATCAACAAATGAGTTTAAAAGGATGATTTTTACATGATTGCATGCACCATGGGCTTATTTAATTAATACATTTGGCAACTAATCCCACTAATTAATTATTAATTCACCCAATATCATACGTTTAAGTAAAAAAATAAAACAAATCGGCTTCTAAAATAATCTGGTGAGGTTGATTGATCCAATTTCTTCAAGTTTTATTTCATTAAAATATATATATATATATATATATATAAATATTATAAATATGTGTACAAAAAAGGAAAGATTAAGATTGTGCTTTATAATACAATACATAAAAAATTTATTATAAATAGATTTGTTTAAGAACAATAAATATTTTTAAAACTTGAAAACAAACTATTCATTATGATTAGATTATCTTGAGGTTATCTATCATGAATCATAAATAATTCATAAAATAAACTTTTCTTGAAAAACAACAAAATTTTATTAAGGACAAATCAAATACAACAAAATTTAACAAAGTTTTTTTTGTAAGATATAGAAAACCCAACAAACCAACAACAAAACAAGCTAAAAATACATAATAAACAAAAACTAAACCCAAAAATACATACCGACAACAAAGCTTGCTCGAAGCTCACATGCAGATGTAACGACCCAACTCACGCGACAAGAGACAGAACCAACTTTATTAAATAATAATGTCAAGCGGTCTTATACACATCTAAAATACAAGGTTTGCAGAAAGACAACCTAATACACAACTGGGAATACATTGACAAAAGTCTACAAATGGAGGTCCTCTAAATCAGCTTCAGCTCGCATCTTCTCTTAAAACTTATTCGTTCCTCTCACTGCCACTCTTTACCTGAAAAGGGTTTTAGATTTGAAAAGAGCGAGGGTTAGACCGAAATGTCTAGTGAGTCTCCTCTTACAACAACATTTAACTCATCAAACATTCAAGGATTTAACATAAAATAAACCATTTTCAGCTTGAAGGAAAAACCTTTAACTTTCAGCAAACTTCTTCGCTCACACTACCGTCACCCTAAGGTGACAGCGTGTCTGTGACTCACACTGCCTTTGTTGGGACACCCCCCCCCCCAACGGCATAAACGGAACACCCCCCCCCCCCCCGGTATGAGCACAGGCGGGCCACACCCCCCGACTTTGAGCCTACAAACTTAGGACCATGTATGCATACATTTCCACTTTGACAACAATAATAGAAACATCTTTAACATTTAAGCAAATCTTGCAGGTAAGTATTAAATAAACATCATTTCAAAGCTTGCATATAAAATCACATACATAAAACATAACTTTATCATTATAAAAGACTTTGGTTCAGAAAACTCACCTGGCATCCTTAGCTTAAAACCCGCGTCTACCTTTATGGTTCAATCCAGAACCTATATAAAAAAAACATCGACCGATGAACCCCCTGTACATTACAATTTGCAACGGGGTTGACCTTAACACCCCAAAACTCAACCGATTTGGCCTACTAGGAACCGCTAGATTAAGCTAATGGGAAAATGACACCTCAAACCGAAAGACCAGAGAAATAGGTCGATCTTCTAATTATCAAAGCCCCACAACTAAATTAATTCCTAAAAACAAACAGGGCTTCGGCCCACAGAGTATAACCCGGGGACCGGTTCCCCATAACAAATCCATCCAAGCTGTAGATGGGCTTCGACCCACTTAAAACAATCCGGTGACCGGGGTCGAATAGTCTCCCGGATCCAAGCGACCGGGGCTTGCTTTCTCTACCTCGACCGGACTTGGGTGGACCGGGGCGTGGGATCGACCGGGGCCTACGACCGTTGCCCACCAACTTGACCGGTATCGACCGTTGCCTTAGATAACCGGGGTCATCCGGTTCCCGAACACAACACCGAACTGCACCTTACGATTCAAAGACCAAAATCGATGCAGAAGAGTAGCCATAGCTCAATCCAATAATTAACTCTAATCCTCCTTTCCCCCCCTTAGGCCGATTACTAAACCGCAAAAATTATGAAATCCTTCCCAAAACAGATTCCAACTCAGTCCCAACTAAACTAGTGTAGATTCCTTTATTAACTTCTCCATAAAAGAAATTGATTACTCTAAACAATCAACTCATTAACTCACGCAATCAACATCATAGTTAGAACTTACCTTGCCAAATGGATGAATACTTGATATCTAATCCTTGCCCTCACCCGATCGACACCGTCGAGCTCCTTCTCTTCCCTTCCCGAAATGATCAGCCGCCAGGCTCAAAATGGTAAGTCTTAGGGTTAAATCCCTATTTTCCCCTTTTACAAATAGAACCCTTTTACTATGAGCCCCTTCTACTCTTTCACCCAACAAATAAATTCAATGACTTTAGCCCGGTTATTACAATATCCCCCCCCCTCAGAAGAATTCCGTCCCTGGAATTCCTTCGTCGAACAAAACTGGGATATTGGGTCCTCGTCACCGACTCCAGCTCCCAAGTCGCCTCTTGACCTTTGCGGAATTGCCACTGAACCTTTACCAGATGGATTTCCTCGTTCCTCAATTTCTTTACTTAACGATCTAAAATGGCCACCGGTTCCTCAAAGCAACCTAGTTTCTCGTCCACTTGGATAACCTCTAAAGGT
Source organism: Arctium lappa (assembly GCA_023525745.1). Classification (NCBI taxonomy): domain Eukaryota; kingdom Viridiplantae; phylum Streptophyta; class Magnoliopsida; order Asterales; family Asteraceae; genus Arctium; species Arctium lappa. Next base: position 51,445,559 of record CM042064.1, read on the forward strand.
TTAACGATATCGCTTTCTGCTAAACATTTCTTCAGATTCGACACATGGAAAACGGGGTAAACTCCTCGTAAAACCACGGGTAATTCCAGTTTATATGCTACCTCCCCAATGCGTTTCACGATAAACACGGTTCAACAATTCTCGGTCTTAACTTACCCTTCTTGCCGAAATGAACGACTCCCTCCCACGGTGAGACTTTTAACATCACCTTCTCCCCGCTTGAAACTCTATTGGCTTCCTTCGCTTAAATACGTACATCTTCCGACGGTTACTTAGATCGTCTTTCACAAGGCTTGCGTTCTTTCAATCATAACAACTTAACTTCTCCCAAACGCCCCAAAACATTCCGACCCAAAACCAAAGTCGTACCCTCTGAAAACCAACCGCAACATATCATCGCAACATACCAAACCAATAGCACCAACCGAAGATTTTCACACACCCAACAGTAACATCTCAGGCCAACCGTACCATCTACAACATCCCAGGCCAACCGTACCAGATATCGTCCGCTTTGTCCACACACCTGGACTCACGGTTTTAAAACGCGTCTCCTTAAGATTTTCACATATAACTTTACTTCTTTAGAATGACGAACTTTAACAGAAATGGCGTCACAATGATATAAATCCCTGCCTACAAGAATAACTCCTCGATTTGCCAACATAACATGGAGCATCACCATGAATCCACTGTTATGAATCTACCTCATTGAGTACCCTGCCATAGCAAAAAAAATATCTTCCCACCACACCACTTACTTCTAGTACCAAGAGAACACTTTCCTTCCCGAGCTACACTGATACCACTCAACGATGTTGTGCAACCCATGCACGTATGCATACAATGCTTCCAAACGTCGTTGTCCCACATTTTACATAGGAAGGAAAGCTTTCACACTTCATCCCTTTCATATTCCACCAACTCCAACTGTCTGAATTAAACGACCCATACTTCCTTTTCTCATCGCAACCATCAATCTGACCGAACATAATTGCAATGAATCCAAGTTCCATTTGCTAAAATACGGAGTGACTACTCTCACCCAACTACCTCAAATAATCTTCACACTGGGTGACAGGTAATGCAACAACCAACATTTCCCTTTTCCTCTCGGAAACATCCAATACCCTACCAAAGATCACTAACTAATGGATGCGAGCTTTTAGATCGATTCCCCCGACTTAGACTTCTCAACCCCAAAATCCCCACACGCACCAAATCTCTTCCCCACACCCTCACCAGGGTTCACGAATTTACCACGACAAGGCTTCCACATTTCTGAATCTCTTGACAAACTTCTCGCCCTCAGCTTAGCTACTTACTTGACGATCCCAAAAGTACCGAAACTCATTTTTTTTCTTTTCATTACTATTGTAACACCCGCTATTTTGGGGTTGGGTGAAAAGTTGACTATTACCCAAAGTTCAAGGGGGTAAAATGTAACTTGGGTTATATAAATATAAATCAGATTTTAGATATTTTGGAAATATCACAAAATATCATTTTGGTTTTTTGAGAAGTCAGAGAGAAAGAAGGAGCAGGAAGAGGTCTTCGGGTTTTCTCCAAATCAAGGTACGAATCTAGCTTAATGCTTTGATCTGAATGCTTTTAGCCGCGTAGAATCTCGTTGTGAAGGTTTTAAACCGTTCCATTGTGAGATCTGAGTATTTTCTCATTTTGGATCTGGGTTCTGTATTCGATCTGTTCTTGATGTTCTTGAGGAACAAGACGATGGTCTTTCGACCGAGGTTGGGTTCGACCGGGGTTGGGTTCGACCGGGGTTGGGTTCGACCAGGGTTGGGTTCGACCGGTATTGTCCTTCGACCGGACCCTGTTCGACCGGGTTGGTTGTTCGACCGGGGTGGTGTTCGACCGATTTTGGTACTCGACCGGATCAGTGCTTTTGCAGTGTGTTGTGTTCTTATTCCTGAGTTTTAAGTCATTAAGTTGTCTTTATTTTGGCTTACCGATTATCGGTGTTGTCATAGGTAGCAATCGTCAGAAGCAGTTTTATTCAGGAAGAAATCTGAGGTGAGTCCTTTAAGCTAAATCGGTCTGTATTACGAATGTTATGTGATAAATGTATTATTTGAAAAGTGGAAAACCTGGTTTCAAAGTGACTTATTGTCGTTGGGAAATACCTTCTAAAGATCTCACATTTTCAAGAATCACGATTTATAGAATTGAACCGTTGTTCATATGAATTGCCTGCATATCTGATTTAATATGAGTATGCTCTGAAATGACATGTTTTGGCTTTAAGTCTTAGTGCAATGGATCCATAGGCACTGTGTTTCTATGTCCCCTGTTTTGGGCATTTGGTTCACGTTTTAGCACGGGATAGGCATTGGGTTGCCATGATAAGTAAGGTGTGGGCCTATACGGTCGGGCAACGTCTCATGGTGCAGTAAGGTGTAATCCCATTATGTGCTTGAGTTCCCCCTGTTTTGGGAACTCTCAAGGATAGATCCAGAGGGGTTGACTTGAATGTTTTGAGCAACAGATCTAGAGGGGTTGAGCTCGTTATGTGATTTTTGGGTATTACTTATACCATGTTTAATCACTAATGGTTTATTGGATTTCTTGACTTAGCTCATGGCTATACTACCGCGTGGCACCAATTGGGTTTAGTACTCTCTTTTATTTGGCTTGTTCTCACTAGGCGTTAGCCTAACGCTTGCTCTTGGTTGTCATGTTGGCAGGTTATCTTAGCAGTGGGGCTCGTCGGGACTGAGGGAGCGACCTTGGGGTCGTGAGAGATTCTTTTGAAGATTCATTTTGGAAGTATAGCGACACCCGTCCCTAATCTAGATATTTTGTAGATTAATAGGATGTCGTTTTATACTTCAGTTATCTACCTCAATATTGGCTACTCTATACCCGTTGGGTTGATTGTGTAATGAAATTGTCACACCTTATTCCGCAAGTTAGTCTATTGCCGAATTGTTTCTTCGAAATTTTATTTCCGCAGTTTCTAGGGTGTTACAAGTTGGTATCAGAGCCTTGGTTTAAGTGAACTAGGTATGACTGTAAGATGCCTAGACTTAAGCTGAGACTATTAAGTTACGACTCGTGAGATGGGGTAGATCTTGTAAGATAGGATGGTCTTAGGGTCAACGGAAAATTGCACAAGTTGAAAGTTGTAACGATGGTAATAAGCACTCTTGCGTATTATACGTTCCTAATTTCACTTAGCTAACGTTATTATGAAAATGTCTTACGTGAGCATACTTAAATTACTGTTGTATAACGATTAATAAGTGTAGAAGTACGTTCTCTGTGTTTTCCGTAATCCTTATCCCGTTCTTTTGCATGATTGCGTTCAGCAGAACCATGGTTAATACCAGGAGTCATCCGGAAGGCCAGGAGGCCGACGTACCTACGGCCGACCATCCGCTGGCGACCGTAGTGGGGGAAACTGTACGTGTGAGTAATGTGTTGGGTGGAGGACCCGAACATATTCCTCGACGAAATTTGGAGGCTGATGAGCCTATCATCGAAGAAGTGACGGCCGAGACGAGAATGATGGACCGTATGATGTTGGTTATGAATAGGGCCATGGCGCAGCAACAGGAGGTATTCTTGAAACTTCTTGAGGACCGAGACGCTAACAACCGTAGGCACGAAACGGTTGGCGAGAATGTGATTGTTGCAGGATCCGGGGGTACCGGACCTATAATTTCCCCTGTGGTGACTGCAACCCTAGGCGTCAATCGAACGACACGGACTTGCACGTTCAAGGCTTTTCTGGGTTGCCGACCACCAGAATTTAAAGGCTCGGACAATCCCCTAGATTGTATGGCCTGGGTCCGAGAGATGGAGCAAGCTTTTTGCTCAAGCGAATGTGGGGAGGAACAGAGGGTGATATTTGGTTCCCGAATGTTGCGGGGAATAGCTCTCACCTGGTGGGATGTGTACTCCGCTTCGCTGGAGCCGACCGTGCTGGACCAATTGTCTTGGTCTACTTTTAAGGAGAAATTGCTAGAAGAATACTGTAACGAGCGGTCGTTGGACCGAATCAAGGATGAATTCCAGAACTTGAAGAAGGGAGGTATGTCTGTGAGGGAATACAGCCGTCTCTTCATGGACAAGCTGGGCTTTGTGGGACATCTGGTCCCGACAGAGAAAGATAAGATCAAGGCTTACATCAAGGGTCTTCCATCGGACATGATGTCGATGGTTCGTGTGACGAAGACCTCCACCCTTCGGGAGGCAATGGAAGAAGCTCAACTCATTGAGGATGCTTACAGTCTCGGTAGGGATCAGGGTGGTCGCCAAGTCGAGAAGAGGAAGTGGGAGGGAAGTTCAATGCCCTCAAAGAAACCCTTTTATGCCAACAACAGCGCTCCGCGAGGAGCTGATCCTAGACGCGATGCCAAGTGGTGCTCCAAGTGCCGAAGTAAGCATTTCGGTCCTTGCAACTTTGTTCCCGGGACGTCCTACAAATGTGGGAAGACGGGTCACACGTTCCGAGATTGCCCTCTCAAGGGACAGGTATGTTTTGAGTGTAGGGAACCGGGGCACGTAAGGGCGGAATGCTCGAAGCTCAAGACTGGGGGAGTTAGCGGGAAGAAGATGGAACCGCTGCGGTCGACTGGAAGGGATTTCCAGATGTCGTCAGAGGAAGCTAAAGCATCGACCGATGTGGTGTCGGGTACGTTTCTTCTAAATTCCGTACCTACGCGTATGCTATTTGATTCTGGTGCTAGCTACTCGTTCATATCTGATTTGTTCTGTCAAAGGCTTGCTATGTCTAAAAGTATGCTAGAGATTGCTGTTGTGGTAGAAATAGCAAATGGAGGTCAAGTTCTAATTCATAATATCCTTAAGGATTGCATCTTAGAGCTTAAGGGGAAGAAATTTCCCATTAACCTATTACCAATGCAAATTGGCGGATTCGACGTGGTGGTAGGTATGGACTGGTTATCTAAGAACCAGGCCGAAATTGTATGTTCCAAGAAAATGATCCGTTTACCGGTGGCAAACGGAGAAGCGACTATAATCTACGGTGAAGGAAGGAAAGGCGACGTGGCGATTATTTCAGTAATCAAAGCTAGGAAATGTTTGGTGAAAGGATGTGTATCTTTCTTGGCTTATGCCATCGATACCAAACTCGACCAACGGAAGTTGGAAGAGGTTAGGGTGGTACGCGAGTTTCCAGATGTGTTTCCGGAAGACTTGCCCGGGTTGCCGCCCGATCGAGTTGTGGACTTTCGTATTGACCTCATTCCTGGAGCGGCTCCGATTGCTCGAGCTCCTTATCGTTTGGCTCCTACCAAAATGCAAGAGATGGTGGTTCAACTTCAAGACCTTCTCGAGAAAGGTTTCATCCGACCGAGCTCGTCACCTTGGGGAGCTCCGGTTCGATCTGAACAAAGTGACGGTGAAGAACAGGTATCCACTTCCAAGAATCGACGACCTGTTCGATCAACTTCAAGGAGCAGGTTGTTTTTCAAAGATCGATCTTCGATCGGGGTATCATCAAGTGAAGGTAGCAAAGAGCGACATCCCAAAGACGGCATTTAGAACTCGCTATGGACACTACGAGTTTCTGGTAATGCCATTCGGCCTAACCAACGCACCGGCAATATTTATGGACTTGATGAATCGAGTGTGCCGACCGTTCCTCGACAAATCGGTAATCGTGTTCATCGACGACATCCTAGTTTACTCCAAGGATGAAGAAGGGTACGAGCAACATCTTCGTGAAGTGTTGGATGTGTTAAGGCGAGAAAGACTCTACGCAAAGTTTTCAAAGTGCGACTTTTGGCTTCCAGAGGTTCAATTTTTGGGGCATATAGTTTCAAAAGAAGGAGTAAAAGTGGATCCCGCGAAGATAGAGGCAATGACGAATTGGGAACCTCCCAAGAACCCGTCTGAAATCCAAAGTTTCCTAGGTTTGGCAGGGTACTACCGGAGATTCATTCAAGATTTCTCAAAGATAGCCTCGTCATTGACAATCTTGACCCGGAAGAACGTGAAATTTGTGTGGACCGAGAGGCAAGAAGAGGCGTTCCGCACCTTACAGAAGAAACTTTGTGAAGCTCCTATCCTATCCTTACCAGACGGGACGGAAGATTTGGTGGTGTACAGTGATGCGTCGAAGATGGGTTTGGGTTGCGTCCTGATGCAAAGAGGGAAGGTGATCGCTTACGCATCAAGGCAACTTAAAGTGCATGAAGTCAACTACCCTACTCATGACTTGGAATTGGCAGCTGTGGTGTTTGCACTGAAGTTGTGGCGGCACTACCTTTACGGTACGAAGTGCACTCTTTATACTGATCACAAGAGTCTGAAGCATATCTTTAATCAGAAAGAGCTAAACATGAGGCAGTGAAGATGGTTGGAGTTGTTGAAGGATTATGACTGTCCAACCATCTTCACTGCCTCATGTTTAGCTCTTTCTGATTAAAGATATGCTTCAGACTCTTGTGATCAGTATAAAGAGTGCACTTCGTACCGTAAAGGTAGTGCCGCCACAACTTCAGTGCAAACACCACAGCTGCCAATTCCAAGTCATGAGTAGGGTAGTTGACTTCATGCACTTTAAGTTGCCTTGATGCGTAAGCGATCACCTTCCCTCTTTGCATCAGGACGCAACCCAAACCCATCTTCGACGCATCACTGTACACCACCAAATCTTCCGTCCCGTCTGGTAAGGATAGGATAGGAGCTTCACAAAGTTTCTTCTGTAAGGTGCGGAACGCCTCTTCTTGCCTCTCGGTCCACACAAATTTCACGTTCTTCCGGGTCAAGATTGTCAATGACGAGGCTATCTTTGAGAAATCTTGAATGAATCTCCGGTAGTACCCTGCCAAACCTAGGAAACTTTGGATTTCAGACGGGTTCTTGGGAGGTTCCCAATTCGTCATTGCCTCTATCTTCGCGGGATCCACTTTTACTCCTTCTTTTGAAACTATATGCCCCAAAAATTGAACCTCTGGAAGCCAAAAGTCGCACTTTGAAAACTTTGCGTAGAGTCTTTCTCGCCTTAACACATCCAACACTTCACGAAGATGTTGCTCGTACCCTTCTTCATCCTTGGAGTAAACTAGGATGTCGTCGATGAACACGATTACCGATTTGTCGAGGAACGGTCGGCACACTCGATTCATCAAGTCCATAAATATTGCCGGTGCGTTGGTTAGGCCGAATGGCATCACCAGAAACTCGTAGTGTCCATAGCGAGTTCTAAATGCCGTCTTTGGGATGTCGCTCTTTGCTACCTTCACTTGATGATACCCCGATCGAAGATCGATCTTTGAAAAACAACCTGCTCCTTGAAGTTGATCGAACAGGTCGTCGATTCTTGGAAGTGGATACCTGTTCTTCACCGTCACTTTGTTCAGTTCCCTGTTTTGGGAACTCTCAAGGATAGATCCAGAGGGGTTGACTTGAATGTTTTGAGCAACAGATCTATAGGGGTTGAGCTCGTTATGTGATTTTTGGGTATTACTTATACCATGTTTAATCACTAATGGTTTATTGGATTTCTTGACTTAGCTCATGGCTATACTACCGCGTGGCACCAATTGGGTTTAGTACTCTCTTTTATTTGGCTTGTTCTCACTAGGCGTTAGCCTAACGCTTGCTCTTGGTTATCATGTTGGCAGGTTATCTTAGCAGTGGGGCTCGTCGGGACTGAGGGAGCGACCTTGGGGTCGTGAGAGATATATGGCTTGAAATATATATATATATATATATGTGTGTGTGTGTGTGTGTGTGTGTGTGTGTGTGTATATGTATGTGTGTGTGTGTGTGTGTGGATTAAAATGAGAACAATGGCCCAATAAAAGAATATGATAACGGAAGAATCACATGTGATTTTATACTAGACTCACGTGCAAAATCACATGATGACATGCGACATTGGCCATGGCCTAGGTCGCGGGCCAACTCGCCCACACACTCTTGTGTTGACCGTGTTATGTAATCACATGTGATTTTAGTATTCAAATTGTTCTTTTTTACATTACAGAAATTGATAAGAACTAAGAAATAAATATGGGAACCGTATTAAGCTTCATAGGGTCTTTCTGTCCAGGTATATGTAGTTTGCATCTTCACAGACATGTGTATTTCAGCTAGCGAAGACAAATAGAAGCGGGCTTTCCTATAGGGCGAATAACAGAGGATGAATACGACTTGGTGTGAATTGGCTTCCCTGACACAGCTGGGCCATCCTGGCCTTGAACCAAAGACCTCACCCGTGAAGTAAGTCATTGCACTTACGATCCAACCAATTGGGAGAGAATCAATTAAAATTACATTAATTTCACCATTCTCTTATTTGACTCTTTATCCTTTGATACTCTCTCTCTCTCTCTCTTTATATATATATATATATATATATATATTCCACCACCAAGAAATAACAAAAAGTTATTATGATATAGTTATTATGTTATGTGTAATATTTTTTTTGTATATATACAGAGAGAGAGAGAAATGTGTAAGTTTGTGTGTATATCAGTATATGTATATACAGAGAGGTTTAGGATAAAACATTATATAAATGAAAAACTAAGCACCTCATCATTCGTTAGATTAATCGATCTAGTAAATGTGATTAAAGAGCCGATTATAACTTTATTTTTAAATTAAAAATATCTCACACCGTATTTTTTAAATCGAAAAAATATGAAATATGATTAAAATTCGAACTAAATAAACTATACCAAAAAAAAAAAACAATCATATTTTTATCGTTAATTTAACATCCATGTTGATACATTTTTTCATCCGTTTTTTCATGGTTTTTCGACTTTCCATTTATAATCTTTTCTTGATTTTAGAAACTTTTTACATTTTTTTATTTTTCCTGTTAATATTTCTTTCCAATTTTATTAATAATAACAATATAAATTAAGTGTGTCCAAATTAATATCTTTAGATACTTTTAAAATTAAAAAAAGTTGAAAGTTGGAAAAGACCCTTTAATTAGTGGCCCATCTTTATGTAGTCATTTGTAATGATTTTTGAATTTTAATTTCTGTATTTAATTATTTGGACCTTTGAAATTAAATTAATTATTTTTTGTTGTCTTTTGGTCCTTCAAATGATTGGTCAATATCATTAACAGTTAAATTGTCCTCTTCTAATATTACCACTTTTAGATACCCAGAAACATTTTAACATTTTTGTATTTTCAATATTATTAATGTTTTCATTAATTTAAGTCTACAACAAATACAAATCATGAAAATGGTTTTTTTTTCATTTTACAAATTTAGAAATAGTATTTATTAATGTCTCTCAATAACAACAAATTTGTATATTAACCAAGATCAAAGTTATCAAATATCATATATAATATTGTGATATAGTTATTTTCAAAAGACGGTTCAAGTTTTAAAACACCCAGACTTTTAGAATTATATTCGGCTCTATTCGGATGAGTTGCATATCAAGATTACTTAGCATACCAATTTAAGAAAATAACACGACTTAACAGATTAAATCAGAATCAATATACAAAGACATGTTATAAATTTGTAACAGTTAAAAATACTTTTTTGTATATTAAAACCAGAGCACCTATATATCAAAAAACATATTAAGAGCGACAAGATCATAAGGTCTCCTATTTTAAATAAAAGACGAGTAAAAGTTAAAACGAAGAAAAAGACAAATATCAATGAAAACCGACAATCCTTCTTAATCAAATTATTGAAATATCCTCTTTTTGCCCACCTCAAATTGCATCCCACAGGTGGGTGGTGGGGGTGGTGGTGCATGATATGAAGTTAGGTGTGTCATGGAGGGAGTGAGTGGGTGAGCAAGAGATGGAAGATGATAGTGATTGTGTCTTATAATAGCTTTTATTTAAAAAACTGTATCAGTAATTTGAAGGCGATAAATCTACATGATTTAGATTTATCGTTACACAAGTCTTGAACTTCTAAAGTCTACCATACGAAAAAATCTTCGCACTCAATGAGAATCATACTTGGGCATAAAGTGAAACTGTCCTTATTATTAACACATTGCCACAAAACCAACCCTTGTACAGTTCCATTAAAACTGAGAAAACACCAATTATGGATTTATATTTCGAAGTATTATTAATTAATTCTTGTTTAAAAAACTGATTCACCAAACATACGCATCAATAAACATGTAAATAAATAGTTTTCAAACTGATAATGATTTTTCAAGACAGGGTTGAGAAGATTGTTTGGACTTTATAATTAGTAATTGTAATTCCTATCTGAAAGAGAAACGTTATGGATGGTATTATATTCGATATGTATTAAAAGATTTGGGGGTAAAATATGTAAAAATGAAAAGGGAAGGGGGTATAAGTGTAAATAACGAAGATTTGATATTGCAAAGTAGAGGTGCGTTTGGGTGAGGAAATCTAGGGTGGGATTGAAGAAAGTGACGTTTGAGATGCACATCCAAACAAAAATATGAAAATGACGTTTGAGAGAGGGGTTATTGTAGACATTAAGACCCCACACCCCCTCAACTATCGAATAATATCCTTTTAGTCCCCCCATATCTTTTTCTTTTTCTTTTTCTTTATTATATATATATATATATATATATATATATATAGAGAGAGAGAGAGAGAGAGAGAGAGAGAGGCAACTTATATTGCAAACCACTGAAATCGTATAAACTGTGTAACCCAATCATGGCTGTTGATCTGAAAAATGGACGGATCTGATGAAATCAATTGAAATTGTGATGGACGCGGTGGCAGTTTTGAAAATTTCGAATGAAACAGGGGCACGATGGGAATGGATGAAAATCTGAAAGGGTAAATGGGGGATTTGGTTTGTCGTTTAGATTAGGAAGGTACGAACAACGGCGAAACTTTAGGGATTCAAAAATTTCCGAGAAAAAGGGCAAGATAATCGGAAAAACAAATCAAACCAATTTTTTCAGAATTCGAACAAAAAATTGTGAAATTTGGTGTATTATTGCCATAACAACTACGAAATCAGAAACATAAAATATGAAATTTCGGAACAAAATATGAAATTTCAAATTATAAAAGCTGGTGTATTTTTGCCATAAAAACTATGGAAATCAGAAACACAAAATATGAAATTTCAAAGCTATGAGATTTCAAATTATGAAATCAGGTGTATTTTTGCCATAAAAACTACGAAATCAGAAACACTAAAAATGAAATTTCAAAGCTATTAAATTTCGAAATAAAATATGAATATATCAATAGCCAAAATAAAAAGAAAATTATAATATCCATGTTTATCATTTCCTAAAATAATAGAATCATTCAAAAAATAACATTATAACCGAAAATACAAAGGTACGAAAAAGGACCATTATGCCCTTCACGGTAAAAAAAGGAAAAATAAAAAAAATGCAGAATCAAGGGCTAGGATGAGTTCACACAGTTTATATGATTTCATTGGTTTACAAAAGAAGACCCCACTATATATATATATATATATATGTATATATGTATGTATATATATATATATGTATATATGTATATATATATATATATATATATATGGGAGCAGGTTCAGGGGAAAACTGAGGAACACTCTGGTAGCATTTAATCTGGACGGTATGTACTTGTGCATACAAGTAATTAATTTGTTTTTTGATTTTTATGCACAAATGCATATTATGCACTTGTGCATATGCACGTGTGCATGTTCAAAATTACTTATATGCACAAGTGCATACCGTCCAGATTAAAGGCTACCAGGGTGTTCCTCAGTTTTCCGTTTTTTTGAGGTTTTCCCTTGAACCTCCCTCTCTCTCTCTCTCTCTCTCTATATATATATATATATATATATATATATATATATATAGTTTTATTTCCAACCCTTAAAAAGGTTGCAAACCTTGCAACCCACATCTTAACCGTCGGATTCATGATCGGCGGTTACAATACATATGGGGCCCAATATTTTTAATTAAAAAAAACAGAAAAATAAAAATAAAATAACCGTCGATCATGAATCAAACGGTTAAGATGTGGGTTGCAATGGTTGCAACCTTTTTTAGGGTTGCAAAATATCCTTCCACTATATATATATATATATATATATATATATATGTGTGTGTGTGTGTGTGTGTGTGTGTGTGTGTGTGTGTGTGTGTGAATTGGGTCCATACAAGAACACTAACATTACATGTAAAATCACATATGATTCATGCGACTTTGGCTGCGACCTGATGTCGTGGGCCCAGGTCCCTGCCCACCCCTTATTGACCGTGTTTCGTAGTCATATGTGTGATTTGGTCGTTTTCTTGTTCTTTTAGGGTACGTTTGGTGTGCAGACTAGGTGGGATGGGACGGGATAAAAAAAAATTAGTCATATGTTTGGTATGTCATGGGACAAAAATGAGATAGGACGACATGGGACAAAAGTTCCATTTCATGGGACAAAACTTGAATTTTTTTTGTTCCACCAAAATAGGTGGAACAACATGGGACTAAATAACAATTTACAAGATTACCCTTTTTTTACAAGATCTGATAACTAAACCTAATCAATGCCTCGACCAAATCTTCCCGATGTGTTCATCGCCTCCATACTCTTCATCGAAAGAGGTTTTCGATTTCATCTGCGACTACGTTTTCATCTTCACCAAACTCGTCTTCTTCCAGATTCATTCATCGCCTTCACATTCTCCATCAAAATAAGTTTTCAATTTGTAAACTCGTCTTCTTCCTTCGTTTCTTGCCTCCATTTGTTCATCAAAATAGGTTTTCGATTTCATCACCACCATACTTGTCTTCTTCCAGATTCGTTCATCGTCTCAACATTCTTCACCAAAATAGTTTTTCGATTTCGTCTCCATAATTTGTTTTTGCGATAAACTCTGTATCTCGATTTGTTTTTCAATGGTAACGATAAGTGAAGAAGGTGAAGCAGGTGATGGTGAAGAAGGCAAGCAATGTCTGGATTGTTTTTGATTTGCTTGGTTTTATTTACTTTTTTTATCCATAACACATAGTTGTACAAATAGCATTATTACTTGTATTAATCTAAAATTTTGGTTGGTGTAATTTATAACTATCATATGGTAAATATATATATAAAACAAGTTACGGGTAATCTGGTCATTTTAACAGTTCTGTCCCATCCCATACTACATATCAAACGCAAATCAGACAGCTAGTCCTGTCCTGTCCTAGGCGTACCAAACGCAAGATAGACAATTAGTTTTGTCTTGTCTCGTCCTGTCTCGTCCCATCCAGTCTGCGTACTAAACGCTACCTTATTTTGACTATATTCTCGTTTGAACCTCTCTCTCTCTCTCTTTCTCTCTCTCTCTCTCACACACACACACACACACATATATATATATATATAGCCGAATGATCGTGTGAAAAGTTGAGGTTAACGTGAAAAGTAGATATGAAGCGTTGATCACTTTTAATCTCATGTCCTTCCATGAATTGCGCCTTAGAGGGGAATTGATCTGTACATCTCGGTTCATCTCATCTTAATATGTCTTCATTTCTCATCCAACGGTTGATAACCACTTCTCACACTTTACATGGGTTGCAAATTAACCTGGCCTACACACACACACACACACACACACACACACACACATATATATATATATATATATATATATATATATATATATATGTGGCATGGGATCATGTGAGAAGTGTCATTTTTGGTTAGAAATGTGAGAAGTTCTTTTAAGCCGTTGATCACTTTTAATCAAATATCCTCCCATGAATTGCGGCTTTAAAGGGAATTCATCTGATGCATCTTATCTCAGTGCATCTCATCATAATGTTCGTCCATTTCTCATCTAACACAAGCATGTCTCTTGGGTTGTACTATAGGGGATTCAGAACAGGCCCCCAAAATCTTTGGGGCCCAAACTTCACATTTCTTTGGACTGAGTTATAATAGGTTATATCAGATGAGAGTCAATCGGCGCTTCATTCTTCTTGATTTCTTTCCTCTAATCGATCAATCTGATATCCTCTTTCCATATCTAATTGACTATTGCCGATTCAATCGGTTGTCGATTGAAATTCCCAAGATGCCTAACGATTTGGTTTTAGCTACTCAATGGCGACGACAACAGTACGATTTTAGGCTATTAAAGTTTTCTGATTTTGTCGATTTCATTCAACAATTGAACAATAACATTCACAAATGGTCGATTTCATTGCGCAACTGTGCAAGAGCCACAATTTGTAGATTTCATTGTGCAAGACTCTGTCGATTTCATTTTATCGATTTCAATGTTCACTGGTTCTAATTTCTAAAGGCTAAACTAAAGCAGGACAGGAGGTCAGGAGGCTCTCGTTCACGGCTTCACGCCAAAACTCCCTCTTCTCTTTTTGAGTTTCTTCCCTAAACGAATCTTGTTTCAATTCTAAATTCTTCAATCCAGTTGGCTACATTTCAAATTCATGTGAACTCAAGGTTATGTAACAGTGGCCACAATTTCAAAATCCAATCTTTGATTCTTTGTGCAGCAAGAAAAACAGTAGCAGACTAGCATGTAAGGTATTGTTCTTTAGGTTTCTTTTTTTCTTTTATCAATTTTCATGTTAGGAATTTGGACTTGGGAGGAATGTTGACTAACAGTAGCACCTTTGATAGTTTGATTGGTTTTAATTTATGAATTATGATAAGAACATTTGTGAATTCTTAATATATATGTTAATATGTAACAGATTACAGACTAACAAATTAAACATTTGTGAATTCTTAATGTTAACACTTAACAGATTACAGACTAACAAATTAAACCTTTGATTGGTTTTAATTACAAATTTGTGAATTCTTAATATATATATATGTGTTATCTCTTGCAGAGTTGGAATAATGGAATGTAAACAAAATCTTTTGGGACTTGGGAGGATCGACTATCAATAGCCTTCTTTTGCAACAATAGTCTTGTCATCCCTACTCCAGTTGTTTTGCTCCTTATCTTTTTTATTTGTAAGACTTTCAATATAATATGAACTTTTCTATTTAACTTTTATTTGTTATTTGTTTTGTGTTTCAATCGACTCGTATTTTTTATACAAGTGTAACAGGGCCTCCAAAAAGCTTGGGACGACCCTGATCTAACTGTTGATAACCACTTCTCACATTTTCTCATCAAATTTGGCACTTCTCATCGGAAGTCGGAACCCAACCCATATATAGGGGTTGTTTTATTTGCAACCCACATCTTAACCGTCGGATTCATGATCGGCGGTTACAATAGATATGGGGCCCAATATTTTTAATTAAAAAAAAACAAAAAAATAAAAATAAAATAACCGCCGATCATGAATCCAACGGTTAAGATGTGGGTTGCAAAATATCCTTCCAATATATATATATATATATATATATATATATATATATATATATATATATATATATATATATAATGTTTGGTTCATTTGAGAAATGATAAATATATGAGAAATAGAGAAGTAATCCTAGCCATTCATATGGTCAAGATCGGATTTGACTAGTCAAATATTGCGGCTTTTACCGGTCAAAAGTTGCGGCTATCCCAAAAATAGAAGGACAATTTCGTAAATTTTACAAAACACACGGGCTGTGTTCATATATGAACATGTATAATTCACATATGAACTATATATTCATATATGAACCAGTGCAATTCACAACTGAACTTTTTTAACTGATTCATATATGAACCTTTGTGATTCATATATGAATCAGTTGAACTAACTAACAGATTCATATATGAATCTGTATGAATCACAAAGATTCATATATGAATCTGTATGAATCACAAAGATTCATATATATGAATCTGTATGAATCACAAAAAGATTCATATATGAATCAGTTGAACTAACTAACATATTCATATATGAACCTTTGTGATTCATATATGAATCTATATGAATCACAAAGATTCATATATGAATCACAAAGATTCATATATGAATCAGTTGAACTAATTAACAGATTCATATATGAACTCATCCCGTGTATTTTACGAAATTACCCCTCTACCTTCTATAGACCTTACAAGGAATTATTCGGTGCTTCGCGGTCAAAGCCGCAAATGTTGACCAGATTAATGGTTAAGATTACTTCTTTATTTCTCATATATTTACCATTTCTCAAATAAACCTCTCCATATATATATATATATATATATATATATATATATATATATATATATATATATATATATATATATATATATTAGATAAGAATACCCATCCACTTATTTTTTTTCATTATATTATTACATTATATATGCACCCATAAAACTTACGTTACTTAAATGAAGAGATTCAATCATACATAAAACCAAACCAAATTGAAAGAAACCCGAAAATCTGATTTAAAGATAATGTTTGGGAAGGTAAGATATATATAAATATTATATGTTTAAAATGATAGAGATATTATTTTTGTAAGGACTTAATTATATCACATGTATTCAACAATAAATTATAGAATGTAATTGTTTGTAGTTGTATTATTTGATTTTCGACCATATATCATTGAATAGTGAAATTACGTGGGTGTTTGAGATTGCTTATTTAAAGTGTTTATTAACTTATTTCGGTATGGTACCGATAATAAACAGTTTTAGTGTTTGGATGAGAAAAAATGAAAAATGTTTATACTGGTTTGGCACGGTGATAAAGAGTTTTTTATAAGTCATTAAATCTAGCTTATTAACTTATTTGAAACAACTTATCAGTTTTCTAGTCATTTTACATGTATAAGCAAACACAAACATCATCTAAAAACAACTTATTAGCTTATTACGCTTTGATACCAAATAAGCTAATTCAAACGTTTTTTATAAAATTCTGGTTTAACACCACATATATTGATAAGCACTTTTACATTAAAAAAAAAAGTCGTTTTAAATAAGCAATCCCAAATTAGTTATCTTTATTGTAGATTGAGGTGTTTGAATTTTACATTTATGATATAATCATTCAGTTAATGAGTTAAGATGTTAATACTTTATGTTTTAGTTTTTGTTATCATAAATTATTATACATGAATTTTTTTAATATCACAAATTAATTTATTTAACCTCTTTTATTTTTAGCTAAAAATTTAATTTATCGTTGATCAATTAAAATTATAATACACACATGAATCGAAATGGTCCAATATTTTTCATATATAACAATAAAAATTGTTAGCTACAGGTTGCAAATAAAATAAAAACTCCACAAACATTGGGCTGATTCTAGGCCCATTGGGCTATGATTTATCCATTAAACAAAACAAAAACAAAAAAAACTTACAAATCTTTTTGTAGCCGATGATATTTTAAATATTTAGATGTTAAATAAATAATTATAATGTTATTTAAATATATATATATATATATATATATATATATATATATATAAGTTGTAATGCAAAAAATACGGTTAACGCTATTAAGCAGTATTCAATACGAATAATAAGAAAAGAAATTGTTTGATTTTATATAATATGATGGATTAATTTTCTTAGATGCCAAATTTTCATTCTAAGTTAAACTGGAGGAATAAAAATTCATTCTTATTTTCATTTTCATTCTCTAGGCTGAACCAAATAACCCCCAAATGTAACATTATTGAGCACGAATTAAGTAAAAAATATATATAATTTTATGAATTTATATTTATTGAGTTTTATTATTTTTTTAATAAATACAAATACAACACAACAAAACAGTTTAAAAACGTTCATCGAAATATATTCAGTATTGCACCATCTAAAATAGGTGTCAAACAACTTCGCTCGCAAAATTGATGTGATATCATAACTTATTTTAAAACATAATGACTACTTAAGTGCAAAAAAATTCAACGACTTAGACTTCCTCGGTTTTAATAACAAACATCGTTTAACTCAAATTTCAAATGTAATAAACATTACATAATGATACCAACTACTAAGTACACATCCAGATTGTATTTTTGTCATAACAACCCAAAACTTACAGCAAAATAACATAAGCAAAATTAATATAATCATGTCGTACGGTCCTAAAATAACATTTAAAGATTCAAGGTTTGCGTAAGGCAACCTAATACACAACTGAGGATACAAGAATTAAAACTAAAATGGAGGTCTTCTAATCTAACTCCAACTCACACCTTCTCTTTGCCCTTATTTGCCCATATAAAATATTTATAATAAAATAAACCAATTCAGCTTTGTAAACACATTCACACTTTCAACATACGTTTTGGCTCACACTACCGGCACCCGGAGGTGACAGCGTGTCTGGCTCACACTGCCTTACTTGGGACACACCCCCAATGACATGAACGGAACACACACCCCAGTATGAGCATATGCGGAACACACCCCCTGGCTTTGAACATAACGCACTGGCAACAATGTATGCATACATTTCCACTAATTTAATAACAATAAAACATTTCTCGCATTTAAACAAATCTCGCATGCGATAAATATGGCATCATCATCTTTAAAGCTTTTAGTTAGAAAACTCACCTGGCCGATTGATTAGCTCCTCACACTTACACCCTCGACCCGGAACGATTCCTCCCTCTCCCCTCCCCCCCCCTCTCTCTCTCTCTAAACCACCTGGAAGCGGTTCGGGGTCGACCACTTCCGGTTTACCCGGTTTCTCTCGGTTGAGTGGTACCCGGGGTCGCTCGATTTCCAACTCCCGGGTTCACCCGGCCCCAACACCCCGAGATCACCCCGCTCTCTAACACCCCGGGATCACCCGGGTCACTAATACCCTGGGATCACCCGGTTCACTAACACCCGATGTAACAACCAAAATTTCAAACCAAAACATAACATATCATAAATTTGATATCAAGGGTTTACATTCGCAAAACAAGAATTTAAACCACGGAAGTCTTGACTACAGCCGAGAGTTTCTAAAATAAGAGTCAAATGAACTAAACTAAGCCTTCACTAAGGCCTGCTAACAGTTCTACACCTTCTCTTTTCCTTTTCCAGAAGCACCACAAGTGTTTCTTCCTGAAAATGGGTTTTTAAGATTGAAAAACGAGGGTTAGACCGTAAGGTGTAGTGAATTCCTGACAAACGTTAATATCCAATAAACAATAGTAGTTGCAACAATTTATAATAAAATAAAATCCAAGTTATGTTTTCAAAAGCGGGAATCACAATGATCAGTTGTGTTCCCTTTTTTCGTCACCTTACGTACATCCACGATCGGGGCCAAAGCAGACTCCCATCTCGTCTCGGGGCCCAAGCAGACTCCCCGCTCACATCGGGGCCCAAGCAGAATCCCGGTCCACATGTACAGAAAACGAATTTCACGCACAGTGGAATTGTGAGATTTTCATAATCATCGCAATCGCAATATGTCCCAAAATAGATTTACCATGCAGAGGTTCATATACATTGTAAAATAAACAATTAATTTTACAAGCAACTTTCCAAAATAACATCCAAATAGAAAACATAATTCCATTTACGCCGTTTTCAGTTCAACACATATCGTAAAGGTTAAGAGATTAAAAAGTCAGAAACTCACCTGCTCGAAGCTTGCTCACTTAGCTACTGGTTGATCCCCTATAAGTAAGTAACGGAAAGAGAAGAATTAACAGATTGAAAAACCTTAAGGTACAAAGATCGACTAACTCCCTGCTCCCAAACCCCGGGCCCCGGGACTCCCCTGGTCACGGCCCCCCATCTCCCGGATTCGACTTCGACCGGGACTCCCCCGGTTTAGTTGATCGGGTTCCCCCGGTTCCCGATGCCGATTGGGTCTCCCCCGGTCCCCGGCGCCACCCGACCTCCCCTGGGCTTAGCTCGACCGGGACGCCCCCGTTCACCGGCTTGCCCCGACTCCCGGTACTAACAGGGCACCTGCGACTGCTTTACAAAAACCCCAAACGACGAAGAACAAATCTTATCCAAACCTCCACTTAATTTTTATCCCTTTTAGACTAAATAATAAAGAGATTAATACCTAACCATAGAAAACAATTGCCAAAACTATACCCATTAATCCAATTTAAATCTTAAACTCATAACAAATGAACCCTAAGTATTCAACATCCGACATCTACTATCCAACTCTCAAAACTCACAAAGGAGTTGCAGGAAACAAATAATTGGAGTACTAGAGATGGGACTAACCTTTAATAACGATTTCTTCAAGAATCTTCCTTGCCCTTAAGATCGATACTTCCAAAACCCTTGCTCTTACTCCTTCAGTCGCCGCCAAGACTTTACAAAATTCATCAAATAAACCCAAGACTTTACAAAATCAGATATTTTCACAAATGGTTCTTACACTCGAGGTCACCCCGGTAAGGAACTACCTGGGATCATACAGTAAAGGTAACGCCCGGCTCCCCCGGTAGAGGACTATCGGGTTCACCCGGTGGAGAACTTCCAGGCCCGGGGCCCCTTTCGGCCAAAGACGCTGCAGACGCAACCCCAATGGTAGCGGCGGTTCGACCATGCAACACGATTAAATGAGACTTTAGTGCGGCAGAAATCGGGACACGATTCCACTGAAAACTTACAACTCAACGATCCAAAGATCTTAATCGGCTAAGGTAGAACTCATACCCTTAAAGCCAAAAACAACAGACTCTTCCCAATCCAGAATAGTTTTAATCGATCACTAGAACTTCTAGGAATAGAAGGCATTAAACATAGGGGAACTTACCTTGAAAAAGATTGGTGAGAGCTTGAATTCCAATGAACTTTGCTCCTTTGTCCTCCTTCTCCAAAATCGCCTCTAAAACCCTTTCTACCAAAACTTTCAGCTGCTAGAAGAAATGAGAAGGGTTTCTAGGGTTAAATCCCTCTTATTCCACTTTACACCCATGCCCCATAACTTTGGGCTTTTGCAAAAACTCACCCAAACTCTACGTTTAAACACTTAAGCACGGTTATTACAATGCTGCTACTACTACTACAACTAGACTAGTACACATCTAGACTGCCTTTTTGCCATTGCTACTGCTAGACTAGCCTTCCCTTAAAATACACAATCATATCAACTACTAGTACACATCGTTGTTTTTCTTGTGGAACATGTAGTAACACGAATAGTGTAAAAAATTGACATTTAAATACCAAATTTCTTTCGTAAACAACATAACATCTTGCATGTATGCATGGAGATGTGTCATCTGAACATTTCTAATAAAATAGTTATACATATAACATTACAACATTCGCATACATAGTATGACATGTATTCTAGTTTAAAGATCGAATGAAACTCAACTCATATTGAAAACTTACAGCATTTCAAACAAATACTCTATAATTATTTCTAAAATAATGAAAACAAAAATAGAATATACAAATTAAAAAAAATATCTAAAACTTATTATCGAGGACATATTTTGTGCCTATGATTATATAGGAATTATGTATTGGATTCCCTAAACGAAATAATCACATCTATATTCACCGTAGTTTCACTTTTGTTACGGATTAGGTCCCTTGCTATAACTCTACTAACGGTTACTTCGTTAAATCAAGGGAATTTTTGTTGTTTTACATTTTTGTTTCATTTCTATTTAAAAATTAAGAAAGCTATATAGTTTATATTAACTAATGTATTATTTATATTACACACATACATATATATATATATATATATATATATGTACACACAGAGAAAATTCTTGTCAGCCTCCCCTGTCTCTGTCTCCGACCCCTCACTATCATCCATCTCCCCTATTCCGACACCCTTTCCTTTCACCGGTCCTTCATAGTTATATATTAATTAATTAATTAAGAGTAAAAAAAATGAAGTCATAAAGAAAAGAAGTGACTTTAAGAGGAAGCATGAGTAATACAAATGTATATTAATTAACTAGTGGTGTACCCGCGCAATGCAGTGCAGGTGAATCACAATTCTGAAACATTAATTTAGCAACCATCAAAGAGAAACTCCAACAACCACGAAAAAGAGTGATTTTGCTAACATCACGGTAAAGAGAATTTCTTTTTACCCGTTTGAGTTTTCACACTGCATATATGTCGTGTGAACAATCAATTGGCAAATCATGGGACTCGCCATTTTTTCCGGTTTAGAGTATGGTTGAAGTTCAGAAAATTAATGTTGGAGGGACCACTTTGATGTTTTAGTGTCATGATTAGAGACGCTCTTATCAAAGCTAAAAAAATAAAATGTAATTAACCATACACGTATCGTAAATGGATTCTCCACCCCATCTAGTGCTAGTAGGATCAACTCCGAGAACCATGAAATCATATTTCAAAAGTAAAAAACTCGATAATGTCCTTACAAACATAGAGCTTTGTCAACAAATATCATTACTCTAGACATAAATTTGGTCAAAATTTGGATTTTAGTTTATATACCTTGGTGATTCTATGGAATGGTACACCTTGGAGATAGTTCAACAAAGTTTAGAAAGTTTAGAAATCTTACTTTGATGGCAGACAACCTTCCATTAAGAGTCGCAATAAAAAGAGTAGAAAACGTCAAATAAAGTAATCCACAAATCTATACAATGATTGATAATAAAAGTGAAAGACTTGGAAGTCTTGAAAGTTTGCACATATCTTATAAACATATTTAGATATATATGATAGAGGGATCTCCACAAAACCCAACCAAATTGGTGTTAGAAAGGAATTTCATATTCATCGATAATATATTATGTACTATGGAAAGTAATGTTTTGGATACGTAGTAAGGATTACAAAGGGGGCATTTATACAATATTTACTTGGTTATCGTATACCAGTAATAGTCAACACTTTCACTTAACTTACCGCGTAATATTCTAGTCCATTAAAACAATACCATATGCATTTTTTTATCTGGTAAGCGCTTACCGAGTAAGAGTCGTCACTCTCACTAACCAGGTAAGACTATTGATCCTTATCGTCGTTCTTACCAGGTAAGATTTTCAATCTTTGTCATGATCATTTTATAAGGTAAAGTGAGCCGATAAACATTAACCGGGTGAACGTCTAGTAACGTCCCGTAAGTGGTGAGTGCAACCAGACAATGCATCAAAACAAAAATATAATGAATATTTAGATAATCTTCTAATTCATTGCAAAAGAAATAGCATGCCATTCCAAATATAAGTAATATTTAAAATTGTTAAAAAGAAGATAAGTACATCAACCATCTTCTCGACAAAAACATTTGATTACTTTCTCAAGATAGTTTTCTGAAAAAAGGAGCCCAAGAGAAATTATCAGCCCATAAAATTTTTGACTCCATCAGAAATAAGCCCATCCTTTCGACAACAAAGTACACCCAATATCCCAATCACTTGCAATCGACGGGAAACAAGCCACAATCCGGCCAAAACTCCAATAAGGAATGTCATAATCCTATGATAGGGAATGCCATAATTCCCAAGGAAAACAACTAGTTGTGTAAAAAATTAATGGTAGGGAATGTCATAATCCTCTTACGATGCCGTTTTGATGAGCTAGGATCTTACCCAGTAAGGTAAGTGGGAGTGTTAACTCTTACCGGTAAGCGCTTACCGGCTAAGGGTTTAGGTAAACGACCCCTTAATATTGAGTTGGAATCAACATAAAAATGTATCAATAGAAACAAACTAATACAAGACACAATACTTTGAACTGTATACATTAACTGATGATCCAAAAATAAGCAGCTGAAAGTTTCAATGAAACGTATAACAGTACCTAATTTCATAATTTATCTACAAAACTCGAAGGATTTGCTTACATTACCTGAGTGTTCAACCATCCATCATATTTGTCTTAAAAAGATGCACACAAGAACTTTCATTTTCTTTTGGATGTACATCTTTTGGATTTCAACACCAATGTCGTCTTCCATTTTCTGCTACCCAAATAACAATAGTTTGCATACATACCTATATTATATATATCATATATGTATTACCAACCCCCAAATGATTAAAACATGAAAATGTTACCTGTGTCTATGAAAGTTGACTCCAACGCTCGAGGAATCTCCATAGCCACTTCTTCATAACAACGCTTGACTCGTTTGGTTCAGTCGTGCCTTCGATTAGGAAGTTCCGACCACCACTTTGCAGTCGTGGTTCTGAACTTACCCAAAGGCAAACCAGATTAGTTGTGTAATGAAGGAACAACGGACGATGATAGCTCTTAAAACACATCAATTCACCCCAAAAAAATAAGTCTAGAGATGAAGTTTCTTAAAAAACGAAAAAGTATATAAGATTTTGTACCGTCACCGACGAGAATCAACAACTGAGAGCAAAAATCCACCTTAAGAAAACACGTTACTGACCTGATTTGCAACATAGAGGAGGGACGACGGCAGAAATCCGTAAAACCCATCTTTTGCCTCCCCTTCTCTTCCTCTTTACTTCATCTCCTTCATTTGGAGGTCCCGCAAATGGATAAATCGCGTTCACAACCTTCATCTACACATATTGAATGCGTCAAAGAATGTAGGGTTTTAAAGAAGTGTGTATCGATGGAGAAACCAAAGGCAGAGCCGAAATTGTATGGATAGATTTGAATTTGAAAATTGAATACAGAACACGTCTGAAAAGCAAGAAGGTGGGAATCAACAAATCATGTGTTGCCTGAGTGGTAACCTGAAACTCGGTAACACCCCGGGGGGGGGGGGGGGACTGTGGATGGTATCCCATTCTACCCGGGTTCGAGTCTAGGGGGAAGCTTTGGGCGCATGAGGATCATCCCAGACTCTGGGCCGGCATTCGGGTCGGCTCGGGTCCAGGTTTCCGGGCAACCAGTCTATGGGTTGCGGGTTTGGTCCTTGGGTCGGGTTTAGTCGGCGCCTGGACGGGTCCAGTCCAAAAGGCTGGGCCGGGTCGCCGCGGATTAGTTGGTGCTGCCCTCGGATGCCCGGTTACCGCGGGAACGAGTGTGTGTGTGTTATTTGTCGTTCAAAAAAAAGGTGGGAATCAGAAGTCAGGAGCTAAAAGTTGAATCACTTGTACATTATGCTTTAAATCTTGTTTTTTAAGAGATTTTTGAATTTCATGCTTAAATTGGTTGTAGATTGTGCTTTAAAAGTTGTATTTAAGACATTTGGTGTAAATGCATATTAAGGTAGTATAGATAAGAGTAAAAAAGAAAATGTTTAAAATGATTTTTTTTTATTTTCTTATAAGAAAAAAAATGAAAATAAGTAAAAAGACTAAAATATCTCTGATTTAACGAAGATGTTTTAATATATATATATATATATATATATATATAGAGAGAGAGAGAGAGAGAGAGATAATCATTTAGAAACCTTTTAAAGGTTACAAACTATACAAACCTATCTAGGCCATCCAAATCATTGATCAACGGTTGGGGAATTTTTAGGATTTAAATTAATTAAGAAAATAGAGAGAAAATAGGGAAAGGGTAGTTTAGGAATAGTTTTAGGTATTTTAAATTTAAATTTTATTAATCAATTTGAATTATCTAATTATGGTTATAACTTATCCTTAATTTTCTCCATATTTAACTCTCTCTCTCTCTCTCTCTCTCACAAAAAAAATCCGGCCACCACCACCATCATCTTCATCGTCATCACTACGCCGGCGACCGAGAACCACAGCGGTTCTCCACTACTCCATCCGACGACTGTCGTGCGCCACCGACTCCTTCGCCACCCCACGTATCGTGACCTTCTCCCTCGAATCTCCAACGAGTTTATGAATTTTCAGGTTCATACAATGTTTGTTCGAGTTTCATAAACTGTTTTTTTTATTTTCTAGTTTCATAAACGGTTTCATATATTTTCGTAAACAGATTCATATATTTTTCTCCATATGAATAATCATATTTTTAAGTTTCATATATTTTTCTCTCATATGAATATTCAGAGTTTTTCGAAATAATCATATATTTTTTAAGTTTCATATATTTTTCTCCTATATGAATAATAAGTTTTTAAAGTTTCATACATTTTATCCCATATGAATAATCCGTGAAAATTTCAAAAAAAACATTTTATGAAACAAAAAAACTTAAAACTTTCGAAAAAAACAATTTATATATGAAAGTCGAAACACTTATGAAACTCGCCAGAGTGGAAGGAGGTCACCGGAATTGGGAGGACGTCACTGGAAGTGGATGGTGACGGTGGATCGTGAGTGTGTGTGTGTGTGTGTGAGAGAGAGAGAGAGAGAGAGGAGATAATTAAGGAATTTAATTTTTTCCTAAAAATACGAAATTTGTAAAAAGACATAAATGTCCTGGTTTGTATTGTTTGTAACCCTTTAGAAGGTTTGCAAATGAAGGTGCTTATATATATATATATATATATATATATATATATATATATATATATATATATATATATATATATATATATATATATATATATATATATATATATATAAGGGTCCCCTTGTTTTATTAACCAAGGATTTTGTGTTAACTTTGTTAACCATTTTATACCAATAGGATTTCAAGGATTTTTTAGGTTTAGTATATGTAACCATTTTTTAGCAAGGGTAAATTAGGAATTAGGAATTTAAAATTTAATTAATATTATATTATATCATAATCACATTATGAGATATTTATGGGAATTGAGATAATAATGGAATTGATTTGTTTTTTTTAATTGTTTATCTTAATCTTTTTTTTAATTTGATTCTTTTTTTTTTTAATTTTCATTCCTGCGTGTTCAATAATCATCTCATATATATGCAATCACCAAGTGCATTTATGCACATTAATGGATGTAACACCCTGCTTCTTGTAATAACCACATTAAAATGTTAAAAGTTGAAAGTTTGGGGAAATTTTGCCATTTTTAAAAGTGTAGGGGTCTAAGTGAGTTCTTGGGTGAAAAGGGGTTTTAACCCTAGACCTCTCATTCATTTCCATCTTGGCCGCTTCATTTTTAGGGGAGAGAGAGAGAAATCAATTTGGGTGATTCTTGGGAGAAAACTTCAGGGAAGTAAATCAAGTGAAGATTCTAGTTGAGAATTTATCATAATCAAGGTAATGTTTCTTCTTCTATGTTGTTTTTCATTAAAGGGTGTTAGAATAATCTCTGTTGTTGTTTTGGGATTTGAGGATGAAAGTGGAAAACTCTCTAAATCCTTATTAGTAAGTTCTTGATGGAATTAAAAGAGATGTGAATAGGTAACAGGATTAATGTTGGTTTGGGTTTCTAATTTAATTATTTGGGATTTATTTGGTAATCAGTGGTTGGGAAATATGTTGTTCGAGTTTGGGGTTTTGACTCCGGTCGATCGCCATTGAATCGACCAGACCGAATGACCCCGGTCGTTGGGCACCGGTCAAATACCTTAGGTTCGATCGAGATGGTGACCCCGGTCGAGAAGGGGGTGACCGGGGTGAGAGGCGGCCCGGTCAGCGTCTGGGGGGAGACCCCGGTCGGCGCAGGGGGGAGACCCCGGTCGGCGGCGCAGGGGGGAGACTCCGGTCGGCGGCGCATGGGGGGAGACCCCGGTCACATATTTAATCCGGGCGACCATGTTGGTCCGGTCCCCGGGTTCTGCCATGGTTGGGCTGAAGCCCACATCCAAATTTAGAGTAAAATCATTTATTTATTGGGCTTTGAACTATTTGAAATATCGACCCAATTTCGGATTAGTCTAAGGAACCTTGTCTTGAGTCGATGTTTTAGTGGACCCGTGCACTTTTAGAGAATGGGTAAAGTTGGGATTATGGTGTTAAGGTCAATCCTGTGTTAAAATAGAAAGAATCGCGAGTTCACCAGCCAATGTGTTGTTTTATAGGTTCAGACCGAATTATAAAAGTAAGTGCAAGAATTAAGCTAAGGACGTCATGTGAGTTTTTCTAAATTAAATCCTTTTAAAGTTATGCGGTTAAAGACTATGTGGAAGTTTACTTAAAGTACTTATAAATTTCGTGTTGTTCTACACACACGAGTTTCATTAAAAGTAGTTTATATTTTATAGATGTTGAATGTATGCATACATTGTTTTATTTGCTTTGTGCTCAAAGTCGGGGGTGTGTTCCGTCTGTGCTCATACCGGGGGGGGGGGGTGTTCCTTTTATGCCATTGGGGGGTGTGTCCCAAATAAGGTAGTGTGAGCCAGACACAACGTTACTTGCGGGTGACGGTAGTGTGAGCCAAAGTGGTTGATGAAAGTGTGAAGTTTTGACAAGTTTAAATTGAAATGTTTATTGCATTATTATTTCTTAATTAGTTGATTTTAAAGTGTTATTAGGGGGGACTCACTAGACCGTTGGTCTAACCCTCGCTCTTTCAAAAATAAAAATATGTCTTCAGGTGGACGTGAAGCTAGGGGATCGGGTAAAGGCAAGGAGAAGATTTAAGCGGTTTCGTTAATAGAATACTTCCTTTTAGAAATTTTAAATTTACTCTCAGTTGTGTAATAGGATGCTTTAGTGCAAAACCTCAGATCTGATTGCTATTGTAAGACCTTTCTTTGACATGAAATTTTGATATTTTTGTTTATGTTGAGTTTGATCATTTGGGTTGTTATACTTCTTCCTTGATTTATCGTTATCTTTAATCGTGATCTCTATTCTAGGACCTTGGCAGTTTCATCTTGTCGATGTAGAGAAACTTTAATCTCTCGTAAAACTCCCGTGTTCCAAAAGCTTACTTGTCTAGGTCGAGTGGTTGCGTATATATATGTATCATTGTAAGTGCATTATAATTCGTTTGTATGAAATATGATTATGTGTTCTCTTGCCTATATGTGTACACGACTTTTAACCGCGTACATACTTTTAGTGGTATCTATAACAACCCAACTGGAACAAAGATCAAAAGTAAGGGTTATTAACTAACAACGTCAAACGGCCCAAAACAAACATCTACATTATAAGGTTTGCGGAAAGACAACCTATTACACAACTGAGATTACGAAGAAAGATAAACTAAAATGACGGTCTTCTAGCCCACTCCAGCTTACACTTTCTCTTTGCCCTTAACTTCTCTCCTACCGCACGCCTGCCTGAAAAGGGTTTTAGTTTTGAAAGAGCGAGGGTTAGACCAACGGTCTAGTGAGTCCACTATAATAACAATTTAAACTCAACAGACAATAAAAAGATTTATCAACAAATAAACCATTTTCAGATTTAAAGAAACCGTTACACTTTCAATAAACTTCTCAGCTCACACTACCGTCACCCTAAGGTGACAGCGTGTCTGTGACTCACACTGCCTTATTGGGACACACCCCCAATGACATGAACGAAACACACCCTCTGGTATGAGCACAAGCGGGACACACCCCCCGACTTTGAGCATAACACACTTATGACCATGTATGCATACATATCCACTTAAGCAACAGTAACAGAAACATCGTGAACATTTAAATAAAACTCGCATGTAATTAATAACCAACATCATTTCAAAATTTACAGATAACTTTATAAACATAGCTTCTTCGTCATGAAAGACTCTAGTTTAGAAAACTCACCTGATATCCTGATCAAAGCCTCTCACTTGATATTGTCCAAATCATAGGTTCCTAAGATACAAAGGTATCGTCGGTAAACCTCACGATTAATCCTAAAACTAGGAAATTCTATAAATCAAAGTTACTAGGGGAAAATTGGATTAATTTGGAAACTCTCAGATCCGAAACTACACAGAGAAAAATGATTGGGTTACCCATCTGACTAGGGTCGTCCGGACCCTCTCTGCCCGGGGTCGACCAGCGCCCGGCATCGACCGGATCCTCCCCCCCCGGTATCGACCGGGACTACTCCTCCCGGGGTCGCCCGACACCTCAATGCCCGGGGTCACCCGGTCCCTGCAACAACCCAACACCGAACCCAGAACTCGCCTTTCGCGATTCTCGGAACCGAAAACCAAAATCGAATGGGAAATTGAATCCCAACAAACAAAGGACTCTAATCCTCCCTCCCCCTTTAATCGATTGACAAATAGCCGATTAATAGAGCATCCCCACCACAACCGATTCAAGGGTTTTCCACAGATGAACATCAAATTAACTAAGCTTATTTCATTAACCAACACAAATATACAAGAAGAGGCTATGAACTTACCTTAATGAACTCACTGTAGACTTGAATCCAAAAGAAATCACCCTTTGCTGCTCCTTCAAAATCGCCTAATGCTTTCTCTCTTTCTCTCCCTTCCTTGTTAATCAGCCGCCAGCATGAAAGAATAGAGATCCTTAGGGTTAGACCACTTTTTAATACCAAGTTACAACTAGACCCTCCATCTTTGCTTTTGAACATTTTATCCTCAACTTATTTATGGTTTACATTTGAACCTGGTTATTACAATATCCTCCCTTCCAATGAATTTCGCCCCCGGAATTCCATCGTTGAACAGATTGGGGTATTGGGATCTCATGTCCGCCTCCAATTCCCACGTTGACTCTCGTCTCTTGTGAAATTTCCATTGTACTCTTACAAACCGAATCTTTTTATTCCTTAGCTTCTTGACTTTATGATCTAAAATGGCCACCGGTTCTTCGATGTAACTCAACTTTTCATCCACATGAATATCCTCCAACGGTACTATCACGTCGGTTTCTGCCAAACATCTCTTCAGATTCGACACGTGGGACGCGGGGTGAATTCCTCGCAACTCCACCGACAATTCCCAATTTGTAAGTTACTTCCCCAACACGTTCTAGGATAACAAATGGTCCAACGAAGCTCGGTCGTAACTTACCCTTCTTTCCAGAGCGAACTATTCCCTTCCAAGGTGAAACCTTTAACATAACCATGTCTCCCACTTGGAACTCGATGGGTTTTCTTCATTTAGTCGCATACATTTTCTGACGGTCTTGTGTCGTCTTTAGTCTTTCTCAAATCTGATTTTCCTTATCCGCGGTTAATTGTACTATCTCGGGACCTGCCAATTGTCGTTCTCCCACTTCGATCCATCACAAGGGTGTTATATAATTGAGTCCGTACAAATCACACCTCTCCCAAGGCGAGGCTGGTAACTTTACCTTGTCCCCCCCCCCTTAGGACTTACGCCTCAAATTTCTCAATCTAACCAACTTCTTTCCATTCAATTGTCCAAGCCATTCTGATCAATACCTAGTCGGACGTAACCATCGGATTTACCCCTCGATTAATCCACAACTATCTTAGGTAAAAGAATTTTACCGGAGTCAATGTCACGACAACATGCATCACTGACTAAATAATCACCCAATTCGCCAACATAGCACTTCGTCAACCTTAGACGTCACCAACAACTCACAATCACGAGTTTCTTCATCCTGTGACTTGCCATTACAAAACAACCTCTCTTAATAAGGCATACGTCTAGCGCAATAGCACTTTCTTTTTCCGACCCATATTAATCTCACCTCAACAGCATTATCCAAATCTTACACGCTAAATATACATCGCTCCAACGACATCACCCCAACTTCTTACATGTTGGAAGAAACTTCCACAATTCAAAACCCTCGTAATCCACCAGCTCAAGCTGGTCAAATAATGCGACGCATACTTCCATTTCTCATTGCATCCACAATCACCCAACCACGTGCGCAATAAAACCAAGCTTCACCCGCTCAACACGAAGTGACCATGCTCCTACATACTATTCCAAGTGGTTTAATACTCACTTGGAATCCTTTCCACGCATTACTAAGACTGACACTATGGTCCTTCACTCTAAGCACCATATCCAACCACCTCTTCCTTCCTCCTCGAAAACTTCAAACCCACTTCTAACGACCGACACACCGATTAGCGGTGTGAACTTTTGGCTAACTGCTCGATTTAGATTATTCAACAATCACACCGCACCGCACTCCATAAACTCTTTCTCACATCCACGCTAGGGGTTTATAAATTTACTAATAGAAGAATCTGAAAACATAATTCCACATTTTGCAGTACTTGCCAAACTTCTTACTCTCAGATTACCCACATCTCTGACATAATATCTTCACTCTCCCTCGCTGCTTGAAACACTGCTCATCCAACATTTCTTACTCTATTCCTTGATGATTCCCAAATGAGTCAAAACACATTTATATTACTTTACTTAGTCAACCGATTACCCACAATTTTTTTACGCGAGGTAATCAACCGAGCTCCTCCAAAACATAAATCATTACCCAAAAGCACCGCACACTTCTTGCTCTCCAAACAAGCTTGCCCAAACTGATAAAATTCATTCACACCCCAAGCAATACTTCAACATGCTCATGGATGTCCTGTCTACTACATAACCTCATGAACTAAGTGTAACACCCCGAATTTTCGTTTGGTTTTGAGAGTTGTAAAGAAGAAAAGAAGAGGATGGTTCTGTCTACAAGGCGCACGGGTCGTGCGCCATCCTTCAGGAAATGTGCACGGGTCGTGCGCATGAAACAGTGTGCGGGTCAGTAGAGAACGCACGGGCCGTGCTCCCTCCCCTTTGGAAAATGCACGGGCCGTGCGCTGTGTTGGGAGGTGTGCAAATCCTTGGCTAAATATCTCATTTGGATGAGATTTTCTAAAAATCTCAGGATCTTTCTTTCTCTCTCTTTTTTTCTCTCATTTTCTTGTCCGATCTTCAAGGCTCGTTTGGTTGCTAGTTTTCGGTGTTTCTAGCGAGGGGTCGGTGTTTTAAGCTTCACCTCTACGTCGTGGTCATTATCTGATTTTCCGGGTTTTATTCTGAAAACCTACCGGTGAGTTCCTACTATCATTTTATAAACTTTATACATGTCAAAACTCTTATTTGCGAAATCTGAAGTATTTCTACGGTATGATTTCATGTTCTCTACATTTTGATATAAATGAGGTTTTGGTGATTTTCGGGGTTCCCGATCAGTTTTGACTAAAATGACGGGTTCCGCCTTATTAGAAGTAAAATGATGTTTACTTGCCCATGTTTGTGGCTTATTGAAAGAATATATATAAGTTGGTTTTATGATTTTCTTTCTTACCAGCAGTTGGTCTGGAAAATGGCATTTTGAAATATAAATGTGTTGAAAGCTGTTTATCTAGCTTTGTTGGTCACATGAAATATTGTGACAAGTCTTGACTATACTAGTGGATCCCTAGGTATCGAGTCGACTTATGGCTAGGAAGGATATGCCCCTTCCGTTGTTATGGCTGGGAAGGATATGCCCCTTCCGTTGTAGTTAGCTACATTTGATCCTCGGGGGCAACTTAGGTACGGTTATGTGAGACCCGATCCTATCCATGGTTCAGATGTAGTCTAATGAACGAGTATGACATGGTTCCTTGGGGGCCCTCCCTCACATCGTAGTACGGACTGAAGAGTTCGTGGCCATGGTTCCATGTATTTAGCTCATAACTCGGATTTGGTGGTCTACTTTGTGTTACACTATAATCCTTGGTAAAATGGTCCGTTTGTCATTGTTTAACGAGTTTTGGACCGAAGAGGCCCGGTTGTGGCGAAATGTTATTTTTACGAACTAAACCTTTATGAAAAGATTCTTCATGATACTGATGTTTATATCTTTTGAGCTTTATAAACTGTATGTTCTCACCAGGCTTTATAGTCTGACACTTTTTCTCAAATGATGTGTATAACAGGTTTCCATTAGCGGTGGGTGTCGGGGTTTTTGGAGAGACGAGTTTTGAGTCTCGGGGCTTTGAATTTGTTTAGTATTGTTGTTGGGCATTGTTAAGTCCCATTCTTTTGATAAAATCCTTGTATAAGATTGTATAGTCTTAATGACTGGTTCCGTTTATGGAAAGTTAATAGATTTACTTTCGTTATATTGTCAGGTTTCCAGGTTTTAATTTACTCTGATTTTTGAGGTGTTACACTAAGCAGTTCAATACTTCCATTAACAATCTAGGGGTATAAGATAAACCTTCCCAAAACTCGTCGCAACCCAGAGCACATGGTTCCTCTCTTAGATAGCCGTCATCTATCATTAGAAATCATCCTCAACTTAGTGATACTCTGATACCAACCAAACATCTACACGTACCACCTTCATATTCGCCGCTTATAAATCATTTCCCAGAAACCTCCGGACGAGGGCTCATCCTATATCAATAACACCGGCCTCCTACACATCCTCAAGGAAGCTCCTTACCACTTTAATGAATTGCACTCCTAGCTATGGCATAAAAATCCCCACACAAAGATACAACCATCACCCTACCACCCCATCATAGAACAACCAACATCTTCATGATTACTTTGCACACATACATATACCGTCCTCTTCTCACTGATTGTAGAACCATTATCTGAATTCAAGGTATTTTATGACCTTGCCCTCCTCGAATCTAAGTAATTTTCAAAACCATGATCCTTTAAACTACTCAACCAAATATCGCTCCTTGTCGGCTCATCGCGACCTGCGGGAAACGAATTTCGGCATCCTGACAGATTAAGCGTACTACCTCGCAGGCTTGGATGTTCGAAGCGCAACCTCTCCAGTTGTGCTATATATAAACTTCACCCCTCATAAACCGTCAAAACCTCATCGAAAAAAATCACCTGATCAAACTAGCGGTTTTCTATTTCCGTAATACTCGCGTCAGGTGGTCAACAACACATCGGTACCCACCTTTCCCGAAATCTCTTTGTTTCATCATGAAAACTCAACGAAACTATCCATAGCTACTTCTTCAGTTTTAGCGTCCCGCCTCTAATCACGAAAATGATCGTTGGATTCATCATCATCAATCGACATGGTGATACCTCAACCATGCCTCAGACCAACAAGGATTTCTACTGGAACCTACCTCTTCCAATGCAACAACTTACTAATATAAGAGTGTCATAACGACTTTGAATTCCACCCTGGGTATAACTCTCTGACGTCATCCTCATCATAAATCGTCGAGTAGGCGGTTAAGTCATTATATTACAAACATCCCTAACGTCATAGATCGAGGCCTCCCCTAACCATTCCCTCTGTTTATCCCCTTTCCTTAACAGGAACACCAAAGCCAAGAATTGACCACCCACTGTTCGAGCGTTCCACTTCCACTCTCAAAACCTTCCACACACTTAATTACAACCTTCTTCCATGACCTAAAGAGTTCATAGCCTTCATGCATGACGACACAGTAAATTTAAACTATTGATATTTGAAAATGTAGAAAATATTACGTTATAAAACAAGCTTGAGTATACACGATACCGCACCGACATAATGGATTAGCCATACACAACGATCTCGAGGATCGTTCCGCCTCAATCTTCATGATAAAATTAGGTCTCACCTAATCAAAAATCGATGTTGATACAATTGAAAACATTTTCAATAAACTTTACCCATGCGATTTATAAAATGCCGCAAAAATTATTTACGTTGAGCGAGTCAGACGACTCTCCCTCTCCTTGGTATGACGACACACGTCCATACTAATTTCACTTATAAAATTTCACTTATAAAAAAATCAGGTGATTAAATGATATTACATTTCCACCAAATGTCGGCTCATTTATAAAATAAGTGAAATAATTCTTCATTTATCAGTTCAAAATTCAATGCATCACGCATTAAACCCGCCCTTTTCACCGGACACACGCTTACACACGTAATCTTGTTTTCAAAACGGATGCCTCGCAAGGCACACACTTACCCCAAAAATATCTGACATTATGGACACCAACATTTTGTTCAAAACATAATGCATGAGACTCACTTCACATTGAAGGCTATTCCCTCTAGTAAGGTCACTGTTTGCACTCGCCATCATTTATTTCAGCTCCCTACTTCCGACCAACCAAACGGAGCCCTCACATTTGCACCAATGCTTCCCCACCTCCTCGCATGACCCACTATTAGTTACCACCGCGATCATTGATTCGCAATTCATGCGTTCTCACAATGACCCAAATAAACTTACCATCATTAGCTCATTTCCATCCTC
Source organism: Arctium lappa (assembly GCA_023525745.1). NCBI lineage: Eukaryota > Viridiplantae > Streptophyta > Magnoliopsida > Asterales > Asteraceae > Arctium > Arctium lappa. The sequence goes on from CM042064.1 coordinate 51,481,258, forward strand.
TCCTCACTTCATTTTATCAGTCGGCACTGATATCGTCGCTCAACCATGCTTGCCACTCTTCAATTAACTACAGATGCAATATGCTCATTTCTATCATTCGATTCTTAGGTTGAAACTCTCCAGATTTCCATTGATCGACATAAGAAACTACCACACCGGGGTCTCCCTGGAAGCGAAAAGCTCACCTCCCATTGTTATTCTTCCCTTTTTGGGACCCAAGAATTTCTTCCTCAAGACGAAAATATCTACATCCCAACCGTATCAACCTTATACCAATTATAACAACCCAACGGTATTAACCTTAAACCCCCAAACGAGCTCACACAACACACCCGACCATTGCTATCATTTCGATGATAGAACTCACTACCCAAAACTACACTTGTCGATTATCTCAACGATAGCAATCGAGTATAACCATGCACCTGTAAATTCATAATGGCATTGGCCAGATGCAATTCTGAATTTACCTTGCATGAGAGTCCTCACTATCGTTGCCACGACTCTCGATGATCAAGGTCTTCCTTAAAGATTTCCTATATTCTCAGTTGTGTCCCTCTACTCCACAGTTTAAGTTTAGGCCCATCCGGTCACCTAAATCTCTTAAACTATGGCTCTGATACCAATTATAACAACCCAACTCAAACAAAGATCAAAACTAAGGGTTATTAACTAACAACGCCAAACGGTCCAAACAAACATCTACATTATAAGGTTTGCGGAAAGACAACCTATTACACAACTGAGATTACGAAGAAAGATAAACTAAAATGACGGCCTTTAAGCCCACTCCAGCTTACACTTTCTCTTTACCTTTAACTGCTCTCCTACCGCACGCTTGCCTGAAAAGGGGTTTAGTTTTGAAAGAGCGAGGGTTAGACCAACGATCTAGTGAGTCCCCTCTAATAACAGTTTAAACTCAACAGACAATCAAAAGATTTATCAACAAATAAACCATTTTCATATTTAAAGAAACCGTTACACTTTCAATAAACTTCTCAGCTCACACTACCGTCACCCTAAGGTGACAGTGTGTCTGTGACTCACACTGCCTTATTGGGACACCCCCCCCCAATGACATGAACGGAACACCCCCTCCGGTATGAGCACAGGCGGGTCACACCCCTCGACTTTGAGCATAACACACTTATGACCATGTATGCATACATATCCACTTAAGCAACAGTAACAGAAACATCGTGAACATTCAAATAAAACTCGCATGTAATTAATAACCAACATCATCAAGTGATCTAAGTCTCTTCCAAGTCCACACATCTATTTAGGGTTTTCTCTCTACAAACCCTAGTGGTGAGTTTCTACCCCTTTTTATGCTCTATTATTCATTTTCTAATTGCAATACCCATACATATTATATTCATGTTAGTCATTTGAGAAATGTGACCTAATTTATAGAATTTCAATTTTAAACCCTAAGTGGATGAGTATGTTTAGTAGACCCTAATAATCTATTTTATGACAACTAAATGAGTATGAATTTATGACTACATGCTTGTATGATGAGTTCATAACGAAACCTTTGTTGTTATGGTTTTGACCTAACTGCTGATAACTTTATGAGGATTAGTATGAGTAAAATGAACCTTTGTGGCTACATGTATGAGATCTTGAGTAATGTGATACCTTGAGAAGTAAAGATGAACTGATATTTGCATGTAGAAAATAAAGTGTATATGTGTTTATAAATGCTTATCAAATGTTGATCACCTGATAAGAATGTGAATACTACTCCTTGTGTACGAGGAGGTAGTTGTATATTATTTGGACCTTGTGTTGAATGTTGTGGTTTACTAGCGAGTAGGCAATAAGGGGTCATGGACCCTTGAGGTGTAATTCATCTAGATATGGATAGAAAATAATGTTCTATAAGACCTTGAGGTGTAACTCGACAAAGTAGGCAATAAAGGCAGTAAATACGGTCTGAGGTTGTGATGTCGTTATGGCATGGGAACTAAGATCGAGGCATGAGGTGTAATCCATTAACATCAAGGGTGACTCCACTTCCGTGTAAACGTCTCCCCGATGGAAACGGGTCTCCCCCGTATTTCAAGAGTTATTTCTTGTATATTTGCATTCAGGTACGAGTTTATGGTTGCGGTGGAAACAATAATTGTGAGACGATGGAGTTCGGTAACCCAAATGTTGCTTTATTAAATTATGATACTAATGTTTATGAATTGCATTGCTTATGAAATCTCACTAGGCTTCGTCCTAACACTTGTTGTGGTTGTTGCTTCCTCACAGATCCTACTCGTGGAGGAAACTAGGATGTTGGCCTTGTCAACCGGGCACGTAGGAGTTCTCGAAGTGATAGACTTTTGGGGGATTTTTGAGAAGAGAGTATATAGTGAACCCGTAACACCCATTTTAATCTAGATTCGAATCATTTCTAGATTAAGTAGGTTGTTGTAATATTGATGTCCCATTCTTCGTTGCAAAACCTTATAGTGCAAATTAACCCTCTTGTTATGGGTTATAGTTGTCTTGAATATTTGAATTCACTCTCTTGGAATTTAATGCTTACAGGGTATTGCGGTCCTTCGTATTTTAGACGTCTTATTGCCGAATTTTCGAATTTTTTTAATTCGTCAAATTTCTAGGGTGTTACAATGGAGTCTTCATATATGCACACCAATAATCGTGCATATATGCACATAGCAAATTACATATGCAACTCATTTTTTTATATTCAAATTCTAAACAGTAGACAAAAATATTATGTTTCTTATATGAACAAGAAACCTGTAACACCCTCAAATCTAGAAATAGCAACTTATTTAAAATTTTTATAATTACATCCATAAATGAATCATCTACAACAACGAATTTAAACTCAACTACAATGTCCATATACTATCTTATACATACGGACTAGAAATGACGAGTGCTACTAATACCCATGCATAGTCACTATCTCCACAAAGCGGAAGACTTCACCGAATACTTACTTTCGGATCTAGCTAAGGCTCTACTCTTCATAGGACTGCTATAACTGACTCCCACCCTTGAAACCTGATGCACATGCCGACAAATAAAAAGGGTTAGGCTTAACGCCTAGTGAGCTCAAGAGTTTTAACATGAATGCATATATCTTTAAAGGAAAGAATGCAGTTTAAAGCAAGGTCTTTTGAAATATTATACATCAAAATAGAACGACACAATTTCCCATAATATTCTCTTTTAAAGACAATGCTCCCAAAACACACGTTTCTTATAAAATGGTGCAACGCATAACTCACCCAAACGGGATCTTAGTTCGACACTTATTTGGTAAAACATGAACGACAATTCATAAACCAAAATACCCAAAACGCGGGCAGGACATACTGCTCGACCCATGATTCGTTATCAAAACCACATATACCGTACGTCCGAAAACATGGACACTAGGTCCAAAACTCACGCGACTGCAAGGAAACAATGACAATAAAATAAGACGTCCTCTTATTGAAATACTGAAAGCCGACAGCGGGGGAGACCCGCATCCGTTGAGAGTGGAGGAAACACAAAAGTATACCACCCGTTCAACGTTAATCGCATGACACCTCACGACATCTCAGCCTAAGTGTCCCTACGACTTCTTTACCAAGTGTCACCCCAAGTCAGTTGACCTTGATGGATCATTCCGAAGAACTCCATCCCAAAGGCCCGGCACACTTAAAGACTACCTCCCAGGCATTACTTCAAGCGGCGGAGGTCCTAGCGCTCACTCCCCGATAGCACCACAGACTCAACCCTCCTAGCGATCACTTGTAAAGTTTCCGATTATAAAACATGGGTACCGAAGTTCAACCCCGCAATACCCAATTGACCATCCAAAACAGACTGACTCACGTGCCTATGGATCCATTACACACTGTCTAATGTTACATGACTCCAATTGAAAGACAAAAGCTCCCAAAACATGTAACTCACCAATGACACAGATTAAGTGTCATCATATCCAAAACCCACGATGGTTAAAAATACGGACAAATGTCCACACGACTCGTTTAAGCCAATACCAAACTAAAGAGCTCAAAATCCGTTTGACCAATTGTGAATCCAATATCTCTAAATCCTAGAGAGAGAAAGTAGAGAGAGAGTTCAAAGCGCAAAGTATGAATTGATATTGAATGAGCGTGAAAGTCTTACAAGGAACAAGGACCAAAGGGACTTAAATACCCTGGTCAGATACAACAGATAAAACCTATCTAAGTACAGTATAAGACCAAGCCTATAAATACAATGATTACTATAAAATCAGACTTAACAATCTCCCCCTTAGTAATCATTGGCGCTGTGGTCTTCAAAATCAATCTTCTAAATCAGCATGGACCAACTAAGCGACTTTGCAAAGCTTTCTGACTTTAAAAAAAAAATTCTTCTCAGCATCTTTTAGATTGAGTTGTCTTTGCTATCTTGACAAGACTGGACCAGTTTGAATAAACTTGAAGGAACAAATGGTTCAACAGCTTGTGCTCTAGACGATACACCTCTTTTAAATGAACTTGAAGAATTTGTGGTGATTGGAGCTTGAACAGCAAGAAGACAAATATTGTTGAAGAAATTAGAATCTTGAGGGAATCTTGATCAGCAGATAAACTTTTGAGCTCTTTGTCTCTTTAACATCTCCTTAACTTCTCCCCCTCATGACCTTGATGATCGGGATCAACTTGGTCATGCAAATGTTGGAGACGAGACAACTTAAAATCTGCAAAATCAGAATAAAGAAAAAATAGAGGAGGTTTGCACAACACGCTGGTGGCGCAAAGTAAGGTTTGCGCTAGCCGAAAGTGGCGCAAAGTGAGGTTTACGCGACCAACTGTTGGCGCAAATCTGACTTGAACTCAGAAAATTTTACCTTTTTAAGCTCTTTGACTCCCCTTACACTAATGCACTAGATATGACAATTCAAGTTAGCATTCATGTAGAAAATCAGATACTCCCCCTCAAAAACAGATATTAGCTTTTCAGAAAAAATTTCTCCTTATTCACTCCCCCTTGAATAATGCACAAACCCGTTTATAAAGAAAATATGAGAACACAAGAAATGAAACATCAATGTAGAAAGAAAAATATACTGAATATGTATTTTGAAGCAACTAAATATATAAAAATTTAAACATAAACAAATAGAATTCTATTTAGTAAAATATGACAATAAAATCCATCAGATGAAATCAAATGTATGCTTTTGGATATAGAACCAAGTTTTATTGCATATCAAGTTAAGACATGTTCAGTTTCAAAAACTTTCATCAATCTATTCAGTGTGCTCGCATGTGAACTCCGATTAGCTTCAAGAAAATGTAATTCTAAAAATATAATAGAGAACTTTGCATGTAATCACACTAATCCATCAAAAATTCAGACTTTCACAAATTTACAGGTTTATTGCAACTTAAACATATCACCAAGTATCATGAGATGTGTGCTCATTGGCATCTTTTAGCATTGTGCAATATGGCATCTTCACATGAGTGTGCGACACATCCTAAACCCATTCATACCAGTAGAACATGACTTTCGATCTGATTCTATAGAAGAATTTGGGTTCGATCACTCCCAAATCAATTGACCTTAGGGGATTAGATGACAAGCATCCCACATAACTTACTTTCCCAAACCAAAAAGGTCACAGGTACAAACTTTTAAACTTATAGATTTCTGATTTATAAGAATTTAATAATCATCTCAAACACAAGGTTTTACGTCTAAGTGCTTAGCCCATATTTTCATTACGATCCAAAATTTTCGACTTTTTAGGTTTTCTAAGCATTGTAAACTATAAATATTCCGGATCACACAACTTTAAAGCAATATCAAAAGCTACAAACATGTTGCTGACTTTTCGACTTGTAAAAGACTTGAAAGTTGAACATATTAAACTTTAATATAAACAAAGCAACTTGAAAATTTATCCTAGACACACATTTTATTCAAAAGAAAGAAAAATTGTAAAACTTTTACTTTAGAATAAAATTTGTAAAGGTTTAAACTTTTAAAACAACATGCCAAGATTTTAAAAATAGAAATATTTGATCGACAAGTTTATATTCAGTTGAAACAAAATATAATTCAATAATATTATCTTCCACATAATGTATAAAGAATATGAGTCTCGTTCAAAAAAATTGGGTTGAACAAATTCAGGAGTTGAAAATAATTTGCTCAGATTCTTTTAAAACAATTGAGGAAACTGCAACAACATCATTATCAGATATAAATGCAACAGAATTAAAGTAGATGCACTCACAGTTTCTCATTAGTCTGAAGCTGAAAAACATTGAAGAATGAGTCCTAGACTGACATGTCTAGAAGTCAAAGTCCTTTGAAGTGCGGGTTCTAAGCTGAAATATGTTAGGTCCCAAGGCTTGAGCTTCCCAAGAGGTCACCCATCCTTGGATTGCTCTTGCCCGAGCACGCTTAACTTGTTAGGATCAAGCGCTTACCACTACACCAAAAGCAATTGCTTGTGGTGAAGGCGCAACTTTATTTCCTTAAACCATGGTAGCGCAAAGCCCCGTACTAAGCGACAGGCGGACATGAGGGGCTGCACCACTTTCGTGGAGCCAGTGGGTCGGGCTGTTAGTCTCGGCCAGTTACGTACTCCCGAGTCGAAGGTGAGGGCGCTGGATGCTTGCGGCATTCCCAGCAAATGTTGGGATTTCTCCTCAACAATCCCCCCCCAGCATTTGACACTGGGAGACTCGAACCCGCGACCTCGCTCTGATACCAATTGTTAGGTCCCAAGGCTTGAGCTTCCCAGGAGGTCACCCATCCTAGGATTGCTCTCGCCCGAGCACGCTTAACTTGTTAGGATCAAGCGCTTACCACTACACCAAAAACAATTGCTTGTGGTGAAGGCGCAACTTTATTTCACTAAACCATGGTAGCGCAAAGCCCCGTACTAAGCGACAGGCGGACATGAGGGGCTGCACCACTTTCGTGGAGCCAGCGGGTCGGGCTGTTAGTCTCGGCCAGTTACGTACTCCCGAGTCGAAGGTGAGGGCGCTGGATGCTTGCGGCATTCCCAGCAAATGTTGGGATTTCTCCTCAACAAAATACTTAGAAGCCATAATATTGACATTGAAGTCCGGGTCTTGAGCTGATTTACTCAAGAGCCATACTTTCTCTTACTCCCCCTTGACATGAGATGCCTGCAACTTTGAGTCAGATTGAGATTTTGGTACCCACTTGAATTTGGGCCCATGTTTGTTAGTTGCAGTTCTTATGGGGAAATATTGATTAGATTGAACACGAGAAGCACGAGAAAGATTATCATAAAGATAAGCACAGTCATCAGATGAATACAAAGCATAATCATCTGAACTACAATTAGAAGAAGAATATGAGACATTTTTAGAAATTTGAATCATTTGCTTTATTGAATATTTTGAAATTTTCTTACAAACAACAAATGAATCGCTTTTATAATATCTGTCTACATATCTATCTCCATCAGTCTGAGAGTCATCAGATATCCGCTTCGCTCTCAAAATCTGCTTTGATGATTTGCTCAAAGTCCTATCTGAAAGATTAGAATCAGAAGAATTAGAACTGTCAGAAAGAAATTTATTTTGTTTCTTCGACTTCTTTGACCGTTTTCTTTTACGTTTAGGTTTATAATACTGATCATTTAGCGTAAAAGAATCATCAAGAATTTTCGAATTAATATTTAAATCAAAAGAAATAATTTTACATAAGCAACCAATCTGATCAGACAATAAATCTGAACTTACCTCGGAGTCAGAATTATTTTGAGAAAATATATCAGATTTAGAAACTTCCATTCTGTTTACTTGACAATCAGAAAAAAGACTAGAAATAGAATCTTGTTTTTCAGAAAAGAAATTTTCTTCAAGACTAGAAGTCAAGAAAGAAAAATAATATCAGATTCAATTTCTTTTAAAATATTTTGATCTTCCATCTTATCTTCAAGATCGATGATTTTGCTTTCTAAAATTAAAGGAGGTGTATATCTCTTAGAATCATAAATGATTGGAGATATATTTTCCTTATCAAATTTATTAGCAAAAACATCAACAAAATCATCAGACACTGAAGATTTGACAGGAGATATATCATTTAAACCTTTTCTACCTCTTCTTGATTTATCAGGAAAATATTTTGCATTTTCAAACGTATAAACAAAAGGAATTTCCTTTTTCTTGTTATTTGTCCTTTTCTCATTTTCGATTTCTAACACTTGTGTTGGGAACTGAAGATGTGACCAAGTCATTAATGCTGCTAGTTCAGAGTTAGTACTGCCAGAGGATCTCAAAGTTAATACTGCTAGGAATTACTACTTCTAGTAGAATTAATACTACTAGTCAAAGTTAGTGTTGCTTGAACAAAGTTAGTACTGCTTAGCTAGTTAGTACTGCTAGTGATTAGTGCTGCTTAGTAGTTAATACTGCCAAGACTCAGTTAATGCTTCCAAGGTGATTAATGCTGTTTTTGAGATAATTTGAAGATAATACTGAAGAGATCGCGTTTGGAGATAAACATGGAAAGCTTGAAGATAATTATGAAGATTATTTTGAAGATCTTTTTATGTGTAGTAATTATCTTTTATTCTTCAATATATGTATAGATTTGTTTAGAATAGCTAAGTAACTTTTGAGAGAATAATTCTGAGTTGTTGTTCTAGAGAGAAAATCAACCTCAAGGCATCGTTCCTAATTCTAGAGAAGTAGAATTCGTCTTGAAAGAGCATGTTCTTCAAGATTGAGGTTGTGAGTGAAAAGCTTGTAACTTGAATCATTAAGAAAAAGTTTGCAAGTTGTGATTCATACTGTTTTTCTGTTTATTGAATATTAAAGTGTTTTTCCGCAACTTCTTTAATATTGTTTCTGAGTGTTCATAATTCTTGTTAAGAATTCGATCCTGACAACTTGCTTCTCATTCATCCAATCAATTTTAAATTGAGGAGCATATTGAGCAAGAGTTAGATAATCGTATTTATATAAAGTTGGGGATTTTTCAATCGCATTGTTTAAACAATGTGGATTTTTAAAACCAAGTCCCCATTTTTCTTTTAAAGCTTCCTCACTCCTTGGTTTATTCATAAAAATTGTTTGCTCAGATTGGTTTCTTCGATATAACTTTTCTTCTAATTTATTTATTTTATCCGAAAAGTTGTCTTTTAAAGTGGTCATAGCAGTCAAAGATTCAAGATAAGTCTTATTTGAAATTTCCAAATCATCCAATTTCTTTTGAAATATGTCTTTTGTATTTTCCAAAATAGATTTTTCATCTTTCAAAGAAATCTTCAATTTGTCAATCAAGTCTGACTTTTCAGAATTTAAGTTCTTTTCAGATAATAACTTTAAGCGAAGATCATGTAAAGCAGTAATTATAGTATCCATCTGAGAAGAAATGAAAGTGTAATCAAAATCAGAAATTACCTCGTCTTCATCAGAGTCAGAATTATCATCTGACTGATCATCTCCAACAAAGCACATCTGAGCGATCTCGAAATTTGCAGCTTCATCATCAGAGTGATCCAGCCAGAACTCTTCTTCTGCAAGCAAAGCAGTTCCATTCTCTCTTTTCTCATCAAGTTCCAGTTTCTTCCGATAGTAAGCTGAGTCCCTAACTTTCTTTGCTCGGCACTCCTTAGCTATATGTCCTGGCTTTCCACAATTGTAGCAAGCAGCAATTGTCTTTTGCTCAGGCATTTTGACTTTTGAACCAGAAGTGAAGCGAGAAGTGTTGGAACTCGAACGTGGTTGGAACTTTTTCTGATAATGTTGTGAGAGAAGGATCATTGTTTTCTGCAGTGCCTCACCATCGTCATCAGTTGACCCGTCATAAGCATTATCAGACAATGCTTGATTAGCCAGATGGCTCGTTAGAAGTGCAACCGGGTCCACTGACTTCTTGTTCTTCTTCTCCAGTTTGACCTTCTTTTCAGTTACAATGCATTCATCAGTCAGCAAGATTTCAAACATCTCTTGGATTTGCATGGAAGAAATTCTGACATCATTCCTCAGTCTGTGGCAAGATTTGTTCCACTCTGGTTGAAGTGCATTAAGGAATTTCAGATTTGTCTCAAGCTCAGTCTTCTCAACTTTAATTTTCCTTTGATCATTTATAATGCACAAAATCTGTCATACACAGTTTTCAGTGGCTCCCCGTCCTTGGCTTTGAATTCTTCAAAGTTATTCATGTAACGAGTATGTCGGAGTTGAGTCGCAACTGAAGAGCCAAGCATAATCTTCTCAAGTTGTTGCCACATAAGATTAGGATGAGTTTTGAAACAATCAATCCTGTTGTAGATAGAGTTTGGCAAGGCTAGCATCAGATTTGTCTTAATATCACAATCATCTTGATACTCTGATAACTCGTCAGGTGAATATTCTTTGGTAGGCTTATATAATCCAGAAGTCAACTTGGGTTTTTCAAACGGTCCTTTAGATAGAATGTTCATCATATCATTTCCGTTCTTTTGACGCTCTATAAAATTCAAGAACCTATCTTGCCACTGAGTGAACTCGTTTTCATCTATCAGAACTGGAGGACGATTTTCTGTGCCCAATGACATCATGAGGTCATTCTTGTAGATCTGAGCTTGAAAGGCACACTTTGCAGAATCCATAGATCAGAAATCCAGAAAAAATTCTAAGTGTTCACAGTAGAACTGGTACAAACTAAAGTTTGCGTGAGAGAAGGCTGGCGCAAATGTAGATTTGCGTGATTAAGCAATGGCGCAAAGGAGGTTTCTCTCGAGCAGAAGGAAACACAAACTTAGAATTGCGTGTGACTTGGAAGACGCAAAGTAAGCTTTGCGTGAAGAGCTAGTGACGCAAATTGAGCTTTGCGTGAGGAGAACGTGACGAGAACTTGACTTGCGTGAGAGAACTTGACAAGCTTTTCGTGATCAGAAGAAGACGCAAACTGAACTTTGCGTGATACGTTGATGAAGAGAATCAGACTTTGCTTGATAGGCAAGAAACGCAAACTGTACTTTGCGCAATCTGAATATGACGCAAACTAGGAGTTTGCGTGAGCTAAGGAATACGCAAAGTGAACTTCTCTTGATGCACGGAAGACGCAAAGTTAGCTTTGCTTGATAAGAAACCTGGATGAAAACCTGAAATACACTGGCGTAAAGATTAGAACAACAAGAAATTATCGCAAACTAATATGAACTCGCGCAAACTGTAGATCTAGCGCAAACCGATGAAGAAACACAAAAATCTTCTAAAAAACGAATACGAAACTGACTTTGTTGCAATTTTCTTCTCCAAATAAGTTCGAAAAACACCTTTTTAACACTTTTCAATCAACTATTTCGATTAAAAAACACAAAAACAAGAATTCGAGAAAAGAACAGTACGTCAAAAACGAGTTTCCAGAAAATCGAAATTTCTCAAAATTGAAGATCAAAAACCGTTTTTCTTGAAATTTGGTGTGAATCAATAGTGTTCTACATGCAAAATCGAATCCAACAAACCAAAAATCAACGAAATTCAATCACAAACAAGTCCGAATTTGATGAAAAATTCAAAAACGAGATTTTCTTGAAAAAATCAAGAAAATCAATCAAAATTTCGAATTAATTCACAAAATCAGATATGAAAATCAAATCTCTCAATTCTCTCAAGATCTAGATCGGCTCTGATTCCAATTGTGAATCCAAGATCTCTAAATCCTAGAGAGAGAAAGTAGAGAGAGAGTTCAAAGCGCAAAGTATGAATTGATATTGAATGAGTGTGAAAGTCTTACAAGGAACAAGGACCAAAGGGACTTAAATACCCTGGTCAGATACAACAGATAAAACCTATCTAAGTACAGTATAAGACCAAGCCTATAAATATAATGATTACTATAAAATCGGACTTAACACCAATAATTACCGGTCTCCAAAATAGTAAAATGTCTTTAAATAACGTTTATGAAGACACGTACTTCAAAGACTAGATTTACCCAAAACTCCATACGAGATGGGACTCAAGATTTCCAAAGTGTTTATGAATCCAAATACACCAAATGCATATAACATGAATTAGACTTCATTTGTACAAAATCGTCAAAGACGTATAACTCATTAAATACACCTTGTACAAATCACCAAGAATACGTAATTCATGTTATTTAGTTGTTGGAAACATTCAAAACCCAATAGAAGCATTTTAAGAGGTTAACACAGCCCAAGTTTACCAGGATTGAATCCTTCATCTATCTAGACTATAAAATCCAGGATTCAAGTCCAAAATCTTCTATCTTATTTTTCCCTAATATATCGGTTTCGGTATTAACTTGATATGATACCTTTCAAAAATTGGGGTGTTACAATCCTCCCAACCTTGAAAGAGATTTCGTCCTCGAAATCTAGCACCGATCAAACACCCAATGTCTCCCTTTGTAAGGTCAATCGACTCTTTACCTAAAAGGAATGCCTCCACGATAGCTTGCCTCATGCATGAACTGATCACCTCCCATTTAAGGTTGTCACTATAGTTCCCTTAACGAACCGTCACAACTTGATCCCAAGGTTCGATGTGTCTTACCGCTGACGAGACGAACATTGAGTCCTTATCAACCACTTTCTTATCCTTAAGATCTCGGTTGTCTCCCAACCTTGGGTTGCACATATCCCCTCAAGACTAGTTCCACCAAGAATGCTCCCAAGCGAATTCATCCCTTAGGCATTTAATTCCGTCCCATTAAGGTCTACTCAATAGTCGATTTCTACTTAAGGTTTACCTCGACATTCTAAACCCAAATCCTCGATAATCCATACTATAAAGGATTCATCGTCCCCTTCCTTGACGATATTTCCTAACACTAGTTAGTTTCGATCCAATCATAACCTTCGATCCGTTCCTCAATTGACGCAACACGACATTGGTGGACAACGAATTACCCCAACTACACGGTTACCAAATTCCTAAAGTGCGATCAAGCATCGGTCGACGAATCAGTGAAACCTTGTTGATTACAGAATTACCAATGATCGATTCCTAATTTCCATCATCCAATCTTCTCAAGGTTACCACTTAAATTGCTGACGCACCGGTTTCATCGAAAGTATAATGAAGCATCCTAACGGTTAGTATCCTCAAATCGAATGTTGACACTTATATTCAAAACTTTTACACCTCAACCGTGGATATACCACCATAAATTTCCTTCCATATTTTACACCGATGATTCAAAGTTGACACCTATCATGATACTAAATTCCGACAAACAAATCACCATAATTTCCTTATTCCTTAAGACTCGCCCGTATGGTACACATTCGACCCATCGACTCTTATCCTACCGAAGTCAAGAAACCATCCAAAGATTTATCCCGAAGGTTTACCGAAGCAAAATATCACCACTTAATTATCTAGAAGAATACACAATTCTACTACTTCAATTATTCGCGCATGTACCGATTCATAAATTGGAATCCAAAATTCGGACTGACCACGGATCGGATAATCCGACGCTTCATTTCCCAAGGACTCCTTAGTTCCTTAGTTACAACTCCTTTCACAACAGGGGTTTAAATCTATAGGTCTAGTGAGTTCAAGGTTTTCAACAACTATGCCAATTTAAACCTTTATGAAACTTTCAAATACACAAACTTTATAACAATTGCTTGTGCGGTAAAATCCACTACCGATCACTCGATAGGTTGAAAATTGATCACCGACGCTACACGTATAAAACCATTTCTAAAATTTGTTTGATCAACATTTTCGTAAATAAAATGGTAACAACAGGTGTGCAGCAAAATTTATACTATAAATATGAAAATTAATTCCTGCACCACACAACGTGCAATAACTGTTTGTATAACCCTAAATGAGAACTTCATAATTTTTATCTTTAAAATTTTTCTTCTCTAACCAAAAACGTTGTGGCATAAAATTTTCAACAAGTCCCATACGCATCAGTTTATTCCTCAAAACTTTGTAGAATGATGGGAACGCAAATAAACTTTCAAATCGAGTTTAAAGCCTTGAGCCGCACCGATAAAACACATTTAACCAAGATGGTAACTACAACGACATGCAATCCGAAAATTCTTTTCATGCATTGCAGAAAATTTATAACAACAAGGTCAATAATTGAAACACGTTTAGATTAAAGGTTTAATATGAGATAACATAAATATTTCACATATTTACTCACGCGAGTGAAAATCAGATTTAACCCAAAAGTATGCACATATACCGCGTGAAACTCAAGATGCAATCGTGCGACATTAAGATTTTCAAGGTGCCTTTTATGGTTGCAAAAATGTAGGTGTAAGACTCGCGTGAGACAAAGTATGAAACAAAACTCGTAAATTAACGCCCACAATAACGCAAGTCTACACGTTCCAAAATTTCTTTTTATTACGCGGTTCGAATGGTCATAAAATAAAACGCCATAAACCCAACTAAACTTTCATAAACTCATTGACGGTAAAATCAACCGGTGTTAAAATCTCTGCTTCCCAACATAAAAGCGTAAAACGACTAAAAGTCTAAAAATGTCAAAACTCTAAAACTACCGTGTAAGATAAAGTGACCATTTTCCACAAAACTCCCATTAGAGGTTGTGAGTCCAAGATCACTGAATGACTAGAGAGAGAAAGTAGAGAGAGAATGAAGCGCAAAGTAAGATCAATATTCAATATGTGAGAAGTTCTAACAAAGACAAAGACCAAAGGGACTTAAATACACTTGGTCAATACAACACGGAATACGGCATTAGACACAGTATTTGACCAAGCCCTATAAATACAATGATTACTATAAAATCAGACTTAACAATCTCCCCCTTAGTAATCATTGGCACTTTGGTCTTCAAAATTCATCTTCTAAATCAGCACGGACCATTAAAGCGACTTTAAAAAGCAATCTGGCTTTTTAAAAAAAAATCTTCTCATCATCTTTCAGTTTGAATTGTCTTTGATGCCTTTGACAAGCTTTGACAGGACTTGGAACAGTAGCTTGTGCTCTAAACGACACACCTCTTTTGAAAGACCTTGAATGAACTGTGGTGGTCGTAGCAGGAACAGCAAAAGAATTAAAATGGCTGAGAGAATAGAATCTTTGAGCAAATCTTGATCAACAGCTAAACATTTGAACTCTTTGTCTCTTAATCATCTCCTTTAACTTCTCTTAATTCTCCCCCTCATGACCTTGATGATCGGGATCAACTTGGTCATGCAAATGTTGGAAACGAGACAGCTTAAGATCTGCAAAATCAAAGAAACAGAGAAAACAAGGGAGGTTTGCGCTTCACGATGGTTGCGCAAACTGAGGTTTGCGTTACACCAAGGTGGGGCAAAGTGAAGTTTGCGTTACACCAAGGTGGCGCAAAGTGAGGTTTGCGCGAAGCGAAGGTGGCGCAAAGCAGGGTTTGCGCGACCAACTGATGGCGCAAAGCTGACTTAAACTTAGAAAATTTTACCTTTTTAAGTTCTTTGACCCCCCCCCCCTACACAAATGCACTAGATATGACAATTCAAGTTAGCATTCATATAAAGAAAAAATCAGATACTCCCCCTCAAAAACAGATATGATCTTTTAGAAAATTCTCCTTTTTCACTCCCCCTTGAATAATGCTCAAACCCATTTAAAAGGATATGAGAACACAATGAATGAAACATCAATGTAGAAAGAAAAATATACTGAATATGTATTTTGAAACGACTAAATATATAAAAATTTAAACAGAAACAAATAAAATTCTACTTAGTAAAATATCACAATAAAATCCATCGGATGAAATCAAATGAATGTATTTGGATACAGAAACAAGTTTTATTGCATATCAAGTTAAGACATGTTCAGTTTCAAAAACTTTCATCAATCTATTCAGTGTGCTCGCATGTGAACTTCGATTAGCTTCAAGAAAAAACAATTCTAAAAATATAATAGAGAACTTTGCAAATAATCACACTAATCCATCAAAAATTCAGACTTTCACGAATTTACAGATTTATTGCAACTCAGAAATATATAACCAAGTATCATGAGATGTGTGCTCAATGGCATCTTTTAGCATTGTGCACTATGACATCTTTACATGAGTGTGCTCTTTGGCATCTTTTAAGCGTGTGCACTTTTGGCATCTTTTTAATCAACAAGTTTGGTAAGTAAAGAACATGCCGTAAACGTAACTTTCTATCTGACCCTATTGCAGGATTTGGGTCAGCCACTCCTAGATCAGTTGGCCATAGGGGACTAGGTGTCAAGCACCCCTTGGAACTTACTTTCCCAGATCAGAAAGGCTACATCGACATATCCTAAACCCATTCATACTAGTAAAACATGACTTTCGACCTGGTTCTATTGAAGGATTTGGGTTCGATCACTCCCAGATCAATTGACCTTAGGGGACCAGATGACAAGCATCCCACAGAACTTACTTTCCCAAACCAGAAAGGCCACAGGTACAAACTTTTAAACTTAGAGATTTCTGATTTATAAGAACTTAATAATCATATCAAACACAAGGTTTTACGTCTAAGTGCTTAGCCCATATTTTCATTACAATCCAAAATTCTGACATTTTAGGTTTTCTAAGCATTGTAAACTATAAATATTCCGAATCACACAACTTTAAAGCAAAATCAAAAGCTACTAACATGTTGCTGACTTTTCGATTTATGTTAGAAATGAAATTTGACCATAAAAACTTTAATATAACAAAGCAACTTGAAAATTTATCCTAGACACACATTTTATTCATAAGAAAGAAAAATTGTAAAACTTTTACTTTATAGAATAAAATTTGTGAAAGTTTAAACTTTTAAATTCAACATGCCGATTTTTTTTTTATGATCGGCAAGTTTATATTCAGTTGAAACGAAATATAATTCAATAATATCATCTATCACATGATGTAAAATGAATTTGTGTCTCTTTTGAAAAAATTGGGTGGAACAAATTCAGGGTTTGTAGGAAAAACTCAGATTCTTGTAAAAATTTTGAGAAAACTGGAACAACATCAATATCAGAGATATATGCAGCGGAAAGAATTAGATGTACTCACAGTATCTCATTTAGTCAGAAGCTAAATGCGTTGAAGAACGAGTCCTAGACTGAAATGTATAGAAGTCGTTGTCTTTGAAGTACGGGTTCTGAGCTGAAGTACTCAGAAGCCAAAGTCTTGACATTTAAGACCGGGTTTTGAACTGCTGTGTTCAAAAGCCATTCTTTCTCTTACTCCCCCTTTACATGTGGTGCCTGCAACGTAGAATCAGATTTAGACTTGGGTACCCACTTGAATTTGGGCCCGTGAAAGTTAGTTGCAGTTCGTATGGGGAAATATTTATAAGATTTGACATTAGAAGCATGAGAAAAATGATCACAAGAATAATAAGCACAATCATCAGAAGAATCAGAATAAGAGAAAGCATAATCATCAGAACTAGAATCTGAGGAAGAACATGAGACATGTTTTGAAATTCGAATCATTTGCTTTATAGAATATTTTGAGATTTTATTACATGTAGCAAATGAATCACTTTTATAAATTTTGTCTACACATTTATCCCCATCAAAAGTATGTTCATCAGATGTCCGCTTCGCTTTCCATATCTGCTTCGATCGAGCGCTCAAATTCCTATCTGTAAGAATTGAATCGGAAGAATTAGAACTGTCAGAAATAAATTTATCTTGTTTCTTCGACTTCTTTGACCGTCTTCTTTTACGCTTAGGTTTATAATATTGATCATTGAGCGTAAAAGAACCATCAAGAATTTTAGACGAAATATTTAAATCAGAAGAAATAATTTTACCCAAGCAACCAATCTGATCAACTAATAAATCTGAATTTACCTCGGAGTCTGAAGAATTTTGAGAAAAGATTTTAAAACTAGAAACTTCACATTTGTTTACTTGAAAATCAGAAGAAATGCTAGAAATAGAATCTGATTTTGAAGAAAATAAGTTTTCTTCAAGACTAGATGTCATGAAAGAAAGAAAAATATCAGATTCAATTTTCTTTAAAATATTTTGATCTTCTATCTTATCTTCAAGATCGATGATTTTACTTTCTAATACTAACGGAGTAGTATATTTCTTAGAATCATAAATGATTGAAGAAATATTTTCCTTATCAGAATTAGAATCATAAGGATCAACAAAATCATCAGATATTGAAGATTTGACGGGAGATATATCATTTAAAACTCTTCTTCCTCTCCTTGATTTTTCAGGGAAATATTTTGCATTTTCGCTTGTGTAAACAAAAGGAATTTCCTTTTTCTTGTTATTTGTTCTTTTCTTATTTTCGATTTCTAACACTTGCTTCTCATTCATCCAATCAATTTTAAATTGAGGAGCATAATGAGCAAGAGTCAGATAATCGTATTTATATAAAGTTGGGGATTTTTCAATCGCATTGTTTAAACAATGAGGATTTTCAAAACCAAGTCCCCACCTTTGTTTTAAAGCTTCTTCACTCCTCGGTTTGTTCATAAAAATTGTTTGTTCAGATTGGTTTCTTCGATAAAGCTTTTCTTCTAACTTATTTATTTTATCTGAAAATTCATTTTTTAAATTAGTCATAGCCGTCTAAGATTTAAGATAAGTCTTATTTGAATTTTCCAAATCATCCAATTTCTTTTGAAATATGTCTTTTGTGTTTTCCAAAATAGATTTTTCATCTTTCAAAGAAATTTTCAGTTTGTCAATCAAATCTGACTTTTCAGAATTTAAATTCTTTTTAGATAATAACTTTAAGCGAAGATCAGATAAAGCAGAAATAATAATATTCATCTGTGAGGCAATAAAGTTGTAATCAAAATCAGAATATACCTCATCTTCATCAGTATCAGAATTGTCTGACTGATCATCTCCAACCAAACACATCTGAGCGATCTCTACGTTTGTAGCTTCATCGTCGGAATGATCCAGCCAGAATTCCTCTTCGGCTAGCAAAGCTAATCCACTCTCTTTTCTCGTCCAGTTCCATTTTCTGTCTATAATATGCCGAATTTCTGACCTTCTTCACTCGACACTCCTTTGAAATGTGACCCGGCTTTCCACAGTTGTAGCATACAGCAGTATTTGGCTCGGGCACTTTGACTCTTGAACCGAAAGTGAAGCGAGAAGTGTTGGAACCCGACTTTTATTGGAACTTTTTCTGGTAATGCTGAGAGAGAAGGATCATCGCTTTCTGCAGAGCCTCACCATCATCATCAGTTGACCCGTTGTAAGCGTTATCAGACAACGCTTGTTCAACCAGTTGGCTCGTGAGGAGTGCAACCGGGTCTACTGACTATTTGTTCTTTTTCTCCAGTTTGACCTTTTTCTCTAGCACCAAACACTCATCAGTCATCAGAATCTCGTATAGTTCCTGAATCTGCATTGTGGAAATCCGAACATCGTTCCTCAGTCTGTGACATGATTTGTTCCATTCAGGCTGAAGAGCATTAAGAAATTTCAGATTCGTCTCAAGCTCTGTCTTGTTCACATTTATCTTTCGCAGATCATTCAGCACTGCATAGAATCTGTCGAAAACACTCTTTATAGACTCACTTTCTTTGGCCTTGAACTCCTCAAAGTTGTTCATGAACCGAGTATGTCGGAGCTGAGTTGCTACTGAAGAACCAAGCATGATCTTTTCCAATTGTGCCCACAACAGATTTGGATAATCCTTGCAATGATCAACCCGGTTGTAGACAGAGTTTGGTAAAACTAGCATTAGATTAGCTTTCAGCTCTCGATCAACTTTCATTCATGAAGCCTCTTCAGATGTTGGAGGAGTCTCTTTATTAGGCTTTACGAAAAGTCCTTCAGTTAGAGACTTCATCATGTTCTCTCCATTAGCTTGACGCTCGATGAAGTTCAGAAATCGATCTTGCCATTGAGTGAATTCGTTTTCATCGACAATAACTGGAGGACGAGTTTCAGATCCCAAGGACATCATCAGATCACTTGAGTAGAACTTAGCTTGAAAGGCAAACTTTGCAGAATCCATATATGACAAACTTTAAAAAAAATTCAGACTTTTTTTTTTAAGTTTGGACAAATATGGCGCAAACTAGAGGTTTGCATGAGAGGTAGGAGACGCAAATTGAGCTTTGCGTGATGCGAAGGATACACAAACTGAACTTTGCGTTAGATACTTGAAACGCAAACTGAAGTTCTCTTGAGTCGAAGAATGCGAAAACTTTACTTCTCGTGAGCTGTTGGATACGCAAACCACCTTTGCGTGAGTAGCGGGAGACGCAAATCAAGCTTTGCGCGACACGCTGATAACGAGAACCGAACTTTGCGTAAGTAGCTTGAAACGCAAAGTAACTTCTTGTGATGCACTGGACACGCAAAGTTAGTTTTGCGTGATTGGAGTGATACGCAAAGTAGCTTTGTGTGAGAAACCCAATGTGAAAACCTGAAACAAATGAACAAAATTAGTAGAACACGTAAATCCAACTATGAACTCGCGCAAAGCTATATGAATCTCGCGCAAACTTTAGATCTTGTGCAAACCGAAGGCAAAAACACAAAATCTTCCAAAAATCGATTTCAAGACAGATTTTGACAAAATTTTCTTATACCAACACGTTCGAAAACAACTTTTCAACACAATTCAATCAAGTTTTTCGAATAAAATCCACAAAATCAATAATTTCTAAAATTGACAATCAATAATCAAAACGCGATTTTCTTGAAATTTGATGTGAATCAATAATATTCTCCTTGAAAAACCGAATCCAACTAAACAAATTTCAACGAAATTCAATCAAAAACACCTCTGAATTTGATGAAAAATCAAAAAAACGAGATTTTCTTGAAAAATTCAAGAAAATCAATCAAGTTTTCGATTAATTCTACAAATTCAGGAATGAAAAACACACTCTCTCAATCCTCTCAAGATTTAGATGGCTCTGATACCAATTGTGAGTCCAAGATCACTGAATCACTAGAGAGAGAAAGTAGAGAGAGAGAGAATGAAGCACACAGTAAGATCAATATTCAATATGCGAGAAGTTCTAACAAAGACAAATACCAAAGGGACTTAAATACCCTTGGTCAATACAACACAGAATACGGCATTAGACACAGTATTTGACCAAGCCCTATAAATACAATGATTACTATAAAATCAGACTTAACAGAGGCGACACCCAAAAGCTCGTAAATGATACGCCATAAAATTAAAATCCGCGCATCTCAAATTACACCCACGAACTCAAAAATGTTGTAAAACTATACCGCGTAAAATTAAACGCGACTCATACAGACTAAAATTTCCCAGAAAATTCCGACTCGAGAACAGTGGGACAACTCTTCCTTTAAAACCTTAACATACGTGGAGGAGATCCAATGTCAAGGTTAAAAATTCTACAGTTACTTGCCCAATACCACATATGGCATTTAAAACACGGATCATAAGATGTCCAAAGATAGCGTTAAACACAAAACAGGGACGGAGAGATTTTTCCATATAAATTACAGTAACCTGCAACAAAACAATTCCATGCATGCTTAAGCTCACGGTTTAAAATCTGATGAGTGCTAAATGTTGTACCAAGACTTCGTAGTATAACATACTTTATGTTTCAGGAAATATGACAAATAATCAATGCAATTTATTGTTAGAAATGAATTTCATGCATAAAATTGGTCGGCACGGGCATCCCGAAATCGTGCTCCTCAATTTATATTATTGCCATCCGAAAGCTTGACATCTTAAAGCAATACTCAAATATTTCATCGGCTCACCTTATAATTCCTCCTCGAATAACGTCAATTTCATGAGCCTAAGGTTCTACTCCAATCAATTTTCCTGACTTCCAATGGTCAACTTAATGCATTCATCGCACTTAACTATCACTCCAAAGTGACATTGCTATAAACATCAATCCTTCCTTAAATTATTCGCTTAGAAACTTCCTCACTACCCCAACGGTCATCATACCAAGGTAGTTCAAGTATACACATGTAGCATGTAGGTTCACCATAACACTGGCCAGGTGTCATTATGAACGTACCGTACATGATCATCCTTGCGACCCTTGACAAGTTTCCCGTTTCTAGCGACTCGATCTATCCTCAAAATATCTCATCTTAGGGTACCAAATGTGCAACTTCACTTACAATTACTTATAAGAACTCTAGTTTGAGTCTAGGCATCCAAAGATAAATACCTAATTCTCTCAAACTTAAGCTCTAATACCAACTTGTAACACCCTCAAATCTGGAAATAGCAACTTATTTAAAAAATTTATAATTACATCCATAAATGAATCATCTACAACAGCGAATTTAAATTCAACTACAATGTCCATATACTATCTTATACATACGGACTAGAAAGGACGGGTGCTACTAATACCCATGCATAGTCGCTATCTCCATAAAGCGGAAGACTTCACCGAATACTTACTTTCGGATCTAGCTAAGGCTCTACTCTTCATAGGACTGCTATAACCGACTCCCACCCTTGAAACATGATGCTCATGCCGACAAATAAAAAGGGTTAGGCTTAACGCCTAGTGAGCTCAAGAGTTTTAACATGAATGCATATATCTTTAAAGGAAAGAATGCAGTTTAAAGCAAGGTCTTTTGAAATATTATACATCAAAATAGAACGACACAATTTCCCATAATATTCTCTTTTAAAGACAATGCTCCCAAAACACACGTTTCTTATAAAATGGTGCAACGCATAACTCACCAAAACGGGATCATAGTTCGACACTTAATTGGTAAAACATGAATGACAATTCATAACCCAAAATACCCAAAACGCGGGCAGGACATACTACTCGACCCATGATTCGTTATCAAAACCACATATACCGTACGTCCGAAAACATGGACACTAGGTCCAAAACTCACGCGACCGCAATGTAACAATGACAATAAAATAAGACGTCCTCTTATTGAAATACTGAAAGCCGACAGCGGGGGAGACCCACATCCGTTGAGAGTGGAGGAAACACAAAAGTATACCACCCGTTCAACGTTAATCGCATGACACCTCACGACATCTCAGCCCAAGTGTCCCTACGACTTCTTTACCAAGTGTCACCCCAAGTCAGTTGACCTTGATGGATCATTCCGAAGAACTCCATCCTGAAGGCCCGACACACTTAAAGACTACCTCCCAGGCATTACTTCAAGCGGCAGAGGTCCTAGAGCTCACTCCCCAATAGCACCACAGACTCAACCCTCCTAGCGATCACTTGTAAAGTTTTCGGTCATAAAACATGGGTACCGAAGTTCAACCCCGCAATACCTAATTGACCATCCAAAACAGACTGACTCACGTGTCTATGGATCCATTACACACTGTCTAACGTTACATGACTCCAATTGAAAGACAAAAGCTCCCAAAACATGTAACTCACCAATGACACAGATTAAGTGTCATCATATCCAAAACCCACGATGGTTAAAAATCCGGAAAAATGTCCACACGACTCGTTTAAGCCAATACCGAACTAAAGAGCTCAAAATCCGTTTGACCAATAATTATCGGTCTCCAAAATAGTGAAATGTCTTTAAATAACGTTTATGAAGACACGTACTTTAAAGACTAGATTTACCCAAAACTCCATACGAGATGGGACTCAAGATTTCCAAAGTGTTTATGAATCCAAATACACCAAATGCATATAACATGAATTAGACTTCATTTGTACAAAATCGTCAAAGACGTATAACTCATTAAATACACCTTACTTGTACAAAATCACCAAGAATACGTAATTCATGTTATTTAGTTGTTGGAAATATTCAAAACCCAATAGAAGCATTTTAAGAGGTTAACACAGCCCAAGTTTACCAAATATGAAAACTTATCAAAATACTCACACTTTGACAAATAACTAAGTAAAACATATTTTACTTCTAAATACTCAAAATTTATCAGCAGTTAACCATTTCATGTAAAACACTTTAAAATACACATTTTGGCATGTACAACGTTTTCACAAATCAACTTGAACTCACCTTGCTAGATTTAGGCTAAATCTAGGTTTCACCTAACTGGCTCTTTTGAAGAACACATGGATCCTCAAGCCAAAAACTTCCAATAACCTAAATCCATAAATATCCAACCATAAATACTCATAATCAACCACAAAGAGACATTTCCCCAAACTCTATACATGAATACCTTAACTGATATCAAAACCCTAACTTCCAAAACTGAAGAGAATAGAATATTACCTTAACCCAAGCTTGAATCCATCAACCAAAACACCTCTAGTTCACCAAAATGGTTACAAACCTCCAATATATGAAAGGAAGCACAAAGGGTGGATGAAACCCTAGAAAACTTTGGGGAAGAAGATGAAGAGGGAGGGATGAGGAGCTTACCACCACGAAATACTCTTGTATACTCCAATAGACTTCCAATCTCTTGCTAGATCCTTGAAGAGCTCTCAAAAACGAAACCGTAGCAATTTGAATCACCCAAATCGGAGTTAGGATGAAGGAGATATGAAGAAATGAAGTTTGGGTGCTAAAAATCGGTTTTAAGCTCGTACAGGGGGTTTCGCGACTTGTCTCGCGACCTTGGGTCGCGGCATAAGTCGCCCGCTTCCCCTAGTTTTCTTCTCGATACTGTTTTGACCATAACTTTTTCGTTATAGCTCCGATTTTGCTCCGGAAAGAACCGTTGGACTCGTAATTGAATCCTTCATCTATCTAGACTATAAAATCCATGATTCAAGTCCAAAATCTTTTATCTTATTTTTCCCTAATATATCGGTTTCAGTATTAAATCGGTATGATACCTTTCAAAAATTGGGGTGTTACAAAACCCTAACACATCCTTCAAAAACATTCGCATATATGAACAATAAACCCACCCTTCACTAAGGGCGTTTTTGGTTTGCGGAATTGGAATGGATTTGGAGGGATTTGGATTTCAATTCCATTCCAATCCTGCGTTTGGTTTGCAGAAAAGAATTTCGTTGACTGGATTTCAAATCCGTTGACCATTTTAAAATCCCTCATATGATGGATTTGGAAATCCTTGGCTTTGGGCCTGGATTTGAAATCCAAATCCGACGGATTCTAAAGCGTGATCCAGACCAATGTTTTAAAAACCGTTTTTTTGATTGAACCGGTGTGGTAACCGGGTCACGGTTCAACCTGGTTTCAAGAATTTATTTGTATTTTTCATTTTCATGCATATATATATTTATATATATATATATGTATATATATATATGTATATATATATAGTGTTTGGTTCATTTGAGAAATGGTAAATATATGAGAAATAGAGAAGTAATCCTAGCCATTCATATGGTCAAGATCGGATTTGACTAGTTAAATATTGCGGCTTTGACCGGTCAAAAGTTGCGGCTATCCCAAAAATAGAAGGATAATTTCGTAAATTTTACAAAACACACGGGCTGTGTTCATATATGAACATGTATAATTCACATATGAACTATATGTTCATATATGAACCAGTGCAATTCACAACTGAACTCTTTTAACTGATTCATATATGAATCTTTGTGATTCATACAGATTCATATATGAATCACAAAGGTTCATATATGAATCTGTTAGTTAGTTCAACTGATTCATATATGAATCACAAAGGTTCATATATGAATCAGTTGAACTAATTAACAGATTCATATATGAATCTTTGTGATTCATACAGATTCATATGTGAATTCATCCCGTGTATTTTATGAAATTACCCCTCTACCTTCTATAGACCACACAAGAAATTATCCGGTGTTTCGCGGTCAAAGCCGCAAATGTTGACCAGATGAATGGCTAAGATTACTTCTCTATTTCTCATATATTTACCATTTCTCAAATGAACCTCTCCCTATATATATATATATATATATATATATATATGTGTGTGTGTGTGTGTGTGTATATATATAACCAAAATATTGATGTCCACAAGTTAAAAAAGTTAAAAGATTAAAAAAAACACATAACAACAAGTTTTACATCAATCCAATAACATTAAGGGTGCGTTTGGAATGCAGGACAGAGTGGGACAGGACAGAACAGAACAGGCTTGTCCCATGTTTGGCGTGACCATATGTGGGACACACTAGAACTAAGTGGAATAAGCATGGGACACACTTGTCCCACTCCAACCCCCTGGAACTAAGTAGAACAACAATACTTTGACTAATATACCATTTGTTAAAAACATAAAACATGTCTTCTCATCATCCACGCCTCCAAGCTAGGGGTGTGCAAAACCCGAATAGTCCGAAATCCGAATCCGAACCGAAAATAAGGTGTTTTTGCAAAACCCGAATACCCCGAAATCCGATAATCCGAAACCCGACATTTGGGAGGATATCCGGGTTCGGATTGGGTTTGATCGTTGACCACCCAACCCGTCCGAAAACCCGAAATAACATAAATATATATTTTAAATACTATATATATATATATATATATTTATTTATTTATTTATCTAACTATTTTTTGAAAATCGTAAATTATAGTCTATTGAAATATTTTCTAAATTTTAAACTTGCTATCGATTTCATCAATCTTTCAATCGATTGTATTCATCCTAAAAAACGATTGAATTTATATATAACATTTGCATTATATAATACCCGAACCCGACCGACGTCAATCCGAAACCCGACCAACCCAAACCCGAAACAACCTAAAATCCGAAACTTAAAATTTGGGTTTTGATTTCCATATCCAAAATCCAATCGTGATAAATTAGTTTTATGTTTTTGATAACCATTGCACTATGTATTAGTGATGTAATCTATGATTTTTCATCAGGGGTAAATTCGTCATTTAACCGGTCTAGTCCTGTTCTGTCCAGTTCTGTCATGTCTTGCCAAACGCTGGACAGCTGTCTTGTTCTGTTCCGTCCTGTCATGTTCCATCTTGTCCTGTCCTATCCTGTCTGCGTACCAAACGCACCCTAAATAAACACACATAAGTATAAGTTTTTCATCAATTCAAATACATTAAAACGAAATATAACGATCAAACCTAATCATGGATCTTGAGACATTGGAGTGTTGGTTTTTAACGCTAATATGTATTGCCTATTGGACTATTCGTTTTTTTAACTTTTGTTACCGGGTCAACCGGTTCGATACCGGTTCTTTATAACCGGTTCAACCGGTTTTTTAATAGAACCGGTCGGTTCAATCCGGGTCATAAAATGGCATAAACCCGGTCTCTTCACCGGTTCGATCGGCCGGGTTGACCCTGTTTTTAAAACATTGATCCAGACGTCAAATTGTATCGATCCAAATATGACGTTCACCAATAAAAATAAATTATTTATAAAACAAAAAAATAATTAAAAAAAAACTCAATCTAAATCCAAATCCTACAAACTAAACAAGACTTGTAAAGGAATGGATTTGAAATCCATTCCAAATCCTACAAACCAAACACATGAAGGGATTTCAAATCCCCCCAAATCCAAATCCCTCCTTGAAATCCAATCAATTCCATTCCAATCCCGCAAACCAAACGCGCCCTAAGTGCATTTATGCACATTAATGGACATCCAGTCTTCATATATGTACACCAATAATCGTGCATATATGCACATACCAAATTACATATGCAACTCCTTATTTTTCTTATATTCAAATTCTAAACAGTAGGCAAAAATCTTCTGTTTCTTATATGAACAATAAACCCTAACCCACCATTCAAAAACATTCACATGTATGAAAAATAAACTCACCCTTCACAAAGTGTGTTTATGCACATTAATGGACATCCAATCTTCATATATGCACACCAATAATCGTGCATATATGCACATATATGAACAATAAACCCACTGTCGTCATTGCCACTTTCACCCCGATCACAGTACTTCGTGTCGGACACAGAAAGAAATTCCTTGAACCTAACTCTATCAGCTTTTCACCTGGATCCAAACCTGCCAATCGATTATCAAATTTGTAAGAAATCAATTAATTCTATAATCATTGACTAGTTTAAGTAACAATCAATCAACTATATATACGTGATTGATCGAGAACTAACTTGGCTTACTTTCTAACCTGAACTGCGAGTAATGGAGTCCAAAACCAGAAGGGTCGAGTGACAAAAGGATCGGTCGTCTGTTTTCCTTAGAATATTGGCGTAAAGTTGCGGCAACAAGGTCACAAACAGTCGACTCCAATGAAATCAATACCTGCACTGGACCTAAGCTTCTCTATACCATCACGTTAAGCAACAATTTCATCAGCTTCAAACGCACAATTTTCATTGACGAAGCAACCCTACCGGTACCGGAAATCAAATCCGGTAGGGTTTGTTTGTAATCTGAAATCAAGCTTTTGTAATTCATCACATATCTTGTTAATGAATGAATCGTTGATTAAGGTAGAAGACGTGATCCTAAGTATTTTGGGATTTGATATCTTTCCTTGATTATTCAACAAATACAATTTACCTTTTTACCCTTGTTCATATAGGAACATCAAATTTGAACGAATTTTTTCTTTTTTTTTTTTATTTAGAAAATTGTTTTAATCACAACCATTAATTTTCAAGATTAAGGGTCCAAATTAATTAACAAGGTTAACACTAAATCCTTGGTTAACAAAAAAATGACCCTCTATATTATAATACAGAAATATAACTTAATTATTTTTTAAATAAAAATGTAAAAAGACAATTTTTCTTGATTTAACGGATATAGGGTTGTTTGGTTGATTTTTCATTAAGTCATGTATGGATAAAGTTGTATGTGTGAATTAATCTGTATGTATAGATCGAAAATGTTTTTGTTTGAGAGGGTTTTTCATAGATGGAAGAACTTGTTTTTTAACTGGAAGGGGCAGATTTGGAAAAAAAACTTGGCTTTCTGTATAAAACTTCCCCCTAGAATCTTACAAAAAAAGTCAATTTCTATATCATTAAGTCACTACCAAACACTCATGTATAGCCGACCGAATAAGATATCTCCGGGATTCACAGTTTTTATAGCTTCGAGCCATCACCAAAATGGTGATCGCAACCGAAAAATAGCAAATTTCAATATCTAAACCTACCAAACGTATAATTCAAAACCTATTATTTACAACATCAATTCATCAAATTCGGTTCCAATTTTGGACCGACGATTATATAATTTTGAGCTCAAAAATCAATTAGATTCACTTATGTATGATAAACTCATATATACTACTAAGAAACCAATCTCTTCACAAATTTCCTGATAAAATCAACATGAAATGATAATAGATTAGAATTATGACCTTGATAGCAGAAACCCTAAATTTAAACTTCTCGGATCCTTCAAATTTTGCTTCAATCAAACAGATTTTACATTGAGAAATCTGTGTTTCAAATATCCATGGTTAGGGCTTGGGCCTCAAAGATTATTGGGCTTTAATTTATGTGGGCTATAAATTGGGCTTTATCCACTCCATGTCCATAATATTATCCAACTATTTTAATATTACCATTTACCAATATTGAATGCATTAAAATAGTTGAGGTGTTTTGGTTTATTATAAAAAAAGAGTATTGAAAATAAAAATGAGAATGCAGAAGAATAAGAATAGGAATGAGCATTGTATTAATTTTGTTTAATACTTTAATTAAACAAATATTATCAATGAAGAAATTATTTTATATAATAATTTTAATATAAATATATTTCGTCAAACTTGAAAATATAAAATATGTACCATTTAATGTGGATATAGAATATATATATATGTTCCATTCAACATTAAGAGATGGGCTAAGCAGGAAATAAATTTCCATTTCCCCCAATTTGGTCAGGTATGAAAATTAATGGGTTTGAGGTAATGGGTTCGATATATTTTATCAAACCAAACCACATTTTTCATTATCATTCTCATTACTTACCCTTCAATACTCTCAACCTAACATCCCCTTAGTAATTTAGGGTCTACAAAAAATTATCTGATCCAATTAGAAACGTTTGATCTAATCGATTGACCATAATTGGATATCTGGTTATAAGTAGATTAGATCGGATCCAACTTTTCAACATTCGAATTGGATCGATTGGTTAGTGGATGGCAATTCAAAATCCAATAAAACTGAATCGATCAAATCCAATTACCCATCCAGTTAATGAATGTATATATTTAATACTTTTTTTATGACTGTTTAATTAATATGTGTATGTAATGTTTTTTAAGAAATTAGGGAGAAATATATGAATAATGGATTAAAATGGTAGATTAAGTATGTAATGGATCCAATCAGATGTAATGAATAACAATAGTAATATCCAATAGATGGAAACGAGTCGAACCGATTATCCATTTGATTGGATTGGATTGGATCAGTTGTCCAATGTGAAATGGGTTGGACGATATGGCAAAAGCCAAGATCAAATTGGATTTACCTATATCCACCGGATTTCCACCAATGATAAATTTTTGATTTAAAAAAATTACAAATGCCAAAATGCATTAAAATATATTGAAGTTTGTCCTATTTTTTATTTAGTTTAACAATAAATCTTCTCCTTTTTATTAAGTGTAACAAACGTTTATTCTATTCATATTCATTTTAACCGCTAATCAATAACTTTGTGTAGCCATTTATTGTCGAGTTATATTTTAGTTCTTGCTTATGTGCTTAAATTTCATATCAGAATCATCATCGTTTGATGTCACGTAATCTAAAAAGTCATTTATCATGTAAAGTTCACATAAAATATGAAACTCTGAACATTTTTACACTAATCAAACTTCTTTACATTTTGATGCATTTAGCTCGATTACAAAATATCTGATACACATGAAACATATGGGGAACGGAACAAGACACGAGAGAAAAAAAAATGGTTTTCAGATTATAGGAACAAGCTTACACCTTACCATTTAAGTTTGATGGAGGATTAGATCCGTGAAGAATATTGACAAACACATCATAAATTTG
The DNA here is from genome assembly GCA_023525745.1 of Arctium lappa. Taxonomy (NCBI): domain Eukaryota; kingdom Viridiplantae; phylum Streptophyta; class Magnoliopsida; order Asterales; family Asteraceae; genus Arctium; species Arctium lappa. Next base: position 51,512,082 of record CM042064.1, read on the forward strand.
TTAGCTGGACAAGATTTTAATGCAAAAACAATATATCAAAGTAAAAAAAAATTAATATTAATATTGATATCGATGTAAATCGTTGAAAGAAAATAGTTTGAAACAAGAACTTTGCTATGTTTAGTGTCATTGGCTCATGTAAAATTTGATATATATATATATATATAAAGGCAGGTTCAAACGAGAAGGTAGTCAATTTGCGAGAAGGCGAGAAGGAATATGAGCCACATAATTTATTAATTAAAAAATAACATAAATAATTTTTTTTTAAATTTTTTAGGATAATTACAATTTGAATTGGATAAATCCTTAAAAATCTCATAATATCTTTTAAATTTATTTATTTTTTAATTTTAATAAATTCATAATTTTATTATCAAATTTATATTAATATTTTCTAGATAAAACCATAATTGTCATCAAATATCACATGTGATATCCATAACTAATTCATTATTTATTTCACCATTTTTTTCTCTATTTTTTAGATTTACGTTTTGAATCACATGCAATTAACTTCGTTTAACACGTGATATATTATTATGTATCACATATGATCCCAATATGTGGATTTTTGTAAATATCACATATGATAATATATGTCTGAATATAAATAACGCATAATCACATGTGATAATATTTACATCACAAAAATATCTATAAATATAAATATACATAATCACATATGATTAACTAAAATATATACAATTATTACATGTGTTAATATTTACTTCACAAAAAGATCTATAACTAGAAGTATATACATAATCACATATGATTAACTAAAATATATATAATTATCACATGTGATAATATGATATGTGATATGCATAAATATTCATATAATGATATCACATGTGATATTTGGTTAAAATTATGAATTTTTTTATTAAAAGTATATTTAGAAAAAAATTAAAAAATAATTGAAATTAAAAAATAAATAAATCTAAAAGATATAATGAAAATTTTAAGGATTTATCCAATTTAAAATGATAATTATCCTAATTTTTAAAACTATTTTTTATTTTTTATTTATGATTTTTTTAATTAATAAATTATGTGACCCACATTCCTTCTCGCCTTCTCGTAAATTAGTTTACTTCTCGCATGATCCTCCCTCTCTCTCTCTCTCTCTCTCTCTCTCTCTCTCTATATATATATATATATATATATATATATATATATATATATAGGTGGTTTCAATTGGAAACCATATTAGATTGAAAACTTTGGAAACCGTCAATTTCATTGGTTAAATTAATAAAATTGGTTCATAAAGTTATTTAATATGATCGAGTTGTTTCATATAATTCTTTTGTTAATGAAATTGTTTCGTATATTTGTGTTTTTTATGTAGTTTCATCTATTTTTCTCATTCTGATGAAATTGTTTAACGTATTTTCGCAGTCTGATGAAACTTTTTCATTTTTACATAAAAAACACAAATATATGCAACGATTTCATAAAAAAAAAAGAGAGTGAATTACATATTTGGTCCCTGGGGTTTGGTGGTTTTAACACTCTGGGTCCCTAAAATGAAATATCTATTGCTTGCATCCTCGTGGTTTGGATTTCATAACGTGTTTGGTCCCTAAAACTAACTCCGTTTGATTTCCAGCCGTTAAATCCATCATGTGCACTGCCCATGATGGGTATATTGGTCATTTTATATTAAGGGGCCAAATGTGTTATTTTAGTCTAGATTATATAGTAAGTTACTATTTTAGTCCTTGTGGTTTGTCTTTTGTCTTTTTTTTCGTTTTTGTCTTTCCTATCTTTTTCATTTTATACCCTTATTACATTAATTAACTAATGATATTTTTTTACTAAAAATATATTAAAATATATATTTCATTTTATAAATTACACTATTAGAAAAGTCTTGTCGATATTTTTAAAAATGTTTATTATTTAATATTTTTAAAATTTTATGCAATTTAATCAATATATATGTGCAAATCGGTCTACACTAATCCAAAAAAATAACTTTTCTAAATTAAGTTGTGTTTAAAGTTTTTATCGTTTTTTTTTATTTGTGTAAGAAACAAAATTGAAATTTATCTATATTTATTAATAAAAAATGTAACATTTTCGTGTATTTTATTTAATTAAATGTGTATCACATAAAAAAAAAACTTTATAATATAGTTATTATTTACTCTTTCAAAATATAAACTTAAATTTATCAAGTGTAGACGAAAAAATGTATTGTTTTCATATATTTCATTCAATTAAGTGTTTTTTAAATGTATATCAAATAAAAAACTTTATTATACAATTATTATTTATTCTTTTCAAAATTATAAACTCAAATTTATTGTAATGAAAAATAAACAATCAACTAACCACCACACATTTTTATTATTTTATTTATTTTCATGGATCAATATATCAAAAAATAATGATTTACATGGTAAATATGCATGGTTCATGTATCTGCATTACATATCAAACAAAACATATAAGGTGAGATTTGGTACACAGATATGATTGAATTGTATTAAACAAGACACAACTGGATGGGGGACATGACTAGATAAGACAAATGTTTGTCTTGATAATTAGTTATTTATTTTTCATTCTGATAAATTTAAGTTTATATTTTGAAAGAGTAAATAATAACTATATTATAAAGTTTTTTTTTTTATTTGATACACATTTAATTAAATAAAATACACGAAAATGATACATTTTTTTATTAATAAGTATAGATAAATTTCAATTTTGTTTCTTACATAAATAAAAAACCGATAAAAACTTTAAACACAACTTAATTTAGAAAAATTATTTTTTTGGATTAGTGTAGACCGATTTGCACATATATATCTATATTTATACTATATTATAAAACACGGATAAAAAACTCTTAAATACAAATTATTAGGCACAAGGTACCATCAATTTATGCAAGATTTTAAAAATCTTTTAATTTACAAGTATCAAAGCACAAGATACATATTACTACTGCAGGCATTTAACACTCACCAATTTGGTATGTACAGGGTCTTCCTTTCATGCAGATCTTTCCATATATCACTATTAATTAATATATTATATTACTATAAATTTGTTTTAATTATATTATTAAATATGTAATTGGTTATTTTTTCAAGATGTCATTAAAATATATAAGATATTCATTGAATTCTAACAAAATACTTAATTTTTTTATATAAAAAACGTTATATTATTAAGCCTAAATTAAACAAATTTATAAAAAAAAAAACATCATCACTTTCTTAAAATCATCCAAAATCGTACTGTAAATCGACAAAAAAACAAAAAATAAAATTAAACATTAAAATCGTGATACATCTCGCTGCACTGCGCAAATACGCTTCTAGTATTGAATAAATTGCGTAAATTTTTAAAAATATTAAATAATTAACCTTTTTAAAAATATCGATCAGAATTTTCTAATAGTGTAATTTATAAAATGAAATATATATTTTAATGTATTTTTAGTAAAAAAATATCATTAGTTAATTAATGTAATAAGGGTATAAAATGAAAAAGATAGGAAAGACAAAAAAGAAAAAAAAAGACAAAAGACAAACCACAAGGACTAAAATAGTAACTTACTATATAATATAGACTAAAATAACACATTTGGTCCCTTAATATAAAATGACCAATATACCCATCATGTGCAGTCCACATGATGGCTTTAACGGCTGAAAATCAAACGGAGTTAGTTTTAGGGACCAAACACGTTATGAAATCCAAACCACGATGATGCAAGCCATAGATATTTCATTTTAGGGACCTAGAGTGTTAAAACCACCAAACCCCAGAGACCAAATATGTAATTCACTCAAAAAAAGAATTATATGAAACAATTTCATCAAATTAAACAATTTCATTAACTTAACCAATGAAATCGAAGGTTTCTACGGTTTTCAAAATTAGAGTGGTTATATATATATATAAGTAATTGATCTTGGAAATCAGTGTTTAAGATTGAATATTTTTTAAAAGCCTTAATAAATGTACAATTAAGGAAAAATTATGAGTGAACTATAGTGATATGGGTATTTTGGGAAAAAATTAATGAAATATTATGTTTTTATTCTCTCTTAATTAATGTTTTTTTCCAAAAGAATTGTAACCTCCGGTTCATTAGTCTTCATGAATCTGCATTTATTTGAACATTATTCTTCCAAAAGAATCGTAACCCCCGGTTCATGCATGTTCATATGAAGAAATAAACCACTAGGTCTTTGGCCTAGTGGCCACCTCTCTTCCGTAAACGCTTCTACCTAGGGTTCCCGTACTAGGGTTCGAATCCGGGGGAAGACATGATGTCTTTTCCGGTGCAGACTTATAGAGGTAGGGCCTGTAGGTCCACAAAAGTGGGCCACGGGGCCTTGGGTCCCCGCCAATAAACCTCATATGAAGAAATATGAACATTATTACTTTTAAGTATCATATTCATATGAAGAAATATGAACAATATTACTTTTAAATATCATCTCGAACATGTGCTAACTTTATGTTACCTTAACTGACATCATATTCATATGAAGAAATATGAACATTATTACTTTTAAATATCATATTCATATGAAAAAATATAAACAATATTACTTTTTAATATCACCTCGAGCATGTGTTAACTTTATGTTACCTTAACTGACATCATATTCATATGAAGAACTATGAACATTATTACTTTTAAATATCACCTCGAACATGTGTGTATGCACTTACATACGAACCGCCTTAACTGAATATCCTCCATCCATATTTTGTGTTTCTCGTATCGACACGATTTCACCAATCGCTCTACTATCGACGTCATTATATATGATTGAATTCATAACATTTGATGTTGTTGTTGCATTCATTCCAGGTATGTTAATGTGTTTTATGATTTAAGAAAAATAGCGGAAAATTTTATGGAAAACAATGACTATACGATTTTATCAAACAATGGAACCAGAAAAACTATAATAATAATGGTTTGATTTCTAAATTTTGATGAAAATGGACAAAATTCTACAATCGTAACCTACAATAAAATTATGGAAACTTGAATCTTGTAACTCCCCAATAAAATTAATGAAAACTGGTTATTTAGAAAATGACTTTTGTACCCTTTTACATTAAATATCAAAATAAATTAAACATCACCAAATCTTGCAATCCTATTGGTTGAGTAAGGTTCATAAAGTTAACAAGAAATGTATGGTTAACAAACGATCCTTGCTCTCTCTCTCTCTCTCTCTATATATATATATATATATATATATATATATATATAGCTGGTTTCAGTGAGAATGAAAGCTATGGTGAGAAAAATAAGAAGGGATCTCCAACCTTGGATACACATTAAGTGAGATGCATCAAAATGCACCAGATACGATTCATAAGTGACTTTGAGATTAAAAGTAATCAAGGCCCATAACCCTTCTTACCTTCTCACCTTAACTCTTATTCTTACACGATCCTTCGTCTCTCTCTCTCTCTCTCTCTCTCTCTCTATATATATATATATATATAGAGAGAGAGAGAGAGAGAGAGAGAGAGATGTTCATTTAAGAAATGGTAAATGTATGAGAAATAGAGAAGTAATCTTAGCCATTTATCTTGTCAACATTTGTGGCTTTGACCACGAAGCACCGAATAATTTTTTGCATGGTCTATAGAAGGTAGATGGATAGTTTCGTAAAATACGCAGGATGCGTTCACATATGAACTATACATTCATATGTGAATCAGTTAATTAGTTCATATGAGAATTAGTTAATTAACTAATATATGAATCACAAAAATTCATATATGAATTTGTTAATTAGTTTAACTGATTCATATATGAACTTACAGTTAATTAGTTCATATGTGAATCAGTTAATTAGTTCATATATGAATCAGTTAAAAGAGTTCAAATATGAATTACACTGATTCACATATGAACATATACTTCATATGTGAATTATACAGGTTCATATATGAACACAACCAGTGTATTTTGTAAAAATTACGAAAGTGTCCTTCTATTTTTGGAATAGCCGCAATTTTTGACCAGTCAAAGCCGAAATATTTGACCAGTCAAATCCGATCTTGACCGTATGAATGACTAGGATTACTTCTCTATTTCTCATATATTTACCACTTCTCAAATGAACCTAAGACTATATATATATCCGATAAGCTAAAAAACACTTCAAATAAGCAATCCCAAACACCCCCTTAATAGTGAGAAGTGTGAGAAATGGTTATCAACGTTGGATGAGAAATAAACGAACATTAGGATCACATATAACTAATTGAAACTCCTTTTTTAATATATTTTGGATGCTTTTAATGAATTTCTTTTTTTTTTTAATTAGATATGAAGTCATTAAATATGGTTATAAAAAAATCGACCCACTTTGAGATATATCCATAAAATTTTTGCACGTCAAGGCAATCCATATCTTGGTCACGAAAATCAAAGATCATGTGGGGTTAAAATTTATGGAAATCCAAAATATTCCTGTAGAAACCCCACAAATCAATCTCCAGAATATTTGCTTCATATTTTCACGTGTTTAATTTAAGATAGAAAAACGTCTCACGACGTCTAGATAAAAATAATTTAAAATGGTTTTTAAAAATTACGTTTTAAAAGTAGGGACGAAAAAAGGTACCCAATAAGAAACTCGATACTTGAACCCGGTTTGATCACATCTTCGAGTTGACCGGGGATGGAGACGGGGAATCCCTGAATTTAAAAACCGGGGATGGGATACCTCTCGTCCTCGACATCAACCCGACCCAATTATTAATATAAAATTATGCACATGTATGTATGTATGTGTGTATATATATATATATATATATATATATATTAATAGGCGAAGGATTATGTGAGAAGTTAAGTTAATGGTGAGAAACGTGAGAAATAGATGTGAACCGATGATCTCTTTTAATCTCAAGTCCTATGAATTGCGGCTTAGAAGGGAATTGATCTGGTGCATCTTATCTCGGTACATATCATTCTAATATGCGTTAATTTCTCATCCAACAGTCGATAATCACTTCTCACGCTTTTCACCGTTAACTCAACTTTTCATCGGAACCCAACCCTATATTAATAATAATAATGAGAGACCCAAGAAGTATATATGTAATATATAAATTTAATAAATACGATCAAATTTTGATGATGTAAACTTATAGAAAGAATTGAATTATCAGTTTGATTATTCATGGGGAACTCTTGGTGATAACAACTTGGTAAGAAATTTTAGTTATTAAGTATTATAAAGATATTAAATTGTGTAGACCGAAAAGATCACCAATTCTCTAAGTGGATGGGGATAGAATCGTATTCCCCGATTGGGATGGGGAATGGGGAGGGGTTTGGGATCCCGGTATTCCTCTGCTCTGTTGTCATCACTATTTAAAACATGTAGTCTATCTCTGAAGTACGATTTAAGATAGAATAAATAAACTTATTGAGCATTTTAACAAATTCTCCAAAAGTTCTTCAACATGAAGAATCAAAATTCAAAATTTTCAAAAAAAAATATTACATTCAATACCAATGGTTTCACCATTTTGAAGATTATAAATTAATTATATTATTAAAATATTTCATACATTTAATAAAATATTATTTTTTTCCGTTAGACCTTTAATTTCAAGGATTTTTATTGGTAGGAATAATGTAATATCTTTCTCACTCATAAAAAAATATTATTAGGAAGTTTCTCAAATCCGAAGAATTTACTTTATCTCTCATATTTTCTCAAATTTGAAAAAGGTTTTGAAGAATCTATTGCAACAAAAAAAAGTCTACATAACCTTCATTTTCTTCATTTGAAGAATTTGTTAAATATGCTATAAATGGTCATAAATGGGAAGGAACATTTTGTTAACCATGGAAGAAAATGATTCTCACCTCTCCAAACAAGATCTCACTTTTTTTCCTATGGTTTCTTTCTCTTTTTCCAAACAATATTTTCCAAATATTTTTCGTACCTTGTCGCTAAACATCTATAGAAGAGTTGCTTAACTTTTATAGAAAAAAAATGCAAAATTTTTGAATCCGCATCAACGTGTACATTGAATGCTGACATCTACATATTGGCCCGAAATTTATTTTTCGGGCTATGAATGCACACATGCAATGCAGATCTCCTTATATTGAGTGAAAAGCTATATAAACCATAGTTATTTGCTAATATTTCCAACAATTCTAATCACATATGAATTCTTCACAATAGCGTTGCGTTTTTTGTGTTGGTTTTAAAGAGTGAGGCCCTAATGCTTGAGACAAGGAATTTTAATAACTTGTTGCAAATCAGTTCAGCCGATTCCAAAACTTTCACTAGTTTGTTGAATTCTAAATCTTCATAAAAAACCTTAAGAAGTATTAACTAATATACCTGTTTGGTAAAAAGTCCAACAGACCATGGTCGTATGACATAAGGTAAAGGACGCTCTTTCTTTAGACGACCTCGACTAAAACGATCAAACATCCATTCGACAAATACCATCGTATGACTTGATTTCAGTTACTAATTGGCAGCATACGTTATATCATGTTTAAATGCAGGCATTCATGACCAGGGATTGTAACGGAAGACGTCATCAATAGCAATTAGCAAAACGGATGCTGTCATCAATAATCAGAAACGGTCATTCAAAGACTTGGAGTATAAATACGAAGCTGAAACCTCACATTGGGACATCTGATTCTCAGACCTTAGAAGCTCACAAATTATACTCTCAAGCTTGCTCAATCTCTCTTGAAGTTCATAAAGCCTTCCGCTGTTTGTCGTACAACGCACGACTGAAGTATGAATACATCCGACGCACGACCGACTTTATTTTATTGTATTATTTTACATTACATTTCATTTGTAACACCTGTTAACAAGGACGACGTCCCTGATTGACGTCCATAGTGCACGACGACTTACACTCGTCCGCGGTTTTTACCCACTTTAGGGGTTTTTCGCGTCACCAATTCTCTCGTCTTATTTACTTTATTTCTATTATAGTCGTACGATTATTGTCGTTACTTTCTTTGGTTGGATTAAGCTTCATGATTACCTTAAATTTTCCTTGGGAGATTTTTGGCATAAACAGTTTGGCGCCCACCGTGGGGCCCCATCCAAAGGAAATCTTCAATAATCTCACGACAGACTAACGTTTTCTCTTAGTGTTTTCTTGTCCAGTTATTCAGGATAATGGCATTCCAAGGAACTCAAGATCATATCGTAGCTCAAATGAACATGGAGCTAACAGTTGCTCGTGCTCGTATTGACGCCCTAACAACTCAAGCTCGACAAGCAGCTGAAACCATCGAGAATTTGAGAAACCAAAATGGGAACAATGTGATGGGGACTACAAATGCTTATGTTGGTACCTGGAATGTGCCCCCTCCATTGCCTAATTATCCTCGACCACCATCAATTAATCCTGCGACCTTCGCAATCCCAACCATGCCTATGGCCTCTATTCCATTCAATGGATATGCCTCTGATGCCTCGCAGCAGAATAGCCTCAATGGGACTGGTTATGTTTCATTGGGTACTCCAAATGGTGTTCCCTTAGATCCCGTTGCACAAAAATTAAAACTTCTGGAAGATCAAAATGAACGTGTCTTGTCGATGTTGGCCAAATTGCCGGGGGCAGCAGTTCCAGTCGATGTCGAACCACGTGCAGGATTTCAGGCGTCACCGTTCATTGATGAGATCGCGTTAGTAGATGTTCCAAAGAAATACAGCATCCCGACTTTCAATCCAAAATACTCAGGCGTCACGGATCCAATGGAACATGTCGCTCAATATAAGCAACTTATGTGGACTGTCTCAATACCGTACCAATTCCAAGAAGTTTACATGTGCAAAAGTTTTGGGGCGACCTTGACCGGGGCAGCTTTACAATGGTTAATAAATCTCAAACCTAAAACTATTGGGTCTTTTGTAGAATTGGTGAATCAATTCACTCAACAATTCGCTAGCAGCCGAAAAATGGAGAAGCAAACGAGCGACGTCTACTACGTCGTGCAGAAGAGTGGAGAGTTCATCCGGGGCTACTTTAATCGGTTCAACGCGGAGATGATTAGTATCCGTAACTGCGATGTAAAAACAGCAATCGAAGCATACAAACGAGGTCTGGATGATAGCTCCGGGTTGTATCTCGATCTTACAAAGTATCCTCCGGAAACCTTTGAAGACGTACGAGCACGGACGCTTGCTCATATGAGGGTTGAGGATGACCTTGCTTTCAGAAATAAACACTCGGACGACCGAAAAAGCTTAGGTGTTAAAAAGCCAGACTTCAAACCAAAGTCAACTAATCGATCGGAGCCTACTCGGCAGATTTCAAACGTTAGATTTGAAAAAAAAGGACCGGAGACTTCTAAATCTGTCCAGTATCCTAAGGTATCATCTTATGGTTTCCCTGGATCAGCTAAAGACTTCGTCGTGTCCTTGAAGCAACTTCAGCAAAACGTACGATGGCCAAAGAAAAATGATAAAGACAACGACAAGAAGGACAAAACCAAATGGTGTGACTTTCATAATGACTTTGGTCATATAACGGACGATTGCATCGCCTTAAAGAAAGAGTTGTCCTGGCTCAATTCAAAGGGTTACTTGCAAGAATTGATGGAAAAGAAAGACGCACACCCTACATCTCCAGAGCATGCTAAGGTGATTAATTGTATCACTGGAGGTTCTGACATTTGTGGAACTACATATTCCGCTGCTAAAAGACATGCTAGTCGCAGTCCCGACGACCGACCAATTCCAAAGGAGGCACGACTCAAAGAGTACGCAGAATTGGAGGCTATGCCCTTAACGTTCGACCAGACGGATCTTAATGATGTACATCAGAAGCATCATGACGGACTAATTATCCAATTGAGCATTGGGAATTGTCTGACCAAAAGGATACTCGTTGACGGAGGTAGTTCAGCTAACATTATTTTTTTTTTTGATGCAGTGAAAGCGATGGGTATCGACAAATCAGAGATTACACGACGTTCGACCACACTCGTTGGATTTAATGGTGGAGCGACAAACACCATGGGGGAAATCACACTCCCAGTATATGCTAAAGGGATCAACAGACAGACGAAGTTCAACGTTGTTGATTGCTCATCAGCTTATAATGTTATCCTTGGGCGACCTTGGATTCATGACATGAAAGTTGTGCCTTCGACGTACCATCAAACCCTGAAATTTCCCACGCAATGGGGAGTACAGGAAATTAAAGGTGAAAGAAAGGTCGCCAGAGAATGTTACAAAATTTCCTTGAAGCCCCCGAAGCAAACAGTACAACAATTACAGAACCAGGATGTTCCTGGGACTGACGACGACTATCGCTTGGAAGCTGTCGTCCTAAACCAGGATAAGCCTGACCAGATGGTTTATATAGGTTCGACGCTCGACCCTTCCTTCAAAAAGCAACTAATTTCTTTTTTGCAGGACCACTATGATTGTTTTGCCTGGACGCACGAAGACATGGTGGGTATCGATCCGAGTATTATTTCTCATAAACTCAACATCGATCCATCATTTAAACCCGTTCAACAGAAAAGACGAAAGTTTGCTCCTGAGAGGAATAAGGTTATCAACGACAAAGTTGATAATTTACTTAAAACAGGAAAAATACGAGAAGTCAAGTATCCAGATTGGCTCGCTAATGTTGTAGTCGTCCAAAAGAAAAATGGCAAATGGCGAGTCTGCATTGATTTCACGGACCTTAACAAAGCTTTCCCGAAGGATCCATTTCCATTGCCACATATCGACTCTATGGTCGACGCTTCAGCAGGACATGAGTTACTCACATTCATGGACGCATATTCTGGGTATAACCAGATATTGATGCATTCTGACGACCAGGAGAAAACAGCCTTCATGACGGATAAAGGTATTTATTGTTATAAAGTAATGCCTTTTGGTCTTAAAAATGCAGGTTCGACATATCAACGATTGGTGAATATGATGTTCAAAGAACATTTGGGCAAAACTATGGAAGTATACATCGACGACATGCTTGTCAAGTCGAAACATGCGGACGATCATATCGGACATTTGAAGCAGTCGTTCGACATCTTGCGTGAATACAAGATGAAGCTGAATCCGACGAAATGTTCTTTTGGAGTTCGAGCTGGCAAATTTCTCGGGTATATGGTCACACGACGAGGAATCGAAGCTAATCCAGATCAGATTAAAGCAATTGTCGAGCTAAAATCGCCCAGAAATTTTAAAGAGGTCCAACATCTTACAGGACGTATAGCAGCATTGAATCGATTTATCTCTCGATCATCCGACAGATGTCATTTATTCTATAATGTCCTACGCAAAAATAAAGGGTTCGAGTGGACTGAAAAGCACGAAGAGGCGTTGCAACAACTCAAAAAATACATGATGTCGCCTCCTTTTCTCTCTAAACCTGAGAAAGGTGAAGTCCTTCAACTTTACCTAGCCGTCAGCACTAATTCGGTAAGTGCAGTTCTTATACGAGAAACCGACGGACGACAACTGCCAATTTACTATGTAAGTAAGACTCTACTAGACGCTGAAACCAGGTATTCGTCTATAGAAAAACTCTTACTTTCATTAGTCATGGCTGCTAAAAAGCTACGACATTATTTTGAATCACATCCTATAATTGTGGTAACTAATTTTCCTTTAAAGTCTGTGTTAAGAAAACCCGAATTAACAGGACGATTAGCTAAGTGGAGTATTTACCTCAGCAATTTTGATCTGGATTTCAAGCCCAAAACGGCGATCAAGTCACAGGTATTAGCAGATTTCGTCTCAAATTTCAGTCCAGAACTGGAAAGTACAATGACGTCCGACAAATTAATTGTGACGACTTTGCACGACACTACATGGACGCTCGACGTTGATGGTTCGGCAAATATACGTGGCACAGGCTTGGGTGTCGTCCTACAGTCCCCACAAGGGGGCAAAATGGTATATTCCATACGATGCGATTTCAAAGCAACAAATAATGAGGCCGAGTATGAAGCACTAATTGCAGGAATCAAAATTGCTCATGACTTGGGGGCAACACGTCTGCACGTTCAAAGTGACTCGTCCCTAGTAGTTAACCAAATCAATGGAGAGTTCGCAGCAAAAGATTCAAGGATGATTGCCTATTATAAAATAGTCAAAGAAGAAGCAAAGAAGTTCAGTCACATTGTAATCGAGCAAATACCAAGAGATCAGAACACTCAAGCTAATGCACTGGCCAATTTGGGGTCAGCACTTAGTCGAACGACATTCGACAATATTCCAGTAGTTCATCTTGCAACCCCTTTCATCAAGGAGGATGATAATATTTCAGTCGCACCAATTGAAGAGGAAAATTCTTGGTCGGACGACATTCGGAATTACTTAGAGCACGATCAATTGCCCGATGATAGAATGGAAGCGAGAAAAGTTAGGTTTAAAGCATCAAGATACGTTATGATTAGAGGACAATTGTATCGAAGGTCTTCGACTGGTTTGAATCTGCGATGTATCACCAACAAGACGCAAGTACACAAAATTTTACAAGATATGCACGATGGAGAATGTGGAAATCACTCTGGAAGCCGCAGTTTAGCCAACCGGATATCAAGACAAGGTTACCATTGGCCAACGTTAAGACAAGATGCGACCAGGTATGTACAGTTATGCGACGCATGTCAAAGACACACAGGTATGTCACATAAACCTTCTGAACCTTTGCACTCGACTTTGATTCCATGGCCCTTTATGAAATGGGGAATGGATATTGTTGGGAAACTACCACCTGCCCCCGGGCAAAAGGTATTCCTTTTAGTTTTAACAGATTATTTTTCTAAATGGGTCGAAGCAGCGGCTTTTTCCCAAATCCGGGATAAAGAAGTCGTTTCTTTTATCCAAACTAACATCATTTGTAGGTTTGGAGTTCCATCTGAAATAACGTGCGACAACGGGACACAATTCATCAGTGACCGAACGCGAAGATTTTGTGAAGAAAGAAATATCAAGTTAGTAACATCGACGCCTCGATATCCACAGTCGAATGGTTTAGCTGAGTCGAGCAATAAAACTATCATTAATGTAACAACCTGAACATATTTTACATAATAAAATAACATTTATTACTAAATACTGTCCCAAGCTTACAATGTCTTTACTATCAACAATTACACAACTGAGTTTCTCAAAAGAATAGCTATGGCAGGAAGTCTTCTATCTCCTGCTTAAGCTCACACCTTATCTTTTTCCTTTATCTGCTATCTTGCGATAACCTGAAACAGAATTAAAGTTTCGAAACAGCGAGGGTTAGACCAAAAGGTCTAGTGAGTCCCCTCCAATCACTACTACACAGTTCAAATATTAATTAAAATATTTAAACATAACTGCATATATCTCAATACATGCCTACTCTTGAAAATCTCTTTAAAACATTTATGCTTTACATATATAAATCAATGTAATGACCATTACTAATCACTTTCTACGCTCGCAAGCGTACTTTCAACTACTGACCAACATTCCCGTCAAAGACGGTATGTCTGTCTCGCACTGCCTTATTTTAGGGACACACCCTAATGGCATAAACGGGCCACACTTCCCGACTTAGGTCAAACTTCTGACTCAAATGTACGCATACATTTGGTCCTGCAAGTATATAAAACAAGTTTATATACCCTGAGCATAAACATGCTCAACTAATTAAATCAAATCATTTGAAATAATTCTACTAACTTTCATATTATAAATGCGCAGTATATCAAAACTCACATTTATAAAATAACTGCTCAAATCATAAAAGATTTAGTTAAAATACTCACATTTAATTCCTTTGAATCAAACTCTGACTTCTATCAATTAACACCACCTACGATGGTATTAAAACAAAGGTAAGCTAACTTGCAACTAACACTCTTTCTTTCAAAAGACTCATCAATTGAAATCTACTGTTTTTAACCCAGTCAAAACCAAACTGATTAAAAACCTCTTGGACCAATTAACAAACTATCGGTCGAATCACACCACAGGTCGAACAAACCTTCGGTCGAGCAGACCTCCGGTCGAACAGACCTTCCGGTCAAGCAGACCTCCGATCGAACACATGTCCGGTCGAATAACACTACCGGTCTTACCTATCACCGGTCTTACTCATCTCCGGTCGAAGGTATCAATCGGTCTTACATAGCACCGGTCGAATGCCTCAACCGGTCTAATACCACATCGGTCTAATGCATAAGACCGATACCTCATCTTCCGGTCTTACTCAAGAACAGAGTCGGTTTACACAGTTCTAAACCCAGAACTCTTTTGATCGATTAAATCGATCAAATACACGGTTAAAAGCTTGATTAACACGTCTATTTACCGACTATAACATGCAGATAGAAGTATGAAGCTAAAAACATACCTCTATTTGACAAAACAATCGAATCCTTGTCGATCTCTTTCTCTTCTTTCTCTCTGCTCTTGCTTTCTCTTTGCTTTCACTCTTTCTTTGTTAGAAACTTAGTCGACTGATATTTGAGACATGAATCTCAAATATCTGATAATTTTGATTATATAAAACCAAATTTCCACTTTACCCCCCTGAACTTTGGGTCTCTCTTCACTTTTTCCCCCAACTTCCAAAATTAACAAAAATTTCGAAACTGGGTATTACATTCTTCCCCCCTTAAAGGAATTCCGTCCCCGGAATTCTATCGCTAAACAACTGGGGATACTGAGATTTCATATCTGCCTCTACTTCCCACGTAGACTCTTGCCCTTGGTGAAATTTCCACTGAACTTTCACTAAGCGAATCTCTTTGTTCCTCAACTTCTTTATCTTGAGGTCTGTAATTGCTACAGGCTCCTCAATATAACTTAGTTCCTCATCTATTTGAATATCTTCTAAAGGAACAACTATATCTGCTTCTGCCAAACACTTCTTCAGGTTTGACACATGAAACGTAGGATGAATCCCACTCAAACTTGCTGGTAGATCAAGTTCGTAGGCCACTTCACCAACACGATTAGTGATGATAAATGGTCCAACAAATCTTGGTCTTAACTTTCCTTTCTTTCCAAATCTGATCACCCCTTTCCAAGGTGAAACTTTCAACATTACTTTATCTCCTATCTGAAACTCTATCGGTTTCCTTCGTCTGTCAGCATACACTTTCTGACGATCTCGAGCAATCTTCAATCTTGCCCGAATCTGATCAACCTTATCAGCTGTCAACTGTACAATTTCTGGTCCGGCTAACTGACGTTCTCCCACCTCATTCCAACATAGAGGTGTTCTACACTTACGACCATACAAAGCTTCAAAAGGAGCTGCTTGTATGCTAGCATGATAACTATTGTTGTAGGAAAATTCAATCAACGGCAAATGAATCTCCCATGAACCTTTAAAATCTAAAACACATGCACGAAGCATATCTTCCAACGTCTGTATAGTTCTTTCACTCTGACCATCTGTTTGCAGATGATAGGTCGTGCTCAACTTCAATTGAGAGCCTAATTCCCTTTGTAAACTTCTCCAGAACGCTGATGTAAATCGAGCATCCCTGTCTGATACTATGGACGACGGTACTCCATGCCTTGTCACTATTTCATCGATATACAATCGAGCCAACTTTTCTAGTGAGTACGTCTCCTTGATCGGTAAGAAATGGGCTGACTTTGTGAGTCTATCCACTATCACCCAAATAGCATCATGCCCCTTAGGTGATCGTGGTAACCCCGTAACAAGATCCATAGTAATCTCGTCCCACTTCCACACTGGAATTTCTAACGGCTGAAGCTCCCCATAGGGTCTCTGATGTTCAGCTTTAACCTTTAAACATGTAAGACATCGTTCAACAAAATGAGCAATATCTTTCTTTAAACCTGGCCACCAATAACTCTGCTTCACATCTCTATACATCTTATTAGTTCCAGGATGAACTGAATACCGAGATCTATGAGCTTCTTCTAACACTTTCTGCCTCAGATCTCCTACTTTTGGGATCCATACCCGCTTATTAAAACACTTTACTCCTCGATTGTCAACTACTAACGAGTTAACAATCCCAACTATCCTTTCACTTTTCAAATTTTCTGCTGACACTGCTTCTTCTTGAAACTTTATAACTTCTTCCAAGAAATTGGAAACAACATCAACTCTAAATGCTACAACCTCTGCTATTTCTCCACGCTCTTTACGACTTAGAGCATCTGCTACCACATTGGCTTTTCCTGGATGATACAAAATTTCACAGTCATAATCACTTAATAACTCCATCCATCTACGCTGCCTCATATTAAGCTCTTTCTGATTAAACAGATACTGAAGACTCTTGTGATCTGTATAAATCTGACACTTGATCCCATACAAGTAATGTCTCCAGATTTTCAAAGCAAATACTACAGCTGCCAACTCTAAATCATGAGTCGGATAATTCTTTTCATGCTCTTTTAACTGACGAGATGCATAGGCAATCACCTTGCCTTCTTGCATTAACACACATCCCAAACCCAACTTTGAAGCATCGCTATAAATAACAAATCCTTCCGACCCATTGGGTAGAGACAAAACAGGAGCACTACTTAAACTTTCTTTCAACTTATCGAACGCTTCTTTCTGAGCTTCTGCCCAAATAAACTTAACATTCTTTCTGGTTAAAGCTGTTAAGGGCGTAGCTATTCTAGAAAAGTCCTGAATGAACTTTCTATAATAACCAGCCAAACCCAGAAAACTTCTTACTTCAGATGGCGATTTCGGTGCTTCCCACCCTTTTATGGCTTCAATCTTAGCTGGATCAACCTGAATCCCATCTTTCGACACCACGTGTCCTAAAAACTGAACTTCTTTCAGCCAAAATTCACATTTTGAAAACTTGGCATACAACTTTTCACGCTTCAGCAATTATAAAATTGCTCTTAAATGAGTTTCATGATCTTCTTTAGAACGTGAATAGATCAATATATCATCTATAAAAACAATGACATATTTATCTAAAAACGGACTACACACTCTATTCATCAGATCCATGAAAGCTGCTGGCGTATTAGTCAAACCAAATGGCATAACTAAAAACTCATAATGTCCATACCTCGTACGAAACGCAGTCTTAGACACATCCTCCTCTCTCACCTTCAACTGGTGATACCCAGAGCGCAAATCTATCTTTGAAAAGTAACTCGCTCCTTGCAGTTGATCAAAAAGATCGTCAATCCTGGGAAGCGGATACTTATTCTTAACAGTCAACTTATTAAGCTCACGGTAATCTATGCACATTCTCATAGACCCGTCTTTCTTCTTAACAAACAAGACTGGCGCTCCCCAAGGTGATGTACTAGGGCGAATAAACCCCTTATCTAACAACTCTTGCAACTGAGTCATCATTTCTTTCATCTCTGCCGGTGCCAGTCTGTACGGTGCTCTTGCAATTGGCGCTGCTCCAGAAACTAAATCAATACGAAACTCTACTTGCCGATCAGGAGGCAAAGTGCTTAAATCTTCCGGAAATACTTCTGGAAACTCACTGACTACCGGAACTGACTCCAATCCCTTCTTTTCTTTCTTAGCATCTATCACATAAGCTAAGAATCCCTCACACCCTTTTACCAAACATTTCTTAGCCTTAATCATAGAAATCAAACATGAATTTCTATCCCTTCGATCTCCAAATACTACTATCTCTTCCTTTCCTGGTTGCGCTATACGAATCAATTTCTTATTGCATACTATATAAGCATCATTAGACGCCAACCAGTCCATTCCCACAATAACATCAAATTCTCCCATACCCATTGGGTACAGTCGAAGTGGAAATGCTTGTCCATAAATGACAATACTACTCCCATCATATACTTCTTCTACCAAAACTTGACTATTATCAGCCACTTCTACTTTCAATTCACTCTTAAGTTTCTTAGGTTTCACATTCAATTTATGCACAAAATTAGGAGACACAAAAGAACGATTTGCTCCTGAATCAAACAACACTTTTGCATAATTTGAATCTATAAAGAAAGTACCTGTAACTACATCAGGTATCTCCGCCGCTTCTTCTGCTGACATGTTGAAAACTCTAGCTCTGACTTTAGCTGGCTCTCCCTTTTTCTCACTTCCTTTTTCTACACTTCCTCCAACTGTTCCCTTTTTCAACTGTGGACAATTGGGCCTAATATGATTAGAAGATCCACACTGGTACCAAGACCTCAAATTCTGACAGTCCCGAGCCAAATGCCCAACCTTCCCACACTTATAACAGCCCTCTTGATTAATCTTGCATTCTCCCTTATGCATTCTATTACACTTACTACATGGCTTATTTTCAAACTTACTAACAGAACGTTGATCAAACTTAACAGACTTAACTGGCTTGAAATCACGAACTGTTCCTTCCCACTTTCTTTTATCTCCGCTTCGCTCAGTGGCTTGCCTGTTCTTTTCCTTCTCTCTCATCTCCGCTGCATTAACATCCATCTGAAAAGTCAACGGTTCTTTATTCGAGACAAATTCCCGAATATCACTTCTTAATCCAAAGACGAAACGTTCTACTCGTCTTTCTTCATTCGGAACATAGATTCCTGCAAATCTAGACTTTTCAATAAACTTGGTCGTATACTCTCTGACCGACATTTCTTTCTGTTCTAAGCCCATAAATTCTTCTTCCAGCTTCTTAACTGCCGCCAAAGGACAGAACTGTGCTTTAAATACTTTCACAAAATCATGCCAAATCATCTCTTTAGCTACTGACGATCCTTGACCTCCAGATTCTACATCCCACCACATTACTGCTTCATCCTTTAGCATTGACAAAGCGTACACTACTTTATCATCTTCAGCACATTTACTTGTATCAAAAGCTAACTCCATACTCTTTATCCATCTTAACGCTACTACGGGATCACATTCCCCTTTATACGAAGGAGGCTTGCAAGCAGCAAACTCCTTGAAACTACATCCTCTTCCTGTTACGGCTTTAACTGACACCATGGGTCCTGACTGAGGATGACTACCCATAGCAGTTACTGGAGATTCTGCTACTTCAGTCGCTACCTTATCTTCACTCTTTTCTTTACTTACTGAAACTTCATTATTACGCTGAGCAAGCAAAGCGTTCAAAGTTTCTTGCAACTTTCCCATTTCTGTAGCAAAAGTTTCTTGTGTAACAAAACCTTGCGTTCTACCTCTACCACGGTTACCCGTCTGCTTTCGACCCCTCACAGAAGCCGAACTTTCTTGATGAGACTCTTCTTGCTCATCTCTTATCTCTACACTTTCATTCTGACGAATACCACGACTCGTCTTCCCACCTCGAGTTCCCACATTAGAAACTCCTATCTGAGTAGCTTTTTTCTGAACTGTTTTACCTTTAGGTCGACCTCGACTCTTTCCTTGGATAGCAGTCGGGTTGACATTAGCTAATTGCTCTCCGGCAATAACTTCATTCTCTGGATCCATTTCTGGATTTACTACAGATCTACTCCTGGTCACACGCTCAGACATAATTCTGCTAAGAATAAACATAAGATATTCAATCTCACACACTACACATTACGACAGTTTAAGCAAAAGCATGTACTTGTAAATTCACAATTACACTGGCCAAATGGAATCCCAAATTTACCTTACATGCTAGTCCTTACTACCTTAATGTCATCTTCTTACGGTCTTCCTACTACTCAGTTGTGCTTCTATTATCTCAGTTTAAGTCTAGGCCCATCCGGTCACCTAGATCCCTTAAACTAGTGCTCTGATACCAATTGTAACAACCTGAACATATTTTACATAATAAAATAACATTTATTACTAAATATTGTCCCAAGCTTACAATGTCTTTACTATCAACTATTACACAACTGAGTTTCTCAAAAGAATAGCTATGGCAGGAAGTCTTCTATCTCCTGCTTAAGCTCACACCTTATCTTTTTCCTTTATCTGCTATCTTGCGATAACCTGAAACAGAATTAAAGTTTCGAAACAGCGAGGGTTAGAACAAAAGGTCTAGTGAGTCCCCTCCAATCACTACTACACAGTTCAAATATTAATTAAAATATTTAAACATAACTGCATATATCTCAATACATGCCTACTCTTGAAAATCTCTTTAAAACATTTATGCTTTACATATATAAATCAATGTAATGGCCATTACTAATCACTTTCTACGCTCGCAAGCGTACTTTCAACTACTGACCAACATTCCCGTCAAAGACGGTATGTCTGTCTCGCACTGCCTTATTTTAGGGACACACCCTAATGGCATAAACGGGCCACACTCCCCGGTACGAGCAGGCGGGTCACACTTCCCGACTTAGGTCAAACTTCTGACTCAAATGTACGCATACATTTGGTCTTGCCAGTATATAAAACAAGTTTATATACCCTGAGCATAAACATGCTCAACTAATTAAATCAAATCATTTGAAATAATTCTACTAACTTTCATATTATAAATGCGCAGTATATCAAAACTCACATTTATAAAATAACTGCTCAAATCATAAAAGATTTAGTTAAAATACTCACATTTAATTCCTTTGAATCAAACTCTGACTTCTATCAATTAACACCACCTACGATGGTATTAAAACAAAGGTAAGCTAACTTGCAACTAACACTCTTTCTTTCAAAAGACTCATCAATTGAAATCTACTGTTTTTAACCCAGTCAAAACCAAACTGATTAAAAACCTCTTGGACCAATTAACAAACTATCGGTCGAATCACACCACAGGTCGAACAAACCTTCGGTCGAGCAGACCTCCGGTCGAACAGACCTTCCGGTCAAGCAGACCTCCGATCGAACACATGTCCGGTCGAATAACACTACCGGTCTTACCTATCACCGGTCTTACTCATCTCCGGTCGAAGGTATCAATCGGTCTTACATAGCACCCGTCGAATGCCTCAACCGGTCGAATACCACATCGGTCTAATGCATAAGACCGATACCTCATCTTCCGGTCTTACTCAAGAACAGAGTCGGTTTACACAGTTCTAAACCCAGAACTCTTTTGATCGATTAAATCGATCAAATACACGGTTAAAAGCTTGATTAACACGTCTATTTACCGACTATAACATGCAGATAGAAGTATGAAGCTAAAAACATACCTCTATTTGACAAAACAATCGAATCCTTGTCGATCTCTTTCTCTTCTTTCTCTCTGCTCTTGCTTTCTCTTTGCTTTCACTCTTTCTTTGTTAGAAACTTAGTCGACTGATATTTGAGACATGAATCTCAAATATCTGATAATTTTGATTATATAAAACCAAATTTCCACTTTACCCCCCTGAACTTTGGGTCTCTCTTCACTTTTTCCCCCAACTTTCAAAATTAACAAAAATTTCGAAACTGGGTATTACAATTAATTCACTCAAGAAACGACTTAAAGCTGCCAAAGGAAAATGGGTGGAAGAATTGCCTTCCGTTCTATGGGCTAATCGTACGACACCCCGTACGTCCACAGGATAGACTCCCTTTTCCTTAGTTTATGGATGTGAAGTTGTGTTACCTATTGAGGTACGACTACCAACTTCAAGACATACGTCCGTCGAGCATAATTTAGTCGACCTAAGTTATGACCTCGACGCTTTAGAAGAACTTCGAGAAGCTGCTCACATTCGTATGGCGTCACAAAAACAAACTGTCGAACGACATTTCAACAAAAATGTCCAGGTCAAAGTTTTTCAAGAAGGTGACTACGTCCTACGACGAGTGTTTCAAAACACTCAAGAACCTAATGCAGGTAAACTTTCTACTAAATGGGAAGGTCCTTATCAAATCTCTAGTGTCGTAGGTAAAGGAGCTTATAGAATCCAGACCCTTGATGGTCAAAATATCCCACGAAGTTGGAATGCAGTTCATCTAAAGAGGTATTTCTTTTAAATTTGTGAAGTAAGTTTCTTTTAATTATTTTTTAAAATTACTGACTTAAGCATCGGAGGTTCGTTGGTCAAACCAACGACCACCCCGCTAATGTTGTTTTCCGCAGGGACGCACGACTTCTTTAAGAAAATTTCTGTGTCGAGTAAAACTCATGTGGTCATCCGTATAACATTCGACATTAATAAATTAAAAAAGTTAAACTATGCATTTTGGTATTCAATACTTAGACTTAAAAACCATTATTTTGAATTGCCCGAGGTCGATCGGAAGTTTTCAGTTGATACATTTCTTAAGTAATGCTATAGTTGAATGACTGGTGTAATTGATTATCTACTTAAATTATTCGACGAATGATTATCTATTAAAAAGGATAATAAACATTGATAAGCAAAAAGAGTTTTCGTTTCATAGACCGTCGAAATTACAAGTGCAAAAGACAACCACGTATGGTCGACCTTCAAGTAAAAGATTCAAAAGAAGCTAAGTAGGAGGAGCGCCAGATTGTTCCTGAACAACGTCCGTCACCTGAGGATCAACAGTCTGTTCCTGCACGACGTCCATCATTGATACCACCTCCTCTTCTCCTCCTTCGCTCCCATCCAATTCGTCGTCCTCGTCGAGATCCCTTTCAATACCCACTTTCTCAAGATAAGTCTTGAGCTCTTCGGCGGGCGACGCCATGGGATTCTTCCCACTCAGATGACGTCTCATCAAAGCAGCCCTGGTTGTGAGACGGGAGAAGGCTTCAAGTTGTTGATTCTCCTCCTCTAAATTTTTGACGTCGCCCTCTAAACTCTCGACTTTCTTGAGGAAGGACGTGACTTCATCAGCAGAGGCAGCAGCGACAGTAGTGGCCTTTATTTTCTCGACCTCCAGTTTGGTCGTTATCGCCTCGAGCTCAAGGACGCGATCCCTAAACTCAATCTTCTCATTTTGAGCCTCGACGAGTTTAGCCTTAAGGCTCTCGACCTTCATTTTCTCGGCCTCGACCGCCTCTAAGGCGACCTTCTGTTTTTCAAGAGCCTCGTCGGCCCTTTTTTGTACGTCAGGGAAGGCCGCCCTAAGACCTTCTGTCTGAGCGTAAAAGCTCAGACACGCTTGAAAAGCCTGCAAGACAATAAAGAAAAGATTAAAAAACATAACAAGTAAGTAACAAAGAAAATAAAAAATAATATAGGCTTACCATGAAGGAAAGACCAGCAGCATGTGCCCCCGTATCTTCGACCCGAGAATCGTTGTAACGATCGCGGAAGGTCGGGAGAAGAAACTTCCCCAAGTGTGGAAAAATGACGTCCCTCTCAAGGACGTCATTAACCATGAAGTCAGATGGGAGAGTAACTTTGAATATTGTCTCTCCCACCTTTTCCTTGTTCTTCTCTTCCTTTGAAGAAGAAGAAGGAGCTTCGAAGATGGGCTTATTAGCGCCCGACACCCCTGACAAGGGAGCATCCTTCGTCACCTTGGTCGAGCCTTCAAACAAGACCCCAGCAACGGTGTCCTTCGTTAAATTCGCCCCTGAAAGGGACGACAGAGTGGCATCGCTCGTCTTCTTTGGTGAAGTCCGGGATTTGCCTCGAACACGTCTTGGATCTACCCCTGCGGGAGGATCAGATCTCTTCTTCGATTTCTCTCTGCCCTGACGGGCAAGCTCCAACTGTTCGGCCCGTCTTTGAGCAGCCGACTTCGTAGATGAATCTTCTGGACAAAATGGAAAAATTAGAAAGGACATGAAGTGCAAAATCACGAAAATGTCATTAAGCGACGTACCAGTCATCTCTCCTTCTCTCCTTTCTTCTCTTTCTCCTTCTTATTTCTCCTCTCCTTGATGAGAACTATCGGTAGGTGTAACTTCAGTGACTAGAACGACTTCGTCCTCCTTGTCGTTCGACCGAAGGGAGAAGGAACGATCGGCAATACTTCTCTCTAAGATTCTTTGAACCTTGTTGAGAGAATCCCTCCTTGGCTTCACTACACTGAAGTCGATCACTGCAAAACAAAGAAAAACATTAGGCTAAATCGCACGACTAAAAACGCACGACAAAAACGCACGACAATAAACCTACCTGATTCGTTCCAGCCTGACGACAACCATTGGCTGTCTTCGTCACTTACAGACGCCACTTGAAGGAAAACATACCGATGTTTCCATCCACGGTCGTTAACCGCGGTGTTAAGTATTAGTACATTATCCCCCTTCGAACGTGGAAACAAGCTATACCGGTGATAACTATCCGGTCGCACACTATAGGCTGTCAAAAGGTCGTTCACGTTGAACGGTACCTCCCATTCGGCCGTAAGACGATCGATCACCTGGACAATACGCTAGAATTGAAGCATCAATTGTCCAGGTGTCAAGTCAAAGGCATCTAAAAACGCCCTTACCAAAGGGCTAAAAGGCCAAGAGAAACCTATCTTAAAGGGGTACTCGTACAAGACACAATATCCCTTCGGAACCTCGTCCGGCCTTAAATCCTCCGGCGACACTAGATTTATCTCATCTGGAAGCTTAGCCAAACTCTTAAAAAAATCTATGTGTTCTTCTTCTCTAAACAAACTCACTGGTTCACTCGACATTTGAAAGTCAGGGACGTTAAGAGTTGCACACCAATAACTCAAAATATCCCAAGCTTTCCTAGGTTTTTTAGCTATGGATTTCTTATGCATAAATCAACACAAAAGAAGGACTGAAAATCGTACCTTAAATAACAGTCTAAACCTCGAATTTAGAGTGGAAAGGATTCTGATCGCTCGGAAATCTCGCCGGAGATATATATTTTCTAAGAAACGTAAGCGTAAAGAAGGAAATGATTGACAACAATCCTTATTTATACTGTAAATTTAGAAACTGAATCGACCGAGAAAATAGATCGCCAATCGTCAGTTGACACGTGTCACCCGTGTCAGACGAAACACTCGAGTACGTCTTTCAAATGCATGACACCTGTCCTTCATTTGCTGTCATATTTTGTATTTTGTTAAGAGTGACGTCATATTCTAGTTGGAAACGAACCGATTTAGTTTTATTAGAATTATTCGCGTTTCTTTTATAACACTTGTCATGACTTTAATTTAAATTTCAAAATTGTCGCTTGAATTTTAAATTTGGGGGCAAACTGTTTGGGTAAAAAGTCCAACAGACCATGGTCGTACGACATAAGGTAAAGGACGCTCTTTCTTTAGACGACCTCGACTAAAACGATCAAACATCCATTCGACAAATACCATCGTACGACTTGATTTCAGTTACTAATTGGCAGCATACGTTATATCATGTTTAAATGCAGGCATTCATGACCAGGGATTGTAACGGAAGACGTCATCAATATCAATTAGCAAAACGGATGCTGTCATCAATAATCAGAAACAGTCATTCAAAGACTTGGAGTATAAATACGAAGCTGAAACCTCACATTGGGACATCTGATTCTCAGACCTTAGAAGCTCACAAATTATACTCTCAAGCTTGCTCAATCTCTCTTGAAGTTCATAAAGCCTTCCGCTGTTTGTCGTACAACGCACGACTGAAGTCTGAATACATCCGACGCACGACCGACTTTATTTTATTGTATTATTTTACATTACATTTCATTTGTAACACCTGTTAACAAGGACGACGTCCCTGATTGACGTCCATAGTGCACGACGACTTACACTCGTCCGCGGTTTTTACCCACTTTAGGGGTTTTTCGCGTCACCAATTCTCTCGTCTTATTTACTTTATTTCTATTATAGTCGTACGATTATTGTCGTTACTTTCTTTGGTTGGATTAAGCTTCACGATTACCTTAAATTTTTCTTGGGAGATTTTTGGCATAAACAATACATTTTCTTCAAAAAGAAAATCAAAGTAAATTATTTGTTTACACTTGTTTCAAACCAGAGTGTTTAGTTACCAAAACATTGTACTTATGGGTGTTTGGTTCATGTAGAAAAATGAAAATGGGAATTAATTTTTGTTTCCTCCTTATTCACTTGGAATAAAAATTTGGATTTGTGGAAGATTGGACCCATTACATTATATAAAATCAAACTGTTACTTTTATGTTCAATACCATTAATAATTGCTTAATACCTCTAATCAACATCCTTTTTTTTGTTGTTACTTGTAATAACCGTGTTTTTATTGTAAATAAATCCAAGTTAAGTGGGTATAGTGTGAAAAGTGGAAGTTTGGGGGACCCTTGGATAAAATTTGGGAAAAAGGGTTAAAACCCCTAAAACCCTCAATTCCTCGCTATTGAATACTAGAGGCGGCTAGAGAGTGAGGAAAGGGACGATTGGAGATTTTCGTTAAAACTTTGAAGAATTTGGATTTTGTAAAAGCAATCAAGGTATGGTGATTCATCTCCATCAAGGTAATCATTCCCTCATCTAACTCTTTTAAGCTAGACCTGGCAAACGTGTCGTGTCAGGTTCGTGTTGGGTTCAAAGTTGAACGGGTTGAAAGTGTCTAACCCTAACCCAACCCGTTTAATAAACAGGTCAGAAAATCACAACCATAACCCGACCCGTCTAACCCGACACGACCCGCCTAACCCGTTTAACATTTATAAAACTAAAATTTAAAAATCGAAAATTCACAAAAGAAATACAAATACAAAACTCAAATTAAAGCATTAGAAATCCAAATTTTATAGTTTAAACTTATAAATTCTAACCAAATCTAAAACAATAAAAATCAAAGCATTAAAAAGAAAACTTATAATACATATAAACGGGTTACTCGGGTCATTTTTGAGTTGAAAATTTTGACCCTGACCTTACCCGTTTAATTTTCGTGTCATGTCGTGTCAACCCGTTTACTTAAACGGGTTGAAATGTATTACTCAAACCCGTTTATTTCGTGTCGAGTTCGTGTCGGGTTAGTGGGTCGGGTCAGTTTTTGCCAGGTCTATTTTAAGCTTTGGATTCATAGGTTATGTAATAACCGTGTAATTTAATAAGATTTGGGTGTCTTGTGCCCAAAACTTCTTTATGGAGGGGCTAGTTGAAAAAAAAGGAAAGTAGGGTTATTTCCTTTCTCACCCTAGCCGCCAATTGCCATTTTGGGGAGAATAGCAAAGAAGTCAGGGAGCTTAGTGTGTGTTCTTGGTGTGGAGGAAAGCTAGAGGGTGCGAAGGATTTTCTCGTCATCATCGTCAAGGTATGCTTCTAGTATTTCTCTTAATGTTAATCGAGTTAGTAGGATTTTGCTATGTAACGCCCGGAATTTTCGGTATGCCTTTCGTTCGTGCCTTTTCAAGTTCTGTATCTCTGGGTTTAAATATTTATTATGTACCTTCATTCTTCCAATCATTCGTGGTTGTGTCGCGGCTTGAAAATCAAATTTCGGAGGCCGAGGGGGTGTTCGACGACAGTGCCACGCGATAGTGACATGGTCACAATCGCGGGGGTATTCTCGCGGGGGCCTCAGTCGACTTTCGGTACATTTGGGGCGATAGTGTCCGGCGATATTGACATGTGTCACTATCGTGAGTCACTCTTGCGCAGAGGATTGTACCCGCGAGAGTGCCATTGGCACAATCGCGTGGCACACTCGCCGACGTGGTCTGACCCTATTAAATGATGGTAGCGGCTCTTGAAATAATTTATCTGATTTTAGGGGTTGCATTCAATACGATTTCTACCAGTTTTTGGGTAAGGTGTCATCTTCCATTCCTCCCACTTCATTAACTTCTCTTCCATCTACCTCTAATGTGGTTTATGTACTTCTCTTTTAGGTTTATTAATGCTCTAGGGAAGATCTCAAGTATTCTACCATCTCAAGATCACCATCCTCTCATCTAGGGTTCTAGGGTTTTAATAAGATCCATATTGTGAGTTCATACTTCCATTTTCCAAACCTTATATGTAACACCTCAAAAATCAGAGTAAATTAAAACCTGGAAACCTGATAATATGACGAAAGTAAATCTATTAACTTCCCATAAATGGAGCCAGTCTTTAAGACTATACAATCCTATACAAGGATTTTATCAAAAGAATGGGACTTAACAAATGCCCAACAACAATACTAATTAACTCCAAAAACCTCGAGACTCAAAACTCGTCTCTCCAAAAACCCCGACAACCCACCGCTAATGGAAACCTAATACACATACCATTTGAGAAAAAGTGTCAGACTTAAAGCCTGGTGAGAACATACAGTTTATAAGCTCAAAAAGGATAAAACATAAGTATCATACGAAATCTTTTCATAAAGGTTTAATTCGTAAAGATAACATTTCGCCACAACCGGGCCTCTTCGGTCCAAAACTCTTAAACGGTGATAAAAGGACCATTTTACCAAGGATAGTGGTGTAACACAAAGTAGACCACAAATCCGAGTTACGAGCTAAACCAATTGGAATCCGCGGATACGAATCACAAAGTCCGTGCTTCAACGTGAGATCAAGCCCCAAGCGTAAAACCAAGGTATACTCCTTCGCTAGGATCACCATGAACCATGGCTAGTATCCGGCCTCACATAACCGTACCAAGTTGCCCCCGAGGAACAGGTGATCCATAGCTACAAATTTGGGGAATGTAACATCCCAACAAAACAGTCTACTCTAAAACCTAGGGATCCACTAGTAATGGTAAGGACTCGTCACAACAACGTATGTGACCAACCATAAATAAACATATGGTTACAAACACATTTTTATAAACAAAATGTTATTCCCAATTCAACTTCTGGTAAGAATGAAAATCATTTAAAAGAAGTTCCTTTGAATATTTCTTTCGCATAAACGCACAGGTAAAACATCATTTTACTTTTAAAATAAGATAAGATCAAAAAGGTAACTTTTGATATGTATACAGTTTAAAATGATAGTAGAAACTCACCTCTGTTTCCTTCTTCTTAACAAGCGCTACCTATGATAACACCGAAAGAATCGGTAAGTCGAAATACAGATAAACCTCTCGTTACTTGAATAGGACTCAAAGACACAGAAGCTAACAACTTAACAGAACCTAAACCGGTCAAAGGACAACTCCGGTCTACAACAACACCGGTCGAACAACCTCCGGTCGAACGACCTCCGGTCGGGCGCAACCCCCCGGTCGAACCATCTCCGGTCGAAGGGCACCGGTCGAAAGCATTCGTCCGGTCCTTCACTCATTCGGTCGAACGCTCATCGGGTCAAAGGACTACCGGTCGAACGACCATCGGTCCCTTGCCCATCCGATCGTCTTGTTCATCAAGAACAGTACGATGCAGAACCCAGATTCAACCTAGATCCAAATGAGAAATACTCAGATCTCAAAATGGAACGGTTCAAAATCTTCACAACGAAATTCTATACGGCTAAAAGTATTCAGATCAAAGCATTAAGCTAGATTCGTACCTCGATTTGCCCGAAACGATCGACCCAAAAACAAAGCTTCTCCTGCACTCTTCCTTTCTCTCTGACTTCTCAAAACCAAGAACTGATATTTGTGATATAAATCAAAATATCTAATTTGATTTGTATTTATATAGCCCAAGTTACAGAATACCCCCTTGAACTTTGGGTAAAGGTCAACTTCTCACCCAATCCCAAAATTCAGGGTGTTACAATCCTCCCCAACTTGGGAATGATTTCATCCCCGAAATCCAACTATACAAAGAGATGAGGATATCTACGCTTCATATCCTCTTCAGATTCCCAAGTCACATTTGCTCCTCGGTGATGCTTCCACTGCACCTTGACCAAAGTGACTTCTTTATGACGCAACTTCTTAGACTTTCTCTCCAAGATGGCGTCGGGTTCTTCCACACAACGGTTACCTTCGTCTACCCTCAGCTCTGAAAGGGGAATGACGTTGTCTTCTACCGCCAAACACTTCTGGAGGTAGCAGACGTGAAACGTGTTGTGTATTCTACTCAACTCCGGTGGCAGTTCCAACTGGTAGGCCTGCAACCCTACACGCTTAAGTACTTTGAAAGGTCCGAGGAAACGAGGACTCAGCTTCCCACGTTTTTCGAACCGTATAATGCCCTTCCATGGCGATACCTTAAGCATAACGCGATCGCATACCTGGAATTCCATCGGTCGCCTCTTCTTATCGGCATAGCTCTTCTGACGATCTTGAGCCGCTTTCATCCTCTCTCGAATGCACTTGACCTTATCGGCAGTCTCTTGCACGATTTCAGGTCTGGCGAACTGCTTCTCTCCCACTTCCAGCCAACACACGGGAGTCCGACACTTTCGCCCATACAATGCTTCAAAAGGTGCCATCCCAATACTCGAGTGGTAGCTATTGTTGTAAGCGAACTCCACCAAAGGCAGGTGAGAGTCCCAACTACCCCCCGAAATCGATGACACAAGACCTCAACATGTCTTCCAAGGTTTGGATTGTTCGTTCGCTCTGCCCGTCGGTTTGCGGATGGTAAGCCGTACTCAACTTAACTCGCGTACCAAGCTCTTTCTGAAACCCATCCCAGAAGTTCGAAGTGAACCGACTGTCGCGATCCGACACGATCGACAATGGTATTCCATGCCTCGAGACCACCTCATCGATATAAAGCTTCGCCAACTTATCCATCGGTAAAGTCTCGCGCATAGGCAGAAAATGAGCGCTCTTCGTCAATCTATCCACTATCACCCAGATGGTATCGTGTCCCCGAAGAGTCTTAGGCAACTTCGTCACGAAGTCCATGGTGATATGCTCCCACTTCCACTCGGGAATCTCTAAGGACTGAAGACTCCCATACGGTCGCTGATGTTCGGCTTTGACTTGCGAACACGTCACACAACGCTCAACGTAACGCGCCACATCAAGCTTCATCACCGGCCACCAATAGTGCAACTTCAAGTCCCTGTACATCTTCGTACTTCCCGAGTGAATGGAATACTTGGACTTGTGTGCGTCTTCTAGCAACAGCTCACGGTTTCCCCCAACCTTGGGCACCAACACACGACCACTGAACAGTTTCACTCCGCGGCTATCCTCCGTTAAGAGTAAACGCTGTTTTGTCATGACTTCCTCTTTGAGATTCTCTTCTAACAATGCTTCCATCTGAGATGTCTTGATCTTCTCAACAAGACTAGACACTAGCTCGATTCTTGAATGGGTAGCCCGAATACTCCCGCTATAGTCCTTCCGACTTAGCGCATCGGCCACCACGTTCGCCTTACCGGGATGGTAAAGCAATTCACAGTCGTAATCTTTCAACAACGCGAGCCACCGCCTTTGCCTCATATTCAGCTCTTTCTGACCAAAGACATACTTCAGGCTCTTGTGATCCATGTAAAGAGTACACTTCGTGCCGTAGAGGTAATGTCGCCAAAGCTTCAAAGCGAACACCACCGCTGCTAACTCCAGATCATGGGTTGGATAATTCTGCTCGTGTATTTTAAGCTGCCTCGAGGCATAAGCGATCACCTTGCCTCGTTGCATCAACACACAACCCAATCCCATCTTTGAAGCGTCGCTGTAAACCACGAAATCTTCCGACCCTTCAGGTAAAGTCAAGATCGGAGCTTCACACAACTTCTTTTGAAGGATCCGGAACGCCTTCTCTTGGGTTTCGGTCCATTCAAACTTCACATTCTTCCGAGTCAGAACTGTCAAGGAAGAAGCGATCTTGGAAAAGTCTTGGATGAATCTCCTGTAGTATCCCGCCAGACCCAAGAAACTTCGGATCTCTGACGGACTCTTAGGAGGCTCCCAATTCATCATAGCTTCAATCTTGGAGGGATCTACTTTCACTCCATCTTGAGGGACTACGTGCCCCAGAAATTGTACTTCTTTAAGCCAAAAGTTGCACTTGGAAAACTTGGCGTACAATCTTTCTCTTTTCAACACTTCCAGAACCTCACGTAGATGCTGTTCGTGTTCCGACTCACTCTTGGAGTACACTAGTATGTCATCAATGAATACAATGACCGACTTATCGAGGAAAGTTCGGCACACTCTATTCATCAAGTCCATAAACACCGCTGGTGCGTTCGTCAGGCCAAAAGGCATTACAAGGAACTCGTAATGGCCGTAACGTGTTCTGAAAGCCGTCTTCGGAACATCTTCTTCTCTCACCTTCACTTGGTGATAGCCTGATCGTAAGTCGACTTTGGAGAAACAATCCGCTCCTTGAAGTTGATCGAACAAGTCGTCTATTCTCGGAAGCGGATACCTGTTCTTCACTGTAGCTTTGTTCAACTCCCGATAGTCGATGCACATTCTCATTGTGCCATCCTTCTTCTTGACAAATAAGACCGGAGCTCCCCAAGGTGACGAACTCGGTCTTATAAATCCCTTCTCAAAAAGCTCTTGGAGTTGTGCTACCATCTCTTGCATCTCCGACGGTGCTAAACGGTAAGCTGCTTTAGCGATCGGTGCAGCGCCTGGCACAAGATCAATCCGAAATTCTACCTGACGATCGGGTGGCAACCCGGGTAAGTCGTACGGAAAGACATCTGGATACTCCCGCACGATCTTCACATCTTCCAGCTTGGACTTCTCTAACTTGGCATCGATCACATAGGCTAGGAAAGACGAACATCCTTTTACTAAACACTTGCGTGCTTTTGCCATTGTGATTATTGCCACTTCACCCTTTCTCTTTTCGCCATAGATGACCACGACCTCTCCAGAGGGGTTGGGAAGTCGAATCATCTTCTTGGAACACACGAACTCGGCCTGATTGTTTGACAACCAATCCATACCGATTACAACATCAAAACCCCCGATTGACATTGGTAGCAGATCGATCGGGAATTCTCTTCCCTCGATGCTAAGAGCACACTGCTTCAGAACTTCGTGGATCAGAATTTGCCTACCATCTGCTATTTCTACCACTAATGCATCCTCAAGACTAGTAGTGGGCATAGCAAATTTCTGACGGAATAATTCAGATACGAAAGAGAAACTAGCACCCGTATCGAACAAAATATGAGCAGGTACAGAGTTTATAAGAAAAGTACCCGATACCACATCAGCGGATGCTCTAGCCTCTTCAGCCGTCATCTGAAATGCTTGACTCTGAACCTTAGGAGGGTTCTCCTTCCTTGCTGGCGCGCTACCCGACACAAGCTTCGGGTAATCTCTCTTTACATGCCCCGGTGCCTTACACTCGTAACAGACGATTCCACTGACCGGGCAATCTCTGACAGTATGACCGGGCTTCCCACACTTATAGCAAACTTGAGAATTGTTGTAACAGTTACCGTGATGCTTGGTTCGACACCTCGGGCACCACTTAGCTTCCTGATAATTGCTGAAGTTGCGGTTCCCAACAAAAGGTCGGGTCTGCTTGGGAGGTACTGAACTGTTCTCCCACTTTCTCTTTTCAGGCACCACCACTGCCTTTTCAGATTTGCCCTTCGCGAACATCTCTTCCATAAATTGAGCTTCCTCCACCATCTCTCGGAGGTTAGAAGCCTTCAAATTATGGACCATGGATTGCATGTCCGCAGGCAAGCCGTTGAGATAAGCTTTCATCTTGTCTTTCTCTGTTGGGGCAGCGTGCCCCAACAGACCCAGCTTCTCCATAAACTGACGGGTGTACTCCCTCACCGTCAGGCTTCCCTTCACCAAGGACCGGAATTCTTTCTCAATTCGGTCCATGGTCCTCTCGTTGCAAAACTCCTCTAGCAGCTTCTTCTTGAACTCGGCCCATGACAACTGAGCCAGTACTTCCGGAGATAGAGTGGATTGGATGATATTCCATCAGATGAGTGCAGTGTCCCTCAGCAATTGGGTACCAAACCGCACCCTCTGATCATCACCACATTCGAAAGAGCCAAAAGCTTGCTCAACCGCTCGGATCCACTTAACGCACACCACCGGGTCGTCAGAACCGAAGAATTCTGGCGGTCCGCAACCCAGAAAGGACTTATAGGAACAACTCTTCCTTTTCCCCGGAGCTTCAGAACTCCTGCGCTCTACTGCCGTGACCCTTATACCATCATCACCAGAACCTACTACGACGTTCTCCACCACCGTCTCACTTCTCCGATGGTTCACGTCGCGGTCCTCTATCGCTTTTAGCAGAAACTCTTGCTGCTTAGCCATCTCTTCTCTCATTGCCAACATCACGCTGGCCAACAACTCTGACTGGGGATTAGCATCACCGATAACTGGGTGAGACGAAGCCAGGTCTACTCGCGGAATGACCTCTGGCCCCTCACCTAGTACCTGTTGAACTGGCGGACGCACGACAACCTCAACTCCTTCCGGCCGATCAGCTGTGGAGGTTGTCGCTTCCAGACCGTCAACACGAGTACGCGGTCTACCACGCGTATTCCCCATGCTGAACAACTTCACAGAACAAAGAAGGAGATAAGAGAGAGATAGGAAAAACACGAAAGGAAAACGTACTATCACATTATCAATTGTCATATCAACAACAAATCAAGGACTCTTACGTACAATATCCTCATAATAACATTAGCTAAGTGAAATTATGAACATACAACATATAACGGTTCTTGTCACCACCATTACAACGCCTGATAAACGTACTTTCCGTTGACTCTAAGACTAACCCATCTTAGGAGCTCTACCTAATTCTCGCGGATCATTTCTTAGTATACGCAGTCTAAGTCTAGACATCTTACATTCATGCCTAGTTCGCTTAAACTAGAGCTCTGATACCAACTTGTAACACCTCAAAAATCAGAGTAAATTAAAACCTGAAAACCTGACAATATGACGAAAGTAAATCTATTAACTTCCCATAAATGGAGCCAGTCTTTAAGACTATACAATCCTATACAAGGATTTTATCAAAAGAATGAGACTTAACAAATGCCCAACAACAATACTAATTAACTCCAAAAACCTCGAGACTCAAAACTCGTCTCTCCAAAAACCCCGGCAACCCACCGCTAATGGAAACCTGATACACATACCATTTGAGAAAAAGTGTCAGACTTAAAGCCTGGTGAGAACATACAGTTTATAAGCTCAAAAAGGATTAAACATCAGTATCATACGAAATCTTTTCATAAAGGTTTAATTCGTAAAGATAACATTTCGCCACAACCGGGCCTATTCGGTCCAAAACTCTTAAACGGTGATAAAAGGACCATTTTACCATGGATAGTGGTGTAACACAAAGTAGACCACAAATCCGAGTTACGAGCTAAACCAATTGGAATCCGCGGATACGAATCGCAAAGTCCATGCTTCAACGTGAGATCTAGCCCCAAGAGCAAAACCAAGGTATACTCCTTCGCTAGGATCACCATGAACTATGGCTAGTATCCGGCCTCACATAACCGTACCAAGTTGCCCCCGAGGAACAGGTGATCCATAGCTACAAATTTGGGGAATGTAACATCCCAACAAAACAGTCTACTCCAAAACCTAGGGATCCACTAGTAATGGTAAGGACTCGTCACAACAACGTATGTGACCAACCATAAATAAACATATGGTTACAGACACATTTTTATAAACAAAATGCTATTCCCAGTTCAACTTCTGGTAAGAATGAAAATCATTTAAAAGAAGTTCCTTTGAATATTTCTTTCGCATAAACGCACAGGTAAAACATCATTTTACTTTTAAAATAAGATAAGATCAAAAAGGTAACTTTTGATATGTATACAGTTTAAAATGATAGTAGGAACTCACCTCTGTTTCCTTCTTCTTAACAAGCGCTACCTATGATAACACCGAAAGAATCGGTAAGTCGAAATACAGATAAACCTCTCGTTACTTGAATAGGACTCAAAGACACAGAAGCTAACAACTTAACAGAACCTAAACCGGTCAAAGGACAACTTCGGTCTACAACAACACCGGTCGAACGACCTCCGGTCGAACGACCTCCGGTCAACCATCTCCGGTCGAAGGGCACCGGTCGAAAGCATTTGTCCGGTCCTTCACTCATTCGGTCGAACGCTCATCGGGTCAAAGGACTACCGGTCGAACGACCATCGGTCCCTTGCCCATCCGATCGTCTTGTTCATCAAGAACAGTACGATGCAGAACCCAGATTCAACCCAGATCCAAATGAGAAATACTCAGATCTCAAAATGGAACGGTTCAAAATCTTCACAACGAGATTCTATACGGCTAAAAGCATTCAAATCAAAGCATTAAGCTAGATTCGTACCTCGATTTGCCCGAAACGATCGACCCAAAAACAAAGCTTCTCCTTCACTCTTCCTTTCTCTCTGACTTCTCAAAACCAAGAACTGATATTTGTGATATAAATCAAAATATCTAATTTGATTTGTATTTATATAGCCCAAGTTACAGAATACCCCCTTGAACTTTGGGTAAAGGTCAACTTCTCACCCAATCCCAAAATTCAGGGTGTTACATTATACATGTCAAAACATTATATTTTAAACTTCTATATATCTCCTTGGTTTTGATTCATGATTATCACATTTTTAACCTAACTTGAGTTTTGGGAGATTTTAGGGTTTCTATCACTTTCAACTAAAATGAAGTGTTCCATCTTATATGATGTAATATAAGGTTTTACTTGCACATTTATATGGGTCACTTGAAAGAAAGTATATAATCTCATTTTTATGATTTTCATTCTTATCAATAGTTAAACTTGGAAATGCATTTTTGGAAATAAATGGTATTGAGGACTATTTGTTTAACTATAGTTCGTCACAAATGAAATTGTGACAAGTCTAGACTATTACTAGTGGATCCATAGGTATTGAGTCGTATTATGTTTGGGATGTTTTTCCCCTTTGTAGCTAGTTGAGACATTGGGTCCTCGGAGGCAATTTGGTACGGTTATGTGGGACCGGTTACTAGCCATGGACCGTAAATGTAATCCTAGTGAACGAGCATGACTTGGTTTTCTCGGGTGCCCTCCCCCACATCTTAGTACGGACCAACATTGTTCGTGGTCATGGTTCCAAGTATTTAGCTCATAACTCGGATGGTGGCTTACTTGTGTGTTCTGCTACAATCCTTGGGAAATCGGGTCTCCCCCGTCATCGCAAGATGTAATTTTGGACCGAAAGGTCCTTATGTGACTAATATTTCCATTTTAAACTCAACTCTCTTGAAAAGACTCTCTTTTGTTACAATTAATCTATGTTGCATTTAAATTATAAACTGTATATTCTCACTAGGCTTTAAGCCTAACACTTTTTTTCTCAAATGATGTGTATAACATGTTCCTTTAGCGGTGGGTTGCCACAGGTTTAAGTGACGAGCGTGGGGCTTGAGGCATTTTTTGAGATGATTAGATATTTGGTGTTTCGGCGTTTAGACAATCTCCTTATTTTGTGAATTTGGGTTGACAACCGATGTAATCAAGATAGTACCTGTTTAGATTAGTTTGTTGTTGATTTCCATTTTCGTTCTCAGGTTTGTAAACGCTTATTACATTTACCCAATTTGGGTGGTTTATTCCAAATACAAACGTCATATTGCCAAATTTTCAAAATTTTAAATTACTCTAAATTTTAGAGTGTTACATGCTAGTTGCTTAAGATGATTGTTATTGAGAAATTCTTGAATCTCTAATTAGAAGTATTAATTTAGGGGGTTTTGGTTGGAATCGTGTTGTGAGGAACCCTATTTACCTAGAGATCTGTTGATTTAAATCGACCTAAGGGAGGAGAATGACTAGAGTTTCTATTGTTAATGTTGGAATTAAACCCATTCGATCTGGGTTGTTCGGTTTCGAGAGTCGCGAACGGTTGAGGCATTCCTTGGACTTCGGTGTTGGATAGACGCAGACACCGGGGAAACCCAGGCTTGTTCGAGTCGGGCGACCCCGGGGAGGGAAAACCCGGGCGACCCCGGGGTGGGGGAGTCCCAGTCGACCCCAGGCAGCGGGAAGTCGGGCGATCCCGGTCGTGTGCGATTTGGGTGACCCCGGTCATAGTAGACCTTGAGTAGATTTCATTCTTGTTTCGGGATCAAGGGTTATTCGAATTATAATCCGATCCTTTTCCTAGTAGCGTAGATTTCGAGATTTCCCTCATTTTGGGATTTATTTGTGTGATTTACCAAACACCTTACTTTGTGCCTTAGGAATCTGTGATCTGGGCAATTTCAAGTGTGAGGATTTTATCAGGACGTCATGTGAGTTTTCTGAACTAAATTCTCTCACGATGAAGAAGCTATGTTTTATGTATATGAGATTTAACTACAAGCTTTGAAATGATGATGCTTTATTTATTGCATGCGAGGTATGTTTAAATGCTAAAGATATTTCTATTGTTGTGGTTTTAGTGGAAATGTATGCATACATTGTCAAAAGTGTGTTATGCTCAAAGTCGGGGTGTGTGTTCCGCCTGTGCTCATACCGGGGGGGGGGTGTTCCGTTTATGCCATTGGGGGTGTGTCCCAAGTAAGGCAGTGTGATCCAGACACGATGTCACCTTCAGGTGGCGGTAGTGTGAGCCAAAACGCGTATTTGAAATGTAAATGTTTTTGCAAAGCTGAATTGGTTTATTTTAATATAAATCTTTTATTTGATTGCTTGAGCTTGAACTGTTGTTAGAGGGGACTCACTAGACCGATGGTCTAACCCTCGCCCTTTCAAAATCTAAAAACCTTTTCAGGCAGGCGTGAGATAGGAAGAACATATAAGGTAAGGAGAAGGTGTGATCTGGAGTTGGCTAGAAGACCGTCATTCTAGTTTATTTTTCCTTGTAATCTCAGTTATGTAATATGTTGCCTTTCCGCCAACCTTAAGACTTATTGTTGACTTGGGACCGTTCCGGCGTAAGATTTCTTTATATTGTTATTATGCTCGTTTGGTATCGTTTGAGATGTTACAGGTTGATAATGGTAGATTTTATGAGCAATAAACCCAAGTTGTTTGGTTTGTAGCTTGACTGTTGAATTGATAAATTTTGTGTGGATTGGGATTTAGAGAGTGTTGTTGTATTTATATTAAGGTTTAAAATCAACCTAGAATCGACTATTTCTGGATTTGGAATGTATTTCATATGAGAGGTTTTATGTGCTTGGGAATCGCCTTGGGAGAAACCCGGTAGTGATTTCCGGGAAGGGCTGAAACCGGTTATTGCCTATTTCCCATATTGTGGGAAACCTGGGTGATGTTGTCCCGAGCGAGGAACTGGTAGAGCCGGGTGTGGGAGAACTCGACATAGAAACCGGTAGTGTCAGTTGTAAGAAAACCCGGACCAACCGTGATTTGGGGTTGAAACCCGGGTCGTGGCTATTGGGATTTCAAGAGAACCGGGCAATGCAGAAACCCGGGAATGAGAATCTGGGAGAGGCCGAAACCCGGACGGGAATGTCTGGATTGACTAGGATTCGGGTGTGGGATGTCCAAACAGTCGATCTACGGGCTTTGTCGAATGCATTTCGTGCGATTCGTCGGTGCTATGCAACGAGACCCGTAGTGACTTTAAGAGAGTCTCGAATTGTTGGGAGTGTCGATCCGGGTGAGATATTCGAGTGACTTGCCACTCTCGTGTGTTGTTTAAAATGTAGGTGCGCGGTTCAAAGATATTTCTTTCAAACAAAGAGAGTCTAGTGCGGATGCCTGGTGAGTTTCTCTTAATCTCTGTTAACGGGTAATCATAGGCGCGGTTGTTTATACTACATGTTTTTATGTTGTTTATAATGTGCGTAATAACGGGTGTTGTTTTAAAGGCAAGTCTCGTGGGAGCGTGTATACGATAATTTATGTTGTGCATATGGGGAGTGTGACCCATACTAAATATATGAATTTGTTTCATATATTTAACTTCAGGGCGGGTGTGTGCTCTAACACGTTGTCACAAGTGTATGCGTGATCAAAGCATGAGTCGACC
Organism: Arctium lappa; assembly: GCA_023525745.1. Lineage (NCBI taxonomy): Eukaryota > Viridiplantae > Streptophyta > Magnoliopsida > Asterales > Asteraceae > Arctium > Arctium lappa. Next base: position 51,552,593 of record CM042064.1, read on the forward strand.
ATATAAGTTGTGTGTATAAAGATCTTGACTTAAGTACGATTGCTTATAAATGCTTATGAACCCCTTTTGTTATTATTTGTGGCACGATGTGGTTGTAGAGGGATTTCACTAGACCTTATGGTCTAACCCTCGCTTTTCAAAACTAAAATCTTTTTCAGGTAAGCAGGTAGATGGGGGCTCGAGTAAGGGTAAGGGCAGGATGTGATCTTGGAGCTTGTGTTAGAGGAGATTTATATTTTTGATAAATTATGTTAGACGGATCCAGTTAGACTTATGTTTTAAATTTCTCAGTTGTATTTCGGTTTATTTCCACGAACCTTGAGGCATTGTAACTCGTACGTGCGACTTGTTATTTTGGAGCCGTTTTGGCGTTTATCCTTTTAAATTTAGTAGTTTTGGTGCGCTTAAATGTGTGGGATGTTAAATTACTGCTAAAAACAAGTCATTACTTGCTAGGGGTGCTCACGGGTTGGGTTGATCGGGTTGAAGGGTTTTTAACAACTCAACCCAATATAGGCGGTTTGAAAATTTTACAACCCAACCTAACCCAAGCCGTTCGGGTTGATCGGGTTGGTCGGTTTGTGTTTAAACAAGATGAAATCAAATTTAGAAATATAAACATAAAGGAAACATTTCTTTGAAATACAACCGAATGACCGATAATTCATGAGTATGTAAGTTCATCAAAAATATTACGATATTACATATAAAAATGTATAAACCAAATGATAATATGTCAATCAACAACAATCGTTTTAGACGTCTCCAACCTCGATGTTTTCGCTTTCTTGGCCTTGAGGTTGGTAGTGTCATTATCAACCATTTGGTACAACTTATTCATACTTCTTAAATCTTAAATATATCACATTTAGTTAATTTTTTAGTTTGCACATATATATATATATATATATATATATATATATATATATGTGTGTGTGTGTGTGTGTGTGTGTTTACATTTATTAAACATATATACAAAGGAGTTATATAGAGATGAATAATAGATTGAAAATATATGTAAATCAAGAGGGTAGGCAATAGTGTAATTGTCTAATTTACATATTAATAGAGACTTAATAATCATATTAAATCCACAAAATAAAAGGATCGGGTTCATCGGGTTGGATTGGGTTCAAATAAAAGTAACCCGATATCAACCCAATACCTACGGTTTGAAGATTTTACAACTCGATTAGACATCGGGTTGGTTCGATTTGAGTTATTTCGCGTTGGGTTGGGTTGGGTTGGTCGGGTTTTTGAGCACCCCTATTACTTGCACAACTAGGCAAAAAAAAATATTACTCGAAAATAATTGTTTTTGAAAGTCTGATTTATCATCGCTACTTGTAGGGGTTGTTTGTTTTTTAAAAAATAACTCTTAATGACTCTTAAGTCTGAATCGTTCAAACCTTTTTACACACAACCTCTTATTAATCATAACTAAAATAAGACTTCAGACTTTAGACCTATTAAAAAACAAACGGCACCGTAGAGTGCATTCTAGAGGTGGCAAAAGAAAATTTGAAGCATATATAAGGTGACATATATGGACCCATTTATTTGTAAATTGGTTATTTTGTGTTATATTCTAGATTTAATTTGTCAAACTAAGAAACATGGTTATAGAAGCTTAAATGGGTCAAACGTATTGATGCACGAAAATTAATGTTTTAAAAACCGGTTTTTTAGTTGATCTGGTGTGGTGACCGATTCAACCGGGTGGTTGACTCGGTTTCAAGAAATTTTATGTATTTTTCATTTTCTTGCATATAAAACCAAGAATTTGATGCCGACAAGAAATTTTATGTATATATAAAACCAAGAATTTGATGCCCACAAGTTAAAACATTAAAAATACACATAACAAAAGGTTTTACATCAATCCAAAAACATTTAAAAAAAACACATAACAACAAGTTTTACATCAATCCAAAAACATAAAAAACACAAATATAAGAAATTGATTTTTTTAACCGGGTCAACCCGGGTTTTTACCGGTTCAATTAGACCGGTTCAACCGGTTCTATCAAAAAACCGGCGGTTCAATCAGGGTCGTAATTGACCCGACCTCTTCACCGGTTCGACCGGTCAGGTCAACCGGGTTTTTTAAACATTGACTGCAGGGATGTGGATGGTCTAATATCCGTCTCTCAACTCTCAAGCGATTCAAAGAATCAAGTTCTAATCCCGGAAAGCACAACTTGTTCATAAACGGGTCATATGTTTCCTTCCAAAAAAGAAAAATATGCCTGATTAATGTATAAAACTATAAAAGCGTTTTACAAGTATCAGGTACATTATATATAAAAAACAGTAATATCATGATTTAAAAAGAGAAAAGTTCAAAAAAACCCAATAAACTATCCTATTTTGAATGGTTAAGTCTTTGAACTATTTTTTTGAACAAAAAACCATTAAACTTTCTCACTTTAAATGATTAAGTCCCTCAACTATTTTTTCGAATAAAAAAACAAATTAAACTTTCTAATTTTGAATAATTAAGTGCCTAAGTTTTTTTTTTAAATAAATAAACCATCAAACTTATAAAAATTGGTTACCTTTTTTGAAAGGTATCTTTTTAAAGGTACCCGCAACTAACTGTAAAAGTTTTAAAGTAAAAACAAATTTAAATCAATTTTATCCTTCTCAAACTATACGCCATTTAAATCCCTCAAAGACAATCGTATCGTTTCGCCTCGCCACTCCCCGTTTGCCCTAAAGTTGTATGTTCTCTATATCGCCTAACACGCTGTTGTCCCTGCCATCGATCTCCCTCTTTTTGATCTATTTTTTATCTATCAAATGAGGAATAATCAAAATATAACTGATTACAAGTAGTTTTTTTTAGTTAAAATGATGTAAGTAATCATTTTTTAGAAGTTCAATGATTTAATTTATTGAAAAAAATGTTCAGAGACTTAATCATTCAAAATAAGAAAATTTAATGGTTTTTTCATTCAAAATGAAAAGGTTTAATGGTTTTTTCATTCAAAAAATTAGTTCAGGAACTTAATCATTCAAAATGAGAAAGTTTAATGGTTTTTCTTATTCAAAAAATTAGTTTAGAAACCTAACTATTCAAAATGCAACAGTTTGTTGAGCTTTTATAAACATTTTCCCATTTAAAAAATATAATTAATTAAATATATTCACCCACGATTCACTTGGAAAAGTAGGTAAAGAGGAAAAAAGTTGGATGATGGTGGAGTTCATCAATGGCATCCATGAATTCTTTTTCCTACTTTGAATTTTGTCCTGCACATACAAATATTGCAATTAAATGTTTATTCAAATAAATTATTAAATGTTTATTCAAATAAATTAAAAGGTTATTCTGTTTTATATATTTTTAACTACATAGTTAAATATAAAAACTTAATAATTTGTTAATTAAATATTTTTTTACCTTATTCAGATTAATAAACAATTTTAAACAAAAAGGACAAGGTAAAAAATACCATTTGATGAAAAGAATGTTAAGATCTCAATTGTTCTTAAAAACTCGTCGTACATTCTCCGTGCTGAGTCATTCGACAAAGATTGTGTCTCACGCCACGTTAAGCCCGTGACACGCCATGGCCTAATGCGCAGTTTTCTTAATGCGATATTTGATTTTTCTTTACTATTTTAATGTCTTATTTGTTAGTTTTTAATATATAACCTAATTTAACTTGCTTACTAGTATTGACTCATTGAGTAACAGTACAAAACATATGTTTTTATATATAATATTATATATGAATTAGAAATTTGAAGCCATAAGTCACGCTTTGAAAAACGTCATAGCTTCGTTGTGGCTCTTAAGGCTTGAGGGTTGGCCTCGTCTTATGCCACACCTTACGCCATTTAGAACATTTATATTTAACGATAATTTAGGTGTTGTTTGGTTAAAGGTATTAAACAAAATTCAATAAGAATGATAATAAAATAAATTATTCAATATAATTTGTCCATTCCCTCATAAGCATTGGCGGCTGTATATATATGTTAGTGGGGGATGGGCCCCATTACAAAGGAAAAAAGATGAAATTTTTAGGGTAAAAATTTGTATATTTTTGCTTTCTATCTTAATGTTCCTCCAGTAAATTTTCATCTGGGACCTCATTAACCAAAAAAAGTGTCTCGAAGTCAACCAAAAAACAAAATTAACTTTCGAAATCGATTAAAAAACCAAAATAGCCCTTCGAAATCGACAAAAAAACTTAAAAATCCCTTAAAATCAACCAAAAAAAACTTTAAAAAACCCCCGACACGTTAGATTTAGACTAAAAATACATCGGACAACTTTACGGACATTTAAGTAACCTTGAAGGTGCCCCCACCAGGAAAAAATCCTGGATCCGCCACTGCTCATAAGTCCAAATTTTTATTTCAAGTTAAACTGGAGGAATATAAGTTCATTCTTATTTTCATTCTCTTTCATTTTTATTGAACTTTTTATCAAAAAAAAATTCAATATTTCACTTGATATATAGTGCATAAAAGTCTTTAACAAATGCTTAACTTATTAAATTACCCTTTAACAAAGCACAAGCTTGAAAAAAAAAACTTGTGACCAATTATTAATTTTAGAGTAAACTTCAATTTTGGTACTTGAGGTTCAGTGATAAGTCTGAAACTAGGACCTGGATTTTGATAAGTTTAGAAAATCATCTTTATGCTTTAATTTACTCTGAAAGTGGTTCCGATCAATAACTTTATTTATTTTATTTGTTAAAGCGAGGGACATTTCAATCTTTTCATCAAAATCTTTAATCTTTTCTTTAAAAATAACATGTAATTTTATTATATATTTTCTTTTAAGAAATAACAAATTTTAGATTGTGAGATGAATTTTATAATAAAATAAAAATATATAAAATAAATATTACGTTATTTTTTTGAAAGAAAATCAATTTTTTTGATGAAAAAGACTGAAATGTCTTTTGCTGTAACGGAGAAAATAAACAGAGTTAGTGTCGAATGACCACAAAAATGATTTCTAGAATTATCAAATTCAGGTCCCACTTTCAAAATTTTCACTAGGCCTCAAGGACCAAAATTGAAGTTTACTCTTAATTTTTTTTAATTTATAACAATTACTACCAACAAAAGACCATCTCCCTTTCCTAAAAACACATAAATTCATAAAATAAAATCGATAGATACGAAATAGTAATTTATTTTGCTGCATTGTGCAAGTACATTTGTAATTATTATTAACGAACTAATAAAATTTTAAAAAATTTCTTTTTAAATACAAACAATGTTTTTTAAAACTAATATATAAAGTGTTAGTTTTAAACGATATGATCATTGTGTTATAAACTTGTACATAACATTTTTTTAGTTGGGATTATAATTGAAAAAAAAATGTTTTTGGTTTTTGCATTTAATATTTTTATTTAAATTTTGCCGACTACATTTTTTAAAGTTAAAACCAAGTAACTGATAATTAAATTTTGATTACCCTTTTCCTTCCAATAAAATTGACTGCAAGTGAATAAATTAAGCATGAATGTTGTAATTGTTTTCAGAAAATTATCGTCTCGATTGCTTTATATAAGATATGCATGTACTAGACTCAACTTCTACTCATTTAGTTACAAACGTAAGATTCTTATTCTGACTAGAAAATAAAAATCGTGGTCCTCAGATCCATATATTAACGTACCACTAGTAACAAAAATATAAAGCCTCACGTGTGATCGTTTGATATTTTTGACACTTCCCTAGTGAAAACAGACTTAATAATTGAGAGCCGTTTACCAAAATAAGAACCATAATTTATCTGTTAACCAAACTATACCAGATATTAAGGTGTTCAATGAATTTTTACTTGTAAAAAAGTCTAATCCGTTGTAACCCACTTTTGTATCTACAAAGGACATTACTTTTGATTTCACCGTCACACTTTAACTTTTTTAAAATTGGCAAATAGCATAGTCGATGATTATGCACGAATTGGGTCTTCAATTTTCGTATGCAGAGAAAACTTAAAATACAGATGAATTAAACAGAGTTGAGGAGAAGATCCTATAACAGATTCCCCAAAATTTCTCTAAAATAGAGAATTAAAACTCAAAATCTCAAATAAAATAAAATAAAATACATTCAACTCCAAAAGATTATTCTTTTTGAAAATTATAACACTGATTATGTTCTTAAAATATTTTATACATGTAATAAAATATTATTTCTAACATTTAACATCAAAGTTTCTTATTGATGAAAATGTAATAAAAAAAATTTCTCTCATGATAATAATTTTTGATGAGTTTTTCAAATTTGGAGAATTTCACACTCTTTTTTCATGTTTCTTTTATTTTGAAAAATCTGTTTAAACAAAATTTTACTTAAAATCTTATTTTTTTCATTTATTTTATATTTTATCACAAACTTTATTTATTCATACACTTTCATTAATCAAACCAACAAAAAGCACTACCACAAAAAGTGGATAAATGAATTTCTTACATATAATTGCACTCTATTATATCATTAATGAGAAATAACCCAAAATGGGAAGATGTGACGGTACAATAATGTGAATTGTTTAAACTGCCCTTCACCTTTTAAATAGTGAAAAAAAAAATTAGTAGTATTAATATAGCGTCTTCATTTTTTATAATTTATAAAATTGTGATAACTTTAAGAAGTAATGTATCGTGTTTTATTTTACATGATTTTTTTTTCTATCTATAGCTTCAATTTAGTGTATTGATTAACATATATTTTTTCACCATATTTACATTTGTTTTACGATGTGAATTTTTTTTATGTGTTTATTGTAACAACCGGTTTCTAAAATAGCTAATCTAAAAAGTTTGGGAGAAAAGTGATCAAAACCAAAAGTTTGGAGGGGGCTAAGTGTAAGTTGGCATTAAAAGGGGTTAGCCTAGGGAATTTCTCATTCATTTTGTTGGCCGCTGAAGATTTGGAGAGGCAAGCATAGCAGGTTGCGATTTGGAGAAGAGGAAGAGAGGTTTTGAAGTTTTGGACATTATCACTTCTTCCAAGGCAAGCTCATAACTCTCTCCCTCTTTATTGTTTAGCTTAGAAATTTCTACCCTTATTGTGATTTTTGGGAGTTATTGATATTGATGATTGAGTGGTCAGTTTAGTTTACGGGGTTTGGGTATCGCCTATTTTGGTATTGCATTTAATCGATCGAGTTTGGGGGTGGGGAGAGAAGCTTCGGTTCGGCGAGAGTGTGAGGGGATCATCCCCGATTGTGGTATTCTTTGAAGGGAGTCGATGTTTGCGAAAAAGGAAAACCCTTACTGCAACGTCGGCCCGGGCTTGTTACAGTCGGGCGAGGGTTGGAATGGACACCGGGGCGACCCCGGGTTTGTTGTGACCGGGTGACCCCGGGAGTGGGGGGTGACCCCGGGCGGGGTATCGACCGGGAGATCCCGGATGTGTCCCGACTGGGTGACCCCGGGGTAGGGCCGACGGGGTGATCCCGGGGTTGGGCCGACCGGGTGATCCCAGGTTGTCTCAATCCGGGCGACTTCGGGAATGGGTCAGTGAGTGAGTGCCTTTAGGTTCAGATAGGTTTAGGGTGAGAGTTTTAGCCAGTGTCTTAGCATCGATAAAAAGGGGGGATTATTCCTTTATTTGTAGAGCGTAACCAAGTGTTTGATCAGACGATTCTATTTTGATATTTAGGGAATTTTCGTTGTGCGACAAGTTCAAGTGTTAGAATTTTAGCACCGGACGTCAGGTGAGTTTTTCTGAACTAAAACCTCACATGAATTTGAAACTATTTATGCTTGCGAGTTTTCTATTTAAATGCCTTGTGGCTTTAAAGTGATTTAAGACATGTGGAGGTTATTTAAAGAATATCTATAATTATGTGAGCTTTATGTACGTGAGTTTTCTTTTAAACGTGGTATATGTTTTGTATTGTTGGTTAAATGTATGCATACATGGTTGTGAGCTGTATGGCCAAAGTCGGGGGGTGTGGCCTGCCTGTACTCATACCGGGGGGTGTGTCCCGTTTATGCCGATTGGGAGGTGTGACCCATCAAAGGCAGTGTGAGACAGACACGCTGATACCTTCGGATAACGATAGTGTGCGCCGGAAGCGAGCATTTGATTATGGTTTTAAATTTCAAAGTTGAATGGGTTGAGTTGATTATAAACTTTTCTGTTGTTTATGTTTTGAATTGTTTTGGAGGGAACTCACTAGACCGTTTGTATAACCCTTGCTTTTCAAAACTAAAACCCTTTTTCAGGTCGACGTGAGATAGGAGGTTCGGGAAAAGGGAAAGAGAAGGTGTGATCGAGAACCGGCTTAGAAGACCTCCTTTAGAATAATTCCTTTCTTATTCTCAGTTGTAATAGGTTGTTACTTTTACAAACCTTGACGATGTAACCGTTGGCTTGGGGCCGTTTTAGCACTTAATCTTATCTTTCTTTAGTATGCTTGGTTTTGCTATTTGGGTTGTTATAATTGGTATCATAGCCATAGTTTAAGAGATCTAGGTGACCGGAAGGACCTAGACTTAAACTAGGAGGGTAGGATACAACTGAGATTATAGGATGACCTTAGGAAGACGAGTGATAGGGTAGTGAGAACTAGCATGTAATGTAAATTTAAAATTACATCTGGCCAGTGTAATTTTAAATTTACAGGTACATGTGTGTGCTTAACTTGCCTTACTACTTTGGACTTATCATAATGAATGTTGGGTCATCTGAAGATTTGAAGATGGCCTCCCGATCTTCCATTTTATATCATCATACTTAGAATATTTTGAGATTCTTTTAGCAGCTTGGTTTCTATACAAATGTTCGGGGAAGTCGAAGATCAACCGAAGAAAACAAAGAAGGAGAATATCTTTCAAAGCGGATTGAAGATAGACTCCTCAGCCTAAAGCCAAGTATGCCCACTTGATCAACACCATTGGCCAGGATGGTGCCGATCTCAGTCTTCAGGAGCCGAAGACCTCTTCGGCTGAAGACCTCTTCGGCCGAAGACGTCTTCGACCGAAGACATCTTCGGAAGCCGAAGATTTCTCAATCTTCAGAAGCCAAAGACTTCTTAGCCTTAGGATCCGAAGACCTCTCAGTCTTAGGAGCCGAAGACCTCTCAGTCTTAAGAACCGAAGACCTCTCAGTCTTCAGGAGCCCGAAGATCTCTTCGGTAACCAAAGACCTCTTAATCTTCAAGGCCTGAAGATTTCTTCAAACACATTGTACTTTCTGACAAAGTATATTGTGATATCTTGCATTGACGTGGACCTCATCTAGATATCATATAAAGTAAGTTTTGTCTACTACACCATTTTAAGGAAAGGTCTCTACCATCCTTCTACAGGTCAACACTTCAAGCCAAAACACCTCAAGACAAAAGGTACATCCTGTACCTTACTGAAGACCTGTGTCCATCCCTTGCTCAACAGGTGTCCCATGCATTTAATGCATGAGGCACTATAAATATGGAGGATGGTTCAACATGCAAGATCACCAGCTCTCAAGCATTCAAACTCTCTAAGTGCACTGTCATTCTCTTTCTAAGAAGTTCTTATTGTTTTCTAAGTGTTTTACAATTGTTCTTCATTTCTCTTTGTGTAAGATTGTTTGAATAGATTTCATCTATTCTCTTCTGCAACAATCAAAAGTTTTCTATGTGTAATTCTTGATTTCAAATCAATAAGAATTAAATTAAGTGAAAAACTGTGTGTATTGTATTCAACCCCCCTTCTACAATACTTCTTTTATTTACTTACTGCTATTTGGGACCAACAAGTGGTATCAGAGCGGTTTAGTTTAACTCAATAAACTAGATCCGTGATGGCAGCCTTTTCTTCTTCTTTGAAAAATGATTCTTCTCAAAACTTCACTGTTGTTTCATACGACAATGGCTCTATAGCCAAACCACCAAGTTTTAACCCCAATAATTTCTTCTTGTGGAAAAGTCGTATGATACTCTTTCTAGAAGGAGTTGACAGCAGATATCCAACTATTTTACATGAAGGTCCTTTTATTCCTAGAGTTTGGGACCGATATAATGCAGACAAGGGAAAAGCTGATGAGGACTCTTCTGAATAAGAAAGAACTCCAGCTACTGGGAGATATATTCTAAAGGACCCCAGTAAATACAATGATGAAGACAGACGTCTTATAGCTCTTGATACTAAAGTCAGAGCCATCATTGCCCTCTCTCTGTCTGATGAGGTCTATCATTCTCTCGTTAACCTTTCTACTGCAAAAGAAATGTGGTCCACTCTGTGTGTTCTTTATGAAGGTACGTCTGAGGTGAAAAAGAGCAAAAAGATTGCTCTTGTAATAAAGTATGAACTCTTCTCTCATGAGAAGGGTGAGTCTCTCTCAGACTACTACAATCGCTTTAACAGTCTTCTCAATGATCTTAAACTTGTGGGTCGCATATATGATAATGAGGAAGTCTTGTGCAAGTTCATGGACTGTCTTCCTGAGTTTTGGGAAAACATCTGTACTTGTATCAAGTCTACCAAGGATCTTGACTCTATGCTTCTCACTGCCTTGTATGGCACCCTCTTCAACTATGATCAGACTAAACTGCTTAGGAAGTCATTCACAAAAGACATCAAAGGCTCTTCTCTAGCCCTTGTCGGTGAATCTTCCAAAAGTACTGTGTGTGTCCCTAGGATCACCTATCCTTCTGAATCTGACAACGATAGTCAAGAGGACCCCAATGAACCTTCAGAAGCCTATCTCAGTGAGGCTGATGATGAAGGAGAGGAGACCTCTGTGGCTCAGCTGTCAGATGGTGTTGCCATGCTGGCTGGCTTTTCTAAAGGCAAACCTACCTTCTCTTCTCGAAAATCCAGGTTTTCTAGAAAATCCTCCTCTACTCTTTCAAAAAATGCTTCCTCTGACAAATCAAATGAGGAATGTTACAGGTGTGGGAGGAAAGGACACTTTGCTTCTGAATGCAGAAGCAGGTCCTCTGATAAGTCTAGACTGCCCTCCTCTAACCGTACATCCTCTAGGTCTGTCAGAACCAAGTCTGACTTCTACCAACCTTCTTTTCAAAAGTCAAACTCGTTTGTTCCTTCAAAGTTTGACCGTGCTGAAAAGTACAAGGCCAAATACAAGAGAGAGAAGGAAAGGAATGCTCTTCTAGCCAACAAAGGAAAAGGTCTTCTTGCAGAATCTCATGATTGGGCAGATGAACCTACTTCCGAAAGTGACAAGGAAATGGCCAACCTTTGCTTTATGGCTAAAATAGATGATGTTGATGATGGTGAAACCTCTTCCACCTCCATGGCTCTTGTGTTCGCTGAGTGCTCTACCTCATCCACTCAGGTACATCCATTTTTCTCTCTCTCTGATGCTGAGAAAATTGAAGCCTTTGACTCTTTGACCATTGACTTTTATGAAGCCAAGGATGCAAAGAAGAAGGCAAATGCTCAGATAAAATCTCTTTCTTCTCAACTGCAAATCTGTCTTTCTCAACTAAAACACTTTGATAAAATCAAGGCTGAGCTTGAAGATTTGAAAACTATAAATTTTGCTCTTGCTAAAGAGAAAAATAAACTTCTTAAAAAGTTTAAAAAGGAGCAAGAAACTGTGAAAAAGTGGACAAGCTCGTCCAAAAATTTAGAAAGGATTTTTCAGGGTCAAATATCTTGTGATGACAAGTCTGGACTAGGCTTCAGGAAATATGACCTTGAACCTCCTTCTGACACTCATGCTCCTTTCTCTCTTCCTTCATTCTATGAATCCTCTGAAGAGAACTTTAATGACTCTGAACCTCTGGACTCCTCTGATTTCCCTAAAGATCTCAAGTTTGGAAAGTTTATCAAAGCTAAGAGCATTGACTCACCTAATGAGAATGAGGAAGCACAAGACTCAAATGACCCTTCTAAACCAATTATTGAGTCTATGTGTTCCTTAAAAATAAACGAGCCTTCCTCTTCTGAACCCAAACCTTCCAAAGTTCCTAAGCCTTCTTCAAACAAAGTCTCTTTCTCCAAAAAGGGAAAATATGTTGCCAATCTTCCTCCCCAAAAGAAACTTCCCAAGAAAAACTCAAAGAAACCATCTTCTCTTCCAATCCCCAGAGCTGTGATGTTAAATAAGCTAAATTCCAAGACACCCTCTTCTATTCCTTCAACTGACTCTGGCAAAGGCATCTTGGGTCCTAAGCCTCTTGACTACCCTCTAACCTCTAAGGCCATGAAAGTCAATGTGACCAGTCATCACAAGGAATCTGGTCAAAGCTCCAAAAAGGTTTTTACATATAGAAAATTTTATAACTGTGGTAATACCTCTCACCTTGCTAAGAATTGTCCTCTGGAGAGAATTGATAAAAATGCTTCCAAGGATACTTCTTCTCCTTCTAACTCAAAAGGACCCATCTCCAAATGGGTACCAAAGAACTGATTTCCTTGTGATTGCAGGGTCTAGGGCACCAACAAATCTGGTATCTCGACAGCGGGTGCTCAAGACACATGACCGACAACAAATCTCTTCTTGTAGACTTAGTGCCTTCCAAAGGTCCTTCTGTCACCTTTGGTGATAATTCCAGAGGAAGTACTAAAGTTATGGAACACTCTCAAATGGTTCCATCACCTTTAACAAAGTAGCTTATGTTGAGGGCTTGATGCACAATCTTCTAAGCATAAGCCAACTGTGTGATCTGGGGTACAAGGTGATGTTTGAATTATCTTCATGCATCATTTTCAACGAAAATATGGATACCGTACTCTCTGGCTACCGCAAGGAAAATGTCTATGTCATAGACATGAGACATAGTTCATCCTTCGGAACAAACATTTGCTTTGTATCTGAAAACTCTGCTAAAAGATGTTGGCTCTGGCATAAGTGTCTCTCTCATCTAAACTTCAAGACTTTGAATGTCCTTTCAAACCAGGAGCTTGTCACGGGCATGCCAAAGTTGTCCTTTGTGAAAGAAAAGCTGTGTGTTGCATGTGAGAAAGGGAAACTCACAAAATCTTCCTTCAAGTCCAAGCAATGCTTCTCCATCACTAAGCCTCTTCAGATGCTCCACATGGATCTGTGTGGACCAGTCAGTACTCCAAGCCTTGGTGGTAGAAGGTACATTATGGTTATTATTGATGAATTCACTCGTTACACTTGGGTATTTTTTCTCAGGTATAAAAGTGACACTACTGAAGAAATCATAAAGTTCATCAAAAAGTCTGAAGTGTTGAATGGGCAGCTGGTAAGATCTGTAAGAAGTGACAACGGAACAGAATTCAAGAACAGTATGTTGGATGACTTTTTCAATGAAAAAGGCATCTCTCAGAACTTCTCTGTCGTCCGAACTCCACAACAGAACGGTGTAGTGGAGAGAAAGAACAGAACGCTATGTGAAGCTGCCCGATCCATGTTGAGTGAATCTCACCTCCCTACCTACTTTTGGGCCGAAGCAATCAACACTGCATGCTTCACCCAAAATAGGTCCATCATTGTGAAAAGACACAATAAGACTCCTTATGAAGTCTTTTATGGTAGAAAACCCAATATTGGTTTTCTTCATGTCTTTGGGTGTGTCTGCTACATTCTCAATGATAGAGAAAATTTGGGAAAATTTGATCCCAAAGCTGACGAAGGAATCTTCCTGGGATATTCTCTCACTTCCAAAGCTTTCAGAGTCTACAACCTCCGAAGGAAGTGCATTGATGAATCCATCCATGTCAAGTTTGATGACCTCAAGATATCATCACTCTCTTGTGATGATGAAGAATTGAACAGATGGATATCCTCCTGTGTTGGTGATAGTCCCCTTCCAACATCATCAGACATTCCCTACACAGTTCCCACTTCTCTCTACCAAAACAATGAACCTTCTACATCTCACAACCCTTCCTCTCATCAAGAGGATGATCCTCAGCCTACCCAACCTCAACATACACTCCAAATCATCCCAGTCTCTCAATCTATACAAGCCTCACCTATACAAGCCGATCTTCCATCCATCTCTCCTCGAAATTTTCCTTCCAAGTCTCCTCTACAAATCTCTTACCCTCCTCCTTTACCTCCAGCCCTAAAGTGGACAAAAGATCACCCCATTGATCAAATCATTGGTGATCAACAAGCTGGTGTACAGACTCGAAGAGGTGTTGGTAACATTTGTCTCTATGTGAACTTCCTTTCTCTCATTGAACCAAAGAAAGTTGACGAAGCTCTAGCTGATCCATGTTGGATCATTGCCATGCAAGAAGAACTTTCTCAGTTTGAAAGGAATAAAGTCTGGAGATTGGTTCCTCGTCCTTCCAGAAAAACCATCATAGGAACCAAGTGGGTCTTTCGGAACAAAATGGATGAAGAAGGCACGGTGATCAGAAACAAGGCCCGACTGGTTGCACAAGGCTATAGGAAAGAGGAAGGAATTGACTATGATGAAACATTTGCTCCTGTGGCAAGACTTGAAGCCATTAGAATCTTCCTTGCTCATGCTGCGTACAAGAACTTCAGAGTCTTCCAGATGGATGTCAAGAGTGCCTTTCTGAATGGGGAGCTAGATGAAGAAGTCTATGTGAAACAACCCCCTGGCTTTGAAGATCCAGTCCATCCTGACTATGTGTACAGATTGGACAAAGCTCTCTATGGTCTAAAGCAGGCTACCCGTGCTTGGTATGACACTCTTGCTGACTTTCTCCTGAAGAACAAGTATACAAGAGGTAAAATTGACAACACTTTGTTCATCAAGCAACCTCAGGTAATCTTATCCTTGTTCAAATTTATGTGGATGATATCATTTTTGGTGCCACTGATGAGTCACTGTGTGATGAGTTTGCCTCTTTCATGAAAAGCCAATATGAGATGAGTATGATGGGGGAGCTTACCTTTTTCTTAGGACTTCAAGTTAAACAATCTTCAGAAGGAATCTTTATAAATCAAAGTAAATATATTCGTGACCTTCTGAAGAAGTTCAATTTTGAAAACTCCTCCCCCATGAAAACTCCCATGGCACCACCTTTGAAACTCCATGCTGATCTGGATGGTGTATCTGTGGATATCACCAGCTACGGAGGCATGATCGGCTCTCTTCTTTATCTTACTGCGAGTAGACCAGATATTATGTTTTCTACTTGCCTATGTGCGCGTTACCAAGCCAATCCGAAGGAATCTCACTTGGCTGCGGTTAAACGCATTTTTCGGTATCTAAAAGGTACCATGAATCTGGATCTTTGGTATCCCAAAGACTCAGGTTTTGATCTAATGGGGTATTCAGATTCTGATTTTGCAGGATCTACGATTGATAGGAAAAGCACCACTGGCAGCTGTCAACTCCTTGGTGGCAAGCTTGTTAGTTGGTCTAGCAAGAAGCAGAACTCAGTCTCCACCTCTACTGCTGAGGCTGAGTATATAGCTGCTGGAAGTTGTTGTGCTCAAATCCTCTGGATGAAGAACCAACTTAGAGACTACCATCAGCTGTACTCTCACATCCCTATTCTGTGTGACAACTCTAGTGCGATAGCCATCGCAAACAATCCGGTGCTACACTCTCGTTCCAAGCACATCGACATCCGATATCACTTCATTCGGGATCACATCTCTAAGGGTGATGTCGAGTTACATTTCATCCCTACCGACCTCCAACTGGTGGATCTCTTCACCAAGCCTCTTGACGAAGCTCGGTTCAAGTTCCTCATCGGAGAACTCGGTATGTTAAATGCTGATTTTTAATTTTAAAAAAAATGAGAGAAAGAAAAGAAATAAAAAAAATGAGAGAAAGAAAAGAAATAAAAAAATGAGAAAGAAAATAAATCAAAAAAAAATTATATATTTTTTTTCGGTAACTCGCTCTCTCTACCCAACTCTCTCTTTCCTCTCTCACCCACTCCACCGAAAATCCCTCTCTCTCTCTCTCACTTTCGGTCTCTCTCTCTCTCTAGCCCTTTCTTTCTTCGGCTCTCTCTCTTTCTCTCAATCCCTCACTTCGGCTATCTCTCTCTATCTCTCACCCTATCATTCGGCCCCTCCCTCTTCGGCCCACACAACACCGAAACACCCCATTATTTCCCCAAGCCGAACCAAACACCCCCCTCAAACTACACCCTCTCTTCGGCCGTCTCCTCTCTCTCCCTATTCCTTCGGCTCCTCCCAAGCCGAAGCCCTCACCCCCTTAGCCGAACTATCCCTTCCCCTCTCCCTCATTCGGCTCTCTCTCTCACACCCTCACCCACCGAAGCCTCCACCTTCCCTCCTTCCTCCCTCTCGGTTTCCTAGCCACCGAAGACCAAACCCCCATCACCCATCCCCACTTCGGCCTCCAATCAAACCCAAGGCCGAAGACCCCACTCCCCCAACACCTCCTTATACCTCCCAACCAAAAAATCCCACCCTCTAGCCGAAACCCCCCTCCCCCCCCCCTCACTCCAATTTTTTTTTCGGCTACCTCCCCTCCCCCCACCCCACACCTTCGGCTAGCCGAACATCCCAACCACCGAACCTCCCAAATGTCCCAACCACCCCCTTATTTCCCTTTGCCACCGACAATCTTCTCACCGAACCCATCCATCTTTCGGCCCTCACCCCACCTAGGCCGAAGCCTCACCTACCGAAAGTCCAAACACCCCCTTTCGGCCCAAACCAAAATTCCAACACCCCCTTGAACCATCTTCGGTAGCCCCAAGGCCGAACTCCCACTAGCCGAACACACCTTGTCTTTGACCCTCGTCACACACCCCCCTTCGGCTCCTTTGTCGCCGAAATCCACCACCCCACCCCACATTTATTTTTTTTCGGTCCTTCTCCACACCAAACTCCCCCCAAAAAAAAATTCCCGGCATCCTCCCCCCCCCCCCCCCCACCTTCAAGCCTTCGGCCCTCCCTCCCCTCTTTTCCTTCTAGCCACCGAAACCCCACCCCAACACACCCCCTTATATCCCCCTTTCTTCGGCCGAATTACCCTCCCCCCCTAAACAAGCCTTCGGCCGAACCCCCTACCCCTACCCCATTCTTTTTAATTTTTTTTCTATCACTTTTTCCTTTCCCAAGACTTATCATACATCCCCTCTTTTCTCCTTTTTCTTACACCTCCTACTCTCTCTTCATTCCTTCCAAATCCTTCCATAATCTCTTTCCTATCTTTCCTATTTCCCATATTTTCTCCATATATCCCATCAAATCTTCTCTTTTCTTCCTATCCCTATAATATCTTCCATAATTACCTCTCTTTTTCAAATTCAAATTTACCTCCTTCCATCTATAAATACTAACCCCTTTTCATCTTTTTTTTTACCATCCCTCCTACTTCTCTTCTCTTCTCTCTTATTTTCTCATGGCATCTTCCACCTCTCCTTCCTCCAAGGCTCCCAAGAAGAATATGCCCCCGACTCCTCCCACTTCTTTTATGGATCTCGTCTTCAATCCATGCAACCATGTTGCACGATTGGAGTGTGATCCCCGTCATAAGGAATTTAATCCTATTTCTTCCTTTCTTCAAAAATCACCTCTTCGGTTTGCGTTGACAAAAAACCCGCCAAAAATGAGCAAAATGCTCATTGGGAATTTTTGGCTCTCATGTGTTTACGATGCAACAACCAACAAAGTCTCCGCTTCCATTCTTTCGGAACCGACGTCTCCGGACATCACCTTCGGTGTCGAAGACGTTCGGCGGGCCCTTGCTCTTCCATCCTACGATTGTTATGATGCATTTCCTCTTGGCACCGAACATGATGAGGTGGTTGCGGCCTTGAACTATATTCATGGCGAACATGATCGGGGTCGTGGTACACTTCTCCGCAGGCATATGGGAGGTATCTGGAACTTCTTCTTCTCTCATATTATTTTCTGCCTGAGTAAGAAAACTGGTGGACATGATCAATGTCCATCCTACCTTATTCAACTAGCCCATGCTATCATGTTCCAGCGTAAAATCGATTATGCTCAGTATTTTTTTCACGAGTTGATTTCTGTTATTACACCGCCTAAGCGACCGCATGTTGCTTACCCGCGGTTCATTTGGCTTATAATCAACAACTTACTTGCTGATGCAATTGAGGCGGACAATCGGGTCATCTATGACTATCATGCTCCGCTTGTGACAAGACCCCTTCTCAAACGGGGTCCCTTGGCGACTGATAATCCTCTCCTTCCAGTTATGGTCTCCTTCATCAACTCTCCCGATCTACAGTGGGGAGATGCCAAGGACACTCCGGTGTCCAAAGGTCCTTCCTCTGTAGTGGACCCCTCTTCCCTCTCCCTAGTGACGCCTGCTAGCACTCACTCCTCACAGGCTACAGGCACCGCCGCACTTGTCCAAATGACCATACCACCGAAAGGACCTTCGGTGGTTACCCAGGTCACCCCCCACACCTCAAAGCGGCGGCACTCTACCTCTTCCCCTCCCTCTTCTCCCAAAAGAAAGAGGAAGGTTTCTAGGGCCAATCCACATACTCCACCCACCGATTCTTCAAAATCGGCCGGTGTTGAAATTGTCCCATCCAGGCCCGGGGAATCTGCTACACCTATTGCCACCTCCTCTGTATCTTCTCCAAAGGATACATGTGAGACTTTCGGGGACCCTCACCTTCCCTCTTCCCCCTCCTCCTTTGGGGATGAGGATGACTTGGTCTTCTCCCCGGCTCAAGGCTCTGACTTCTCACTGCACGGCCTATCACCCGACCATTTCATGGTCGACACTTTTGCACGACCCGGTGAGACTCTGGTCTTACCCAAGGCCAGTGTTGAGGGTATTTCACGGTATTTAGCTTACTTGCAACAGGGTCAAGACAAGGTGACAACTCAAGCAGGCCCTTCTACCTCCGCCTACCGCTCTCCTCCACATTCTCCAGAGAGCTCTTCTTCTCCTATGGCTACCTCCGCTAACGGTAGCTCCTCCGATGACTTATTTTCTTCACCCCAGTCACCTGCCACCGATGCTTTCCTCCAAAGCAATGCATCCTACGAAGAACCATCTCGGATTCTTCCTCTTCCTCATCATCCACCGACGCCTTCACGGTGTCAGGCCTCAGATGCAGCACCAGACACTCCTCCTGTTCCTGTCATTCCCCCAGAAATCCTAGCAGATATTCAGGAAGCCAACAAACAACATCGTCTCATTGGTGCTCAGTTTCGCGAACATCAGAACGTTCTGGGCTCTCTCGTGAAGGTCACTTGCGACAAGTTGTTATCTCTTGAGACCTCCCATCATCATCTCGCTGCCTCAGTCGCTGCTCTTCAAGCAGCCTCTGACGCTCGTGATGCGGAGGTTCGGCGTCTTCAAGAAGCTTCGCAGGCTCACAGTGTCATTTCCACTGAGATTCTTCAGTCTCTACTGTCTCTTCATCAGAGGTTGGATTCTTTCTTGGCTGCTCCCCCGACAGCCGCTGAGGGGGAGAAACAGCTGGTCTCTTCAGACATCGGTCGTCAGAGTACCACTCCTGTTGTTTCTACTGATGCTCCAACTGAGGGGGAGCTGCTTCCAAGACAAGGGATAGACAAAGGAAATAAAAATCTATCTGCTGATGAAGAGGCCTTGCTTTCCCAACAACAAAAGGCTTCTGCTCTAAAAGCCTTTGTTTGTGAAGCTGATCGGCTAAAATTTCAACCTCCTTCTAAAGTTGACATCCAGCAGGTAGCTGAGCTTGATTCTGATGACATTCTATGGTACCGAAAATCTTTGATGGAACGAAAGTTGAAATCTAAAATTGTTGAAGTAAAGTTTGGCACCTCCAAACGATCAGAGATAGATATCAGAATTGTCATCCGCAGAGAAGACGGCTCTCAGCAGGCTACCAGATTCTGTGACTTGGACGACTACGGACTTTCTGAATGGTATGAAATCTCTGAACTTTTATCCAAGTCCCTTAGTCGACACAAGTCTTCGGTCAAAAGTTCTCTGAACAGTCTTCTAGAGAGAATGAAGAACATTGGCAAGAAGTACAAACACTCTCATGATGAAGAAGTTCAAGTTGAGATTCTAAAGCAGATGTGTCTCTCCTCCCCTCCACAAATCTCTCATTCTGACAAACAACACATCTTCAAGGATCTCGCTGCCAAAGGAATGACTCCCAATTCTCAAAATCTGAATCTAAAGATACCAGGTGGTCCGTCCTTGGGTCCAGGCACTGTGACAGGGCGTCCATACAAAGGAGTCTATTTTCTGGATGAGACGGAAACTAAGAGATTCTTCAGACATGAAGAAATATCTATCGCTCACACCGAGTTTCTGGTAGCCATTCTCTCTCTTCTCCCCGTTAATTCTCAAGCTGCATTTCTTCGACATGACATTATGGGTGAACTTCATAAAAGACAGAAGAAGGAATGAAGCATTGCTCTATCTTACCTACGTACTTGTAATCTTTGCTTTGTTAAGTCATATTTAATACAAGTGCACTTCTTTTATTTAGTTTGTACGTATATACTTCATTCTTTTATTCTTTTGTAAACATCGGATATACTTATAAATCCTTATACAAAAAAAAATCTATGTGAAAAGAACCCAAAAAGAGTAAATATGGGTCAAAATGAATTATTCAGTGTACTCTTCGTTCTATTCTTTAGTATGAATGTCATCCTCAAATAGGGGGAGATTGTTGGGTCATCTGAAGATTTGAAGATGACCTCCCGATCTTCCATTTTATATCATCATACTTAGAATATTTTGAGGTTCGTTTAGCAGCTTGGTTTCTATACAAATGTTCGGTGAAGTCGAAGATCAACCGAAGAAAACAAAGAAGGAGAATATCTTTCAAAGCGGATTGAAGATAGACTCCTCAGCCTAAAGCCAAGTATGCCCACTTGATCAACACCATTGGCCAGGATGGTGCCGATCTCAGTCTTCAGGAGCCGAAGACGTCTTCGGCCGAAGACGTCTTCGGCCGAAGACATCTTCGGAATCCGAAGATTTCTCAATCTTCAGAAGCCGAAGACTTCTTAGTCTTAGGAGACGAAGACTTCTCAGTCTTAGGAGCCGAAGACCTCTCAGTCTTAAGAGCCGAAGACCTCTCAGTCTTCAGGAGCCCGAAGATCTCTTCGGTAACCAAAGACTTCTTAATCTTCAAGGCCTGAAGATTTATTCAAACACATTGTACTTTCTGACAAAGTATATTGTGATATCTTGCATTGACGTGGACCTCATCTGGAGATCAGATAAAGTAAGTTTTGTCTACTACACCATTTTAAAGAAAGGTCTCTACCATCCTTCTACAGGTCAACACTTCAAGCCAAAACACCTCAAGACAAAAGGTACATCTTGTACCTTGCTGAAGACCTGTGTCCATCCCTTGCTGAACAGGTGTCCCATGCATTTAATGCATGAGGCACTATAAATATGGAGGATGGTTCAACATGCAAGATCACCAGCTCTCAAGCATTCAAACTCTCTAAGTGCACTGTCATTCTCTTTCTAAGAAGTTCTTATTGTTTTCTAAGTGTTTTACAATTGTTCTTCATTTCTCTTTGTGTAAGATTGTTTGAATAGATTTCATCTATTCTCTTCTGCAACAATCAAAAGTTTTCTATGTGTAATTCTTGATTTCAAATCAATAAGAATTAAATTAAGTGAAAAACTGTGTGTATTGTATTCAACCCCCCTTCTACAATACTTCTTTTATTTACTTACTGCTATTTGGGACTAACAATGAAGTTTGTGTGTTGGTGTCTTATCAGTAGTCATGTCAGAGCGAGTGACTAGAAGCAGATATGTGCCGGTAGCTGAGGCGGAACCTGTGAATGGAACTATTGATAATGAACCGGTCATTCCTCCTCGACCAGCTGCCACGTGGGGAAAAGGACGTGGACGACCTAAAGGAAAGGGAAAGACCACCCGAAAGGCGGACACTCAAGTGGAGGAACCGGAAGTGAGAGCTCAAGAGAAGAGAATAGTGCGAGTTGCCCGATGGGCCAGAAGTGTGGAGGTCATGGCTGAACGAGAACCCTCTCTTCAAGGGAGTTCAACTACTACAAGGGGAAGAAGTCCAGTGAGGAACTGTGGGGGAGGTCAGGCTCAAGCTTTTGTCACGCAAGAGACTTTCGCTACAGAGATGGGTAAATTGCAGGAAACCTTGCAAGCTTTATGGCTCATCAAACTGGAAGAGCAGCAACAAGTCAAGAAAAGAGTGAGGAAAGGGAGACGACAGAGATGGCCAACTTGCCAATGACTGTAGTGGGCAGTCACTCACAGTCAACCCCGGGTTTGGAAGTCAAGATAGATACCGGGAAATGATGTAGCTACAAAGCATTTATTACTTGTAATCCTCCTACCTTCAAAGGGGAATGCGATCCGGTGGTGGTTATCAAGTGGATCGGAAATATGGAGCTATTGTTTGACATATGTAAGTGTGCAGAAGAAGATAAAGTCGTGTTTGCTTTATCCATGATGAGGGATGATGTCGTGTTCTGGTGTGTTGGGAACTGAAGAAAAGCTCAAGTATGGTTAATGCTGCTAGTTCAGAATTACTACTGCTAGAAGACTTCTCAGTTAATACTGCTAGTTAGTTAATACTGCTAGTTAGTTAATACTGCTCTCAGTTAATACTGCTAGTTAGTTAATACTGCTAGTTGTTAATACTGCTCTCAGTTAATACTGCTAGTGGTTAATACTGCTCTCAGTTAATACTGCTAGTGGTTAATACTACTAGCCGTTAGTACTGCTTATTAGTTAATACTACTCTAGGTTAATACTGCTTATGTCCCGATTACTATAAATACTCTTTGCCCGCCTAAAAAGTTCATAACGACTCTTTGCATACTATTCTCTTGTGCTCTAAACCCTCTTTCTCTCAAGTATCAAGTGTTCAGGCAAGAACTTTCAAAGATCAATGGCATCAATGGCATTCATTGACGAGCACAATGAAATCGCGATGCTCCAAAAGCCAAAGCAAGCTGCAGGATTTCATCAGATAGTGGATTTCCTGAAAACTAGCCATATCGCCTATGCACTGACAGTGTCTTCATCAATCTATATCGACCATCAAAGGCAATTCTGGGCACATGCCACCATTGTTACTGAGAATGGTGTGCAAATGATCAAGACGACAGTGTGTGGCAAGCCATTGACAGTTACTGAAGAGGTAATTCGCATCAGTCTACGTCTAGACGATGCCTCTGGTATAACTTCTATCTCTAATGATGAATTGTTTTCTACTCTTACCAGAATGGGGTATGGAGGCCCATTGGGTGTGTTCAAGTTCTTAAAAGCAAAATTTTCACCACAATGGCGTTTCCTTGTCCATACCCTTATGCACTGCATCTCTAAAAAGACTACTGGATGGAGTGAGTTCAGTAGCACCATTGCTTATGCTTTGGTATGCTTAGCCACTGCCAGAAAGTATAATTTTTCTCAAATGATTTTTAATGATCTTGTCTCAAACTTGGGAAACAAAAAGAGCTTTTATATGTACCCCAGGTTTGTTCAAACAGTTATCACCCACGAATTGACGGATATTCCTCATTCTGAGGGGATATATGTACCAAAACCCCCTAAAGGCAAGGTTTTCTCAAATATGAGAAGATCTGCTGGGGACTCGGAAGGAGTAGACACCCCATTGTTCTCTACAATGATGGTGGTGTCCCAAACCATTGAAGGTATGGTAGCAGGGTCAAGGCCCCCATTAGACCAACCCACTGCTAGCCAATCCCAACCTTCCCACTCTAAATCAATTCCTCGGTCTCTTCTTGATAAACCAACTTCACCAATCACCCAAACTTATCAAAGAAAACAGGTAAAGAAGGCTCCTTCCCTTCTTGTACCTTCACCCACTCAGCCTCTAAGCCCTCTAAGGGAGAATTCTCCTTTAGAGAATATCCAAAGGGAAACCAACAGGGTGTCTCCCAACCCTCAGGAGGTGCTCTCAAAGGAGATGGATGAGCATATGGGTGAGAAGGCTGCCACTACTTCTGCTAGCACAGAGAAGGATAGTGGTAACATCTCTAAGACCTTCCCCATGACAACTTTGAATGAGCAATCATTCAAAGGTCCCCGGTGCCAAGAAACCAAGGGGGTGGATAATGCTTCTGCTAGGCAGAAGGCTTCCACTACTAAAAGATCCCATGATCCTTCAAAAGGGGGTAACACTCCTGGAGAAGGTGAGGACATATATGACTACAATGAATTGATGGAAACAATGGGCAACATAAACATGGATGTCATCAAGCAGGGGAAAGACATTGAAGAGCTGAAACTGGTCATTCTGTCTCAACAAGTACAGATCACCAAACTGAAGAAATTGGTGACAAGATTGGTACAGAAAAGGAGAAGAAAGCAATTTGTGTTAAAGAAGAGGGCAAGAGCTCAAGATGCTTCCAACAAGGGGGAGAATCAAGAGAATGAAACAGAGAAGGAAAGCAAATCTGAGATGGGATTTGATGTTGAGGGGGAGATAGAAGCTGAAATAGAGAAAGAAACAGAATTTGCCCAAGCAGCAGAAACTGTTAATGCTGCTGAGGTTAAAGAAGCAGCAGTAACAGGGCTTTCTGTAGAAGAATTGGAAATAGCAGAAACTCTGGTAAAAGCAAAGAATGACACTCCTAAGGCTACTCAAAAGGCCAAGGGAGTGGTCATCAATGAAGGAGGACTTCAAAAGAAGAGAAAAGAAAGAAGTGAGGCAGGTTTAAAGGATACAAAAGGAAAAGGAAAGATGGTTGAACTTGAACAACCTTCAAAGAAGAGGAGTCAGATTGAAATGGATGAGGAGATGGCAAAGCAACTTCAAGAGCAAATGGAAAAGGAGGAACAAATTCAAACAGAAACAGATAGAGAGCTTGCAAAGATAATGGCCAGAAAACTAAATGCTGAGTATCAAGAAAGTTTAAAAGCAGAAACTGAAGCCGAGAAAAGCTCTGTGAAAGTGTCTAAGCAGAGAATGCCAGTAATGAAGCAGAAAAGACAACCCTCCAAGACCTTTTTGGCCAATCAGGAAAGAAGAAAGATGATAAATTTCCTGAAAGGTGCAATTGGAGTCAAGGGGGAGATGTTCACCAACATGGCATACAGTCAAGTTGAGGAGCTCTACAGGAAGGAAATGGCAAAGCTCCAAGGGGATTCCTCTCAAAGGGAAGAAGCAGAAAGAAGGATGAAAGAGAGACATGATCTCAACATCCAAAAACTATTCCCTGAGGAGACCACACCCTCAAAAGACAAAGCTGAAGAGAAGAAGGAAGAACATGAGGGTGTTGGTATAGAAGCCAAGTCTGGAAAGAGAGTGAAGTCAATTGCTTCAAAAAGGCAGTTGAAAAGGCCAAGGGTGGAAGAAACTGAAAAGGAAGCAGAACCTTCAGTCACACCTCCAACAGAACCTGTGCAAAGTCCAGAGCAGTCCAATAAGCAAACTATTGAGAGTACGGATTTGTATATGACCATAGTAGAACCTATGAAGGTTGTTCCAGTCTCTATGAAAGCTCCTGAGATTACCTTCTGGGACATTCTAAGAGATAATGGAAAGGATTTCTTCAGAATCAAAAGAGTTGATGGTTCATTTGAAGCATATTCAATATGGGGGAGAGTTGTCAGAAGTTGTTCAAGAGCTGATATAGAAGAATTATACAAAGTGGGAATAAAAATCTATGGGCTTGTGTTGAAAGGTACTGAAGAGAATCTTCTCAAGATAGCAATGGAATACTTGTGCATGATGTTTGATCCAGAAAGAGTGGCTTATAGGATTAAAGATCATCATCATGAGTTTATATTCAAGAAGATTGATAAATGGATACTTTTTGAAAACTGTGGGGTATACATGATTACTATTGACAATTGTTATCATGAATACTACCTGGTAGACAAAATTTATGAGCATAGCAAGGAGAAGCTAGAAGGGATGCTTAAAGCTACACTGGTATGCACAAAGGATTCAGAGATGGCTAAAATTGTGGTAAGAAGAACTGTAAATCAAAGTTTGGGCCTAGATCCAAATTTGGGAAACTGAACCTGAAGTGTTGAAAGCATCTTGAAGATCAGATCTGAAGAACTTGACTTCTCTTCTTAAAAGTCAAGTTAGGGGGAGATTGTTGGGAACTGAAGAAAAGCTCAAGTATGGTTAATGCTGCTAGTTCAGAATTACTACTGCTAGAAGACTTCAAAGTTAATACTGCTGAGTATTACTACTGCTAGTAGAATTAATACTGCTAGTCAAAGTTAGTGTTGCTTGAACAAAGTTAGTACTGCTTAGCTAGTTAGTACTGCTAGTGGTTAGTGTTGCTTAGTAGTTAATGCTGCTAAGACCAAGTTAATGCTGCTTCAGAGATAATATGAAGATAATGATGAAGAGATCATAGTTAAAGATAAACATGGAAAGCTGAAGATATTCATTGAAGATATTCATTGAAGATATACTGAAGATATTTTATTTATTGTAATTATTTTTTATTCAGTATATGTACAGATTTGATAGAATAGTTTTATTAATTATTCATTCATTCTAAGTTCCAGAGAGAAAATCAACCTCAAGGCATAGATCCTAATTCTAGAGAAGTAGAATTCGTATTGGTGAGCCTGTTCATCAATATTGAGGTTGTGTGTTTAATCTTGTAACTTCAAGCATTCAATACAAATCATATACTGTTTTGTTTACTATTTCATTGTATATCAAAGTGTTATTCCGCAACTTCAAGCACGTCAGGTTCTGGGAACTCTGAGGTTAAGCGTGCTTGGGTGGGAGTAGTCCCAGGATGGGTGACCCTCTGGGAAGTTTCTCACCAGGTCGCTAGAAACAAATCCGTGCGCTACACGTTGGTTAAATCCAGGGGCAAAGCGGACAATATTGTTGTCGAGACAGGCGGGATGTTACAGATGGTATCAGAGCCACTCCTGTGCCTTCGGGATATGGGGCAAACCTCATCGAGGACGATGAGTCCCAAGGGGGGTGTTTGTAACACCTTAGGCATATCCCATATCGGCCGTGGACAGGAGTGATGCTGGGTGTTATAAGTAATATCTTGGCCTTCCTAACAACAACGCGTTTTGGGGCCACAAGCACGTCAGGTTCTGGGAACTCTGAGGTTAAACGTGCTTGGGTGGGAGTAGTCCCAGGATGGGTGACCCCCTGGGAAGTTTCTCACCAGGTCGCCAGAAACAAATCCGTGCGCTACACGTTGGTTAAATCCAGGGGCAAAGCGGACAAATATTGTTGTCGAGGCAGACGGGATGTTACAAGGGACGACCGGGTGATCCCGGGTTGTCTCAATTCGGGCGACTTCAGGAATGGGTCAGTGAGTGAGTGCCTTTAGGTTCAGATAGGTTTAGGGTGAGAGTTTTAGCCAGTGTCTTAGCAGCGATAAAAAGGGGGGATTATTCCTTTATTTGTAGAGCGTAACCAAGTGTTTGATCAGACGATTCTATTTTGATATTTAGGGAATTTTCATTGTGCGGCAAGTTCAAGTGTTAGAATTTTAGCACCGGACGTCAGGTGAGTTTTTCTGAACTAAAACCTCACATGAATTTGAAACTATTTATGTTTGCGAGTTTTCTATTTAAATGCCTTGTGGCTTTAAAGTGGTTTAAGACATGTGGAGGTTATTTAAAGCATATCGGTAATTATGTGAGCTTTATGTATGTGAGTTTTCTTTTAAACGTGGTATATGTTTTGTACTGTTGGTTAAATGTATGCATACATGGTTGTGAGTTGTATGAACAAAGTCGGGGGGTGTGGCCCGCCTGTACTCATACCGGGGGGGGGGTCCCGTTTATGTCGATTGGGAGGTGTGACCCATCAAAGGCATTGTGAGACAGACATGTTGATACCTTCGGGTAACGGTAGTGTGCGCCGGAAGCGAGCATTTGATTATGGTTTTAAATTTCAAAGCTGAATGGGTTGAATTGATTATAAACTTTTTTGTTGTTTATGTTTCGAACTGTTTTGGAGGAACTCACTAGACCGTTGGTCTAACCCTCGCTTTTCAAAACTAAAAACCTTTTTCAGGTCGACGTGAGATAGGAGGTTCGGGAAAAGGGAAAGAGAAGGTGTGATCGAGAACCGACTTAGAAGACCTCCTTTAGAATAATTCCTTTCTTATTCTCAGTTGTAATAGGTTGTTCTGTTTACAAACCTTGACGATGTAACCGTTGGGGTCGTTTTAGCACTTAATCTTATCTTTATTTAGTATGCTTGGTTTTGCTATTTGGGTTGTTATATTTATGAAACAAAAAGTACAACTAAATGTTTTTCATTGTGAATCGAATACATATGAAACAAAAACACTGTAAAACAAATACATGTTAATTAATATATTAAATTCTAACTTAATGGAAAAAATAATGTGAAATAATACCTTATGATAATAGTTTCAAAATTATCACAATATATGAGGTTCCCAAGTGATTAAACCCGTGTGTGTGTGTGTGTGTGTATATATATATATATATATATATATAGGGTTGAGTTCCGGTGAGAAGTTGAGTTAACGGTAAGAAGTGTGAGAAGTGTTTATCAACTGTTGGATGAGAAATGGACGCACATTAGGATGAGATGCACCGAGATAAGATGCACCAGGCAATTTCCTTCTAACCCGCAATTCATGGGAGGGATTAAGATTAAAAGAGATCAACGGTTCAGATCCACTTCTCACACTTCTCACTGTTAACCCAACTTCTCACATGATTCTTCGCATATATATATATATATATATATATATATATATATATATATATATATATATATATATATATATATATATATATATATATATATATATAGGGTTGGTTTCTTTTACAATCCTACTAATTTGTATAACCTATACAAGCTAATCTCTACCATCCATTCTTTTCATCAATGGCCTTGATTAATTGAATGATAAATTAGGAAACAATGAAATTATTTTAATTTTTTCTTTTTAATTATTAAGCAAATAAGGGTAATATTGGAAAAAAAATTAATGAATCATCTTTCCCAAAATTAAAAAGATATTCCGTAATTAATATCTTCCCATATATTTCCCATATCTTCATTAATAATTTGTTAATGCTTGCTTATTCAAGAATAATTTTTCAATTTTTTTTTTATTTTGGGTCCACGATTTGTTGTCCACGTTTACAATTTTGTGTTGATGATTAAGTAAACATGAGTAAGTTTTCTTGAAACTAGGTAGTAGTCTAGATTTGGAGATTATTTTGTTGATGTTGTGACCCTAATATATATTAACTCCTTTGGTTTCATATTGTGGTCATAGCTAAGTAATCACGAATAAGAACATTGATAATGAATAAGTATTCATGAATTTGTATTGTTCAATTCATGAAAATGTTGGTTCTTGTCATGTGCCATTTTTAAAATGTAAGTGTTTCATACATTTTAATTTAACCATTTCATGAATAAGTATTCATGAATACGTATCGTTCAATTCATAAAAGTATTGGTTCTTGTCAAGTGTTATGTTCATGATTAAGTGTTCATATTCGATTTTACAAACAAAAGGAATCAAATTATTAAAACCATACCACTATCATCGATTTCATGATCGGAGTTAACATCCTCTTCGTCGCCGGAACACGGGTTCCCAGACGAACCACCGCCGTTTTCATCTCCGGCGACACCTTCGTTCATCTGTAAGAAATGTCGTGACGAACCAACGTCGTTCTCATCGCTGCCGACACCTTCATGCATCTGAAACAAATGCGGTGAACCATCCAATTCACTGACATATGTTTCATTCATTGGGTAACAACCATCCATTGTAAACCCTTGTCGCTCCATTTGTTAAACACTGTTAATCGGATTTTTTGCAAATCATCGTTAATGGAATATGAGATGAGGAAGATACAGAATCATAGAAAATCAAGAAATTGGTTAGAAAATGTTAAAAAATATTAAAAAATGTTTATTAATTTAATATATGCACTTCCATAATTAAAAAATATTAAAAAAATGTTTACTAATTTAATATATACAGATTTACATGAATACCCCTATAGAATTATAATTAATTAATTACAATTATAATTAAACCGTGAATTCTGATTGGTTGGAGATAGTTTACAAAGTTTGTACAAAATATATGGGTTGCAATGTGTGTGTGTGTGTGTGTGTGTGTTGGAGGGGGGGGGGGGTTAAATCATGTGAGCACCAAAAAAATGTTGAGAACCGTGACAACACATCTAAGCCCTAATTTGGTTTTGATCTTATAGTTATAATTTTAAATTGTTTTTAATTAGAAAATGATACAATCGTCATTTTGGTAATAGAGATTCATCAAATAAAACACATATTTTTTAATTCTACAATTTGATATCTCAAATATGACAACTCAAACATGTAGATACATCTGATAATACATGAAAATGCAACATATTTTGGTTTGATCATTATTTTGTGTAACATACTAATACAATTGGCCTAAATTAATACTTGAAATATCACATCTGATATATCAAAATTAAGATTTTAAAAATATGTTGTGCAAAATAAAAATCCGATCAAAATACTTTACATTTTCATACAATTTGCTCCTTTTGAAAAATGCACTTTCTTCTTATTACTAGGAATCCTTACAAAATTTATGAGTTATTTATCAACAATCATCATAAAATATTAACAAAATCAATTACCACATTCTTAATAAAAAAATGTTTGATTAAGTTTTGTTGTAAAATTGTTTTTCATTATGAACTTTGGGAGAAATTTCTTTGTTCCCATTTATCATGAATAATAAACATGAATATTTTATAACATTCATTATGAATATTTCATGAACATCTCAGACATGTGATTAGGGGCGGACTCTCATGGAATGATACGGTGTCATGGGCTACCCCTTCAAGGTTTCGTCGCAAGAGAAAAAATTACGTTTCTGAATGGTGCCAACATATAGTTTTTGAAATTGAAATATTTTAGTTCAAGATTTTAAAGGTTGAGATGGTAAATGTTTTTGCCTTTGTACAAAAGACTCGGGGTTTAAGTATCACAATTGTCAAATTTGTTGTTTTTAGCTTAAATTTTGATTTTTTTATATATCTCGTGTTCTTAAAAATATATGTAGGACTCGAACATGGGCTCTTCTAAAAAAGGACAAGGAATTAACCAACAAATTTGTACTAATATTGTGGATTTTTTAAGATATTTTTGTATATTCAAAATGTGACACCACTTGAAAAAAGTTATGGGTATGTCTTAGCGTGACACACTCCTCTTTGTTTGCAACTGAAACTATGCATATTATAAATGCGTTGGGTTCCGGTAAGAAGTTGAAATTAACGTAAGAAGTGATTATCAACCGTTGGATGAGAAATGAATTTACATTAGTATAAGATCCACCAACATAAGATGTACCAAGATGCACCAGATCAATTCTCTTCTAAGCCTTAATTCATGGGAGAACATTTGATTAAAAATAATCAACAGTTCCGATCCACTTCTCACATTTTTTACGTTAACCTCGACTTCTCACGTGATTCTTCGTTTATATGTTAAACACAATTTTATAAGAATAAGCTTTAAAGATGATATCATATTGGAATATAAAACTTTTTAAAATCGGTATAAGAACTTATCCACTATAACGAAAGCGAAAGGCCATCAAGAAATACACTCAATTAAAAAAAAAAAAGATAAAGGAAAAAGGCAAATCCAACGGTTGTGGAACACCCTTTCGCGGAAACACGGAGCCGCTCTCGCCCAATACTTTGGAATCTAAACCCAACCACTCTCTCCACCCACCCATTACTCTAACACCACTTAACTCAACCATGGTTAACCCCCAATTCCTTCCCTTTATATAAACCATTACCCCTTAATTTCATCATCAATTTCCCCCTTTCTTCTTGTCGTGATTCTGGATCAACTCTGGATCGCGTGAAGGATGAGTTGCAATGGATGCCGAGTTCTTCGAAAAGGATGCAGTGAGAATTGTGTTCTCCGGCCATGTTTACAGTGGATCCAAACTCCTGAAGCTCAGGCTCACGCCACCGTCTTCGTCGCCAAATTCTTCGGCCGTGCCGGTCTGATGTCGTTCATCTCCGCCGTACCTGCTAATCAACGTCAATGTAAGTAAACTGTTGATTTAGTTGTGATAAATGAAGGGAGTTGAATCTAATCTTATGAAATGCTAGGGTTTCTAGTCTCTCTGTTTTTCATCTGAAGGATTATGAAGCAACAGGAGAGTGATGAAAATCAGCTGGTACTTTTTTGTGTTTACAGCTTTGTTTCAATCGCTGTTATAAGAATGATGAAAATCAACTGTTTTTTTTTTTTGGTGTGTTTACAGCTTTGTTTCAATTGTTGCTATTTGAAGTGATGAAAATCAACTGGTGCTTTTTTGTGTTTACAGCTTTGTTTCAATCTCTGTTATGTGAAGTGATGAAAATCAACTGGTGCTTTTTTTTGTTTACAGCTTTGTTTCAATCTCTGTTATGTGAAGTGATAAACATCAACGGGTGTTTTTTGTGTTTACAGCTTTTGTTTCAATCGCTGTTATTTGAACTGATAAACATCAACCGGTGTTTTTTGTGTTTACAGCTTTGTTTCAATCTCTGCTATTTGAAGTGATGAAAATCAACTGGTGTTTTTTGTGTTTACAGCTTTGTTTCAATCTCTGCTATTTGAAGTGATGAAAATCAGCTGGTGTTTTTTGTGTTTACAGCTTTGTTTCAATCGCTGTTATTTGAAGCTGCTGGCCGGACTGTAAATCCGGTGAACGGTGCCGTCGGACTTTTATGGACCGGCAACTGGCACGTTTGTCAGGCGTCAGTTGAGACGATCCTCCGAGGCGGTACGTTACGACCGATTCCTGAGCTTCTGAACGGACATCCGGCAACACCGGAGCTCGGTGATTCATCGGAAACAGACGTAACGTTCACCGACGTGTTCCAGATTCAGGATCCGATTACGCATTCACGATCTAAGTTACAGAAACGCCGGCGAAGCTATGATCCGCAATCAAGCATGACGGAGTTACAGGATGATCTCGATCTGAATCTAAACCAGAGTTTCGTAGCGAAAAAAGGAAAACTGGAGAAACAGCGATTAGGAAGTCCGTCGATGAACTCCGAAGATTCCGTCACTACAACGTGTTTGGATGCTGTTTTTCGAGATTATAATCGTAATCCACGAGGAAGAGGTGATGGAGAATTGCAAATTTTGAATCTATTCAACTGATTAAACTTGATCGTTAGCTATATATCTTATGGCGAATGATCGTGTGAGAAGTTGAGTTACAGTGAGAAGCGTGAGAAGTGGATCTGAACCGTTAATCTCAAGCTCTCACATGAATTACGACTTAGAAGGGAATAAATCTGATGTATCTCGGTGCAGTGCGTCCATTTCTCATAACGGCTGATAACCACTTCTCACGCTTCTCACAGTTAACTCAACTTCTCATAGGAACCCGACCTTATATCTTATAGTATGATATATATATATATATATATACCGTAATTTGCTTCTGAGATTTCCGATTTTGTTTGATAGAAAGGGAAGATGTTGGCCGGAAATTTGGATTCCGGCGAGTTTTGTAGATCACCGGCACAGGATTTCCCTCTGTGTTTCCTTTAACTTATCTGTACATCAACCACATACATGAAGGGAAAAATGAAAGTTGGGCGGTGGTGTATTAAAATTCTACTATTAAATATTTAATTATTAATTAAATATTAAAAGTAATATAAAGCTTAGGTATTTAACAAGAATGTTTGGTCTTTTAATCATTAATTAATAAGTATACTTAATTGTTTTATTTATATTTTATAACGTTATAAAAGTATGTATTAAGTGATGCCGACTTTTGGAGTACTGCAAGAGCCGTGTAGAAACAATACAAATGTAAAAAAGTTTACAAATCTCTAAGGTGGATTTTTGCATTGTTTGACAAACTAACTTATAAGCTAGCTAATAATTGATAAGCCAATTTTTTAAAAAACTATTATGAGTAGCTTTTCAATAAGCTAGCTTATGGTTATCCAAACATGTATCAGGAAAAAAAAGTTAGTTGATAAGTTAACTTTTTTTTGCCAAACTTAGACTTTGTTTTTCAAAAAGATTGAAGTCTGAAGTTTTATTTTACTTATTATTAATAAGAGATGGTGTTTTAAGAGGTTATAAAACATTAGATTACCTCTTCTAATTTCAGATTTAAGAGTCTCTGAAGACGGAAAAAAACAAACGACCTGAACGTAAAAACGTCTGATCGATTCAGACTTTAGAGGTATTAAGAGGTTTTAAAGAAAAAACAAACAACCCCTAAATTTTTAATACAATAGAATATTATTTTAATTGTTTTTTACCAATTAATTAAATGTATTACTTTTTATAAAAAGACATTAAGGAGATGTTTTTTTAAATACCTCTTACGGTGTGTTTACTTGTGGCTTAACGAGCTTAATGATAAAAATGGCTTATTCGTGCAGACGTTTGAGGTGATTACTTGTGTCTTAATGGCTTATTCGCACAGACAAAATCGACTTATTTGCACAGTAGGTAAGGAGTGTGTTGTTACCATTAAGACAAAAGTTTGACATTTTTACCCTTAATAAAAAAATAAAAGAAATCAGTCTACCTCATTCCAGATTCAAAACCCTAGTTCTTTCTCTCCGACGATTTCAGATTTAGAACCCTAGTCGTTGTTTCTCTCCGTTGATTTCTAATCGTTGCTTCTCTCCGTCGATATTTCTCTCATCGTTTCTTATCTCCGATGTTGCCTCTTCATTGTTGTTTCTCCCAAAAATTAATACGCCTGTGTGTTTGCCTCCGCATCGTTGCTCCCTCATCTCATCGTTACCACCGCCGCATCTCTACTCTCTCTACAATTTCCTTTGATGCAATTCACTCCAGCGCCACCCTCTGGATTCCATCAACACATCCACTACCAAAAATTTGGGTAATAAAATATTTGGGTAAATTTTATTAGGTTTACAAATAATATGTTAATTTGAATAAATTTTAAAAATTGTATAAATTAGCAATAAGTTGAAATATTGAATAATATTTAAGTAGTTCTTTTGTCATCTAAAAATATTGAATAATATTTATTTTATATTGAGGGGGCAAAATGGTTATTTTTATAATTTAGACAAAACACATTTATCTAAAAAGACAAATTTATTATATCAATGAATTTATGTTTGATTTTTGAATTATATCAATGAATTTATGAATATATGGCTTTAAAAATAAACAACAATTTATAAAACAACTTATAATTCATATTCAGGGGTAAACTAGTCATTTTTGTTATTCAGACTATTTATTCAGATAAAAAAGTAAACAACATGATCAATTTATCCAGACAGACAAATTTATTCAGACAGACAAATTTATCCATACAGGACTTAATGAAAAATTTGATAAACAACCCCTTAATGACTCTTAAATCTGAATCGTTAAGACCTTTTTACATTCATATTGTTTGTTTAGTCTAGTTTTTAGAACTTCTTAACTTTTAAATATATCTGAAATAAGAAGTGGTAACCTAACTTTTTAAAACCTCTCATCGCCGGCTCATTTTATATGCTCTCATTTCTTTTAAAGACACTTTCAGACGTTACAAAAACAATTTTATTGATTCAAATTTCAGACTTCAACACCACCTTTATTAATCAGAAGTGAAATAAGACTTCATACCTCTTAAAAAACAAATGACACCTAAATGTATATTTGGATAATTAATGTATAGAGTATTCTAATAATATAAGTAATATTGAAAATTTCAAAATAGAAATTATATTGAAATTGAGCCTAATTTTTTTGTAGATTTTAAAGTTTAGTTTTTTATTCAAGGGAAATTATAGATTATCTGTTAGAAATGATTTAAATATGAAGGTGTCACTAAACTATTAAACTTTTAGTTTTTTTATTTACAATTTTCAAAAAAAAAAAAATATATATATATA
Source organism: Arctium lappa (assembly GCA_023525745.1). Lineage (NCBI taxonomy): Eukaryota > Viridiplantae > Streptophyta > Magnoliopsida > Asterales > Asteraceae > Arctium > Arctium lappa. Next base: position 51,588,294 of record CM042064.1, read on the forward strand.
TATATATATATATATATATATATACTTGGGTTGTGACGTATTGGTAAAGCTCGGAAGGATGTAGTGGAAATCTCATCTTTCCTGAGTTCGAATTCAAGCGTTGCCAAAGGCCATGGAGGTATGACTTCAAATCATTTGTGGTCGCCCAAGAGATTAGTCGGTGCGTGTAAGTTGCCCAGAAACCAATTACCCAAAAATAAAAAAACATATAACGACACATAGTGGGATACTAATTGAACAATCTGAAATACTTAAAGAAAATGGAACATTTAAAAATGAAATCTATTACATTTAAAATACTAACTTCTAGTGCAAATACAAATACAAAACCGAAAACAAATACTGTATTGAAAACTTAATAATATAGATGAACTAACTTTGTCTGAAGGGTTTACATTGTGACCTTGCCCTTGTTTGGCCCTTGTCTTCTGGGCTCATAAGATACTGCAATCTTATAATATTGGTAAAACTATTAAATTTCAAAAGTACAATGTAGTAACATTCACAAAATGCGTTAAAGAGAAACATGAAAGTTTGTCTAACATAGGTGGACTAACAAAAAGTGAAGCATGTTTCATGCCTATAAAATGAATCTAAAACTAAAACATGGAGTAAAGAATGACCACCGATGCAACTTCTACATATCCATCCAAACAATTATAGAATTTTATTTCTCTACTAGAAAACCGCAAAACAGAGCAGAAAACACAAAAATCATCAATGTGATAATAATAGGTATCAAAGTGTATCAAGTCTTGCATACTGTTTGGGTAAAAATTCCAACGGTCTATAGTCGTACGATCGTCGATAGTCGACGCTCTTCCTTTGGGACGACCTCGACTAAACAACCTAAAAACCCGCCTGGCAAGTTCTGTCGTACGACCTGATTACAGTTACTAATTTGCAACACACTTTATATTATGTTTAATGCAGGATTTCAAGGACGTTTATGATGAGAGATCATAACGGAAGACGTTACCAATAACAACGGATATAACGGATGCTATCATCAATATCAAACGGTTACTTTATTAAAGATATGCATTCAAGACTTGCTAACGGACAATTGGAGTATAAATATGAAGATTGAACTTCACATTCGGGCATCTGAAGTTACGCTCTCCAGTTAACTCAGTTTCTCTTGAAATTCATAAAGCCTATTACCGTTTGTCACGCGACGCACGACTGAAGTCTAAGTACACACGACGCACGACCGACTTTACTTTATTGTACTGTTGCAATACACTGTTAACATTTGTTATAAATGACGACGTCCCTGATTGACGTCCATAGTGCACGACGACTCACACTCGTCCGCGGTTTTTACCCATTTTAGGGGTTTTCCGCGTCACCAATTCTCTCGTCTCATTTATTTTAATCTTATTATTGTCATACGATTATCAAAGTTACTTTCTTTGGTTGGATTAAGCTCCACATTTACTTTAAATTTCCCTTGGGAGATTTTTGGCATAAACACATACATTCTCAATGTGACAAAAATACATCTAACTATCATATATTATTGCCTATAGATGTAGGATCATGAGGTATATACTATTTCCCCTCCATCATTGATCATTGTCACCGTCACAAACTAGGTAACGAAGTATATCAAAGACTTGCTCGTGTGTACATATATGTTTCCATTTCTTCTCTAAGCATTCATTTTTACACAACACCATCTCACACCCTTTATAATGGACGATTAGAACAAAAAGTAAAAACTACTATCCAACAGAGATTAAAAGATGGCATAAAGAACCCTTGTTTTCAAACCTCAAGCCATTAGAACACAATGCCAAGTAAGCTACTGGAATGTAAGCATCGAATTGCTTAGTGCCTACATCGTCACCAACAACACGAAATGTAAAGCTTAAGCCATTAGAAGATGGCAAATAAAAATGGAGGGTAAGCTAACAATATGCTACAAGTAATCTATTAGAATATATACACTAGTTAGAAATAAATCCAATAATACTATTGCTTAGTTCTCTTAAAGATCAACCAAAACATCACAACGATAGAAAAACTATAATGTTGACATTTGTACACAGAGATCAAAACAAAGTGGAATGGAAGACATAGAAAATCGAGATACAAAGTCGAGTAGGGAGATGAGGAGGCGATGACTAGCGACTTGAATAAATTAATGAGCAAATGAGACAATGACCATTGATGAGCAGATGATATGCCAACCACCAACGAGCAACTGAGACACAAACAACGACGAGAAGTAGAGACACGAGCAACGAGGAACGTCGTATTTAATGAGGAGAGACAAAAAAACATATCTGACAAGGAAAGAAAGGGAGGGCAATCATGGGATGTGGCGACCCTGAATGGTACGAGGAAGCCCTAAAAGATGAATGATTCATATAATAATGGAACCGTTATGGACCTGTTTGTTAGCATGCTTAATGGGACTCCCAGTTTATTCGGTAAATTATATATGATTGTTTGATAGTGACTTAATGATATAGAAAATGACTTATTCAGTAATTAAGTTTTCAAGAGGGAACTTTATGCAGTATGCCAAAAAAAAATTCAAACACGCCCCTCCCAATTAAAAACATGTTCCTTCCATCTATGAAAAAAAATATTCCAAACAAAAACATTCACAATCTAAACAAACAATTTAATCCATACAGGACTTAACAAAAACCAACCAAACATCCCGTAAATATTATGAATGAAAGATGCATGAGTTTTGCAAACTTAGGGGCCGTTTACCAAATGCTTACTCGGGTAAGCTCTTACCGGTAAAATTCAACACTATCAATTACTTACCGGGTAAGAGTTTAGTACATCAAAACGGTATCGTATGCTTCCAGTAAGCGCTAACCATGGTAAGAGTCTTCGCCATCACTTACCGGGTAAGACTCTAAGTCCTTGCCTCAACTCTTACCGGTAGATTTTTAAGTTTTTGTCATATTCATCTGATAAGGTAATGTGACTTAATAAGCGTTTACCTGAGTAAGCGTTTGGTAAACGACCCTTATTCTCACCATTGATCTACTTTAAAAGAATCAAAGCTATTTAACATATTTAGCCATAAATATACACATGTACGTAATTACAAATATTCACATCTACGCTATATTGCATGAGTATTCGACTGATGATTTTTTTTTAATAATGTTGTATTTTCATTATATTAAAATTACCACCCAGCAGTAACAAATATTTGAATATTTAATGAATTGGAATATCAAACATATGCAATTTCAAATAATTTGTTCAACTTATTTATAAACAATTTAAAAAATTCAACATTTAAATGTTAATATATTTATAATTAGAGAACATGTCATGTGATTAGAGGTGCTCAAATTTCCGACCACCCCAACCTGAAAAAACGTAAATAAAACTTAAAGCGAGGTAACCCGACACACAATTGATACAAATTTTGCTCAAACTGCATTTATTGGGTTGGAAACGGATTGAGCCCAAAGTAACCCGACCAAAACTTGTACGTTTTTACTTTTTTTTAAATGTTTATAGACTTTTAGTGGCTCTTCTTTCAATCAATTCACAAGTTTTTCTATCTTAGTCGTAGTTTAGATCTCTCCACGAGACCACGCCAATTAAAAGCGCATGAGTATAACTTTCAAGTCTTCAAAAATCTTCAACATCGATAGAATCAAGAGGCAAGAGATACTCTCCTTCTACACTTCTCTTCTCTTATTAGTCTTACTTTTATATTTCTATTTTGATTTTAGTTTTCTTAGATGAAATTACTTAGTTAGATTGTAAAATGAGGTATTAAAGCTTCAACCCGACCAACCTAACCCAACCCGCACGGTTTGGATTATATTGAGTTGAAATTTTCCAAATCACAAATATTAAATCGGTTTTTTCAAATGTCTTCAATCCGACCAACCAACCTAGGAGGACCATTAAAAAGAAAAAGGGGAGGGATTGGGTGCATGCTGCCACTCGCCGCATTTGGTGGGACTTATGGGTCCCACAGAACATTCATATGCCAATCCAGTTCCACTTTCACTGTCCGCCGACGAAACAAGCCACTCGCCCTCAAACTATCTTTAATTTACAACTTCAGTCCACTAAGTCTACTAAATTCGCAAAAATACACCCTAAGGTTTCAGAAGTTTCGATTTCATCATCTAAATACACTTTTTTTTCTCACAAGAATATTAAATCTATATAATTGTCGAGATGTTCGTTCGTGTATAATTATCGTTTTAATCACTATCTATGTATCTGTACAATTCAGCAGGATTCAATATTTTATTAACTATTCGTAATGAAAAATTAATTCAAGTTCTTATTAAGGAAAGAAAAACTAAAATTTATGGAGTATTTGTATTACAAAGCTTAATATTTGTCTTGTATTTAAACGTGTTTACCAGTTATTTAGTGGATTTTAAACATGAATTTTCAAGAAGTTATAAACATGTAATAATTATTCTAAACATGAATTTAAGACATAATGTATTAATATATTATACATAATAATACATAATAAGTTGTTTTAAAAGTTTTTACTGATTGATTTGTAATATAGTACAATATAGTTAAATTAAATACATGATATAAATTATAAATTAATGTGTGATTTACCAAATGTTTACCGAATAAGTAGTATTACGTCATTTACATTATCAGATGAGCATGACAATAATCAATAATTTTATTTGGTAAGTGGCATTACAACAATTGATGTTCTAACCTGGTAAGTATGAAAAAAAAAACTATTGATTGTTTATTGAGGTAAGAGACACTTATAAACAATCAATTTTGATGATCAATAATGTTATCCAACAAAGTAAATAAGGATAATAATTTTTATCAATAAACACTTGGGCATTGTTTGTAAAAATAAGCTAGCTTATTTTCTGGGTACATGTTTGGATGACCATATGCTAGCTTATAAGTTAGTTGGTAGTTGATAAGTTAGTTTTTTAAAACGAAACTATTAGTAACTTTTCAATAAGATAGCTTATGGTAATCTAAACATATACTAGGAAAAAAACTAGATAGCCTTATCGGTAAACTTTTGATAAACGATCTAGGATAAAATGGACAATGTTTAGCGTATGAAAAGAATCCAAAAAATAATAATAGATGAGGAACATGGACACATGGGTGTGACGTGGATTTTATGGCTCTAGGCCCCACTAGTCGACTAGTCTAGAATCATCATTTTGACAAAAAAAAAATTGTTGTTGATTTATTATTTTTTTTTAAGAAACGAGGTTGCTATTTAAATAGTTTTTCTTTTTAAGTATAAAACTAGAAGTGTACTCGCACAATACAACTAGATACATTATGATTTTAATGTTTTATTTTATTTTCTGTTTTTTGTCGATTTACATTACGATTTTGGATGGTTGTGAGAGAGTGATAATGATTTTTTTATATAAATTTGTTTAATTTAGACTTAATAATATAATGTAATTTATTTTGGTTTAATAATATAATTTTTTTTATAAAATATTCTGTAAGATTTTTTAATTATTATTTTGGTTTAATAATATAATTTTTTTTTATAAAATATTCTGTAAGATTTTTTAATTATATTTTAGATATTTTATATCTAAAATATGCTGAGAGTTATTTTAGGGGAGTTAAAGTGGGAAATGATTTTAGGGAAGTTAAAATGGTTAGAGATAATGATTGAAAATTAATGAATAACATTAAATGTAGTACATACAGCTTTTATGTCTGTTTTTTAAGTAATTAACATTAAATAGCGGTATATTAAGCTTTAAGACTTTTTTTAAGAGTTTTTTATGTCATCTTTATAATATAGTATAGATAAGCCGTGGACTCAAAATTTTTGCCCAATTGTTGGATTTTTAAGGTAGATTAAGGACATGAAAGGAGATATGTTTTTAGCTAGATTCCACAATTTCGAGAGTTTTTTTTTAAAGTTTTTTGATTGTTTTTGAAGAAATTTTAAGTTTTTTTTGTCGATTTTGATAGACTTTTTCGGTTTTTTGTTTGATTTCGAGATATTTTTCGATTGATTTCGTAAAGTTTTTTAGTTTTTTGTTTGATTTCAAAGTACTTTTTTCAGTTTTTTGGTTGTTCTTATATTTTATAATATCCCGGATTCATCTTTCATACCTAAAAAAATTCCGATTTTTGAAACCCGCTTGCACATACATAGGTCCCGCCCCCCGAGTATAATTCATATTTTTGTAAAAATAAAATAATTGTTTTTGATATTATTATGTAAAGAAAAAAATAATAAAAATCGATTCAAATATCAACAAGGAAGAGTTTATTTACAATCATTTTTTTCACCTCATTCTCAAAACCATTTATTTTCTATTTGTATATGCTTTTTATTATATTTCTTTAACACACTAATATAGAAATTCTTTTAAAATTTCAATGTTTTAATTTGAAACAAAAGTTATGCATATAAGAGGTTAAGAGCATCTTCAACAGATATGTTCAAGAACAGATCTACGAGATTTTGGAATTTGATATTTCAAAAAGACCTAAGTTCCATGACCCTTGTTTCAGATTTTATAGACTGAACTTGATAAAAAAAATCAAGCGTCAGGTGGTTAAATCATCAATTCAAGCATAAGACTTTTAAGAAACCTTCACGTGGGCCAATGTGTTATTGTCGACGCCCATTTAGTCGAAATAGGAAAGCATATTGCTATGCGTTTGTTACGGAAAAGACGTACCATAATTAAACATATATTTCCCATGTATTTTTATGTGTTCATGCATTCAACTTTTCTAGACAAACATAGGGTTTCCAGTTAGCATGTTTGTCAATATAAAAGAAGATAAATCCAGATGTCTAGTACGTGAGTTTATAAAGTGATTGTTGTAATATTTAATAAATAAGAATCAAATAATTGACTGCAACATAATATTAATGGCAATTAGGTAATCTATTTTACTGTTGCAACTTCTTGTCTGTTTCTCAAAGACTGATCTCTTTAAGTATAAAAAAAATTAAAATATCAAAATCAGAAATTGTATTGGTCAAAAATTACAAAACTGATTTATTGTACATTTAAACATCCCGATAATGATAATATCTGAAAGTTCATAATCCATTTGCAACCACTCTTTCTGTTTCCATGGACCGTTTACTATCAGGCTCGAAAAACGCATCGTCATTATTATCGAACAATTGTCTAAGTTGCATTTACAGGTGTGGGAATTTTTTTGTCTACATGTGTGTGTGTGTCAAAGAAATTTCTTCTTCACGGTATGATCAGAGTTTGTTGTGACATCTTTTGTTATGTTAAACTATAAAATGATGGATCAAATATCGACAATTATATATCTGTCACTACTTAACAACATGTAAATATACGACACACAAATTGAAATTTTCTTATATATTGAGGGAGATTTTTGAAACTGAACAATTATTTATTAGTAATTATTGTCGGCAAAGATTTAACTAATTATTTTTTATGTAATTTATTTCAACTAATAGAATACTTGCAAGTAAGATAAGCTTTTAAAATGTTAAATGTCACATTCTTTGAACTTTTCAAATGTTGTCATTATTGATGTGGGTACATATGATTATTTTAATATCATAAAAAGTTAAAAACAAACTATGACATCCATTTTTTACAGTATTTTTTTTTTTTTATAATTGTGAGTGTTCGGTTAGTTTGTATGTAGATCGAGTATTAGAGAATAGTCAAGAAAATTCACAGTGGTTTTGTAGGCCTTAAACTGAGGACATCAAAAAGCCCAAGACTTATGAACTTAAAACATAATTTAATATATTATGTTGAAAAAGAATCAAATACAGAAGGTCGTAACCTTAACATACAACGGGGATTAAAACTTAACTAACATCAATCTCTTCTAAATTGAATGTTGTTAGGTAAAATGCAACTAGGTTCCTATCCAGTTTGAATTTAAATGTTTCCTTTACCTTTCGAGCTTCTAGGTTTATCTGATTTCGAGATACATGTATAATTTTTTCATAAATAAAAATACTTAGTCGAACGTCTTGTAAGTTCATAAGTTTTAATAACACGCATATGACTGCTATGAGATTATAAAACTGTAAGTTGCAATGTCTTTTGATGTAAACTGTTTGGGTAAAAAAACATAAGTTCGGTCGTCGAAGATATTATCCTCGACCAAATATATCATGGACGACCAAACATCTGTATTCCCACCACTTATATCCCTGATCGATAGTCATTAATTAGTCGCCCAATTAAAGACTAATTTCTGACAACAGACTGTTATCTCTTTATTATACATTTATTGCAGGTATTGCTTTAGGCTATGTTTGGCAAAAAGTAACTGACAAGCTAGCTGGTGACTAATAAGCTAGCTGGTAGCTGATAAGCTAGCTGAAGAAAAAGTCACGTTTGACAAAAACTAGCTTATAATCATTTAAATTACCAAAAAGGATATTAATTATTTATTTATAATTAAAAGTTAATATATAATTATGAATATTAATGAGGGGCATAATTGGAATAATCACAAAAAAACTACTCATAAGCTACTCCAAGTCGCTTATCAAAAAGCTAGCTCATCCAAACATGTACCCAGAAAATAAGCTAGCTTATTTTTGCCAAACAATGCCTTAATAAAGAGTCATGATCAATTATTGGCACAAGACATAACCGAAGACCAACATTAAAACATGACCGTTTCACCATGAATCATCCAATAAAAGAGGCGGTTATAGGGGTTATTACCATTTAAAGAGCAGTTAAATAGACCTCCTATAAAAAGACTTCAAGGAATTCAAAAGGACAAAAAACAGAAGTGATTACTAGAACTACTCTAAAGCCTCTCAATCGTTCACACAACATTCGCTGACGATCATCCACGACACATCGATTTATTTACGTTTATTTTAAGTTATCTACGTCTTGTAATAACATTTGTTATTATTAATTGTAATACCCAGTTTCGAAATTTTTGTTAATTTTGGAAGTTGGGGGAAAAAGTGAAGAGAGAACCAAAGTTCAGGGGGGTAAAGTGGAAATTTGGTTTTATATAATCAAAATTATCAGATATTTGAGATTCATGTCTCAAATATCAGTCGACTAAGTTTCTAACAAAGAAAGAGTGAAAGCAAAGAGAAAGCAAGAGCAGAGAGAAAGAAGAGAAAGAGATCGAGAAGGATTCGATTGTTTTGTCAAATAGAGGTATGTTTTTAGCTTCATACTTCTATCTGCATGTTATAGTCGGTAAATAGACGTGTTAATCAAGCTTTTAACCGTGTATTTGATCGATTTAATCGATCAAAAGAGTTCTGGGTTTAGAACTGTGTAAACCGACTCTGTTCTTGAGTAAGACCGGAAGATGAGGTATCGGTCTTATGCATTAGACCGATGTGGTATTAGACCGGTTGAGGCATTCGACCGGTGCTATGTAAGACCGATTGATACCTTCGACCGGAGATGAGTAAGACCGGTGATAGGTAAGACCGGTAGTGTTATTCGACCGGACATGTGTTCGATCGGAGGTCTGCTTGACCGGAAGGTCTGTTCGACCGGAGGTCTGCTCGACCGAAGGTTTGTTCGACCTGTGGTGTGATTCGACCGATAGTTTGTTAATTGGTCCAAGAGGTTTTTAATCAGTTTGGTTTTGACTGGGTTAAAAACAGTAGATTTCAATTGATGAGTCTTTTGAAAGAAAGAGTGTTAGTTGCAAGTTAGCTTACCTTTGTTTTAATACCATCGTAGGTGGTGTTAATTGATAGAAGTCAGAGTTTGATTCAGAGGAATTAAAGGTGAGTATTTTAACTAAATCTTTTATGATTTGAGCAGTTATTTTATAAATGTGAGTTTTGATATACTGCGCATTTATAATATGAAAGTTAGTAGAATTATTTCAAATGATTTGATTTAATTAGTTGAGCATGTTTATGCTCAGGGTATATAAACTTGTTTTATATACTGGAAGGACCAAATGTATGCGTACATTTGAGTCAGAAGTTTGACCTAAGTCGAGAAGTGTGACCCGTCTGCTCGTACCGGGGAGTGTGGCCCGTTTATGCCATTAGGGTGTGTCCCTAAAATAAGGCAGTGCGAGACAGACATACCGTCTTTGACGGGAATGTTGGTCAGTAGTTGAAAGTACGCTTGCGAGCGTAGAAAGTGATTAGTAATGGCCATTACATTGATTTATATATGTAAAGCATAAATGTTTTAAAGAGATTTTCAAGAGTAGGCATGTATTGAGATATATGCAGTTATGTTTAAATATTTTAATTAATATTTGAACTGTGTAGTAGTGATTGGAGGGGACTCACTAGACCTTTTGGTCTAACCCTCGCTGTTTCGAAACTTTAATTCTGTTTCAGGTTATCGCAAGATAGCAGATAAAGGAAAAAGATAAGGTGTGAGCTTAAGCAGGAGATAGAAGACTTCCTGCCATAGCTATTCTTTTGAGAAACTCAGTTGTGTAATAGTTGATAGTAAAGACATTGTAAGCTTGGGACAGTATTTAGTAATAAATGTTATTTTATTATGTAAAATATGTTCAGGTTGTTACAATTGGTATCAGAGCACTAGTTTAAGGGATCTAGGTGACCGGATGGGCCTAGACTTAAACTGAGATAGTAGAAGCACAACTGAGTAGTAGGAAGACCGTAAGAAGATAACATTAAGGTAGTAAGGACTAGCATGTAAGGTAAATTTGGGATTTCATTTGGCCAGTGTAATTGTGAATTTACAAGTACGTGCTTTTGCTTAAACTGGCGTAATGTGTAGTATGTGAGATTGAATATCTTATGTTTATTCTTAGCAGAATTATGTCTGAGCGTGTGACCAGGAGTAGATCTGTAGTAAATCCAGAAATGGATCCAGAGAATGAAGTTATTGCCGGAGAGCAATTAGCTAATGTCAACCCGACTGTTATCCAAGGAAAGAGTCGAGGTCGACCTAAAGGTAAAACAGTTCAGAAAACAGCTACTCAGATAGGAGTTTCTAATGTGGGAACTCGAGGTGGGAAGACGAGTCGTGGTATTCGTCAGAATGAAAGTGTAGAGATAAGAGATGAGCAAGAAGAGTCTCATCAAGAAAGTTCGACTTCTGTGAGGGGTCGAAAGCAGACGGGTAACCGTGGTAGAGGTAGAACGCAGGGTTTTGTTACACAAGAAACTTTTGCTACAGAAATGGGAAAGTTGCAAGAAACTTTGAACGCTTTGCTTGCTCAGCGTAATAATGAAGTTTCAGTAAGTAAAGAAAAGAGTGAAGATAAGGTAGCGACTGAAGTAGCAGAATCTCCAGTAACTGCTATGGGTAGTCATCCTCAGGCAGGACCCATGGTGTCAGTTAAAGCCGTAACAGGAAGAGGATGTAGTTTCAAGGAGTTTGCTGCTTGCAAGCCTCCTTCGTATAAAGGGGAATGTGATCCCGTAGTAGCGTTAAGATGGATAAAGAGTATGGAGTTAGCTTTTGACACAAGTAAATGTGCTGAAGATGATAAAGTAGTGTACGCTTTGTCAATGCTAAAGGATGAAGCAGTAATGTGGTGGGATGTAGAATCTGGAGGTCAAGGTTCAGCGATAGCTAAAGAGATGGTTTGGCATGATTTTGTGAAAGTATTTAAAGCACAGTTCTGTCCGTTGGCGGTAGTTAAGAATCTGGAAGAAGAATTTCTGGGCTTAGAACAGAAAGGAATGTCGGTCAGAGAGTATACGACCAAGTTTATTGAAAAGTCTAGATTTGCAGGAATCTATGTTCCGAATGAAGAAAGACGAGTAGAACGTTTCGTCTTTGGATTAAGAAGTGATATTCGGGAATTTGTATCGAATAAAGAACCGTTGACTTTTCAGATGGCTGTTAATGCAGCGGAGATGAGAGAGAAGGAAAAGAACAGGCAAGCCACTGAGCGAAGTGGAGATAAAAGAAAGTGGGAAGGAACAGTTCGTGATTTCAAGCCAGTTAAGTCTGTTAAGTTTGATCAACGTTCTATTAGTAAGTTTGAAAATAAGCCCTGTAGTAAGTGTAATAGAATGCATAAGGGAGAATGCAAGATTAATCAAGAGGGCTGTTATAAGTGTGGGAAGGTTGGGCATTTGGCTCGGGACTGTCAGAATTTGAGGTCTTGTTACCAGTGTGGATCTTCTGATCATATTAGGCCCAATTGTCCACAGTTGAAAAAGGGAACAGTTGGAGGAAGTGTAGAAAAAGGAAGTGAGAAAAAGGGAGAGCCAGCTAAAGCCAGAGCTAGAGTTTTCAACATGTCAGCAGAAGAAGCGGCGGAGATACCTGATGTAGTTACAGGTACTTTCTTTATAGATTCAAATTATGCAAAAGTGTTGTTTGATTCAGGAGCAAATCGTTCTTTTGTGTCTCCTAATTTTGTGCATAAATTGAATGTGAAACCTAAGAAACTTAAGAGTGAATTGAAAGTAGAAGTGGCTGATAATAGTCAAGTTTTGGTAGAAGAAGTATATGATGGGAGTAGTATTGTCATTGATGGACAAGCATTTCCACTTCGACTGTACCCAATGGGTATGGGAGAATTTGATGTTATTGTGGGAATGGACTGGTTGGCGTCTAATGATGCTTATATAGTATGCAATAAGAAATTGATTCGTATAGTGCAACCAGTAAAGGAAGAGATAGTAGTATTTGGAGATCGAAGGGATAGAAATTCATCTTTGATTTCTATGAATAAGGCTAAGAAATGTTTGGTAAAAGGGTGTGAGGGATTCTTAGCTTATGTGATAGATGCTAAGAAAGAAAAGAAGGGATTGGAGTCAGTTCCGGTAGTCAGTGAGTTTCCAGAAGTATTTCCGGAAGATTTAAGCACTTTGCCTCCTGATCGGCAAGTGGAGTTTCGTATTGATTTAGTTTCCGGAGCAGCGCCAATTGCAAGAGCACCGTACAGACTGGCACCGGCAGAGATGAAAGAAATGATGACTCAGTTGCAAGAGTTGTTAGATAAGGGGTTTATTCGCCCTAGTACATCACCTTGGGGAGCGCCAGTCTTGTTTGTTAAGAAGAAAGACGGGTCTATGAGAATGTGCATAGATTACCGTGAGCTCAATAAGTTGACTGTTAAGAATAAGTATCCGCTTCCCAGGATTGACGATCTTTTTGATCAACTGCAAGGAGCGAGTTACTTTTCAAAGATAGATTTGCGCTCTGGGTATCACCAGTTGAAGGTGAGAGAGGAGGATGTGTCTAAGACTGCGTTTCGTACGAGGTATGGACATTATGAGTTTTTAGTTATGCCATTTGGTTTGACTAATGCGCCAGCAGCTTTCATGGATCTGATGAATAGAGTGTGTAGTCCGTTTTTAGATAAATATGTCATTGTTTTTATAGATGATATATTGATCTATTCACGTTCTAAAGAAGATCATGAAACTCATTTAAGAGCAATTTTAGAATTGCTGAAGCGTGAAAAGTTGTATGCCAAGTTTTCAAAATGTGAATTTTGGCTGAAAGAAGTTCAGTTTTTAGGACACGTGGTGTCGAAAGATGGGATTCAGGTTGATCCAGCTAAGATTGAAGCCATAAAAGGGTGGGAAGCACCGAAATCGCCATCTGAAGTAAGAAGTTTTCTGGGTTTGGCTGGTTATTATAGAAAGTTCATTCAGGACTTTTCTAGAATAGCTACGTCCTTAACAGCTTTAACCAGAAAGAATGTTAAGTTTATTTGGGCAGAAGCTCAGAAAGAAGCGTTCGATAAGTTGAAAGAAAGTTTAAGTAGTGCTCCTGTTTTGTCTCTACCCAATGGGTCGGAAGGATTTGTTATTTATAGCGATGCTTCAAAGTTGGGTTTGGGATGTGTGTTAATGCAAGAAGGCAAGGTGATTGCCTATGCATCTCGTCAGTTAAAAGAGCATGAAAAGAATTATCCGACTCATGATTTAGAGTTGGCAGCTGTAGTATTTGCTTTGAAAATCTGGAGACATTACTTGTATGGGATCAAGTGTCAGATTTATACAGATCACAAGAGTCTTCAGTATTTGTTTAATCAGAAAGAGCTTAATATGAGGCATCGTAGATGGATGGAGTTATTAAGTGATTATGACTGTGAAATTTTGTATCATCCAGGAAAAGCCAATGTGGTAGCAGATGCTCTAAGTCGTAAAGAGCGTGGAGAAATAGCAGAGGTTGTAGCATTTAGAGTTGATGTTGTTTCCAATTTCTTGGAAGAAGTTATAAAGTTTCAAGAAGAAGCAGTGTCAGCAGAAAATTTGAAAAGTGAAAGGATAGTTGGGATTGTTAACTCGTTAGTAGTTGACAATCGAGAAGTAAAGTGTTTTAATAAGCGGGTATGGATCCCAAAAGTAGGAGATCTGAGGCAGAAAGTGTTAGAAGAAGCTCATAGATCTCGGTATTCAGTTCATCCTGGAACTAATAAGATGTATAGAGATGTGAAGCAGAGTTATTGGTGGCCAGGTTTAAAGAAAGATATTGCTCATTTTGTTGAACGATGTCTTACATGTTTAAAGGTTAAAGCTGAACATCAGAGACCCTATGGGGAGCTTCAGCCGTTAGAAATTCCAGTGTGGAAGTAGGACGAGATTACTATGGATCTTGTTACGGGGTTACCACGATCACCTAAGGGGCATGATGCTATTTGGGTGATAGTGGATAGACTCACAAAGTCAGCCCATTTCTTACCGATCAAGGAGACGTACTCACTAGAAAAGTTGGCTCGATTGTATATCGATGAAATAGTGACAAGGCATGGAGTACCGTCGTCCATAGTATCAGACAGGGATGCTCGATTTACATCAGCGTTCTGGAGAAGTTTGCAAAGGGAATTAGGCTCTCAATTGAAGTTGAGCACGGCCTATCATCCGCAAACAGATGGTCAGAGTGAGAGAACTATACAGACGTTGGAAGATATGCTTCGTGCATGTGTTATAGATTTTAAAGGTTCGTGGGAGATTCATTTGCCGTTGATTGAATTTTCCTACAACAATAGTTATCATGCTAGCATACAAGCAGCTCCTTTTGAAGCTTTGTATGGTCATAAGTGTAGAACACCTCTATGTTGGAATGAGGTGGGAGAACGTCAGTTAGCCGGACCAGAAATTGTATAGTTGACAGCTGATAAGGTTGATCAGATTCGGGCAAGATTGAAGATTGCTCGAGATCGTCAGAAAGTGTATGCTGACAGACGAAGGAAACCGATAGAGTTTCAGATAGGTGATAAAGTAATGTTGAAAGTTTCACCTTGGAAAGAGGTGATCAGATTTGGAAAGAAAGGAAAGTTAAGACCAAGATTTGTTGGACCATTTATCATCACTAATCGTGTTGGTGAAGTGGCCTACGAACTTGATCTACCAGCAAGTTTGAGTGGGATTCATCCTACGTTTCATGTGTCAAACCTGAAGAAATGTTTGGCAGAAGCAGATATAGTTGTTCCTTTCGAAGATATTCAGATAGATGAGAAACTAAGTTATATTGAGGAACCTGTAGCAATTACAGACCTCAAGATAAAGAAGTTGAGGAACAAAGAGATTCGCTTAGTGAAAGTTCTGTGGAAATTTCACCAAGGGCAAGAGTCTACGTGGGAAGTAGAGGCAGATATGAAATCTCAGTATCCCCAGTTGTTTAGCGATAGAATTCCGGGGACGGAATTCCTTTAAGGGGGGAAGAATGTAATACCCAGTTTCGAAATTTTTGTTAATTTTGGAAGTTGGGGGAAAAAGTGAAGAGAGACCCAAAGTTCAGGGGGGTAAAGTGGAAATTTGGTTTTATATAAACAAAATTATCAGATATTTGAGATTCATGTCTCAAATATCAGTCGACTAAGTTTCTAACAAAGAAAGAGTGAAAGCAAAGAGAAAGCAAGAGCAAAGAGAAAGAAGAGAAAGAGATCGAGAAGGATTCGATTGTTTTGTCAAATAGAGGTATGTTTTTAGCTTCATACTTCTATCTGCATGTTATAGTCGGTAAATAGACGTGTTAATCAAGCTTTTAACCGTGTATTTGATCGATTTAATCGATCAAAAGAGTTCTGGGTTTAGAACTGTGTAAACCGACTCTGTTCTTGAGTAAGACCGGAAGATGAGGTATCGGTCTTATGCATTAGACCGATGTGGTATTAGACCGGTTGAGGCATTCGACCGGTGCTATGTAAGACCGATTGATACCTTCGACCGGAGATGAGTAAGACCGGTGATAGGTAAGACCGGTAGTGTTATTCGACCGGACATGTGTTCGATCGGAGGTCTGCTTGACCGGAAGGTCTGTTCGACCGGAGGTCTGCTCGACCGAAGGTTTGTTCGACCTGTGGTGTGATTCGACCGATAGTTTGTTAATTGGTCCAAGAGGTTTTTAATCAGTTTGGTTTTGACTGGGTTAAAAACAGTAGATTTCAATTGATGAGTCTTTTGAAAGAAAGAGTGTTAGTTGCAAGTTAGCTTACCTTTGTTTTAATACCATCGTAGGTGGTGTTAATTGATAGAAGTCAGAGTTTGATTCAGAGGAATTAAAGGTGAGTATTTTAACTAAATCTTTTATGATTTGAGCAGTTATTTTATAAATGTGAGTTTTGATATACTGGGCATTTATAATATGAAAGTTAGTAGAATTATTTCAAATGATTTGATTTAATTAGTTGAGCATGTTTATGCTCAGGGTATATAAACTTGTTTTATATACTGGAAGGACCAAATGTATGCGTACATTTGAGTCAGAAGTTTGACCTAAGTCGAGAACTGTGACCCGTCTGCTCGTACCGGGGAGTGTGGCCCGTTTATGCCATTAGGGTGTGTCCCTAAAATAAGGCAGTGCGAGACAGACATACCGTCTTTGACGGGAATGTTGGTCAGTAGTTGAAAGTACGCTTGCGAGCGTAGAAAGTGATTAGTAATGGCCATTACATTGATTTATATATGTAAAGCATAAATGTTTTAAAGAGATTTTCAAGAGTAGGCATGTATTGAGATATATGCAGTTATGTTTAAATATTTTAATTAATATTTGAACTGTGTAGTAGTGATTGGAGGGGACTCACTAGACCTTTTGGTCTAACCCTCGCTGTTTCGAAACTTTAATTCTGTTTCAGGTTATCGCAAGATAGCAGATAAAGGAAAAAGATAAGGTGTGAGCTTAAGCAGGAGATAGAAGACTTCCTGCCATAGCTATTCTTTTGAGAAACTCAGTTGTGTAATAGTTGATAGTAAAGACATTGTAAGCTTGGGACAGTATTTAGTAATAAATGTTATTTTATTATGTAAAATATGTTCAGGTTGTTACATTAATGTCGGCGTCCTTGATTGATATCCATAGTGCATCGACGATATCCACGATCGTCCGTGGTTTTTACCTTCGACGGGATTTTCCGCGCCACAAAATCACTCTCCCATTTACATTTTTTGTCATCTTTGTTGTTTATTTCGAAGGATAATCTATAGTTGATTATGATCCGCAATCAAAACCTTAGATCGTTCTTGTGTGGTTTTTGGCATAAACATAAACACTAACATGAAAATATAATTCTTGATTTAATTGATGCATATCATAAAACCATTTTCATTGATGAAAATTTCTGAGTTGTATTGCAGTATGATTTTGTCACATAATCACATGCACTAGGTTGTATGCATAGATTAGTCACATAATCACATGTACCGGGGTTTTTTTTATGCGGTTAGCTTAACTGACAATAAGATTTAGGTCTTTGGGATCCTCCTCAGAAGTCACTGGTTCGAGTCTTGCTAGGCCAATGGGGATTTCTTGGCTGTTCTCCAGGCCCCTGGAATTTGTCGAGATGCGCGGAAACTGACACGGTCACCCACAATTAACAAAAGAAAATTCACATGCACTAAGCACATTTGTAACACCCCGATTTCGAAAAGGTATCGTTTCAAGCTAGTACAGAAATCGTTAATTTTAAGGGAAAAATAAGATATATGATTTTGGACTTGAATCCTATATTTTATAGTCTTGATGGATAAATGATTCAATTACGAGTCCCACGGTCCTTTCCAGAGCGAAAACGGAGCTATAACGAACAAGTTATGGCCAAAACAGTAAACGAGAAGAAAGCTGGGAGAACCAGCGACAATGACCATGCGACAATGTCGCCTAAAGAGGGCAGGCTGCTGTTAAGTCGCGAATTTCAGCCATTTTCTTCATTTCTTCTCACCCAAACTTCTTCCACTCTCTCCCAAACGATTCTCCTTCTTCCCCCTTCAAACCCTAGCCTATTTTGGCTCAAATCCTTGTGTTTTATTGAAGATGAAACACCATCAAGTGGTAATATGAAAAGCTAGGGTCAAGGTTTCATCATCTCCATCTTCATCCTCAACCTCAAACTCATTGTTGGGTTTTCTAGGTTTTCATCAAAACCTAAGTGGTAAGTGTATCCCTTCCATTTCTAAACCTTAACATAAGTTATAAATGCTTCATTGATGATTATCCTAGTGTGTGGCTTATCAATTTCGGGTTTGATAGTTTTGAAGAAATCTAGGTCGAAATTTGGGTTTGGACCAAAATGGAGATTTTGATGTGTAATGTTTGGGGAATGTTTCTATATGGTTGAATGTGGTTATTTACGGTTGGAAATGTATGGAAATAGGTGTTTGGAGACTTTTTGGCTTGGAGGATTCAAGTTTCTTCAAATGAGCTCTAAGTGGGTAAAATCTAGATTTAGCCTAAATCTAGCAAGGTGAGTTTAAGTTGATTTGTGAAAACGGTGTACATGCCAAAATGTTTGTTTTAAAGGGTTTTGTGCCTTACACGAAATTGTTAACCGTTGATAAGTTTTGTTAACTGCTGATAAGTTTTGTTAACTGCTGATAAGTTTGTTAACTGCTGATAAGTTGGTTATTTTAAAGGTGTTTGACTTTATAAACTCATTTAGCACACATCTTTGGGATTTTGAGCATTATGATAAATAAAGGGTGAGGCTAAATACACATTTGATATTGCTAAATGCACCAAATGATTGCTAAAAATCATTTGTTTTTTTGTTTTTTTTGTTTTTTGTCTTTTAGTTGTCTTTAATTTTTATTATATATTTTTTTATTATATATTTTTGTTTTGATTTGAAAATAAATAAATAAATATTTATAAATATAAATATTACTAATTGTTTTAATTATATAATTATAAAAATAAAACATAAATATTGCGATTTAATAATTATAAAAATAAAACATAAATATTGCAATTTAACATATAAATAGAACATAAAATAATCTATATTACATTCGATTATTCTAAAATAACATTATCCGTAGTACAATTAACACGTAAAAGCTTCATGTACTTCTTTATCCGCTCTGAATACGGGGTAGCCCATCCAGCAGCACACCGATAACTGTGATGGAAAAAAAGTGATACAATTTCCGAAAACGGATATCCTTCTTCCATATCTAATTTGACATAATGGTTACCATTAACGTACCCGATTGTAAAAACAACATGTTCATACCACAATGGAGGAGTGGACCTAAGCGGCAAGTACGTCCCACTGCCGGTCATACTTATAACATGTAATATCACATTATATTTTGAAGCAATCAAGACACCTATTTCAGGCATTGTCATCCAGTGTTCAAATGGTGCACCTTGATCTGATCGAAAGAAGTTTAGAGTGTTGTAAGTAATATCCCAGTGTTCACCTCCAAAAGTGTTGATGTACTCTGTCTTGTATTGCTCTAACTCTTCCATTAAGTTATACCGAATTGTGGGTCATGCATCTTCATGAAGACCCATCGAGACAACTATTGCTCGGAATCCGCAATTTCCATCACCTATCACATCATGTACCTGCTTGATGTAAGGGTGAAACAATGCTGGAAATTGAATAATGTATGGATGTGCATTATTATTTTTGAACATGAAAGAACTGTGTCTCCCTGGTTCTTGGTAGCTCATTTTTTTCTTGTCAACAAATCTAGACGCGTTCGAACTGCTACGTCTAAGGGGTCTTTCTTGAGTCGGAAATGAGGGGTCAACATGAGTTTTTCTGAAAAGCTTATCCTTCAACGAGGGTCGTCCACGAGTAGTCTTGTTAACAAAAAGAAAAATACATTTTACAAAGTTATAATAAAATCAAAAGTTACAAATTTATAAAATAAAATAAAATCAAAAGTTACAAATTTATAAATTTATAAAATCAAAAAATATATATATATATATTTATAAAATCAAAACATATATATATATATATATATATAAATACATTTTATAAATTTATAAAATCAAAATATATATATATATATATATATATATATATATGATATATGTATATATATAAAGATAATATATATATATATATATATATATATATATAAAGATACCCCTAATATATATAAATTTATATATAATAATAATAATAATAATATATAATAAATAATGATTATTAAATTATTGGATCGGAAAACATTGCGGTACTATTTGCACCTTTTTGGTGCAAATAGCACCCCCCTAAATAAATCATGTATTTTGGTATTTTAATGATTTATTTTATGGAAGTAGATTTTGAGTATAAATGCGTTTCAATTTGTGTTTTGGAGAAATGCATGGTTTTATGTTATGGGACGTTTTGAAAGAATAAATGTTGCAAACTCACTTGGAAAATGAATTGTCCCAATCTAAACTACGTTGGAATTAATCACATGTTTTGGAGCATGGGTTTATATAAGTACAGGTTGTTTATATTTGATTTCATTTTATGATTTTCAACGTTGAGTCTTTGGGTTTGTCGAGCTTATGGCTCGGTTTGGATTTTGTTGGGTTTTGAGGACACTTGTCCGTTTTAATAGCTCATTGTAGAGCGTTTGGTTATGATTTGCAATTATTGCATCTTATTTGAGAGTTACATACTTTAAACGCGTTAGTTCATTCGTTTTGAGTCATGTAATGGTTTAGTTAGTGCAATGGATCCATAGGCACGGTGTTCCTCTGTCCCCGTTTGGGAAGTTGGTTCACCATTTGGCACGAAATAGGCATCGGGCTCCATGGTAAGTAGGGTGTGGGCCTATACGGTCGGGCAGCGTCCCATGGACAGTATGGTGTAATTCCATTGTGCCCGAGTTGCCCGGTTTTGGGGACTCTCAAGAATAGACCTGGAGTGGTTGACTTGATGTTTTCGGGCAATAAACTTGGAGTAGTTGAGCTCGGTGGGTGTTTTATGTGTAACCCACATGTTTTGATTTACTACATAACTATGTGACGTATTTTGTGTTCCGTCACGTACAATGTAATCGGGTCTTCCCCGTCACCAATAGGTGTGGTTTTGGTTATGGAGTTTTATAATCCATGTTTTCGGAGACGTTTGAGTATGGGTATTTATCTATGTTTTAAGGTTTCGGTTATTGAAACTCATTCAAGTTATTGGGATGTCTTGGAAGTTTGAGTTATCTATGTTTTCAACGTTTGATCATTATAATATCATTTATGTTTTACGTGCGCTTTGGGTTTTGACTTTATTTAAAGAGGCGTGTGTTTTATGATTTTAATCACGAAAGGGGTGAATGATGAAAAGATATCGTTTTATGATTTAATCTATTTCGTTTCTAGTTGTTTCCAAATTAGTTGTATCGCTTTTTAGGAAATCATGATTTCAAATAACATTCCTAAAGTTATCGCTTTATTTATCTCTAACGAAAACTCTTGAGCTCACTAGGCGTTAAGCCTAACCTTTTATTTGTCGGCATGTGCATCAGGTTCCAGTTGGTGTTTGGTTCTAGCAGTGCTTTGAGGAGTTGAGCTATAGACTTACACGAGAGTAAGTAGATTGATGAAGTCTTCCGTAGTTGGAGATAGTGACTATTATTGGGTTTTAGTAGCACCCGTCCTTATTATAGACTGTATGTAGAGAATAAATGTATTTATTGAGGTTAAATCCTATATTGTGTTTGTAGATAAATTATTTATCGATGTATTTTAGAAAATTTTAAATTAGTTGTTATTTCCGAGTTTGAGGGCGTTACAACATTGATTATAGTTGTCATCCATTCATAACACTAAACTCGGTGCCCCATGCATATCCACCTATGGACCAACAAAATAGTCATACATATCGTGTAAAATGTCCGTGCATGCATATGTTATATGTAGCACCCGCAAATCCCAAAGGTAGAGTGACACCTTCCATAAATATGGAATTCTTTAGCGTTATAAGTTTTCTTAATTTAACTTTGTGTATATTAATTTACGAAGATCCTTCCATGCGACCACCCGTTTGTTTTTTAGCGGAGTATTTCGGGCCTCGGGGGGGGGGGGGGGGAGTTGTGCGACAGTGACTCGCGACAGTGCCCTTGGGCACAGTCGCTTGTCAAGGTCGTCGGGATTGTATCGAAACCTAGGGAGGGAATGCGACAATGACCGCAATAGTGACACAAGGCATTGTCTCCTCTCACTATCGCCTAGATTGTACCGTAAGGGGGTGAGAGGCCGCGACAGTGCCGACGACTATGCCACTTGGGCAATGTCGTCGGGCATAGTCGCCTGATGTGTCTGTGAGTATAAAACACCCTCTAGCCGATTTTTATTATCACTTCACCCCAAATCAGTTTTCTAGGTCGATTTTTGAGAGCAAAAAGGGCGATTTTTCTCCATCCAAGTCTCTCCACATTTAATGCAAACCTAGGGTTTGTTAGGTTCATTGTTTTGGACATTAATGCATCATTGAAGATCTTTAAGGGTGGTTGGCAAGCAAGATTCAAGCATTAAACTCATCTCATCCACATTTCTAGAGTTCTTGCAAGTTTTCTAGGGTTTTTACATAAAACCTAGTTAGTGAGTTTTCTAACCTTTTTAAAATGAGATACATGTTTTATATATGCTTTCTATTATCATTTCATGTTTCCTCTCATCATATGGGTCATTTGACAAGGTAGACCTATACTTGCTATTTTGGGAAATATTGGGATCTTGATTATCAATATGTTATGAGGTTATTATTGTTGGTAAATGTTGGGTTGTATTCTTGTGATATACATGGTTGATGATATGACATGTGGAATTTCCATGATTTAGGGTTTTGACCTAAATTGAGATTTGGTGTTATGAAGGGATCCTTATATGTATTTTGCTTGGAGTAAAATGTTTATATATTGGGATTGTATATTGGATGAATCACGAGTAGGTACTAGGAGGATGTAGTCTTGGGTGCCACCTTTTGGTATGTGCTTAGACCTCCAACCTTTGGAGTAATGCCTTGGAGGTAGTATTTAATTGTGTCGGGCCTTCGGAATGTTGCTCGTGAGAGTGAACATCAAGGTACATCGACTCTTGAGGTGAAACTCGTTGGTGTTTTGGGTCTCCCCCATTGATTCCTCTATATGGACCCTTATGACTATGGACCTTTTAAATGATCATGTTATGTTTATGTTCAAACTCACTAGGCTCTTTTGGCCTAACACTTGTTTGGTGTTGATGTGTATCTCAGGTTCTTGCGTCGTGACCACCAAGAAGGTTTAGCGGACCTTTAAATGTGAGCTTGGGAGCTTTTGGGACGCCAATATAGAAGATGATCATTTTAGAAGTATATGACAACCAATTGTAATCTCAATTCTTAATTAGGAATTAGATTAAGAGGTTGTTATCCCTCATTGCTTTGTTATTACAAACTTGTAATTTTACAGACGTATATTGTTCCCTTTTTGGGAAAGCTCATGTTTTGACATTTTTATATATCACATTTCCATTTTTTAGAAACTTTTGTCGTCTCAATTTTTGGGGTGTTACATTATATGTAACACATTGTAGAAGTCACAGAATAACAATAAATCAGCTGTTTTGCCTTTCAAAAAGAAAAACAATAACTTAAATGCTTATATATATTAAATATATAATAGTATATCAAACTATTCAGGGTTTTCGTAAGTATCATGAAAAGTAACCTTGAGTAGTCTTGTTGCTTAAAGTTCTATCAGTTTTTGGATTATCTTACAATAATAATTATCCATATTAAACTTTTGAACCTAATTGTATATGTTGTTCCATGCCTAAATTCTTCATTATTAGTCCAAGCCTCAATTTTTCGAGTGCATAGTGCGAAATACATGTTTGTCTAATGTTCACGATTCATATTGTCCAAAATTTGTCTTAACATCCAATATTCATATACATGAATTCCAGATAACCTTTTTATCGAGACTACTTTATGTTTCACATATTTGATAGCAATAAAATATCATTTAGGGGCTGTTTGGCGGTTGCTTAATTGTTTAGTCCATAATGATTAAGTGGTCTGAATGATTAAGAGGTTTTTATGATATAGTGTAAAATGAAATATGGTTGTTTACTAATTGTTCATAATGAAATCAGGGATCTTAATGGTTAAGGGAGGGTCAGGATACAAAATCATTAAGAGAATTTTGGAACCATTAAGAGGCAACCCTTTTTTTTTGCCAAACAGGATTTACCTCTTAGCGATTCAGATGCTGCCTCTTAATGGAACCATTAAAACGTAAACAAACAACCCCTTAGTTATTGATCTAATGGTATATGAGTTACCAGTAAAAGCCAACATCAAGTGAGTTCAAGGGTTCAAACTTTACAAAGATGAAAGTATGCACCAGTATGTGTCGTATATAAATAATTTTATACTTAAAAAAACATCACTTAATACTGCACAAGGAATAACTATTAAAAAGAATCTACCTACTTAAATGTGAAAAGTGTATGAGTTTAATTTTCTATATATAAATATTATATACTTTAAAAAGTAATATAGTTTTAAATAAAAAACCAATATTATTAAATATTGGCGATTTTTATATTCATTTTGTCAAACACAATTAATTCGATAATTATTACATTTAATAATAAAACAGAAAATCAAACCATATTATATATATTAACAATTACCAGATGAATAGTGTTTTTTTGGCTTAAATTACAGATTTGGTCCTTGAGATTTTATCTCCTTTTTATATTTAGTCCTATGTTTTTAGAGTTACAGATTTGGTCCCTATAGTTTTATTTTTCTCTTGGATTTAGTCCCTATAATTTGTTTATTCCAAAATAGACTTTCGATTTTGCATTTTCGTAACGTTTTGGTCCTCGAAACTAAAAGTTGTTAGCTCCTGACCGTTAACTAAATGACATTTCGATCAATTATAACTTTTTAATTTTCTAATTTAAATAAATAAAAGTTATAATATAAAAATTATTTTTATTATATAAGCATAAAATAAATATCCCTTAACATGCATCGCATCTCAATGACTGTGTCTTCTCCAACCCAAAACCTTCCGTCTTCCCCATCAATCCAAGCACATAGTCGTAGGTGATTGACGCACCAATTTTTTATTTATTAATAAAGTAATTTATCATAATTTATTTTATGTTTAATAATGATGTAAAATTTGTTTAATTCATATTTTTATTATAATTTAATTTAGGTTTAATAACAATTTAACTTTTTTTAGGTTTAATGATGTAATGTACCATTTGCCAGTTTATTTTCGCTTCCTATCATACACACACATCTCTGGTTTTATTTTTTTTCTTGAATTTAATTCTCATAGGGCATTTTGTAAATTATAGT
This sequence comes from Arctium lappa, assembly GCA_023525745.1. Taxonomy (NCBI): domain Eukaryota; kingdom Viridiplantae; phylum Streptophyta; class Magnoliopsida; order Asterales; family Asteraceae; genus Arctium; species Arctium lappa. Next base: position 51,613,710 of record CM042064.1, read on the forward strand.
CATACTGCTAACAGACACAAAATGTTTTGTTCTCATAATTGGTCATGCTCAAATTTATGGTCTTAATATTTTTTTTCTATCAACGCACACGCATCAACGCGCGGACATTAATCCCACCTCGTTAGTATACATTGATTAGTTATAAAATACTACTATTCATCAAACTATATGCCAAAAGAATTATTCGTAACATTTTTAAACATTAAAAATAATTTTAATAAATATTTCAAATAGTAAATTCATAATTTATAAAATAAAATAAAATAATATCATTAAAAAAATTAATTTAACTTTCTTAATTTAAATGAGTTGAAAATATTTAGTTTAATATATATATATATATGAAATCAGAAGCCCAAGAGAAGCAATGGCTAGAACTTTTACGGCCCAACTCTTCCGGGCCAAAGTGAAAAAAACAAATACAGTCCAGTTCAAGAGCCAATCGGTCCGTCCGTGAGCTATGACCCGCACCCATCCACCCTGACTTGACCCAAAGCCGATTGGAAAATCCTTTTTTCTTGACTAGTAACATATTTGGTGGAATATCTCATCTGCCGTGGGTTCGATTCCAATTGTCCAAAACAATTGTGGCCACTGAGTTTATCAGGTTGATGTCACAATTTGCGGAGATTAATCTGGGCATAGCCCCATAGCTATGACACCCTTTAAAAAAAAAAAAAATAGTGAACGACACAATTTTTGGCCATTTTGGTTGATTTCCGAGCTCCTTTTAAGGGGGTGATAACATTTTTATCTGCTTCTTATTTACTTGATTCTCCTAGCTTTAGTTTTGTTTAGAGTGAAATCAATAGATTTTATTGCGTTTTCAAGTTCGATGGTATACATGTTGAATATAGTCAGGAGCGGTGATTTTCATATAAGTATTAAAGAAAGGATGGGGACAAGTCAAACCGACCGAAAACCGATCCCAGAGACACTAGTAGACTGCTATATTCAAGAAGTCTTGAACGAATATTCAATAAACCCAGTTAATCTAAAAAAGTTTGAATTATTTATGGAGACTTTGGAGATTCTATTCACTATAACTTCCACTTTAGTTGAATCTAATTTAATTTCCCATTAATTTATGACAAGACCAAGAAATTAGGCTTTTCGTAACCAAAATTCACATTTTGATAATTTGATATATAAACCTTCTTTTTTTTACAAGTTACAACAATTCCAACATTGCTAGCAAATGTTGTTCATGCCATCTTTGATTTCTTGAATAAATTAATAAAATTATTGAAGAACACAATTACAATTTTTTTTTCAGATATGACATACAAACACTGGTCGTAAAAGTACATGAATGGTGGTGTTGCATTTTTTTCAAAATCAAATGGCATTACAAGAACGCAATTACAAGTTTATCCAGATACAACATACAAACATTAGTCATAAAAGTCCACGAATGTTGGTGTCGCATTTTTTTTAAAAAACAAATGGCATTACAAGAACGTAATTACAAATTTATCCAGATACGACATACAAACACTGGTAATAAAAGTCCACGAATGTTACTGTTGCATTTAAAAAAAACAAATGGCTTTAGAAAAACCCATGTGCCCATGTCGTCGTCTGAAAAGCATTACTCATACTATGAAGACGAATGACGTGCTTAGTTGCTCTAGTTTAAGTAGCAGTATTCATATTTCATATGCACCACAATTCTTGAAGATGTTGCGGTAATGGTCGTTCGCTTATTGTACGTCCGAAGCTTTCAGGGAAGAGACTTAAGACATGATTCAACAGGTCATCCACTAGGTTTAATTAAGCAACCTATTTAACAGTCGTTGAATTGATCACTTTCGATTATCGGGTAATTTAACCTTCAAAAAACAATATATGTTCAGTTATAACGATAAATGATAGTTAGTTATACTCAAGGTATATTTGTTAGCAGTTTAATGAGACTCACAACTTATTTGGTCAACTATGTATAAATGTTTGTTATGGTTTAATGATATATAAAGTGACTTATTCAATAAAATTCTACGAGGAGTTTTATGTAGTAAGCCAAGGTTTTCACAAACCTGCCCCTTCTAAGTAAAATACATGTCCCTTTAATCTATGAAAAACCTTCCCAAATAAAAATCTTTCAATCTATACAGACAGATTAATTCACACAGATAGCTTTATTTGTACACGGCTTAATGAAAAACTAACCAAGCAATCCTTAGGTTTATACAAGTGGTATCTTAGTGAGGTCCTACATTTTACTTAGATCTTCATGGGCCTAAAATTATGTTGTGCTTTACTTGAGTTACTTTACTTGTATCAATTATTCGATTGCCCAAACCTTATTGGGCCTGGTTCTTTGTTTCAATTGGGCTTTATAAAAGACACCTTTTCTATACAAATTTAGTGTAATATTCATTTTGTGATATACAGAATTCAGGTCTTTCAAACCCGTTTTTTCAATATGCAAAATAACTCTCGGACTTTGGGTTGAAATGGGGCTCGATCGGGTTCTTTTTAGGTCGAGCTTTAACCATACCTTGAGAATTTTTTTTTTGGCCTGATTAGGTTTTAAGGACAGGCCTATTAGGCCCAGGCTTTTTCGGGCAGGTCCCGATAGTACTTTGGGGGTATTTTGGGCATTTCTAATAATATATATACTTTTGTATGGATGTATGTATATACACATAGTAAGTTTAATGAGGTACAACAACTATACAAAAAGGTTATATAAATATTTGTCAATATATATTTCTAAATTTACTTCAATTACTTACTTTTCAATAAAAAAATAGTAATTATATAATCTAACGAAGAGTTCACTTTTAAACTGTTTTCATTACATAATTTAATTAAAAAAACAAAACAAGACGATATATTCAACTATATAATATATTTTTTTCTCTTAAAACTACAAAAATAAGATGACGATATCACTTATTTATTTTGTAGCACATTATAATACTAATAATTTTGAGACTAAATGGAATATGATACAAACAAGAAACACACATATATATATACACATATATATATATATACCATATTATGTATTTATTATACATATACCACTTAATTAAATCTTGTTTTATTCTATATGAGATAGTGAATGTTTGGTATATGCCAAGATATGGACATCACTAGACTTTTAAATATATAACAAAAAATATATATATTTATATAACTTTTATTTTGTTTTTTAAACTAATGATTGAATGGTTTTATTAGTTTGGTACATACCCCAATAAATTCCATTAGACAACTAAACATCAAAATTTATAATTTATTTTATTTTCTTTGGATCAAAGTTCCAACTTCCAAGTATGTATTTTGGCTCATTTATTTTTAAATAATAATTAAGTCCTTTTCCCTATTTAAATATCTTAAATTACGAATATTGTTGTACATTATGTGTTAAATTGTCTACTTGAATCTTGATTATGGATTTCGAAAAAAAAAAAAACCCTAAGTACTCACCTTTGTTGGACATACCCAAATGTACTTGTTTGGAAATCTTTTCTTGGATTGCAAAAAATGGCAAATATGTAAGGAATATTTATGTATGTTGTGTTAAAATATGTGAAAATAAATAAACCTCCAAATGCCAAAGCCAAAATCAAGAAAAGATTGTTTAAAAAGCTATGAGAAAACACTAGTATTTGTGCATGCATGTCATACGTCGAAAAATAGTATTATTTGTTCAGATCTTTTAAAGCATTGTATGACGATAAACGATGTTATAATTGTTCAGATCAGTAAAAAAGGTTTCATTTTCATGGTGGTCTCTTTCGATCAACTATACAAGTCATTGGATTTTATTTACTATCAAATTCGTCAGATTTGCTTTTTTGTTGCAGAAAAATGGTGATTGGAGGTGTTGATATCCATTTGAAATAGATTGGATAATCATAGAAAGTTTGGAAATATTCCATAAGGATTTGGTTTTTAAATTATTAGAATTGATAAGTTGTAATTGCTAATTATCAAATTACTAATGTGCCATTTTTAGTATTAATTCAAGTTAATGGATTGGATTGGATCTTATGGTTATCAATATATGGGGTTTTCATTTAATTATAGCGGGTTATTTGTAGGGATGGTAATGGGGCGGGGACCCCAATCCCCGTCCCCGATCCTAATTTCTATCCTCATCCCCGTCCCCGTCCCCGCCGGGGAATATGAACACATCCCCATCCCCGTCCCCACCGGGGAACGGGGATCCCCAACGGGTAATCGGGGATTTTCCCCCTTATTTGATATATTTTAAATGAAATGTATTGAGCACTATATATACTCGATCGATAATAGTCGATGTCTAAATCTCACATATTTTCAAAATATGTTTCTACGTACTACCAAATATTGATGTGAACAAAGTCACAACGTCATACGTAATTATTTAATCAAACGCTTTCGACTCTCCATTTTTTTATCTAAAAAAGTATAACAAGTAAAAAAAATGTAACAAAAAATATCAAAATACCATTCTAAATATGAAAGTTATATCTAAATCTTTATAAATAATATATTTAGAAATAGACATATAATATATTTAGTAATAAATATACATAATATTTAGTGATAATTATATAATATATTTAATATGCGGGGACGGGACGGGGCGGGGATCACGTTACCCATCCCCGTCCCCATCCCCGGTTTTTAACTTTCGGGGATCCCCGTCCCCATCCCCGATCCCCGGTTTTGCGGGGAATCCCCGTCCCCGCCGGGGCGGGTACACCGGGTACCCCAATGGAGCGGGTCTCATTCCCATCCCTAGTTATTTGGGTTTTTGGCCTACTATGCAATCAGGGTCCAATTCTCACAAAAGGTGAGAAGGCTGTGTAGGTTCTTTGTTGCATTTAATTTTGCCGTATGCAAATATTATATATACTTCAGAAAAAGAAAAATCAAATACAAAAACAAGAAGTTTTACAACTTGAAATCCATATCCAAATCATTCAATAATTTTTATTTTTAAGCTATATTCATATTGTTTTAAATGTTTCGTTATTGTGCATGTGTTTCAAATATAAACGTATTTTCCCGTTTATTTTCCACAAACAAAAAGGTACTGAACGTTTCATATACGAGACAACCCTATATGAACACTACATGTTTCACATATAGTACTATTTCATATGTGAAACAAAACATGATAAAAATAAAATTATTTTAATTAATATTGAGTGTTAAATTCATAATGTCTTCTTCATTTGATGATCAAACAAAATTAAGAAAAACCATTATAAACTAATAGTATTTATCATTTAAGTGACTTCGTTTAATAAAAATGGATTTTGAAATGTTTTGACTACATAAAATATTAATTAATTGAGAGGGAAATTTAAAAAAAATAATGTAGTTTTAATTAAAATTGAAATAAAGATCAAGGAGCATCTTAAGCACATGGTCAAGTCATGCAAACGTAAATATATAAAAAGGAATTTTATTGAAGCAAGAGAATTCCTTTGCAGATAAATTCCAAATAAAATATGTTTAATCTTTTCTGCTTAATATGTCTTTTACTCCTTGTACCCTCAACTTAAGGAACCCCCCTCTAAATTTCCCATCTTCATAACCATTCCTCTAATCATACATATATACATACATACTTATATACATACATCTATATGTATATTTACATATATGTATGCATGTGTAAGATTCCACATTTGTTGGGAAGGGAATGAAGGTTGCCTTATAAGGGACTTGATACCTCCTCTATTAGACGCGTTTTAAAACCGTGAATCTAGGTGTGTAAACAAAGCGGACAATATCTGGTACGGTTGGCCCGAGATGTTACAAATGGTATCAGAGCCGGGAGGCAGACTAGTGTGTCAGCGAGGACGCTGGGCTCCCAAGGGGGTGGATTGTAAGATCCCACATTGGTTGGGGAGAGGAACGAATGTTGCTTTATAAAAGACTGCGTTTTAAAACCGTGAGTCTAGATGTGTGGACAAAGCGGACAATATCTGGTACGGTTGGCCCGAGATGTTACAACATGTATTTGAGACACAAACATATTGGGTACTAGATCACCAAATGAATCTTTTATGACATCCAACTATTATTCGGCCTTCTAATAAAATATTTAACGAGTCTTCTAAATTTTAGGCAACTTATGTGTGTTCTATACACTAACGTTATAAACTTATAATAAGTTGTTAAAGTGAAGTTACATGACATAACAAGTTTTATCAATGAATTTGAGCAATTTAATAGAACACAAAAAATAAATCATTTTAGAAAGACAATTATGACACTTTTCAAAAGTGTCTTACAAGATGGTAAATAAGACAATTTATTTTTTGTGGCTTATTAGATTGTTCAACTTCCACAATAAAATTTGTAATGTCACATATCAACTTATGTAACGCCATTGTATAAGGCTCAAAGTTGTTGGCCTTATAAATTTAACTCTTATTAAGTATTATATTAAGGGGTTATTTGTTTTGGTTTTTATTATTAAGTCTTGTATGGATAAAGATGTATGTGTAGATTAATCTGTCTGTATAGATTGTAACTATTTTTGTTTGGGAAGTTTTTTTTTATAGATAGGAGTGTTTTTTTAATTGGGATAGACAAATTTGGAAAAAAAAACTTAACTTTCTGCATGAAGTTCCCTCCTAAAAGCTTACTGAATAAGTCATTTTTATATCATTAAGCCACTAACAAACAATCATTTAAACCACAAGGGATGTGGTGTGGTGGTAAAGGCTTGAGGAGTTCATAGCGCTCAACCCGGGTTTGAGCCCCACTAGCGGCACTTGTGGCCACTGAGGATAAACTCAAGGCTGCATGCTTTAGCAGCTGGGCCAAAGGCCCTAATTGCCAAGGATTAGTTTTGGCCATAGGCCCAGGATACCCTTTCTAAAAAAACAAACAATCATTTATAGCTGGCCGAATAAGATGTGAGTTAAATGCCTAAAAAACCCATTTTATTGTAGTGAGAGAAACCAAGTACTACCACTTAACTTCACTTGAGTTTGCTCATAAGTTGTTACATCCCTCTTTGCTCAACCTAATTATTTTCAAACAAGATGATATTTTTGTCCATATAGATGAGTCACAAATTCAGTGGTATATATAATAATAACCAAAATACCCATTTTCATATATTAAGAATGACTATTTTATCCTTATAACACGTTAAGAACAGAGTAAAACAGTTGTAACGACTACCCTCCCTATGGACTAAAAACATAGTCATTGGCTTACAATTCTTTATCATATTTGCATGTGTATCAATAATTTAAGAAAGTAAAAGACAGATGGAATATGAAGTGGGTCAGCTTTATTCTGCAAGTCTTTAGGGAAGAAAGAGTAGAAGTTTGTTAACATATGAAATGAGATATTAATAATTGAATCATGTCATAATAATTTTATGATATTTTGTAGGGTTGTGAATAACTTCAATTGGCATTATTTGGATGGTGTGGGTCTCTTTTGACATACACCAAGATCTTCATCTACCAATTGCCTTGAGAACAATGTGACATCCTTTACCTACTTACCATTATTGACTTAAATATCTTTTAAGTTTAAATCTTATAATATCACAATAAATCATTATTGTTAATTGAAATATGAGATACGTGGAATCTCATCAGATTACTTTTTAAAAGAGCGACTCAGGAGAGAAAGAAAGTTTCAACATATATCGAGGAGAATAAATTAAATCTAACTGAGATGAGGTTTTAATAAAAACATGAGAAACATTACCCACTTCATGTCGCTTTCTTTTTCAGGAAAATTTGTGTATGTGTTTGTATACATATAAGGTTAAGTTGGATTCCAAATAGAAATCCTCCTTTCCGTGAGAACCCCTTTGTGGCTCGTGATCGTCTTTGATCCAACAACGATCAATGCACATGTTTTGCAAAGGAAGGGTAATTTTATCCTTTGGTTTTCCACTTCTGGCCACGATTTGATAGGTCAAAGTATGTTAAGATATGTTAAGATTCTGTGTTTTTTTTTAATGTCAATGTTTCATTGTTAAAGTATGTTAATTAAGGTATGTGAGTTACGTGTGGTATGTGAGTTATATGTGGTATGTTAAGGTATGTTAATGTTTCATGTTAAAGTATGTTAATTAAGAATTTCATGTTAAACTATGTCCCTCTACATCTATGTCATTTAAGTTTCACTCAGTTACATTTATGCCATTAATTTTTTTTTCCATCCTTTCGTTTAAAAGCACGTATGCATGTACTTACCCAATTCAATTATGTATGTGTGTGTATATATATCACGGTTATTTTACAACCCAGTAAAATGTTACAACCTCGTGCAACCCTCATCTAAATCATTCATTTAGCCCATTCATCATCTACTGGATTGATTACTAGATTACATCTGATTTCGTTGAATTTCTGTAGCAGATGTCGATGCACGTAACGATTTATGTGATGTATTTGATTAAGTCGGTACTTTTATGAAACAATGTGCATTCCAATGTTAGTGTATGTATTTAAGGAAATATTATGTATTGTATGTAAGATTATTGCATGAAACCAATAATCATTGATGCAATCCAGTAATCAATCCATAACAAATGAGCTAAACGAATGATTTAGATGAGGGTTGTACGGAGTTGTAACATTTTACTGAGTTGTAAAATAAGCCACCTATATATATATATATAGAGAGAGAGAGAGAGAGAGAGAGAGAGAGAAAGAGATCCATTCATCGATCCTTGGAGTTACACAAGATGAGGTACTCCCAAATGGGATAGAAACAATTGTTCATTTTTAAGAGGGGCAAAAGGGGGAAAAGATGTTAATTTAAATTTGTATTAAGCCCACAAGTCTATAATAATGCTAATAATAATAATTACCAATATTACTCTATTATTGGGAAAACATGGTAGCAAGAACATGCAACTAGCTAGTTTGACTGTATATTTTTTTAATATTAAAAAAAATGTTAATGTTAATGTTAATTAGTAGTTTTTACTTATAAAAATGCGCTAAAGAATATAACTAAAATAAAAAATAGTTGAAAATGTTCAACCTTGATGGCCTATATATTTTAATAGTCTCCCTTACAACTTTAATTTTTCCTCCATTAAAAAAATAAGTCAAATTTCAAAATATAAAAATGGAATTTAAAGACAATTTTTGGACAAACTTAATGCTTACTAAAATAGCCGACGGTGGAAATTAAAGGTTCAAATATGAAGGAAATATTCACATGTAAATTATTAAAAAATCCATTTAAAGATGCACATAAATTTATATAAATATAAATAATATATAACGTGGATATGTATATTCATCTACGAATAGATTTTTTGAATTTTTTCAATCGACTCACATATGAACATTTCCCTTAACCTTTCATTTTTATTATCTCACAATATTTAGTCTTCAGATTTAAACCGACCTCCAAGCATTAATACGTAACATTTAAATACTATTTTTTATAATATATATATATATATACTATATAATGAAAATTCTAAAACGGTTATACGGTTATTGTACAATCTTTTGTACAATAACATTTACCATCCTTAATCTTTTGTACAATAACATTTATTACCCTTATAATGTTACATTTATCACCCTTACAATTATTTATTTAATTTATTTTATATCCCTTTACTTTTTCATTTTTCATTTTACACCGTTATCATATTAACACAAACAATCGTATATGAACAAAAATTCAATGAAAAAATACGTTCCTTTTTTTACAAACTATACCATTATAATCGTCTAGTCAATACCTTCAAAACGAGCCCAATATTGAATATTTTTTAATTTAACCATACTATTAAATATCAGAATATATACGAATTATCTATACTACTAAAACGGTTATTGTACAATAACATTTACCACTCTTACAATGTTATATTTACCACTCTTACAATTACTTATTTAATTTACTTTATATCCCTTACTTTTTCATTTTTAATTTTACACCATTATCATATTAACACAAATAATTGTATATGAACAAAAATGCGATGAAAAATACGTTCATTTTTCTACAAATTATACCATTATAATCGTCTCGTCTGACCTTAAAACGAGCCCAATATTGAATATTTTTTAATTTAACCGTACTATTAAATATCATAAATATCTACGAATTAATTTGTTTTCTATTCATACGTTTTATTTATTTTTCCACCATTAGCACATTAAAATACATAATCGTAAAATACGCTTCATTCTTATTATAAATTATATCATTATATTTTTTTCGTCAATAATTGTAATATAAACTAATTATTTAATATCTTTATATGTTTAGGGTTTTATAAATTGTGATTCTTAGGTTATGATTGATTGTTGATGATATATCTATAAGAAAGTAACATTAATTGTTCGTTCTTACTTACATTCCGCATTTTCGCTGCATTGCGCGGGTATATGCCTAGCTATATAATGAAAAAATCTAAAACGGTTATACGGTTATTGTACAATCTTTTGTACAATAACATTTACCATCCTTAATCTTTTGTACAATAACATTTACTACCCTTACAATTACTTATTTAATTTATTTTATATCCTTTACTTTTTTCATTTTTCATTTTACACTTTTATCATATTAACACAAATAATCGTATATGAACAAAAATGCAATGAAAAAATACGTTCATTTTTTACAATTTAACAATTATAATCGTCTCGTCAATATCTTCAAAACGAGCCCAATATTGAATGTTTTTTAATTTAACCGTACTATTAAATATCAGAATCTATACTATATAATGAAAAAACTAAAACGGTTATTGTACAAACTTTTGTACAATTACATTTACCACCCTTACAATGTTACATTTATCACCCTTACAATTACTTATTTAATTTACTTTATATCCCTTATTTTTTCATTTTTCATTTTACATCATTATCATATTAACACAAATAATCATATATTAACAAAAATGCAATGAAAAAAAACGTTCATTTTTCTACAAATTATATCATTATAAGCGTCTCCTCAATATTTTCAAAACGAGTCCAATATTGAATATTTTTTAATTTAACCGTACTATTAAATATCATGAATATCTACGAAATAATTTGTTTTTCTATCCATACGTTTTATTTTTTTTCCACCGTTATCACGTTAAAAATACATAATCGTAAAATACGTTTCATTCTTATTATAAATAATATCATTATAATTTTTTCGTCAATAATTGTAATATAAACTAATTATTGAATATCTTTATGGGTTTAGGTTTCATAAGTTGTGATTCTTAGGTCATGATTGATTATTGATGAAATATATATAAAGAAATAACATTAATTTTTCGTTTTTTATTTACATTCCGCTGCATCGCGCGGGTATATGCCTAGTATATAATGAAAATTCTAAAACGGTTATACGGTTATTGTACAATATTTTGTACAATAACATTATCACCCTTAATCTTTTGTACAATAACATTTACTACCCTTATAACGTTACATTTACCACCCTTACAATTACTTATTTAATTTATTTTATATCCCTTACTTTTTCATTTTTCATGTTACACCGTTATCTTATTAACACAAATAATCGTATATGAACAAAAATGCAATGAAAAAATACGTTTCTTTTTTTTACAAATTATACCATTATAATCGTCTCGTCAATACCTTCAAATCGAGACCAATATTTAATATTTAATGAAAAAACTAAAACGATTATTGTACAAACTTTTGTACAATTACATTTATCACCCTTACAATTACTTATTTAATTTACTTTATATTCCTTATTTTTTCATTTTTCATTTTACACTATTATCATATTAACACAAATAATCATATATTAACAAAAATGCAATGAAAAAATACGTTCATTTTTCTACAAATTATATCATTATAAGTGTCTCCTCAATATCTTCAAAACGAGCCCAATATTGAATATTTTTTAATTTAATCGTACTATTAAATATCATGAATATCTACGAAATAATTTGTTTTTCTATCCATACGTTTTTTTTTCCACCGTTAGCACGTTAAAAATACATAATCGTAAAATACGTTTCATTCTTATTATAAATAATATAATTATAACTTTTTTCGTCAATAATTGTAATATAAACTAATTATTGAATATCTTTATGGGTTTAGGTTTCATAAGTTGTGTTTCTTAGGTCATGGTTGATTATTGATGAAATGTATATAAAGAAATAGCATTAATTGTTCGTTCTTTACTTACATTCCGCTGCATCGCACGGGTATATGCCTAGTATATATATATATATATGAATATATGTTTAAGAAAATAAACCAATAATATCTGTTATAATATCGTTTTTGCAAGCACTTGTCCTCCGGTTAATTAATCTTCATTAATTTTGAGTTAGTCGATTATATAATTAATTAACACTTCTACTATATATAGTACTATTATAACTTGCAAGATTTTAAATATTTTTATATCGCAGGACAAAAATGAAAACGTGTAGTACGTACAAATTAAGACGATGATGATAAATTAAAGGTAGTGGAGTAATATTTTAGAAGTAAATAATAAATACGAGGAGGAGATAGATGAGGATTGGAGATGTCGATTTCGTGATCTTGATGTAGCCCACACAAGTCGAATGTTGTAAAATAGAAAGATATGGTAAATTTAAAAGGGTTGTGAGTTGTCCTTATAAATGCATGGTGGCATGATCGAGTGGTCAATTAAGGTGGGGGTGTCAAATGAACCTAATGTTCTACTCTACTCTACTCTACTACTCTCTTTCTTTTTCCAAAAAAAAAACACTACACATCACCCCTCTCTCTCTCTCTCTTTCTCTCTCTCTCTATATATATATATAGGGAGAAGTTCATTTGAGAAATGGTAAATATATGAGAAATAAAGAAGTAATCTTAGCCATTCATCTGGTCAACATTTGCGGCTTTGACCGCGAAGCACCGGATAATTCCTTGTGTGGTCTATAGAAGGTAGAGGGGTAATTTCGTAAAATACACGAGATGAGTTCATATATGAATTTGTATGAATCACAAAAATTCATATATAAATCTGTTAATTAGTTCAACTGATTCATATATGAATCTTTGTGATTCATACAGATTCATATATGAATCTTTGTGATTCATACAGATTCATATATGAATCATAAAGGTTCATATATGAATCTGTTAGTTAGTTCAACTGATTCATATATGAATCACAAATGTTCATATATGAATCAGTTAAAAGAGTTCAGTTGTGAATTGCACTGGTTCATATATGAACATATAGTTTATATGTGAATTATACATGTTTATATATGAACACAACTCGTGTGTTTTGTAAAATTTACGAAATTGTTCTTTTATTTTTGGGATAGCCGCAACTTTTGACCAGTCAAAGCCGCAACTTTTGACCGATCAAAGCCGCAATATTTGACTAGTCAAATCCGATCTTGACCATATGAATGGCTAGAATTACTTCTCTATTTATCATATATTTACCATTTCTCAAATGAACCAAACACTATATATATATATATATATTATATATATATATTATATATATACTTTGTCCAACTAAATTAAAAAGAAACAGCTCTATTGTTTTTAGGCATAATAATTTTGTCTTATATAAGTTACAAAAATATATATAAAGGGCATTTCAAATGCAAATTATTTGATTAGAATAAACTAATTAAATGTGATATTTATGGAAATGAAGATGAGAGTTTATTATTTATAGAAGATAATTATAGTTAATAACATTTGAATCAGGAAATAATCGAGATATTTGTAAAGTCAAATATTTATTAGACTACATGGATGGTTGAAATTTGTTTGTATATTTTGTACTAATAAAAGAGTTTGTATTTCAAACTCTCTCTCTCTCTCTCTCTCTCTCTCTCTCTCTATATATATATATATATATATATATATATATATATATGCGAAAGATCGTGTGAGAAGTTGAGATTATCGTGAGAAGCGTAAGAACTGGATCTGAACCGTTGATCACTTTTAATTTCAAGCCTACCCATGAATTGCAGCTTAGAAATTAAGGAATTGATCTGGTGCATCTTATCTCGATGCATCTCATCCTAATGTGCGTTCATTTCTCATCCAACGGTCGATAACCACTTCTCACGCTTCTCACCATTATCTCAACTTCTCACACCGGAACCCAACCCTTATTATGATACATTAATTAATAATGATTGTGATATATATGGAATATGATAAGGTTCATTTGTTATGATCATGACTTTAGATTAGGAAATATAATAAAATCAGATATTTATTAGACTTGATGAACGACTAAGATTGGTTTGCAAAGTTTACATGAATTGTTTGGTTTTCAAATGAAACACACCCTATATATATATATATATGTGTGTGTGTGTGTGTGTATATATATATATATATATAGGATAAGTTCGCTTGCAAACCAGTTATAAGGTTGTGAACCAGGGGATAAAGGAGAGCGTGTCACGTATCTCACACCTTACAAGTTATTCATCATGAATAATGTATTATCAATGAATGATTATCAATTTATCATGAATCATTATTCGTGTATTATTCATCATTAAAAGTTCATGAACTTTCACATTTGTTATTCATGATGACAAGGACATGTGTCTAGCTCTACTTTGTCTCTCTGTTCACAACCTAAAATTGGTTTGCAACCGAACTTTCCTCTCTCTCTCTCTCTATATATATATGTGTGTGTGTGTGTGTGCGTGCACACACGCACGAATCCAAACGAGGTGACAATCAACTTATGAGATGGGTTGATCATCTTTCTCTCTCTCTTTCCACACACACACACACACATATATATATATATATATAATATACATTAATATCTTACGAAGAAATTAAAGATATTGTAGAATTATTATGCACTTGTTTAAACGGTAGACAACCTAAAAAGAATATCGGAAGAGAGAAGCTAGAAACTAATAAATACTTTTTAGGTATCAAAACTACTTGATTTGTGATTTTATATTAACTTTTTTGAAAAATAACTCTATTAATTGTAAAAATTGAAAGAAGTGAGGAGAGATATCCGATATGCCAACCATTGGCTCCAACATGGTACACAATATAGTAGCACCCGAAGTTTGTACAAAAAGGCTTGTAATCAATAATTGTTGAGTTGGTCCATACTGTCCACCTCAAAAATACTATGCAAAAGACAAATAAGATATGCAGTGGCTTAATACAATTATAATACGTCATATAGGTGTAACATCCCAGGTTTACTTTAGAGGTTTGTCGAATTCATTTAAACTAATAAAATAGATTTTAGTTTAGAAGTAAGTAAATAACTGTTACAATAGATTAAATTTACTTGGAGTT
Organism: Arctium lappa; assembly: GCA_023525745.1. NCBI lineage: Eukaryota > Viridiplantae > Streptophyta > Magnoliopsida > Asterales > Asteraceae > Arctium > Arctium lappa. Next base: position 51,628,958 of record CM042064.1, read on the forward strand.
AATGTTAAAACATCTAACGTTAATCATTTTGCTAATTATTGAAATTTGAGTTTTAAATACTATAATAAACAGTCTCAAAAATGTATATCAAAACACCCTATAAATAGTTTTGAGATTTGAATATTCAAAGTGTATGTCCGAAACATGATAAGTAATATTTATGTGGCCATGAAAAACTCGAATGACAACTTAAATCATTTTCGGATGGACCCCATTCAAAACTATGCATGTGTACATACTATATGTATATTAATATTAAATATATAGAGGAAGATTCAAATAAAAACAGTAATTAAATAAGATAATACGAAAATGGTCAAATTACATGCAATATCACATGCGATTTTACAGTAACGGTCAACATAATCATTTGCGAGCGATAATGTAAAATCACATATGATTCGACTATTTTCTTATTCTCTTAATTGATTACTCTTCTCGTATGAACCTTAATATATATATATATATATATATATATATATATATATAGAGAGAGAGAGAGAGAGAGAGACGGAGGTTCAAGGGAAAACCTTAAAAAACGGAAAATTGAAGAACACTCTGGTAGCCCTTAATCTGGACAGTATGCACTTGTGCATACAAATAAATTATGTTGTTTTTTGGTTTTAATGCACAAGATAAATTATGCACTTGTGCATATGCACAAATGCATGTTACAAATTACCTGTATGCACAAGTGCATACCGTCCAAATTAAGGACTACCAAGGTGTTCCTCAGTTTTTCGTTTTTTTAAGAAACTAAGGAACACCCTGGTAGACTTTCATCTAGACGGTACACACTTGTGCAGACAAGTAATTTGTAACATGTACACGTGCATATACATAAATGTATAATGCACACGTACATAAAAACCAAAAAACAACTTAATTTACTTGTATGCATAAATACATACCGTCCAGACGAATGACTACCAGAATGTTTCTTAATTTTCCATTTCTTTAAAGTTTACCCTTAACCCCCCCCCCCCCCATATATATATATATATATATATATATATATATATATATAGTATAGAGAGAGAGAGAGAAGGACATGTGTTTACCCTTAAACACATTTACATGATGCAACCCCTTTATCCACCACTCATTTTTTTTTTCACTTTTGTAATTAAGAAAAAAAACTGAAAATAAAATGAGTGATGGATAGAAAGATTACATGAATTACACCATATAAAAGACTTGCATAATAACCTGTCTCTCTCTCTATATACATATATTTATTTATATATATTTTCACATGACATTGGGTTCCATTTATGTGAGCGTACTCATCATTCCTATTTTTTGCATCACTTCTTGCGTTTACATGGATAAGATTTACAGATTTCTCGTACTCCTAGGAACACAAATACGTTTGATAGTAGTACTTATGGTCAATGGCACATTTAGAAACTTATATCACTAACAATATAAATGAATTATCATAATATTATAATAAAGTAAAATAATACTGACATAATTTCATTACTTATGGGATGTTTGGTTCGTAGAATAAAATTTGATGAAATTGGAATTCATCAAAGAATTTAACTTTGAAGGAATTAGAATGAAATTTGACTTTGAAGAAATTGGAATGAAATTTGATCACGCGTTTTGTTGGTAGGAATTGGATGGAATTCAATTATTTCACTTTAAGCAATGAATGATGAATTCCTTGATTTGTGGAATTCAATGGAATTTAAAAGATTCCATCATGATCAATATATGAACCAAACAAAGGAAATGGAATTTGGTTAAAGGAATTAGTCATTCCAAATCATTTCAATTCTTTCAAAATCCATGAACCAAACACCCCATTAGTTTATGTTGTATGCTCGTGATGACTTGTGACCGGCCCTTGTCGCCCCAGCCAGATAATCCTTCCTAGCGACACGACTCTGACAATCATAGCACAAAACAAATCACTGTAGCAGCTAACACTGTTAAAGGTCGTAAATATTTCACTTCACTAACTAGTGACATGCACCGATGCCCCTTTAAATCTATCTCCCTCCCTGAAGTCACTCATTTTCACTTTTTATTATTTTTTAATTTTTTTAAAATCCATCTTTTCGTCAATTTTCTGGTTTCGGGTTCGATAAGTATTGTACATCTTATTCACAAATTAAGAAAATCGAACTTGCAAGGCGGATCATTTATCCGTGTTTTTAAATGTATAGTAATTTGTTTTTAGAAAGAAATAAAAAATGTTGATAAAAATACACAATATATTTTTTGTAATACAGAATATAAAAAAAAAAAAGACAATAAAAACATGAAGAATGTATAGATAATACCCAGATGGAGATGCATGGTGATTATTCCATGATTTAACAACATTAAAAGCTGTGTAAATACCTTTTCCAATATTTTGTTTTCAAGTGTTCATCTTCTTATGTATATGTTTACACTTTTAAGATATACTCCACTTTTTACACTTCTGCATTTTACTTTTAAATATATATATATATATATATATATATATATATATATATATATATAATAATCACGTTTAATATTTATAATTAAAATATGATAAATCTATATCTATACTATATTATAAATCACGGATAAAAAATTATTAAATACAAATTATTAGGCCAAATGTACCATCATTTTATGCAATATTTTAAAAATATCTTAATTTACAAGTATCAAAGCACAAGATACATATTACTACTGTAGACTTCTAACATCCACTAATTTAGTATGTGCAGGGCCTTCCTTTTATGCATACCTTTCCATGTATCACTATTAATTAATATATTATATTATTATAATTTTGTTTTAATTATATTATTAAATATGTAATTGGTTATTTTTTATAGATGTCATTAAAATATATAAGATAATTATTGAATTCTAACAAAATACTTAGTTTTTTTTATATAAAAAATATTATATTATTAAGCCTAAATTAAACAAATTTATATAAAAAAACATTATCACTTTCTCAAAAACATCCAAAATCGTACTGTAAATCGACAAAAAAAAAATGAAACATTAAAATCGTGATGTAGATCGTTGTATTGCGCGGGTACGTTTCTAGTTATATTATAAAGTACGGATAAAAAACTCTTAAATACAAATTATTAGGCACAAGGTACCATCATTTTATGCAAGATTTTAAAAATCTCTTAATTTACAAGTATCAAAGCACAAGATACATATTACTACTGCAGACTTCTAACACCCATCAATTTTGTATGTGCAGGTCTTCCTTTTATGCAGACCTTTCCATATATCACTATTAATTAATATAAATTTGTTTTAATTATATTATTAAATATGTAATTGGTTATTTTTTCTAAATGTCATTAAAATATATAAGATAGTCATTGAATTCTAACAAAATACTTAATTTTTTTTATATAAAAACGTTATATTATTAAGCCTAAATTAAAAAAATTTATAAAAAAAACATTATCAGTTTCTTAAAAGCATCCAAAATCGTATTGTAAATCGACAAAAAAACAAAAAATAAAATGAAATATTAAAATCGTGATATATCTCGCTGCATTGCGCGAGTACGCTTCTAGTTATATAAATGAAAAGAAAAAAATGGGTACCGTAAATAAAACAAGGTTTAAAATGTAATTTTAAGCGAGTAAAAAATTTGTTGTCCTAAGATTTCACGTGTATTAATTTATGTCTACCAATCAAATAAATACACATCGTTCCAGGTCCGCAGTTTTTTAAAGAACAATCGATTAGATTACTTTTTTTTAGTTTTTGAACTAGGTCCGCAATTACGGACTTGTATATTACCGGATGTAGTGAAATTTTGGTAAAGTTATGAGATAAATGACCAAGAGACCAATTTACTTAGGTAAAATGACTATTTGAATCAGTTTCCCCTATTAAAAATATTTCACATAAGATTTACAATTTATAGCATCTCCAACAGCTTCTCTAAAATGAGGATTTTGAGGGTTTTTTGCTCCAACAGATTCTCCAAAACTTTCTCCAACATGGAGAAAGTAGGAGAGATGATAAAAATTCCAAATTTGGAGATATCTTCAAAAATGATTACGAGAGATAGTTTTTTATTCTTTCTATCAAGAAAATTGCTTTAAATTAAATGATTATGAGAGAGAAATAATATTTTATAAGTTATATTGAATATTTTAATAATATAATTAATTATGTAATCTCCAAAATAGAGAATCTGTTGAAGATGAAAGTGATTTTTTTTGGAGATTTTGACTTTTTAATTCTCCATTTTGGAGAAGCCGTACGTTGGAGATGCTCTTAAGATCTGAAACTAAGGAGGTGTTTGGTTCGCTGGATTCCGCCGGAATCTGATGGAATTGGAATGGTCAATTCCATTGATCAAATTCCATCATGCTGTTTGGTTACCAATGGAATGGAATTGAATTCCATGAATTCCTTTAATCATGGATTTGGTCATTCCTTCTTAAAATGGATGGAATTGAATTCCATTCCATCAGATTTTCTCAAAATGACACAAATACCCTCCTTACCTTTTCTAAAAACCCTAACCGCTTCTAAAAACCCTCTCTCTCTCTCCTCTCTTTTTCTCCCCTCTCTCTACCCGCTCCCCCTCTCACAATCTATCTCTCCTCTCTCTCTCTCTCTCTCTCTCTCTCAGCATTTAAAAAATTAAAAATAAAAGAAAGAGTATTTTTGTCATTTTTCATAATTCCATTCCAATTTCTTTGCAAACCAAAAAAACAGATTCCAATTCATTTGACTGATTACATTCCATTCTTGCCAACCAAACACTTGGTCAAACCTGATAACATTCCATTCCAATTCCTTCCAGATTCCAATTCCTTAGACAGATTTCATTCATTCAGAAATCATTCTGCGAACCAAACGCCCCTTAAGAAGGTGTTTGAGATTGATTTTTTAAACTCCTTATTGACTTATTGTGTTTTGTCACCGCTAATAAACTATTTCTAGTGTTTGGATCGGAAAAAAAATTCTAATAGTTTTTTGTCATCACCAATAAGGAGTTTTTAAGAAGTTAATCTATTATGACTTATTTGAAACTTCTTATCAACTTATTCTTCCAAATTACTTTATTACCCTTTTTTTTCCTAACCCACATCTTTATGTCATTTGTGATCATTTTACAGATATAAACAAAATTTGTCAAACACTAAAAAACAACTTATCAGCTTATTACGTTTTGATACAATCATAAGTTAATCTAAACATTTTTTATAAAACTCTTTTTTGTCAGCAAATAAGTTGATAAACACTTTTGATAAATATATATATATAAAAGTTAGTTTTAATAGTAAATTACGTTTTTAGTTCCCGTGGTTTGTTGAAAATTTCTATTTTCGTCTTTATGGTTTTTAAATTATGATTCTCATCCCTATGGATTATAATTTATTACTTTTTTCGTCCTTATGATTTACATTTTATTGTTTTTTTCATCCCTATAGTTTACAATTTATTTCTATTTTAGTCTTTCACACTTAAAAATAGTGTTATGGCCTTAGGGACGAAAATAGAAATGAATTGCAAACCATATGAACTAAAACCGAAATTTCAAAACCACAGGGACAAAATCCACAATTTTTAACAAACCATAGGAATGAAAAACGTAATTTACTCTAATTTTAAATAAACAATCCCAAACACCGCCTAAGGCATTGTTTGGCAAAAAAAACTAACTTATAAGCTAAATTTTTTTTTGTACATGTTTGGGTGACCATAAACTAGCTTATTGAAAAATGACTTATAATAACGTTTTAAAACGCTAGTTTATCAGCTACTAACTAGCTGATATCAACTAACTTATCAGCTAGTTTGTCAAACATAAAGTCACCAAACTACTTCTTTAATGCAACTTGTATATATGTCCTTGAGTGGTGTGAATTAATGGCTGGAAATGACTCATAGCTCAACAGGGATCCAGTTGCAGCTTGCTGCCATTTTCAAGTACCTACACCTAACTGCTAAATATATACATATATATTAATTAATTAATTATAAGGTTAATATATTTATTTTGAAAGGAATTGATGAAATTAGCTATTTTGGAGCAACCTCTTCAATTTTTTAGTTTATTGTTTTTCATAGTTAAATAAAAATAGTTAAGATTTCATAACTTGTAAAATGTGATTTTTTATAAATTAAATATAATTCCGATGGAGTCAGCTTGCAAAATGTTACGAAATAATCCATCGGAATCATATTTTAATAATAAAAAATATATTTTACAAGTTACAAAATGTACGCTTATAAAAACTTAACTATTTTGGTCTAATAGAGAAAAAAATAATCTAAAAAGTGAAGATGTTCGTCTAAAATGACAAGTTTGATCAATTTTCATTATTTTAACTATTATTTATTGTAGGAATAAAAAAAAAAAATAAGGCACTTAGGTCTATTTGTTAGCAGTTTAACGAGCTTAATAAGAATGATCACAGCTTATACGGTCAACTGTACATAACTGTTTGGTTATAGTTTAATGATATAGAAAGTGACTTAATTATTCAGTAAGCTTCTAAGGAGCTTTATGCAGAAAACCATATTTTTCCAAACATGTCATTTTCAATTATAAAACATTTTTCTTCAATCTATGAGAAAACCCTCGTAAACAAAAACATTTTCAATCTATACGGATTGAATAATTTAAACACACAACTTAATTGGAAACCTACCTAACAAACTATTTTTATGTTATATCTATTTAGTATACTATTTATAGATTAGAGGGAAGATCAAACGAGATCAGTAAATATTTAAAAGAACACGAGAACTAACAAAATCATTAGTGGTTTTATATTAACGCAAAAAAAAGCCACACGGACCTGAAACCACGGTCAAAGTCATTTTTTCGTGTGTTAATGTAAAATTACTAATGATTTTGTTAGTTCTCGTGTTCTTTTAAATATGTATTGTTCTTTTTTGAATCCGACTCTTATAAATTATATATATATATATATATATAGTCTTAGATTCATTTGTGAAATGATAAATATATGAGAAATAGAGAAGAAATCCTAGCCATTCATACGGTCAAGATCGGATTTGACTGGTCAAATATTTCGGCTTTGACTGGTCAAAAGTTTTGGCTATTCCAACAATAGAAGAACACATTCGTAATTTTTAAAAAATACACGGGTTGTGTTCATATATGAACCTGTATAATTCACATATGAACTATATGTTCATATGTGAATCAATGTAACTCACATCTGAACTCTTTTAACTGATTCATATATGAACTTTTGTGATTCATATATGAACTAATTAACTGATTCACATATGAACTAATTAACTGTAAGTTCATATATGAATCAGTTGAACTAATTAACAGATTCATATATGAACCTTTGTGATTCATATATGAACTAATTAACTGATTCACATATGAACGTATAGTTCATATGTGAATCATATAGGTTCATATATGAACTCATCCCGCGCATATTACGAAATTACCCCTCTACCTTCTATAGACCATGCAATTAATTATCCGGTGCTTCATGGTCAAAGCCACAAATGTTGACCAGATGAATGACTAAGATTACTTCTCTATTTCTCATACATTTACCATTTCTCAAATGAACCTCTCTCTCTCTCTCTCTATATATATATATATATATATATATATAGTGTTTGGTTCATTTGAGAAATGGTAAATATATGAGAAATAGAAAAGTAATCCTAGCCATTCATATGGTCTAGATCGGATTTGACTAGTCAAATATTGCGGCTTTGACCGGTCAAAAGTTGCGGCTTTGACTGGTCAAAAGTTGCGGCTATCTCAAAAATAAAAGGACAATTTCGTAAATTTTAAAAAACACACGGGTTGTGTTCATATATGAACATGTATAAGTTGCGGCTATCCAAAAAATAGAAGGACAATTTCGTAAAATTTACAAAACACACGGGCTGTCTTCTTATATGAACGTGTATAATTCACATATGAACCATATGTTCATATATGAACCAGTGCAATTCACAACTGAACTCTTTTAACTGATTCATATATGAACCTTTGTGATTCATATATGAATTAGTTGAACTAACTAACAGATTCATATATGAATCTGTATGAATCACAAATATTCATATATGAATCAGTTGAACTAATTAACAGATTCATATATGAATCTTTGTGATTCATACAGATTCATATATGAACTCATCCCGTGTATTTTACGAAATTACCCCTCTACCTTCTATAGACTACACAAGGAATTATCCGGTGCTTCGCGGTCAAAGACGCAAATGTTGACCAGATGAATGACTAAGATTACTTTTCTATTTCTCATATATTTATCATTTCTCAAATGAACCTCTCCCTATATATATATATATATATATATATAGGGGTTGTTTAATTTGCAACCCTTAAAAAGATTGCAAACTTTGCAACCCACATCTTAACCGTCGGATTCATGATCGGCGGTTACAATAGATATAGGGTCTAATATTTTTAATTAAAAAAATAGAAAAATAAAAATAAAATAACCGTCGATCATGAATCCAACGGTTAAGATGTGGGTTGCAAAGGTTGCAACCTTTTTAAAAGTTGCAAAATATCCTTCCGATATATATATATATATATATATATATATATATATATATATATACACTTAAGTTCGTGTGAGACCAAACAGTTTCCGTGAGACCGGTGAGACCAAGCTTTAAAGTATGAAACTTCACACCAAAAAACTGTGAATGTAAAAAAAATCGAACATTTCATAGGGAAAACACCGTAAATGTTACGTTCACGGTGTTTTTCGCTGTGAATGTTCGTTTTGTTTTTACCTTCACAGCGTCTTCACTGTGAAGGTTCGGATATACCTTCACAGTCTTTTATCTGTGAAGTTTTGATTTTTTTAACTTGGTTTAGGGTTTTTTACCTTCATAGTGTGATTACATTATGAAGGTTCGAATGTTTTTTTACATTCACAGTGTTTCGGTGTGAAGTTTCATGTTTTAAGGCTTGGTCTCATGCGATCTCACGGAAACATCTTGGTCTCACGTGAACCTGACCATATATATATATATATATATATATATATATTTGGTTATGTAAGCTGCCATGTATATACTTAGGACACATATATGTATACTATTTATATGTTATTTCTATTTCGTTGTTCTTTTGGTTTCTTTCCATTAATGAGTTGGTCTATAAAGTGTCTTTTTCTTCATAATATCAACACAATCATGAGACTCTCATTTGAGGCATGGCCTACGGTTGGGAATACGGTATCGAGAAAACTCGAGTTACAACCATAACACATCGTATCGTACACGAAACCCGTTAAACGCATGCTTAATTAATTACCTTAATTTCTACTCACTATAAATATATGGGTAATTAAGGGGACGTTTACCCAATCTCTTACTCAGTAAGCGCTTGTTGGTAAATTCAACAATATCACTTACCTTACCAGCCCATTAAGATTTTAGTCCATGGAAAACGAGATTGTAAGCAATAGTTTATCCGGTAAACACTAACTGGGTAGGAGTTGTCACAATCACTTACCGGGTAAGACTCTTGGTCCTTGCCATTGCTTTTACCTGGTAAGATTAATGGTCTTTGCCATGTTCATCGATAAGGTAGTATGACTTGATAAACACTTACCGGGTAAGTGTTAGGTAAACGGCCCTAAGTCTTATATATATATATATATATATATATATATATATATATAATGGTTCAAAGTAAGTCTCGTGTATATAATTGCTTTATATTCTTGTTGTCGCATTTAATTTATCGTAAGGTCGATCAATCTTTGACCAAAAAAAGAAGAAGATGAAAATGGATACATATTAAGGTTAAGTTTGAGAAGATATTATCTATATATGAGAACCTCAAATAATTTAAGAACCAAATAACTAATTTTATAATGTGTATTTACTTATGAATATATATATATATATATATATATATATATATACTATACAAATTTCATCAATTTATGTATATTGTCAATAATGAGTAATTGAGTATATTCACTAATGAATAATATATATCCATTTTTTTTGTATTTGTATCATGTCATCCAATAATTACTTTTCATGATCAATATACACTAAAAAGTGAGCTTTTAATGTTTTCAATACATTTATAGTTCTCTCTTAAGTGGTCTCTCTCTCTGTCTCTCTCTGTCTCTCATGATATATATATATATATATATATATATATATATATATATATATATATAAATAAAGATGGTCGTCCCGTGAAGGTGAAGAAGATGAGTAGAAGTGCATTGCCTTACACTCAATCTATCTATCTATATATATATATAGATATATTATACATCCATCTGATTAGATATTAGATGACAAAATCCACAACTCCCACAAACTTCCAAACCCATAGCCGGCCACCCTTCACATGCCACCAAATTCCACCACCACCACCACCACCACCCTCCTTTATATCCATCACACACTTTCAACTTGAACAAAAATAAAATCACAACACACAAAATAAAAAAGAAAAATCACCCTACCTCTCAAAACTTCTCTGCTATATCTTCTGCACACAAATTTAACTCTCCTTCTTCTATACTTCTCTGCTATATCTTCAGCTCTTTGTAGCCCCCTAATTAAATTTCTCCTTCTTCATTTCTTATTAATTTCCACTTCAAATTAACAAACCCTTAATCTTTTATATATATATATATATATATATATATATGTATAAACCCTTCAAAATCTTGATCATTTTCTTGAAAAACCCTAATCATGATCAGTCTTTTTTTCCAAGATTTTCTTACCCTTTTTTTACCCAACAAAATCATGTTTCTTATCCCAATATATAATACCCAGATCAGTTTTTGCAGAGGTACCACTTTTTAGTCTCGTCCCCATCTCTATTCTCTCACTCTACACATATAATATATATATATTTCAATTAGTAGTTTATCTTATGATGCAGTTCACTGAAACACTACCACCATCACTTCACCAAACCACTAAACCATGCCAAAACTTTGCAACTTCTGTGAACCCCAACCAATTAACCCAACGAACCAGACCATGGCCGGGGTTCCCGGCGCCTAACAAGGCGCTGGGAACCTTCGGTGACGCCAACTGCATGGAGCAGTTGTTGGTTCGTTGCGCGAACGCAATCGAAACCAACGACGCGACGCTCTCCCAACAGATCCTATGGGTCCTCAACAACATCGCGCCGTCGGACGGCGACTCGAACCAACGCCTCACTTGCGGGTTCCTCCGAGCGTTAATCGCTCGAGCCGCGAAGACCGGAACCTGCAAGATGCTGACGGCGGCGGCCGTCGCGCTCTCGAGCTCAAACATGATCGAGACGCACAAGTTCTCGATCATCGAGCTCGCGAGCTTCGTCGACCTGACACCGTGGCACCGGTTCGGGTTCACGGCCGCGAACGCGGCCATCCTCGACGCCGTCGAGGGCTACGCCACCGTGCACATCGTCGACCTGAGCCTAACGCATTGCATGCAAATCCCGACCTTGATCGACGCCATCGCCGGGAAATTAGGGCATCCGCCGCTCGTCAAACTCACGATCGCCGGAGCAACGGAGGACGTCCCGCCGATGCTCGATCTCTCCTACGAAGAATTAGGGATCAAATTAGTAAACTTCGCTCGTTCAAGAAACATAATCTTGGAATTCAATGTGATTCCTTCAAGTTCATTAGATGGGTTCTCATCTTTAATCGAACATCTAAAACTCCAAACCCTAGTTCATGGAAACGAATCAAACGAAGCCCTAATAATCAACTGTCACATGATGCTTCATTACATCCCAGAAGAATCACAAACAACTCCATTTTCATTCGAAGATTCAACCCCACGAGCTTTGTTTTTGAAACAAATCAGAAGTTTAAACCCAACCCTAGTTGTATTAGCAGATGAAGATGCAGATTTCACATCAACAAATTTGGTTTCAAGATTAAGGTCAGCTTTTAATTACTTATGGATTCCATATGATATAGTGGACACATTTTTACCAAAAGGGAGCAAGCAAAGGGTGTGGTATGAGGCTGATATTTGTTGGAAGATTGAGAATGTGATAGCGCAAGAGGGTTCGAACCGAGTGGAGCGGCTCGAACCGAGGAGTCGGTGGGTGAATCGAATGCGGAACACGGGGTTTCGAGGGGTCGGGTTCGGGGAAGAGATGGTGGGTGAGGTGAAAGGGATGTTGGATGAACATGCAGCTGGATGGGGGTTGAAGAAGGAAGAAGATGATCTTGTGCTTACATGGAAAGGACATAATGTGGTATTTGCAACTGCTTGGGTACCAAGTTGATTTTATAAATGACTTTATCATGATTAATAGCTTAATTTGGTTAATTGATTTTTGGTTTTAGTGGATTTGATCTTACTAGTTAATTAGCTAGATCTTTTTGATGTTAATTAGTTGGTAGATTGGCAATTCAAGAAGCTTGGTGACTGTGTTTAATTTTAGGCTAATAATTAACATAGTTTAATGATTATATATTAGATATTATTATGTCTTCTTCCCTTCATATTATATATATATATATACACTATTGTTGTATGTTAGTAGCCATGTAATTAATCAATACCAGAAGTTTTAAGACACATAGAAGTTTCATTGAAAAAATCTATTAAAGATGCATATATAAAGTGATGTTATAAGTTATACATATGAGTTCACATATGTATCTTTCAATGCAATTTTTCAAGGATTCACATTATCTCAAGCAAGCAAATTAGCTCCATCATTCCATTTTTGTGCCGACAGGCGGTCTCTCTCAAAAAAACACACACACACACACACATATATATATATATATATATGAACAGAGGAAGGATAATGCAAAAAGTTAAACATTTTACGAGAAGACGAAAAATGTGATATCATATATATATGATTAGACGTCTATGCATTGACAATGTAACATGTGCTTAGTCATATATGATTAAGCTTGTGTATCATATATGATATCACACTTCTCGTCTTCTCGCAAAATGTTTAGCTTCTCGTTTGAACCCGCCCCTATATAAACATTCCCTTAGTCTTAACTTCACACGATACTTAGGTGTTGTTCGGTTAGTGTTCTGTTAAGACCTGTATGGATATAGCTGTCTGTATGGATATAGTTGTCTGGTGTTAACAGATAAATTTGTTGTTCGGTTGTTGTGTTGAATAAACAGTTTGAATATCAGAAATGACCATTTTACCCCTAAGACTATATTAAATGAAATAATTATTTGATAAATTATTGGTTTCTAAAACCACTTCTTAAAACCACGTGACGCTAGATAATTATATCCTTATATAGAAAAAAATATAAACTTATTTGACCTAATTGATTTCAACATAAGCCACAACTCGTTCTATGGTGAACTCCCAATTAGCTTAACAACCATGGACATTAGCAGAAACAATTTCTCTATTGTTTTCCCAATTGGGATATCAAATCTTCAATTCTTGGTAAGAAAACCCAAAACCAGGTGAGTAAGAAAACCCCTTGGTAAGAAAACCCAAAACCAGTGGACCAATCCCAATCCCAGGTGAGTAAGAAAACCCAAAACCAGAAGGAAGATGGCGTTGGAAGAAAAATTAAAACCAGAAAATCAAGATCGAGATTTATATGTGGAAGAACACGATGCTGGATGTTTTATATCCAAACCCAAAATCCCAAGAAAAAATTGAGCCATAAGAAGAAATTGATAACTATATGGAGAAATCAAAAACCTGTGATGGTAGAGAAACAGGGTCTTGAAGAAGATGAGAGCTTGATTGGTAGCTTGGAGGCGTGAAAATCAACTATTGAAATAGGGATTTTTTTTATTATAAGGGTAGTTGTGGAAATTAATGAGAAATTAGATGGCTGAATGCAAAGGAGTAGGAATTTCTAGCTGACCGATTAAGCCACCGACTGAGCGAATAAGCCACAACCGAACGGTTTTTTATGGCTGACCGAATAAGCCATATAGGCTATACAACCCATTAAGTCACAACCGAACAACCCTTAGCCTTCTTATTTGAACTAACTTCTCTCTCTCTCTCTCTCTCTCTCTCTCTCTCTCTCTATATATATATATATATATGCATATAATAAATAAGTAACCAGAAGGACACGTGTCGCTTTCTTATGAGCCTATTTTTTCATTTTTTCGCCTAAACATGTATCTAGACACATTTTACATTATAAGTTCATTTAGCACATCCACATTTATTCTTCCTTAAATCTTTCCTTAATTCAATTTTTTTAATTTATATCTTATATTTACTACCCTTATAATTAGATATGTAGTTTACTTTTAATCCTTACTTTTTTATTTTTTATTTTAGAATCTTATCATATAAACATAAAAAATATATATGAACTAAAATACATTAAAAAAACATTTTAATTTTTTTACAAATTATACCATTGTAATCGCTTCGTCAATAACTTCAAAATGAGTCCAATATTAAATACCTTTGGATTTAATTATATTATTAAATATCATAAATATATATGAATTAATGTGTCGTTATTAGTATGAGATTTGTTAAAATTAGTATGAGATTTGATACAAATAATCATTAAATTGTCGTGATTTTCTTTTTACAATTTCATATCAATTTTACCTATGTACTTTTTTCATAATTTCATTTACGTTCTATTATAAATTTTGTTTTATAAATTCTTAATATTTATTCATATTTTTTATTAATTTTTTGCAAAACATCCTTTGTAAAAACCGCCTAAAACAAGGACATTTTGTAATCATCTGTAAAAAAACAACTCTGAAAGGGAAAAAAGCTTGAAAAAGTAGCATCGTACTTTCAATGATCATTCATATATGTAAGATAAATTTTCTGGTATGATTAAATTTTTTAAATTACCCCGTGTATTACACGGGGTCGAACCTAATATATATATATATATATATATATATATATATATATATATATATATATATATATATATATAGGGTCCCCTTCATTTGCTAACCAAACTATTGGTGCTAACCGTGCTAACCAATTTTCGATCAATCAGAAGCTTTCTAGAGTTTATGTAATTTGATTAATGCTATTAAAACGTCAAGGGTATTATGGGAATTTTTTAATTTTTGGCCATTTAATCTCATTCCATATTTTGAGGACATTTAATCTCATTCCATATTTTGAGGAGTTTGTTATGGTAATTATCTATTCTTTAAATATAATATTTTTAAATTAAAATTTGATGTCTATCAAGTTAATATGGAAGTTATCTTCTACCTAATTTTAAGTATCCAATAACTTTCAAACTGCATGAACTTATGCTCATATGCACAACTCCTAATGATAACTTCTTACCATATTCCCATATGCACAATTACCAAACAATGCACATATGCATATACAAAATTATAAAAGTAGTTATTTATGTGCAAAAATCCACAACAATGCATACATGCACTTTCAAAATTCCATAAAATATGCTTATACGCACATATTCCAAACATAGTTCTATTTTCCATGCCTATATGCAGAAATCCATAACAATGCATACATGCACTTTCAATTTTCAATAAAACATGCTCATATGCAGAGACCATCCACAAATACATAACAATGCATATATGCACCATAATAATTACTATTTGAATCCATGAGTTGCATTATTTAACATTCAAAATTCCAGAAGAATGGGACTCCAAACAAAAAAACCATAAGATTGTACAATTTATCGAAATAAAATCGTTTTGATGGGTTTTGAAATTTGTTGGGTTTTGAAATACTTCGATGTCTTCGACATTGACATCTTGTGCGATCACCTTTCGTTTGCTGGTGGCGGTATCTTCGACGGTACCGACGACCATGGCGGCCGAGTTGTGTTCTTCCGTTTGGACAGCCGGCGGCAGTGGTGTTCTTCCGTTTGTTGGGTGATTTTCCGGCGGGCGAAGTGGTAGGTTTTGGGTGAGGTGGTGGTGGTGGGGAGGGTGGGGAGTGAAGTGGATCCGCCATTGGAGATGAAATTGGTGGTTTTTATCGATTGTTTTCAGTATTTTTCAGAGAGAATTTGTGGAGAAGATGAAACTGTTGATATGGATATGTACATTAATTAGGGTAATTAATTAATTAAAAACTGTTGAATTAGGGTAATTTAAAATTGCCCTAATTATTAGCTTATTTCTTTTGTGTTTATTTAATAAATGGATATGCAAAATTACAATTTTGACCCTATGCGGTTATGCACATTAATTTCATAACGTTTTTATTTTTTTTTATAAAATTAAAATTGTCATTAATTGTTAACCATTGATCTAAATAATCAACGGTCTAGATGGGTTAGCATGGTTAACACCAATAGTTTGGTTAACAAATGAATGACCCTTTCTCTCTCTCTCTCTATATATATATATAGAGAGAGAGAGAGATAGAGAGGGAGGATCATGCGAGAAGTTAAACATTTTGCGAGAAGGCGAGAAGTGTTTAATCATATATGATTACACGACTTGTAAGTGTGTTTAATCATGTATGATTAAACGTCTATGTATTGCCAATATAACATGTGTTTAATCATATATGATTAAGCTTGTGTATTATATCTGATTAAACACTTCTCGCCTTCTCGCAAAATGTTTAGCTTCTCGTTTGAACCTACCCCTATATATATATATATATATATATATATATATATATAACATCATAGAGGTGGAGGTAGGGGTGAGAAGAACCCGACCGACCCGAATAACCCGACCCGACCCGAAATTAAGCCAAAAATCCGGTATCCGAAAACCCGAGAACCGAACCCCCCGACCCGTATAATATATCGGGTAAAGTAGGATCGGGTTGGGTACCAAAACCCAGACCCGACCCGACCCGACCCGAATATCCGAAAAGTACTTTTTATTTAAAAAAAATCAGTTTTATAAATATATAACCTAAATCCCAAATTCATCGACTTGTTCCAGTCTCATCATCATCGACCCTTCAGCATCGACTCGCCTTCAATCTTCATCATCGACTCGTCCGGCGACTACCGTCCACCGTTCGGTGAAGCGTCCAGTCGACCATCGTTCATCATCAGCTTCCATTTCGAGTCATTCCAGTCTTCACCACCAGCGATTTTCGATTTTGGATAACCCAACCCAGTCCCCGACCCATCAACTGGTAACTATGAAGCATTTACCTTACACTAATCAAGCTATGTTTAATTTTTTCTGGGTTTTTTATCGAAGCATTCACCTTACAATTGGGATTTGGGAAAGTTTATAAATCCACTAATTTACCTTATTGTTTTGATTGACAACCATTTTGATTGGTTTCCAGTTTTGAAATCGATTTTGATTGTTTACAATCTTATATTTGGAATCTATTTAGTGTTTACAATTCCAATGGGACCAATCTGTTTAGTGTTTACAATTCCAAAAAGACTATTGAAGCCTAACCCGCACAACCCGACCCGACCTACCTGAACCCGAACTCACCCGAACCCGAATTACCCGAACCCTAATCGGTTAGATTTCGGGGCACTCCCTCCTACCCGAATATCCGATCGGGTTTAGGGTTTTGGGGCCCGACCCGACCCAACCGATGCACACCCCTAGGTGGAGGTAGGTTTGTAAACGAACCGAACGGACACGAATGAAAGCTTGTTCTTGTTCGTTTGTTTAACTTAACTGAACAAACGAACGAACATGGAGGGTATACGAACGGATTTGTGTTCATCTTCGTTAGTTAAGAAAGTACATTTGTTCGTGTTTATTTATGATTGTTCGTTAAGATGTTAAAAGAACGTAAACGAACAAATACAAATGAACAAAAAACAACAATCATTAATAATCATTTTGTTCCTAAAAATAACATAACAAAATGGAACACCGGGAGATTAGTCCGGAGATTATTCCTATGTCCCGCGGGCCATAGGTCTGTTTTCCAGAATATTAGTCTGGGCCCAAAGTGGTCTGGGATACTCCTTTACCAAAAATAAAAAACCGGGTAAATTTAGAAAAAATAAAAAAGTAACCCAATAAATTTCATTTAATTAATGTTTTTGCATATTAATGTCATAATATATAAATATATTTATATATATATATATATATATATATATATATATATATATAACTACACGTAAACGAACATATATAAATGAACATAAATGGACGAACGGTTCACGTACGAACATAAATGAACGGACAATACCATAGTTCATATTCGTTCATTTAACTAAATGAACAAAAAATGTATTCATGTTCGTTCATTTATTAAATAAACGAATATAAACGAACCGATGAACGGTTTGCTATAAACGTTTGGTTCATTTACAATCCTAGGTGGTGGTTCAAATGACAACACTTGAAACACATAGGCAACCATCACATATTCACATGTGATACTTTAATTTGTGAGGACGAAATGGCATGTGGGCGACTTGGCCAACAACCAAGGCCACCCTTGTCCATCATGTGTGTACGTATCACAAACTTATCACATGCATGATGGTTGTCTATTTCAAACGTTTTCGCACTTTCATAAAATGGTATCATTTTCGTTTGAACCTTTCCCACATCACACACACACACACACACATATATATATATATATATATATATATATATATATATATACACTCAAGAATGAGAATTTAGATTGAAATACCCAAGTGATGCTATATAAAAATCATATGCATTTCATATACGTTAATTAGCTACATGAAAGCAAGTAACATTACACGAGAATTAACGTAGTTCCATTATTGGTGTTATAATGTCAATAAGAGGGGAGATATCTTTTGCATTAACACAAATCAAATGGGAGGTTATATACAACTTACACTCATTACAATAAACATCAAGAACTTGGTGTTGAAACTTGCTATTTTCGGAAGCTTTTAGAAGGCCAATGAAACAAACCCTGGTCGGAAAATGTTCCTACGCGATTTTCATGTGACCTGACAAGTTGCATTTAAGTCATCTTGTCTTTCTACTTTAGGCAATATGAGACACGGGTCATTTTCATGCAAGCAGGATATGGAGAAATATTATACATGATACACGTTTTGAATTCATATCGGATTTGGTCATTCATACACATAGCTGCCTCATCCCGGATTTTTTATATTCATCATCATTTTATCGGAAACAGGAAAAACACAAATACAAACTAGAAAATATTTTTCTGTTCAAGTTATATATAGACCTAGTACGGGTGTGTTTTTTTATATAAAAATATATTTAAAATGAGATGGCTTAACACGAACAATAAATATATGATAGATATATCAAATTTAACATTTTTTAATATTTGTTTTCTATTAAAATATAGAGTAAACTACAATTTTGGTCCATGTGGTTTATCGAAAAATATGAAAGTGGTCCCTGAACTTCAATAAGTGCAGATTTAATCCATGAGGTTTCGATTTTGCTATGAAAGTAGTCCCTCGTGGCGTTAGCTCCGTTAAATCGTCCGTTAAGTCAGGGGTAATTTCGTCTTTTTACACGTTTCTTGAATCTTCATCTTCAACCTCATGAACACCAAGAACATGATGAATGCTCATCTTCTACCTCAAGAACACCATCAATTTAAAACCCAAATCAAACTCAAAAACCAAAAATTTAAATCAAACCCATGTCTAAAAACCAAATCCTAAATCAAACCCAAAGTTTAGAAACTTAAATCACACCTACATTTAAAAATCAAAAACCAAAATTAAACCCATATTCAATACCCAAGTTTAAGTGGGTTTAGTTTTGGGTATTGAATATGGGTTTAATTTAGATTTTTGATTTTAAATGTAGGTGTGATTTAGGTTTCTAAAATTTGGGTTTGATTTAGGATTTGGTTTTTAGACATGAGTTTGATTTAAGTTTTAAATTCTTGGTGTTCTTGAGGTAGAAGATGAACATTCATCGTGTTCTTGGTGTTCAATGAGGTTGAAGATGAAGATTCAAGAAGTGTGTAAAAAGACAAAATTACCCCTGACTTAACGGACGATTTTACGGAGCTAACACCACGAGGGACTACTTTCATAGCAAAATCGAAACCTCAGGGATGAAATCTGCACTTATTAAAGTTCAGAGTCACTTTCATATTTTTCGGTAAACCATAGGTACCAAAATTGTAGTTTACTCTAAAATATATATGGCTTAACGTGGACAATAGATATATGATAGATTTATCGAATTCAACAATCTTTAATCATTATTTAATAGATTAATACTTAAGTAAAAACCATTACCTTTTAATGGTTAAACAAATTAATAAACCTAATCAAGCAAAATAAAAACGCCCACTTATACTTAACAACGAATTTGAAACTTGAAAGGGCTTAATGTTCATATGGCCCATATATTTTAATCCACTAGATTTAGCCCATTATACTAAGCCCAATCCATTAGCACCCTTTATAGTCCATCCCTTCAACCCCCTTTAAAAATCATATTTTGATCCATATAATATTTTTGGATGTAATGAAATCCGTCACATAAATTTGACTTTAAGAAATTAGAACAAAATGTTATCAAGTTTAACCACCTATTTGGGTGACATACATTAAAATAGAATATAATAAAGAAAGTAAAATCTGTCTGTTTAATTCGAATTGCAATAAAATATTAGTAAATTACCAAAAATACTCTTTTTTGAAAATAACGCATATGATTCGAATGAATTTTTTGGACCATGTAAACGAATATTTTCTCTTACCAAAATTAAATCGGATTTTAATAATGATAATACTTGATTAATACTTAAAGATATATGTTTTAATGATTAAAATAATTGCATCGGTTTTCTTTAATTTTAATTTGATTATTTTCTGACATTTAAAAAAATGATTTAAACATAAATATGCAAAAAAATGATATCGAAATATGGCTTATTATATTGTGTTTTTTTTTCAAATAAATTTATTTAAATTTTAAATCAAGAAAAAAGAAAATAAGCATAAAGTAGAGAATGAACATTGAATTCCATCAAAATACCAACTTATTGACAAGGACTATTCTAATCCTTTATTTGTTGAATTAATTGGATTTTGAAGATTACTTTCCAAAAAAAGAATGAACCAAACGATGGAATAAAAGTTGGTCAAAAGAATTCAATTTTCGATTCCATCAGATCCCTCCAAAATTTATGAACCAAATGCCACCTAACAGAATGTTTAAAATAAAGAAAACGAAACTTTTGATGATATTTATGTTTCAACAAAGAGTTTATGTGATTCTTTAGAGAAGACAGGGAATTTAATTAAAATCCCCCAAGTTCAACGATGACCTACCTAAATGCCTAAAACCTCCCCAATTTTGCCCAAATACCCTATAATCCCGCGATTTTCATCCTCGATCGCGGGGTGAAAACCTTCGAGTATATTATAGAAAAATTCATTAGATTGCTTAATTATTCGGGTGAAGTGGATCGCGGGGTAAATAATTTTCTAAATAATTAAGCAATCTATGTTTTATCTAAAATCGAGGGGTGAACTGAAAACCTTAAGGTTAATTATTTAAGCAATCTATGTTTTAGAAAATTATTTGGGTGAAGTGGATCGTGGGGTGAAAAACTCAATCAAATGCCCAAAATATTAAAAACCTTAATTATTTAAATTAGAAAAATTCATTAATCATTAGGGTGAAGTGGATCGTGGGGTGACTTAGTTATCGATCGCGGACAAAAGGGTGCCATCGCAGGGTTGAATCACGGACTTAAACTTGAATTCGAGAAAAAATAATTGACCCCGCGATCGAGGTGAAAATCGCAAGGTTATGGGGTATTTGGGCAAAAGTGGGAAGGTTTTGTACATTTAGGTAAGTCATCGCTGAATTTGGGTCATTTTAATTAAATTCCTCTTCTTTAAAATACTTTAAATAAGAAAGAGAAGATAAGTTCTCT
The DNA here is from genome assembly GCA_023525745.1 of Arctium lappa. Taxonomy (NCBI): domain Eukaryota; kingdom Viridiplantae; phylum Streptophyta; class Magnoliopsida; order Asterales; family Asteraceae; genus Arctium; species Arctium lappa. The sequence goes on from CM042064.1 coordinate 51,650,730, forward strand.
TAAATTTTTTGAATTTCTTTAAAATTTAAAAGAGAGAGATGATTTTTTTAATTCTTTTTCAGCAATGAAATTGAATGTATTATTATTTTATATAGAGTTTCTTTTAAAGTGTATTAGAATGATAAATTTATTAAATATATAATAGATATCATGTTGGAGCTAAACGTAATTTTTTTAGAGATTTTAACTTTTGATTATCTATTTTAAAAAAGTTATAGAGAATTTGTTGGAAATGCTCTCACATTCACGATATTGATTTTGCGATCGTCATCACATTTTTTCTTCTCGTTTTTGTTTAGTTGTAAGGTTTTGATTTGCTTTTTGTATTTTTACACACTTATTGTTTTGATTTTCTGATCGAAAATCAGAATGTTGGCATTTTCGGGTACGATAAGTTATACAATCCAAATTGTTCTCTCGCTTAATAATGTATATCTTCTTATGTCTATTGGAGGTTTTTGATTTTAGAGTTCATTATTTCCGTATCTACGTAAAGAGAAAGAAATGTTGAAAATGAATGTATAATTTGTCAAATTGTTCTACAGATAATTTGGGGATTTGTGAGTTTTAGGGTGCTTGTGATTGCAATCCCACGTTTTTCCGGTCCAAAAATCGGATTTGGGGAAATTGTGTGGTTGAATAATTAGAAGGTTGAACAAACTATGTACAATCTGATGGAGTCATGGTTGAAGTTTTGCTGATATAATTTGCATCTAATGACTATATTGAGTTTCACGGGGATTGAATTTTTATATGTTCATAATTAGTATAAGTAGTTTTGAAAGCTTTCAAATAGGTGATTCTAAATGAAACCTATTTATTATTTAAACCTTATTCTGCTTTTTTTCCCACACACATCAAAACTTGATATTGTCTTTTTTATATCCATAATGTTCTGATTTGACCCAAAAGAGGGTCCAAATAGCAACACCCCTTTGGTATTTGCTATAGAAATTGTACATTTGAACCCATTCATAACATTGGAATGTAAAAAGAACATTGTATGTCGATTTATGGAGTTCATTTAGCTTATATATAGGGGAATGATTTCTTCTTCCAAAAATGGGTGGATGTAAAATATACAGAAATTTGGAAGCATAATTGATTCAAAAACTAATATATAAACATAATTGATTCTTGTATAAACCATTAAAAATTATTGATTTCACCTAATTTGCTTATTATTACAAAATGAAAATCAAGGAAAAATCTTCAATGTCGGTTTCAGGACCTGTAATCCAATCCTAGATGAATGATTTTGGGGCAGATTTGTTTTTTGGTTTGTACGTTTTGTTTTTGCTAAACATCTGTGATGTAAAGCCTAAAAAAACGCTAGCGTCATGTTCAATAGGTTATCCATCAGCCACTCCAAACTTTGTTTTCTTGCTTTGTCAATTTCCTACCTACCGTGTATATACAATTATACATATATTATATTACAAAGTATATAGTAGAAACATCTTAAAAACAGTTTATTAAATATTAAATATTTTTTTGATAATATGTATTCTTTTGAAATTCAAGTTTACAACACATTACTACAACCTATCAGAGGGTCTTTGACCTAACGCTATACAGTAACCCAACCTAGAGGTCATGAGTTCCAACCTCACCAAAAATGGGAAGTGGGTGTGAGTTTCGTTTGCAGTATTCATATATTTTTTTCATTCGTTTTTTCGTGGTTTTTCGGTTTTTCATTTATTTAGAGTTTTCTCTTGAACCTGACCATATATATATATATATATATATATGTATGTATGTATGCATGAATGTATTATATGTGTAGTGGTCGGTTCAAATAAGCAAGGTATCGTGAGAAGGTAAGAAGAGAAGGTTCATATGTGAACCATTGAAAATATTCTGAAAAAAATTATTTGAAGATGCATATATGAGCCACCTAGGAGTGGACCTACTATGTTGCATACAGTGGCATGGGTCACTGCTTCGTTCCTTCATCGTAGTGTAAAAAAAAAAGTTAGGGTCGTAAAAGGTACCATCGTATTATTTTGTTGGGTCCAACCATATATTTGTTGAAACTACAATAATGACATAAGTTTCTCATGACAAAGTTGGTTTGCATGGTTTTTTCTCCTTTTCCAAGTATGGGTTCAAACTCCATTTGTATCATTTCTTAGTTTTTAACTTTTAATTTCAGATTTATTTTGTTTCTGAATTTTTCTGGGGTAAAAGACTCGAATATTGGACCTTATAAACGAATGAGCCAGAAACTAACCAACAGACCAATGATAATTTTGTGAAAAATATCCACTTTCTTATAGTGAAACTGTAGCACAACTTGAAAAAATTCCTAGATCCGCCTCTACAAAAACGTCATAGATCATTCATATGGGTTTACATATACATCTTCAAATTGAACTTTTCAATAATGCATACATGAACCTTCCCTTAACCTCTCCTCTCTTACATTTTGACAATATTTAGTCTTTTTATTTAAACCTCCCATTATATACATATACATACAACCTTTTGATATATATATATATATATATATATATATATATATATATATATATATATATATATATATATATATATATATATATATATATATATATATATATATATGGGGCTGATAACTCTCATTTTTGAGAGTTATTTGTTGCTATTTTTATAGGTTTTTATTTCTCTTTTTACCCACTTTTGCTCATATCCCTTCATTTGGTCCACATTGTTTGCAAAATATGATAACTTAACCAATATGTTCAATTTTGTGAGAAATAATATATTGCAGGTCAGTTTGTGGGCACTGGAGTGCCCACTGTGGGTACCCGAGGGTATTATCCAACAGATTTTAGGGCTGGTGTGAGCTGGAAACACAACTTTTCTGAAGTGATCTTGGCCATACATTGAAGACGCAATCTTGATCCTTGGATGCTCAAGCCTCCTCCTATAAATAGAAGACCTTGGGAGATCATTTAATTCACATCTACACCTTCCACCATCAACATCTCTCTCACCTCCCATCATCAACATCCATCATCCATCATCTCTCCTCATTCAAGTCTAAAATACTTTCAAGTATTTAGACTTGAAGTGTAGGATTTAGTTCTTGTAATTTTTATTCTCGTCTTTACTTTACACATTTTATTTTCCGCACTTTTATTTCTTGTATTTACATTTTCGCACTTACTTTATTGTATTTAATTTCCGCACTTTTAATTAAATTCCGTGCTTTAATTTCCTTTTATAATTGTAGTTTATTTTTATTATGCAAGTAGTTAACAAGTCTTTCTTTTATTATATTATGTCTTTTATTTTTATTATGAGCTAAGCACCTTATTGGGTGCAGATGTAAGTCAACTTGGGTCTAGTAGGCGCACTTGGGTGTGACCATCGTTACTAACTTTTGACCTTGGTCACTTGAGTCGGGACTTAAACTCAACGCAGATAAGCCGATCACTTTTATGTGTTAATATTAGATCTTGACCTCGAGAGGGGCGGATTCGAAATACGGCTTAAGTGATGCACAAAGATTTGAGAGAGTCTTTGATAACCACGTAGAGATACGGGTTTTGTATGATTTACTAAGGTTCAAACGTCGGTCGAGATTTATATCACAAAGAGATTTGGGTATAAATCTCCATACTGGTAGAACATGATTATTTTTATCAACTTAGTTAAATCGGCAAGATCAAGAGTCGGTAAAGGTGGAAACTTTATGAACACTTTGTAGGACCGATCTATAAAAATCCACTTTCGAGAGATCGGACTTTTTATAGACATTCCGTACTACAAAGAGTCCAACCATCTTTTTGCTACGTTTTCCCAAGAAAAACTTACATCCGTACCCAACTTTTAATTATAAAACTAATTTCGCATTTTTCATCAAATCATCATCAAAAACAAATATTTTTCCCAAACTCGAAACTTATGCAAGAAGTTCATGAAAATCAACAATTCTCAGTAGTTCAGTCCCTGTGAGAACGATACTCGGTACTTGTACCATTATATTACTTGTAGCGATTCTAGTGAAAGTATATGCTTGTGCTTTCACTAGGTATTACTGTGTCCCCGTTGTGCAGTACGCGATAATTAGCTACCAAGTTTTTGGCGCCGTTGCCGGGGACTGACACGATTTTACATCCTGAGATACTGATTTTTGTTCGAGCCTGTGTCACTTGTTTCACTTTCAAAGCGTTTATCGTGTTGTATGCCACGGCTACAACACGGTGAACTTTTGCCTCTCGATCTTGAAATTGAAAAAACTTTGAAAAGAAGAAGAAGAGGTAGAGGAAATCAGCAAAATCCAGTTTTAAATCGAACCATGGCGGAAGCTAACCCTCCACCACCTCCGCTTGTGGAAACAACAATTAAAATTGTTGATGATAAAGAAAGGGGAATACGGGACTATGCAACACCCGAATTTGATCAACTCAAGTCGGGTATTCTTAGGCCCCACATTACTGCGCAAAATTTTGAACCGAAACCAGTAATGTTCCAAATGATCCAAGCAATGGGTCAATTTGGAGGATTACCTTCGGAAGATCCGCACTCTCATTTAAAATCATTTTTAGAAATGACGGATCATTTTCTCATTCCCGGAGTTTCCGCAGAAGCTTTACGGTTGACACTCTTCTCTTATACATTGAGAGACAGAGCCAAAGCCTGGCTAAATTCTCAGCCACCTTATTCAATTGATACTTGGACGAGTTTAGCTGAAATTTTTTTGAAAATATATTTTCCTCCCACCAGAAACGTGAAATTCAGAAATGAATTTTTAATGTTTAGACAAGAGGAAGATGAGGCAATATCGGATGCATGGGAGAGATTCAAAGATTTAATTCGAAAATGTCCTCATCACGGGATCCCTCACTGCATCCAATTAGAAACATTTTATAATGGTCTTTCTAATGCTGCTAAATTCATCCTCGATGCCACGGCTGGTGGAGCTTTTACTGCAAAAACATACAATGAGGGGTATGATATTTTGGAAAAAGTTGCCAACAACAACACTGATTGGTCAAACCCTCGTGCTGTAGTTCCTAAAACTGCATCAGGAGTTCGTGAGGTTGATGCCATCACCGCTTTAAATGCACAAATTGTAGCTTTTGACTAATTTGGTTAAAAACAATTTGAACCTTAATGGAGAAAAGAGTCATGTGCAAGCAGTAAATCAATCTTTAATTGAAATGTGCAGTTTTTGCGGTGAAAATCATCCTTTTGAAAGTTGTCCCGGTAACCCCGTTTCGGTGAACTATGTCGGGAGTCATTCTAGAAATAGTTCGTTTTCCCAAACATACAATCCGAATTGGAGAAACCATCCAAACTTCTCTTGGTCTGGAAATCAAGGACTTCAACCCCCCGGGGCAAGTCAAGTCCAAAACCGACCACCAAATCCCCCGGGATTTCATCAAGGCCCACCTCAGAATTATCAACATGGCCAGTCGTCACAATCCCAGAACTACCAACATGGACAATCTTCACAGTCATATGCACCTAGACAACAGAATGCATTGGACGGTAATGGTTCAATCGAATCGTTGCTAAAAGGTTTTATAAACCAAACCAATGCAACTCTGAGGGGTTTTGAAACCCAACTTGGACAGTTTGTTGTCGAGCTCAAGAACAGACCACAAGGGACTTTGCCTAGTGACACGGAAAATACCAAAGGCATTCACAAGGAACACGTCAAGTCCATAAGTATTAAGGAGATTGAAAACATAAATGAGTCTAGAAAAGTTGAGAAAACCTCTCCCGTACCAGTAGTACAAGATAACTCACATTTGTTTGATGCCTCGAACTTTCCAGACTTGTTCCCATCCTCTAGTGAAGCCCCAAAACCAGAATCCGTGGCCCAAACTACAAGCCCAATTGTCCCAAGTTGTCCAGCACATACTACACCCACTTCAGAACCACTCATCTCACGCACTCCCGATAAGGGCAAATCTGTCCCGGATTTGAGAGACTTACCTTTCCCTGAAAGATTAAAAACCAAAAATGTTGATGAACAATTCAAAAAGTTTTTGGACGTTTTCAAGCAACTTCACATTAACATTCCTTTGGTAGAGGCTCTCGAGCAAATGCCAAATTATGTTAAATTTTTAAAAGATATTCTCAACAAGAAACGAAGGCTGGAAGAATTTGAAACTGTCGCCTTGACCAAAGAATGTAGTGCACTTCTTACTTGCAAAATCCCTCTGAAACTAAAAGACCCGGGATATTTTACCATCCCGTGTACTATTGGGGGACAAGAAGTAGGACATACTCTATGTGATTTGGGAGCAAGTATAAACCTCATGCCTTTGTCGGTTTTTAAGAAATTAGGGATTGGTGAAGTCAGACCCACCACAGTCACCTTGCAACTTGCAGATAGGTCTTTGGCCTATCCGAAAGGCAAAATTGAAAATATTTTGGTGAAAGTCGATAAATTCATTTTTCCGGCTGATTTTCTAGTATTGGACTATGAGGTAGATAAGGATGTCCCAATCATTTTAAGAAGACCATTTTTGGCAACCGGTAGAACCTTGATAGATGTGCAGAAGGGTGAGTTGACTATGAGAGTAAACGACCAACAAATTACTTTCAATGTTTTCAAATCCCTTAAGTTCAACGGTGAGATTGAAGATTGCTCCTACCTAAATGCCTTAGATGATGATTTTGAGTTAAGTTTGATTGATTGTATAGGGGAAGATATTTCGGAAGAGGATTTGATAGAGGTTATAGATTCATTCGAGCACTTGGACTTTAATGATAGACCAACCCAGGTTCCTTCTATAATCAAAGCTCCCGATCTAGAATTAAAACCACTTCCTAATCACCTTAAGTATGCATATCTTATGGAAGAGGAAAAATTGCCTGTGATTATTTCTTCCAATTTAAGTTGTGAACAGGAAGTGAAATTGATTGAGTTGTTGAAGAATCACAAGAAGGCCATAGGTTGGACAATAGCTGACATCAAAGGAATCAGTCCGTCCCTTTGCCAACATAAGATAATTTTGGAAGAAAATAGAGTTGGCAAGATGCAACCTCAAAGGAGACTTAACCCAATCATGAAAGAAGTCGTTAAAAAAGAAATTTTAAAATGGCTAGATGCGGGTATTATTTACCCCATTTCAAGTAGTGGTTGGGTGAGTCCGGTACAATGCGTACCAAAGAAAGGTGGTACCACGGTAATCACCAATGAGAAAAATGAGCTTCTCCTGACAAGGACCGTCACCGGGTGGAGAATTTGCATTGACTATAGACAATTGAATCTAGCCACAAAAAAGGACCATTTTCCTTTGCCATTTATAGACCAAATGCTAGATAGATTGGCCGGAAAGGAATTTTATTGCTTTCTGGATGGTTATTCGGGGTATAATCAAATTGACATTACACCCGAAGATCAAGAGAAGACTACCTTCACTTGTCCCTTTGGAACTCTTGCGTTTCGCCGAATGCCATTTGGTCTTTGCAATGCACCCGCAACGTTTCAACGTTGTATGATGTCTATTTTCTCGGACATGATTGAGGATTCCATGGAAGTGTTTATGGATGATTTTTCAGTTATCGGAACCTCATTTGATAATTGTCTTGAAAATTTGAAAAAGAGTTTGGAAAGATGTGAAACACATGATTTGATTTTAAACTGGGAAAAGTGCCATTTTATGGTACAAGAAGGAATCGTGTTGGGTCACATGGTCTCTAAAAAAGGTTTAGAAGTGGATAAAGCAAAGCTTGAAGTTATAATGCAATTACCCGAACCAAGTTCGGTTAAAGGCATTAGAAGTTTTTTGGGGCATGCGGGGTTTTACAGACGTTTTGTAAAAGATTTTTCAAAAATTGCAAAACCCCTTTGTAATTTATTGCATGTAGACCAAGCTTTCGACTTTACTCCAGAATGTACCAAAGCTTTTGAAACAATTAAGGCCGCCCTTGTTTCGGCACCCATTGTGATAGCCCCAGATTGGACCATACCTTTTGAGGTAATGTGTGACGCTAGCGATTGGGCTGTGGGTGCTGTTTTGGGACAAAGGCGGAATAAAATTTTCCACCCCATCTACTACTCAAGTAAGACTCTTATCGAAGCTCAAATAAATTATACAACAACTGAGAAAGAGCTACTTGCTGTAGTATTTGCGTTTGACCGTTTTCGATCTTATTTGATTGGCACAAAAGTCATTGTTCACACAGATCACTCTGCTATCAAATATCTCTTTAACAAAACCGATGCAAGGCCACGGCTTATTCGGTGGGTCCTTCTTTTGCAAGAATTTGACCTAGAGATTGTTGATAGAAAAGGTGTAGAAAATCAAGTTGCCGATCATCTTTCTAGGATTGAGAATCATGTGTCAAGTGGTGGAAATCATGAGATAAAAGAAGTTTTCCCGGATGAACAAATCCTTGCCATCCAACATCATTTTGAGAATGGTGTCCCATGGTATGCGGATATCGCGAACTATCTTGCGAGCGGAATCAAGCCGTACCATATGAGGGGACAACAATTTAAAAAATTCCTCCACGATTGTAAACATTATTTTTGGGACGATCCATTTTTGTATAAATTAGGTGCAGACCAAATTTTAAGAAAATGTGTCCCAAATTTTGAGATGAAAGGAATTTTGAGTGATTGTCATGCTTCACGCTACGGTGGCCATTTTGGTGGTCAACGTACGGCGGCAAAAATTCTCCAAAGTGGTTTCTTTTGGCCCACATTATTTAAAGATGCATTTGAGTTCGTCAAAGGTTGTGATCAATGCCAAAGGACGGGGAATTTGTCCCAACGTAATGAGATGCCTTTAAATAATATTTTAGAAGTTGAACTTTTTGACGTTTGGGGCATCGATTTTATGGGACCATTTCCCATGTCCTTCCATAATCAATATATCTTGGTTGCGGTTGATTACGTATCAAAATGGGTAGAAGCCATTGCGTGTCCTAGAAATGATGCTAAAACTGTGATTAATTTTCTTCATAAAAATATTTTTGTACGATTTGGCACCCCCCGAGCTTTAATTAGTGATGAAGGGACACATTTCGTAAACAAAATGTTAAGCACAGTTCTTAGCAAATATAATATTCAACACCGAGTGTCTACGGCATACCATCCGCAAACAAATGGTCTTGTCGAACTTTCGAATCGGGAAATAAAATCAGTTTTGGAAAAAGTTGTCAAACCCGATAGAAAGGATTGGTCACTCAAGTTGGATGACACATTATGGGCTTACAGAACAGCTTTCAAAACCCCATTGGATATGTCTCCGTATAGATTGGTTTTTGGGAAGGCGTGTCATTTACCTTTAGAACTGGAATACAAAGCTTTTTGGGCTATAAAAGAGTTGAATCTGTGTGAGGATGCGGCAGGAAAAAAGAGGAAACTTCAGTTAAGTGAATTAGAGGAGTTGAGACACCATGCCTACGAAAATGCCAAGATTTATAAAGAAAAAACAAAAATGTGGCATGATCGTAGGATAAATCAAAGAACTTTCGAAAAAGGTCAACAAGTACTCCTCTTTAATTCACGACTGAAATTATTCCCGGGAAAACTTAAGTCGCGTTGGTCAGGACCTTTTACCATCGCAGATGTTGGTAATTTTGGCACAGTTGATTTACTGAACCCGCAGGATAACAGCATTTTCAGGTAAAATGGGCACCGGGTTAAGCACTACATTCCTGATGGAGTGCCCAACCCAACCATCCAGGAACCTTAAGCATGTAACGTGAGCGTTTTTTTGTAAATATTGTACAGTTAGGATTTTTTTAAGTGATTTTTGCCCACTATGGGCACGCCGGTTTGATATTTTTTTTTTTAAATTTCAGTTTTTTTTCAAAAAGGGAATTCTTTAAGGTTTATCTGAGCTATTTAACAGGTAAGGTCCAGCTGGTTTGGAAAGAATGCCATCATTGAGTAAGTACACCACTTGGCACTATTTTATGGAGAAAAGGACACAAGGGTACACATAGGGGTACTATGTAGGTTGTGTTGGCTTCACCCCATCCATTCATTTCCTTAACAATGACAAAAACCCTCTTTTTGATGTGATTTTAAAAAAAAAGGGATTAAATATTTAAAAATTAAATCAATTAGTTTGGGGTTTTTGATTTTAGAAAAGAAAAAAAAAGGGAGGGACGGTTTCTTATTAGAGAAACCAGTGTTAAAGAAGCCAAAATTTTTCAAAAAAAAAAGAAGAGCCAACTGTTCATCTTCTTCCCTATGGCGCGCCCCAAGAAACTCAACACAAACCCCTATGCGTTTCTCCCTTGAATATCCACCTGAAGGGTCCTCTCGTGATCCGAAAGCACCAACAAACCGCTCCTGGCCAGAACATGGCTATGGCAATGAAACTTGGCTAACGCTCTTGGCAGGACAAAACGAGGAGATCAGTGGGAAGTTAGATACCCTTCTAACCAAACTCCCAGCCTTGGAGAGCCATGTGAACACTGTGCATAACGATTTGGCGGAGTTGAAACAAAAATCAGCACGAGTTTGGACTTACCAAAGAGACTGGAACCGTGGTTTGCGCGAGTTTCTGCGCGCGGACAACATAATGCTTGCTGCACGTATGCCCCATTTCCCCCGAGGGATCCTTCCAACGCAAGTACGCATCCCAGTTGCTCCTTCTGATGCCAATGATCCAGAACCAGATCCCGCTGCTGCGGCTGCTCCACCACCCGTTCCTAACGTTGCTGTTCGTCTGCCCGCTGTAACCACCGGCGTGCCCACTGTGATCACTGATGGTTCTAGTTCCCAGACTGCTGGCCCAAGTGGTCAGTCGTCACAACAGGATTGATTGCTTTGGTTTATTATCGTATTTTGCAAATTGTGTCTTTCGTGAACACTTCTTTAGGGTAGCCTTGTAGTTAGTAAACTAATCCCGTTTTCTTTTTGGTAATTATTACACGGGTGATTTTATTTTAATCTGGTGGTGTTGATATTTCGTATGTTTCCTCTAGTGATTATGTCTTTTTTTTCAGGTGCTATTCTTCTATGTTGATGTGGATGGTTTTAGACTAAAAGGATGTAGGCCATTTTTGTGCGGCCTAAACACATACCCTTCGTAGCCTTTCCCTTTACCGTACCCCTACCATTTTTGCGCCAATGAGGACATTGTCCGATTCTAAGTTTGGGGGGGTCGCCTTGCGGTTTGTACGGTTATTATTTTATAAAATGATCGTACACGCACACAAAAAAAAAGAGAAAAAGAAAAAAAATATATATATAAAATAAGTCTTCGTAAAATTGGAAGACAATCGTTGAATAAAAACACTTTTGAAACCCATCGTGCCGTAAACCATACACAAATCCAAAATATGGGGTTTCAAGAGTTCGAGAACTACACAAATTGGATTTAACATCGAGAAATTCATAAATCCTTTTTGTAGAATAGTTCAAGTTTGGGGGAAGAAAGGGTCATTTTTTTAGCCACAAACACCAACCCGAATCAAAGCCCTATTGATTAGTTCGAAACCAACTATTTCAACAAGGGAGAAACGCATCAATATTCAAGCTAGAGGAATTATCAACATCGTCCGGGTGGTATATTTTTCTTATTCAAGTTCTCCCCTCTTCGTATCATTCTTTTTCGTTTTTATTTTGTCACTTGAGGACAAGTAACACCTCAAGTTTGGGGGGATGATAACTCTTATTTTTTAGAGTTATTTGTTGCTATTTTTATAGGTTTTTATTCCTCTTTTTACCCACTTTTGCTCCTATCCCTTCATTTGGTCCACATTGTTTGCAAAATATGATAACTTAACCAATATGTTCAATTTTGTGAGAAATTATAGTGCAGGTCAGTTTGTGGGCACTGGAGTGCCCACTGTGGGCACCCGAGGGTATTATCCAGCAGATTTTAGGATTGGTGTGAGCTGGAAAAACAACTTTTCTGTAGTGATCTTGGCCATACATTGAAGATGCAATCTTGGCCCTTGGATGCTCAAGCCTCCTCCTATAAATAGAAGACCTTGGGAGAGCATTTAATTCACATCTACACCTTCCACCATCAACATCTCTCTCACCTCCCATCATCAATGTAACACCCTGGATTTTCATTATACATATCGTTGTAATCTTGTGTTTAGCAGTTGTCGTTAGCACCGTGTTTGGTTTGAAGTTGAATTGGAATTTTGAGAAATTTGGGGGAGAAACAGTGAACTACGCGAGTTACACCGCGACTAAAGGTCGCGGCACAACCCGCGAAACCCACTGGATGATCTTGGTTTTTGGGACACGGGCGAGTTATGCCGCAAGTTGAAGTCGCGGCATAACCCGCGTAGTTGCCTGGCCGACTTAAAAGGGGTTTTCACCCCAAAATATCTCATTTTCAGTTTTATCTTTCTCTCTCTTCGAAATCTCTCTCTCTCTAGTTATTTTCTCTAGATCTTCAAGGTTCCCGTAAGTTGCTAGTATTTAGTGCATTGCTCGGGGTTTCAGTGTTTAAAGCTTCACCTCTTTGTCGTGATCGATATCTGGTTTTCGGGTTTTCGTATAAACCTGTTTGGTGAGTTCCTACTACCATTTTTAAACTGTATACATATCAAAAGATACCTTTTGGAACTCCTATATATCTCCATGGTTTCAGATCTAAGTTTTCTACATATTTGATATAACTTGAGTTTTGGGAGATTTTAGGGTTCCCGATCATTGGGTTTACTAAAATTAGGGATCTTATTTTAATGTAGTAAAATGATGTTTTACTGGTACATTATGTGGATATATGAAAATAATGTTTAAGAACTCATTTTAATGATTTTCATTTTTACCAGAAGTTGAACTGGAAATGACATTTTGAAATATAAATGTGTTTATACCATATGTTTAGTTATGGTTGGTCACATATGTTGTTGTGACGAGTCTGTACCATTATTAGTGGATCCCTAGGTTTTGAGTCGACTGTTATTAACTGGAGATTACCAAGTAAAGTAAATATAGAGCTACATGTGCATTAAATTATGAGGCTCTGTGTTAGGACTGAAAGTCCGGTGTCTTGAAAGTGGAATAAAGTATTTATAAGGGTGCATAATGTAATTCTTTAATAGTTGATTAATTAGATGGGTCCAAGCCCATATGCCCAATTTCTTGTAAAGCCTAAGTATATAAAGGCTTATTTAGTTCATAATTAGGAAGGAACAGTTTAGAAGGGTTAGAAATTCATTATTCAGTTTACTAGTCATTAGGTTTACATAACCTAATAAAAAATTCTCTCTGTAAACCTTAACCCTTTGAAGTTATATCAATCATATGACTAGTTGTTGTGGCCTATAATCTGTTCATCATTGTTCTTAATTACTTGTGATTGCACTGCACTGGGATCTACAATTGGTATCAGAGCAAGTAGGCAAAAAGGTTTGATCCAGTAAAAAGGTTTGTCTAAAACCCTAAAATCAATTTCGTGTGTTAATTGCTTTACATGCATTAATTGATTGTTAGTGGTTAAATTCTGTGTTATCTGTTTGATCGATATATGTTTGCTTCTGGTTTTATTCTATCGATTTTGTTGGGAAAAACAGTAAGATTTAATCTATTCGATCGATTTTTGGGAAAAACAGTAAGTTTTGTTCGGTCGATTAAGTTTCTGGAAATCTTGTTCGGTCGTTTATAATTAGGTTTATTTTATATTCGGTCGATTATTTTGTTACTGTTGATATCGGTTGAATCGTTTTTTTGGTTGAGTTTTGTTTGTTTCTTTCGATCGAAGGAGAAGGATCTGGGTTTTGATTTCGGTCGAATCCCAGAAATTCTTCAGGTTCTTCGGTCGTTCTTCGTGTTCTTCGGTCTTAATCGTTATATGTGTGTTTATCTGGTTTTTTTGTGTTTATCGTAATCTTTCGACCTGAGCATTCAACCGGACTCTTGTACTCCGGTCTTACACCTTCGACCTGATAAGAGTTTTCCCCAGAATTACCCATTTGACCGGACACTTGTGCTCCGGTCTTGCCCCTTCGACCGAATAAGAGTTCCTCCGGTCGTGTCCCTTCGACCGAATAAGAGTATTCCCCGGTCTTACCCATTTGACCGGACACCTGTACTCCGGTCTTGCTCATTCGACCAGATACTTGTTTACTCCGGTCTAACCTTCGACCGGATAGTTGTAACCGCCGGTCAAACCCTTCGACCGGACCTTATTTTTTCCGGTCTTTCCATTCGACCGGGTACTTGCTTACTCCGGTCTTGCTTTCGACCGGTATCTTGCATATTCCGGTCCTTTGCTTCGACCGGACCCCTGTTAGACCAGTGTTCTTAAAAAAAAAAAAAAGACCAGGTATCTTGCATAAAAGGTATCTTGCAAAGGTCATATTTTTTTTTTGTCTCACGATCATTTTGCAGTGCATTTATTTTAGCCCCCGTACTTCAAGGATTCAGCGTGTCATTTGTGACCCTAAACTTTCAAGTTTCACATTTTGTCACTTTTGGTCCCTGCACTTTCAAGTTTCATCTCTCTTCAAAGCCGGAGCGAATACATTCTATTCAAACGATCAAAATGGTGTACATACCAAGGCTGCGGTCCAAAAGAGAATATGAAGAGTGGAAAGCTGATTTTTTGTCTTTTGTAGATGAAAATGAAGTGGGCCCCTATATCAGATTATCATTGACTGAAGGAGAGAACCAATCCCAAGTTCCGCTAGAAGCTTCTCCTGTGGAAAAGGAACAAAGAGAGAGGGCCAATAATAATGCTCGAAATTATATGAAACATAGTATTTCGTGTGAATTTATTAGTGACATATTTAATGAACTTATTGGTCAAATAAATTCTAACAAAATGACAGGAAAAGAGCGGTGGGATTGTACTGAATGGTTGGTGTTAGGGACAAAGGGTTTATTAACAGGAAGATAATTGGAAGCTGAGAACTCTGAGCTAAAAGGAAAGATCTCTATTTTGGAAGCTAAAACTCAGCAAATAGTCTCTGTTGAAAGTTCTGAGGAAAAGATTTCTGAACTGAAAGATGCAAATGCAGATCTTCAAAAGCGTTTATCTGATTTGGAGCAACTGCTTGCTAAACACAAATCTGATTTTGAGACTAAAGAGAAATCTTTCGCAAAGAAGTTCTCAGAATTCTCGAGAAAATGTGCTGAGGAGAAGAAAGAAGTTGAGCTGAAATGCATAAAACTTTCTCAGCAAGTTTCTGAGTTTCAGAAAGTAATCATTCTAGAAAGAGAGAAGTTTGCCAAAGAGAAGAAGACCATTGAACAAAAGAATGTTGGTGTCTTCAAAGAAATATCTGGCCAAAGAAACAATGCTGAGAAGGGATTTGAAGAAGAAAGAAGCTTGTTTGAGACTGAGATCAAAAAGCTTACTGCCAAGTTATCTGAACTATCTGAGAAGGCACTAAAAGAGCAGAAAATGAAGTCTGAGTCCACGAAGAAGATTGACCTGCTTGTCCAAGAAAGAGACAACTTCGCTTCAACGATTAAAGTGCTTGAAAAGTCTGTATCAAGTTCAAATCAGAAACCTGTCTCTTCACAAAGGTCAGCTAAATCTTTTGATCAGATTCGTAAGACTAACCTTTTCTATGATAGAAATATAGATGGTTCAGGTACACGTCCTAGAAGAAGGAGATACGAAGATGAGGAACTGGTCTGGAAGAAGAAACCAGTTGAAGATGAGCTGAAAGAAAGAGAATCGTGTGTACATGCGTTTAATGCGAAGAAGAACAATGCGAGTAAAGGTAAACCTGATCACATCTACTCAAGAGATCAATTACTCAAGTTGTCAGGTAAGAAATACCACTGTTCTTATTGTCATACACATGATCACATTCACAAAACCATTGATCATTTCTGGTATGGTTCTTATTCTATATCCCCCACAAGAACTGCAACTAACATTCATGGACCCAAATACCAGTGGGTACCAAAGCCGAAAACTGATTCTTTGTTGCAGGCACCTACTGTCAAGGGGGAGTAGAAGAACAATGGTTTCTAAGTAAATCAGCTTAGAACCCGGACTTCAACGAAGTTTGGCTTCTGATCACATGACAGATCAGGACCCGTTCTTCAACGTTCAGACCTGGATATTTTGCAACTATCCAGGGGAGCTTAAAAGACCTAAATCATTATATCATGATTTGAGGGGGAGCTTAAAGGTAAATATCTTCTAATCCTAGATCTCTGAGTCGTTGAAAGAAGAACAACTTTCAAGCATGAAAAACAGCTTCTGAAATGTTCAAACCACTTCTGATTTTCAAAAGGTTTCATGAATCTAGAAGTGTGAATTTAAATGTTTTTCACTTTTTGCGCATTAATGTTTAACTGACTGTGTGTTTCTAAAGATCAATACTTGCGTATTTTCTTAATCTTATACTGTAAAGTATTCACACACACAGGTTCAGTACTTTATTTGTATTTGTTATTACCATGTCTCATAGCAAAAATATTTTTCGATGGTAATACCCCCGTTTGATATTCAATGTTGTTGAGAATCTATCATTATTCGAAATTTGTGCTTTCATTGCTAAATTGTTTATATTTGTTCATATAAACATAATATCCAATTCTTTGATACCCTAACCAATTTATTTGATCTGATTGTTACATTGTCAGATTCTCAAAACAAATCTCGTGATTTCATTTCATTCATTCGATATTCTTGTTTTGAGAAATCTTCAAAGTTCAAATGCTCAAAATTCATTCATATTTTTAAATGAGCATACATTTTGACAGTGTTATCTTATATGTGCTGAACTGGTCAATTTAAACTGTTGAGCATACATTCTTTATAGGAATTACATGGGATTTATGTGAGAGCTTAAACAGAACTTCCATGGATTCACGTTAACCAGTGTTTCCTACCCAGGAAGTTATCCTTGAGTGATTGAGGGGTCTTAAATCAAAGAGTGGGGGAGATAACTCATCGGGTTGAGTTTTTCTCATTGCGCTGAGCGGAAAAATGAAAAAGAGAGTTTGGTTAGAAGTGAGCTTTAATGTTAAAAAGAAAGAGGGTGTGAGAACAGAGTTAAAAGAATATCAAAACTCTGCACCAACCACTTTCTGAGTCAGGCAGCCACATATTCTGATTGGTTCACATTCTTTGGTGACCATCATTGAAAAAGGCACCTAGCCCATGCCAACTCTTGTATTAACCCCACCAGCCACTCGTTTCTTTCTTAACAAAGAAATGTTTCATTTTCTTTGGGGACGCAACATATCTGCTATCTAGTCTTCAATCGGAAGATTTAGATATTGAAAAAGAAGAAAAGTTGCCCCACCTTCGCACCTCTTTCATGCACATTGAGTCCGTGTAATATCTGTTGCTGTCTCAACAGTTTACACAATTTGAGCCTGAAAAAGCCTGAGTAGCTTCAATCATTCTACACTTGCACGAGCACACAAGAAATGAGTTTTCTTGTCATAACATTCATAGATAATTACTTTGTGGTTTTTCGATGATTGAATGGAAGCCCTGGGGGAGTGAACATCACAAAAGCTCCTTTCCAAAGTACATCCGTTGTACAAAGTGGTTCCGTGCTACTTACAGGCATACTAACTGTATCATTTGTTGATTCAGGTTTTCAATTCCTATTATATCTGAATTTGAAAAGATTCGGATATATATATTTCATGAATTGACGGATACTCAGATCAAAATGTGGAGAATGTCCTCTTATCATAAAGGGGAGATCAAAGAATTTGTTGAAATTTAAGAGTTTTGATGATCATGATGCTCACAATCATCAAAAAGGGGGAGAAATGTTTACAAGCTCAATTTCAAAGTTTTAAAGAAAGAAAGTTATTTCTGAAGACAGTCTAGAGATCAAAA
Source organism: Arctium lappa (assembly GCA_023525745.1). Lineage (NCBI taxonomy): Eukaryota > Viridiplantae > Streptophyta > Magnoliopsida > Asterales > Asteraceae > Arctium > Arctium lappa. Next base: position 51,668,426 of record CM042064.1, read on the forward strand.
AGATGAAGATGATGTTTCAATTTTTCAAAGAGATTTCAAAGTTTGTATTGATTCTTTCCCGTATCATGTGGTGTATGCTACAAGTTTCTTCATTATTCCTCCTACGCGCTGGTTGAAACAAGTTCTTGAGATGAAAGCTTATTCAACTCGCGGTTCAAAGACAGATTCGTTGTTTTAAACTGAAGATGCACCATGGAAAGTCACGGTACTCTCACATTATCTTTCATGTGTGCTGATCCGATGTGATTGAGTTTCTACAGTTAAAAGTTGCGTGATAGTGCATTCAGTCGAGGCTACTGTATATTGAATCTGATTACAAAGTTGATACTATGAAGACCAAGAGCTTTATTCAAGGGGGAGCGTTGAAAGACATGAAGACATGCAACACCAAAGTTCTTCAAAAGATTCAAGAGGGAAAGAAGATCAAGGCCTGAAGTTTTTCAAGTTGTTAAATGCTTTATTCAACTTTAGGGGGAGATTGTTAGGACTGAAAGTCCGGTGTCTTGAAAGTGGAATAAAGTATTTATAAGGGTGCATAATGTAATTCTTTAATAGTTGATTAAGTAGATGGGCCCAAGCCCATAAGCCCAATTGCTTGTAAAGCCTAAGTATATAAAGGCTTATTTAGTTCATAATTAGGCAGGAACAGTTTAGAAGGGTTAGAAATTCATTATTCAGTTTACTAGTCATTAGGTTTACATAACCTAATCAGAAATTCTCTCTGTAAACCTTAACCCTTTGAAGTTATATCAATCATATGACTAGTTGTTGTGGCCTATAATCTGTTCATATTGTTCTTAATTACTTGTGATTGCACTGCACTGGGATCTACACTCTGGCCGTTAACAATATAGAGCTACATGTGCATTAAATTGTGAGGCTCTGATCGTTAACAACTATAGAACTACATGTGCATTAAATTGTGAGGTTCTGGCCGTTAATAAATTATAGAACTACATGTGCATTAAATTGTGAGGTTCTATAAGGTAATCAAACGAAGAACTACATGTGCATTAAATTGTGAGGTTCTGAAAAGAAGGTCTATGACCTTATTTTAATGGATTTTATTCCTAACATTAGTTAACTTGGAAATGCTTGTTGAAAAGGTTTCCTTTTTGGATGCAAATGTTATATCCCTTGAAATTTATAAACTGTATGTTCTCACTAGGCTTTTAAGCCTAACACTTTTTCTCAAATGATATGTATATCAGGTTCTCGTTAGCGGCAGGTTGCCAGGGGCTTGAGTGCCGGGGATTGACCTCGAGGGTTTTTGAGATGATTAGTACTGGATTGTTGGGCATTTGTTAAGTCCCATATTTTTGGATGATTCTGGATCAACAATTAATGTAATCTAGATAGTATATGTTTAGGGGCATTTGTTAAGTCCCATATTTTTGGATGATTCTGGATCAACAATTAATGTAATCTAGATAGTATATGTTTAGATTAGTTTTATGTTGAGATCCTTATCCGTACTCAGATTTTTGTAAAGGTTAAGTACAGTTCCCCTTTTTGGGAGGTTTAAACCTTTGGTTGATGCTTATTTGTTCAGTTTCTGCAGCTTTAAATTTACCCTGGTTTTAGGGTGTTACAAGTTGGTATCAGAGCTCTAGTTTAAGTGATATAGGCATGAAAGTAAGATGTCTAGACTTAGACTGAGTAGATTAAGCATCGATTCGCGAGTATTGGGTAGAACTACTAAGATGGGTTGGTCTTAGAGTTGACGGAAATTGTAGTTATCGAACGTTGTGGCAATGGTATCAAGAACCATTATGTATTGTATGTTCATAATCTCAATTAGCTAATGTTATTATGAGAATATTTATACGTGATTGTGCCTGAAATACCGTTATTATGACATTTGGTACTATAATAGTACGTTCTTCTGTGTTTTTCTCTCGTTCTGTCTCTTACTCTTCTCGTAATTGTGTGGCAACCATTTTTAGGATGGTGAATACGCACAGTCGACCGTTAGTCGATGGAGATCTGCGTGACGATAGTTCGCCGGAGCGAGATCCCGTGGTTGGGACGGCGACCGTCATTCCTTCGCGCGCGCCACCAATTTTTTCTGGGGAAGTGGAGCTAGGGCCAAGAGTGGTTCTGGCGTTCACTAGTCCCGTTGTTCAGTTAGCTAGCCCTCAAGCTGATATGATGGCCAATGTCATGCAATTGGTGATGACGGCCATGGAAAAACAGCAAGAGGTTTTTCAGAAGATGTTGGAAGACCAAAGCGCGAGTCTCAGAAGGCATGGGGCAGTGGAAGAGAATGTGATGACTGGCTCTGGTAGCGGAGTCAGGACTGAAGAACCCAGGATAGTAGTTGGCCAGAATAGTGGGAGGAAATGCTCATATAAATCTTTCCTAGGATGCGGGCCGCTGGAGTTCTCCGGTTCTGATGACCCGGTCTTGTGTGTGAAGTGGGTACGAGCGGTTAAGCAAGCCTTTGGCTCTTCTGAGTGTGGAGATGATCAGATGGTGCGGTTTGGTACCCAATTGCTTAGAGATACAACCCTCACTTGGTGGAATATCGTTTAATCCACCCTGTCTCCTACTGTGTTGGCTCAGCTGTCTTGGGTCAAGTTTAAAAAGAAATTGTTGGAAGAGTTCTGCAGTGAAAGAACTATGGACCGAATTGAGAAGGAGTTTCGGTCTCTGGTGAAATGAAACCTGACAGTGAGGGAGTACACCCGTCAGTTCATGGAAAAGCTGGATCTGGTGGGGCACGTGGCCCCAACGGAGAAAGATAAAATGAAGGCCTATCTCAGTGGCCTGCCAGCGTACCTGTTATCTATGGTCCACAATTCTAAAGCTTCCAATCTCCGAGAAATGATTGAAGAAGCTCAGTTTATGGAGGAGTTGTTCTTGAGAAGCAAATCTGAGAAAGCGGTGGTGGTGTCTGACAAGAGAAAATGGGAGAACAGTTCTGTACCTCCCAAGAGATCCCGACCTTATGCCGGGAACCGAAGCTTCAGCAGCCAGCAGGAAGATAGGTGGTGTCCCAAGTGTCGAACCAAGCACCACGGTAAATGTAATACCGTGCCTCAATCTTGTTACAAATGTGGTAAGTCTGACCACATCACCCGTGAATGTCCGGTCAGAGGACTTGTATGTTACGAGTGCAAGGCACCGGGGCACTTGAAGAGGGATTGCCCGAAGCTTGTGTCGGGTAGCACACCAGCAAGGAAGGAGAACCCGCCGAGGGTTCCGGGTCGAGCATTTCAGATGACGGCCGAAGAGGCCAGAGCATCCGCTGACGTGGTATCGGGTACTTTCCTTATAAACTTTGTACTTGCTCGCATTTTGTTTGATACGGGTGCTAGTTTCTCTTTCGTATCTGAATTGTTCCGTCAGAAAATTTCTATGCCCACTACTAGTCTTGAGGATGCATTAGTGGTAGAAATAGCCGATGGTAGTCAAGTTCTGATCCACGAGGTTCTGAAGCAGTGTACTCTTAGTATCGAAGGAAGAGAATTCTCAATCGATCTACTGCCGATGTTAATCGGGGGTTTTGATGTGGTGGTCGGCATGGATTGGTTGTCAAACAATCATGCCGGATCGTATGTTCCAAGAAGTTGATTTTAGAAGTTTTTTCTAAAATCGACTTACGTTCGGGTTATCACCAAGTGAAGGTAAGAGATGATGATGTTCCGAAGACAGCTTTCAGAACGCGTTACGGCCATTACGAATTTCTTGTAATGCCTTTTGGCCTAACGAACGCACCAGCCGCGTTTATGGATTTAATGAATAGAGTATGCCGACCATTCCTCGATAAGTCAGTCATTGTATTCATTGATGACATACTCGTGTACTCCAAGAGTGAGTCAGAGCACGAGCAACATTTACGTGAAGTTCTGGAAGTGTTGAGAAAAGAAAGGTTGTACGTCAAATTTTCCTAGTGCGACTTTTGGCTTAAAGAAGTATAGTTTCTGGGTCACGTAGTCACTCGGGTCGGAGTGAAGGTAGACCCCTCCAAGATTGAAGCTATGATGAATTGGGAGCCTCCTAAGAGTCCGTCCGAGATCCGAAGTTTCTTGGGTCTTGCGGGATACTACAGGAGATTTATCCAAGACTTTTCAAAGATCGCTTCTTCCTTGACAGTTCTGACTCGGAAGAATGTGAAGTTTGAATGGACGGAAGCCCAAGAGAAGGCATTCCGGATCCTTCAAAAGAAGTTGTGTGAAGCTCCGATCTTGATGTTACCTGAAGGGTCGGAAGATTTCGTAGTATACAGCGACGCTTCAAAGATGGGACTGGGATGTGTGTTGATGCAACGAGGCAAAGTGATCGCTTATGCCTCGAGGCAGCTTAAGATACACGAGCAGAATTATCCAACCCATGATCTGGAGTTAGCGGCGGTGGTGTTCGCTTTGAAACTTTGGCGACATTACCTCTACGGCACGAAATGCACTCTATACACGGATCACAAGAGCCTGAAATATGTCTTTGATCAGAAAGAGTTGAATATGAGGCAAAGGCGATGGCTCGAGTTGCTCAAAGATTACGACTGTGAATTGCTTTACCATCCCGGTAAGGCAAACGTGGTGGCCGATGCGTTAAGTCGGAAGGACTATAGCGGAAGTATTCGAGCTACCCATTCGAGAATCGAGCTAGTGTCTAGTCTTGTTGAGAAGATCAAGGCATCACAGGTGGAAGCATTGTTAGAAGAGAATCTAAAAGAGGAAGTCATGACAAAACAGCGATTGCTCTTGACGGAAGATAGCCGTGGAGTGAAACTGTTTAACGGTCGTGTGTGGGTGCCCAAGATTGGGGGAAAACATGAGCTATTGCTAGAAGATGCACATAAGTCCAAGTATTCCATTCATCCAGGAAGTAAAAAGATGTACAGGGACTTGAAGTTGCACTATTGGTGGCTGGTAATGAAATTTGATGTGGCGTGTTACGTTGAGCGTTGTGTGACTTGTTCGCAAGTTAAAGCCGAACATCAACGACCATATGGGAGTCTACAGTCTTTAGAGATTCCCGAATGGAAGTGGGAGCATATCACCATGGACTTCGTGACGAAGTTGCCTAAAACTCTTCGAGGTCACGATACCATTTGGGTGATAGTTGACAGATTGACAAAGAGCGCTCCTTTCTTGGCTATGCGCGAGACTCTACCGATGGATAAGTTAGCAAAGCTTTATATCGATGAGGTGGTCTCGAGGCATGGGATACCTTTGTCGATCGTGTCGGATCGCGACAGTCGGTTCACTTCGAACTTCTGGGATGGGCTTCAGAAAGAGCTTGGTACGCGAGTAAAGTTGAGTACGGCTTACCATCCGCAAACCGACGGGTAGAGCGAGCGAACGATCCAAACATTGGAAGACATGTTAAGGTCTTGCGTCATTGATTTCGTGGGTAGCTGGGACTCTCACCTGCCTTTGGTGGAGTTTGCTTACAACAATAGCTACCACTCGAGTATCGGAATGGCACCCTTTGAGGCTTTGTATGGGCGAAAGTGTCGGACTCTCGTGTGTTGGCTTGAAGCGGGAGAGAAGCAGTTCGCCGGACTTGAAATCGTGCAAGAGACTGCCGATAAGGTCAAGTGCATTCGTGAAAGAATGAAAGCGGCTCAGGATCGTCAGAAAAGCTATGCAGATAAGAAGAAGCGACCAATGGAATTCCAAGTAGGCGACCGCGTTATGCTTAAGGTGTCGCCGTGGAAAGGTATCATTCGGTTCGGAAAACATGGGAAGTTGAGTCCCCGTTTCCTCGGACCTTTCAAAGTGCTTAAACGGGTGGGTTTGCAAACCTACCAGCTGGAACTGCCACCAGAGTTGAGCAGAATACACAACACGTTTCATGTTCGCTACATCCGGAAATGTTTGGCGGTAGAAGGTAGCGTCATTCCCCTTTCAGAGTTAAGGGTAGACGAAGGTAACCATTGTGTGGAAGAACCCGACGCCATCTTAGAGAGAAAGTCTAAGAAGTTGCGTCACAAAGAAGTCACTTTGGTCAAGGTGCAGTGGAAGCATCACCGTGGAGCAAATGTGACGTGGGAATCTAAAGAGTATATGAAACGAAGATATCCTCATCTTTTTGTATAGTTTGGATTTCGGGGACGAAATCATTCCCAAGTTGGGGAGGATTGTAACCCCCTGGATTTTCATTATACATATCGTTGTAATCTTGTGTTTAGCAGTTGTCGTTAGCACCGTGTTTGGTTTGAAGTTGAATTTGAATTTTGAGAAATTTGGGGGAGAAACAGGGAACTACGCGAGTTACACCGCGACTAAAGGTCGCGGCACAACCCGCGAAACCCACTGGATGATCTTGGTTTTTGGGACACGGGCGAGTTATGCCGCGAGTTGAAGTCGCGGCATAACCCGCGTAGTTGCCTGGCCGACTTAAAAGGGGTTTTCACCCCAAAATATCTCATTTTCAGTTTTATCTTTCTCTCTCTTCGAAATCTCTCTCTCTCTAGTTATTTTCTCTAGATCTTCAAGGTTCCCGTAAGTTGCTAGTATTTAGTGCATTGCTCGGGGTTTCAGTGTTTAAAGCTTCACCTCTTTGTCGTGATCGATATCTGGTTTTCGGGTTTTCGTATAAACCTGTTTGGTGAGTTCCTACTACCATTTTTAAACTATATACATATCAAAAGATACCTTTTGGAACTCCTATATATCTCCATGGTTTCAGATCTAAGTTCTCTACATATTTGATATAACTTGAGTTTTGGGAGATTTTAGGGTTCCCGATCATTGGGTTTACTAAAATGAGGGATCTTATTTTAATGTAGTAAAATGATGTTTTACTGGTACATTATGTGGATATATGAAAATAATGTTTAAGAACTCATTTTAATGATTTTCATTTTTACCAGAAGTTGAACTGGAAATGACATTTTGAAATATAAAATGTGTTTATACCATATGTTTAGTTATGGTTGGTCACATATGTTGTTGTGATGAGTCTGTACCATTACTAGTGGATCCCTAGGTTTTGAGTCGACTGTTATTAACTGGAGATTACCAAGTAAAGTAAATATAGAGCTACATGTGCATTAAATTGTGAGGCTCTGGCCGTTAACAATATAGAGCTACATGTGCATTAAATTGTGAGGCTCTGATCGTTAACAACTATAGAACTACATGTGCATTAAATTGTGAGGTTCTGGCCGTTAATAAATTATAGAACTACATGTGCATTAAATTGTGAGGTTCTATAAGGTAATCAAACGAAGAACTACATGTGCATTAAATTGTGAGGTTCTGAAAAGAAGGTCTATGACCTTATTTTAATGGATTTTATTCCTAACATTAGTTAACTTGGAGATGCTTGTTGAAAAGGTTTCCTTTTTGGATACAAATGTTATATCCCTTAAAATTTATAAACTGTATGTTCTCACTAGGCTTTTAAGCCTCACACTTTTTCTCAAATGATATGTATATCAGGTTCTCGTTAGCGGCAGGTTGCCAGGGGCTTGAGTGCCAGGGATTGACCTCGAGGGTTTTTTTAGATGATTAGTACTGGATTGTTGGGCATTTGTTAAGTCCCATATTTTTGGATGATTCTGGATCAACAATTAATGTAATCTAGATAGTATATGTTTAGATTAGTTTGTTGTTGAGATCCTTATCCGTACTCAGATTTTTGTAAAGGTTAAGTACAGTTCCCCTTTTTGGGAGGTTTAAACCTTTGGTTGATGCTTATTTGTTCAGTTTTCGCACCTTTAAATTTACCCTGGTTTTAGGGTGTTACAATCAACATCCATCATCCATCCTCTCTCCTCATTCAAGTCTAAAATACTTTCAAGTATTTAGACTTGAAGTGTAGGATTTAGTTCTTGTAATTTTTATTCTCGTCTTTACTTTACGCATTTTATTTTCCGCACTTTTATTTCTTGTATTTACATTTCCGCACTTACTTTATTGTATTTAATTTCCGCACTTTTAATTAAATTCTGTACTTTAATTTCCTTTTATAATTGTAGTTTATTTTTATTATGCAAGTAGTTAACAAGTCTTTCTTTTATTATATTATGTCTTTTATTTTTATTATGAGCTAAGCACCTTATTGGGTGCGGATGTAAGTCAACTTGGGTCTAGTAGGCGCACTTGGGTGTGACCATCGTTACTAACTTTTGACCTTGGTCACTTGAGTCGGGACTTAAACTCAACGCAGATAAGTCGATCACTTTTATGTGTTAATATTAGATCTTGACCTCGAGAGGGGCGGATTCGAAATACGACTTAAGTGATGCACAAAGATGTGAGAGAGTCTTTGATAACCACGTAGAGATACGGGTTTTGTATGATTTACTAAGGCTCAAATGTCGGTCGAGATTTATATCACAAAGAGATTTGGGTATAAATCTCCATACTGCTAGAACTTGATTATTTTTATCAACTTAGTTAAATCGGCAAGATCAAGAGTCGGTAAAGGTGGAAACTTTATGAACACTTTGTAGGACCGGTCTATAAAAATCCACTTTCGAGAGATCGGGCTTTTTATAGACATTCTGTACTACAAAGAGTCCAACCATCTTTTTGCTACGTTTTTCCCAAGAAAAACTTACATCCGTACCCAACTTTTAATTATAAAACTAATTTCGCATTTTCCGTCAAATCACCATCAAAAACAAATATTTTTCCCAAACTCGAAACTTGTGCAAGAAGTTCATGAAAATCAGCAATTCTCAGTAGTTCAGTCCCTGTGAGAACGATACTCGGTACTTGTACCATTATATTACTTGTAGCGATTCTAGTGAAAGTATATACTTGTGCTTTCACTAGGTATTACTGTGCCCCCGTTGTGCAGTACGCGATAATTAGCTACCATGGGCCTTTCATGGGAGACCCTAGTATTTTGTGGTAACCATGAGATCCAATCTCATCCATCCATTTAATTAATCAAGGGTCTAAAATAACTAATATAAATAATACTTAAAAAAAGAATTGCATGCCACTAAATTAGGAAAAAGGGGTAAATTTGTCAAAAAAAAATATTATAGTTAAGTGTGATCTAATTTTGGGCGCTCCGGTAATTATGGCATGGAATCAATTGCGATAATCTCAAAATATTGAAATTGTATACATATTTTCTTGATGATATAATAAACCATGTTACACTGTGGTTTTACAATTTTAAAAGGAAACGAGTTTTGTTACAGCAAATGGGATGTGATACACTATGATCATCTTGCAAAAATCTGATCTCCTTGATGATACAATTTTAAAAGAACATTGTGTTACACTGTGATTAACATTGTGTTACACTGTGATTATTATTGTGATGCACTCAAAGAACATATGTTACACTGTGATTAATATTGTGTTACACTGTGATTGATACCCATTATGATAAGACGGTAATACCAACTGTGGTACCACTATGATAATTGATACCAACTGTGTTACATTGTGATTACCATACAAAATCATAACCAATGGTAATTGTGAGAACCGACTATTTTGTGGTTTTCATTATTTTCTTGTATATGGTTTCGTGTATGTATATATAGGGTGATACCTTGTGATTTGTTGAATAATCTTGGGTTGACTGTTCTTACTAAGGCAAACCAACAACAATGAAGATGAATATTTGAAGGTGCACAACCTGAAGATGATACACATGTGTTGACTATTTGGAATATAATGTGATATCAAAATGTATCACAGTATGATACATTTTGATAATACTCACAAAATAGTTCGGCAAACACAAACATCGATCTCCTTTTTCTAACAGCGTCCGTCTTCTCCAACAGCTTCTTCTTTATCCATCAATTTTTCAGACCTGCAAAAAAAAATGGAAACGTGAATGTTGAATAAGTTTGGTTTTGATAAATCAATTAGTTGAGTATTATCAGGAAACGTAATCTTGATTGATATAAATCTGTAAAATAAAATAATTATTTATGAAACAAAAATTATTCAAATTACCAATATACCCTCAATAATTAATATATAAAAAACAGTAAATAAATTAAACTGATTGGATGAGATTGAATCTCATAGTTACCACGATCTAATAGGGTCTCATTTGATTAGACCCCCATATATATATATATATATATATATATATATATATATATATATATATATATATTTATAGATTATAGAGTGAATTACATAAATGGTCCCACGTGAATGTCTGTTTTTCACTTTTCGTCCCTCGAGATTTGAAAGTACATTGGTGGTCCAAAAATCGAGTTTTTTTAGCCCAAAATCGTCCCTACCACTAACACCGTTAGTCTAGGCTCCGTTAACCCCATCATGTGCCCCTCACGTGAGGGGCATCTTAGTCTTTTTACCCTTTTTTTAATTTTATTTAAAATACATAATTAAATGAATATTTTTATATTTTTATTTCTTTTATTAATTAAAACAAAACATGGATATGTGGGAAAGAAAACCATTCTTGGAAGATGCATCTCCCAAAACCACTGCATTTCTCTAATCTCTGTTCTCCTTCCAAACCCACCGCCTCCCTCTAGATTTCTCTTCTCCTTCTATTCTTTTTTCTTTCAAGTGTTGCTTTGTATGAATCCCTCCAAATCGTTTGCTTCTTAGGGTTCTTCTTCTTTGGTTCTTCTTTCAAGTGTTGCTTTATACGATTTCGGTTCTTCTCCAATCGTTTCCTCTCTCGATTAAACTGGAAACTCCAAGATATAAATCGTCATCAGATTCTAGAAGTCTCGCCTTCACTGTTGTTGGTGTTGTTGCTGCTAGTGGTAGTGATGAAGATGTTCATGATCACCATCAGATTCTCGAAGAATACTCCGTTGAATCCCCAGATATTATCTAGGTTTCGGTTTTTGCTTAGGGTTTTGATCCATGTATCCATGTTAGATTTGTTTAGGGTTTCAATTTTTGTTTAGGGATTCATTTAATTTAGGGTTACAATCCACAAATCTTGATTATATTTGTTTAAAGTTTCGATTTTTGTTTGTAATTTAGAGATTTCATTTAAGGATTCATATTTGTATTTGGGTGATTGTTTCTTGTATATGAATATGATTTCTTTTCATTTATGAGTTTGGTTATTATATCCAATGTTGTTCTCCATTTCACCCGTATTAGGTTTTTTTGTCCTTTATTTTAATTGTTGTTGATTTGTTTCATTTATGGGTTTGAGAAAATTGTTTTTCATGATTCTTTTTATTTATGTATTTGTTCTTGAAATCTCTTATGGTTAGAACATGGTAGTCTGGTAGCAGTGGGTGGTGGTGGTAGAAGGGGGGTGGCGGTGGATGGTGTTCTTCTTGAGGAATAAGGTAGAGAAGAATATGGGTAAAAAGACCAAAATGCCTCTCACGTGAGGGGTACATGACTTCCCTAACGGCATCTCTTCAAACGGCGTTAGTGAGATGGAACAATTTGGGCTAAAAAAACTCGATTTTTGGACCACCAATGTACTTTCAGGTCTCGAGGGACGAAAAGAGAAAAACAGACATTCACGAGGGACTATTTATATAATTTACTCTAGATTATATCAAAGTTTTATTTTTATATTAGATTGTTATTAAGCACCTCTCTACCCCACCTTGGAGATTCTTCAAAAGTTCACCAACCAAGTTGCTTAGTTTTTGCATTCTCATCTCCAACAATGAGAAGAGTCACTTTTATATTTTTTTGTCTACCATGCCATCATATCCAAAATAATGCACCCACTTTTTTAGGATATATTTGGTTAAATAAATTAACCGAATTAAAATTATATATATATATATATATTTGCTGCTTTGACCACAAATCATCGGATAATTCCTTGTGTGGTCTATAGAAGGTAAAGGGGTAATTTCGTAAAATACACGGGATGGGTTCATATATGAATCTGTATGAATCACAAAGATTCATATATGAATCTGTTAATTAGTTCAACTGATTCATATACAGATTCATGAATCACAAAGGTTCATATATAAATCAGTTAAAAGAGTTCAGTTGTGAAATGCACTGTTTCATATATGAACATATAATTCATATGTGAATTATACATGTTCATATATGAACGCATCCCGTGTGTTTTGTAAAATTTACGAAATTGTCCTTCTATTTTTGGGATAGCCGTAACTTTTGACTAGTCAAAGCCGCTGTAACACCCTAAAAATTTGGTGCGATTTAAAACTTAAATTTTTGGCAATATGACGACTGTAAATTGGTGAAACCTGTAGTACAAAATCTGTCGAGGCATCCCAAAGTATCAACCCAAAGAGGGGAATAAAATATAAGGAATACAAGTTCACTAAGTGAGGCATAAAGTTACGACAACCTAAATAATCTAGATTTCCCTATCAGATTACAATCGGGTGTCGCTATCCTCCACAAAATAGTGACTATACACCAAAAATGTCGGTCTCTAGATCTTTCAAAATGACCGCTCTCGATCGCTCGATCGACCACTCATTCCCGTAGATGCCCGCCACTAGAGTTTCCTGTCATATATGACAACCAAAGAAACAAGCGTTAGGCCAAGGCCTAGTGAGAACACATAAATGAAATTAAATCATAAAAAGAGATCACAATACGAGATCATTATAATTTTCACGGCGCTCTACCAATGTGCTTCACCTGACATTAATCAATATGCCACAAACAATATCATCAACGCAATTTATAATGTTTTCCCAAGTCATTTAATCTTGACTAGCATCAACCCAAACAAGATCTTTAGCTATTTGGCACTGAATCCAAACCGGATCTTTAGCCTACTTATGACCTCAACCCAAACCGGATCTTTAGTCTATTACTGACCTCAACTCAAACCGAGTCTTTAGTCTATCCATGACCTCAACTCAAACCGAGTCTTTAGTCTATTCATGACCTCAACTCTAACCGAGTCTTTAGTCTACACTTGACCTCAACTCAAACCGAGTCTTTAGTCTATTCATGACCTCAACCCAAACCGAGTCTTTAGTCTATACTTGACCTCAACTCAAACCGAGTCTTTAGTCTATTCATGACCTCAACCCAAACCGAGTCTTTAGTCTATACTTGACCTCAACTCAAACCGAGTCTTTAGTCTATTCATGACCTCAACTCTAACCGAGTCTTTAGTCTATACTTGACCTCAACTCAAACCGAGTCTTTAGTCTATTCATATATGGCAACTCAAGTTGAGACTTAAAATCAATATCAATTCCCATTTAACGACCAAACATACAACTCATTACTCTTACTTGGCCATTACTACATAGCTTGGCCAAATAGCATATTTAATACTCTCCATTTGCATTTTACCCCCAAAATAGGGTTTGAGGTTAACTCCACATGAACAAGTAAGCGAATAACTAAAATACACGTAATTACCAACACATTATCAGACATGTATGAGAATGGAAGAGTCAAGAAACACTCACCTTGGTGATCTCTCACAAGAAATCAAACCCTAAAGTGGTAGGTGGGAAGTTGGAGACTTGAGAAGTGGTTACAAGCTAAAATCCTTCCAAAATCACACCAAAATCGCTGGAGAGAAACCCTCTATCAGCTCCCAAAATCAACCCTAAATGAAGAAATCCCGTAAATGAGGTATTTATACCCCTGCTGCCTGACGACGATTGTGCCCCGGCGATTGTGACATCCGTCACTATCGTGGGCAATGTCGCGAGGGTTCCCCACCCCGCGGTACAGATGGGGCGATTGTGCCCCGGCGATTGTGACCCATGTCACTATCGCGAGGACTCCCCACCCCGCGGTACAAGTTGGGCGATTGTGCCCTCGCGATTGTGACCATGTCACTATCGCGGACACTGTCGCCGAGAAGGCCCCGACTGACCCAAAATTTACCAGTTCTGATTTTTAACTCGCGAGGACCAAAACTGATCGAGAACCCCGATACACTTAAATCCCAAAACATGATAATTCATAACATGATAATATCAAATACCAAACTCTAAAATTCGGGGTGTTACAATCCTCCCCAACTTGGAAACGATTTCGTCCTCGAAATCTATACTATACGAACATGCGAGGATATCTACGCTTCATGTCCTCTTCCGACTCCCATGTCACGTTCGTGCCTCGGTGGTGTCTCCATTGTACCTTGACCATCACGACTTCCTTATGGCGAAGTATCTTAGTTTCCTTTTCCAAAATAGCCTTGGGTTCCTCCACGCATCGGTTGTCCTCCACACGAATCTCGGATAGCGGTATGACGCTCTCTTCCTCCTCTAGGCACTTCCGCAAATAACACACATGAAACGTTGGGTGGATTTTGTCCATCTCAGGTGGCAAGTCTAGCTTATAAGTTTGAAGTCCAATACGCTCTAGGATAGTGAACGGCCCGAGGAAACGGGGACTTAGCTTCCCACGCTTCCCAAAACGGATCAAACCCTTCCAAGGAGATACTTTCAACATTACACGATCTCCCACTTGGAACTCCACCGGTATTCTTTTCTTGTCGGCGTAAACTTTCTGACGATCTTGCGCCGCTTTCAACCGCTCTCGAATCGACTTAACCTTGTCAGCCGTCTCTTGTACTATCTCTGGTCCAGCAAACTGCTTCTCCCCGTTTCTAACCAGCATACGGGGGTTCTACACTTCCGCCCATACAAGGCTTCAAAAGGTGCCATTCCCAGACTGGAATGATAACTGTTGTTGTATCCCAATTTCCGCCGAAATCGATCACACATGATCTAAGCATGTCTTCAAGCGTTTGAATGGTCCTTTCACTTTGTCCTCCGTTTGTGGGTGATATGTCGTGCTTAAATTTACTCGCGTGCCCAACTCTTGATGCAAAGCTCCCCAAAACCTCGATGTGAACCGACTATCACGATCGGAAACTATCGACAATGGTATACCGTGCCTAGAGACTACCTCGTCTATATAGAGCTTTGCCAACTTATCCAACGGCAAGGTTTCCCGCATCGCTAGAAAGTGAGCACTCTTAGTCAAACGGTCGACAATAACCCAAATAGTGTCGTTCCCCCTCAAGGTCTTTGGTAGTTTGCTCACGAAGTCCATGGTAACCTTGTCCCATTTCCACTCGGGTATTTCAAGCGATTGGAGGCTTCTGTAGGGTCGTTGATGCTCGGCCTTCACTTGCGAACAAGTTACACATCGTTCTACGAAATGAGCTACATCCAATTTCATAATCGGCCACCAATAATGCGACTTTAAATCCCGATACATCTTGGTGCTTCCCGGGTGGATAGAATACTTAGATTTATGCGCGTCCTCCAAAAGAAGCTCCCGACAACCCCCAAACTTCGGTACCCAAACTCGTCCATTTAAGCACTTGATCCCTCGAATATCTCCGGTCAAAAGTAACCGTTGATTGGTCATCACCTCTTCCTTGAGATTTTCTTCCTTTAAGGCTTCGGCTTGCGCCCCTTTAATCCTTTCTATAAGGCTCGATACTAACTCAATCCAAGTGAGTTTGGCTTGAAGCTTCCCGCTGTACTCTTTCCGACTTAAGGCGTCGGCCACCACGTTTGCTTTACCCGGGTGGTAGAGTAATTCACAATCGTAATCCTTAAGTAGTTCTAGCCACCGGCGTTGCCTCATGTTGAGTTCTTTCTGATCGAAGACATACTTCACTTGTGATCCGTATACAAGGTACACTTCGTACCATACAGATAATGTCGCCATAACTTTAATGCAAACACTACCGCCGCTAACTCCAAGTCATGAGTGGGGTAGTTTTTCTCGTGCACCTTCAATTGCCTAGATGCGTACGCGATCACCTTCCCTCTTTGCATTAGTACACATCCAAGCCCCAATTTGGATGCATCGCTAAAGACCACAAAATCCTCCGATCCTTCCGGCAAGGATAAGATCGGAGCTTCACATAATTTCCTTTGCAAGGTCCGAAATGCTTTCTCTTGATCTTCGGTCCACACAAACTTTACATTCTTCTTGGTCAACATAGTCAACGAAGAAGCAATCTTGGAGAAATCTTGTATGAATCTTCGGTAATACCCCACCAAGCCTAGGAAACTTCGAATTTCGGAGGGGCTTTTTGGAGATTCCCAATTCATCATAGCCTCAATCTTGGCCGGGTCCACCTTCACTCCATCTTTTGAAACTACGTGCCCCAAGAACTGCACTTCCTTCAACCAAAACTCGCACATGGAAAACTTTGCATAAAGTTTCTCCTTTCTTAAGATTTCCAACACCTCTCGAAGGTGACGCGCATGCTCGGCCTCACCCTTCGAGTAGATAAGAATGTCGTCGATGAACACAATGACCGACTTGTCAAGAAATGGTCGGCACACGCGATTCATCAAATCCATGAACACCGTTGGAGCGTTCGTCAAACCGAATGGCATCACTAGAAACTCGTAGTGACCATAATGCGTCCTAAAAGTAGTTTTAGGAATGTCTTCTTCCTTGACTTTCACCTGATGATAACCCGAACGGAGATCGATCTTCGAAAAGCAACCCGCCCTTGCAGTTGGTAAAAAAAGATCATCGATCCTAGGGAGTGGGTATTTGTTCTTCACGGTCACCTTATTCAGCTCCCTATAATCGATGCACATCCGCATGGTACCGTCCTTCTTCTTCACAAATAAGACCGGTGCTCCCCAAGGCGAGGAACTCGGTCTTAAGAACCCCTTTTCTAAAAGGTCTTGCAATTGACTCATCATTTCCTTCATCTCTGATGGGGCCAAACGGTATGGGGCTAGGGCTATAGGAGCCGCTCCTGGTGCTAGGTCGATCTTGAACTCCACTTGACGGTCAGGCGGTAAACCAGGCAAGTCGTCCGGGAATACATCGAAAAACTCCTTTACCACCGCAACATCCTCTAGATTCTTCTTCTCGAGTTTGGCATTTATCACATATGCCAAAAAGGATGGGCATCCCTTCGCTAAGCACTTTCGCGCCTTTACCAAGTTAATGATTGCCACTTCTCCTTTCCGTCTTTCACCGTACACAGTTACAGAATCTTCATTCGAGATCGGAATCCGAATTAGTTTCTTTGCACAAAGGATTTCGGCCTGGTTATCCGCTAACCAATCCATCCCAATTACCACATCAAATCCCCCAATAACCATCGGCATTAGGTTGACCGGAAACTCCTTCCCTTCAATCTCCAACTTACAACCTTTCAGAACATCCCGGACCACTACTTGACCGTCGTCCGCTAATTCTACCACTATAGCATTTTCTAAACTACTAGCGGGCACAGATAACTTTTGGCAAAACAAAAACGATACAAACAAAAAGCTCGCGTCAGAATCAAACAATATACGCGTAGGTACGGAGTTTAGAAGGAACGTACCCGACACTACATCTGTCGAAGCCCTGGCTTCCTCGGTGGTCATTTGAAATGCCCTCCCAGTCGCTCTTGGAGGATATGCCTTCTTCGTATCATTTCCTCCTGCCTTCATCTTCGGACACTCACTCCAAATGTGACCTGGTTCCTTGCACTCAAAGCATGTAATCCCTCGGACCGGGCAATCACGACGCTCATGACCCGCCTTTCCACACTTGAAACAATTTGACCCTCCCGGATTGCACGGGCCAACATGTTTGCTCCGACACCTAGGGCACCACCTAGATTCGCGTCCCGATTCGCTCCCACGGTAGTTGTTGGTGAAAGGCCTTGTCCTTCTTGGAGGTGCGGAGTTTCCTTCCCACCTCCTCTTCTCAGCTGGTCCACTCCTCTCTACTTTGCTTGGGCCATAGGAGTCCTCCACTAATTGAGCCTCTTCGATAGCTTCGTGAAGGGTAGAGACTTTAGACACTCGAACAAGATTCTTCATCTCACTCGACAACCCTTTGGTGTAGGCCTTGATCTTTTCCTTTTCGGTTGGGACCAGATGTCCCACCAAACCGAGCTTATCCATGAACTGACGGTTATATTCTCTCAATGACAGGTTCCCTTTCCTCAAATTTCGGAACTCTTCCTCCATTCGATCTAAAGCACGTTCGTTGCAAAACTCTTCCATCAGTTTCTTCTTAAAGGTTGACCAACTCAGTTTGGCCAACACTGTGGCCTCCACCGACGAGGAGTAAACGTTCCACCACGTTAGGGTTGTTCCCCTCAACATTTGAGAACCAAAAATTGCTTTCTGACTCTCCCCGCATTCACTTGATCTGAAGGCCTGCTCCATCTCTCTTACTCAGTTCATACACACTAACGGATCATCGGAACCTTTGAACTCTGGGGGTCGGCATCCAAGGAATGTCTTAAAAGTGCAAGCTTTAGGCGGACCGGGAGGAGGAATTTCATTAGAAGGGACAACGGGCTCCGAACCCCCGGATCCCGCCACAATCACATTCTCTACAACCGTTTCAGGTCTACGGTTACTAGCGTCCCGATCTTCTAGTAACTTCATGAACATCTCTTGCTGTTGCGCCATGGCTGCGTTCATGGCTTGCATCATTCTGTCCATCATCCTTGTCTCTGGTGTCACTTCTTCCATGAACGGGTGAGTTACAGCTACGTTACGACGAGGTATGAATTCCGGTCCTCCACCCAATGCGTTTACCAGAGGTGGGGGCAATTCATTAGTCGTTATCCTCGGTTGGTCTGCCGTGGATGTTGTCGCCTCCTGCCCTTCTGGCCGATTACGCGTATTGACCATAGTCAGCCACACACGCGAGAATAAAGCTAAGATAAGACTATACAACTTATGAGTAAAAACATACTACCACATTCATTAATTATCATAACAACGGAAACAAGAATAATCACGTAAAACATCTTCATAATAGCGTTAGCTAGGCGAAATTATGAACATGCAATACACAAGAATTTTCATCTCCATCACTATAACTTTTAATTCGTGTAGTCGCCGACGACTCTAAGACTATTCCATCTTAGGAGTTCTACCCATCTCACAATCGTTGCCTAATATACTCAGTCTAAGTCTAGACATCTTACATTCATGCCTAGTTCACTTAAACTAGAGCTCTGATACCAACTTGTAACACCCTAAAAATTTGGTGCGATTTAAAACTTAAATTTTTGGCAATATGACGACTGTAAATTGGTGAAACCTGTAGTACAAAATCTGTCGAGGCATCCCAAAGTATCAACCCAAAGAGGGGAATAAAATATAAGGAATACAAGTTCACTAAGTGAGGCATAAAGTTACGACAACCTAAATAATCTAGATTTCCCTATCAGATTACAATCGGGTGTCGCTATCCTCCACAAAATAGTGACTATACACCAAAAATGTCAGTCTCTAGATCTTTCAAAATGACCGCTCTCGATCGCTCGATCGACCACTCATTCCTGTAGATGCCCGCCACTAGAGTTTCCTGTCATATATGACAACCAAAGAAACAAGCGTTAGGCTAAGGCCTAGTGAGAACACATAAATGAAATTAAATCATAAAAAGAGATCACAATACGAGATCATTATAATTTTCACGGCGCTCTACCAATGTGCTTCACCTGACATTAATCAATATGCCACAAACAATATCATCAACGCAATTTATAATGTTTTCCCAAGTCATTTAATCTTGACTAGCATCAACCCAAACAAGATCTTTAGCTATTTGGCACTCAATCCAAACCGGATCTTTAGCCTACTTATGACCTCAACCCAAACCGGATCTTTAGTCTATTACCGACCTCAACTCAAACCGAGTCTTTAGTCTATCCATGACCTCAACTCAAACCGAGTCTTTAGTTTATTCATGACCTCAACTCTAACCGAGTCTTTAGTCTACACTTGACCTCAACTCAAACCGAGTCTTTAGTCTATTCATGACCTCAACCCAAACCGAGTCTTTAGTCTATACTTGACCTCAACTCAAACCGAGTCTTTAGTCTATTCATGACCTCAACCCAAACCGAGTCTTTAGTCTATACTTGACCTCAACTCAAACCGAGTCTTTAGTCTATTCATGACCTCAACTCTAACCGAGTCTTTAGTCTATACTTGACCTTAACTCAAACCGAGTCTTTAGTCTATTCATATATGGCAACTCAAGTCGAGACTTAAAATCAATACCAATTCCCATTTAACGACCAAACATACAACTCATTACTCATACTTGGCCATTACTACATAGCTTGGCCAAATAGCATATTTAATACTCTCCATTTGCATTTTACCCCCAAAATAGGGTTTGAGGTTAACTCCACATGAACAAGTAAGCGAATAACTAAAATACACGTAATTACCAACACATTATCAGACATGTATGAGAATGGAAGAGTCAAGAAACACTCACCTTGGTGATCTCTCACAAGAAATCAAACCCTAAAGTGGTAGGTGGGAAGTTGGAGACTTGAGAAGTGGTTACAAGCTAAAATCCTTCCAAAATCACACCAAAATCGTTGGAGAGAAACCCTCTATCAGCTCCCAAAATCAACCCTAAATGAAGAAATCCCGTAAATGAGGTATTTATACCCCTGCTGCCCGACGACGATTGTGCCCCGGCGATTGTGACATCCGTCACTATCGCGGGCAATGTCGCGAGGGTTCCCCACCCCGCGGTACAGATGGGGCGATTGTGACCCATGTCACTATCGCGGGCATAGTCGCGAGGACTCCCCACCCCGCGGTACAAGTTGGGCGATTGTGCCCTCGCGATTGTGACCATGTCACTATCGCGGGCACTGTCGCCGAGAAGGCCCCGACTGACCCAAAATTTACCAGTTCTGATTTTTAACTCGCGAGGACCAAAACTGATCGAGACCCCCGATACACTTAAATCCCAAAACATGATAATTCATAACATGATAATATCAAATACCAAACTCTAAAATTCGGGGTGTTACAGCCGCAACTTTTGACCGGTCAAAGCCGCAATATTTGACTAGTCAAATCCGATCTTGACCATATGAATGGCTAGGATTACTTCTCTATTTCTCATATATTTACCATTTCTCAAATTAACCAAACACTATATATATATATATATATATATATATATATGGGGGGGTCATTCAAAGGAGAACTTGGTTATTTGTAATACCGTGATATCCAATTTTAACCACAAATCAAATGATAAATTAGAAAATCAATAATTTTGGTAATTTTAATTAAAGGGTATTTTAGGTAGTTTTGAAATCTTCTCTCTCCTCTCTCATCCCTCCGGTGAACACATGATGCACACTGTGATACCCTTTTGTAAATAACGAAAATAAATAAGAAATATAGTGATACCCTTCGTAAAACAACGAAAACAAGTTGTGATACATTTTGTAAACAACGAAAATACATTGTGATACATAAAAAACATCAACACTGTTCAAAAAATACATAACTATACATATTGTGATACAAACCACACTATGATACACTGTGATATAATTTGTGATACAGTGTGATTTCACGATTATACATATATGATACCACAATGTGATACCCAATATACAATCACAGAATGATACCTAACACAGTTAGTCACCATCTCGCCAGTAAGGTTGTATCGCAGCAGCAGAACATCGAGAAGATTGGCGGTACGGATAACATCTTGGTTGTCACCGGAGATGGAGCTTTATCACCGGGGGTGTAAGTCTCATCGTGGATTTCAAAATAATATAATTCCGTAATAATAGGATAATCTAAAAGGAATGAAATCAATTCTTCCACAATATTAGGTAACTATTAATTGTAAAAATCCAAATTACCAAAATAGTCTTTTATATTAATTTAATAAAAAAAATTATTATCTTAAATGAGTGGCTCACATTGGATCTCACTGTTATCACATATTACGCAGTTTTCATTTGATTAGGCCATATATATAGAGAGAGATAGATTCATACGAGAATGGTGACGATTTAAAGGAATAAAGGGACAATTCTTGACCAATCATAATTAAGAATCTAATAATTGTTTATTTTAATAAAAAGGGTATAAATGTCATTTTTCATTTGTAATTGTTTATTTTAAGAAATTAGTAATATCACGTCCTAAATTAATGGGCTTCTCAATTTCATCCCAATCCATATTTCACTCTCAACCCTTCAATCCCATTCACCTGCTCCTCCATCAAATCCGCCAGCCCCGCCCCAGGTCGACGCAATGAATCGACGAACCGAAACACCGCAGACGGCTTCCAATCGGTGACCCAAAGGTAGGCGTTTTTTAGCGGGGTGAGCCAGATGGGTTATATTTTTGCGATTAGGGTTTCGTAATCGGATGGGTGGGTGTAGTCTTTTCGGAGGAGGGAGATGAGGTGTTCTTCGAGTTGGGTGATCCATTTGTTGTAGAAGTCGGAGAATTTCGGTTGGTGTTTGTTTCATTTTTGTTTGTTTGATTTTCATGAAATTGGGTGCTTCACGATATTATTGCAATCGATGCAACAAGGATGAAGAAATTAAAAGTTGTCAACGGGTCAACGAAGTTTCGATTTCGATTTATAAGATGGATTTTAAGATCTATTTGGGCCATTGAGTTCATTCCCAAATATGGACGAAGCAGTGGAGGGAGGAGAAAGAAGGTTACGATGATGGGGTAGGCAGAGAGGGATTCATCGGAGGTAGTCACCGGAGATCTATGAGTCGAGGAAGGAAGACGATGGGGAAGCAAGATGAAGGAGAAATCAAGGAGATTCTAAAGATGCATTCCATGGATGTGAAATCCAGTGATTAATCATGGTGATTTTTGTTTTTGTTTGGATCATTTATGATCTTAAATGGATGAGCATATATGATTTAAAGTTTCAAAGTTAGTAAAAACATTCTGCCCAAATTAGTTAGAACAAAATCACATATGATTTTGGTTTTAAGAATTATAGATAAGCATTTTGTTAATTCATTTATAGTCTAACCACACATGATTTTGGTGTTAAGAATTATAGCTAAGCATTATTTACTATAAAGTATAATCACATGTGATTTAGTGATGCATATTATACTTAAACAATCTGTCCAAATTATTTATGGTATAATCATATGTGATTTTAGGTTGTATATTATACCTTTAACTTATTTATCATATAATCATCTGTGATTTGGGATGCAAATTCAGGATTTTTTTTGAAAAACAAACAGAACAAGATTAATTAACAATATGGATTTTACCAGATTTGCATGAATAAAGGAAAAAGATGGTATATTGTAATCCCTAATTTTTAGGAAGTCAATACTATCCTAAATTAATTCATATTATAAGATGACCTTAATACCCTTTTAAGGTTCATTTCGGAAAGTTCTATTTTGGGAATTATTTTTAAAAATGATTGGCTGAGAGTCGTCCCTTTATTCTTTTAAACAACCCCCATTCTCGTTTGAACCCACCCCTATATATATATATATATATATATATATATATATATATATAGGGGTTAAATCATGTGAGGACCAAAAAAAGGTTGAGGACCGTGAGAACCAATCTAAGTCTTAATTTGGTTTTGATCGTGTGGTTTTAATTAAAAGATGTTTCAAAATATGAAAAGGGTATAATAGTCATTTTGGTAACGAAGATTCACCAGATGAAACACATTTCACCTCATGAAATAAAAACAAAATTTTCGTAACTATGATATTTCATCTCATGAAATGCAACCATAAGGTTCATATATATGTTATTTCACCATATGAAATCAAACACATTTTTTATCAGTAACCTATTTCACCTTATGAAATCAAACACAAATTTCGTCTACATGTTATGTTATCTCATGAAATCAAACACAAAATTCGTCTACATATTATTTCATCTCATGAAATCAAACACATTTAAGAAACAAAAAACCTCAAATTTGAACAAAATCAAAAACCCTAGTGATAAATTGCTGAAACTGACCGATTAATCTTCACTTCTTGTTTCGCCGTCATCGTCATCTGCTCCGTCGCTCTCTACCACACACATATTACAAACTCACAAAGAACGATTGTCGGAGATGGAAGGAACGAGGACTAAAGGTTGATGTGGATGTAGATCGAGACGGTTGATGTGGTTGTAGATCAAGACGGTTGACGTGGTTATGTTTCTCTATCGTAGGCTCTACCCTCCATGTCGGCGCTACACAGATCTGGAAGAAGAACTAAACGACTCCTTCGTCCCTGTGGTTCTTCCCTGTTGTTTGTGACAGGTATGGAAGAAGAACATCAAAATTGTGGTTTGTCTATGGTTTGTGACACTGATCTGGAAGAAGAACGTCGATTTGTTGAATTTGGAGGCCAAACGAAAGTCTAGGGTGTCGTTGATTGGAAGGAGAAAAGATAGAAGATGAGAATGAGAGTGATGAATGTTGTGTTTTATATTTTAACCGCAAGCGTACGGGTTGTGTAGCATACGGGTCGATCACAGGGAGCAGTGGTTTAAGTACTAATTCTGCTATAAATCATGAACTAGCTATGTGAACACAAATGATGGAGATTTTTTATAAACTAAGGATTAATCTATTAAATCAAAATACAAGAATAAAATATAAATACATAAAAGGGACTCGAACTATCTATAACAAAAACTATGAAAGTTATAGTAGAAGATTAATTACGACATAAATTAAACTAAGACATAAAAACAAGATGGAAGTGGTGACACTCAACAGTTATATCAAGGTAGGGGTTTATCTTTCTAAAAACATTTAAAACCCTCTTCCAAGGTGAAACAAACCTTCCTAGTTAAGTAGTTTGACTACTTCCGTGACATCCGACTTAACTAGAAGCATTAAGATTTTGATAAAACAATTTCCCCGATTCCTACTTTTATCTATTTCCATGATAATTTTAGAATCGTTGGTTAATCGACCAAAAGCCAAATTCAAACTTCCGTTAATAATTCGATTTGTTAGATAAAGGGTTATCGAATAGTCGGTCTCCGATCACAACCCAACTTCCGTTGGTGATGAACCATAAAACTAACCTTCGATAACCGTACCGTTTAACTTCGAGTTAACCAATTTCTCAATATAACCGCTGATTATCACCACACAATCTTATATGCGAAAAGAACTAGAAACGACTTTTATTGAATTAGAAAACTAAACAATATATATATATATATATATATATATATATATATATATATATACTAGATACTAATATATAACAGAAAATATAAGAGATAACATCAAACAACATGTCTACATATATCTATGAAATAGATAAGCATGAATAATATGTGAAAAACATTAAACTTAACTTTGATATTTATAACCTAATGATAAAAGGGCCATTCATACTCATTGAATCATAAAACGAAAATGAATCAACATGAATACCAACAATCATGTGATAATACTGATTTATAGGACAATATTAAGAACATAAATCAAAGATTATGAAAGGGATACAATACTCAATAGGAGAACCCAAAGATTAGAACTTGATGAACTTAGAATCCAAATACAACTTCAATCCTTGCTGATAATATCAAAAAGAAATACTGAACTATGATATCTATCTTGAAGCTTTAATCTGCAGCAACATCTATGGAAGGTGAAAAGGTTCTTGAAGAAGAACAAAAAGTTTTTGAGAGGAAAGCTGAAAAAAAAGAGTAATTTAGGTGATAATAATCTTCTCTCAACTCCCAAGGAACTCCTTTTACCACTAGAGAAAACAAAAGAATAATATCAGTTTAAAGAAATATCCCCCGCAGAAATATCTATATTTTTTTTAAAGAGATAAGGCAAAAAGGGGTTGCAGAGGATAAAGCAAAAAGGGGGTTGGGGAGTGCGCACGGGCCGTGCGTTTTTTCCTTTACAGGAACGCACGGGTCGTGCGTTTTCTTCTGTCCAAAAAGTAAGGTGCACGGCCCGTGCGTGCTTTTGGCTTGAATAGCGCGCGGGCCGTGCGCAGCATAATCAGCCTTTCCGCTCTCTTCATTGCTTCCGTTGTAATTCTCAGCATGTGTTGTAACCGAACCGAGTGATATCAAATCATCCTGAAATTTGAATAAAGTCGTAAGTTTTTCCGAAAATGATCCGAACACGGAACAATGATGGATGCAAATGTGAATTAAACTAAAAATGCATATTTAAGCTAAACTAAGATGCAAAACATATTATTTTAATAGATAAAATATGTACAAAATTACTAGCTAACAATGAAGATAGAAGATGTCTGGAAGAAAAGAATGAGATCTGGACGTAAATGCCCTTTTAATTTGACTTGTATTCAATAAATGGTTTCATATTTAAAGGAAATCGCAAAAATGCCATTATGCTTAATGTCTATGGATTAAAATCAATAAACGGTTTAGATCGGTTCTTACGGTTCGCAATCTTTTTTTGGTTCTCATTTGATTACCGTCCTATATATATATATATATATATATATATATATATATATATATATATATATATATATATATATAGAGAGAGAGAGAGAGAGAGACACACACACACCTTCAAATACAAACTTTTTAATGGTGCAAACCATGCAACCCACTTATCTACCACATATTTTGTTTTTACCTTTTTAATAAAAAAAATGGGAAAATAAAATATGTGGTAGATAAGTGGGTTGCATGAGTTTGCACCATTAAAAAGTTTGCATTTGAACACCTCTCTCTCTCTCTCTCTCTCTCTCTCTCTCTATATATATATATATATATATATATATATATATGGTCCCCTTCTTTAGTTAACTAATAATTTAGTGTTAACTTTGTTAACTATTTTAGACCAATAGGATTGCAAAGATTTTGTTGGTTTAGTAATCATAACAGTCTTTTAGTAAGGGTAAATTAGTAATTTGGAATTTTAAAATTTTCTAATCTATACTATATTATAAAGCACGGATAAAAAAAAACTATTAAATACAAATTATTAGACACAAGGTACCATCATTTTATGCAAAATTTAAAAATCTCTTAATTTACAAGTATCAAAGTAAAAGATACATATTACTACTGCAAGTTTTTAACATCCACCAATTTGGTATGTGCAAGGTCTTCCTTTTATGCGGACATTTCCATGTAGCACTATTAATTAATATATTATATTACTATAAATTTGTTTTAATTATATTATTAAATATGTAATTGGTTATTTTTTGTAGATGTCATTAAAATATATAAGGTAATCATTGAATTCTAACAAAATACTTAATTTTTTTTATATAAAAAAACATTATATTATTAAGCCTAAATTAAACAAATTTATAAAAATAAACATTATCACTTTCTCAAAACCATCCAAAATCGTACTGTAAATCGACAAAAAAACAAAAAATAAAATGAAACATTAAAACCGTGATTTATCTCGCTGCATTGCACGAGTACGCTTCTCGTATATATATATATATATATATATATATATATATATATACGTTTTGTATCTCGCTTCATTGCACGAGTACGCTTCTAGTTTATTTAACAAAGAGATATAAGGAAAACTATAAAAAGAGTTCCCCTAATTTAATGAATAAAAAAACCATTAATTACTAGCCATAGTAAGAAAAAATTTGATGTTTAAGGATATTATCTATCTATACTATATTATAAAAACGACAAAAAAACTCTTAATTACAATATTTAAAGCACAAGTTACAACTAATTAAAGTCAATTACTTAATTTGCAATTTTCTTAATGCTTTGGTACAACATTTCCAAGCACAATATCTCACATAATCATCTATTTGTGGAATGGATACTCATTTATTAATATAAGTATTTGTTTTTTTGGTGGATGATTTTATAAAATAGATTTTATATAAGCATAATCTATTTTAAATGTAGATTTTACATTTAAATCTATATTAATGAGATGTAATATAAAATCTTTTTTCTTCCATATTTTTTTATATTACATCTCATAATGGTTTTTACATATTTTATGTTATCTTTTTAATTTTAAATATAAAATATTTTAAATATAGTTATCATTTAAATTAAACATTTTTTGACCCGTAACAAAATTTATTATTATCTATATCTATATTATATTATAAAAACGACATAAAAAACTCTTAATTACAACATTTTAAACACAAGTTACAACTAATTAAAGCCAATTAATTAATTTACAATTTCTTAATGCTTTGGTACAATTTTTCCAAACACAGTATCTCACATAATCATCTATTTATGGAATAGATACTCATTTATTAATATAACTATTTGTTTTTTTGGTGGAGAATTTTATAAAATAGATTTTATATTAGCATAATCCATTTTAAATGTAGATTTTACATTTAAATCTATATTAATGAGATGTAATATAAAATCTTTTTTCTTCCGTATTTTTTTATATTACATCTCATAATGATTTTTCCATATTTTATTTTATAAAATCTTTTTCCATATTTTATTTTATAAAATCTTTTTACATAATGAGATGTAATATAAACTCTTTTTTCTTCCGTATTTTTTTTGCTAATATAAAATTTATTTTATATTATAAAATCTACACGTATTTTATATTAGCATAATATAAAATCTACACGTATTTTTTTTTATAATATAAAATTTACACGTATTTTTTTTTCACGAGCATTAAAAGAAGAAAAAAAAGGTTGATATGAGTTAAAAATAAAAAATAACGAGATACACTAATAAATTATCATATTCTTTAAAATAAAAATATTCCGCAATACTTTCCAAATTAACCAAGTGTAAAGAAAATAAAATAGAAACGATGTAGATATAAAAATATTCTTCCATATTTTTAATATATTTACATTTAAATGTAAAATTGAAAATAAAAATAAAAGATTTTAAAATATTCTCTACATTCACTATAAATATATATAGCTTCTCTATGTATCATCCGAGTACAAGAAGAAGACGAACGGTCGGGTGTCAATGGCAGAACCTGCAACTGAACAAAAGGTATTCCACTATATTTTTGTTTCTTTGAAAAACTAATTTTTTATATTTTATTTTACTTACTGAGGATTTGTTTATATTTTTCAAAACCCACAATCATATTTTTCGAAGTAGGGGAATAAGATATATATACATATCTTTATTTTTATCGACTAATACTATGAGGTCTTGAAGTCAATAGTCAGATAAATATGTCGTGAGACATGTCGTTTGAGTTTTAAATAATATAATACAAAACTATTACCAATATTATTGCACAAAGTCATAACAACAAACGATTAAGAATATATGCAAGTTAACCACTTATGAAAGGGAAAATTGCATTAAAATGGAACCAACTTTGATCGTATTCCTATTTTAGGGAACCAATTTTCAAAATCTCCATTTCTGGGCTTATAGCAAACTTTTCGTTTATTCAAGGGTTTGGTTACTTAATGACCTGCTAATGATGACATGGAATAGGTTAATGTCAAGGGATATGCCATGTCATATTTAAAATTTAATAAATAAATTCAAAATGTTAATGTATATAGAGGCCCAGGCCCATGTTAGGGCCCAAGCCCTTTTAGCCTTGTATATATTTGTTGTATATCATAGTCTAGGTTAGACTACTCTCATAATTTTCCCTTTCATATTGTAAGCTTTCTCTAAATCAATATATCGAGGTTACAAACCTTCAGTATATTCATCGTGTTCTTCAATCATATTCATCTTCTAACATGGTATCAGAGCTGTAGGTTTGTTCATCGATTCACTGTTCATCACGTTTTTACTGTTCATCACGTTTTTCACTGTTCATCGATTCACTGTTCATCGCCGCTGCTGTTCTTGCCATCGCCGTCGTTGTTCTTGCCTTTGCCGTCGATCGATCAATCTGTTGGAAACCCTAGCCGCAACACCGGTCGTTTCTCTACCGGTCTTTAACCCCTTCGGTCGAACACCCCCTCGGTCGAACATCTCCTTCGATCGAACAACCCCTCGGTCGAACATCTCCTTCGGTCGAACATCACTTCGGTCGAACATCACTTCGGTCGAAACACTCCCTTCGGTCGAACATCACTTCAGTCGAAACCCCCCCTTCGGTCGAAACCTCCTCCGGTCGAGCATCCCTTCGGTCGAAGGTCGAACTTTTCTCCGGTCTTTAATACTGTTTCTCAATATTTTTTCCTTTTTCATGGCTACCAATTTCAGTCACTCAAATCCCATCTCCGTTGTTTTCAACGGTAGCAACTATATTCTTTGGCACCATCATATGACAATTCTGTTAAAGTCTCATGGTCTTTACACCTATGTTACTGGCGCATCCAAAGATCCAGTTCAAGAAACAGCTGAGAATGCTGTTGACTTTTCCAAACGAATGAACAAGTGGGACATTAATATTGCTCGTATCTTGGGCTTCATTAATGCCTCCACTACTCCTGAGATCAATCAACAGTTCCTTGGTTATATTACAGCCAAGAGTCTCTGGGATTTTCTCGCCAAGCGGTATACATCATCTGGTCTATCTCATCAGTATCAATTGTGGACCACTTTTCAGAGCAAACGTCAACTTCCTGATCAATCCATCAATTCTTATATTTCTGAAATGCAGTCTCTCAGAGATCATATCAGTCTTGGAGCACCTCAGATTTTTGATGAAACTGCTCAACAGTTCACCGCCTACTTCAACCAGCTGCACCTGATCACCATTTTGATGGGCTTGACTGATAAATTTGAGAATGTTCAGGTTTCACTTCTTCATAGGCAGCCTTTACCTACTCTTGAAGAAGCAATCTCAGAATTGCTAAGTGAAGAAACTCGTCTTCACATATGGTCACCAGTGCCTGCTACTGATAGTGTTCTCTACACGTCTCATTCCAAGCCAAAAGGCAAATGGACCAATAACAATCATTCCAGATCTGTGAGCAAGACGAACACATCCGAGTGTGCCTTCTGTCATTCTCCTGCTCATCTTCTTCTTGATTGTCCTATCCATAAGTGTCGTAAGTGTGGCATCACGCATCCGCGCCACTATGAGACTGACTGTCCGAAGAACTCAAAGCACATTAGTTCTCAGAATCGGACTCATGCTGTTGTTGGGCCTGTCATTGTTGATACTGAGGCTTCTACAGCCTCCTCACCTGACCTAATGGAACTGATGCGTCGCAATCAGGAACTTATGGAACAGATCATGTCTGGTGCTATGGGTATGAACTCTCCACACTCAGCTGCATCAGGTAACATATGGCTTTTTGATTCTGGGTGTTGCAATCATATGACACCTTGCCCTGATGGTTTCGCTTCTAAGAAATCACCTCAGCAATTTACGTCAGTAAGAACTGCTGACAACACTGGTCTACCGGTATCTTTTAGTGGAAATGTTTCCACTCCTCTTATACAATTACCGGATGTTCTAAATGTTCCAAAGCTATCTCTAAGCTTAGTTTCGATTGCACAACTTCTTGAATCTAATTTGATCATTTTATTTCATTCTTCTGGTTGTGTTGTACAGGATCCAAAGACCAAGCAGATCCTTGGACTCGGCCGTAAAGTTGGACGGATGATTGAAGTGGTCTACCTGCGTCTTCCTTTACCCTCTTCAAGCCTTGTTGCCTCGGTCTCTAGCACTTCTTCTCTTGAGCTGTGGCATGCCCGACTGGGTCACTTATCTCTAGCCAGAATAAAGTCATTAACTCATTTAGGGGTTTTAGGAAATTGTGTATCCACTGACAATATTTCTTGTTTATCTTGCAAACTTGGCAAACATCATGCTTTACCTTTTGAAATGAATGAATTTAATTCTACTTCTTCTTTTGATCTTATTCATTCTGATGTATGGGGACCAGCACCACATCCATCCATGGGTGGTGCTCGATATTTTGTGATTTTTATTGATGACCATACCCGTTTCACATGGATATATCTTATGAAACATCGTTCGGAATTACCTCAAATCTATATTATGTTTGCTCGGATGATTCACACCCAGTTCTCAAAATCTATAAAGATTCTTCGAGCTGATAATGCTATGGAATACAAAGAGTCATCCATTCTCTCCTTTCTTCAATCTCAGAGGACTCTCTCTCAGTACTCCTGTCCTGGCACTTCTCCTCAAAATGGTTGTGCCGAACGCAAACACCGTCACATTCTTGATACGGTTCGCACTCTTCTCATCTCTGCTAAATGTCCAGAATGTTTTTGGGGTGAAGCTGCTTTTACTGCCTTTTATACTATCAATCGTCACCCTACTCCCATCCTTCATAATAAGTCTCCTTATGAGGCTCTTTATGAGGTCACTCCTGCCTATGAACTTCTAAAAGTTTGGGGTAGTGCTTGTTTTGTTCAACTGCAATCTCATGAACATACCAAACTTGAACCTCGCTCCAGACTGTGCTGCTTTCTTGGATATGGGATTGAGCACAAGGGATATCGCTGTTGGGATCCTATCTCACAGCGTCTTCGTATTTCTCGACATGTTACCTTCTGGGAACATGTTCATTTCTCTTCTATATCGAAGTTTCGTGAGTCTCCTAATCTCACACCTCCGTTTTTCACTGATGCCTCTGTCTCATTGGACTTACTCCAATCTGATATTATATCACCTCCACCTAGTGTTCCAACTTCCTCTGAGTCAGCCTCTCCAAATTTTCCTGATCATCATCAATCATCTGCTCCATCCGCACAACCAACATCTGAGGTGCCTGTTGAGTCTTTGGCTCCTGAAACTTCTCAATATCAGAATGTTAGACGATCAGAACGGGTAAGACAAGTTCCTTCTCATCTTCGTGATTATCATGTTTATGCTACTTTGTTGTCAAATCACGAACCTACTTCCTACAAGGAAGCCTCTTCTAACTCTGATTGGCAGAAAGCTATGGATGAGGAACTTCAGGCACTTGACAAAGCTCAGACTTGGGATTCTGTCCCTCTTCCACCAGGCAAGAAACCCATTGGCTCCAAATGGGTGTTCAAAATCAAAACCAAATCGGATGGCTATATTGATCGATACAAAGCTCGGCTTGTGGCCAAGGGCTTCAATCAAGAGTATGGTATTGATTATGAGGAGACCTTTGCACCTGTTGCTCGAGTCACATCTGTTCGCAGTCTTCTTGCCATTGCTGCTACCAAACAATGGCTTCTTTTTCAGATGGATGTTAAGAATGCCTTTTTAAACGGTGACTTATCTGAGGAAGTCTACATGACACCTCCTCCAGGCGTTCGAC
Organism: Arctium lappa; assembly: GCA_023525745.1. Taxonomy (NCBI): domain Eukaryota; kingdom Viridiplantae; phylum Streptophyta; class Magnoliopsida; order Asterales; family Asteraceae; genus Arctium; species Arctium lappa. Next base: position 51,701,207 of record CM042064.1, read on the forward strand.
TTCCACAAGGTCATGTTTGTCGTCTTCGGAAGGCTCTTTATGGCCTCAAGCAAGCTCCGCGAGCTTGGCTTGAGAAATTTAGTTCCACTGTCACCTCTTTGGGCTTCTCACCCAGTAACTATGATTCAGGACTGTTTACTCGAACCACTGAAGCTGGAACAATCTTACTTCTCCTGTATGTAGATGATATGACTAATACTAGCAGTGACTCTACAAGTATAGCCAATCTGAAGTCATCTCTCAGCTCCTGTTTTGAGATGAAGGATCTTGGTTCTTTACATTATTTTCTTGGTCTTGAGGTGCTCTCTGATCCATCGGGTCTTTATCTGTGTCAATCCAAATACACCTCTGATCTTTTGTCGAAAGCTGGGATTACTGACAACAAAACAGCATCCACCCCTCTTGAACACAACCTTCATTTGGCTCCAAATGTTGGTCCACCTCTACGTGATCCTACTTTATATCGCCAGTTAGTGGGGTCACTTGTCTATATGACAGTGACTCGACCTGATATTGCCTATGTTGTTCATACTGTTAGTCAGTTCATGTCTGCACCTTGTTCTGATCACTATGCTGTTGTCCTACGCATTCTTCGATATTTAAAAGGGACCATGTTTCATGGTCTTCATTTTCCATCCACCTCATCGTTGACTTTGCAAGGTTTTTCTGATGCTAATTGGGACAGTGACATGACTGATCGTCGCTCCACTACTGGCTACTGTTTCTTTCTTGGCGACTCTCTCATATCCTGGCGAAGCAAGAAACAATCTCTCACAGCTCGATCCAGTACTGAAGCTGAATATCGAGCGCTAGCTGATACAACTCAAGAACTTGTGTGGTTACGCTGGCTTCTCTCTGACATGGGGGCTCCTCAACAGTCTTCAACTCCATTGTGGTGTGACAACAACAGTGCTATTCAGATTGCTCACAATGATGTCTTCCACGAGCGAACGAAGCATATTGAAATTGACTGCCACTTTGTTCGTCAACATGTGACTCGTAAGACTATTCAGCTTCTTCCTATTTCGACTCTTGATCAACCGGCTGATATTTTCACTAAAGCTCATTTACCAGGACGGTTTCGTGATCTAGTTTCCAAACTCCATCTGGCTCATTCTTCTCCTGATTGAGTTTGAGGGAGGATGTTAATGTATATAGAGGCCCAGGCCCATGTTAGGGCCCAAGCCCTTTTAGCCTTGTATATATTTGTTGTATATCATAGTCTAGGTTAGACTACTCTCATAATTTTCCCTTTCATATTGTAAGCTTTCTCTAAATCAATATATCGAGGTTACAAACCTTCAGTATATTCATCGTGTTCTTCAATCATATTCATCTTCTAACACAAAATAAAGAAATAGCTACAGTAAAACTTTTTTAAAGTAAATTTAAACTTTTTTTGTTACCATTATACACACCATCCCATCCCCTTGCCCTCTCCGGCCAAAAATTCCGGCAAAACACACACACACACACACACATGTTCGATGCAACAAACACACATTCATCTTTGAAGCAAAACAATCAAGTGGAAGAAATATCATCAAACAATTGGCTACTACTCCGTATATCAAACAAACCCATACGAAAAACCCATTAAGTGGTAGAAATATTATCAAAAAATTATATTCACAGTAAAACCTCGACAGAGTTGCCATGGACAAATATCATCAAACAAATGTTGTTGCCATGGAAGAAAACCCATCCGTCTTCTCTCTCAATGGACTTTGCAGACACCCCATCCAAATAAAGCCGAAAGCTCGATAACTCAAAACGTGATATGGATTTGGGCAGCGGGAAGGAGATCGCCGGAGGGGGAATATCGGTGTCCATCGGCGCCGTTCAAGCTTCCAGACCTGGGTGCCGGACGACGAGGCCTGGAGGGAAGACGATGAGCTTATTGGGGGAAGGTGAATCGACTGAAAAGCTTTAGTTCCATCGATTTTTCGAAATCTTTTTTTTTCTTTTTGGGTAAAGTTTTACAGGCATTCTTGATGATCTACGTGGAAGTTAATTAAAGATGTGGATATTATGTTTTTTTTCCATGTAATTTTGATGTTACCGGTTACCTGCTAAACAGGTGAATCGAATCCTTAAATAAACAAAAAGTTTGCTATAAGTCCTGAAATGAAGATTTTGAAAGTTGGTTCCCTAAAATAGTAATAAGGTCAAAGTTGGTTCCATTTTGATGCAATTTTCCCCTTATGAAAATACATTCGTTTTTCACATTGTATTTCATTAACTGTTAACAGAGAAATTACGTTTCATTTTAACTCGATTCAATATTCCAACAAAAAAATTATCCTCCCGTGCAATGCACGGGCCCAACACTAGTACTTAATTTACAATATTTTAAGCACAAAAATGCAACTAATTAAAGCCAATTACTTAATTTACAATTTCATAATGCTTTGGTACAACTTATATTTTATTATAAAGATGTAATTTATTTTACTTTTAGTTATGATCTATTTATAAAGATAATGATAAATTATTTTGTTATGTTATTATATATAAAATTATTGATAATATATTTTAATAAAAAATAAAAAAGGTAGTTTATCTCATAATGTTTATCTTGTATTTATGTAACACCCAACAAATTCAACCACAAAATCATAGATAAAGTAATACCCAAAATTTAACAATGGTTCCCAAATCCGAAATGAATATCCAAATATTTAAATCATCTAGATGTTTAAGTCTATTACAACCGAGAATTTCTACGCATAAGAAAAGAGTATCTACGCCGCTCTAAAGCCAAACTCCAGCACTTGAGCCCTTAACACTTCTCTTTTCCCTTACCGAATCCGATAGCAGCTAACCTACCTGAAAATGGGTTATAAGAAAATGGAAACGAGGATTAGACCGAGAGGTCTAGTGAATTCCCAACCTCGCCCCTTTCATAAGGATATTCAACAAAAATCAAGTAAGTAAATAAAAATAACATTTCATTACAAAGCTCCATAGATCTTTCGCAAACATAAGGACTACTCGTCCTCGGGGCCCCCCATGTCGATCCCCATACCGCCCCCCTCATGTCGATCCCCATACGGCCCCCCATGTCGATGCCGTATCCGTGTATAAAAAAACGAATTCCATATACACACCTCAACCATCCCCGATGGTTATACGCGTCCCCGGTCGTAAAAACCCGGGCGTGGCCCCGGTCGAGGAGATACAACGGGCACAGCCCCGCTCGAGAGACACCCCGGGCACCACCCCGGATGAAAGGGACACCGGGCACAGCCCCGTTCGAAGGAATACCGGTCGAAGGTCCGGTCATCGAGTTTCATCCGGTCGATACTCATACGCTTAAACCCAGGTACAGAATCAATTTCAGACTAAGGATCGATTCTTCTCATAGACCAGAAATAAAACCATTCTAGCACTCATATAAACTTAGACAACGATTAATTTCCTTATCCCATCACACCCTTTGGTCCTAACCCATATTCGTTCCCAAAAAGACTCAGTCCACCTAAATACCCAAATGCTTAAATCAAGAGGAAGGAGAAAGACTTCAGATTAGCACATACCTCAGGAAGAAGTATCCTACCAATACGGTTCAAGCTCATTGATCGTATGGACTTTAATCACTTCAAACATATTTTCACCTCTTTTCTCCTTGAATCGCCGCACACACACACACATAAATGCTAGCATACGTCTTCTTTCAAAATAACAATCGCTTAGGGTTTTTGGACCCCTTAAAAGAACATATTTACATAACACCCCCTTTTGTTTCCTTGTAAATTCTGAATCGATCCAAAACTCTTACAAATGTAAAAAGTTTTAACTTAACGGGCATTACAACACTCTCCCCCTTAAAAGAATTCCGCCCTCGGAATTTCTTCGGTAAAAAGATGTGGATATCTGGACCTCATATTTGATTCTAATTCCCATGTTGCATATCGTCCCTTATGATATTTCCATTGTACCTTCACTAGGTCAATATCCTTTGTCCTCAGTCGTTTTACCTTTCGGTCCACTATAGATTCAGGTTCTTCGACAAAATTCACTTTCTCATCCACTCGAACGTCTTGCAGTGGTATTGTCGTGTTCACCTCGACGAGACACCTCCTCAAGTTTGAGACATGGAAGGTGTTATGAATGCCTTTCAGTTCCTCGGGTAATTCTAGCTTGTACGCCACTGCTCTGACCCGTTCAATAATCTTAAACGGTCCAATGAACCGCGGACTTAATTTTCCTTTCTTCCCGAATCGAATTACACCCTTCCAAGGTGATACTTTCAGCATTACTGTATCGCCGACCTGAAACTCTAAGTCCTTTCGACGTTTATCAGTGTAACTCTTTTGACGGTCGCGTGCCACCTTCAGCCTTTCCCGTACCTGAACAATTTTATCCGCAGTTTGCTGCACTAACTCTGGCCCAGTTAAATGTCTTTCCCCAACCTCATTCCAACATAAGGGAGTCCGATATTTCCTACCGTAAAGCATTTCGTACGGGGCAGCTTTGATGCTTGCGTGATAGCTATTATTGTAAGCGAATTCGATCAGCGATAGATGGTTTTCCCACGACCCTTGGAAATCTAATACTCATGCTCTCAGCATATCCTCTAAGGTCTGAATAGTCCGCTCACTCTGACCGTCCGTTTGCGGGTGATAAGTCGTGCTCATCTTTATCTTCGACCCCATTTCTCGTTGAAAACTCTTCCAGAAAATTGAAGTGAATCTGCTATCCCGGTCTGACACGATCGATAGGGGCACACCGTGCCGAACAACAATTTCGTCGATGTACAACTTCGCAAGTCTTTCCATGGAATAGGTTTCCCGAATGGGTAGAAAATGCGCTGATTTGGTCAACCGGTCTACAATGACCCAAATTGCGTCATAACCCTTCGGAGTTCGGGGCAACTTGGTCACAAAGTCCATCGTGATTTGTTCCCACTTCATACGGTAATTTCTAACGGTCGAAGCTTCCCATACGGTTGCTGATGCTCTGCTTTAACTTGCAAACACGTCAGGCACCTTTCCACATAATGAGCTATATCTTTCTTTAGTCCCAGCCACCAATACTCTAGTCTCAAATATCAGTACATCTTGTTCGCCCCAGGGTGGATCGAATATTTGGACTTATGAGCTTCCGCTAAAATGATTCTCCTTAAATCCCCAAGTTTCGGAATCCAAATCCTCCCACGGTAGCACTTCAGTCCCCGACTGTCTGCTAGAAGCGAGTTTGCAGTACCCACCATTCTCTCAGCTTTCAGATTTTCTTGTCTCAGAGCCTCCACTTGAAACCACTTAATCTCTTCCAGCAACGTTGGAGCCTCTTCAGTTCTTGTAGCAACCATCCTTAAACTCTCACTCCTTTCCTTCCGGCTCAGAGCATCTGCTACCACGTTAGCCTTGCTGGGATGGTACTCGATCCTACAATCATAGTCTGATAGTAGCTCCATCCACCTTCGCTGGCGCATGTTCAACTCCTTCTGATCGAACAGGTGACAAAGACTTTTGTGGTCCGTAAAGATTTGGCATTTCGCTCCATAAAGGTAGTGTCTCCAAATTTTTAACGCGAAGATCACAGCGGCTAGCTCCAAATCATGAGTAGGGTATCTCGATTCGTGATCCTTCAATTGATGCGAAACATAGGCGATTACTTTCCCCCGCTGCATTAGGACACAACCCAAGCCTAGTCGTGACACATCTGCCTACACTACGAAGTCCTCCATACCTTCTGGTAGTGTCAAAATTGGAGCGCTACTTAACATATCCTTGAGCTTCTGAAACGCTTCCCTCTGATCTTCCATCCATACAAACTTTTCATTCTTCTTTGTCAACACCTTCAAAGGAGTGGCTATCCGAGATAAGTCTTTTATAAACTTCTGATAATATCCGGCTAGTCCTAAGAAACTTCGGACTTCTGACGGGTTTCGCGGTGCCTCCCAACTCCGAATCGCTTCTACCTTGGTCGGATCCACCTTAATTCCGTCTTGAGACACGACATGATCAAGAAACTGTACTTCTCGTAACCAAAATTCGCATTTCGAGAATTTTGCGTACAATTTCTCTCTTCTCAACAATTCCAACACAGATCGCAAATGATTCCCGTGTTCCTCCTTGGTCATCGAATACCCCAAAATATCATCAATAAATACGATCACGAACTTGTCTAAATAAGGTTGACACACCCTATTCATCAAATCCATGAAGGCAGCAGAGGCGTTGGTCAACCCGAACGGCATTACGAGGAACTCGTAATGTCCATACCTCGTACGGAAAGGCGTTTTTGATATATCTTCATCCCTCACCTTGAGTTGATGGTACCCCGACCTTAAATCAATCTTGGAGAAGAAACTGGCTCCCTGAAGCTGATCGAATAAGTCGTCTATCCTTGGGATCGGATACTTATTCTTGATTGTCAGCTTGTTGAGCTCTCGGTAATCTATGCACATCCGCATAGATCCACCCTTCTTTTTCACAAAAAAGCATTGGCGCTCCCCACGGTGAGGTATTAGGCTTGATGAAACCCTTATCTAACAATTCTTGCAATTGTGACATCATTTCTTTCATTTTTGAGGGTGCCAACCGATACGGTGCACGCGCTACCGGAGCGGCACCAGGCATCAGATCTATCCGAAATTCGACTTGACGATCCGGAGGTAGATTGGTCAAGTCTTCTGGAAATACTTCCGGATAATCACTCACTACTCGCACTTCCTCCATTCTACTCTTCACTTTCTTAGCATCTATCACATATGCTAAGAATCCTCTACACCCTTTCCTCAGACTCCTACTTGCTTTGATCATGGAAATCAAGCTAGAATTCCTCTCCCGCCTATCCCCATAAATCTCTACCACCCCTTTTCCCGGTAACACCATACGGATCATCTTCTTATTATAGATAATACTAGCATCATTCTTAGCCAACCAATCCATCCCAAGAACTACATCAAACTCTCTCATTGGCATAGGATATAGGATCACCGGTACTAAGCTTCCTTCTATGTCTATCACACACTCCTCAAACACCTCTCTAATCGCCACTTGATTAGCATCGGCAGTTTCTACATCAAACCCCCATCCCAACCGTCTAGCCTTTAGCCCCAAACATCGAGCAAACGCAGGGGATATAAAAGAGCAAGTCGCTCCTGAGTCAAACAATACTCTAGCACAAGTAGAGTTTACCAGAAACGTACCTGCTACCACATCCGGAACCTCCTCCGCTTTCGTAGCCGTCATATTAAAGGCCCTCCCTTTCGGGCGAGCCGCCTCCCATTTCTTTTCTTCCTTTCTTCCTCCTCCACGCTACCCAGCTTGGACCGATCCACCCCGCTTGACCTGCGGGCACTCGGACCGAAAATGATCTGGAGATCCACACTGGTAGCAGCTTTTCTTATTCGGACAATCTCTTGACATATGCCCTGACATTCCACACTGAAAGCATGATCTGTCTCCCGAGCTACAATTCCCTTTGTGCACCCGATGACACTTTCCACACGACTTTTCCCCAAATCTACGACCCCCTTTCGGCTCTGACCTGAAATTTTTACTCTTTCTCGGATCTGCGGCTGGCCCGTCCCACTTCCTCTTGTCACCTACTCTGTTAGTTAGTTGTCGATTCTTTTCTTTCTCTGTCATCTCAGTTGCGTGCACGGCAGCCTGAAAGTAGACCTGGCAAAAAATGACACGACACGCTAACCCGACACGAACTCGACACGAAATAAACGGGTTTGGATAATACATTTCAACCCGTTTAAGTAAACGGGTTGACACGACACGACACGAAAATTAAACGGGTAAGGTCAGGGTCAAAATTTTCAACTCGAAAATGACCCGAATAACCCGTTTATATATATATATATATATAATATTATAAGTTTTCTTTTTAATGGTTAAAATTTTTAATGTTTTACATTTGGTTATAACTTATAAGTTTGAACTATAAAATTTGGATTTCTAATGCTTTCATTTGAATTTTGGATTTGTACTTTTTGGTGAATTTTCGATTGTTAATTTTTAATTTTTAGTTTTATAAATGTTAAACGGGTTAGGCGGGTCGGGTTAGGGTCGAGATTTTCTGACCCGTTTATTAAACGGGTCGGATTAGGGTCAGACAATCTCAACCCGTTTAACTTTGAACCCGACACGAACCGACCCGACCCGACACGTTTTCTAGGTCTACCTGAAAGGTTGTTGGTTCCCTGGCAGAGACCCATTCGCGCAAATTACTCTTCAGTCCGAAAATAAACCGTTCCACCCTACTCTCTTCGTCCGGCAAATATGATCCAGCAAAACGAGACTTCTTGATGAACTTATTAGTATACCCCCTCACTGACAAACTTCCTTGCTCTAAGCCCAGAAATTCCTCCTGCAAATTTCTTCACTGCCGCCAGAGGGCATAATTGAGCCTTAAACTTTCCCACAAAGGTCTCCCAGGACATCCCTTCAGCTGCAGCTACTCCCATTCCGCCTGTCTCGGCGTCCCACCATAATGTAGCCTCAGACCTTAGCATAGACAAGGCGTAGGTTACCTTATCTCCCCGGCACACTTACTTGTAGCAAACACTAGCTCCATTTCTTTGACCCATTTCATTACCAGCACTGGGTCACATTCCCCTCTGTATGTAGGAGGTTTGCAAGCTGCAAAATTCTTATAACTACAACCCTTAGCGGGCACTTTGGTTGATGTCACATTCATCGACGAAGAATTACCCCCGACTTCAGTTGCTGGTGGGCTTGACAGTTTAGTCACTTCTCTATTCTCGCTCTTTTCTTTACTTCCCGAGGCTGATTTCTCCTGTTTGGCCAACAACGCCTGCAAGGTCTCTTGTAGTTTTCCCATTTATGCCACAAACGCTTCGCGAGTCACAAAGGCTTGATTTCACCCCCGACCACGAGCCCTCGCAGCTCCCCGTCCTCGTACAGTAGCTGAGCTCTCTTGTTGCGACACTTCCCTCTCTCCATGAACCTTAGCGCTTCTCGCTCTCCGAGTAGTTCGGGTGTTAGCTCCTCCCCGATTTCTAGCATTACCTCCTTCCACTTGGGTTGTAGCCCTTCGGGTAGTCCTCACCGGACCACGCCCTCGACCACGAGCCCGCCCCCGAGTTGTCGGCCTTCCAAAAAGACCCCTTGGTATCTCAGCCTGAACTTCTTTTGCCGGTATATCTTCTCTAACCGCCCCTGTCTTACTTCGCAAAACTCGATACGCCATACTGATAGCTGAAACAATACAATCGATATACTTAAATTTATAGTCCTATATGCAACAAGATTTTTATAGATACGCACATATACCTGTAAATTTGCAATTACATTGGCCAATTGTAATCCCAAATTTACCTTACATGTTAGTCCCTATCTCTCGTTACACAAGCTCCTAATGCGGCAGTCCTATAACATCCTATTTCTCGGTTGTGTCACACCTACAGTTTAAGTTTAGGTCCAACAAGGCCACCTATTTCGCTTAAACTAATGCTCTGATACCAAATGTAACACCCAACAAATTCAACCATAAAATCATAGATAAAGTAATACCCAAAATTTAACAATGGTTCCCAAATCCGAAATGAATATCCAAATATTTAAATCATCTAGATGTTTAAGTCTATTACAACCGAGAATTTCTACGCATAAGAAAAGAGTATCTACGCCGCTCTAAAGCTAAACTCCAGCACTTGAGCCCTTAACACTTCTCTTTTCCCTTACCGGATCCGATAACAACTAACCTACCTGAAAATGGGTTATAAGAAAATGGAAACGAGGATTAGACCGAGAGGTCTAGTGAATTCCCAACCTCACCCCTTTCATAAGGATATTCAACAAAAATCAAGTAAGTAAATAAAAATAACATTTCATCACAAAGCTCCATAGATCTTTCGCAAACATAAGGACTACTCGTCCTCGGGCCCCCCATGTCGATCCCCACGGCCCCCCTATGTCGATGCCGTATCCGTGTATAAGGAAACGAATTCCATATACACACCTCAACCATCCCCGATGGTTATACGCGTACGAATATAGTCAGGATATCATTACATACCTCGTTATATTAACACTTGGGTGCATACATGAAATGTGCATAACCATTTTTAAGTAACATCAAAGTTGGTTTGATCATTAGTTGTGGTAATCATATAACAATGAAATATAACCCACTTCCAGTATATAAATAAAGTCACAGTTTGAGAAATAATAGGGAACTCACCTGATTTTGAGAACCTTGGCTTACACACTCAACACTAGATTGGAACGATTTAGCGATTCCTACAATTCAAGAATATCACAGCAGGAAATAACAGATTGAAAACATTAAAAGGTTTCCTATGGGTCCGGTCGAGAGGCCCCGGTCGTAGCACCCCGGGCGCGGCCCCGGTCGTAAAAACCCCGGGCGTGTCCCCGATCGAGGAGATATACCGGGCACATCCCCGGTCGAGAGACACCCCGGGCACCACCCCGGACGAAAGGGACACCGGTCGAAGGAATACCGGTCGAAGGTCCGGTCATCGAGTTTCATCCAGTCGATACTCATACGCTTAAACCCAGGTACAAAATCAATTTCATACTAAGGATCGATTCTTCTCATAGACCAGAAATAAAACCATTCTAGCACTCATATAAACTTAGACAACGATTAATTTCTTTATCCCATCACACCCTTTGGTCCTAACCCAGATTCGTTCCCAAAAAGACTCAGTCCACCTAAATACCCAAATGCTTAAATCAAGAGGAAGGAGAAATGCTTCAGATTAGCACATACCTCAGGAAGAAGAATCCTACCAATACGGTTCAAGCTCGTTGATCGTCTGGACTTTAATCACTTCAAACAGATTTTCACCTCTTTTCTCCTTGAATCGCCGCACACACACACACACACACAAATGCTAGCATACGTCTTCTTTCGAAATAACAATCGCTTAGGGTTTTTGGACCCCTTAAAAGAACATATTTACATAACACCCCCTTTTGTTTCCTTGTAAATTCTTAATCGATCCAAAACTCTTACAAATGTAAGAAAATTTAACTTAACGGGTGTTACAATTTAATATGTTTATTTGCAGTTAGTTATAGAAATAAAAATATGAGACTTTAATAAGTTATAATTATGTTTCATTAACTTGTAATTTTGAATTTTAACTAATATATCTATACTATATTATAAAGCATTTAAGCTAATCTCTTAAAAACTAACTTTTATGCATTAGGTATCATTTATTAATGTATATTACTTAAAATCCAAAAGTACAAATTGATTAAACATAAGTACAACTTATAGAAGTTCAATGTTTGATTTCGTATAACTAACTGCAGATAAGCACTTATTTTTATTTTCTAAAATATCTAAAAATTTTAAATATTGATATAACTAACCGATAAATATAAGAAAATTTGAGATAAAACACCTTATTTTATTTTTTATTGAAGTATGTTATCTTTTTAATTTTAAATATAAAATTTCTTAAATATAGTTATCATTTAAATTAAGCATTTTTTTTTACCCGTAACAAAATACTTTATTATTATTTTTTATAAAAAACCATAATTAAACTAAACTAAAATATATTTTTGTTTTAAATCTAAGTTTCTCAAAATCGTAAAAAAAATCAAAAAAAGGCTAACAAAAGTATGAATAATGATCGAGGGTTCGAGTTCTAGATTTCAGAAACCCGCCGCATTGCGAGGGTACATTTCTAGTATTATATTATATTTATTATCACGTTGAGATAAATATGGAATTTGAGATTTTTATGGATTTTATTCTTTTTATTTTAAGTGTTTATCCTAATTTGCATATCTGATTTTTTTTTATTTTCACACAACGTCTTCTTCCTATAATATAGGAACCATTTTATGTCTTCTGCTTTTTTTTCTTTTATCATGGACGACAATCAAATTGAACCAGGTTTAACCATGTTTCATATATGCACATAAATAGTTGTTTTTGGGTTCATATGTGAACAAATTCATAAAATCTTCCAAATGCCTATTTCATTTATGCACATAAATGGACATAAACTTTTCTCATATGCAGACCACACAGATTGAATTTATGCACATAAGTCACATGTATTAACATATATGCACATAAATAGTTGCTTTAGGGTTCATATGTGCACAAATACATAAAATCTTCCAAATGACTATTTCATATATGCACATAAATGGACATAAACTTTTCTCATATGCAGACCACACAGATCGCACTTTTGCACATAAATCACATGTATTAACATATATGAACATAAAACCATAAATTCACCCTTATAAAATAATCACATGTTAACATATATGAACCAAAAACCATAAACCCACCCTTCTAGAATTTGCACATATATGAACAAAAAACCATAAACCCACCCTTATACAATTTTAACATATATGAACCAAAAACCAAAAACCAAAACCCACCCTTCTAGAATTTTAACCTATATTAACCAAAAACCTCCGATATAAATATTAATATAAATTTAATTTTTATTTTGTTTATTTGAATAATAATATTAATATAAATTTAATTTTTATTTTTTATTTTGCATTTTAGTGGTGGTTATAACTAACCTAGCCTTTTTTTAGGAATATATTTAGGAAAGCGGTGCCTATTATTTTGGGATTTGATAAGTTTTCATGTTTATCGATTAATATAATTTTACCTTCTTACCCTTGTTCATATAGGAACATCGATTTTGAACCCATTTTTTTCCATTTTTTTAATTTAAAATTTTGTTTTAATCACAACCATTAATTTTCAAGATTAAGGTCTAGATTAGTTAACAAGGTTAACACAAAATCATTGGTTAACAAAAGAATGACCCTCTCTCTCTCTCTCTCTCTCTCTCTATATATATATATATATATATATATATATATATATATAACTGAATTAGGTGAAAGAAAGTTTTATAGGAAGGTGAAAAAATAATGTCATTAATGAGGTCCTTATTTGTTAATCGTGGGTGTTCGAGACATCTTACGTGCACCTCAATTAATCCCAGGGGTCATGCGGAACAGCCAGAAAAATCCTCAGTGGCTTTGTAGGACTCGAACCGATAACCTCTGAAGAGAAAACCTAAAGGTCCAAGACTTATTGACAGTTGAGCTGATCCATAAGGTTTAATAGGGAAAATGCACACGTAATTGTTATTGAGAACCTATTATCATCATGTAAGAAAAGATGGTTAAAGCTGTTAATGCGCATCGACAAATATTCGAGACAACGTTAAACATAAGAACTCTAATTTTCCCTTTTAAATATAATGTTACGTTGGTATGAAGGGAAGTTTACCTAGGAACCCAATCTTGATTAGGAACTCGGAAACCCTCCACACCGTGTCACGTGTCCTTTTTAAGGATGAATATTTATCATGAATAACATATTCATAATGAATATGAAGATATTATTTATCATAAATCACATATTCATGATGAATATGTCATGTGTCGCGTTGTGGACGATCTTTCAATTCATAATCAATTTTAGGTTCTTAACGGAAATGATCACGTAATACAATATAATATATTCATTTTTCTACACAAAATGTTTCCATTCTTCCAAGTTACAAATCGTCATCCCTCACTCATTCTCAATAACTCCAAGCCTTGGATATAAAATTTACAGAATTATACATTACATTAAAACATCAAAAAAACATAGAGGGCAAAAGACCATACTAAAGCCAAGACTCAGACTCAGTGCCCATGTCCGAGTCGACTCAGTGCCCGAGTCAACTCGAGTAGCCAAAAAATCAATCATTGGTGCACATGGGTTGCATTCAAGAAATTGAGTGTCTTCTATTTTTTCTCACCTTATTACTGCTTCTTGTACTTGAAGGTGAAATCCCATGATCAGCCCATAAAAATGGAGTCAATTTCGCAAACTTTTTCGATACCGAGCTCATGAACGATCTTCCACGCGATGGTGACTTATCGGGATACGATTTGTCGATTTCTTTCAATCTACATTTCACTTCCAAAAGCTCTAATTTTAGATCCTCATTTTCCTTCTGTAAGATTGACATATCTTCTGGTAACGGGTTCGGTTTAGATGCATCATCCATCGTCTCTTTTAACCGTTGTTGTTCGTAGTAAAGAACTTGAACCACGGTTTCTGCAGGAAGCCGTTCGTTTTGCGCAGCATGAGCACACGCTTCCGCGGATAGCTTTTGATAGTTTAGCAAACCGCAAAGTTTCTTTCTTTCCGTATCGCTTAGAACCGGATGAGCCTGCAAGATTTAATCACAAATGACTGATCATAACACTATAAAAAAATCGGTTTTATAGGACGTTAAATATGTCTTTTAAATGTCCTAATAGACTGCTTTATGGAACTTAATTTTATTGTGCATCCTATATAAAAGTGTTACAATAAGTTGATAAAACGATTTTTGAACTTTTTTTTTTTGGAGAGGGTATCCCAGACCACATTGGGCCCAGACTAATATCTGGCAATATGGGCCGAAGCCCGACTGCTAAAGCATGCAGCCCGGGTTCGAAGCCCCTGTACCTCCAGGATGCGTCCCCCAGGGTTCGAACATGAGACCGCTACTAGCAAGTCCACATGCCTTACCACTAGGCTAACACCCTTTTGGTGATTTTTGAACTTATTAACAAGTTTTTCAGACACTTTTGAAATAAAATGTTTTATTAATTTTTTGTAGGACACTTTTAAGAAATGTCTTATGAATCCATCTTTTTATAGGACACTTGTTTTTATAAGACAATTTTCAAATAATGTCATATAAAAAAGACTAATCCGACGCTTTATTTCAAAAGTGTCCTAAAAAACCTGTTAAGGTGTCTAAAAACTTCCTATTAACTTACTATAACACTTTTACACAAAACACATAATTGTTTGGTCCTATAAACTTAAAATGATACTGTTTATTATGACATTTAGCCATATTTGATGTTCTATAATGCCGATTTTATTGCAGTGAAAAAAGATCGTACCTTCAAGTATATATCAATGGCTCTATACATTCCATCTTCTATTACCCTTTCTTGATTCGGTACATGTTCGACAAGATTTGCGAATTTTGACACCGATAAATTACAATCGGAAGCGATTTCAGCAAGATAGCTCTCCATAAGCTTCGAAACTTTCTCCATTTCATCGCAGGTGCCTTCGAATTCACCGTAATTTATCAAGATCCGTTGCACCGTGTCAACATCAAACAATGTGTCACCATCAAACCGAAAAGAAGGAATCAAGATGTCGTCCAAGAGAGCTTGGCCGAACTGTAACCCCATTCTCTTCTCCAAATCGAGCCGACATGCCACCGTGGTCTCGAGGTATATCGCAGATCGTAGCAGCAACGAAAGGAACCTGACCGACACTCCGTTCTTTTCCCTTGGCAAGAGACTAACGATCGTTTCTAAAACAACCCTCGTCTCGTTTTCTTGATTCGACTCACTTTTGTTCTTGCTCTTTCCTAATATCTCCTGCTTGATGAAGAAAAATACAGACCGTAAGAATATGTGAAACGCCGTTAGATTACTCTTCAAAAGAGCCCTCTAAAATAGAGAGAAAATTCCGACATATAAACAGAAGAAATGGTCCAAATCTAGATGATATGAAACTCCAATACGCCCCTTCCAACCTAGGCTAAACAGACACAGATTGTCCTATGAGTCCGTAAAGTGGTAGACATTGGCTCTGATACCATGTAAGAATATGTGAAATCCTATCAAATTACTCTCCAAAAGAGCCTTTACATAAGCTGAGAAATTCCAACACACACATCTTGGGATCATGTGAAACCAGTCTATTTTCGCAAAACCCGTGAGACCACAAAATAACAATGAACCTTCATAGCAAAAACACTCTGAAGGTAAAAAAAGCACTCTATGAAGGTTTGTTTTTTTACGTTGACATTGTTTTTGCTATGAAGGATCAATGTGTTTTTGTGCCTTCGCAGCTGGTCTCACAGTTATCACAAAAACAGACTGGTTTCACGAGAACCAACCCTATATAGAGAGAGAAGAAAAAAGGTCCAAATCTAGCCGATGCAAAATCTGTGTAAATCAATGATAAGAAATCTTACCAAATCTTGAAGACGTTTTTGCGCGTAAAACGTTAGAATCGGGCCAAGTGCATACTTTTCGAACCCTCTTGAAATCATAGCAAGAAGAACCCTTTGAAAAGTATGGATCTTAAGAACAGTCAAGTCTTCAGCCCACCAATCGACAACTCCTTTTAGCGACGACGACGACGAAGAATTCAAACCATCGCTGCTGCAATCTGCGCTAGTCGATAAAGAAAACTGGCTTTCTTTCGTGACGATGAACGCTATAGCGTCTACACAACGAGTGATCAGTTTCACATTTTCAGCCACCGGTAAGAGCCCTTCTGATGCTTGTAAGATGCAAACAGCACCAGCCAATGTCCGAAATCCCACTTCATTTAGATAGGCCTCGGTTCTTGCTACGAGGTTTCCGACTGCATAATCCTCCGTCATTTCAAGAAACTCGGCCACACATCTAACCATTGCGATGTTATCAATGGCTAATTCGAAGTTTATGCCGTAACAAAACTTTGCTGCAAGTTCGAATCCCTTAGGTCCTCCTGGGATATCATTGATTTCGATTAAATGATCGGTCTCTTTGGAGTTCGACATCAATTTCCGAATATAACCACATTTTGACACCAATGGAAACTGCAATAATCAAAAAAGCAAGTTTTAAACTAAGCCCTTACAGAAAGAAGAAAGGTTCCAAGATATATTAGAGAAAAATGGTCCAAATCTAGCTTATGCGGTACTCTTAACCCCCCCCCCCCCCCAAAAAAAAAAGGCTAGATGGGCACAGATTGTCACAGAGTGTCTAGTCCCTGGCTCTGATACCATGTAAAAATATGTGGAACCCCATTAGGTTCCAGCATAATATGTGGAACCCTGTTAGGTTCCAGAAATTGTTCAAATCTAACAGATGATTTCAATCACCATTTGAAACCAAGATTAGAACTTTAGAACCTCATGAAGCACCAAAAGTTGCAAAATGACATGAATATATGCAAATTGTACCTTGTGTAACGAAAAAGATACGCCTCGGACGCTAATTGTGACGTCGCTCGAGATCTCTTGAGAGAAAATCCTGCAAAAATGGAGTTCTTTGAAGATTTATTGTGGGAAATTCATAAAGAAAACCCAGAAATGAAAAGGAAGCCAGATGGAGGAGAAGAAAGAAAGCAAACCATTCAGTGGTCCTCTTCATGGCATTACTCATGAGCTCCTTGTTGTTAGCAGGCATCATGTTATGGGTTGTGGGCATTGCAGCTCTGTCTTGTTGAGCATCCTCCATGACAATGATCAGGCATTCTTGATTCTAACCATGCTCCATACTCTTATAATATATATATATATATATATATTGGTGGTTCAAATAAGAATGTTAAATACGGTGAGAAGGTAAGAAGGGAAAGGATAGTGAAAGGTTCATATGTGAATCCATTGAAAGAAAAAAAAATCTATGTGAAAATAGGGATTATTCATATCGGTTCACGTATGCATCTTAAATGAATTTTTTTCCATGATTCATGTATGAAATTCCTTTAAACTTCTATTCATACTTTCTCACGATATTTAGCATCCTTAATTTAACTTCTAATTATATATATTATATATATATATACATATAAAGAGAGAGAGAGAAGCATGGACGGACTCAGCTTGGTGGTGACTGTGGAACGTGTCACCGTATTATTTCTCCGACGAAGGGTAAAATTTTTAAGTTCGTGAAAGGTGCAATCGTATCGTTTTGGAATGTGCTACCGTATTATTTTGGAAACTTCAAGAAGGTGCAACTGTACCTCGTAATCAACCAAAAAATAACTTTTGAAATCAACCCAAAAACCGAAGAAAACTCTTGACCTCAACCAAAAAAACCGAAAAAAATCCCTCGAAATCGATAAAAAAAAATTTAAAATCCGTCGAAATCAAGCAAAAAACTTTAAAAATTTATGGAAATGATGGAATTAGGCTAAAAACACATCAAACAATATTTGACGTCCGTAAAAAAATGAAGATACGTCGATAAAAACCGTGTTTTTGTAATTATTTTTTGTCTATATTATTTGGCGTCACCGTATGAAAAAAAAAAATTTGGGTCCGTCCCTACGCCCTAGAGAGAAGGGGGTTCAAACGAGAACAAGAACAAAATAAGAAAACGGTCAAATCAAGTGCAAAATCATATGTGATTTTACACTAACGGTCAACGGAAAGGTGTGGGAACGACGTGGCCCGCGACCTCAGGTCGAGACCAAAGTCGCGTATATCACTTGTGATTTTATACCACTACATGTGGTTCAACCATTTTCTCATTCTCTTATTTAGTTATTGTTCTCGTATAAACCTGACTCTCTCTCTCTCTTTTACAAACCCAATAATTTATACA
This sequence comes from Arctium lappa, assembly GCA_023525745.1. Taxonomy (NCBI): domain Eukaryota; kingdom Viridiplantae; phylum Streptophyta; class Magnoliopsida; order Asterales; family Asteraceae; genus Arctium; species Arctium lappa. Next base: position 51,719,554 of record CM042064.1, read on the forward strand.
AACTTACAAACCAGTTTTGATGTGTCATTTCATATATAAAACAATACGTATAAGAATGCAGTGTTTATACAATGTTATCATGAAAACTGGTTTGTAAGCTTTCATTATGCATATGAATCAAAATGAAATAGGTATGCACATCTTTTCACACTCTCTTCTTTGCTATAATTCCAACCTTTGATTCTGTAACATGGAATTTACAGATGTTCTTATTCACAAACACCAACATCTTTATGTAAATACCCAAAATGGGTATAAGCATTTGGCCTAAAAGGACCAAGACTTGGGGATAAAACAGTCTTTTCGTACAAAACAGTGGGGACTCATGAGAGAATCAAAGGTCTGAAAAGACGGTAGTTTGTCATTGGGTGTGGTGGTGGGTGCAAAATAATGTGCTTAAAATAATTGGCCATAGATTGGAAGTTTCTTCTAGTGGCCAGTCAGACATTTCGTCGAACACATTACTTACGCTTACCAAATCAAGGATTCAAACAACCATTTATCAATCGAAATACACACAAATCTTGAACCCATAACTATTAATTCAAGAAACATGGGTTAAAATTATTAAATCCATTTATGACAACAAGAGCCTAATTGGTTCGAGCTTGCCTACGTAATTTTCGAACTCAACATGGGTTTCAATTATAAAATCGGTCAACGCTCTAAATAATAAAGGTATTGATCTTTTCTCTTTCTGTAAGAAAAAGGTGGGCGATGGTGTTTTGACCAACTTTTGGGATGATGTTTGGCTTGGGGATTCTCCTTTTAAAATTCAATTTCCTAGAGTTTACGCCTTAGAATTGAAAAAACCGGCGAATGTCAAGTCTCGTTTGGAGTTAGGGTGTTGGGATGTGTGTCTTCGGAGGGCGCCGAGAGGTGGGGTTGAGGCCCCAATTTAGTGAACTACAACAAATTTTGTCTACCTTTGTGCCCTCCTGTCAAAAGGATAGATGGGTTTGGCTGTTAGAAGGGTCGGATGATTTTTCAGTGGCTTCAGTTAGGCGTTTAATTGATTCTAGTCATTTGGAGGTGGATTCTTGTCCTACTAGATGGAATAGACTTGTTCCCATCAAAGTTAATGTGTTCGCGTGGCGGCTGCTTCTCAATCGGCTCCCTACTCGGATAAATTTGGATAAAAGAGGCATCGATGTTTCGTCTCTTTTATGTCCTAATTGTGATATAGGAGTGGAGGATTACAATCATCTTTTCTTTTCATGTCCTGTCGCTAAAGACTTGTGGGTTCTCATTGGTCGTTGGTGGCGTATGGATATTCCGAATCTCCATTCTTATTCGGATTGGATCTCTTGGATTGACTCAATTCAGTTGAAGGAGGTTTTTTTTATGTTTTGAGGCCGTTATGCTTACCACTTTATGGTCCATATGGGTGTTTCGGAATGGTATTCTCTTTGGCAACCCGAAGCCAAGGAAGGCGTTGCTTCTTGAGAACATCATAACCCGTGCTTATTTTTGGGTAACTCATAAAAGTAGCAATTTGTCTATTAATTGGGTTGGTTGACTTACTAATCCTCCCTTGCCATTACCCCTATGTAATTGTTTCTTTTTCTAGCTTCTTGCTAGTTTTATAAAATTCCGTCGTTCAAAAAAAAATTCAAGAAACATACTCGAAGTTACTCGATGAACCGGTAAATAAAATCTAGATCTTGGGCTCGTCTTTATAAGTTGCCAGTTTGAGTAACTAAGAGAGCGTTTGGTTTGCATAATGTTTTCTGATTGAATAAATATGTCAAACAAACTGAAATATGTAATTTGAATGGAATGTTATTTGAACAAGTGTTTGGTTGATAGAAGAATGGTTTTATGGATTTGTGTTCCGTGCCCGGTATCAGAACTTCATAAGGGTATCCTTAAATAAATTTGAATATGTCTGTTAGGTTTACAGAATTTAACTTATTAATTAAAAAGAAATAATAAAGAAAATGACCAAATTACTTTCTTTGAATTTGTTTTCTCTTTAATCATAAATAATAATAACATTCACATTATTAATGTAAAAAGAGTATATATAATTATCATTGTATTGAAGCAAGAGTAGATTACCGCAGGGTAGTTTTCTTTTATTTTTAAGAAAATAGGATGAAATAAAATTCAACTATTTCTCTCTTGTAAAAGCACGACCAAATTCATTAAGGTCCCGTTTGGTTTGTGGGATTGGAATGGATTTGGAGGGATTTGGATTTCAAATTCATTCCAATCCTGCGTTTGGTTTGCAGGAATGGATTTCGTTGACCGGATTTGAAATCCGTTGACCATTTAAAAATCTCTTACATGATAGATTTCAAAATCCGTTGCAATGAGCCTGGATTTGAAATCCAAATCTGATGGATTCTAAAGCCTGATGGATTTCAAATTCTTATCCAAACACATGAAGGGATTTCAAATTCCCCCAAATCCAAATCCAAATCCCCCTAAATCCAAATCCTTACTTGAAATTCAATTCATTCCAATCCATTTCCGTAAACCAAACACACCCTATGTGTTGGAATATGCAAAATTCAATTCTCATTCCACGTGTAAACCAAACGTTTGAATGTAATTTGGTCAATTGAATTGACCTTCCAATTCCTTCGTATTCAGGGGCGGATTCACCACATAACTAGTGGGGGATGGGCCTCTATTAGAAAATGAAAAAAAAAACAAAATTTTTAAGGTAAAAACCAATTTTTTCAACTTTCTACCATTAGTCCCCCCCCCCCCCGGGGTGATTTCTCGTTTGGGACCCTATTAATCAAAAAATGTATCTCGAAATCAAGTAAAAAGCTCTTGAAATAAACCAAAAATTTGAAAAAGTCATTCGAAATCGACAAACAAAAATGCAAATCCCTTAAAATCAATCAAAAAAACTTCAAAAAAATTTCGAACCGGTGAAATTGAGCTAAAAACATATCGGACGACTTTGCGGGTCTTTAAATAATTTTAAAGATGCCCCCACTAGAAAAAATTTCTGGATCCATCATTGTTCGTATTCTTCAGAATCATAAAAGAAAAATAGTTTTTACAAACTGTTCTCCTCAAAACCCTATAGAAACCAGCCCAAATATTCATTGTTAGAAAAAGTGATATGATTTCTTTATAGAAGACAATGAAGAAATAAAACTTGAAGTCATAAACTTTAAGATATCATTAATTAAAAAAATATAATCAAATATTATGGAACTAAAATGTTATATTGTGGTCATGTGACATTAATGGTGAATGCATGCATGATAGATATGGGCTCCCTTCGCAGGTACGTGTAGTTCACATCATACATAACAATGGATCCCTTTCTAATGTTGACGGATCATACCATATTAATTTTCTATAAATAAATAATAATACGTAAATTATTTATTATTTAAATGTCATTAAATAATAACGTTCGGTTATTGTTTACCCTGTAATAATTAGGGATATATGCCGTTTGAGTTTAGTTGGGTTTATGTCGATTGATATATTTGATTTAATAAAAAACCGAGTTAGCATTTTGACGGGTTTTTTAATATATTTTGATGGATTTACTGTTTTGAGATCATATTTAATGTCTAAATATTCAGAATGATGAAAGCCATGGAAATCAATGGACATGGTCCGTTATTGAAATTTTATAAGTAGCCTTGACTTTATCGTCACAATCATACAAAACAATATGTTGACAAATTCGATCGTGTAACATATTTTCAAAGAAGACAGAAAGGAAAAATAAATTTGAATTAATAACCTTTTAAAAATTAATTACTATTATATGTTACAAACTGTATAGGATCATGTATTTGTTTGAATCAAGAGAAAAACTTATTAGTTTAAGTGACTACTGATCAGATCTTGCATATTAAGTTCGATCTCGTGTATTATACAAGGTAATTTAAAAAATTAAATTATGCCAGAAAACCTATCTTACAAATATGAATGATCATCAAAAGTACGATGCTACTTTTCCAAACTTTATTCCCTTCAGAGTTGTTTTTTTGCAGTTGGTTATAAAATGTTCTTGTTTTAGACAGTTTTCACAAAGGATGTTTTGCAAAAAAATAATAAAAATATGAATAAATATTAAGATTTTTAAAACAAAATTTATAATAGAACGTAAATGAAATCATGGAAAAATACATAGTTAAAATTGATATGAAATTACAAAAAGAAAATCACAACAATTTAGTGATTATTTGTATCAAATCTCATACTAATTTTAATAAATATCATATTAATCACGACACATTAATTCGTATATATTTATGATATTTAATAATATAATTAAATCCAAAAGTATTCAATATAATTTGTAAAAAATAAAAATATTTTTTTAATGTATTTTAGTTCATATACATTATTTATGTTTATATGATAAGAGTCTAAAATGAAAAATAAAAAAGTAAGAGATTAAAAGTAAACTACATATCTAATTATATGGATAGTAAATATAAGTTATAAATTAAAAAAATTGAATTAAGGAAAAATTTAAGGAGAAATAAATGTGGATGTGTTAAATGAACTTATAATGTAAAATACGTCCAGATACATGTTTATGCGGAAAAATGAAAAAATTGGCTCACCAGAAGGCGACACGTGTCCTTCTAGTTACTTATTTATTATATGTATAGATTAATTGTTGATGGTTTGCAAACCGTTTAGATAAATTATGAGATATCATCTTCTGATGACTTATGAAAAATACTGAAGAAATTATATATGAGTGAATTAATGTTTGTATATTTATATAATATGGGTATCGAGTGAAAAACTTTCAAATTATTATGAAAATAATTCAATCACATATGAGTTGGACATCAATGGACATTATTTTTTGTTTTTGTATTGTCACTCAGTATCTTTAAAATGAGGATGAGGATGAATAAGCGGGAAAACATTCCATGTAATCGAACATCATAATGGTAAGTTTGAACGCGATTGAGGTTTTATAAGAATAGGCCTTGAAAATTGAACTTTAAAGAACGTACTTACAAACAGGGGTGGACCTATGAAGGCCCTACAACGTCTTGTGCATCCGTTCAACCGATTTCGTAAGGAGAATTTTTTTGGGTATGAAATGTGTACACGTTAAACTTTGAGGAGTGCTCCGAGATATTAGAAATACAAGGGTTGTCAACCAAAAAACCAGAAAAGTCCCTCGAAGTCAACCAAAACCCCGAAAAATGTCTGTCGAAATCAACTAAAAAACCGAAATAGTCCCTCAAAATCAACCAAAAACTTAAACAAATCTCTTGAACTCAACCAAAAAAGTTAAAGCATCCCTTGAAAATGGTGGAATTTAGCTAACAACACACCAGGCGATTTTGTATACCTTTGATCCACCTTAAAAATGCACTATTCGATAAATAACTTAGGTCGGACACTAACTAAAAAAACGTACAATCAATTTGACTACACTTTTGTATATTATAAGGATTATAAAAAAGGCTACAAATATTATCAATGTTGGTAGATTTCTATAATAAAATATTGAGTAAACTACAATTTGGTTTATGTGGTTTGTCAAAAATAACATTTTTCATTCATGCAGTTTTGAAATTAAAAAATAATCATTATAGTTTTTAAAAAACGTTCGGATTTGATCCCTTCCTCTAATTGTTGTTAAAAAAATTATTTAAATGAGGGTCATTTTCATTCTCTTATAAATTTTTTCCCCTTTTAGTCTTTTACCCAAATCAAAAACCAAAAGGACCAAAATCATAAATCGATATTGATTGGGTAAAAGACTAAAAATCGATAAAAATGACGAAAATGTCCTTCATTTAACGGAAAAGCTTTCACAGTCTTTAGAGAGATGGAACAAATTTGGACGTTTTTGCAAACCACAATGCCCTTCTAGTAATATCGAAACTGCAGGGACGAAAACTATTATTTTTGACAAACTAAAAGGACCAAATTTGTAATCTACTCTAAAGTATTTAAAATACAATCAAATTGGTTATATTTGTTGATGCAAAATTTTCAAATAAAATAAATAAATGAATATAAAAAGTACAATAATAATATGGAACCAAAAACAACATCAAGATGTTGTGGACTTGACTACCAACACACCCACATGCTAGCTACAAGGTCATTCATCATATCTATCATCCATTTGATTTAATTTAGATATTCCTTGAAGTTTTAATTATTTGATAATTTAAAGGGAAAAAAAGGACAAATCTCGTAAAAAGAATATTGATACGACTGTTTTGGTTTAAATTACAGTTATGAATGTCATTATTTATTAATGATATAAATTTAGCAGATGACACTTTATATGATCAAGATAAAAAGCTAGCTTTAACGAAAATATAAATCTTGATAAAAGTTTATGAAAGGTGTTTATAATATCATTTTGTGGTTGGATTTTAATTGTTGTATGGTTTCATTCTTTACCAAATAACTTTGTAAGAGCTTTAATGAATTTAGATACAGTCTTCGTTATAAATGTCTTGTTCACAACTTTGGTGTTGGGATGAAAAAACTCGTTTATCACAAGATGTACCAAACTCTGATATATGAAATGATGCTATAAATTCATAATAACCAACAACATAATACAAATAATATAATGATGTAGGCAGTATGCATATTAAACGTATAACAAGATTTAAATTAATAAATCTAACTTAAACAGTAATGTGGTAAGTTAGGTATCTTTTGTGCTCAATGAGTGAGTGGTTAAGTCAGTTGTTTGTGTTAATTGAATGCATGTGTGTCAGTTGGATACGCTACTTAATCTATTGATTAAGCTCAATAGTCAAAAGCATCTCCAACAGATTCTCTTTAATTCTCTCTAAATAAGGAACCAAAAGCTAAAATCTTTATAAAAAAATACATTCAACTCCAAGAAATTTTTTATTTTACATATTTCAACATTAATTATATTATTAAAATATTCTATAATTATATAATCCCAATACAATTTTTTAAATTACATAAAATAACAATAGTTCAATCTCACCGTGGAACAGAATAAAAAATCATTTCTCAATTTTAACATTAAATTATAAGGAATTCTATAACTTGGAGGTTTTTCTTTGGGAAATTGACCCAAATGGCCAAGTCACGAAGAGGGATTGGCCTCTTAGCCAAATCTCTCCCCGGTTTACTGAAATAGCTCTAAGGACTCAATGGAGCCCAGGGCGCAATTGCTCCCATACTTATTTTCAGTAAAAAAAAAATGACTTGTTTTCAGTAATAGGTAACACCTGGGCTTGACACGTACTCAGGGACGCAATGGAGCCCTGGGGCGCAATTGCGTCCCTGGGCTCCATTGCGTCCTTAGGGCTATTTCAGTAAACCGGAAAGAGATTTGGCTAAGAGGCCAATCCCTCTTTGTGATTTGGCCATTTGAGTCAATTTCCCTTTTTCTTTTCATATTTTATCTATTTTAGAGAACACTATAAAAAATCTGTTTGAGCAAAATAGAGAACAAAATATTTATTTTCTCTATTTTAAATAATCTATTAGAGATGCTCTAATTGCCTAAAAACCACAATCTAATTATTACAAATAATACTATTTCAAAAGCTTCGAATTAGGAGTTGCATTGAATCACTAAAAGTATATTAAGCAACGAATGTGAAAGACCACCAGTAATCATCACTAAGTCAGGTGTTACTCAAACCTAATTGATTTCATTAATTTGTTTTATTCAATGTGCATTATTTAAATAAATATAAAATTGATCCAACACTGGTATAATTCAGCATCCATGAATATCATAAATGCCTTCGTACTTAAATTAATATCTAAACTACTGTGTCCAGTACGATAAGAGATACTAAACACTAATACATATGTAAAGATTTTGAATATGAAATCATCAACACCAACTGAAATATATAATTTCACAATGTAAAATCAAAATAAAATTGTGTGATACTTTTCACTTCAAGACAAAATGTGTTTGGCTTGCATTATTTGCCCTTGCTAAAATAAATATTCTTGAAATTAATTTCAAATATGTTTGAAAAATATTAAAACCACATAATAACTCATTAGAGATGGCTCAAAATCGGTCACGGGTTAGGTCAGACGAGTTGATCCGGTCCTGACCAAAAATCCTAGGAGTGATATATATATACTCCCAGTAACTAGTCCCAGTCACAAATCCAGTCTCGGGCCCGACCTAGGTTTTATTAAATATATTCTAAAATCCTTTTTACACAAATACTTTATACGTGTTTTTATAATTACGATTTTTTAAATTTAATATTGAAATACACTTTAAGTAGATAAAATCTTGAAAAGAAAAACGTGAAACATTTGAAAAAAAAAACTTGAAAATCTTATTAGCATTTTGAAAAACTTGTATTATAATTTATAAAAACTTGTATTTAAAAAAAAACCAGTCTAATATGTACGTAACCAGTCGAGGTCCCATAATCGTACCCGGACAGGAACCACAAGGGTTGTGACATACTAGTTAAGGCCCTGGGAGATGTGGTGGAATATTACATCTGCCCAAGTTTCGAATCCAGACGTACACAACAATTGTGGCCACTGAGGTTTAATCATGGTTGATGTCTTACAGTCATAATTTGTCAAGGGATTAGTCTAGGCATAGCCTAGAACACCATTTCCCCCCAAAAAAAAATCGTACCCGAACAAGGTCTTCTGTAAATTATTTAACTAGTTCTGAACTGTTAGACCATAACCATTCCCAATCGATCCCCCAACTGGACCCATTTAACCATCTCTAGACAGCTACTGAACCAGATGGGTCTGGAATGTTCTTTCAACTGGGCCTGCTGCTATATTTGGGCCTGAAAGGCGCTGTTTTGTATCAAAAATGAACTAAATGGGCCTGCTGCATGGGCTTGAACCCAGGTTTCTTTCACTCTTTATGGCGCATTATTTTCCCAAAATAAATTTATATGTAATCACAAAGAAATTAAATAAAATTATTAAAAGTGATCACATTTAATTATTATTAAATTTTAATGGACATCATTTTATCAGCTAAGATGTAAAGAAATAATCAGGTTATCGTTTCACAATCATCTCAATATTCACAAATGAAGATAATTCAAGGATAATCCAATTTGTGAATTTATTTATTGTAATCTAATTTCGAACAGACATCGGGCGCGTAGCTCAGTTAGTAAGGAAGCGGAACGACTTTGTTTAAATATACAAGAAGTTCAAGTTCGAATCATGCAGGAGATGAATTTGAATCCCTTCGCTAGTCTTAGTCGTTGAGTCAGCTCTAAAATACCTCCTCATACGTGGTTCCTAGGGGATGGGTTCGGTGTGGGACCGGTCAAGGTTGCGGTAATCAACATTTTGCTCAAATAATCTAATTGCTAACATGTTGAAATATATAGTGTTCGATAATTGTAAATCTTAGTTTCAGTAATTAGATATAGTCACATTTATCACATTACAATAATTTTATTATAGTGTTAGGTTCTTATGAGAAGTTGATGTTAACATGAGAAGTGCGAGAAGTAGTTATCAACGGTTGGATGATAAATGGATGCACATTATGATTAGATACACTGAGATAAGATGCACCGGATCAATTACATTCTAAGCCGCAATTCATAGAAGGACATTTGATTAAAAGTGATCGACGGTTTAAATCCACTTCTCACATTAACCTCAACTTCTCACATGATCATTCACCTTTTATTACATTATTACGATTAATTTACATTTTACGTTCCAACATAATAACTATAATATTAATTAGTCAAAATAGGTTTAGCAATATTTTAAAGAATTAATTTAAAACTTAATAAAATAAATTTGTTTTTCGAAACATTAGCTTAGGGTTGTTTGGTTGGTTTTCAATTAATTCATGTGTGGGTAAAACTCTGTGTGTGTGGATAGATTGAGAAAGTTTTGTTTGAAAGGTTCTTTTATTGATAGAAGAAGCGTGTTTTTTAATTGGGAGGGATAGATTTGGATCCCTTGAAGTTTACCGAATAAGACACTTTATATATCATTAAACCACTACCAAACAATCATGTATAGTTGCCCGAATAAACTATCCGTCCCATTAAACTTACTCCCTCCGTCCCAAAATAAGTGTCCACATTTCTATTTATGTTTGTCCCAAAATAAGAGTCCACTTTCAAAAAGTAGATAAGTAAATTCTCACGTTTACCCTTAATTAATGCACAAATATATAAGAGTTGTGAAGAAAGAGAAACATTAAATAAGGGTAAAGATGTCATTTGGTGACAAAAATGTGTACTAATTATGCATGTCTAAAACTGTGTGTCAAGTCAATTGTGGACACTTATTTTGGGACGGAGAGAGTATTAAACTGTTAACAAACAAGTCCTTGATGGTTGAAAGCCTCGTCTTAAAAGTGCTATTTATGGCATTAATCAAAGAAAAAACAAACTAATTAATATTTTAAATGTCCGCGTATTGCCACAAGAAAAGATTCATGAACCATAACGTGTCGTAATTTATTACACCAAATTTTGAACAAAAGAAAAATCATACAACTACTTCAAGTGTAACACATCCTAAAAAAAGATTGGTGTAACATTTACATTAAATATTAATAACTATCTTGGAATAATGTGTTGTATTTTTTGGGTAACATTTTTGGTATTATATTTAATATTTTGGTTTAATATTTAATAACTATCCCTTAATTTCATTTTGACAATATTTTATAGTATCTGATTAATATATTTTACATAATTAACAATCATGTCAGACTCTATTTATAACGGTGATTCAAATTAGTTTCATTGTTAATAATAATATACAAAAGAATTCAAAAATACGTAAAAGGTTAACAAAATAGTAACTAGTCTCTGACTCAATTCTTAACTGGATTATGGACTTAACTGGTCTAGCTCTTAACCTAAATTTCGTTGGAAAAAAAAAAGATTAGAATCAAAATAGGATCGTTGGTTTCAACCCGATCTAATCCTTATCCTTCAAGAATCAAATATTTTAGGACTATATTGAACGAAACCTATGACTAGATACATTTATGCATTAATCAAACCTTTGTATCTTATTAATCAAATATTTCAGGACCATATTGAACGAAGCCTATGTCTAGATCCATTTATACACGCAAATGTTTTATGATCATTTGGGTTATGGCGTACTGGTAAGGCTCAGGGGACGTAGTAGAAATCTCATCTTTTGCGGGTTCAAATCCATGCGCTGCCGAAACGGCAAAACCCTTGTAGCCATGGAGGTTCACTTGCGATGACTCCAGACCATTGGTGGTCATCCAATAGATTAGTCGATGCACATAAACTAACCTAAAAACACACATTACCTTTAAAGAAACCTTTGTATTTTCATATTTTGTACATTTAGTTATGGTAAAAAGTCGATTTAATGTTATGTAATTTTAAAACAAACTTAAATATCACGTTAGATTAAAAAGTAGTTTCAGATATTTCATTTAAATTCTTTTTACGTCAAGTAATTAGGTGGTATAAGAAATTTTTTCAACTTTCTTATAGCTATTATAAAAAAATATATTTTAAAATATTTAATAAATAAGTATAGAGACATAAAGTTTAGAGTAAATTACTTTTTCGTCCCTGTGGTTTCTTAAAAATTGTTGATTTCGTCCCTGTGATTTCGAAATTTTGGTTTTCATCCCTATGGTTTTAATTTATTTCTATTTTTCATCCCTAAGAGTAAAAAACTATTTTTAAGTATGAATGATTAAAATAGAAATGAACTGTAAACTATAAGGATAAAAAAACAATAAAATTTAGTTCATAAGAACCAAAAAGATAATGAATTATAAATTATAGAGAAGAAAATCATAATTTCAAAACCATAAAGATAAAAATAGAAAATTTCAACAAACTATAAGGACTAAAAACGTAATTTACTCTAAAGTTTATGATGAGAGGGGTTTGACATTTGTTTGAAGACCAATTTCCTCTTATCCCCTCCTCCCTCATTGTGACTTGGCATCCCTATCAACGATCTTTTTCGAACACCATTAAAATGTTTTAAAACCCTATTACAAATATAAAATTAAAAGTATTCCATTTATATTATATTATTCCAAAAATAATAATATAAAACATACAAACAAACACATTTATATATAACATCAAAATATTTATTAAATCAGATATATTATATACACATATTGATTCGTATTAACCAAATCTGAATTACATGTGATTTTCATATTGTTTTCGTTTGAACTCAATTATTTTCGTTTGAACTCAATTATGTCTCTCTCTCTCTCTCTCTATATATATATGTGTATATATAGAGAGAGAGAGGAAAACTTAAACGAGAAAGATAACTATTTAAGAAAACAACAAAAAACAACAGATCATATACAAATCATATGTGATTTTATACTAACCCGAAAAAACCGGACGCGGACGATGTCCAGTAGGACCCACAGGTCACGCGCATAGTCACGTGAATCATATATGATTTTGTATGTACTCGATTGTTTTCGTGTTTTCTTAAATAGATGTTGTTCTCGTATGAACCCATCTCTCTCTCTCTCTCTCATATATATATATATATATATATATATATATATATATATATATATATATATAGGCGAAGGATCGTGTGAGAAGTGGAGTTAATGGTGAGAAGCGTGAGAAGTAGATCTGAACCGTTGATCTCTTTTAATCTCAAGTCCTCCCATGAATTGCGGCTTATAAGATAATTGATCCGGTGCATAAACGAGAACATTTGTGATTTATGCAAATGCGATAATACTTGTAAGTCCATCATCCTATTTTAAGTCACGGTTTTAGAAAAATTGAGGGAATGGTAAAATATTAAATAAATATTTAACGCTTTTATGAATATTAAAGGCATGAATGGGTAAAATGAAAAAAAGATGCAAATCACATAATGAACAGAGATAGTCAATGTTTGTGGATGTAAATACGTAATTATCACTGGTTTTCAATTTATCACAGCAAAATCACATCAATATCACAACATTTTCACCTCTTATAACAACAAAAAATCACATCATAAGAAACCTTCGATTTATCAAAGCATTATCACATTACTATCACAGTAAAATCACTATCATTACCGATAACAGAAGCATCGAAATAAGAATTTTTAGATTATACTAACATTTAAGGGGTAAAAACAAATAGAAAAGATAGAAAGCCGATGATAAATACTAATTTAATTTCATTTATTCTAAACTTTATTATGAATTAAATAATTTGGAGGCCCACAAACGCTTTCACATTGTCATAAAACATGTTTGTTTTCATTAGAACCCTACCTTTATATATATTTGTATATTTTTTGTTTGAACTCATCATAGATTTTTGTATAGTTTTTGTTTAATATAAATTATTACCCAATTTTGATTTTTATACTTCTAAAAAATGCTTAAAAAGGCAATGTATTAATGTTGTCATCATAAAGTATTCAATAACCCATAATATGTTATTTTAATAGATTTTTAGAAAACATGGCATTGATTTGTATAAAGTAAATCATATTTTACATGTAAAGTTATAATATTAATTTATAAGGTATTGAAGATTACTCCTAACTCAACCAAACAAGGAATAGACACACCACCATTTTGGGCCTTCTTATTAAAGGTTAGACACCTAAAAGCAACTACTCTTAAATATCACATGCATCTTGATGAAGGGTACTTTTAATCCCTCTTTATATTCTACTTTTGCTTTTCAACCCTAATCTACTCATTTTGTCTCCTCACTCCTTCATATATAAAACATTTGTATCATGTTATCTTTTAATATGATACAATCAATTAACTTAATGTAGGGACAGATTTATTAGGAGCTGAGTGAGCTCCCGTACACCTGTTCATTCAATTATGGCAAGAGAAAAAAGTTTAGGCATCTGAAAGGTACACCTGCTTGATTTTGAGAGGTGCTATTAAATACTTTGAAACCAGATCTATAACATAAATTAAGCAAGGGTTGGATAATTGGATTACCACGCCATATGTAAGAGGTCATGGATTGAAATCTTATTTCAAGTGAAATTTAATTTTAGGCTTCAGGGATTGGTCAGAACATTAAGGTGCCGTTTGTTTTTTAAGAGGTCTAAAGTCTGAAGTCTTATTTTAGTTATGATTAATAAGAGGTGGTGTGTAAAAACGTCTGAACGATTCAGACTTAAGAGCCATTAAGAGGTTTAAAAAAAAAACAAACAACCCCTAACTCAAGCTCTAAAATGTTATTTTCCGAAAATATTAACAACAAAAGTATTGTCAGAAGGATCAAACTCACAACCTCAATTACAAGCATTACTACCACTATGTCAAGGCGTTTTTTTGTTACTTTTTCTCCTATTTTGATTTTATTATTTTTTTCATGATTTATTTTTCTTCACAATGTCGATTCATCCTAAAAGTCCGTTGCTTTTTATCTCATCTTCAAGCCAACATATATATTTTTTAAAGATTAAAGTCGATTCCATTTGAAAAATTGTATTTTATTCCCAAATTGACACAATTAACTTTTCCCTAAGTCAAACCACATTGACTTTCTCCCTAGGTCAAACCACGACTTTACGGAACTTTGATCCACCTTAAAGATGCATCTGCTCAAAGAAATTACTGGGTCCACCACTGACTTAATGACATAACTTATGTCTCTTTCGACATTTTAATGTGTGTGAAAGAGTTGACTAATAACCTAACCTAATGGACCCAATATATATCATTTGGAGTAGGGTACAAAGGTACAATGTATGCAAACCTTAGAGGTTATAATAAATTTTCTTAGACAATAGAGTCTTTGATCTAGCGGTGTTCAGGTTACAGATGGAGCCCAATTTCCTACGAGGTTAGATGTTCAAACCTCATCAAATGTGAGAAGGGTTTGTGAGTTCATTTGTCGTATATAAATATTATATATACTTCAAAAAAAAATTCAGACTTTTTTGAAATGAGAGAGAAATTCACTAGGGCAAAAATACTATAAATGCAAGATATAAAATTGGAGTAAATATTTTCTTTTTTGCCAACATTATTAGTTTGTTATATTATATCAAAAAGATGATATGATACAATGATTATTTTTAATATTTTTTTAAATCCAAGCAAAGAGGTCTTAATTCTTCGATATTTTGGGTCACATAAAGGACTTGAATTTCAAAATTCTAATACTTGAGGGACCAAATATGACATAAGGGCATTTTAAACGGTACTAAAAGTTAAAATAATTGCCGGTTATAATGAGGAAAACACCCTTGTACACGTAAGCTCGCGGGCTCCAGCCCAAATGTTCAACACATCAAAAGAACAGAAAAAACATCATTAGAAATTTAGAACAGAATTCGAATATAATCGTATATACTTTTCTCCCATACGCAAAATTCCTTTTTATCCTTAATAATCTCTTTCAATCATCAAAACAAGTTCGGCATTAATCTTGCAGTTTTCCAAAACCCTTGTGGCGTTTTGATTTTGAACCATCTCTATCGTTGGCCACAGTTATAATGGAGCTTTTTCAGGAGCTAGTGTTTACAATCACTTTATCTCTCATAGTTTCTTTGTTAATCGTGAAGCTGTTTTCAATGACATCCGGTTGTGAAGATGGGAATTCGACTGTATCGAAGAGGGTTGAAGAAAAGATGGAGAAAGAATGGGTTGTTTGTGAGTCTGAAAAAGAGGGAAAAGGTGGGTACTTTGAAGATGCGGTGGAAGTTAGTGGAGATGTTGGTTATGGTTATGGATATCTAGAAGATGAATTAGGAAGTGGGTGTGTGATGGAAGACGGAAAAGGTGTCGGTGAAGTTGGTGCACGTTATGTGTTTGATGAAAGTCCTGAAAGAACCGACTTTAAAGATGATGTTGTTGGTTTGGTGGAAAGTGGTGAGGTTAATGTCACGGGATCAACCGCCGATGAATTGCAGCCGGAAGCAGCCGCCGTTGACGGTGGGTGTGACGGTGGTGAGGTGAAGATTGAGGAGGGTGATGGGGGTTTGTATGATGATTGGCAGGGGATTGAGACGACGGAGTTGGAGAAGAGTTTTGGTGCTGCGGTGGCGTTTATGGGTTCTAAGATCGGTGCTGATCGGGTAAGTTTGATTGATAATGAGGTGAAGTTGGAGCTTTATGGGCTTCATAAAGTGGCTCTTGAAGGGGCTTGTTTTGAGTCGCAACCGATGGCTCTCAAGATCTTTGCTCGTGCCAACTGGTATCATCTTTTCTTAATTTCTTTATTAAAGAAGTATATTTTTAGTTATGTGACTATGAAAAAGAACATGAATTATGAGTTTTTATTGAAGACTATGTGGAATTTGATTTGGGTGTGGAAGGTGGATCAAGAAAATCTTGATCATGGAAATATGAATGTGGGATCATGTAAAGAACTTTTTAGTTTGAAGGTGAAACAATGTGACAAGATAGCACAGAAAGGAACTTGATTGATGGTTGTTTTGCCTAAATTTGAGCAAAAAGTTGATTACTGGCAACCCGAGCCGCCCCTGAACCCGTCCCCTAGGAACCACATGGGAGGAGGTATTTTAGAGGTGACTCGACGGTTGAGGTTGGCGTAGGGGTTCAAGCCCGTCTCTTGTCTCACGCAAGATTCGAACTTGAACGTATTTGAGAAAAGTTGTTCCACACCTTTGCCAACTGAGTTACACGCCCGAGGGCGTTTTGCCTAATTGATAACATCTGGTCCTTTGTTCCATGATTTAGATACCAATGAATGAGGCCTTAGATTCATGTGGCAACTAAATGAACGATTATGGCCTGAGTTTTTACTCATCTTCTCAATAGTTTTGCCATTTCTAGATGTAATTGTTAACTTCAACCTGTAGTTTGTAATGCCCTTAGCAGAAGACCTCATTAATTGTTGCTAATCTTCCTTGCGTTCTTGTTACTCTTCGAAATTGGGTCGAAAGGGGGAGATCTCAAGATGGTTTCTACTTTTAAGTTACGAGTTTCTGGCTTAACTTCAAACAGGAAACAGGAAAACATGACAATGGAATACTCATTTGTTTGGTATATGGAAGACTAGCCATATTAGCTTATTTTTTTGAACTTATTGAAAAAGCGGCGTTTGGTTAGCCGTAGCCTAGTTTTTCAAAACGCTACTTCAAGTAGCGTTTCAATAAGCTCTAGGGTTTTCCCCCTTTTTATTTTTTCGATTTAATTTTTCAACATGTCGTTTAGGTCATTTTACATTGTCATCTAAATATCAGCTAGTTTTTACCAACCGAACATAGCCTAAAGGTTCTTGATTATGGTAATCAATATGTGTTGTGTAATTGCTTCACTATTAGTGTCGGCTCCTTTTTGTTTATTTTTCAAGCAGAGTTGATGTCATAAGCACAATCTTGTACAACTCCGAAGAATCACATTCGTTGTTTTTTTCATTTATCTCTTTCTATTTTGCCTTGCGTTATCGTTTGTTATTTTCTTCTCCATGATTGTTTAACATATCAAGATTTATGGAACCTTATATCAGGAACGCCTGGAAACGTTTAGAAAATTTAGGGCGAGAGGATGCAATGGCACGATATATTGCTCTTCTTTCTCGACATGTTCCTGATTGGATGGGAAATCATGCTTCCGTAAGAAATTTCTTTTTCATGCTATTTACTCGTTTATAGACTCTTTCGTTATTCATTTGGTATTTAACCTATTTATTCACACCTACTCAGGAAGATGATATGCAAGATCTTGTAGCTACCGAAACATATGAAAAACTTCATTATGATAAAGAAACACCAATTGGAGCTGAAAGTGAGAGGTAAGGTAAGGCTATGTTTGCGAAAGTAGCTGATAAACTAGCTGTTGGCTGAAAAACTAATTGTAACTATCTTAGTGCTTCTCCAACAGCTTCCCTAAAATTTCTCCAAAATGGAGACCCAAAAGTTAAAATCTCCAAAAAAAAGTTTACATCCATCTCCAACCGATTCCCCATTTTAGAGAAGCCAACATTAATTATCATATTAAAATATTCTATTCATTTATTAAAATATTATTTCTCTCTCTACATATTTGTTTTCAAAGTTTACTATTGGTCTTCTCACTTGGTAATCATTTTTGGGGTAATCTCCATATTTGGAGAAAACCCCCTTCTCTCTCCTACTTTCTCCATTTTGGAGATAGTTTTGGGGAAGCTTTTGGAGCACAATTTAGAACCAAAATCCCCATTTTCTCCAAAATGGAGAAGCTGTTGGAGATGCTCTTATAAGTTAGTTGTTTGCTGAAAACCTAGTTGTAACTAGTTGATAAGCTAGTTGTTGGCTGAAAACCTAGTTGCAACTAGCTAAACCTAGTTACAACTAGCTGATAAGCTAGCTGTTGGCTGGAAACCTAGTTGTAACTAGCTGATAAGCTAGCTGTTGGCTGGAAACCTAGTTGTAACTAGCTGATAAGCTAGTTGTTGGCTGAAAACTAGTTGTTGATGGATAAACTACCCGATAAATAATTCCCGAATCATACAATATTTCCATCATCTTATCAAGCTTCCTTGTTTTGTTGACTCACTATCTTGAGCAGAACCATGGAGCAAATAAATCCATGCATTGATCTCATGGGTGTTGAAGATTCAAACATCATAATAAGGGTATGCGTTTGAATTCAGTACTTTTTGTTTTGAATGTTTTTTTATACTCCCTCCGTACAAAGTAAATGCAGTGAATTCCAGTTATGGGGTACCCGTCTAACCTCTGTTGGAGGGGGCGTGTTGGAGTCCCACATCAGCTAGATTTTGACCATTTCTCCTCCATAAATGTTGGAACCTCCCTTCCCTCCTTAACGGCTCTTTTGAGAGTAATCTAATGGGTTTCACATATTCTGACTCCTAGATTGCAGTATTGGTGTCGCTAATATTTCATATTTTTTGGACATATATTCAGGAAAAACAATGACACGAAGTTGTTCCTGGGTTGATCTCGGCTCCTTGGCAGTATCTCTCACATTATTCGATCGTCTAACTGGGAATTGCAGCATTGGCATTCTCGTAAGACGAGTTCGTGTATATCGTCGATAGTGAAGCATATAAGTAATAATAATGATAAATAATATCATTTTGTAAATAAAGAACTTGTTATGTTTGCTTATCATGGCTAGCATTTTGGAGAAAATTGCTAGAAATCTCTTTCTTTTTTGTATCTAATTTTAGCATTATTATTGTAAGTATTATTGGTGTTACTGCTGCTGTTGAATAGAAAAGTTCCTTTGGAACCACTTGGGTTGTGGCGCACTGGTAAAGCCTTTGGGGGATGTAGTGGAAGATCTCATCTATCAGGGTTCAAATCTAGGCGCTGCCAAAGCTCTTGTGGCCATGGAGGTTCACCTGCGATGACTCCAGGCGACGCCATTCGTGGTCGCCCGGGGATTAGTCGGTGTGCGTAAGCTGGCCCGGAAACCCATGGTTAACAAAAAAAAAAAAAAAGTTCCTTTGGTATTACAATGTTTCAACTTTCATGGGGTATATTGTTGTTCCTGTAAAAATGCATGCTGTCACTTTTTTGCTACATTTGGTACATGGAAATGGACAGAAAATAGTCAAAAGACAAAACTCACTGTCTCACGATTGGCGCAACATGGGACATGATAAAAACGCGACGTGGGACAGGGACCGGGTGGAATTGTATGAGACTAAAAAGTCTTTCTTTTTTCTTTCTAGCAAAATAGGGGAAACAAGATGGGACAAAGATGAGACAGAGATAAAAGTTTACCAATCTACTTTCATATGATATAACCCTAACCTAGCGGCTGCCAATACCATTGTCTACCACCGCTTCCACCTTCTCCAAAACTATCACCTCTACCTCTATATCCACCATTGTTGGCTGCCACCACTATCCACCATCTCCGCTCCTTCACAACCACCATAATCATCGTCGACCACTGGCCATCACTGTCCATTGCCGCCACCGCCGCCCTGTTCTTACAGGCCACATTATAGGGAGGTAAATAGCGTCTATGGTGGTTGTAGTCGAACCTCAGATCCTACGTTCATTCTCTTGCTAGGTTTAAGTCAAGGGGACATGGTATATGCTGTTTGCATCCCAACCCAAATGGCAATATGGCATAGCGAACGAGTTGGATTCAGAAAACCACGAAAAAAAACCCAGAAAAAACATAAAAATGCTAATAAAAAGGTATATCAATATGAATGTTAAATTTAATGGAAAAAAGATCGTTTTTTATTATGTAATTTGTTTTTTCTTCCAATTTTAATTATATTTCATCCTATTCGATTAAAAATAAAAAGTTGTAACCATTTCGTATTTTAAGTTTTAACTTATGTTTCCAGGTTTTGTTGTGTGGTAAATGGTAATGAAAGTGGAAAACGGGTTCACGAATTGAATACCAGGACGGGTTTTACCCGACCCGTGTCCGCCCCAATTTGAAGAAGGATAGAAACCGGTGTTTGAAAAAAGTAGTTAGGGCGGAGTACAGGCCCAAAATCCGGTGCACAATCCATCAGATCTAAGAGATCGGAGTCCGCCATCGATCGCCGGCGACGTTGTAACGATTGATTTCGATCCTAAATCGACGGTGGACTTCGAATGGCTGTTGTAATTGAGAGCGAAGTTTGGGAAAACAATCAGCCTCTGTCCATTTTCATATTCATATCATGCTTACTCTCAATCGTTTGTTTACCTCAGAATTCGAGCAGGATTTCCACCGTCTTCGATCAATCACTGCCGTCTTCTTTGCTGCGTTTTGAGAGGAATTTTCTTCTGCTGTTCTGTATCTCCTCAGGTAAACAGTTCCACCTCCATTGCCGTTATCAGTTCTTCAGTTTAAGTGAATTTCATAAGTGAACATTGCAAAATTGAAGATGAAATCTAGCTGGAGTGAGAACATTAACGAGCGAAGGATGATCTAGGTATGGTATTTGTTGATGTTGATTGTAGATTTAACGTTCAACTGCACTCTCAAGTTTCAATTTCTATTTTCGAGCGGTGATCATGGTGAAAACTCGTTGATTAGTGTTTGTTGTTAGAAAATATCTCTTGATTCAAAATGTATCTTAATCTGATTATTCGTTTTTGTGAAATTTTCTTTCACTGAATGAACATCTACTCAAAATTTGAATGATCTTACTTCTATTTTGGTAGAGCAGATCATGAAAACCTTAGGTGGAATATTTAACGAATTGAAGCTGGTGGTGCTACACCTTATATTTGCACATTTCCGATCCCCATAGGGTTTTAAGTTTAATTTCTGTGTATGATTGACTTGAATCTGTTCCTAGCGAGTTATGCTTGTGTATTATTGATGGCGCTGCTATTGAATTGAGTAATGACTCTTTTATGTTTGCTTCTTTAGTAATGGAAGGTATGTGGTCAGTGTTTGGGGAGTACGAGATGGCATACTTTGGTGCGAGTAGGGAGCAAATGGTGTCGTATCTCATCATTGGTTGTGCATCTGCACTCTTTGTTGGGACTTGCTTAGGCATGCTGTCTGACTTGATGTACGTTTGCTTTCATGATATTTCCTGTTAGGTTTTTCTATGTCAGTTAATGTTGTTACATGAGCATATTATTACAGACATTGGACGCAATGCAATAAATTGCTAGTTGGAAGTGCCCTCGGGCGTGTAGCTTAGTTGGCAAAGTGGTGGAGCGACTTTGCTCAAATACACAACAGGTTCAAGTTCGAATCCTGCAGGAGACGGGCTTGAACCCCTCCGCTAGCCTCAGCCGCTGAGTCAACTCAGAAATGCCTCCTCACATGTGGTTCCTAGGGGGGTGGGTTCCATGTGGGGCCGGTAGGGGTTGCTGGTAATCAACCTTTTGCTCAAATTGCCAGTTGGAAGTTCTAGTCACCTTAGAAGTGGTTACATATCTACTAACCTGAATGACTACAATGGACAAAGTATTCAGTCATACTATGATATTGTTAGGAATAAGTTTTGAGACAGGACTGCAATATCAATCAACTATTTTTAGAATTTAAACTTGCATTCGTGTTTTGGACTATCACATATAAGTCACTATTCAGAATGTTTATATCTTTGGCCCTGCTTACTTCTTCAAGATGTTGGTAATATGCATTGAATCTAGCTATGGTATTGAAATTGCTTGGCAGTGGCAAGTGATTCCTATTTCTTGTTATTATTGTTTATTTACTTCATTGTTTTTCTTTAGGAGTACTGATAGAGTAAGGGGTCGTCTATGTTGCTTCATATCAATAACCAAGTTGTTTAGAGCAAATCAACTATGCATCTTAACTAGTGTCCATACAATTTAGTAGTTATTTGCATGGGATATTACATGTTTGACATTCATTCTTAGTTTCTTATGCCTGTTTTTCGCAGAGGTCGAAAGAAAGTTTGCTTGGTATTTGGCATCCTGCACCTTTTTGTTGCTGTTTGGAAGAGGCTTTTCTCACATCCAAGCATTTTGTTAGCAAGTGTTTGCCTCTCTCTGGCCAGTTCGATCTTTTTATTTGGTTTTGAGACATGGATGGTGGTTGAGCATGACAAGGTTTGTGTTTTTCACATCTCAATAATTGTTGGTCTCATTAGAAAGTTTTCTACCTGGTACTTTCCATTAATATGTTTCAACCTACCCTTTCCTCCCGATGACCAGCATTAATAACTATAGATATCTTGTCATTCTTTGCAGCTAGGCCACAGGCTAGATTCATTGAATGAAATGTTTTGGCTGATGACCTTCTTTGAGTCTGCTTCTTTAATTGGTAGCCAAGTACTTGCAAATTGGTTGGTCAATAACGATGTTGAGAAGAACATGGTTTCTCCTTCCACTGCTACTGCATTACTGGCACTCATCAGTATCATTTTCATCACACGAGGATGGAGAGAATCTCCACCTTTAACGTTTAAGGAGTATCGGGTGTCATTGAGTACACATATCTTCTTCGGTAAAGACATTTCTCTCTCTGTCTCTCTCTCTGTGCTTGAAGTATTAAGGAACCATATACAGCCTTTGCATTTGCGAATGAGGGTATGTTCAATGCAATAGAATGTGATTCCACTTTTGGAGTCTGGTTGTATTTCTAGATGCATATTAACTGCAAAAAGATTGATGCTTCAGGGTTGAGTTTTCATATATGACGAGGTTGTGAAAAAGTTACCTATGTCATGTATGTTATATGGTAGAGGGTATATGTTCATGAGAGAAGTTTCTCATAATGTAATACATTATTTGCAGATAAAAGAATATGGTTATTGAGCTGGGCACAATCTTGCGTTCAGTTCTCTGTTGCTGCATTTTGGATATTATGGGCCCCAACCATAGTGGTATGATCTACATCTTACTTTCGTTTCGCCAACATCCACGGAATGCCTTCTTTAGCTTACTGTTTCGGAAGTCTTGATCAAGAGTAGTGTACAATCTAGTAGACCCTTTAATCAGTATATTTGCCTAAAAAATGTTGTTCCATAGAAAGACCTACCTACATGCCTTAATATGTCATATAGATTATGAATAAACTTGATTTTATTTGAAGTTTGTTCTGTACTTCTTATGGGTAGTTTCAAGTGCCAATTTGTAAAAAGTTCATTTATACTTGGTATGGTGATTTAAAGAATATATTGCCTAATCTATCTAATAATTGTTGATTTCAGGCTGACGGTCGGGAAGTTCATCTCGGCATCATATATCCTTGTTTGCTGGGAGCTAAAATGTTAGGAAGTACGCTGTTTCCATGGTTCATAAATGGACCATTACCCCTTCGGACTGAGGATTGCCTTGTGTATGCATTCATCATAGCAGGCCTTGTTCTGTCCATAGTAGCTTATGATTATCAGGTACTTAATCTTCTAACAGATTCTCGAAAATGGAGAAAATGAAGATTTTGGAGTGTTTTTAACCTGTTCTTTTCTCCAATAGATCCTCCAAAACTTTTTTCAAAAGAAAGAAAGTAGGGGAGAGAGTATAAATTTTTTCAAATTTGGAGAACTATCCAAAATTAAATGCTGAAGAGAGAGAGATGGTCTCTTTTTTATTGTTCCCACCAATGAAGTTCAAAGTATTATCATTTCATATAAAATTTATTTGAAAATTTGTTGGGAATTGGGATATTAAGGGTTGTTTACTTTTTCTTTCCATTAACTCCTGTATGGCTTAAGTTGTCCGACCGGATAAATTTTGAGGGACGGGAGACCAATGAGTTTAAGTTAGGCAAAGAGAGAGGACTGGATTATTTTTGGGGAATTTCTGGTATTAATTTGTTTGAGGTGGCTTAACGGGGACAAATGAGGGTTACTGGCTTATTACATATTGCTATTTTGGCTTAATGGCTTAACGATTAAGCCGTAAAGAAACAGTGTTGTATGGGTGAGCAAATAAGCTGCCCATACCATTAAGCTCATTAAGGTGTAAGTAAAAAGCCCCCAAATCTTTTGAATATTCTAATAATTTAATTGATGTTGAAATCTTCAAAATGGAGAGAACTCTTGGAGTTGAATGTAATTTTCTTTGGAGATTTTAACTTCTGCTTCTCCATTTTGGAGAAATTATAGAGAATCTATTGGAGAAGCTCTTATTCATTCTTTTGTTGAAGATTACATAATGATAGCTCTTGAGACACGGTGTGTTGGTTCTTGAATTGAATAACTTGTGCAGGAGATCGGAATTCTCGTAGGACTCTTTTGCTTGTTTCATGCTTGTATCGGCCTGGTTTTACCTTCTTTGGCCAGATTGAGAACTTTGTAAGCTATCTTAGTCATTTTCTATCTCCGTGTCAACCAAATTGTAACAACCGTCTCACATGGATAGAAGATTAGATTTATGAGCTCGTTAATAAGCTCAAAGTTCTGGGTTACCAATAAATTCCATTATGGTTTTAAGTTTGATTTGAATGTTATTTCCTAAACCTGTTGCTTTGGTCTATGGGGCACACACATAGGCACCCTAAGTTTGGTATTTTTCAATTAAGTGAGGAGTAATTTCCGAGTTTTGCTCATTTCATATACAGGTATGTGCCGAACGAGCTGCGTGGAGGAATGATTAGCCTTTCTCTAGCTCCTGCAAATGCAGCAATTCTCTTGTGTCTGATTCAGGTATGTAGCTCAATAGAAGTTGGTAGAAGGTTTGGAAAATTAATGTCACTTCACATAGTTTTGGATTTATGTTCCCTTCATCCCATGAAAAATTGCAAAATTTAAGGTTCCAAATGGCGTAAGTTAGGAGCCACGGCGAGGCCATGGCGTTTTTCAAGACATGACTTATGGCGGCAAATCTGTATATCATATATAATTATATATATATACACATATTTCTTTACTACTACTCAATGAGTCAATGATAATAAATAGTTTTATATTAGGTTATATTCAAAAAACTAAAAAGGAAAGACGCTAAAAAGGTTAGAAAACTCAAACATCGCGTAACAAAAACAC
The DNA here is from genome assembly GCA_023525745.1 of Arctium lappa. Taxonomy (NCBI): domain Eukaryota; kingdom Viridiplantae; phylum Streptophyta; class Magnoliopsida; order Asterales; family Asteraceae; genus Arctium; species Arctium lappa. The sequence goes on from CM042064.1 coordinate 51,744,801, forward strand.
CATTGGGCCGTTGTATGCTACATGCTTACCGTGGTGTGCCACACGAGCCTTGTGCCATGACGGCTATCGTGGCGAGCCTTTTGGAACACTCTTGACATATAGTTTAAGAAAAGTATTGACTCTTAATTTGTGAATATCTATAATACCTTCCAATAAAGATAAAATAGAGGAACTTATGGACTTGAGTCATCAACCTAAATTTATAAAATCATGTGACAACAACATAAATGCTACAAACTTGTGAGAATCAATCTATATGTATTATTTCACATTATATTTTGGTTTTAATTTAAGGTTATGATTTAAAGTATTATTTCATATATATATTTGTTTCACATCGTAAAACTTTTTTACGCGTATCTTTGTTTCACATTATGAACTAATATTGTATTTTCACAATGTGAATCAATACATGATTCACTAGTTTTCACGGTTCTCAACCTTTTCGAAGTTCTTATTTGATTATGTCCCTAGCTTGCAAATACGTAATTCCAACATGAAAACTTACCAAAAAAACGACATTGCAATTTTTCATTGGACGTAAAGAAAAGGGTTCCAATATGTATATCTTTATCGAAAATATGAAATGTGATTTCATTCTTGTATATCTTTCATAGACACACTTGCTTTACTCTTTGAGAAAGATGTCATATCTGCATATATCTTATCCCCAGACCCATATATACTGGACAAGTTTGGTCTGGTTTAATTTGTTGATTTGAATTGTTGTATGACAGAGAGGCTACAATGGGAGCATTGAGAATTCAATAATCATAGCATTTGCTGCAATTGCTTTGTTATCTGCAGCTGGTTGCATGCATCTCTTGAAGCAATCTGGCAAACAATCTCCCCATCAAAACTTCCACAAACAGTGAGTTTGCACCTATTTTGTACCAACACCAACAACCCATTTTGGTCTCCCTGCTCAATTGGGATAAAAAGATTGGAACCAACTTGAAGTTTATAAAATGATGGCATTTGGAACAACAAAGAGATGGTGATGACACTGGAAGAGAAGAACTTCAACATTGAAAAGTAGTGCGATTTGGACGGAACTAGTTCCGTTCGATATTGAAAACATGGAGTTGAAGTATACAAAGATTATGGTGTTAGCATTCAGTCGAAATGCAACGAAGTTTGTTTTAGTTTTTAGTTAGTGTAATGATAAAAGAAATTTCTGAGATTAGTATAACAAATGTTCAATTTTGTTTTAATATTTCATACGTGTTTTGACTTGTAGATCTTGAAAATACTGATGACATGGATGTCAAGTTATATTGTAGTTTTTGACCGTGTGGTAAAATGTCAATAACAAAATCAATTGATGCCATGTAATCTGAAAACCTGTTTAATAAGTTTAATTGGTACAAAATAGAAAGAAAACAATGTTTGTTTCACTAAGTTGGAATGGAAAAAATATCATCGTTGGACTAAAAAAAAACCTTCATTACATTATTGGACGAGAGAGACCGGACGCAATCGAAAGATTGTTGAAATGGGCAAATGCTTTGCTACTCTATTTGTTATCGGTAAATATTGTAGATCATAATAATCTTCCGTGTAGGCTAGGGGTTTCATCTATGTAGTTTGTTAAAAATTATGACTTTTGTTCATATGTTTTCAAAATTACGGTTTTCGTCCTTGTGGTTTGCACTTCTGTTGTTTCTGTCCATAAGGCTAACTTCGTCACTAGTTTACCTTTAAGTATGAAGAAATAAAACAACAATGACTTGTAAACCACAAGTCGGAAAAAAACAACAACAATGAATTGTAATGTAAACCACATGGTTGGAAACGATAACTTCGAAACGACTTGCAATTTGATGTTATTTTTGTCCCGGGAGGCTAACTTCGTTAGCGGTTTACCGTTAAATACAGGAACGAAAACAACAATGAATTGTAAATCACATGGACGAAAAAAGCAATGAATCACAAACCACTGGAACAAAAAACCGTTATTTCAAAAGCACAGAGACAAGATAGCAACTTTTAACACATCACAAGGATGGAAAACGTAGCTTACTCTAATCTTTTTACAAGAGAGGGCATTGCCCGATCCAGTTATGTGTAACGGTAAGCTTACATATTATAAATTTCAGGATCATTTACCAAATGCTTACCCGAAGTACTTACGGGGTCATTTACCTTACTGATGAACATAGAAAGTACCGAGAATCTTACCCGGTTAGCGCTTACCGGGTAACTTGTTGCATACAATGCCGTTTTGATGGTTTAGAATTTTACCTTGTAAGATTAGCGAGAGTGTTGAATCTCATCGGTAAACGCTTACTCAATAAGTATTCGGGTAACAGCCCCTTAGATAAAAAAAAAATTCAAATTACATTTGGAGATTTCCACACCTTCTCTTTTTCTTTTCTCTATTTTATCATACATTATAGCATAGTTATTGGAGTAAAGATAACTTCTAAATCTCCAAAATCTCTACTTTAGCATAACTGTTCGAAATGTAACGTAAAATAAAAATTACATTTAATATTAAAGATTTTTATGGCATGATTCAGTTTGGTGGGGGGAACCAACAAAACTGTTGTCGGACGCTGGCAATTCATGGGGTACGCGAGAAATGCGCACGACAGGAAACAATTGGCACACTCACGCACACCAACACAAATATCTACCCACCCTTCCATAGCTATCCTACAATTTATAATCTCGACTTTTGCTTTTCGTTAGTCACTGGTTTGAGTTTCTTTAGGAGTACCATAAGTAGGGGTGCTTACGGGTTGGATTGATCAAGTTGAAGGCGTTTCAACCACCCAATCCAATGTTGACGGTTTGAGAATTTTCAACTCAACTCAACTCAAACAAAAGTGCAACCCAGTCCAACCCAACCCATTCGGGTTGGTCGGATTGATCAGGTTTGTGTTTAAACAAAGTAAAAATAATATTGAAAACATAAAAATAAAGAATTTTTTTCTTTGAAATACGATCCATCGTTCAAAAGAATATACGAGTTCGTCAAATATTTAGGTATTAGCTATAACTTTCCAATAATGTCCTCTTATGAGTTCCATTTCTCGTTATTGCCGAGTTGTTTTTGGTAACTTATACATATTAAAGAGAAATATAAATAATTTTAGAGAAGCCGCTAAAACGTTTATCGGGTTGGTCGGGTTACTTTGAGCCTAACCCAATATCAACCCAATAGCTTCGGTTTGTCCTAATTTTGTATCGATTATATGTCAGGTTACCTCGGGTTGATTTTTTCCCGAGTTGGTCGGGTTGGGTTCGTCGGGTTGGTCGGTTTTTTTAGCACCCCTAACCATAAGTTTTCCTGACTGTTAGCTTTAAGGTCCTATGCAATTGATCGAGATACATGCAAACTCGTTGAAACACCAACTATTATCCAAAAAGACACTATCCTACAAAATTTACTTAGAATGTGATAAACTGTAGCTTATACTTGATAACGTGATTACTTAAACCATGAAAGATTTTGAAATCAAAGTAAAAAAGGAAAGTAAATTCAAATATATTTTAAAATAAATTAAAAAAAATCATCATTAATTATATAATATATTTATATAAACGAGCACAATTGAACATAAATAAACAAACGTAATTAAACACTTATTTGTGTTCATTCTTTATCCACCTTGTGGGGTTAGCTAAACCCGATAATTAATAAGACTTAGGCCTTTAAGGATTCTCCTCCGATGTCACCGGTTCGAGTCATGCAAGACCACTAGATATTTTCTTAAATGTTCTCTAAGGTGGCGTTTGGTTCGTGAAATGGAATTCGATGGAATTGGAATTCATCAAGGAATTTGACTTTGAAGGAATTGAAATGGAATTTGATGGAATTTGACCACGTATTTTCATCGCGTTTGGTTGGATGGAATTGGAATTGGAATTGGAATCAGAATCATAATCTTTTTGTTTGGAGAGAGTGCTGATTTAGATTAGGACAACATTGAACATTTTGTTGGAAAGAAATGAATTCCGTGGGTTATCTGAAGGATTTTTGAAATCAACCGTTTAAGGAATCCAACGGAATTTGAAGGATTCCTTTGTTTAAATTCTGTGAACCAAACACAACTTTGGAATTTGGTCAATAGATTTGAACATTCCAATTCCATCCAAATCCGCGAACCAAACACCCCCTAAGACCCATAGGATTAATCGAAGTACGTACAAGCTGACTTATAGACACCCACTATTTAAAAAAAAAACCTAGTTTATGTTGATTCATATTTCTTTATCACACTTTTTTAACCCAAAAGAAAGGTCTAATTTTTCCCTACTCATGAATTTGAAGTTGTTATGGGGCCACGTGTCCTAAGCCAACCAAGCTTCAAATAAGAAAGAAAAACAATTTATCTGCAAATAGAAATTCCATCACCACTTAAAATAATCCCATGGTCCCCAAAACTATTGAACCATTCCAATAAAATCTCTTAAACTTTCCATTGCAGCTTGTTTATCTCCTGGAATTTGTTGAAAATAAATGATCAGGCTAAATGTTTATTGCTCTTTACTTTCATGTCCAAGTCAAAAAGTCAAGGATCACCGGAGGATTTCTCGGCTGATTCCGTATAACGGACGAAAATGGAACCCTCGGAGGTTTATTACTAGCATGGCTCTAAAAGATGAGATGGATGGAAGATTCAGCAACTTACCTGGCCAAAGTTGGGAACCCGGCTTGGAAATTGAGGTCCCTTTTGAGCAAAGGCCGGTATGTATTCACAACCCCCCTAATATATATATATATATATATATATATATATATATATATATATATACACAAACACACATCAGCTCTAAACTATTGAGTGTGAGAATATGTGAAACCCTATTAAATTACTCTCTAAAAGAGAGCCAATGTGGAGAGAAAGAGGGTTCCAACATATATTGATGTAAGACGCTAAGATTGAGTATCAAATAAGGGGCTATTTTACTATCTGCTTACCGGTAAGAGATGCTTACCCGGTGTCAGATATGTTGCTGTTTACCAAGCCCCTCTTGCAGGTCCATGATGTTGACCCAGTAAGCTAAGGGAGGGACTCTTAGGGGCCATTTATCAAACGCTTATCTGGTAACTACTTACCGGTAAGCGGCAAGAGTCAACACTTCCACTTACCTTACCGGGTAAGATTCTAGTCCATCAAAACAGCATCATATGCAAAAAAGTACCCGGTAAGCATTAACTCAGTAAGAGTCATCAACCTCATAAACTGGATAAGACTCTCAATCCTTACCTCGCTCTTACTAGGTAAGCTTCTTAGTTCTTGCCATGTTCATTCAGTAAGATAAGTGACCCGGTAAGCGTTTAGTACACGGCCCCTTACTCGGTCATTGATTAGTACTACTAATTCCAACTGCACTCTTACCTGATTAGTAACAACCCAGACCACACTTTTACCCGGTTAATGCTTCCTTAGTTTGTGTTGGTAAACGACCCCTAAGTTATGATCTCTAAAATCTAAAATGGGCTATTTGGGGGGAAGCAGTGAGTAATATTTTAGAGAATGATGTACATATTTTACACTACACATATTGTTTACCTGATGGAAGATCATGCCTGCATGTTGCTGGTTATAAACTAGGTGAATGAGTACTCATCTCTGAAAGAAGGACCGTTGTACTCTTGGGGAGAACTGAGACCGCAATCCTTTTTCCTACGGCTTGGAGGCCTCTGGTTGGTCACATTCACCGTTCTTGGATTGCCGATATCAGCTGCAAGCTTTAATCCTTCAAATGTAAGATAAATTCAGTAAACCGTCCGTGTGTGTTTTACGCTTCATAGAAAATAAGAGAACTTATGCCTTCTATTAAGGATACAGGTTTCATTACACCCCATGGTAAAATTCGAGGAAGATAAACCTCTTCTGCTAGCATATGCAATATCATATTTTATGCTATGGATTATAATTTAGCAGGAAGTTGAAATGCTATAGATTAATGCCATTATTTAGGTGATTGTTTTTTTAAGAGGGGTTGAACTCTGAGGTCTTATTTCACTTCTTATTGATAAGAGGGGGTGCTGAAGTCTGAAAGCAGAATCAATAAGGCTGTTAAAGAGTCTGAATATGTATAGTTGCCTATTTTACACCTCATAAGCAACAAGATTGTTATTTTAAACTCAGCAGTGCATCAACGTTTAATCGAAGTATATCATTTTATTATCCAGCATATATTACCCAGAAGAGGCAGTTTACAAAGACAAAGCATTGCTTACAATTCCTACTTCTTATAGATGGAAAGCAGCCTCAAATTTGTAATGACAAATGAAAATGTGGACACTTCAACTATATACATTAGCATCAGAAGTTTTAAGTATGCCGAATTCAGAAATGGAAGTTGCAAGTGAAGTATCTTATTTGGAAAATAAAAGAAAGAAAAATAAGTCGATAATATGTGCTTTCATGAATCACCAAATTCACAAGAATAAACAGATTATCCCATTTGACAAGGGTCTTTCTTCTCTTGTCCAAATTACTACATAACACCATCTTTTTTTTTAATGCAGGATCCTTTACGATTTTTACTAGCTGCAGGAACAGGAACACTTTTTCTTGTCTCGTTAGTTGTTCTCAGGATTTATCTGGTATGTCTCTTCAATGGAAGTAATCAATGAAACATGTGTGCGTCTGAATTGACCATCACTTTTCCCACTTACGATTTGAGCTATGTCCGGCAAGCTAGCCGATAAGCTAGCTGTTGGCATCACTGGCTCCACTTATGATTGAGGCTATGTTTGGCAAACTAGCCGATAAGCTGGCTGTTGGCAGATAAGCTAGCTATTAGATGAAAAGCTAGCTGTTGGCAGATACGCCAGCTATTAGCTGAAAAGCTAGTTGTTGGCAGATAAATTAGCATGTTTGGTAAAAACTAGTTGATAAGGGTATAATTGAAAAGAAGCGAAAAAAAATCCCTGGAGCTTATAAAAACACTACTTGAAGTAGCATTTCAAATAGTTGGCTTATCACCTAGCTTATGGCTAACAAAAAGGGGCTTTTTCAGTAAGCTTAAAGAATAAGAGGCCATTTACCAAATGCTTACCCGGTTAGTGATTACCGGGTCACTTACCTTACCGGATGAACATGGCAAGGAACAAGAATATTACCCGGTAAGAGCGATGGCAAGGAACAAGAGTCTTACCCGGTAAGTGAGAGTGACGACTCTTACCCGGTTAGAGCTTACGGGTTAAATTGTTGCATACGATGCCGTTTTTGTGGACTAGAATCTTACCCGGTAAGGTAAGTGGGAGTGTTGACTCTTGTCGGTAAGCGCTTACCGAGTAAGCGTTTGGGTAAACGGCCCCTAAGCTAGCTTATAGTTACCAAACATGGCCCAAATCAGAACTCCTAGTTTGACAAAAAAAAAAAAAATTGTGGCAGGGATGGAGTTATGTCGGTGACAGACTGTTATCAGCAGTGATACCCTATGAAGAGAGTGGTTGGTATGATGGACAAATGTGGGTAAAGCCTCCAGAGGTAAGACTACTATTCATTCCTTAATCAAGTGCAACACACAATTCAATCACTTGGGGATTGCTAAATAAATCATCTTACTATGCTAAAAGTATCAGTTTTTCCTATCTAACCACATCCTTATCCATTGTTAAGGTCCATGATAGATTGCACCTTCTCCAACCATGTATATGCTCTAATTTTACCTCAAGATGCATCAATCGTACCTAAAACTAGTGCACTTCTTTAGATTGTATGTCTCCAAAAGGTGTTTTTTTTTCAAGTACAGCATATTCTAACGTTAAACATCTATCAATTTTACCATTCTCGTCATTGTAGCAATCGTATTTAGAGTATGTAGCTTCTTAAGTCATCAGCAACTTGTACCACCAAGTAAGGCCGGCCTTTTTATTGCCCAAAAGAATATGATTATAACTTTTTTTTTGGAAGGGTGTCCTAGGTTATGCCTAGACTAATCCCATGGCAAATTATTGACTGTAAGACATCAGCCCCTGATTAAACCTCAGTGGCCACAATTGTTGTTTACGTCTGGATTCGAACCCCGGGCAGTTAAGATATTCCACCACATCCTCCAGGGTCTTAACCAGTATGCCACAACCCTTGTGGTTAATATGATTATAACTTGTTAGAGCATTTACGATCACCTAAAAACTACTTGATTAATCTATCTAGCTGTGAATTTATACCATAAACCTCCAAATAAGCTACCAAAGTCCTCTTTCCACAAGAAAATCTTGAAGACTTGTATATATATTTCACATTTATTCGTCTCCTCTGACAACTTCAAATTTGCTTCTTTCTTTGCAGATTCTGGCCCGTGATAGATTATTGGGGTCATACAAGGTACCAAGAGTTCCAAGAAACAATACTTATTTAAATCTGTCTGGTAATACATGAACTGAAAACATGTTGCATACTTCCCATATGGAAAATTACTTCTCAACTTAAAAAATACAAACAACAAATGCACATATTCATTCATGTGTACATATAAGATTTATGCAAATATGAGAAACTATTTGATGTCTGTTCAAGTTTTATAGTTCCAGTTCTCTGTTCTAACGTCACATGTTGACAGTTGTTTCTTCATGATTCATATCACATTTTAGTACTTGTCAATAATGTGTATATAATCATATTTCAAGGAACTGAAAAGCCTGACTACATTCTTAAAAATCTAGGTCAAACCAGTCATCAAATTGCTGAAACAAACGCTAGTTGGAACAGGTGTGTTACTTGTTACAGCGGTTTCATTGATCATTTTTGCCACACCAGTAGAAGACTTCATCCAAAACACTTTTCTGAAAAAAGAGAATGTTGCAGCTACAAAGACCGGTGTTTATATCAGGTACATTATAACAGAACATTTACTTTTTAAATGTATAGGATACTACTGCATGAATTAGAGGATCGAATATAATGAAAATTAATTTCACAGCAAAGAGGAGCTCCTAAGATTACCACTGGGTGTGAAGGCCGACGATGATTTAGCAGCAGCTGCTGCTGAAGCTGCTGACGGAAGGCCAGTCTACTGCAGGGACAGGTACTATCGTGCTTTGGCAGGAGGGCAATACTGCAAGTGGGAGGACCTGCTCAAGTAATCAGAAAAAGCACAGAAGCAAATATTCATATTATACACCTATGTTCAATTGTGTGAAGATCATACAGATGTATATTGCGATTTTGAGATGCTAGTTGGAGAGAGCTGAAAGAAAGACTGCAAAAGGCATAGAAGTTGAAGAAATGAAGAAAGGTTATATTGATGGGAAGACTAATATTAGCATGCAACTAGAATGCTCTGTCATTTCTATGGACGTATATATAGTATTAAAAGTATAAACAGGAATCGCCACCTCTCAAGTATGTCTTGCTTACATTACGAGATACTTGGATCGCATGATTTTACAAATACAAACTACAGGAAACCAGAAAAAACCGTGCAACCCATTTATCACATAGAAGTACTTCCTTCTTCCACATAAACTAGCCTCCAACAACAGCAGCAGTTGCATGGACAGACAGAACTAGATATACTTTTCTTTCAGATCTCTTCTTTTTTGGTGTTATCACTAAATGTCCAAAGGAATGAAAACTTCAAATGATTGGCATAGAAGCAGACACAACATGCATGATGATGCTTGCAACTAACTTGAAGTACGTCACATTTATTAAGCAAATGCCAGAAGCATTTTTGATGGGTTCCCTTAACAACTATCATCGTCCAGAAATATAGGTATAACACATCGGATGGCTCTTCCTTAGTTCCCTACCTCCACTGTACATATAGATATTCTTGACCATGACCAGCATAGCTGAAGAACATTCTCAAGTTCTCCAAATGTGATAGCCAATTTTGCAGAAGACATGTAATCCACTGGACAATATTTAGCCACACAGTGCTGGATATGCATCTGCCAAGCCAGAAATCACATGTGCATTCCTTCATACATAAGTTTTTTGCACCAATTGTATATTTCAGATATTTTTCCTTCAACCATATCTCTAATCGTTTGTTTTTTTCTCTTGGCGTCTTCTATATCTAAAGTTCGGTAGGCAAGAGCTAGCAAGTAAATAGCTGGATGAACCCTCCTGCACGTCACATAAATTTAACAAGTATAGTCTAATGTTCCAACAGCAAATTTTCTGATACATACAAGCATGCCCTGAAATCCCTTTAGAAGTATCATTTACTCCATTTCAGAAATAGAAAATACAATTTGAATTTGAATAATGATTGCTTTTCAACTTCAAAGTAGTGACTTTTTAAGTTTCTGGGAAAACAAAAATAACCATATTATTTTTTTTTATAAAAAAGTGCTACAAATGAAAGATTGTTAGTTGCAAAATAGTAACATAATTTTTCATAGTAAGTGCTACAAATGAAAGATTGTTGGTTACAAATTAGTAACATCATCCACATGCATTTTATTTGCAAGGTATAGATGACCAGCATAACTACCTGGTGAACTAGATGCTTTTAGAGGATATGTGATCCAAGCATGGTGCAAACTTAGCTCAGGTTTAAAATATGTTGTGTATTTTCAGTGAATTTTCTTCTTCTTGATTAGGAAAATGTTTGTAATTCCTTTTAAGAATTCAAACCGTGAAAATGCTGCAATTAGAAAGTCCAACTTTTAGTGAAGTTTCCAACATAAACCGTAAATAGTTGGATTTTGCAATCAATTTCTCCAGATTAAAACACAGGAGTAGCACTTACAATTCTTGACCCTGTTTAGGACCTCACAATCAAGCATGCTTACAAGCACATGAGACGGTACACATCTGCTTGGTAGATATATATGCTTTTTGGCAGTTGGGAAATTGCACATATATGTGCTTGTAAGCAGAACTGCAGAAGCATGTTGATTGGTGCTCCCCTTATTAATGGGTGCAAATTTTTAGAAGTGATTATAGAAGTTGCCCATTCTGTTATGGTGCTTCTATTAATGTGCTTAAAAATCAAAAGGAATTGGGAGACTGTATTATTAGGAACTACCTTCCAGAAGGTTCAGTTAAGTCAACACCATCCCAATACCTCTGAGATGGTACAGTCTTTCCTTTCTTATCCCTCCCATATGTCTCAACATACCAACCTCCAATGTCATGCAAGCCAGAACGAGGCTCAAATAACCAGTACCTGTCATTGAAAAAATCGAAGCGGAAAAACCATAAGGTGGTTGGGAGAAACTTTACATTCATAGAAGAATTAGTAGGCCCTGTATTCTAGCAGGCAATGTCATCGAACTAAAAATACCTGTACATAACACAAAAGGTAGTCTTACCAAATAAAGGTATTGGATTCAACTTTTGATAAAAATAAATAAAACAAAGGATACTTATACATGGGTTCACGGTCAGGATCACATAGGTTTGCACTTTGCACACAGGATCTTTGATCAATGTACAAACAAATTGCATTGTAAGACAAATATAATTGAGCCACCAACAAGACAAACACGCGCTTACAAAAATACTTACATCCAGGGGGGAGGGGGTTGTCTGCATATATGAGAGAGAGGAGGCATGTAAAGCAGAAAAAGGTTTACATGTTGCTATCTTGAAAACTGGATTAGCTCTTATTTATGCAAGGGAAATAAAAGAAAACCAAAGACTTGAGGTGTTTCTGGGCTCCTTTTGGTCCACTAGCCTCTGGTGGATGAATCTACTTAATCATCGTATACATTCATGTAGCAGTTTTATTGCTGCGTTTGTGTGTGGTGTCTCATCAAATAATGAAAACAGGAGTATTATATAAAGTGCCTAAGCTGAGGCTCCATATCAGACTTACCCTCCAATCAGAATGTAAACCCAACTTGGATCTAGAATCGTATAAGGGTATAATAAGAGTGCTAATTTTCTTGTTACTTGTTCCATTTAATTTTTGTCAACTAAATGAACAGGTTTATATACAAACATAACCATTTACCTTCTCCTTAAACTTCCCAACTAATATACAAATGTAGTCTAGAATCCATTCAAAAACCAATTAAAAAAAACTGTCTTTCGTTATATCCAGGCAAAAAAAGTCCAATTTAAGATGGCCTGGTTAGCATATTGAATACCCACATGTAAATATTTATGAATTGCATGAGTTAGTAAATCCAAAACAGATCCATTAATAAGCATTCAGGGAAAGATCAAGATATGAGCCTTACTTGCTTGGTGGTAACCGAGCTCTAGTGCATCTACACTCACAAACAGAAGCCTCATCTCCCAGTTGATACCAGTGCATATGTTTCACCTGATAAGAATTTTAGACCAATCTATAAACTTCAGTGGAGAAAAACCGTGCAAAGATTAAAACTGGGCCTTTGCTCTCTATAGTGTGTATATGTGTGTCTGCATGTGTACTTGCAGGAGCGTAGACACAGACTAAACAAAAAAGAGGAAGAAAGGAAAGGAAAATGTAAAAACTAGCCATGATGCACACCAGCAGTGTCCGATGCTTCATAACCACGTGAGTCTTTATACCAGAATTATTGTGGACGAAGCAAGACCCTTCTTCGGCACTGGTCCCTAATCCAGTTATGGTTCCTAAGAGCATCCTGGATGCAGCTGCATCTTCCTCAGAATATTTATTGAACTCAGCACCTGAAAGCATATGGTCTTCATGCAGATTGAGATAAACATGTATACGATCTTGACAATCTTCATTTGACATGCCAATGGCGGAACTCTTTGGTGGGACTCTATTCGCCACAGCAACAAGTTTTCCGGATACATGCAACTCTAGATCTTTGTATGCATCACATGTGTGGTAACCACAAGTTCTGACTTGCTTCTGACAGCTTCCAACAGAAGTTTCATCAGAACTAATTTGAGTCCCGTAATCATGATCAGTGTAGCTCACCTCCAAACTTGCACTTTGGTGTGATGGCAGTTGTTCATTGAAGGCATGTGATAATTCAGGAACCTTTTTAGCTATGCATACCTTCCCAAAAAGATCCCTCCCAGAAACCAGATGCAGTACCTCTAGAGTTCCAGGCACAGACCTTTCATCAGCTTCAAAACAATCAGGAAGGAAGTCCATTGACTGAATCAAAGGGCCATAATATGCTGCATGTATGGCAGAGTAAAAATCATTTTCAAGTATATCAAAGTAGCCAGTTCCATCCACCATCCTTTTCTCTGATACAATATCATTTATGGCATATCTATACCATTTTAACCATTCAACGACTTCCATCTGCTTCTCTGTTGCTTCATAGGATTCATATGTGTACATTGCCAAACCTTGTCTTGAGGGTTTCCGGAAAGCTAATTTTTGAGATGATAGATACCTATCATAGTGAGTTCTCTTTTCAGTATCTGACAGTATCTGCATTTAAATTACTCAGAACGATCAAACTCCTTTTCATCCTTAACACCCGTGAACATTATTTCTACGAACTTAGCACACCAAATCTTAGCATCAAGGAAGCTCATTATAACAAGGTAGCAGATTTGTGTTCGGATGATATATCACAACACATGAAAACTAAAACATTATTATGAAATCTGATATTTTCAAGGTTGGCTTTTTCTGAAAACAAAAAGTTGTCAAGTTTTTTACTTGGCTAAAATCAACAATCCCCAATCTCATAGTTGTTGCACTCCCAAGATGATACGACAATGTAGTAGGCATGCCAAAATGTTGATCATACTATATAGAAAAAGTATGAATCATGGAGAGCTATTAGCATAACACTACACCGTGTCTACTTATAAAATGATTTCTTTTTCATTACTACATGAATTATACATCCACTAAATCTCTCATCTTACATCCATTTACATCCTTTCTAGTTCTACTTAAATACTTTGGACTTCAATCCAAGAAATAGCATATTTGCATGTGTGTCGAGACTTCCGTTACCCGTTACTAACACTCATAATTACAAAGCAACCTTGGTACATCAGAGTTGCCACTAGATCCAAGAAACTGTTGACTATGTTGCACTTTTCAAAGATTATTTGAGCACTTCCAGGTTTCTGGTAGATATTTGAGTTCACTTTTGCTTCTAACAATTTTTGGTGTATAGTTCTGTAACTTTTTGCTTCCAACAGTTCTTCATGTTTAGGCTTGGTATACTTTTCTATACACATAACATTTCTGCATAGCAATTTACTGTTTGGTTCTGATCCTAAGTTATGGTATAAATAAGTGAGCATGAATTTAAACTATCATTGTCTTCATTATCTAGTTATAGACTTATCGTAGGCTAGTAGCACAATAATTTACCATAGCACCTGGATACAGTTTCCTTACCCCTTTAAACAATGACTTGTGAAAAAAATATCCATCTATACAATGGGATGATCAGTCCTCCTGTTTTTAGTACCATATGTAGAATGTCTAATTACATATACATTATAACTAGAATCTCAATTTTATGCATACTTGAATCTTGTTTTGCCTCTTAAAACACTTTCCTAGTGATTAGTGATCAAGTTCTACGGAGATTTGAAATTTATACAAGTTCTCTCTCCCCCTAGATTTTATTCCATTGTAATACAATAACATAGAAATAAGCAATCAAATTCCTGTGAAAAGCACAAATAGAACAAACACGTAACGAGAATTATCACTCAAAACATTTTCACACCTCATAAGCCGCGTGAATTTGCACGAATCGGTTGGAATTATAAAATCCATCGGCCGATTGAGAAATATCGGGATGAGTTTCCTTCGCCAATTTCCGAAAAGAAGCTTTGATTTCTGCAAAAGTACAAGACTCAGAAACCCCTAGGAGGTCGTAAGCGTTCCTACCGGACAATTCCGGCGGCTCCACCGACTCCGCGCTAGTGCTCATCGGCCGATTATTACTGAATCCGGTGATGTTGTGATACATGTGCAGCGGAGATGAAATAAATGAATGATAGCGGTGCCGGTGGTGGTGGTGACGACGGCATATGCTGAGGAAAGTAGAGTAGGCGCCGTGGACCGCCATTTTTAACGTCTGTTTCTACCGGTTTTGGGGCAGCGGCCCAAACAGGTGAGTTTGCTCCCCAAAGTTTCAACCATGGCCCCTCAATTTTGAAATATTGATGCAATTTTTTGGAAAATATGATTTTTCACCATTTTGAAAAGTCAACAACTCAACTCTTGACATATATCATATAATATACATGTGCGATGCAGCAGTAAAGAACGAACAATTAATGTTACTTCCTTATAGACATGTCATCAACAATCAACCATGACTTAAGAATCACAACTTATGAAACTCTAAACCCATAAAGATATTCAATAATTAGTTTATATTACAATTATTAACGAAAAAAGTTATAATGATATAATTTATAATAAGAATGAAACGTATTTTACGATTATGTATTTTTAATGTGCTAACGGTGGAAAAAAAATAAAACGTAGGGATAGAAAACAAATTATTTCATAGATATTCATGATATTTAATAGTACGGTTAAATTAAAAAATATTCAATATTAGACTCGTTTTGAAGGTATTAACAAGACGATTATAATGATATAATTTGTAAAAAAAGAAACGTATTTTTTCATTGCATTTTTGTTCATATACGATTATTTGTGTTAATATGATAAATTGATAATGGTGTAAAGTGAAAAATGAAAAATGAAAAAACAAGGGATGTAAAGTAAATTAAATAAGTAAGTGTAAGAGTGGTAAATGTAACATTATACAAGAAACTACTTTATACAAATAAGCGTTTTAGAATCTTTATAATATATTAGAGATAGTAGAGATAAAATAAAGAGTAAAGTTCAATTTTGGTGCCTAATGCTTGTAATTTTTAGTTGATATCGTCCCTAAACTTTAAAAAACTTGGATTTGATCCTTTGTGTTTTTAATTTTTAACGGTTTTCGTTCTTCTGTCTATGGTCGTTGACCTTTTCTTTTAAGTCCAGTTAAATGAAAGGTATTTTAGTCATTTTTATGTTTTTTTAATTTTATATTCTGGAGCATGATATATTTTCGGGGCATGATATATTTTGGAGTAAGTCCAAATTATTTCATTATTTGGGGTTAGAAATATATAGATTTGGTATTTTTCTAACAGTCAAATGCCGCCACTGTCACGGCTTTCAGCTTGAATTTCGCAATGATCAACCGTAATTGACGAAACTCATGCTACTCAGAAGGCATAAAGGATCGAACATATCCATATAAAAATCACCAAGTTTAGTTTAAAATTCACCTAAAATGTGATATTTTTTCTTCAAATGAGCTCTAGTTCACTACGAAACCAATTTCTCCCTCGTTTCTCGATGATTTCTCGCAAATCCAAAGAGATTTTCTACTTTTGTTCCCCACTCGAAGGTGCCCCTTCTGCCTTTATCCCCCCCCCCCCCAAAAAAAAAAAAAAAGCTATAATGAGCGTCAATTTATGGGCTCAACTATTGTAACGGGAACGGGTTCTCAAAATTCAAAAGTTTTGTCTTTTGCCAAAGCATGCCCTTCTAACTTTGGTCGTTAAAGTTTCGTTTGGCAAACTAGTTGGTTAAATAATTATGTGTCAGGATCTAATTCTTAACAAGAATAATGAACTCAGAAACAATATTAAAGAAGTTTGCGGAATAACACTTTAATATTCAGAATATCAATGAAACAGTGAATATGAATCTCAACTTGTAACCTTTATTAAATGATTCAAAGCTACAAGATTTCACACACAACCTCAATATTGATGAACAAGCTCACCAATACGAATTCTACTTCTCTAGAATTAGAGTTCTAAACCTTGAGGTTGATTCTCTCTATGAAAGCAAAAACTCAGAATTATGTCTCTTGATATTCTAAACTATTCTCAATAATTCTATACATATACTAAAGATAAAAGATAATTACAAATTATAAAAGATCTTCAGTATAATCTTCTATAGTTATCTCCAAGCTTTCCATGATTATCTTTAGTCTTGATCTACACGTATCTTGATTATCTCTTAAGCAACATTAAGTTGTAGCAGTATTAACACTCTGAGCAGTATTAATCTTCTTCAGCAGTAGTAACTGTGCTCAGCAGTATTAACTTTGATCTGGCAGTACTAACTTCAGCAGTACTAACATTGCTTAGCAGTAGTAACTTCATCAAGCAGTAGTAATCTTGGTTAGCAGTATTAACCATACTTGTAATTCTGAATTCCCAACAATCTCCCCCTAACTTGACTTTTAGGAAGAGAAGTCAAGTTCTTCATATGCTCCCAAAACTCCATTATTCATAGCCCTGTATCAGCATTCAACCCCAAACTTTGATTAATTGTTCTTTGGATCAAATACCTTGCCATTTCTGAATCTGGTGCACAACCAAGCTTTTTCTTCAACATGGCATGCAACTTCAATCTGCTGTGGTTGTAAACTCTATCCACTAGGAAGTATTCTATGTGATTTATATCCATAGTTAGTGCATATACTCCACTAGTTTCATATAGAGTCCAGTTGTTAACTGTTTGAAACACATTTCTGATAATATCCTTCACTTCTTCTGGCTTGAACAACATACATAGATACTCCATCACAAGTTTTGTGATTGATATCCCTGGAGCTTTCAGTTGATCAGCATACAATTCCATTCCTACTTCAAACATCTCCTCTAGATCAGATCTGGAACATGTTCTGACAATCTTGGCCCAAGTATGATATACTTCATACTTCTCATCTTTCCTCTTGAGCCTGATATACTCTTTTCCATCAACTTCCAGTGTATCCCAGTGAATGATCTCTGGAGGTTTAACACCAACAGGTTCAGCTAATATAGGTTCAGGTACTTTGTCCATCACTACCATGTACAGATTCACATCAGCAGTACTTGATGGTTCTTCCTATTCAAAAGTCTTAGATGTTCCTTCTTCTTCAGCTTCTTTCTGTTCTTTTTCAGCTTCTTCTACTCTAGGTTTCTTGGCTAGTTTTCTTCTTGCCATCATTTTAGTTATTTTTAGCTTCCTCAAACTATCACCTAGAGTAGCTTCCTTCCTTGATGTTTCTTGCTCATCAGGGAAGGGTTTCTGAATTAGAAGATCATGTCTTTCTTTCATCTTCTTTTCTACTTCAACTCTTGCTCTGTCATTTCCTTGTAATTTGGTCATCTCAGCTTCATACAAACCTTTGATTTGTTCAAAAGACATCTTTGTGAACATTTCCTTTTTAACTCCCACGGCACCTTTGAGAAAAGTAATCATCTTGTTTCTATCTTGAGTGCCAAGGAAGGTCTGTGAAGGTTGTCTCTTCTTTGCACCCATTCTAATCATTCCATGCTTCTTTAGAGTTGTAGCTTTCTTCTTTGCTATTTTTGTTGCAAGACTCTTTTGATAAGCTTCATTAAGTTCTGCAACCAAAGCTTTTGCCATCTCCCTGTCTTTTTCCACTTGAACCTTTTCTTCTTGCTCAAGTTCAGCCTGAATCTTTTTGGCCAATGCTTCATCTGACTCAACCAACTTTTGCTTTTTAATTGGTTGATCAGATTCCACCATCTTAGCTTTTTGCCTTTGTCCTTGCTTATTACTTTATCAGCACTAACTTTCTTGATAACTTCAACATTGTCTTTGATGACAACTCCTTTGGTCTTTGAAGTGACCTTAGGAGTATCATGTTTAGCTTTGATTAATGCTTCAGCTGTCTCAAGTTCTTCCACATTGCTGCTAAGAAGGTCTGTTAATACCTCTTGGACCATTTCTGCTGCTTCATTCAATTTAGCAGTATTAACAGTTTCTGCTGCTTTGCTTGTTTCAGCAACATTAACTGTTACTGTTGCTTGTTCTGTTTCAGATGCTTGTACAAATTCTGATTCTGTTTCTACTACTTGCTCCCCCTCAAAATCAAATTTCTCCCCCTGATCTTTAGCATCTTCCATGTTTACATCAGCTTCTGACTCCCCCTTTTTGGGAGCATCATCCACTGGTGTCCTTCTTCTGAGCACAAACTGTTTCCTTTTCTTTTTCTGGACCAATCTCTTCACCATTTTCTTCAAGTTGGTAATCTGTACTTGTTGAGACAGAATTACCATTTTCAGCTCTTCTATGTCTTTGCCTTGCTTGATTACATCCATATTAATGTTGCCCATTGTTTCCATCAATTCATTATAGTCATATATGTCCTCACCTTCTCCAGGAGTGTGACCCCCTTTTGAAGGATCATGGGATCTTTTAGTAGTGGAAGTCTTCTGCCTAGCAGAAGCACCCTCCACCCCCTTGGTTTCTTGGCCCCTGGGACCTTTGAATGATTGCTCATTCAAAGTTGCCATGGGGGAGGTCTTATTGATGTTACCACTGTCCTCCTCTGTGCTAGCAGGAGTAGTGGCAGCCTGCTCACCCATATGCTCAAACATCTTCTTAGTGAGAACCTCCTTGGGGTTGGGAGACACCCATGTTGTTTCCCTATAGATATTCTCTAATGGAGAATTCTCCATCAGAGGGCTTAAAGGTTTTGAGGGTGAAGGTACAAGAAAGAAAGGAGCCTTCTTTACCTTTTTCCTGATGTAAGTATTGGTGATTGGAGAAGTTGGTTTTTGAATAAGGGACTGAGGGATTGATATGCTTATTGAAGGTTGGGATTGGCTTTCAGTGGGATGGTCTAATGAGGGCCTTGACCCTGAAGCCATACCTTCTTCATTGTGGGACACCACCATCATTGTAGAGAACAATGGGGTGTCAACTCCTTCCGAGTCCAATGGAGATCTCTTCATATTTGAAAAGACCTTACCTTTGGGGATTTTGGGTACATATACCTCATCAAAGTGAGGCATATCCGTCAATTCATTGGTTATAACTACCTGTACAAATCTTGGGTACATATAAAAACTCTTTTTGTTTCCCAAGTTTGACACAAGGTCATTGAAAATCATTTTAGAAAAATTGTACTTTCTGGTAGTGGCCAAGCAGACCAAAGCATAAGCAATGGTACTACTGAACTCACTCCAGCCAGTAGTCTTTTTGGAAATACAATGCATAAGGGTATGAACAAGAAAACGCCATTGGGTATAAAATTTAGCTTTTGAGAATTTGAAACCACCCAATTGACCTCCATACCCCATTCTTGAAAGAGTGGAGAACAAGTCCTCATTAGGAATAGAGGTAATACCTACAACATCGTCTAGTCGTAGACAGATGCGAATCACCTCTTCAGAAACTGACAAGGGTTTGTCACACACCCTTGTCTTGATTAACTGCACACCATTTTCTGTAACTGCAGTGGCATTCGCCCAAAATTGTCTCTGGTGCTCTATGTAGATTGTTGGAGACACTGTAAGAGCATAAACGATATGGCTGAAATCCATCAGCCTGCTTCGGCTTTTGTAGCATTGCAATCTCATTATGTTCATCAATGAACGTCATAGCTGCCATCAAGCTTGAGTATTCTGGACTGAAACACTTGGTGCTTGAGAGAAAAAGGGTTAGAGAGCAGATGAATAGTAATCAAAGAGTCGTTATGAACTTTTAGGCGGGCAAAAAGGGTATTTATACGATTCAGGACATAAGCAGTATTAACCACTAGCAGTATTAACTAACTAGCAGTATTAACTGAGAGCAGTATTAATTACTAGCAGTATTAACTAACTAGCAGTATTAACTAACTAGCAGTATTAACTAAGAGCAGTATTAACCACTAGCAGTATTAACGGAGAGCAGTATTAACCACTAGAAGTATTAACTAACTAGCAGTATTAACGGAGAGCAGTATTAACCACTAACAGTATTAACTAACTAGCAGTATTAACTGAGAGCAGTATTAACCACTAGCAATATTAAGACTGCACTGGCAGTATTAACTATACTTACACTCTTGAAGCTTGGGTTGGTCTTGAACAAGGCAATATACTTCCTGAGAAAGATGATTAGTAACAACAAAAACAACCAAATAACAGGTATACAATCATTTTTTAAACATGAGCTCATTCAGAGTTGATCATTCCCACACTTGTGACCAAGAAAGTGAATCTACCCACATCAAAAGCTTTAGTGAATAGATCAGCAAACTGGTTGTCAGTATGAACTTTAGCAACTTGAATAAGCTTCTTTTCATTACAATCTCTAATAAAGTGATACCTGATCTCAATGTGCTTTGTTTTGGAGTGCTTGACTGGATTGTTAACAATGCTTATAGCACTGCTATTGTCAATGAAGATTGGAGTGTGAAGAAAGGTTACCCCATAGTCCAGCATTTGATTCTGAATCCATAGAACCTGAGAGCAGCAACTTGCAGCAGCAATGTACTCAGCTTCTGTTGTAGATAAGGACACTGTGGTTTGCTTCTTACACTGCTAAGATACTAGTCTTGCACCCAAAAGTTGACATCCCCCTGAAGTAGACTTTCTGTCCATATTAGCACCTCCCAAGTCACTATCTGAATATTCATACGGATACCAAAGACCTAATCTAGGTTGCCCTCTTAAGTATCTGAAAATCCTCTTAACAGCTTGAAGATGTGATTGCTTTGGCTTGACTTGGAATCTGGCACAAACACATACTGGAAACATAATATCTGGTCTTGAGGCTGTGAGATACATGAGAGATCCAATCATTGATCTATAAAGATGGACATCAACATCCTCCCCCTCAAGATCAGCAGTGATCTGTTTGTGTGTTTCCATTGGTGTGCTTGCTGGCTTTGAGTCTGATAAACCATATTTGTCCAGGATGTCTTTCACATATTTTGATTGGCTTATGAAGATTCCATCTTTCTACTGTTTCACTTGAAGCCCAAGGAAGAAAGTAAGTTCACCCATTGAACTCATTTTAAAGCTCTTGTGCATCAACTCTTCAAAGTCTCTACACATCTGATCTTTTGTAGACCCAAAGATGATGTCATCTACATAGATCTGAACAAGTAGGATATCCTTCTTTCTTCTTTTGATGAAAATGGTTTTGTCAATTATACCTCTTTCAAACCCATTTTCCAAGAGATAGGTAGACAGAGTATCATACCATGCTCTTGGGGCTTGATGCAGACCATAGAGAGCTTTCTTCAGTTTGTATACTCTGTCAGGATATGATGGATTTTCAAATCCAGGGGGATGACAGACATATACTTCTTCATCAATAGTTCCATAAAGAAAGGCACTCTTTACATCCATCTGGTATACCTTGAACTGCATAAATGAAGCATAGGCTAGAAATAGCCTAATTGCCTCTACCCTTGCAACTGGAGCAAAAACTTCATCATAGTCTATGCCTTCTTCCTGAGTGTACCCTTGAGCCACTAGCCTTGCTTTGTTTCTGATGACTATTCCTCTCTCATCCTTTTTATTCCTGAAAATCCACTTGGTGCCAATAGCTCTATGACCTTTTGGAAGGTCCACCAAGTCCCAAACATCTTGCAACTTAAACTGTAGCAACTCTTCTTGCATGGCTTCTATCCAACTGGAGTCTTTCATTGCATCATAAACCTTCTTAGGCTCAATCTGAGATAGAAAGCAAGAGAGTACTGTGTGTTGCTGTTCCTGCAGCTCTTGAAGTCTGCTTTGTTTCCTTGTTATCATAGGAGAAGAGATGTCTCCTATGACCAGCTCTGGAGGATGGTTCTTTTGAGTTATAGTCTGATGACCAGGTTCTTCATTGATTCCCACATCTAGATTGGAATCATTTAAGTCAGCTGAGGGGATCACTTGTCAGGATCTAATTCTTAACAAGAATAATGAACTCAGAAACAATATTAAAGAAGTTTTTCGAATAACACTTTAA
This sequence comes from Arctium lappa, assembly GCA_023525745.1. NCBI lineage: Eukaryota > Viridiplantae > Streptophyta > Magnoliopsida > Asterales > Asteraceae > Arctium > Arctium lappa. The sequence continues at coordinate 51,767,388 of CM042064.1, forward strand.
TATTCAGAATATCAATGAAACAGTGAATATGAATCTCAACTTGTAACCTTTATTGAATGATTCAAAGAAACAAGATTTCACACACAACCTCAATATTGATGAACAAGCTCACCAATACGAATTCTACTTCTCTAGAATTAGGGTTCTAAACCTTGAGGTTGATTCTCTCTATGAAAGCAAAAACTCAGAATTATGTCTCTTGATATTCTAAACTATTCTCAATAATTCTATACATATACTAAAGATAAAAGATAATTACAAATTATAAAAGATCTTCAGTATAATCTTCCATAGTTATCTCCAAGCTTTCCATGGTTATCTTCAGTCTTGATCTACACGTATCTTGATTATCTCTTAAGCAGCATTAAGTTGTAGCAGTATTAACACTCTGAGCAGTATTAATCTTCTTCAGCAGTAGTAACTGTGCTCAGCAGTATTAACTTTGATCTGGCAGTACTAACTTCAGCAGTACTAACTACTAGCAGTACTAACATTGCTTAGCAGTAGTAACTTCATCAAGCAGTAGTAATCTTGGTTAGCAGTATTAACCATACTTGTAATTCTGAATTCCCAACATTATGAAAAATGCAGAATGACTAAAAACAGCATGTTATAAAAGTAGTCAATTTTAGCATTTCATAATATATTAAAAACAAATCATTAATAATATAATATATTAATTAATACAAACCATACGGACCTTCTACGGTAAATCTAAAAGATAAGCTAACTTCTGTTTGCCAAACCCCTAAACGTTATTTTCAAAACATAACAACTTTGGCCCTTTTACTTTTCCTAATTATTAGTTGGATACATTCTTTGAGATTGTCATATTCGTACCAAATCAAATCTACCAACGCATGCCATTTGGTACCAACTTAAACCGGGTAGTACTACAATAAAAGATTGTAAACTTGATTGGTACACAGTATGAAAAATCCTATATTACGGTACTATCGTACAATGTTTGTATTAATTTTTGAAAATATCGACTTATGAACATTGCAACTTCAACCTGTGTTGTTTGACTAATGAATATTTACCTGACTTTAATTTTTGTAATATTGGTAGAAAACCAATACCAACATGTAGCACCCAAAAAAAACTTGATAGCAAGTATAACCGATCACGATATAGGATTTTATGTATAACTGATTAGTATTGTATAAAAAGGAAAATACGGTACGATACCATTTTTAACCTTAAATATAATAAGATAGTAATAATAACTATATATAAATTTCAATGACACCTCATTTTTTATATATAAAATTGTGTCAATAATTATCAAAAATAAATATGCATTTAAAAATTACCATGTGGAATCTTTAGTAGGAGCTCACATGTCAACAATTTACAAGATTCCAAATTATAAAAATGGCATGGCATAGGTCATTATCAAATTTATTTTTGTTTTATTGGTGAATTTAAATTTAAATTAATATTAAATAAATAATGACGCGTTTATATGCGGTGTATATATATATATATAAATTATAAGATCATAATTATAAGAAGGAAGTTATTTCATTTTCAAAAAATATATCTATACTATATTATAAAGATGACATAAAAAACTCTTAAAAACAAGTCTTAAAACTTAATATACAGCTATTTAATGCTAATTACTTAAAAAACAACCATTAAAGCTGTATATACTACACTTAATGTTATTTATTAATTTTCAATCATTATCTCTAATCATTTTAACTCTCCTAAAATCATTTCCCAATTTAACTCCCCTAAAATATCTATCAGCATAATTAAATATAGAATAAAAATCAAATTTTAAATATAAAAATATAAAATATAATTAAAAAAATCTAACAATTTTAACTCTCCTAAAATCATTTCTCAATTTAACTTTCCTAAAATAACTTTCAGCATAATTAAATATAGAATAAAAATCAAATTTTAAATATAAAAATATAAAATATAATTAAAAAAATCTAACAGAATATTTTATAAAAAAATTATATTATTAAACCAAAATAAATTACATTATATTATTAAGTATAAATTAAATAAATTTATATAAAAAAATCATTATCAATCTCTTACAACCAACCAAAATCGTAATGTAAATCGACAAAAAATATAAAATAAAATAAAACGTTAAAATCGTGATGTATCTAGCGGTATTGCGCGAGTACACTTCTAGTATGTAATTATGTATGATTAAAATAGAGTAAAGTCCAAGTCTAATTAATGAATTATTAAAAGTTGTCTTTGTTTTTATTTATTTTCTTTTATAGTTGAAGTTTGTTTCTGATCTTATTTTTTGTCTCAATTTTCAATTACTAATTTTTATTTGTATTTATTTAGTTTTGTAAAAGAAATACCAAAATTGTCCCTTACATATTTATATTCACGTATTGTCATTAATTTGTTCAGGAGGATATGTCATATGATGATGATCTATATGCAATGCACACCTCGTCAATCCTCACATATAAATCTTGCTTTCAAAGTACGAGAATTCGACGACCAATAGAATCACTCTTTGCTTTCCAGGCTTGGTATAATTGGCAATTTGATTCCAACATTCAACTAATGGCTATACAACAATTTGCTCATGTGAGTCTACAGTGACCAAATATGTTAGAATAATAGCAGTCGGAAAACAATTTGATGGTGATTTATGTTAAATAACTTGATTGGACCTAAATGAACATGATGATTATAAGAACTAATATGTGCAATTGATAAAACAAATTAATTTAATATGTAATTCTTCAACCAATATGTGATGTAGATAATTAGATATTAATCATTTATGTTGATTAAGCTAAATAGAGTGAAAAGGAACCGATGAATATTGCTATGTGGAACATATAAAACAAAGTACAACTACAAACATTTTAGGTTTTGCTACACAGACGCTAAGATAACATATTTCAAGCATTATTGTAATATCCTAAAATTTCAAATACTGCAAATAGTGTCAAAAAGCAGTCCAATATCAAATACTAGTACCACAGTAGAAATACTACCTCAAATTACATTAAAAAATATTGTAAAAGTTTTCAATCCTAACAATTATAACATCAAATTACAAAGTCATGTCTTGATTTGCAATTCAGCTTCAACAAAGTCTTGATCTATAAGCTATCTTCTTTTCATACTGCTCCTTTAGAAATTATGCAACTCAGGCTGGTATTGAACTAGCAAGAGCAATACTTAAGGAAGATAGCTTGTGGATCAAGACTTGTTGAAGTTGAACTGCAAATCAAGGCACAATTCTTAGTTTGATGTTGATATGTTTGTCGGAAATTAAGATTTAATCAATATTTCATTTATGAAGTTTGAGGTAGTATTTTTGCGACAATCTTAGTATTTGGCCTGGAGATGCTTTTTGATAATAAATTGAAGTATTTGAAATTTTAGAATGTTACATTATTTTAGAATACGTGTAGTCCCTGAAGTACAATGGATAATATTGAATTATCACAAAGCATTTTTGTGGCCATGATCTTCCATCACTTAGATTTATAAGATCATCTTGTGAATTCGGTCCTCAATACTATCTTGTATGTACTCAACTTTTGTAGTTTCTTTTCCTTACCTTGCGGCTCCGACTTTCACATGGTGCATGATTATTGTACAAAATCATTACATCATGCCACTGTAAGACATTTCTTTCTTTTCACTTCACATCAGGGGCAGACCAAGTTCATTAAATGCGGTGGCACAAGCTACAGAGACGTTCCTCTGTCATAAGCTTTTAAAAAAATAGTCTTTTGAAAAGTGCAACAATATTGTAATATTGGGTGCCACTATATGTATTTTGAAATTACAATAATAACACAATTTTTTTGGTAGAGTTGGTTTGAATGACTTTTCTCCCATCCGATACATAGGTTTGAATCTAATTTTAATAATATTCTTAGTTTTTAGTTGTTAATTTCAAGTTTATTATGTTTCTGGAAAAAAAAATTGCGATAAAAGACTTGAACACAAGACCTTATATACGAAAAGTAAGTAAGTAACAAATCAATGATTATTTCCATAGCTTCATTTTTTATAGTCAAATGGTGTCACCACTCGAAAAAATTCATAGGCCTGTTTCTACTTCACATACTCTTCAAAGTTCTCGTAAACATTCTTAGAGAACTGCATTCATAAAATCACATGTTGATTATTGTTTACATATCTTTAATCTGTATACTATTCAACTCCAGACAACCATATATAAATTACATAAAATATGAAAACATATATTTCATGTATGAAAATGTGGTATCTACATATATATAAAATAATGATATGAATAATTGAGAGAAGCATATAGGGATGTGTTATAGATATATATCCATTCTTCCTTAGAGAGGTTGTTCAAGTTGCATGTGAATGTAGTTATTTTATTGCCAAAGTTGACCTCTAGGGTTACATAATAATTCAATCATAACACATGGTCCCAAGAAAACAAAGTTTTCAATTATATGTGGGCTTCAAAATAAAGTATGAAATACAAAGATTGTGGTGACAAAGCAAGAAGGATAAGTAGGGCATAATTAAGGGTTCATTGTCTTTTTTTATACTATATTTTTTGAGGTGGGGATATAAACAGGTCGGAAGATAGGTGACTAATTAAAATGGGATTTTATTGATCCATCATTATTTGAATTAGACGATCTAAATGATTGTAGCCATTTGAGTATAGATTTTCTTTATTTGTTTCGTTTTTTAGTTCATATTTTTTTATTTGATTCATTATAAATCAGGTATTTAACTAAAATGAGTCTATATTTTTAGATAAATGGATAAAAAATGCCGTCTTTAATTTTTTAAATAACCCATATATAGTTTGTAATTTCAAGTCTTTTAAAATATATTAATACGTTAATTTATTGATTATTTGAAAGAAAATTAACTTTAAAAATCGAAACTGGATAAATTTTAGACTGAAGATGTATACAAATCATTCTTTCAAAATTCATATTAAACACCATAATTTATTGCCTGTTAACTAAAAACTAATCTATATTCTAAATTACTTTCGTTAGTTGAGTATTTAACAACTACAAGTATTTTTTTTTTCTCATTCTAATACATGTCATATTGTTTATAGAAAACATATATCAACTTATTAAATGGATATTTTTAATTTGTTTGGTGTGCTTAATGTTTTACAAAATACCGATTGTCAATGCTTGTAAAAAGTTTTTTTCTTGTTTTCTTCTCCTAGACGGAAGCAAATAAACTAGATATATACATGTATAGGAGGCAAATCATATATATTTCGTCTAAAACTTAAAAGTCATGAAACCGAGTTTGTATGTATTATTTCATAGATGAAAAATCACATGTGAATATATAGTGTTCATATTGTTGTAAGATCTCACATTGGTTGGGGAGGGGAACGAAAGTTGTCTTATATGGGAATGGATACCTACTCTACCAGACGCGTTTTAAAACTGGGAGTCGGGGTGTGTGGACAAAGCGGACAATATCTGGTACGGTTGGCCTGAGATGTTACAAATGGTATCAGAGTCGGGAACCGGACTAATGTGACAGCGAGAACGCTGGGCTCCCAAGGGGGGTGGATTGTAAGATCTCACATTGGTTGGGGAGGGGAACGAAAGTTGCCTTATATGGGAATTGATACCTCCTCTACCAGACGCGTTTTAAAACCGTGAGTCCGGGTGTGTTGACAAAGCGAACAATATCTGGTACGTTTGGCCTGAGATGTTACAATTGTGTTGTTTAATAGATGGAACACCAATGAATATTATAAGTATAGAAAACCATAGAAATACGTTTATATATGAACATACACTCATCACACACAAGATCAAAACATGTGAAATAATATGAATCATAGCTTAAAATCATATACGTTAGATGGTTTTGGATGGTTTTCACATGTGGTTTTCCATAAATAAAACAACACATGTGAACATACAGTGTTATTTCATAGATGATGTTTTGTGTGTGAAAAAACACAAAAATACGTTTATACATGAAAAACACATCCGTACTCACTCACAAGAACAAAACGTGTTATTTTTCATAGCTTAAAATCAAACTCACTGGATGATTTTGGTTGATTTTCACGAGTTTGGTTTTCACATTTGTTTTTTCGTCAATGAAACAATACATGAATCTTTTTGATCTTGGGTATATATATAGTGAGAACTTCAAATGAGAATGTTACATATCATAAAAAGTTTAGAAGAGAAGGTTAAAGGAATATTCATATACGAATACCTAAAAAAAATTCATTTGAATATGCATATGTCAACCTGTATGAATCATATGTAACGTCGGTTCACATATGCATTTTTAAATAGATTTTCTCGATATTTGTTTAATAATTCATATACAAACCATTTAGTAAAATTTCTTATTTACATTTTTTCAGGATATTTAGCCTTTTGATTATATAATGAATAAATAATTGTAAGTAGGTCTAAAAATCATTATAAAAATTTTGCATTTATTATCATAATAATGGGGTAGGGTATGGGAAAAGAAACCCCTTAACTATATTGGTACCATTTTCAACCACCATTCCTTTTCTATATTATTTTTGACATCTATTTGCCTAAAAGAAAATGGGAAGTTTGTATTTAATATTAAATTTTGATGTAACAACAAAGTGGTGAAGTGGATAAATCGCAATAAATAGCGATATATTTTTATTTTATTTTAAATTTATGAATTATATGTTATTAAGTAATACTATACATAATATCTACTTATTTTTAAGATTTTTTATTTCTTGTTCAAAATTAATTAATAACAAAATATTTTCTTTGGTAAATATATTAATTCAATAAAATGTTTCTAGAAGCCCAAATCTTTTCTCTTATGCGCGTCAAAAGACGATTAAACTACAAGAGTAAACAAACAAAACACCTATTCCGATTATTGATGAAATAATTATTTTATTTAACTTTAATGTGATTTTTATTATTTTAATATTAACTTACTAATAATTAAATTAGACCGTGTAATTATTTCACCTAATCAAAAATATAAATATTTATTTTGTCCTATAAAAATGTTGATTTGTTTTTTGAGACCGGCTCATAAAACTATTTCAAATTAAACATATTTGGATAAAAATATGAAGACAACTTTAAGGGTCATTTACCATTGAGTCATATACCTTATCAGATTAACATAGCAAGGATTGTTCTATCTTACCCAATAAAAGGCAAGATAATAAAAAAGAGTCTTATCTGGTAAGTGATTATGAAGGCTCTTTCCGATTTTTTACTAGTAAGATTGTTACATACGATGTCATTCTAATGACCAAGAATTTTACTTGGTAAGGTTATTGACAGTAGTGACTCTTATTGGTAAGTGTTTTGGTAGTCTGTAGAAGGTCCCTTAAAATTAGATCCATTAAAATTGTTTTATATTATATTTTTCGTAATAGTAAAATATCAAACTTATTTATACTTGAAATGATTTTGTTGCATAAAAATGTAATTTTTTATTAATATTTTTTTTAAGGCAAAGGGAAAGGGACCACTACCGGGCTTCGGCATTGCCATCACCCAACAGGGTCTCGTTCCTATCATTAAAGGAAAGGTTGTTACAAGCATTGTTAATACAAGAATTAAGAAACTGGGACATGCTATCAAAAGAGACATTTCGGTCGAGATTACAAGTGTACCTAGCCATTAAATGAGCCGCTTTGTTTGCAAGACGGTTGATCCAATGAACGGAGATGTGATCTTTTGAGTTTAGAATGTGTCTAATGTCCTTGATAATATCTCCGAACTCCAAATTGTCAATGTTAGTGTCATAAATCGCTTCCATTACTATCTTGGCGTCGGATTCAAGGATGACATGACTATAGTTACGGCTAGAAATCCAACGAAGAGCTTCCTGAATAGCGATGGCTTCGCACTCTCTAGTGGATGGGAGAAAATAACACTGGGAGGCGAAAGCCGAGACGAAGGCTCCCGTGTTGTCGCTAAGGACGACACTAATACCCGCACGAGAATCCAAGACAAAGACCGCTACATCCACATTGCATTTAAGAAATCCATAACGAGGCGGTTGCCAAATAGTCGTGTGTGAAGGTTCGGGTAGACATGGAAGCCGACGAGTGGAGGACTTTGAAGTCATCCAATTCGACAAGGATTGCCTAGCACGATGAATCACCATAGATGGGTCACGTGGGCCATCGTTCCAATGAACGTCATTTCGACGAAACCAAGTGCTCCATAAAAGCATGAGAAAAAAGTCCCGAGACTGACTAGGGTTGTTATGGATGAACTTAAATATAAACTCATGGAAGGAATTAGACAACATAGCTAACTCCTCAACGTCATTCCCAAGACCAGCCTCTTGCAAAATTTGCCGAACCAAAGGGCAATCGACCAAAGCGTGCCAAACGTTTTTCACATAAAAGATTATACGATAACATTAATATATATATATATATAGTCAGGTTTATACAAAAATATTAATTAAATAAGAGAATACGAAAATGGTCGAATCACATGTGATTTTACGCTAAAATCACGTGTGATTAGCGTGACTTTGATTGCGACCTGAGGTCGTGGGTCAAGTCGCCCACTCACCCTTGCACTGACCGTGTTCCATAATCGCATGTAAAATCACATATGATCTGATCGTTTTCTTGTTCTCTTGACATTGTTTTTGTTTGATCATATCTATATATATACATACATACATACCCATATGTGTGTGTGAGAGAGAGATTAACGTGATGTATAATGTATGAAAATGATGGAATGCGGTTCTGAAATATAAAAAACCGACAATTTCTTTAAGACAACAATATCTGAGTTTTAATCAATTCTTTATCAAGTGTAGAGTGTTTATAGCCTCTTACCCTAGTAATGTTGCTTACCGGGTAAGAGAAGAGATAATATCTATCAACACCTTTTTTTTGGACAAAAACCGGCAACCCCAACTGGCCCACATCGGCTGCCAATTCCATTACGTGGGGGGCATATCTGACTCACTCAGCGGTTGTGGCTATGGGGGTGCCTCGGGCTCGAACCCGAGACCATTCGCTAAATATTGTCGACCGAAATACTTACCCTATAAGAGTGAAGATGCTCACTCATCCAATTACAACATTTTACCAGATTAAAGTTTACTTAATCTTTTTTTCAGTAAACGATCCCTTAATATAAGATTCGAGTTTATTGTTTCATATATACATTAAAACCGAAAGAAAAGCATTAGAAAACGAGAGTTGGTTGGGAAACGAGCATCGACATAAAAATGCAGAAAATCGCACACCTTTCACCCACCAACCCTTGCGTGCAATATTTATTACCCCCATTTGCATTTCCTCTCAACCCGTGACTCAATCCTTTTATATTTAATTACGTCCCAACCTTCACAAAAAAAAGTTATTAAGGGGCGTTTGGGATTGCTTATTTAAGGTGCTTATTAACTTATTGTGTTTTCAAACAGCAAATAAGTTGTTTTGAGTGTTTGGATTGAAAACTGCTTATGACTTTTCCACTCCGTTAATAAGCAGTTTTTGATAAGTCATTCTCAACTGACTTATTTGAAACTCCTTATTAACTTATTTAACCAAATTACATATTTGTCCTTCTTCCTATAAGTTAATAAGTACTTTACAAATACCGATAAGTTAATAAACACTTTTGCAAATAAGCATACGTTGTTTTAAATAAGCAATCCCAAACACCCCCTAAATCTTCAAACAAAGTTAACATAATTTTTTCAAATCTACATCAAGATATATATTAAGGTTTTTTTTTAAGGTTGAGAAATGAAAATGGCGGCCAATGAAAATGGGTATGGATTTTTATCTCCCTTATTTTAACCTGAATAAAATTATGGGTTAGAGGAGAAGAAATAAACTCATTATATTATATAAAATCAAACAGTTGCTTCATTCTTTATTAAAAAAAACAGTTTAGTGTAAGAAAGTGAAATGTACTTTCATTCCATCTAATATATTTTAAATTTTAAAAGATATACATTTAAAATTTCTCAGTTTAGAAAAATATCTATTTTAAAAACTGTATTTTACAATCACGTGAAAAATGTTAAGATTATTGACAATAATGTTTGATTTTTGAGTCTCCCCTCTTACATGTCACCAATAGGGGTGTAAACAAGCTGAGCCAAATTGAATAACAGGTTATTCAAGTTCGTCTCGAAAAAATAATACCAGCCTTGAGCTTGAATCTTTTTTGAATTATCAAGCTCGACCTCGATGCTTGTTTTTGGTCTCCAACTTGCGATTAATTAACATTTGTATTAGTTCAAGTTTGACAACTTTTATATTTTTATTGTACGATTTATGAACATATAAGCATGTTTAGCTAAAAAAAAATGTATGCTCGAATGGTTCGGCTTGGCTCGACTCGACTCGAAAAATCTAATTGAGTTTTCAAACGAGTCAACTCGAACATTAGTATCATGAAACTCGGCTCGTTAAAAACTCGATTCATTTATACCCATAATGATTTGTTCGAGTTTCTTTAAGCCTACTGAAAATTTTCTTGATTGTTTTCCAGGACCCCAAAGATATGCACAAATTAACCCAATCAAATAATTTTTTTTAATTGAAATAACTTTAAATTATATTTTTAAAACATGATTTCTAGTATAAGAAAAATAAAGATAAAAAAAGTAAAGAGACTGACAAGAGCAAAAGAATATTGTATTTATGGATATACCTCCTACACGACACTCGGACCATCACTTCTTTATATTTTTTTCTAAATTAACACCCGACAATAATTTGTTCTTTTATAAAACTTGTAGTTTAAGTAGAACTAAAACCTTATATATTTATGATATAGGGAGAATTCAAGCGTTAATAAGAAATTTTAATAATAATTGGGAAAAAGGAAAATGGGACCGAAGAGAAAAACGAGCACGAAAGATGCTCGGGATTTGGCATCAAAAAAGAGGCAAACATAAAGCACCAATTAAGTTCTCATCCACGTGACATACATTAATCCTACTTTCATTCTAATTCTTTGCTTTCCATATTAGATTTAATTTAATAATTATATTAGATAATAATTTAGGATTATTTAGTTTCCTTTTATTAGTTATTTAAATAGCTTCCTAGTTAGTTTATAATTAGGATAGTTTAATTTCCATAATTATTTCTTAGTTAGTTTAGCTATAAATAGGATAGTTAGGATTCATTGTTAATAAATTCAATCAAGTTATCAATCAATAAAGTTTAGTTTTTTAGAGAGTTTTCTCTTAATGTTGAGTTTTACGCATCGTAATTCTCAACCATTAAAGGGTTTAGACGCTTGTCGATCCTTCCGCAAACCTACGCTGCGTCAGTTGGTATCAGAGCAGGATTCGCCTGTCTTTTCACTAACAATTGCAGATAGACAGCCGACTACCAAAGCGGGTCTAGTAGAGATGAATGTGGCCTTATCCACATCACTTACTAATCTGACATCGGCTGTTAACAGGCTTCAACCTAACATCGTCAATGACAATCGTCGGAGAAGAGACAGGTTTGAAGGACCGGCTATGGCGCCGTGTAATGGCCACCATAACTGGGTTAATTTTTCAAGTTACGAATCCAAAGAATATAAGGAAGAAGAACCAGTGAACTTGAAAAGAAACGACCACAATAACCGAATAAAAGTGGACATTCCGTCTTTCTATGGAACCAAAGGAGTAGAAGAATTTTTAGATTGGCAAATCGAAGTCGACCGATTCTTTGATATTATGGATGTTCCCAAAGACATACAGGTAAAGTTGGTTGCTTTCCGTCTAAAGAGTGTCGCCGCTATTTGGTGGGATAAATTGATTGTGCAAAGACAACGACAACGAAAGAGACTGGTTCGATCTTGGAGGAGAATGAAACAGCTTATGATGGAACGATTCTTGCCGGAAAATTATGAACAGATCCTTAAGAAACTCCATCCCGAACCCGACAACGACAACTCTTGGAGAAAGGATACGCACGAAAATCAATCATGGTTTTGGGCGACAACAACTATGATCATATTATACCATCAGTTTCTACTCTCATTAAACAACCACCCATTCCGGAAAAACCACCCATTCCGGAAAAACCACCCATTCTGGAGGAGCCATCGAAACAAGACGATGAAGTTTTGCCGGACAAGTTTGAAGAGGAAGTCATCCCCGTCGTGACCGAGTCACAACAAGAAATTGTTATCGAGGCCAAAGTGTTGGAACTAGATCTCGGACCAGTCACCGAAGACACCGAAAGCAAGATAGTGGAAGACATTCTCGAGCCAATGAAAGCGTTGTCACAAGAAGTCAAGAACGGTGATTCCGAAGGTGTCACTTCAATTATTACCACACCCAAAGCTCCGGTTCAAACCGAAACAAATCCCGGTAAAGTTAATTTAATCCCTTACGCTTTTGAATTTGATAAAATATCGCTCGTATGGAGACAATCACGACAACCTCAGTGTGGATTTGAAGACCAACCAAAATTTTTGAATTTTGAAAACCGGGATGTGGATCCAATTATTTCGAAGAAAATAATGTTCTACGAGTCGGAGGAAGACGTTTTTCAAGTGAACTCGAGGACGAGTTCTTTTCAAGTGAGGGTGACTGATACAGGAAGAATTCAAGCGTTAATAAGAAATTTTAATAATAATTGGGAAAAAGGAAAATGGGACCGAAGAGAAAAACGAGCACGAAAGATGCTCGGGATTTGGCATAAAAAAAGAGGCAAACATAAAGCACCAATTAAGTTCTCATCCACGTGACATATATTAATCCTACTTTCATTCTAATTCTTTGCTTTCCATATTAGATTTAATTTAATAATTATATTAGATAATAATTTAGGATTATTTAGTTTCCTTTTATTAGTTATTTAAATAGCTTCCTAGTTAGTTTATAATTAGGATAGTTTAATTTCCATAATTATTTCTTAGTTAGTTTAGCTATAAATAGGATAGTTAGGATTCATTGTTAATAAATTCAATCAAGTTATCAATCAATAAAGTTTAGTTTTTTAGAGAGTTTTCTCTTAATTTTGAGTTTTACGCATCGTAATTCTCAACCATTAAAGGGTTTAGACGCTTGTCGATCCTTCCGCAAACCTACGTTGTGTCAATTTATTTTGGGTTAAACAGTATTTTTTTAAATATAAATTATCAAATGGTGAATTAATTAAATTTAGAGTAAGGTATTTGTCTCCAAACTCCATTTATTATGGTTCTGGTCTCCATAATATATATATATATATATATATATATATATATATATATTTTGTGGTAATCGTGGGTTTCCAGGTCAGCTTACGCACACCGACTAATCCCCGGGTGACCACGAATGGTCTGGAGTCATCGTAGGTGAACCTCCATGGCCACAATAGCTTTGGCAGTGCCTGGATTTGAACCCTGTGTAGATGAGATATTCTACTACATCCTCCAAAGGTTTTACCAGTATGCCACAACTCAAGTGGTTGGTCTCCATAATATTTGTTTTGTTGTGGTCACGGTTCATTTGATGTTGTTTTCTTTTGTTCCATTAAGTCCCTTTCTTCCCCCTTTATGTGTGGGGTGTTTTCGTCTTTTACATTTTTTTCCTAACTTTTTTATTATTATTTATTGATGATCAAAAACCAAAAACCCGAATGAAGCTTGAAGATTCTAGTTTTTCGATTTTTGTTGCTTTTGTTTTAGGGTTTGTCTGATTTTGGGGCTTAGAGTTTGTTTCTTGCTTTCATTCTCAGTATGAAGAATCTAGTTTGTTTTTGATTTATGGTTTTTTCTTGTTGATCCTGGTGATTAGTTGTTTGTTCGAAGAGCATGGATCCATTTATGTTGCTTTTAATTTCACCTGCTTATGATTAAGGGTTTTCTTTTTGTTTTAGATTTAGAGCTCAAGGCCTAAAATGTGCATAAACTGATATTTGATCATAGTTGATTTTTTTCTTTGTTTTTTATTTAGCTATAAGGTTTCGATTTAGATTTAAGATTTGTCTTCCTTTTTTTTACCTAGATGTAGGGTTTTTGATTTTAGGATTTTTGTATCTCAAAATTTTGTGAATGAATTTGTGTTCAATCTATGGGTTAAAAGAGCTTGATGTTCATTTGTTTGTTTATAACTATGTTAATGAATTTTTGTGTTGGAATGATTTGTGTCCAAGTTTATATTCTTCAATAATATGTGATAAATGTTTAACGTTTAAAGAAAATTTGGGTTGAAGACGAATTTGGTTTGGGGGTTTAAAAGGGCAAATACAAATTTGGTGTGTGAAGCACTCGAGGGGTTTAACAGGGTTAAAATAGACAACGTGAATGTTAGGGACCATGACCAGAACAAAATCAATACTACGGAACCAAAACTGTAATAAACGAACTTAAGAAGTATATTTCAAATATAAATTGAAAAAAAAAAGTATTTTTTTCTTGATACATAATTGTTATTTTTATTTAATTTATAGTATATTACTTACTTTGTGATTCCACTAACATAAAATATTGGATTAGCCTGTGTTTAAGAGTAGTGGTGTTGGTGGTGTTTAGGGACGTTGTTTAGGTATAGGAAATGCTTTGGGTGGATGCCGAAAATTGATCAAGGGCCTGTGGAAATAAATCCGATGAGTGGAGTGGAGTGGGGGTCCATTAATGTGTAAAAGACAAAAAAAATGAAGACAAAATAAGTGTATAAAACAAAAATACCGCTCACTTAAATGACATATAACGATGTTAGGACAAGTCGACCACTTTCAAAGTCGACCAAGTGTAAAAGACAAAACATGAAGACAAAATAAGGGTACAAAAAACAAAAATACCCCTCACTTAAGTGATATATAATGATGTTAGAACAAGTCGATCACTTTCAAAGTAAAATATACGATGCAATATATAGTGACCATTTCTATATTCAACGAAGAAATGGACTAATTTTGTAGGTTTGTACAAGCCACATAGACCAAAATTGTATTAGAGTAAACTATAAATTAGGTCCATTTTTTTGAAAGACAACATTTTATTAAAATAAAAGGGCTAGGCAAACAAGGAAAAAAACTGAAAACAAGACCTCCACGAGCAACTGCGAGGTGCAGAAATGAAAGGAGAAATACAAAAAGACACGAGAAAAGAAAGCAAAGAAAGTAAAGCGAAGAAGCGATCCTAGAGCCAAAACCACAGATAAGAGCATGATTATGATACAGTTACGCAAGGTGGGCAAGACGATGTGTTGGTCCCGAAGGTGCTAAACAAGTTTGTAGAAGGGGGGGGGGGTTGAATACAAACACAGAATTTAAAGTTTAATAAATTGTTTATTGATAAATCAAAATACAATTTACAAGTTTGTTGCGGAATAAGATTAAGACAGACTCAATCTAAACAAACTTAAGAAACACTAAGATAATTGCACAAAAAATTCAGAGAGAGAGGGGATTAAGAGATATAGAAAACAAGGGTTTCTATATTGAGTTCAAGGATGAAGCACTCATTCAGATGAATGGGTGAACTTCCTATTTATACCCTATGCATTAAATGCATGGCAGGATACTTTACACGTGGCGTTCACTGATTGGCTTTGGGAGTCTGACTTTTGGGAGACATGCTTTCGGCCGGGTCATGAACAGTGTAGTTGACAGAGTTGTTGTACGAATGGTTGCAGAGACTTGTCCGTTCTGACACATCGTACTAGGTTGTGCAAGGATAGACAAAAGGAAACTTGAGGCATAAGCTTTGTGATCGATTGATCGCTGAGTATCTCTAAGTTCAGAGACAAAGAGGTTCAGCTATCGCTGAAGCTTTTTCTCATGTTCCTTCACGTATAAGTAGAGTTGTTTTTGCTTCACTGATATCCGCATCAGATCACTAGTAGACTTCTCTTTGTTCAGCAGCTTCGTCTTTGATTCAGCTATGAACATCTGTTGACGCGAGACTTGTCTTCAGAGATTACGTTGGCTGTTTACTTTAGGAACTATCAGTGATAACTGAACAGACTCAGTCTGATCATTGATAGTGAAACACTAATACATATAAATGTTTATAAGAAAGACTATCAGCGATAACTGAACAGACTCAGTCTGATCGCTGATGGTGAAACACTAATACATATTAAAGCGTAATTTTCACTAAGTATAGAAGAGGGTCGTTATCAAATCACTGAGAGAGTTTGGATCAACAATCTCCCCTTATTTGATAATGACAAAGTAACTGAAGAAAATTACTTTATGATTCAAAATGATGGAATAATCAGGACTCGTAACATACATGTCCCAATTACTATTTTGAGGGATCTTTTACAGCACTGATGAAGTTAAGTACTTTACTGAAATTTCATTAATTCAAGAAGAGAATTACAAGGAATGAAAATTACAAGTAAATAACTAACTACTGTAAGTACAACTAATAGATTACAGAAGAGAAAACTAATCTATCAGCTATAAGAAGATTTAGGAGAATTTATCATATACTCAGGTATTTCTTCTCCTTTCTGTCTTCGTTCCAAGGATTCTTGGCTGATAATTTCTTTGATTTTCTCAGCAGCAGGGAAGAAGTCACACCACAAGCATAAGAGATCCTTGAGATGATTCAGAGGACAGATATGAATCTCAGAGACTCTTTGAAATCTGAGTTCCTCATCATCATCTCTGAAGAATATTCCATAAGGATTGTCAATTACTTGACCAGCTTGGAAAGGACCACCAGGAGGCAGAGATAAATCCAGAACTGAAAGATCAGGAGGAGGACCAAACAGTGCATCTCTTGAAAATTTGATAGAAGTTTCATTCCTGATGATGGCGACGTCTTCAGAGGAGGAGGATCCAATTCTTCTCTTGAGTTTCTTGGGATTGGGAGGGATAGGAGATGGCAGATTCAGTACAGAAGTGACTCTGTTGATGAGAGCTTTAAGAAGTCCTTCAACGTAGCCTCTGTATGTAGATTTTGATTTCTTCAGCGCATCCCAGAATTCTATCCACTCTGTAAACCCGAAACCTTCAAGTTTGGAAACGTACATAGCTTTTTGAGTTCCATCCTCTCTGGTAATCTCCATGGTCACTGAGAGTTGATCCTTCTTCTTGCGACCAAAGATAGTCACGGCTGTTATTGGAAGAAGATCAGAGCGATAATCCATCTTCTGTTTGCACCATTCGATAGACTTATCGTTGATCTCTTGTTCTTTGGAGCGTTCCTCTTCAATTTCTTTCAGCAGTACAACTTGAACTTCCACAGGCTTTCTTTTCAGCTTCTTGTCCTTGACTTGAGAAGATTGAATCTTTAAAGCGAGTTGAGCATCTCGTTTGCATTCAGCGAACAGTTTCTCAGCTTTGGCAGATTCTTCTCGTTCAGCATCAGTGAGGAAGTCGAGCTATGAGAAGGATGTTTGAAGAGGAATTTTCAGTCGTTGACTTTCTAGTTGAGCGATCATTTCACCTCTTTTCTTTATCACTTCCTCTGACCAACGAGATGGTCGAGAGGGCCTTCCTGGATGGAGCAGGGAATCTTCTTCTTCTTCTTCATCAATCTCAGCGATAGAGATTGGGATTATTTCTTCAGCGATAGTAGCTGGAATTATTTGTAGTTCAGAACCCTTAAGCAGGGGAGAGAACTGTCTGGTCAGAAAATGAAAAAGAAGTTAGATTATTTTTAAGGAAAGAAGAGAGATAAAGGCTAGAAAGAAACAGGGGTAGGATTTTTATAGAAAGATAAGGGAACAAGAGTAAGGCATACCTGAGAAGGATTCTCCTCAGGTAGTGAGATCATCATCAGGGTTTCCTTAGCAGATACACCTTTGCTTTGGGAAGGGGTTCCTGAAGATGATCCTTGTCTCCCCCCTGCTTGGATAACTTCTTTCGAAGCTATCGCTGATGATGTGACGGCTGAAGAACACCAGAGAGATGGATCTTCCTCATCGTCATCATCATCATCTTGATGAGAGTCATCCACTTGATCTTCAAGATCAAGTTCTTCATCATCTTCATCCTCCTCTTCATCATCGACTATTTCAGCGATGGTGGGAGGGGCTTTATCAGCAACTATCTCCCCCTCGACCTGAGAGGGAGTTTCCTTCAGTGGTTCAACACAAACTTCAGCATCCGTGTTTTCTTCAGCTGTCTTCTCCCCCTCTTTGTCATTATCAACAAGGGAGAGATCTTTTGGAGATGAAGTTGTTGCAGTAGCCAGCTTCTGGACTTCAGCCTCCAGACCTGTGAGTCGTCCTTCAAGTGCAGGGATGTCGGACGTAGCTAGGTGAATGAATTCCACAGCTATGGTCAGGGTTGAACGATCATCTTCTGTAAATGATGGAGCAGGAACTGGAGCTGGTGCATTCAGCTTGTCGAGGACTTGCTGAAGAATCGTAGTGCAGGCATCGATCTTTGCAGACAGATCATCATACTGCTGCTTGGATTCTTCCCTGACTTTGACAATCGTTGCCTGAAGAGTAGCGATGTGAGAAAGATCAGCTTTGGAGGCGCAGGTGGCAGTCAACGTCTTCAATGCATCACCAGCTGTTTGAACAGCGCTGGTGGTGTTGTTGAGAGAAGCAGAGAGAGAATCCACCTTTGAACTCAAACTGTTGACATTGGTGTCAACAGTCGCCAGACTAGGACCTGAAAGATAAGTTAATTTTTCAGAACCAGGCTTATATGGTGAGTTGGGAGAAGTGTATAAGGTTATAGGATTACCTGAATTATCAAACATTTTGTAGAATTGTAAAGATTCCTCAAAAGAATGATGTTCAGGTCCTATTGGTCCAAGCTGAGGAGTGGTAGAGACCAAAGAAATAGGGGGACTAGAGATGGGGATAGAAGATGTAGGGATAGGGGTAGTTACCGCAGGTGTTGTCACTGTTGTTGTGACAGCGACCGAGATCGCTGGCACGGTTGAAGTGGTTTGAGCTGAGGATGTGGAGGAGAGACCCACGAAATCATCTAAGGAAGTTTGTAGAGAAACATCCTTAGGTATTGAGCTAGAAGTAGCTTTCTCCTTGGTTACCTTGGCCTTCTTCGAAGGACCAAGGGAGCCAGTTGATGGTCGTTTGGAAGGGGTAGCGGCAGGGATAGCAGAAGAAGGAACCTCCTGCGTGGCCGCTGAAGACGAAGAAGTGAGAAGAGAGAGACGAGAGCGAAGTTGAGAAATACTTACCTCGTTGGGGAGCGTCTTGACCTCCAGTGATCTCTGACCCACTTTCGGAAAAGATGCATCCGAGTTGGTGGGGTAAGTGGTAGGGTAGAGAAACTTCAGGTACGCGCAAATGAAGCGTACGTAGGGAATCTTGGGATCCCTCTCGGTCTTCTCTATCTTTGACTTCAGGTCGTCAAAGATAGCTGTTGCGTAGTCGAAATTTTTCCCAGCGATCACTGAGTAAGCCATCTGGACCTGAATCTTGCTGGCTTGGTCCAGTGACCCACTCTTCCCACTCATACACTGAATGATGTGTGAGAAGACGTAGTTGAGCTGGGAAGGCATCAGTGCCTTCTTCACAAGAGTCAGCTTCTTGTTGGGAATAGTAGTCCTTGGTTTGGGTTCCCAAGCATATTCCATGGCATCCAGGAATTGGATGAGTTCAGCGTCAGTTGGCAGGGCGTCAAATCCATTCCTGGATTTGTCGGGGAAACGCAGGGCTTTCCTTAGGCCTAGGGCAGTCATCATCCCTGAGCCTAGTTGAGTGCTGAAGGATATAGCAGGAACCTGTTCACCCTTCTTGTTGGTGAGAGAGGTTTCTTCAGCGGTAAACCAGAATTGCTGGAGTAGAGCTTTCGAAGGTGTGGGATCCACCGTGATAGCATAGGCAATGCAGGATTGTCTTAGAAATGTTGCAGCTTCCACCAGATGTGGGTATTTGACACCATCAAATTCAAGGCGAGCAAGATGGTTGTTCTTTGGAAGTTCAGAATCAGTGATGGCGAACTTGACGTTCTTAGAGGCGATAAGTGCAGATTGAGTCATTCTGTTTGAGTAGATAAACGAGTAGAAGAAAGGTTTAGTCGTAAAATAAAGAAGATTTGCTAGTTTCTATTTGGGGAAAGAAACATAGGAAATCAACATATTTTTAGAGAAAAACAGTTTATCTTAGAACAAGATTCAAGAATAAGAAGAAAACCCATTAATTTTGAATAAAGAATAGAATGGTTTTTAAAGAATAAAATCAAAAAATATG
Source organism: Arctium lappa (assembly GCA_023525745.1). Classification (NCBI taxonomy): domain Eukaryota; kingdom Viridiplantae; phylum Streptophyta; class Magnoliopsida; order Asterales; family Asteraceae; genus Arctium; species Arctium lappa. The sequence goes on from CM042064.1 coordinate 51,787,452, forward strand.
ATTTTATGAGATTTGAGTCTTATAAACCCATAAATGGGGTTTATGTGAAAAGATTTAAGATAAGAAATCAAGAATAACCTGTTGATCTTGAAGAGGATGATGCAGAAAGCTTGAGAATGCTAGAATGCTTGAGAGAGCATTCTTGCTTAGAAAGTATTTCCAGAAAACGTAAATTGATAGAATGGAAAAAAAACATTCCTTTTATATGTGAGAAGGAGGAGAGAGAGTGTGAGAGAAGCGGGAAAACAAATGCACATCATGACATGGACACGTCCCACGAAGGTGATTGGATAGAAGAACAACGGACGAACGTGTCAGAAAAAGGCATGTCGTGGATTGTCGGTTCAAATGACGTCATAGTTAAGAAAGAGACTGTTCATTTGTCCGTTTTGAATTTTTCACTGAATAAAAAATATCAGCAATAGAATTTTCTTTTTGAAAGTATCCCTTATGAAAAGATAGGGATAGATTTTCTTTTAAAAGGATCACTGAATATAAATATCAGTGATAAATTTAAATTCAAAAGACTTTTAATCATTTGAATAAAGATTCAATGATTAAGATTTATATTTTAAAAAATATCTTAACTGGATGAGGATTCAGTTGTAGGGATTGAGAAACCATACCTGAGAGTCAGAATATTTATCAGAGAGAATGATGAAAGGGAACTTTTGATTACTGACACAATGCATGAACGATGAAGAATTATTCTTCAAGGTTCAGCATTCCAAGCTCACTGATGAGAAAGTTGAACCTTGTTTCATCAAGAGGTTTGGTGAATATATCAGCAAGCTGAAAGTCAGTAGGAATAAAGTGAAGTTCAATATCACCATTCATCACATGATCTCTGATAAAGTGATATCTGATCTCTATGTGTTTTGTCTTTGAATGTAACACAGGATTATTTGCTATAGCGATAACACTAGTGTTGTCGCAATAGATAGGAATCTTTGATAACTGAAGGTCATAATCTAATAGTTGATTTCTCATCCATAAGATTTGAGAACAACAGCTTCCAGCGGCTACGTATTCAGCTTCAACTGTGGAAGTGGACACAGAATTTTGCTTCTTGCTTGTCCAACTTACCAGCTTTCCTCCCAAGAGTTGACATCCACCAGTGGTACTCTTTCTGTCAAGTTTACATCCTGCAAAATCACTATCAGAATAACCAGTTAGATCGAACCCTGAGTCTTTGGGATACCAAAGACCGAGGTTAGGAGTTCCTTTCAGATATCTGAAAATTCGCTTTACAGCGATCAGATGGGATTCCTTGGGTTCAGATTGATAGCGTGCACATAAACAAGTAGAGTACATGATGTCAGGTCGGCTTGCTGTGAGATACAACAGAGAGCCTATCATTTCTCTATAGGCAGTGACATTAACAGGTTTTCCAGAAGGATCTTTGTTAAGTGTCAGGGGTGGTGCCATAGGAGTTTTCATCGCTGAAGTTTGAGTAAGATCAAACTTCTTCAGCATATCTTTAACATATTTACCTTGGCTGATAAAAGTACCTTTGTCAGATTGTTTAATCTGAAGACCAAGAAAATATGTCAGCTCACCCATCATACTCATTTTATATTCTTTCTTCATTCTTTCAGCGAAGCGAGTACACAGAGATGGGTTAGTAGAACCAAATATTATGTCATCGACATATATTTGTACAAGAATTATATGACCTTTTATCTTTCTAAAAAATAACGTATTATCAATCTTGCCACGTTCAAAATTTTCAGAGATAAGAAAAGATGAGAGAGTGTCATACCAAGCACGAGGGGCTTGTTTTAGACCATAGAGAGCCTTATCCAATTTATAAACATAATTTGGATGCTTAGGGTCATAGAACCCTGGTGGTTGTTCTACATAGACTTCTGCATTCAACTTTCCATTTAGAAACGCTGATTTTACATCCATTTGATACACGATGAAGTCTTTATAGACTGCATAAGCTAAGAATAGTCAAATTGCTTCGAGCCTGGCCACAGGGGCAAAGGTTTCATCATAGTCTATGCCTTCCTCTTGTTTGTATCCCTGAGCAACAAGTCGAGCCTTGTTGCGGGTTACAGTTCCATGTTCATCTAACTTGTTTCTAAACACCCATTTGGTGCCTATTACAGTTTTATCAGATGGTCTAGGAATGAGATTCCAAACTTTGTTTCGAGAAAATTCAGTCAGCTCTTCTTGCATAGCGCTGACCCAGTTTGGATCTCTGAGGGCATCATCAGTCTTCTTTGGTTCTATTAAGGAGAGAAAGTTTACAAAGAGACAGATATTACCTGAGCTTCGTCGTGTCTGAATACCTGCATCTGGATCACCAAGAATTTGATCTATTGGGTGATCTTTGGTCCATCGCTGAGCAGGAGCATTATTGCTTAACTCAGAGGTTGGATCAACAATTTGAATGTTTACTGATGAGCACAATTGAGGTTCATCAGCGATTAACTGTTGAGTAGATTCACTGGAGAGGTTTTCAGACGAAGGCAGATTTGATGGTAGGAGTGTGTTTAGAGGTTCAGCTGAAACCCATGAGTTGGATTCAGCGGTAGGATGTATAATGTTTGGATCATCATCAGCGACTGGGGGATCTGAATGCTGATGGTTTGAGAAGAAAGGTTCAGTTTCTCTGTAGTGAGAAAGCATCCAAGCATTTAACTCTTCATTGTCAGCGATTGGTTTGGAGTTCGCTGAGCGAGTTTCATCAAAAGTGACGTGAATTGTTTCTTCTACGGTTTGTCTTCTCTTGTTGAAAACTCTGTAGGCTTTGGAGATGGAGGAATATCCTAGAAATATTCCATCATCAGCTTTTGGGTCGAACTTTCCAAGTTGATCTCTGTTGTTTAAGATAAAGCACTGACAACCAAAGATATGAAGAAAGCTGATAGAAGGCTTCCTTCCAACAAAAAGTTCATAAGCTGTCTTCCCAAATCGCTTTATTATCAGCGATCTGTTTTGAGTAAAACATGCAGTGTTTACAGCTTCAGCCCAAAATTGAGTAGGGAGATGAGAATCGCTGAGCATTGATCTAGCAGCTTCTATGATCGTTCTGTTTCTTCTTTCAGCGACTCCGTTTTGCTGAGGTGTTCTTACTGAAGAGAAGTTGTGAGAGATTCCCTTGTTCTCAAAGAAATTGTTCAGGGAACTATTTTTGAATTCAGTTCCATGATCACTTCTTATTGAACGAACAGTAAGATTGTTCAGCACTTCCATCTTTTTTACAAAAGATATTAGTTCTTCTGAAGTATCACTTTTACAGCGAAGAAAGATAACCCAGGTGTAGCGAGAATATTCATCTACAATGACAAGTGTATATTTCTTTCCAGCTATTGATTGGATGTTGACAGGGCCAAACAGATCCATATGCAAGAGCTGAAGAGGACTTGTCACTGAGGAAACTTGTTTCGATTTGAAATTTGCTTTTGTTTGTTTTCCTTTTTCACATGCTGAGCAGAGAGATTCTTTAGCATATGAGTGCTGAGGAAGACCAGAAACCAGTTCCTTAGATGAGAGAGAATTCAGGGTTTTGAAGTTTAGATGAGAGAGCCTTTTATGCCATAGCCAGTTGACATCAGAAGAGGCTTTAGATAGAAAAGATAAGTTTTCAGTGATAGTAGAGTCCATATCTATTACATAGACATTTTCTCTGCGATGACCACTGAGAGCAAGTTTTCCTTTCTCATTTAACACTGAACATGCTTTCTTAGTAAAGCGTACTTCATAGTCTTTATCACATAGCTGACTGATGCTTAGAAGATTGTGCTTCAGTCCATCTACATAAGCGACTCTTCGAAAGGTAGTTGTCCCATTGCTGAGGACACCAAACCCTCGGGTATATCCTTTACCATTTCCACCAAAGGTCACAGAGGGACCTTTCTCTTCCTTGTATTCAGTGAGCAGGTCTCTTTGTCCAGTCATATGACGAGAACATCCACTATCAAGATACCAGATGCCCTTTGATCCCTGCACCCATAAGGAAGATTAAGCGTTGTTTGGTACCCACTTTTCAATGGGTCCTTCAGAGTTAGTGGATAAGGTAAGTTCAGTAGTATTTTCAACTGATGAAGATTCAGCTTCAGTGGTGATCTTCACTTTGGTTAATTTCTTAACCTTAGTGGTATTTTTCACCTTGGTGACCTTCTTAGCTTTAGAAACATTTTTCTTCACTTTAGCTATTTTATCAGCTTCAGTGGCAGTTGGACATTTACTTGCAATATGATCAGTAAAACCACAGTGATAACATTTTCTATATCTGAAAATGGTTTTAGGATCAGAAGTAGAAGGTTTTGCAAGTTTAAGATGAGCAGGGCCAGGTCCAAGAAGACTTTTCTCTTGAGATCTGGGAGGAATTTTCATTTCTTCAGATCTCGAGGTTTTAAGATCAATCTTCAGCTTTGGAGGACAGAGATCAAAGATTTCTATCACAGAGCTAGAGGATTGCTTAGCTGAAGGTTTAGAATGAACTTTCAGCTTTGCTTTCCTGGTTGCCTTCTGAGGAAGGAGAATGGACTTTCCTTTATTCGTAGACTTAGTGTCTTTGGAATTTTCCTCAGGGATGTGATTTGAAGAAGAACAAGGATAGAATTGATTATAAGAAGTGTCAAAGAAAGAGGTGACAAAAGTTCCAAACTTAAGCGAGGAACTTTCTTCCTTAGGATCGTCCTGAGGTGTCCAAAAACCAAGACCAGTTTTATCACTATCAGGAGTTTGAGCATTTATTATCTCAGAGATCTTTGTTGATGATTTGCACCATTTTTCAACATGAGCCTTTTCTGTTTTTAGAGCAGCGATGGCTTGTTCGCGTTCAATACTGATGATTTCATTTATAATGACTTGATCTTTCAGCTTTTCTTCTAAAAGATTTAGTTCTTTTATCTTTTCATGACATTTCTCCAGCTCTTGAGTTAAATGAACATTTTTATTCTCAGCTTGAGTTTTGTCGTTTAGGGCATTATAAAGGTCAATCGTCAGCACATCAACAGCGCGACTTCTCTCAGCTTCAGGTAGAGAGGGATTTGTAGAGATAGATACCTGAGATGATATGTAGCTCATAGAAGGTTTAGATGGTTCTTCCACTTCTTCTTTAATCTCAGCCATGAGGCAAAGATTAGCGACTTCTTCTTCATCAGAAGATGATTCTTCTGATTCAGCCCAGTCGTGTTCTTCAGCGATGAGACCTTTACCTTTTCGCTGATAGCTTTTCAGCTTTTGATATTTGTTCTTCAACTTATGGTATTTGTCATCACTGGATCTTCTTGAGGTAGAAGGTTTGAAGACCTTTTTCGACCTGCACTCACTAGCAAAATGTCCAATCTTTTCACAGTTATAGCAAGTGGTAGTAGCCTTATCAACCGGAGTTGATTTTGGATTTTCAGTAAGAGAGAGAGGTTTACTTCTTCGGAAGTTACTCTTTCTTGCAAATCTCTTAAAAGAGTTTGTCAAGAGTGCTAAGGACTCGTCAAACTCTGAAAGATCAGGGTCTGATAGATCCTCAGATTCAGAATCTAACTCAGTGATGGTGAGAGTAGATCGCTGAGATGGAATTATCTCTGAAGAGACTAAAGCAACAAGAGTACTTTTGGAGTCTTTAGAATCTTTTACAAGATTTTTCTTCAGAAGATTTGATTGCTCATAGTTGAGCAATATTCCATACAGAGTGCTTAAAGAGAGAGTATGTAAGTCTTTTGTCAGCTTAAGACATATTGAATAACTGTCCCAGCTTTCAGGAAGACATTCCAAGAATTTTGTTAGGATCTCAGAATTAGAATAGGTCCTACCAACAGTTCTTAGGTCAATGATTAGGCAGTTAAACCGCTGATGGACGTCAGAAAGAGATTCATTCTTACCAGCGATGAAACTTTCATACTGTCTTACCAAGTTAATCTTTCGAGTCTCTTGGATTTCAGTGGTGCCCTCATATTGAACACATATGGTTTCCCACATTTCTTTAGAAGTTTTCAGATGCATGATGGAATGGAAAACTTCATCAGGCAGAGCCATTGAAATAATGGTCTTTGCTTTTGCATCTATGCCTACCTTCTTTTTATCTTCATCACTCCCCTGTCTTATTTCCTTAACGACATATCGTTCAGGGACAGCTTCAGTGGTGGCAGTAGCGGGAACCGCAGCTATAATTCTAACAGGTTCATAGGGTCCGTTTTCTATATATTCAGGTATAGTAGGATCCGCACCTTCAAGAAATAGCATCATTCGATTTTTCCATAGAGAAAAGTTATCTCTGCTAAATCGAGGAGGTTTAGAAAGTGAACCATTATCATAGTAGTTTGTGTTTAATGCCATTTTAGAATAGCAAGGAAGAGTATACAGCAAGATCTTGTTTATTAGATTTAAACAAACTGCTCTGATACCACTTGTTGGTCCCGAAGGTGCTAAACAAGTTTGTAGAAGGGGGGGGGGGTTGAATACAAACACAGAATTTAAAGTTTAATAAATTGTTTATTGATAAATCAAAATACAATTTACAAGTTTGTTGCGGAATAAGATTAAGACAGACTCAATCTAAACAAACTTAAGAAACGCTAAGATAATTGCACAAGAAATTCAGAGAGAGAGTGGATTAAGAGATATAGAAAACAAGGGTTTCTATATTGAGTTCAAGGATGAAGCACTCATTCAGATGAAGGGGTGAACTTCCTATTTATACCCTATGCATTAAATGCATGGCAGGATACTTTACACGTGGCGTTCACTGATTGGCTTTGGGAGTCTGACTTTTGGGAGACATGCTTTCGGCCGGGTCATGAACAATGTAGTTGACAGAGTTGTTGTACGAATGGTTGCAGAGACTTGTCCGTTCTGACACATCGTACTAGGTTGTGCAAGGATAGACAAAAGGAAACTTGAGGCATAAGCTTTGTGATCGATTGATCGCTGAGTATCTCTAAGTTCAGAGACAAAGAGGTTCAGCTATCGCTGAAGCTTTTTCTCATGTTCCTTCACGTATAAGTAGAGTTGTCTTTGCTTCACTGATATCCGCATCAGATCACTAGTAGACTTCTCTTTGTTCAGCAGCTTCGTCTTTGATTCAGCTATGAACATCTGTTGACGCGAGACTTGTCTTCAGGGATTACGTTGGCTGTTTACTTTAGGAACTATCAGTGATAACTGAACAGACTCAGTCTGATCATTGATAGTGAAACACTAATACATATAAATGTTTATAAGAAAGACTATCAGCGATAACTGAACAGACTCAGTCTGATCGCTGATGGTGAAACACTAATACATATTAAAGCGTAATTTTCACTAAGTATAGAAGAGGGTCGTTATCAAATCACTGAGAGAGTTTGGATCAACACGATGTGGTGTGGTCGATCATACGTCCCAAGAGATAAAGCTTTTGCGAAGTCTTCATGACACCCATTCAAAGGTACAAACTTGTATTTCAGCGAACAAAACTCTACGGTTGCAGATTTTTTTTTTGAAAAAACGGTATCATTGCAGTGTCTCCGTATTGCATAACTTGCAGTCCAAATGGTTACTTGCCAAATCTTTCTTAGCCAAGGCGGAAATTGATCGTGACCTAAGGAATTCAAGACCTCTACAGTTGTGGTTTTCGCTGTTGTATAAAGTCTCCACCAATGTCGAATCAAAGTCCAGATTTTGTTAGCGAACTTGCACGTTACGATGTTGTGATCAATGGTTTCAATTGTATCTTCACATATTGGGCAAAGTATGGAGTCGATATCCATGCCTTGGTTATCTAGAGCTACTCGAACAGGAATACGACCATGAAACATGCAACATACAAAAATGTTTATCTTCAAAGGGACCAGATTGTTCCAATGTGTTTACCGTCAACATGGAGGCATTGTTCTACAAACCTAGTCTTCAATGGTTTGACCAAAAAATCTCTTTTGTCATCCAAAAGCCACCACCATTTGTCCTTGCGCTCATGAAAAACTTGTATGTTTTGAGGCAAGGATAATAAATCATTTAATTCACTTATTGACCGGTTTATCAGGGTTGCAACCAGTCCCATACCTACTCCCATCTCCTTCAATTTCTCTTCCTCTATTGCTAACCTTGATCCCCGTATCCTTTTCTAGACCGAGCAAACGTGGGAAGTTATCACATATTGTGGTTTGTCAAAAACAATATGTCACGAGATGACTATCATTGTTTATAAGAACACCCGTATTTGGTCCCCATTTCTAACAACCGTTAAAAAATTCCGTTAAATCAAGGTCACTTTCGTTCTTTTATCGATTATTTTTTGTCTTGTACCTAATCAAAAACCATAAGGACAGTTATCATAAAATCTAGTTTAATCGGATAAAAAAAGTTTGATAAAATAACGAAAATACCCTATACAGCTATACTAATGGAATTTTCAATAAACTCTTAAAAGAAGGGTCAAATTCAAACGATTTTACAAATCACTATAGCCACATCTTATAATTTTGAAACTAACCATAGAGACAAAATTTGTAATTTACTCTTAAATTCAAGAGTAAACTACAAATTCGGTCCATATGGTTTGTTGTTTGTAACACTTTTGGTCTCTACATTTTCGAAACTACAAGATGACCATCGTGGTATGTAAAAACGATTAGATTTTGGTCACTCCATCCGTTAGAAGAACCCGTTAGAAGTAAAGACCGAACCCGATCGTTTTTACATATTACGCTAACCATCTTATAATTTTAAAACTATAGAAAACCAAAAATGTTTCCAACAACAAACCACAAGGACCAAATTTATAGTTTACTCCTAAATCTAATTTAGCATTAAACCGGTAAGAGTAAGGTTCATGTGTGTTTAACCACATCAAGATCCCTATATATATATATATTATATCACACACTCTCTATCTCTAAAGCTATCTGTCATCTCTTTTGTTTTAAAGCAATTATACACACAGAACCACCGTCCCCACCAATCTCTGCAACCTCCTCCCACTTTTCTTTTACAGCTATTCCACCTTCACTCTCAACTCTTCCATTTTCTCTATATAAATGTTCCTTCAACTTTAACCTCTCTTCTCCATTCTCTCCACCACCATGAATCCCACCTTCCTTTTCCTTCTCATCGCTGTTTCATTTTCATCTTCACTCGCCGGCGATGTCAAGAAGAACACTTACATTGTTCACATGTCCCCACACCACATCCCACCAACATTCGATAACAATCACCTCGACTGGTTCCAATCCTCTCTCAAAACGGTGTCGCATACCGCCGAAACAATCTACACCTACCAACACGTCATCCATGGCTTCTCAACCAGGCTCACTGTTGAAGAAGCTGAAGCCCTCCAAAGCCTCCCCGGAATCCTCTCCGTCTTACCGGAGTTGAGATACGAACTCCACACCACCCGAACCCCGGAGTTCCTCGGCCTCGATCAGAACAACAACTTATTCTTCCCGGAGAATGACCGAGAAGGTGACGTCATCATCGGGATTTTGGATACTGGAGTTTGGCCGGAGAGTAAGAGCTTCGACGATACAGGTATGGGTCCGATACCAAGCGCGTGGAACGGCGCGTGTGAATCCGGTACGAACTTTACCTCTTCGATTTGTAACCGAAAGTTGATCGGAGCGAGGTTTTTCGCTAATGGATACGAAGCGACGTTGGGACCGATCGATGAATCGAAGGAGAACAGATCTCCGAGAGACGACGACGGCCACGGAACACACACCTCCACCACCACCGGCGGGTCGGTTGTCGCCGGAGCAAATTTGTTAGGTTACGCAACCGGGTCGGCCCGCGGGATGGCTTCACGGGCTCGGGTCGCCGTTTACAAAGTGTGCTGGATCGGTGGTTGTTTCAGCTCCGATATATTAGCCGCCATGGAAAAAGCGATCACCGATAACGTTAACGTCCTCTCGTTATCGCTCGGCGGCGGTACGGCGGATTACTACCGTGACAGCGTGGCAATCGGAGCTTTCGCGGCGATGGAGAAGGGGATCTTCATTTCTTGTTCCGCCGGTAACGCGGGGCCCACTTCTTACAGTTTATCGAACTTGTCGCCATGGATAACGACGGTCGGTGCCGGAACTTTGGATCGTGATTTTCCGGCGTATGTTAGTTTAGGGAATGGGAGAAACTATTCCGGCGTGTCGTTGTACAGAGGTCCGTCATTGCCCAATAAGATGCTGCCATTTGTCTACGCCGGTAACGCTAGTAATTCGACGAGTGGTGCTTTGTGTATGCCGGGGACTTTGTTGCCGGAAATGGTGAAGGGTAAAATCGTACTTTGTGACCGTGGGGTTAACGCTAGGGTTCAGAAGGGGGCGGTGGTGAAGGAAGCTGGCGGCGCCGGAATGGTGTTGACCAACACGGCGGCGAACGGGGAGGAGCTGGTGGCGGACGCGCATCTCTTACCGGCGTCAACCGTCGGTCAAAAAGCCGGCGACGAGATTCGGAAGTATGTGATTTCGGAATCTAACCCAACGGCCACGATTTTATTTGAAGGGACAAAATTGGGAATTCAACCTTCGCCGGTGGTGGCGTCGTTTAGTTCACGTGGGCCCAACACCATCACACCGGAGATTTTGAAACCTGACATGTTGGCGCCAGGTGTCAACATCTTGGCGGGCTGGTCAGGTGCTGTGGGACCCACCGGATTAGCGGATGATAACAGGCGCGTGGGGTTCAACATCATATCCGGCACGTCGATGTCTTGCCCTCACGTGAGCGGACTCGCGGCGTTGCTCAAGGCGGCGCGTCCAGATTGGACACCGGCGATGATCAAATCCGCCCTAATGACCACCGCATACACCGCTTACAAAAACGGAAAAATAATCGAAGATCTCGCCACCGGAAAACCATCTACACCGTTCGATCACGGCGCCGGACACGTGGACCCTGTCTCCGCCCTCAATCCCGGTCTCGTTTACGACATCGCCGCCGGCGATTACTTCGATTTCCTCTGCGCGTTGAATTACACGGTGGCGCAAATTCAATTAGTAACCAAAAAAAACACCACCTGCGAAGCTTCTAGAACTTACAGAGTCGGTGATCTGAACTATCCTTCCTTCGCCGTCGTCGTTCCGTCGGATTCAAGCCGGAAAACCGGTTCCGTTAAACACACGCGAACCCTAACTAACGTCGGTCCGGCGATATCGACGTATAAAGTGTCCACATTTTCCGATAGCAATTCCGTACAGATATCGGTGGTTCCTGAAACGTTGAGTTTTAGTGAAGTCAATGAGAAGAAAACGTTTACGGTGACATTTACGGCGGGTGCAATGCCGGTGAATTCGAATGTGTTTGGCCGGATTGAGTGGTCGGACGGGAAGCATGTCGTCGGAAGTCCGGTGGCAGTTAGTTGGTGATTGGATAGAGAAATTAATGGTTGTTTTAGCAAGTTGTTAAAAACACTCCCAAAAGGAGAGTGGGTTGGTTGTTGCTCATAAATATATCAACTTTTTTTTTTTTTTTTGTGATTTTTAATTTAATTAATATTATTATATTGTTGATTTTTGGTTTTCTAAAGTTGTTTAATTAGGGGGTTGAGTAGATTTTGATGATGTTTATGAGATAGAAAACATGGAGAATGTTAGTTAACAAAAGTTGGGGATGTTTTCTTTCAAGTTCTAAAGTAAATTTATTTTCCTAAAAATAAAATATAAATGTTGGAAAAAAAATTGAAAAAATAATTGAAGTTGAACTGTTGAAGTCCGACATGTTTTTTATAAGTTTTGTTGTATCTTGCTCGTGCCATTGATGAGAAAATGTTTCTGTTGGATCAGGTCGTGGAAGTGTCGGTTTTCGGGTTACGAGTCATTTTTCAGTTAATACTATCAGTTTTTTTTTTGGGTATCTGGATCAACTTATTATTACCGACTAATCTCTTGGACGACCACGAATAATCTAGAGTCATTGTAGGTGAATCTCCATTGGGCACAAGCGTTTTGGCAATGTCTGGATTCAAACCGTTGGAATATGACCGATGTACCATAATCCAAGTAGTTATTCTATATCAGGTTTGGTTATAAATGGGTGAGGAAATTACATTTGTAACACTTTGTTACCATTAACGATTGTTCTTGACATAGCCCATTTAAGACCTTTAGTAACTAGCACGAATTCCATTATTCCTATCCGTCATATTTGTTTGATTCATATGAAAATAAATGTTTTTTTAGAAATTCCGTTGGTTTGAAAAATATGTAAAATCATCAACCAAATTGATATTGATTTGCATGAAACTAATAGAATAATGGATCAAAAATATAAGAAAAATAAAATTAAATCACTTGATAGCTCCTTTATACTTTTGAAAACGGCATGTGCAAAAAGCGATAGATGAGTGGATCGAATCAATAGGTTAATCATATATAAAATAAAAAGTCATTCACATTATTCAACGGGCTAATCATTTAAAGTCTCCATTTATTCTTTTTATTCAACGGGTTAATCATTTACACTGATACACGTGTTGAATGAATCGAAATGTGTTATATTATAAAATCCATTGATCTATCAGCTAAAGAAGTTGATAGTAAGGTATCGGTAAACAACAATCCCTTCCAAGTATCACCTGGGCTTTAGTATAATCGTATTTAAGGGTGTGCAGAAAGTTATTTGATCAAATTATAGCCGACCAACAATAATAGGATGTCCAATTTTAGTTGGATCAGTCAGGTTCTTGATCATAATCCATGTCCAATAAACCGGACTGCTCCAAGCCAAATCAAATTATTAATCTAATTTACTTATATTTGTATGTAATGTTCTTTAAGAAATTTGGAAAATCTATTAATAACTGGTTGAAATGATGGATTAGTTAATTAAAAATATTGGATGGATCTAACTAATCCTATAAATTACCAATAATAATATCTATTAAATAAAACTGCTACGATCCAATCATCTATTAAATATTAATTGAATCAAATTAGATATACAAATCCAACAATTGGATCATATTTATCTAAATTAATTAAATTTCAATCAATACACACGTATCAGTAAATATTATTAATTATTTTATACAGAATCTTATTATTTATGCTGTAAGAGCATCTCCAACAGCATTGCTAAAATAGAAAAAAAAATTGGTTTTTGTTCTCTAAACATCTCCAACAGCTTTGCTATCTTGTTTGCTATAATAGAGAAAAGTTGAAAATTTTCCAAGTTTAGAGAATTCTCTAAAACTTGATGGTAGGAGAGAGAAATGATTATTTTATTTAATCTCACCAATGAAATTCAACTTTTATTATTTTATATTAAGATTTTTTTAAAAATTGTATTGGGATGATAAATTATAGAATATTATAATAATATAAGTTGTTTTAAAATCTCTAAAATAACAAATATGTTAGAGATGAATGTAATATCTTTTAGAGATTTTCATTTTTGGTTCTCTATTTTAGAGAAATTATAGTAATCCTGTTGGAGATGCTCTAAAATTTACAAAAAAAGTACTATTATTGGGTGAGACAGGGTTTTGAGTGGGGTTGGTTGTGGGTTTCTTTGTGTGAAGAATAATTGATATTGTATTATTATTTTGTACTATTTAATGGTGATAGGGTTCAGAGGAAATAATTGATTTTGTATGATTAATTTATAAATAATAAAATAATTAAATTTACAATGAAGCTTAAATCATCAATTTTTGTATTTATATAAATTATAAATATCCGATTTTTTTTTCTATCATAATTAGATGAGTAAACTTCTCATTTTTGGTCCTTGTGGTTTTTCAAATCTTGGTTTTGGTACTAGAGTATACTTAATACAAATTTGTCATTGCACTTTCTGATTTTGCTTGATTTGGTCCCTCTGTCTAACGATCATTAAAAATTTCCGTTAAATAATGAGCATTTTCTTTCTTCTATTGATTTTGTTTTATCTTTTAACTAATCAAAATCAAATTTTGATTTGATTCATATGGTTTTTGATTGGGTAAATAACAACAAAAAATCGATAAAAATACGAAAATACCCATCATATAACAATTTTTTTTAACAAAGGTTAGGGGGGGGGGGGGGGGGGGGCAAATCTGGACGTTTTTGCTAACCATGATTGTCATCTTGTAATTTCAAAACTGCGGAGACTAAAAGGGTTATTTTGACAAACCACAAAAAACAAATTTATAGTTTACTCTTAAAATAATTTCTAAAACCATAAGATATTATTTACAGATAAAACCATAAGAAATTATTGTGCGAGTTAGAAATTGAATGTTTCAACATACAAAAATAGGAATGTAATTATAACTACATACTTCCTCTACAGGTATCGTCCAATATTTTAATTTGTTAATGAACACAAGGTTTTGTATGAAAGATTCAATCGTGTCGTTACCTTCTGTTATGGGACAATAATAACAACTTTAGCAATATAATTATGATATTAATTAAAAACATTAAATTATAAATATCTATATTGTAGTGTCCAAGATTTTATTTAATGAGACAATAATTATAATTTTAGCAAAATAATTATGACATTAATTAAAAACATAAATTATCAATCTCTAATGTCCAGTGATTTTTATTTAATGGGACTATGGTTATAATTTTAGCAATATAATTATGATATTAATTAAAAACATTCAACTATCAATTTCTATATTACACATTATAATCAATGTTCAATGATTATTTTTATTTAACGGGAAAATAATTACAATTTTAGCAATATAATTATGATATCAATTAAAAACATTAAAATATCAAATCTCTATATTACACATTATAATTAATGTCCAATAATTTTTATTTAATGGGAAAAAACTTATAATTTTAGCAATATAGTTATGATATTAATTGAAAACATTTAGGGGTTGTTTGACAATTGCTGAATGGTTTGGTGCAAAATGATTAAATGGTCAGAATGATTAAGAGACTCTTATGATATAGTGCAAAATGAAATATGATTGTTTGATAATTGTTCATAATGAAATCAGGGCGCTTAATGGTTAAGGGAGACACATGATACAAAATCAATCAGATGGTTTTGGAACCATTAAGAGGCATACTTTTTTTTTTTGCCAAACAGGATTCACCTCTTAGCGATTCAGAAGTTGCCTCTTAATGGAACCATTAGGAGGTACACAAACAGCCCCTTAATTATCAATCTCTATATTACACATTATAATGTCCAATTTGCTCCAATATTACACATTATAATGTCCAATGATCTTTATTTAATGGGACAATAATTATAATTTTAGCAACATAATTATCATATTAATTAAAAACATTAAATTATCAATCTCTATATTATTAAACTATAAATAAATACGAATCAAACCCGAAACTTAGGTATAATATATGCAAAAGTGTAACATTGAAAGAGAGAGACAAAGAGATGGAGAATCGTTCTCTTTTTACAAACTTAACAAACTAGTTTTTATGTGTTTCATAATATGGAACAACATGTCAGAAAATACAGTATTTATACAATGTTATTTCATATATAATACGTTTAAAAATGTATTTTTTTCACATGTGTTGTTTAATATGTGAAACAACAAATGAAACTGGTTTGTAGGTTTGTAAGATTTTTTGAGTTTTTAGATGACTATGCATATGTGTGTATATGTTGAGGGGTTTAAAATTCAAACTATAACATCATACAAATTAATCTCAAACGTCCATCTAGTCTATGAACATCTGATTTCATTAATCTCTCAATTGTTTCCTAATAAAAAATGTTGATCATAATTAATGAACTATAATAAAGTTTCATAAATATCTGGATTATAATAAATAAACCCCCGTCATTTTCATAAATATATATCTCAAATATTAATTGATTGGTTTGTATTGTTTGTATTTGAAATCTCATATATATATATATATATATATATATATATATAGGGGGAGTATCTTTTGCAACCTCCTTAGTTTGTGCAATCTTTGTGAACCATTCCTGGCCAATCAAATCAATTTATTTAGTAATTTTGTTAATTAATTTATTAATTCATCTTAGGGGTATTCATGTAATTTCCAATTCTAAATTATTAAATAATTAATTTTAGATATATTAGAATTATGGATATGGCGTATATCAAGGGATTTCCTGATTTTCTATTTTTATGTGATTTTGGTGTTAATAATCATCAACGTTATCTCAAGGGATTTCCCAAATTTCTAATTTTTTATGCGATTTTGGTGTTAATAATCATCAACGTCGTCCAGTTTTGTTTAAACTTTTTTCAAGATTTATCAATGGAAGATTCAATGTTTTCAATGGGAGATTGCTACCCGATGAACGAGGCATATGTTAATGAATTGGTAGAATTGTCGAGTGTCCCACCGATTACACGTAATGTTCTCGACGATGATTGCGGCAATGGTTCGTCGAGAAAACGGGCTAGCCGGCGATGAAGATGAAGGCTTACAATCTGATCGAGAGGTTGATGACAACGGTATGGTTTTTGATGATGTAGATCGGATGTTTGTATTTACCATAAGTTTTTTTTTTTAACTGGGTGTTCATATTCAATGTATCGAGAGGGATGTTCTATATTTGCTCTCTTTATTAATCCATAAATAAAGGTAGTGGGTAAGTTCGTTTTTTATGTTCCATGTGTTCATGATGCCATAAATCATGGTCGAAGCTTCTGTAATCATGAATTAGTATTCATGAATGTGGATTCATGTTTAGGATCTATCTGTACATGATTCCTCTCTATCACCTAGAGTTTTCATGACTAGTGTTTTCAGCAAATTCATGATTTGAACTGCATTCAACGCAATCACAGGGTCTGCCATGTGCATTTATACAACAAAACCATGAATACCCATCTCCAAATCGTGTTCATGAAGCTTTTTATACATGAAGGTGTACATGAGGACTGTAGGCTCTGCAACACCTAAAATCAATAAAGGTTGACCTCCAATGATGGAGTGTATGATCCCACAAATTGCAGTGGAGGCCAATGTTTGAACGGTCGTCAAAGCTCCTTCTGTAAGTACCAAAGCGACCATCTTAACAAGATAACAAACTTTTTTGAAACGATGGAGCTATTTTCGGAAACAATAAATGTTGTTAAATCAGTTCCTAATTTGAAACGATGGAGCATGATTTTTTTTCCCATTTTACCCTTTAGCGTGTTAATAATGTAAATTAAAAATAAATATTAAATACTAATTACTATATTTAGGACTCGATTAATCCTATCCGTTGATGAATTGATTGTATGGTCTTGATTAGGTTGCATAGTTTGTACAAAATACTAGGGGCGCACGATGCAGCGGAATGTGAGTAAAGAATGAACAATTAATGCTACTTCCTTATAGACATGTCATCAACAATAAACCATGACTTAAGAATCACAACTTATGAAACCCTAAACCCAATAAAGATATTCAATAATTAGTTTATATTACAATTATTGACGAAAAAAATTATAATGATATAATTTATAATAAGAATGAAAGGTATTTACGATTATGTATTTTTAATGTGCTAACGGTGGAAAAAAATAAAACGTATGAATATAAAACAAATTAATTCGTAGATATTCATGATATTTAATAGTATGGTTAAATTAAAAAACATTCAATATTGGGTTCGTTTTGAAGGTATTGACGAGATGATTATTATGGTATAATTTGTAGAAAAATGAACGTATTTTTTCATTGCATTTTTGTTCATATACGATTATTTGTGTTAATATGATAATGGTGTAAAATGAAAAATAAAAAAACAAGGGATATAAAGTATATTAAATAAGTAAGTGTAAGGTGGTAAATGTAACATTGTAAGGGTGGTAAATGTTATTGTACAAAATATTGTACAATAACCGTTTTGTCATTTTGATTTCGAGATGTTTCGCAAGCGGATACATACCTTTGTCAATTGTTCCTTCGACTTCACGAATTTTCGCGTCACATCGTGCGCGAGTATATGCCTAGTTTATAATAATAATGAAATGTATTTTTAATATGCTAAAGGTGGAAAAAAAATAAACCGTATGGATATAAAATAAATTAGTTCATAAATATTTATGATATTTAATAGTACGGTTACATTAAAAAAATATTCAATATTGAGCTCGTTTTTAAGATATTGACGAGACGATTATAATGGTATAATTTGTAAAAAAAGAAACATATTTTTTCATTGCATTTTGTTCATATACCATTATTTGTGTTAATATAACAAATGTGTAAAATTAAAAATGAAAAAGTAAGGGATATAAAGTAATTAAATAACTAACTGTAAAAATGTTAAATGTAACATTGAATTTTGAAAATAACCGTTTACAATTTTAATATAATAGTATAGATATAGATAGTATATATATAATGTTACATATTTATGCTACCAATAAAAATATTAAATAACTAGTTTATATTAAAATTATTGATCAAAAAATTATAATATTAAAATTTATAATACTAATGAAACATACTATTAATATATTTTAGTTAATCTACAATTATGTATTTTTAATATGCTAACGGTGAAAAAAATAAAACGTATGGATAGAAAACAAATTAATTCACAGATATTCATAATTTTTAATAGTATGGTTAAATTAAAAAATATTCAATATTTGACTCGTTTTGAAGGTATTGACGAGACGATTATAATGGTATAATTTGTAAAAAAAGAAACGTATTTTTTTATTGCATTTTTTCCATATACGATTATTTGTGTTAACATTATAAGAGTGTAAAATAAAAAATGAAAAAACAAGGAATATAAAGTAAATTAAATAATTAATTATAAGGGTGGTAAATGTAAGGTTTAATTTTAATGGATTTTCAATTATTTTATTTTTAATTCATAGTTACAGTTTTTGTCCCTGAACTATTTTGATAGATTTACTTTTTACCTTTTAGTTTTATATTTTATATTTTACATTTTCATTATATTAACACATATATTAACTAAAATACGTTAAAAAAATAATTTTTAATTTTAACAAGTTACATCATTATAATCGTCTCGTCGATACCTTTGAGATGAGCCAAATGTTTAATATTTTTTTATTTAATTATATTATTATATGTCATATATTATACCTTGGTTAATCGATTTTTTTTAAAAGATAAAATGCATTACATCAAACGTAAGTTTTAACATCAAGATAATAAACATAATAAATACATTGCGTATTTTTTTTATTACAACAGATTCCAACTTTGATAATTCATTTAAATCAACATATTCACGAGTACGAGTACGCTCTATATATTCTTCATTCACATCTAATCTACGCTTGTATGAGATAATCCACGACATTGCATCTGGAAGTGCATGACGTGTCCAATGGTGTATGAGTGTGGGCATTGGATAATCTCATTTTAATACTCAGTTAGTTCACCCATTTACTCTATACGGATAGTGTCTCATGCATCTTCATGACCACCAAAACAAGTAGATGTAACTCGAAATTCACAATTTCCATCGCCTAATACATTTTGTACTTGTGCGATGTATGGATTAAATAAACTCGGGATTTGATCAAGATATAGAGGTGGTTGTCGTTGGAAGTAGGAGTTATGCCTCGCTGATTCTTTATGACCAAAATCTTTGGAGTTGATAAATGTTGGCGCGTTAGAATAACTGCGTCTACGAGGGTCTTCAATAATATTTTTATTTATTTCAAATCAATTACTTTACTTTATTTTAAATAATATATTATATATATGTCGAATGATTCTGTTTTCATTGATCGACATGTGATATCCCAAAATAATCGAAATTTGTGATATCCACTATTAATCACATGTGATATCCACAAAAATACAGCGTAATTATATATCTTAATGTGATATGTTAAAACGTATTTTTTAACATATAAAAAAATAAAAAAATATTCAATATTGGACTCATTTCGAAGGTATCGAAGAAACGACTATAATGGTGTAACTTGTTAAAATTAAATATTATTTTTAACGTATTTTAGTTAATATATGCTTATATATGTTAATATAATGAAAATGTAAAATATAAAATGTAAAACTAAAAGGTATAAAGTAAATCTATCAAAAGAGTTAAGGGACCAAAACTGTAACTATATATATAATAACTACTTTCAAGAACCGTCAACAACCGTTTAAGCCCTTTTATATAATAGTATATATATAATTATATATATGCGAATGATCGTGTGAGAAATTGAGTTAACGGTGGTAGAAGGAGGTTCACAGGAAAACCCTAAAATAAATGAAAAACCGAAAAACATTCATCAGTTGTTATATTAATTGATCCAATGGATATGATTAAAGACGCGACTACAACTTTATTTTTAAATTAAAAAATCTTCCACCCCATATCTTTTAAATCGAAAAAATACGAAATATGAGCAAGATTCGAACGAGACAAATTATACCCAAAAATCAATCATATTTTTCTCCTTAATTTTGACATCTATATATCAATATTTTCATCCGTTTTTTTTATGATTTTCGATTTTCCATTTATTTAAAATTTCCCCCTGAATCTGACCCTATATTACTAACCACTTAAAAACTTAATTTTTGTTTCAAACCCATCTAAGTTTATCAGGCCTATTAACGCTAGTTAATTAGAATATGCTTAATTTTCTAAACCGAAAGATCATTTTCGTCATTCTACCGCAAGTCCGCAATGATATCCTAGGCTTTGTTGGCTTCCAAATATAACGGATTAAGGATATATTTTTATCATTGTAATTTTTTTCAGTCATTATTTATTACTGGGTTTCTACAATAAAAGACACATATCGTCCAATTCTTTTTGACTGAAACAAGCATAATCAGTATTGTTTTGTTTATATTGTGACCGATGACTTGTAAACCAACAATTTTGATTGGTTACGATTTAATTTATTTACTGTTGACGCTCTTACATAAAACAAGTTTATTCAAACTCGGTCCTCTTTTAAAGTACTTGAATTATAATAAGATCATCAACTTAAAACATTAAAATAATATTTAAGTTCAAATTAACCATATGAAAGAAAAGAATTGCAATAAAGCCAAACTCACAAGTTATACAACTCTACTTATCTCGTTAACTAAAGCATGGGGTTGTTTAGAAGTGGCTTAATGGTTTTAATGACATGTATGATAAGTCATGCATACATGTTTGAAAGTGGTTAACCACTCAAGTGTTGGTTTGTTCGCTCAACTCATCAGATTGAGTTTAGTCCATCGTTTAGCCCACTCCATATACCTAAAACGCCCTTGCCTTTATTATTGTCTCTCACTTCGTGCTGGAGATGCCGTCCATCTTTCCTCCTTCTCGTCTATGCTTCTCAACCACAAAGAAAACAACATCATTCTACGAGTTTACTAGGTTTCGAGTTTGTTATTGTTGATCGAGGTTAACTATTTTTTTAGTCACTATAGTATTTGTCAATGAGGAGCCGTCGAGCCGGGCGACTTCCCATGCGGCTTTAGTCGCCGAGAAAGTTGCCTCAAGGGTTGTGGACATTTTTGAGCAATTTCCATTTCAGTAGTACTATCTAGATTGTTAGAGCATCTCCAACAACATTGCTATAATTTTTCTAAAATAGAGTATGAAAAGTTAAAATCTCTAAAAGAATTTACATCCAACTCCAACAACTACTCTATTTTAGCATATCTATTATCAATTATATTATTAAAATATTCAATACATTTAATAAAATATTATTTCCATCTCATAAACACACAATTTCAATGTCTCCTATTGGTGAAAAAAAAATTAATATTATTTCT
The DNA here is from genome assembly GCA_023525745.1 of Arctium lappa. Taxonomy (NCBI): domain Eukaryota; kingdom Viridiplantae; phylum Streptophyta; class Magnoliopsida; order Asterales; family Asteraceae; genus Arctium; species Arctium lappa. The sequence continues at coordinate 51,809,060 of CM042064.1, forward strand.
CTCTCTTAAATAGGAGTTTTAGAGATTTCTCCAAATTTGAAGATTTTTAGCTTCTCTCTCTTCTTTTCTCTATTTTAGCATATGGTATAGAATAACTATTGAAGCAAAAAAATTACTAAAATCTCATTTTTTTCTATTTTAGCATAGCTGTTGGAGATGCTCTTATCGATTGCCTCTCCATACATATAGATACATGGTAGTAGCATAAAATCTGTAAACTTTCTTTATATATTTCACCATTTCCAAGTATTATAAATATCCAATCGTGATAGTGGACCTTCGACCATGGTTTTTTCCCGTTTTGGGGGTTCCACGTAAATCCAATGTCTTTTTCTTCTTGTTGCTTTAATTATGTCAAGTTACGATATTGTATGGTTGATTGTTGTTTCCTTCAATAGTTCGTGTTTATCGTTTCCACATTAGGAACATATTTGAGTTCATATTTGGATTTTGGGTAAAAAATCGACTATTTTTCTGCTTGGTTTGATCTTTGTTTTCTAGGGCTATTTCGAGATTGTGTGGTCGATATTGCCAACAGATGTTATTAGAGTTAATTAACCAACCTGGAGGTAATTACTATGAGGTTTGATGTTTTTTTATTTAAAAGGATTGGTGGAAAAACAATGTATCATAATTCGATCAACCCGATCTATCCAACCCAACCTGTACGATGTAGGTTGGATTGAGTTGTAATTTTACTTGGGTTAGGTTAGATTGAAAATTTTCAAACAACAAACACTAAATTAAATTGTTTAAATGTCTTTTAACCCGACTAATCCAAACTATAATCACCCTAATTTGAACATTTGACGTAAAAATATAAAAGCCCGACCACAATACTTATCTCATTTGAAGGATCGTGTGAGAAATTGAGGTTAACATGAAAAGTAGATCTGAACCGTTAATCACTTTTAATCAAATGTCCTCTCATAAATTACGGCTTAAAAGGGATTTAATCTGGTACATCTCATCCAACAGTTGATAACCACTTCTCACACTAACCTCAATTTCTCACCAAAACCCAAACTAGTTCTCGAAATCCATAATATCTTCCACGTCCAAAACAGTAGACCTGTCAAACGTGCCGGGTTGGGTCGGGTTCGTGTCGGGTTCAAAGTTAAACGGGTTGAGAATGTCTAACCCTAACCCGGCCCGTTTAATAAACGGGTCAGAAAATCCCAACTCTAACCCGACCCGCCTAACCCGACACAATCCGCCTAACCCGTTTAACATTTATAAAACTAAAAATTAAAAATCGAAAATTCAATAAAAAGTACAAATCAAAAATTTAAAATGAAAGCATTAGAAAATCCAAATTTTATAGTTCAAACTTATAAGTTCTAAACAAATCTAAAACATTTAAAAATCCAAAACATTAAAAATAAAACGTATAATATATATATATATATATATATAAACGGGTTATTCGGGTCATTTTCGAGTTGAAAATTTTGACCCTGACCTTACCCGTTTAACTTTCGTGTCGTGTCGTGTCAACCCGTTTACTTAAACGGGTTGAAATGTATTACCCAAACCCGCTTATTTCGTGTCGAGTTCGTGTCGTGTTAGTTTTTGTCGGGTCTACAAAACAGCATCCTACAAACACGCTGCATCCAACACCTCTCACGGTAGTCCGCCACGTGGAAAACACGTGTCGTAACTTAAGAAAAACGTCCAACAATATATGAAAATCTGATACAACTTCTAGAGAGAGAAATAAACAAAGATGGACGGCCGCCGACAGCAGCAACAGCCGCCGGAAGAAAAGAAACCGGTAGATTTACCGGTGAACACCAGTCCCTATACACAATACAAAGATTTGGAGGACTACAAACAAATAGGATATGGGACTCAGGGCCACCAACCGCCGCAGCCTGGCCGTGGAGCGGCGGCCTCCACCGACGCCCCCACTTCCGGCGGCGGTGCTCTTCCTTCTCAACCGCAGAAGGGTAGTGATATCGCCGGAGATCCGGCTACGGCCACCGATACCGTCAACCAATACGGCGTACCTTAACTATATTGAAAAAATGTTGTTTGGTCAACTTATATGTTAGTTTTTTTTTTTCGAAAAATTACTTTTAAGTAGCTTTACAATATGTTTTTATAGAGTTGTCAATTTCGATTATGCCTTTTATTATATTTCAATTAAATTTTGAACGTTTATTTGTAGTCTTGTTAGTATATACTAGTATGTGGCCATCGCACGTTAAAATTTTATTGTTAGAAAATACGTAATTAAGTTGTGATGAAACGTAATTTGTTAATTTGCTGACAACTAACGAAATAAAATGCAAAACACTGAACGTACTACTTATAAAGATAATGCTCTAATATGGAAAGTTGGGGGTTAACAATATGGAAAATTGGGGGTTAACATAAAATGCAAGATACATTTAAGAGAAGGGAAGTTAGAAAGGTTAATGGAGAGTTGGGGGTTAAAGATGGATGTGAATTTACCAACAAAAAAAATTGTGCATAATAAACCACATTTATTATATATATAGCAATGTTTTAAAAATCATTTTTTTTTTGATCCGGTGTAGTGACCGGGTCACGGTTCAACCGGGTGTAGTGATGGCCAAAAATCGGGTTCGGGTCGGGCCGGGCCAAAACGGACTTCGGACCGCTACAGTGAAAACAAAACCCGGCTCAAACGAGCTTCGGGCCGGGCTTCACCCGAAAAGGGGTGGCCCGGTTAGTCTTGGGGTGAACCGGTTTAACAAAAACCGGGCCGAGCCGGGCCCAAAACCGGGCCAAGATCGGGCTACGTTTTTTTTTTTTTTTTAATAATTTCCTTTATATAATAATTAAATACTAAACTTTAAAAAATAAAAATTGAATTTGATCACTAAAATACACTTTAAAAATACGTTTTATTTATAATAAATCTCTAAAATACACTTTAAAAATACATTTTATTTATAATTTTAAGTTACAAACTTACAATCCATAAATTCTAATAACCCGAACCCGAAGGTCCCGCTCCCGAACTCCCACCCTCACCCATCCCCATGGATTGTAATTGTATGGATTGTATGAATTATACTCTGGATTGTAGTCTTCAAGAGTTCCGTACTTTTCCAATCGATCAACAACCGTATTATCATCAAGGCGGTCGGTGTCTGGTTCTTCTTCTTCATCGTCGTAACGTGAGACTCCACCGGCACTACTAGCATCGTCCTCGGTTACGGTTCCCGGAGTACTTAGTCCTTCGTCGACTTCGTTTTCGGCTAAGTTTAATTCTACATCGTCTATATCCGCCTCCAAGCTTGTTTCATGTTGAATTCTTTGTTGGCCATCCAAGTAATCCTTCAAACATATGCAACACTCTACCGACTCCGGGGTTAATCTTGACCGACGCTCCGATATGATCCTGCCACTAAGAGAAAAAGCAGACTCCAAAGCTACGGTACTAGCTTGGATTATTAGTATATCAAGGGCAATAGATGCCAAAACCGGGTATTGAGGTTGTTTACCTTTCCACCATTCTAATAAATCTAGTGATTCAACATCGCTGACAGTTGTGGAGGATGCCGCTATAAAATTAGTATGTATGTACATATTGAATTCACTCAAATTATCTCCATCAAATCTAGATTTTTTACTAGATTCATTTAAAACCGAGTTCATTAAATTTGCCATTAAGTCGGACCGGTTTCACCCACGAGAACTAGAACCCGGTGAAAACATTTGAGTTGTAGGGGTTTGTTGGCTTCCTCCCCCATAATTAATTCTATAAATATCAAATAATTGATGAAAATCATTATTAAATTGTAGTATGCGGTTCCTTGAAAAAGAAGAATTTGTAGCCGTATCCAAACCAAATGCTACACATATTGATTGTATTAAAACTTCGACACCCGTAACATTTAAATACGGATTTAATGCCGCGACACGAAGAAAACTGAAGGGGATCTCTTTAAAATATTGTAACAATTTTGCTTTCATTGGTGCTACCACGTTTTGAAAGTTGAAATGTTCTTCGTATTGAGAAATTTTACTTGCCAAAATATATATTTGATTTAAAAGTAAAGGGTTTGTTGGATAATAAATACCGGATAACAAAGTTGTTGCAGTTTTGAAATCGCCCAAAATATCATGTAAGCCTTCAAGCATTTGCCAATCATATTCAGATATCGTGTTATCCGGGTATTGAATGTTATAAAATGCGTGAATATATGGTTTTTGTCTTAATAAATTATCCATCATTTTGTAAGTCGAATTCCATCGAACCGCCATATCGTGTGCCGGTCCCAAAGCTTTAAAACCGACATCTTTGCAATATTTTATATATGCTTGTTGCATGCTTTTACCTTTTGTGAAAATCCGGCGTAACATAAGCCTAAACATAGTTAAAGAATGTTTACATACTACTAAGCCGTCTTGAACGGCTAGATTTATTATGTGTGCGCAACGTGTGTGAAATAATTATCCATTTAAAATAGGGGATAAAGCCAACTTTAATTTCTCCACACATAACGTATTATTACTAGCATTATCAAACGAAATACTAATAACCTTATTAGTTAAATTATAATATTCAATATTTCTCATAATTATATTAAATTGACGCTCACCCGAATGTGGCGAACCAAAGTGCTCAAACGTGATTACACGTTTGCATAATTGCCACAATTGCGGAACAATCCAATGTGCCGTTATGCATATATAAGATTGTGGCAATCCGAATGGTGCGCTCCATATATCACACGTTAAAGAAATGTTGTTGGATAATGATAAAAACGTTTGTCGCGTATCTTTTTTGGCCATTTTCCAAAGTTTTATAGCATCACGTCTAAGAGTTTGACAACTTACCAAACCCACGTAGCATGGTTGTAGCGAGAGTTTGATCATGTTCGTAATGTGAGGATTGTCGAAATGTCCGAACGACAACCCCACTTGAATGATACATTTCATTTGCATTTCTCGGGCCAACGCGGCATCATACGACCATACTTGACCGGAATTGTCAAGTATGGGTTGACTTGGATCGTCACCCGATTTCAACTTCTTGCACGAAGACTCGTAGTGGCGCTTTAACGTGGTATTTGCGGCCGCCGCAAGGAGATCTCCACACCGTTTGCATTTTGCTTTTTTTGTACCGTCGGGGAGCATCACCAAGTTGAAATGGTTCCAAATTGGTGCTTTTCGTCCATGATCGACAATAACTTGGTAATTTTGTTCGGCCATTTTGAGAGTTGAGACTAGAGAGTAGAGAAGTAGGGATATTAGACTAGAACTTGCGAGAAACGAATATAGCGAGAGACGATAAATGAGAATTGTATGCATTTTTTGCGTTTTTTTTGCGTTTTGTAAGTTGGTGTCACTATCCATAACCAACACAAGTATTTATATGGGTTTGGAGGGGTAAAAAACACCAAAAAAAGGGTCAAAAAATGAATACCAACGGCTATATTTTTGAAAATGTGAAAATCGGGCCGGGCCGGGAACCGGTTTCGGGCCGAGCCGAGCCGGGCCGCCAAAAACTCCAAAAACCCAAACCGGTCTAGGTTTTCGGGCTTCAAACCGATTTGACACCGGGCCGGGCCGGGTTTTCAGTCGGATCGGACTCGGTTAATCGATCGGGCCGGGCCCATTTGGCCATCACTAACCGGGTGGTTGACCCGACTTCAAGAAATTTTATGTATTTTTCATTTTCTTGCATATATCTATATATATATATATTATAAAAACGACATACAAAACTCTTAATTACAACATTTTAAGTACAAGGTACAACTAATTAAAGCCAATTACTTAATTTACAATTTTTTAATGCTTTGGTACAACCTTTCCAATCACAGTATCTCACATAATCATCTATTTGTGGAATGGATACTCATTTATCAATATAAATATTTGTTTTTTTGGTGGAAGATTTTATAAAATAGATTTTATATTAGCATAATCTATTTTAAATATAGATTTTACATTTAAATCTATATTAATGAGATGTAATATAAAATCTTTTTTCTTCCGTGTTTTTTTTATATTACATCTCATAATGATTTTTCCATATTTTATTTTATAATTTTTTTTAATACATAATGAGATGTAATATAAACTCTTTTTTCTTCCGTATTTTTTTGCTAATATAAAATCTATTTTATTTTATAAAATCTACACGTATTTTATATTAGCTTAATATAAAATCTACACGTATTTTTTTTGCTAATATAAAATCTACACGTATTTTTTTTTCACGAGCATTAAAAGAAGAAAAAAAAAGGTTGATATGAATAAAAAAATAAAAAATAACAAGATACACTAATAAATTATCGTATTCTTTAAAATAAAAATATTCCGCAATACTTTCCAAATTAACCAAGTGTAAAGAAAAATAAAATAGAAACGATGTAGATATAAAAATATTCTTCCATATTTTTAATATATTTACATTTAAATGTAAAATCGAAAATGAAAATAAAAGATTTTAAAATATTCTCTACATTCATTATAAATATATATAGTTTCTCTATGTATCATCCGAGTACAAGAAGAAGACGAACGGTCGGGTGTCAATGGCGGAACCTGCAACTGAACAAAAAATATTCCACAATATTTTTGTGTAACACCCGGTTTTTCGTAAGTAAGTTTCCACCCTCCGTTGGTAATCCCTCCGCTTTTCGTCCACCCTTTTGGGTGGAAAATGCTGTGCTTTCGAACCTTGAATCGACCCATGCGCGAATCGCGAGTTTTGGACATTTTTGGGCTTCGGTACAGGTGGCGCGAGAGTGACTCGCGATAGTGACATGTGTCACTATCGCATGGCACAATCGCCGGGGGTGTACCACCCACAGTACACTCCGCGTGATAGTGACAATGTCACTATCGCCGGGCACAATCGCGAGAGAGGTGCAGACGGGTTAAAATATGATTTTAGCTTCATTTCTCATTCTAAACTCAACCTTTTCTTTTGCTATTCTCTCTCAATCTATCCCTTTCATAAAAACCGAACCTAGGGTTCTTGAACTCATCAACCACCCCATTTGTTGTTAGTTGTTGGGTATTTCATCAAAAGGTTCAAGTTGAGCATTTATTCATCATCCCCATCTTCATCCTCTTCATCGCCTTCATCAATTTCTAGGGTTTCCACCCAACTCTTTTCTTTGTTCTTGAAAATTGGGAGTGCGCGGCTCATCTTGGTGTTCTAGTGGTATTTTGGGTTGGTGGATTGAAGCTATGGGTAAGGTAACCTCTTGTTTTCTTAATTTATGGAAATTAGGGTTTTTGGTTATATGATGAGGTCTTGTGTAAAATGTTTAAGGAACAATTATTTATGGTTGAATATGGTCATTTATGGTCGGAAATATGTGGATCTAGGTTTTGGAAGCTTGAGTTGAAGAGTTGGAATGGGTGTCTTCGGAAAGCTTTGGGTGAGATCTATGCTTTTGGAGGCCAATGGTTGTGGATTGAAACCTAGGTTTAACTTAACCTAGCAAGGTGAGTTCAAGTTGATTTGTGAAAACGGTGTACATGCCAAAATGTTTATTTTAAAGCGTTTTACATGAAATTGTTAACTGCTGATAAGTTTTGGTAACTACTGATAAGTTTTGTTAAATGCTGATAAGTCTTGTTAACTGCTGATGAGTTGAGTAGTTTAAAGGTGTTTAACTTTATAAGCTCAGTTAGCACACATCTTTGGGATTTTGGAGCATTATGATAAATAAATCATGTATTTTGGTATTTCTATGATTTATTTTATGGAAGTAGATTTTGATCATAAATGTGTTTTGATTTGTGTTTTAGAGAAATGCATGGTTTTGTGTTATGGAACGTTTTGAAAGAATAAATGTTGTAAACTCACTTGGAAAATGAATTGTCCCAATCTAAACTACGTTGGAATTAATTATATGCTTTGGAGCATGGGTTTATATAAATATGGGTTGTTCATATTTGATTTTATTTTATGAGTTTCGACGTTGGGTCTTTGGATTTGTTGAGCTTCTGGCTCGGTTTGGATTTTGTTGGGTTTTGAGGACACTTGTCCGTTTTAATTGCTCGATGTTGAGCGTTTGGTTATGATTTCCAGTTACTGTATCTTAGTTGAGCATGTCATGTTTTGAATGCTTTGGCTCATTCGTTTTGAGTCATGTAATGGTTTAGTTAGTGCAATGGATCCATAGGCACGATGTTCCTCTGTCCCCGTTTGGGAAGTTGGTTCACCATTTGGCACGGAATAGGCATCGGGCTCCATGGTAAGTAGGGTGTGGGCCTATACGGTCGGGCAGCGTCCCATGGACAGTAAGGTGTAATTCCATTGTGCCCGAGTCGCCCGGTTTTGGGGACTCTCAAGAATAGACCTAGAGTGGTTGACTTGATGTTTTCGGGCGATAGACTTGGAGTAGTTGAGCTCGGTGGGTGTTTTATGTGTAACCCACATGTTTTGAATTACTACATAACTACGAGGTTAACTTTGTGTTCCGTTATGTACAATGTAATCGTGTCTCCCCCGTCACCATTAGGTGTGGTTTTGGTTATGGAGTTTTATAATCCATGTTTTCAGGGACGTTTGACTCTGGGTATTTATCTATGTTTTAAGGTTTTGGTTATTGAAACCCATTCGTGTTATTGGGATGTTTTGGAAGTGGGAGTTATCTACGTTTTCAGTGTTTGATCATTATAATGTCAGTTATGTTTTACGTGCGCTTTGGGTTTTGGTTTTATTTAAAGAGGTGTTTCTTTTATGATTTTAATCACGAAAGGGGTGAATAAGGAAATGAGATTGTTTTGAGATTTAATGTATTTTATTTTGGGTTGACTTCAAATCAAATGTATTGTATTTTGGAATTTGCGACTTTAAATAACATTCTTGAAGTTAATGATTTAATTATCTCTAATGTAAAACTCTTGAGCTCATTAGGCGTTAAGCCTAACTTTTTATTTGTCGGCATGTGCATCAGGTTCCAGTTGGGGTTCGGTTCTAGCAACGCTTTGAGGAGTTGAGCATTAGACTTACACGAGAGTAAGTAGTTTGGTGAAGTCTTCCGCAGTTGGAGATAGTGACTATTATTGGGTTTTAGTAACACCTGTATTTATTATAGACTGTATGTAGAGAATAAATGTGTTTATTGAGGTTAAATCATATATTGTGTTTGTAGATAAATTATTTATCGATGTATTTTAGAAAATTTTAAATTAGTTGTTATTTCCGAGTTTGAGGATGTTACATTTTGTTTATTTGAAAAACTACTATTTATATTTTATTTTATTTACTGAGGATTTGTTTATATTTTTCAAAACCCACAATCATATTTTTCGAAATAGGGGAATAAGATATATACATATCTTTATTTTTATCGACTAATACTATGAGGTCTTGAAGTCAATAGTCAGATAAATTTTCAAGTGTTACTGAGTGAATTTGAACTATACCAGTTGAGTTGCCGGTTACAAAAGATAGAAATCATTTATTTTCTTTGTCATATTTGATGTGGGTTGAATGTTGTTAATTAATCTACATATTTATACGTTCAAAGTGATTGTCAAGTGTTGTCGAGGAGGTTTCAGAAAAATTGCAAAATCTGTAAAACGCATGTTCATATTTATAATTATTTCAATAATAGTGATATGTTGTGAGACATGTCGTTTGAGTTTTAAATAATATAATACAAAATTATTACCAATATTATTGCACAAACTCATAACAACAAACGATTAAGAATATATGCAAGTTAACCACTTATGAAAATACATTCGTTTTTCACATTGTATTTCATTAACTGTTAACAGAGAAATTACGTTTCATTTTAACTCGGTTCAATATTCCAACAAAAAATTTATCCTCCCGTGCAATGCACGGGCCCAACACTAGTATATATATAAAACCAAGAATTTGATGTCCACAAGTTAAAACATTAAAAATACACATAACAAAAAGTTTTACATCAATCCAAAAACATTAAAAAAATACATAACAACAAGTTTTACATCAATCCAAAAACATAAAAAACACAAATATAAAAAATTGATTTTTTAATCGGGTCAACCCGGGTTTTTACCTGTTCAATTAGACCGGTTCAACCGGTTTTATCAAAAAACCGGCGGTTCAATCCGGGTCGTAATTTCCCAAAAAACCGGTCGTAATTGACCCGGTCTCTTCACCGGTTCCCGGTTCAACCCGGGTTTTAAAACATTGATATATAGGGATGACATGGTCTTTTTTTTTATATTAAGACACTTTAAAAAAAATCAAAATTTTTAGAAAATAAGGGAAATAAGGATTCTAATATTAGGAGATGTATGTAACCATTATTGAGTTTTCCTTTAATATATATAATGATGAGATAATGATAATGATACATAATGGAGAGAGTAAAATGCTTAGAGCATCTCCAACAACATCCTCAAAATTTCTCCAAAATGGAAAATTAAAAATCAAAATCTACATAAAAAATTACATCTATCTCCAACAGATTCTCCATTTTGGAGATGACATCATTACTTATAATATTAAAATATTATATAAATCTAATAAAGTATTATTTGTCTCTCATATTCATTTCATTTGAAGATATTTTATTGGTAGAATATAATAAAAAATAATTTCTCTCTCATTGTAATCATTTTTGGAGTGTTCTCCATATTTGTAGAAAATTACACTCTCTCTCCAACTTTCTCCATTTTGGAGAAAGATTTAGGGGGCGTTTGGTTCGCAGAATGTTTTTGGATGAAATGGAATCTGTCAAATGAATTTGACTTTGAAGGAATTGGAATGGAATGTTGTCAGGTTTGACCACCTGTTTGGTTGGCAGAATTGGAATGGAATCTGTTAAAGGAATTGGAATCTGCCTATTTGGTTCACAGATTGTAGCTTCAGAATTGGAATGAAATTTTGGTAAATGACCAAAATGCCCCTTTTCATTATTTTAATTTATATGTTAAAACCAACCAACATCTATGATAATGTAAACAAAACTGTAAACCAACATCACTCAAAACAAAACTGTAAACCAACATCTATGATAATGTTCTTTATATGTTAAAACCACAAACATGAACATTATCAAATAATAGACAAACAGGAACATTATCAAACAATAAACAGAGTAAATAGGAACATTATCAAAATTACCAAATTGATTTTCCTTCAAACATGAAAAATCGATTTCAATCGACTGTGAACATTACCAAATCGATTTACAGAACCCAACATCTTTCATAAATCGACTACCAAATCGACTATTGTAATTGATTTTCAGAACCCAGTAGCTTTCAGAAATCGATTACCAAATCGATTTGAATGAAATCGACTACCAAATCCAAATAGAGAAATCAAATTGAAGGAGAGATACATAGAGAGAGAGAGAGAGAGATAACTTGCGTGTTGAATGGAGAAGATGATTCGAGTTCGAACCTGCAGAAAACGTCCAGGGGTCGAAGTCGATAATGGAGAAGACGATTGAGAGTGCTAATTTTTATGTCTGATATGAACCAGGGTCGAAGTCGATAATGGAGAAGTCGATAATGGAGAAAACGTACAGGGGTCGTCGGCTGTGAATTGTGAGAAAAGAAAGAGTAGGGTTTATTTGGAGTGAGGGTATTTTTGGAATTAAAGAAATACCACATTCCATTGAAATCCATGACTTTTAGGATGGAATGTTAAATTCAGTTATCTATGGAATTTAATGGAATTGGTAGATTCCATTCTATTGAAAAACTTGAACCAAACAAAGGAATGGAATTTGGTCAAAGGAATTTAACATTCCAATTCCACCAGATTCCATCAAATTCTGCGAACCAAACGCCCCCTTAGAGAATTTGTTGGAGCACAAAAATGCCTAAAATCTTCATTTTCTTCATTTTGGAGAAGCTGTTGAAGATTTATAGGAAGTTAGATGGTTTAGATATTAAAAGTTAATTAAAGTTGTGCCAAAATTACCAAAGTAACATTCTTGCAATAAATAATACATTTTCATAGAGGGGCATTAAATTCTTTAATATATTTAATAAAAAAATAAAAAAAACATAAAATTTCTAGCAAAGAATCCTACTCTAAGAGAGTGTCACATCACTACTTATTGGTTTTCTTTTAATATATATATATATATATATATATATATATATATATATATATATATATATATGACCGAATTTGAATGAATTGGAATGATTAATTCTCCGGGTCATTATTTAGCATGTTAAATGTGTGATTTTAAATAGGGTCTCCAAAATTTTGGGGCTCAATTTTACGTTGTTTAGAGTCTTTAATCAAGGAATATAAAACTATAGTCCATTGATAGCGGAAAATCGTATAAATCCACAAAGTGGCCACTATGTTGCCAAGTGGTGGTGCAAGTGCACACCAGACACTATGATCGCTATTAAGTAATAAGGTGGTAGAGTACCAAGATCGTTTCCACAGGGACTAGTCAACTAAGAATCAGAGAACTTTCATGAACTTCTAGTGCTTGTTGAGTTTTGAGAACAATATCAATATTTGTGAGTTTTTAAGTAAGCTAAACAACGACTAAGATAATTATCAAGTTAAAAGAGAGGATGTGGGTACAAGCATTAACTAATACATATGTAGTAACAATATGGTCAGAAACAAGTGACACAAAATATCTACAAAAAACCCTTTCTCTCGAAACTGAGTTTCCACATAAAGTGGCTACGTTGTACCAACAAAGTAGCCACTATTGCCGACTCAAGACTTGTCGACTTAACTAAGTAAACCTCTAAGGATTTTTGTAACACCCTAAAAGTCAGGGTAAATTTAAAGCTGCGGAAACTATACAATTAAGCACCAACCAAAGGTTTAAACCTCCCAAAAAGGGGAACTGTACTTAACCTTTACAAAAATCAGAATACAGATAAGGATCTCAACAACAAACTAATCTAAACATACACTATCTAGATTACATTAATTGTTGATCCAGAATCATCCAAAAATATGGGACTTAACAAATGCCCAACAATCCAATACTAATCATCTAAAAAACCCTCGAGGTCAATCCCCGGCACTCAAGCCCTTGGCAACCTGCCGCTAACGAGAACCTGATATACATAACATTTGAGAAAAAGTGTTAGGCTTAAAAGCCTAGTGAGAACATACAGTTTAAAGATTTCAAGGGATATAACATTTGCATCCAAAAAGGAAACCTTTCCAACAAGCATTTCCAAGTTAACTGATGTTAGGAATAAAATCCATTAAAAATAAGGTCATAAACCTTCTTTCCAGAACCTCACAATTTAATGCACATGTAGTTCTTCGTTTGATTACCTTATATAACCTCACAATTTAATGCACATGTAGTTCCATAAATTATTAACGGCCAGAATCTCACAATTTAATGCACATGTAGTTCTATATTTGTTAACGACCAGAGCCTCACAATTTAATGCACATGTAGCTCTATATTTGTTAACGGCCAGAGCCTCACAATTTAATGCACATGTAGCTCTATATTTGCATTACTTGGTAATCTCCAATTAATATCAGTCGACTCAAAACCTAGGGATCCGCTAGTAATGGTACAGACTCGTCACAACAACATATGTGACCAACCATAATAAACATATGGTATAATCACATTTTTATAAACAAAATGTCATTTCCAGTTCAACTTCTGGTAAAATTGAAAATCATTAAAATGAGTTCTTAAACATTATTTTCATATATCCACATAATGTACCAGTAAAACATCATTTTACTACATTAAGATAAGATCCATCATTTTAGTAAACCCAATGATCGGGAACCCTAAAATCTCCCAAAACTCAAGTTATATCAAATATGTAGAAAACTTAGATCTGAAACCATGGAGATATATAGGAGTTCCAAAAGGTATCTTTTGATATGTATACAGTTTAAAAATGGTAGTTGGAACTCACCAAACAGGTTTATACGAAAACCCGAAAACCAGATATCGATCACGACAAAGAGGTGAAGCTTTATACACCGAAACCCCGAGCAATGCACTAAATACTAGCAACTTACGGGAACCTTGAAGATCTAGAGAAAATCTAGAGAGAGAGAGAGAGAGATTTCGAAGAGAGAGAAAGATAAACTGAAAATGAGATATTTTGGGGTGAAAACCCCTTTTAAGCCGTCCAGGCAACTACGCGGGTTATGTCGCGACTTCAACTCGCGGCATAACTCGCCCGTGTCCCAAAAACCAAGATCATCCAGTGGGTTTCGCGGGTTGTGCCGCGACCTATAGTCGCGGTGCAACTCGCGTAGTTCAATATTTCTCATATCAAACAGAGGGTTACGCGGGTTGTGCCGCTACCTCTTGTCGCGGTGTAACTCGCGCAGTTCACTGCTTGTCCCCAAACTTCACAAAATCCAACTCAACTTCAAACCAAACACGGTGCTAACGATAAAAGCTTAACCACTAGAATACCAAAATTACGAAACGGAAATTCGGGGTGTTACAATTTTAGTTCCACCAGTATGGATATAGAAGCCCAAATCTCTTTGTGACACCTATATCGACCGACATTTTGAACCTTAGTTAAAGTCATGCAAAAACCCGTATCTCTACGTGGTTATAAAAGACTTTCTCAAATCTTCTTTGCATCACTAAAGCCGTATTTCTGGATCCGCCCCTCTCGAGGTCTAAGATCTAATATTAATACTAACAAGTGATTGACTTGTCCGCGTTGAGTTGAAGTCTCGATTCGAATGACTAAGTCTAAGAGTTAGCAATGATGGCAACACCCAAGTGTTGCCTACTAGTATTAGCCTTGGCTCATACCCACACCCAAATGGGTGTTTAGTTCATAATAAAAGTAAAATACATGAGAGAATCAGAAGAATACATAGACATAACTTGCATAAATAAAAGTAGAAGGTTGTCACCACTTTGTCGCCACAGTGGTGAGAGCTGTTACAAGAAATTTAAATTACAAGGAAATTAAATGCAACTACACTAAAGACTTAAATGAGAGAACGAAAATTAAATGCAAAGCTCTAGATGTTAGAAACTCTCTAGAATGGGATGATCTTCAAATGGTGCCCCAAGCCTCTTTTTATAGTGACTTCAAAGAAAAAGTAGTGATTTGAAAAAACCCAAAAAGCTACTTTTCGGAGGAGTGTTGAAGCTTCCTTTGACCTCCATATTTTGTCATTTCTCTTAAATATTCTTGTGAAAGCTCAGTTTCGTCTTTTGTAACACCCGTAATTTTCGGTAAGTAAATGCCACCCAGGCGTTTGGTATCTTGTAAATGGTGGGGTTTTGTTGGGGAAGCTTTATCTAACGACCCTTGGAGTATCGGGGAGTATTGGCATTGAAAAAGTTGAGCTTCGGGGCTCCGGAGAGGTCCAGCTACAATGCCCGGCTGTCATAGTCGCACTGTCACAGTCACAGGCAAGAAACAGAAGGAGGGGGAGAACCAGTGTCGCACCAGGGCTGTTGGAGGCTGTCAAATACGGGGTTTGGCTCATTTCTTCATTTCTCACTTCTCACTTCCTCCCCAACTCTTCCAAAACCCTCCCAAGACCCATCTTCTTCATCCATGGTGTATTGGAGTTCTAAATCCTCAAATCCTCAAGCTTTGTTGTAACATTAATCTACCAAGTGTAAGGATGGAAGCTAGATAATAAGGGTCTTCATTTTCACCTTCATCTTCAACCTCAAGCTCCATTTTAGGGTTTTCTAGTTTTTCGTCAAAACCTAAGTGGTAAGTGTATCCCTTCCATTCCTAAACCTTAAAATAAGTTATAAATGCTCTGTAACACCCTCAATTTTGGAAATAACAACTAATTTAAAAGTTTCTAAATACACCATTAAATGATTCATCTACAATCACAGTTTAAGATTTAATCTTAATACACACATTCATTCTATACATATAGTCTATGATAAGGACGGGTGCTACTAAACCCAATAAAAGTTACTATCCCCAAACTGCGGAAGACTTCATCCAATACTTACTCTTGAGAGAAACTAAGCACATCTCTTCATAGTACTGCTAGAACCAACCCCCATCTGGAACCTGATGCACATGCCGACAAATAAAAAGGTTAGGCTTAATTCCTAGTGAGCTCAAGAGTTTTACATAAGTAAACACATTTAAGATAATGAACTTTACTTAAAATCATGACCTTTCAATTGATGCACTTTAAAACGTGGAAACAACTCTTTTCCAATGTCATGCACTTTCAAAGATAATACTTCATTTCAAACATGCTTTATAAATTGATGCAACTTAACTAACTTGAAACATGACTCATCACCAAACCATGTATATCGTACGTCCGAAAACATGGACACTAGGTCCAATACTCATGCAACCGTAAAGAACCAACGACAATCAGATAAGACATCCTTATATAAAAATTACTGATAGCCGACAACGAGGGAGACCCGTATCCGTTGAGAGTGGAGGAAACACAAAAGTATACCACCCATGCAACGTTAATCTCATGACACCTCACGACATCACAACCCAAGTGTCCCTACGACTTCTTTAACAAGCGTCACCCAAAGTTGGTTGACCTTGATAGATCATTCCGAAGAACTCCATCCCGAAGGCCCGGCACACTTAAAGACTACCTCCCAGACATTACTTCAAGCGGCGGAGGTCCTAACGCTCACTCCCTGATAGCACTACAGACTCAACCCTCCTAGCGACCACTTGTAAAGTTTCCGGTCATAAAACACAGGTACCAGAGTTCAACCCCGCAATACCCAATTGACCATCCAAAACAGACTGACTTACGTGCCTATGGATCCAATGCAACACAGTCTAACCTACCCGGACTAAACATGAATGACTAAAGCACTCGAGTCTGTAACCAACCTCAATACGCAACACAACGCATTAGTACGTATGTCATAACTGGACTCTACATTGAGCCACATAAAACCGGACAAGTGTCCTCAAGACTCTTTTAAAACGACATCGAGCCAAAAATACTTAACACCTCCTTTTGACCAAAGATTAACGCTTTTCAAATAATACATGTACTCGTCCCATACCCTGAAATCACACGCTCCAAAATACTTGAATGGACCCCAACACAGTTTAAGTTAGGACAAAAGGTTTTCCAAATAGATTTATACTCTTCATACCTTTCAAAACGTGCCACAACATGAAGTTAAACCTTTTACCCAAACAAACACTAGAAATGCCTTATAACCAAATAATCTCATTAATGCAATAATTTTCCAAACACACCCATTTATGACTCATTTATCAAAATGCCCAAAAATCCCCAATATGGGTGTTTTACAATGTTTATAAAGCTAAACTTCTCAATTAACCAAAACCCATCAAGTAATTCAACAAATGACAATTTCATGTTAAACACATAAATACTTTAAAATAAACATTTGGCATGTACAACGTTTTCACAAATCAACTTGAACTCACCTTGCTAGATTTAGGCTAAATCTAGATTTTACCCCAACTGAAGCTCCTTTGAAGAACACTTGGATCCTCAAGCCAAAAACTTCCAAAAACCTAAATCCATACATAACCAACCATAAATAATCATAATCAACCACAAGGAATCGTTCCCCAAACTTTACACATGAATACCTCAACTGATACCGAAACCCTAACTTCCATAACTGAAGTTAATAGAAGATTACCTTAACCAAAGCTTGAATCCATCAACCAAAACACATCTAGTTCACCAAAATGGTTACAAACCTCCAATCTACGAAAGGAAGAACAAGGGTGGATGAAACCCTAGTAAACTTGATGAAGAAGATGAATATGGAGGGATGATGATTCTAGTTCCCAACCGGATAGGTGAGGAAGAAACACTTAGATTTAGGAGGAAACTCTCCAAAATGAATTAGGGTTTGATTTTGGGGTTTGGGGGTCGGTTTGGGAGAGAAATGGGGGAAGGATTTGGGGTTGGGGTGAAAAATGGGGTTTGGGTCATAACTTCTTCGTTATAGCTCCGTTTTTGCTCCGGAAAGAACCGTTGGACTCGTAATTGAATCCTTCACCTATCTAGACTATAAATCCTAGGGTTCAAGTCCAAAATCCTTCATCTTATTTTCCCCCAATATAACGGTTTCGGTATTAACTTAAAATGATGCCTTTTCGAAAATCGGGGTGTTACAATCCTCCCAACCTTAAAAGAGATTTCGTCCCCGAAATCTGACACCGATCAAATACCCAACGTCGCCCTTAGCGAGGTTAATGGGTTCTCTACCCAAAAAGGAGTTCCTCCACGATACCTTGCCCCATGAATGAAACCGATCACATCCATTCAAGGCTGCCACTATCTTTCTCAAAACCAACCGTCACAACTCGATTATAAGGTTCGATGTGCCTTACCGCTGACTAAATGAGCATCGAGTCCTTCTCAACCACTTTCCTATCCTTAAATTTCGGCGGTCTCCCAACCTTAGGTTGAACATATCACCTCGAGAATACTCCAGAGCGAGCTTATCCCTTAGATACTTCTAACTCCAACACATTAAGGTCTCCTCAATATTCGATTTCTACTTAAGGTTTACCTCGACATTCTGACCCAATTCCTCAATAATCCATACTATAAAAGATTCATCGTCCTTTCCTTGACGACATTTCCTAACACCAGTTAGGATCGATCCAATCACAACCTTCAATCCGTTCCTCAACTGGCACGACACAACATCGGTAGACAACGGATTACCCAAACTCAACGGTTACTCAAATTCCAGGGTATAGTCAAACATCGGTTGATGAATCAGTGAAACCTTGTTGATTACAGATTTACCAATGATCGATCCCTCATTTCCCTCATCTAACCTTCTTAAGGTTACCACTTAAATTGCTAACGCACCGGATTCATCGGAGGTACGATGAAACATCCCAACGGTTATTATCCTCAAATCGAATGTCGACACCTATGTTCAAAACTTTCACACCTCAACCGTGGATATACCACCTTAAATTTCCTTCCATATCTTACACCGATGATTCAAAGTGGCATTTATCATGTCACTAAATTCAAATCTTACATTTCTAACAAACGACTCACAATATCTTCTTTATTTCTGAAGATTTTCCAAGAAGGCACACCGCCAACACATACTTGATGTTAACCTGCGGCCCATCAATTCAAATCTAACCATATGCAAACAACCACCCAAAGTTTCATCCCGAGGATTTACCGAACCAGAAAGATCACCTCTTACTTAACTGGGAGAAAGCATAAATCTAATACCTCAATTATTCATGCATGACCCGATTCAAAATCTGAAACCCAAATTCAAGTAGGGGTGTTCAAAAAAACCGTTGGAC
Organism: Arctium lappa; assembly: GCA_023525745.1. NCBI lineage: Eukaryota > Viridiplantae > Streptophyta > Magnoliopsida > Asterales > Asteraceae > Arctium > Arctium lappa. Next base: position 51,828,254 of record CM042064.1, read on the forward strand.
CGCTCAAACCGGTCGAACCAAGTCAAACCGGACCGTTTTTGGCGGTTTAGGTGGTCTGGCGGTCTGGTTTGGTCTGAAAAATTGCCAAACCGTGCGGTCCGATCCGGTCTGCGGTTTGGAGGTTTTTTTGGGCGGTTTGGACCAAACCGACCGCCGAATATATCTATATATATTTTTTATTTTTTTATATACATCTTTGTATCATTTATTGTTTAGTCCAAATATCCAATTTATCTTTAGACTTAAATATATATAAAAAGGCCCAAAGATAATTTTAAATCGTTGTGGATTTTATTTGCACTTTGCATATTACTTTTTTTTAATGTTTTGTCTTGGGATATTTTGTTAACTTTTGTGGACTTTGTTAACATTGTTGTAGACTTTATTTATTTCAAATGAAGTCAAGCTAATGAACCTTTATATTCAAAATTTTATATGTTTTTTATGTTTAAACTTTAAAGCCCACTAAAAGGCCCAAACCATCTAAACCGGTCAACCAAACCGCCTAAACCGCAGTCCGACATGACCGGTCTGGGCACTTGATGTCAAACTGCTCGGTTTGAAAAATCAATAAACCGCCACTAGCGGTTTGGTTTGTGGTTTGAGGGGTTAAACCACCCAAACCGGACCGTGAACACTCCTAAATTCAAGGTTGACCACAAGTCGGATCATCCGACGCTTCAGATCCCAAGGACTCCTCTAGTCCCTTAATTGCAATTCCTCTCATGATAAGGGTTTTAAATCTACAGCCTTAATGAGTTCAAGTTTTTTCAACCAGTATGCCAATTTGAAATTTATAAAACTCTCAAATACATAGGTTTTATAACAATTAAACGTGCGGTAAAACACACTACCGTGCATTCGATAGGTTTCGAAATTGATCACCAATACTACACATATAAAACCGTCTCCAAAACTCGTTTGATCAGTACTTACGTTGATAAAACGGCAACAAAAGATGCGCAACAAAATTTTTAAACGGACTACCATGGTTCTAGTATGCATCAATTTATACTACGCATATGAAAAATAACTTTCCGCACTATAACATGTGCAATAAGAGTTTGTACAACTCCTAACAGTAAAATCAATAACTGAAGTATGTTCTGGGCAAAAGTTCTATCTCAAACAACATAAAACTTGTGTACATTTACTCACACCAACAGTATGATCTAAACCAATTATGAAAAGCATACAACGATTAACGCTTGTATAAGGCCCAATGACAAATCACATGATATTGAAACTTCCCAAAATAACATATGGGATGACATTTATTAACAAGACCCATAATTTAACACACACGACAATGCATGTACACACGCTCCAGAATTTATCTACATGACGCAAAAAGTCGTACTATAAGACACCATAAAACCCAACCGAATTTTCATAAAACCCATTAACGCTAAAATCAAGCGGTGTCAAGATTTTCATTTCCCAACATAAAAGCATAAAACAACAACAAGTCTAAAAATGTTAAAATTCTAAAACCACAATGTACGGTAAAATGACCCTTTTCAACAACACTAACATGAGGCATGACGCCCAAAAGCTCGTAAAATAATATTCCATAAAATTCAACACGACTCGTACATACTAAAATTCCAAAAATTTTCCGACTCAAAAACATGGAAACAACTCTTCCTTTAAAACCTTAACATACGTGGAGGAGATCCAATATCAAAGTCAAAAATTCCACAGTTACTTACCCAATACTCCAAATACATTAAAACATGAATATTACAAGATCCGTAAATAGAGTTTGACACGAAACGGGGATAAGGAGATTTTCAATAAAATAATTGCATCCACGTGCTACAATCATGTATGCTTGAGCTCACGGTTTAAAATTTGATGAGCACTAAATGCTTTATCGAGACTTTGTAATACAACTCACTTTATGTTTTGAGAACATGATAAACAATTTATGCAAACTTATTTTTAGAAATAAATTTAGTGCATGAATTTGGCCGGCACTCGGCATCTTAGGACTACACTCCTCCATTTTCCCGACACAATTGTCATCCGGATACATCAAACATCTTAGTGCAACAATCCCACTAATTGGGTTAACTTACAATTTCTCCTCGAAATAGAATCGGTCTAACAACCTTATAGTTCTAATCCAACCAATAATTCTGACTCAAGATGATGAACTTAATGCATTCATCGCACTTAACTATCACTCTAAGGTGACATCGCTATAAACATCAACCCTTCCTTAACTTACTTGCTTAGAAACCTCTTTACTACCCCAACGGTCATCCCACCAAGGTAGTACAAGTATACACATGAAGCATGTAGATTCACCATGACACTGGCCAGGTGCCATTATGAACGTACCGTACATGATCATCCTTGCTATTCTCGACAAATTTCCCGTTTCTCACGACTCGGTCAATTCCAAAATATCATATCTTAAGGTACCTAATGTGCCATTTCATTTTCAATTACCTAAAAGAACGCTAGTTTGAGTCTAGGCATCCAAAAAGCAATACCTAATTCTCTCAAACTTAAGCTCTAATACCAACTTGTAACACCCTCAATTCTGGAAATAGCAACTAATTTAAAAGTTTCTAAATACACCATTAAATGATTCATCTACAATCACAATTTAAGATTTAACCTTAATACACACATTCATTCTATACATACCGTCTATGATAAGGACGGGTGTTACTAAACCCAATAAAAGTTACTATCCCCAAACTGCGGAAGACTTCACCCAATACTTACTCTTGAGAGAAACTAAGCACATCTCTTCATAGTACTGCTAGAACCAACCCCCATCTGGAACCTGATGCACATGCCGACAAATAAAAAGGTTAGGCTTAATGCCTAGTGAGCTCAAGAGTTTTTCATCAGTAAACACATTTAAGATAATGAACTTTACTTAAAATCATGACCTTTCAATTGATGCAATTTAAAACGTGGAAACAACTCTTTTCCAATGTCATGCACTTTCATAGATAACACTTCATTTCAAACATGCTTTATAAATTGATGCAACTTAACTAACTTGAAACATGACTCATCACCAAACATGTATATCGTACGTCCGAAAACATGGACACTAGGTCCAATACTCACGCAACCGTAAAGAACCAACGACAATCAGATAAGACGTCCTTATATTTAAATTACTGATAGCCGACAACGGGGGAGACCCGTATCCGTTGAGAGTGAAGGAAACACAAAAGTATACCACCCATGCAACGTTAATCTCATGACACCTCACGACATCACAACCCAAGTATCCCAATGACTTCTTTAACAAGCGTCACCCCAAGTCCGTTGACCTTGATGGATCATTCCGAAGAACTCCATCCCGAAGGCCCGACACACTCAAAGACTACCTCCCAGGCATTACTTCAAGCGGCGAAGGTCCTAGCGCTCACTCCCCGATAGCACTATAGACTCAACCCTCCTAGCGATCACTTGTAAAGTTTTCGGTCATAAAACACGGGTACCAGAGTTCAACCCCGCAATACCCAATTGACTATCCAAAACAGACCGACTTACGTGCCTATGGATCCAATGCAACACAGTCTAACCTTCCCGGACTAAACATGAATGACCAAAGCACTCGAGTCCGTAACCAACTTCAATACGCAACACAACGCATTAGTACGTATGTCATAACTGGACTCTATATTGAGCCACATAAAACCGGACAAGTGTCCTCAAGACTGTTTTAAAACAACATCGAGCCAAAATACTTAACACCTCCTTTTGACCAAAGATTAACGCTTTTCAAATAATACATGTACTCGTCCCATACCCTGAAATCACACGCTCCAAAATACTTGAATGGACCCCAACACAGTTTAAGTTAGGACAAAAGGTTTTCCAAATAGATTTATACTCTTCATCCCTTTCAAAACGTCCCACAACACGAAATTAAACCTTTTACCCAAACAAACACTAGAAATGCCTTTTAACCAAATAGTCTCATTAATGCAATAATTTTCCAAACACACCCATTTATGACTCATTTATCAAAATGCCCAAAAATCCCCAATATGGGTGTTTTACAATGTTTATAAAACTAAACTTCTCAATTAACCAAAACCCATCAAGTAATTCAACAAATGAAAATTTCATGTTAAACACATAAATACTTTAAAATAAACATTTGGCATGTACAACGTTTTCACAAATCAACTTGAACTCACCTTGCTAGATTTAGGCTAAATCTAGATTTTACCCCAACTGAAGCTCCTTTGAAGAACACTTGGATCCTCAAGCCAAAAACTTTCAAAAACCTAAATCCATACATAACCAACCATAAATAATCATAATCAACCACAAGGAATCGTTCCCTAAACTTTACACATGAATACCTCAATTGATACCGAAATCCTAACTTCCATAACTGAAGAGAATAGAAGATTACCTTAACCAAAACTTGAATCCATCAACCAAAACACCTCTAGTTCACCAAAATGGTTACAAACCTCCAATCTACGAAAGGAAGAACAAGGGTGGATGAAACCCTAGTAAACTTGATGAAGAAGATGAATATGGAGGGATGATGATTCTAGTTCCCAACCGGATAGGTGAGGAAGAAACACTTAGATTTAGGAGGAAACTCTCCAAAATGAGTTAGGGTTTGATTTTGGGGTTTGGGGGTCGGTTTGGGAGAGAAATGGGGGAAGGATTTGGGGTTAGGGTGAAAAATGGGGTTTGGGGCCGAAATTTCTCGTTTTTGTGAAAACAGCGGCTCCACGCAGGTGGCCGCGCCCCTCCAGCCACGCGTAGAGCCTAAGTGGTAAGTGTATACCTTCCATTACTAAACCTTAAAATAAGTTATAAATGCTCCATTTATGGTTTTCTAGTGTTTGATTTCCCTACTTTCGGTTTGGAAGATTTTGGAGAAATTTGGGTCAAAAATTATGGTTTTGGCCAAATGGAGGTTTTGATGTGAAGTGTTTGGGGATCGATTCTAAATGGTTGAATATGTTTATTAATGGGTGGAAACTTGTGAATCTAGGTTTTTGGAAGTTTTGGACTTGAAGATTCAAGTTTCTTCAAAGGAGCTCAAAGTGGGGTAAAATCTAGATTTAGCCTAAATCTAGCAAGGTGAGTTCAAGTTGATTTGTGAAAACGGTGTGCATGCTAAAATGATTATTTTAAAGTGTTTGTGTTTTACATTAAAATGTTAACTGCTGATAATTTTGGTTATTTGGAAGTATTTAACTTTGTAAACGTATAAAACACTCTTGGGGATTTTTGAGTATGTTGTTAAATGCATCGAAATGAAAATGATTTTGTAACAACCCGATTTTTGAAATCAATCATTTCTCGCTTTTACCGAAACCGAGTCATTAATGAAAAATAAGATATTTGATTTTGGGCTTGAATCTTTAATTTTATGGTTTGGATGTATGAGGAATTCAATTACGAGTCCAACGGTTCATTCCGTAACAAAAACGGAGCTATAACGAAGAAGTTATGAACAAAACGAGATTTGAACATTTGTGAAGAGGCTGAGTGTGTCACTGGGTGTGGCGCACGACCCGTGCGCCCTCCCTTTACAAATAACGCACGACCCGTGCGCATGGTGCAGAGCCCTTATACGGGCATTAAATGACATTAACCCTAAATATCCTCATTTTTCATCTTTCTCATTTCTCTCATTCTCTTCCAACCCTTCCTCTCAACCTACCTCATCTAAACTCCTACCAAACACCAAATCATCACCAATTGTTTCTAGAGTGAGGATCTTCACCCAAGGTTTCAGTTTGGAAGCTTCATCACCAACCTCATCTTCATCTTCTCCACCCATCTTCCACCATTGTTGACATATTTTGAGGTTTTCCAATAAACCTACTTGTAAGTCATTCTAACCATTTCTAAACCATGGAATAAGTTTTCCAATAAACCTACTTGATGGTTTTCTAGTGTTTGATTTCCCTAATTTCGGTTTGGGTGATTTTGGGGAGTTTTGGGTCAAAATTAAGGTTTTGCCCAAAATAGAGATTTTGTTGATTAAGTGTTTGGGGATCATTTATTTATGGTGGAGAATGTATATTCATGGTTGAAACTTTGTGAATCTAGGTTTTGGAAGATTTGGTTTGAAGAACCAAGTTTCTTCAAAGAAAGATCTAAGTGGGTAAATACTAGATTTAGCTTAAATCTAGCAAGGTGAGTTTACTAAACCTTTGTTAAAACTGGATACACATCATATTTGCTTAATTGTTGTTATTATCACATATTGCTCAAAATGGTCATCTTTACGGGCTTATGTATTTGATGGTAGTTCCATGAGATTATGTGAGATATGTGTAAATGAAGTATCAGACCATGATTTACTCTATGTGGTGTAATTATTTGGGAAATTTACATATGTGTGCCCACAATGGGTATTTGACATGATTATGGAATATATGTTTGGTATAACATGATGATTTCCATTTGGAATACACACTTGGTGTTATTGTATCTACTACGTGGTTATGTGGATATTTAAGTCTTATGTTAGACTCATGCTATTAGGAGGGTGTTATCGTACCCGTGGTTGGTACCGGAATATATTTGGTTGAAATATACCTAAGGACCTCCTATATGCTTTATGTTGGACGAACCAAGTCAAGGACACAAGGAGGATGTAGTCGGAGGCACCACCGTGATGGTATGTGCTTAGACCTCCGCCACTCGGATAAGGTGGAATTTTCGGGTGTGCCGGGCCTTTGGGATGCGCCTCTCGGATAAGGTGGAACTTCCGGAGGGCATCAAGGTACATCGACTCTGGGGTGGAATTGATTGGTGCTATGGGTCTCCCCCGTTGACTCCATACATGTTGAAAATTGGTTAACTGCTGATAAGGATTGTATATGTTCTACCATGCTAATTATTGTTCAACTCACTAGGCTTTTTGGCCTAACACTTGTTTGGTGTCAATGTGTATCTCAGGTTCTAGCGGCGACGGTCTTAAGCAGGTTTAGTTGCTTTGGGGTGAGAGCTTGGGGACTTGCACATGGACGCGTTATACTTTTGGATATAGATCGTTTGGGTCTATAGATGACAACCCTTTTTGTAATCTCTTTTCTAGACGTAGAAATTAGATTAGTTGGTTGTTGTTATTTGTCCGTTAAATTACAATTGTGATTAAACAGGTTGTTTGTATATTTCCCCTTTTTGGGAGGCTCTTGCTATGGCAAACTTTCTACCACTTCTCCATTTATGGAAAGTTTTTGTTATCCCTATTTTTAGGGTGTTACAGATTTGATGACTCATTTACCTAAATGGAAAGTATTGGGTAACAATGCATTTTTATTATTGTTGGTATTACGTGCATTTTGTATCGGGAAATGTTTTAAAAGTACCACTGTGTAAGTCATGGGCGTTTGGTCTTTCCCAACATTGCAAACGTTTCTGAACTTATGAACCTTGGGTTTTGGGAAAAGATGTAACTCAAGTATTTTATTGAGTAAACAGGCGATATTGGTATTTAAATGATTTATTGTATGGGTATAAACCTCTTGTGTAATTGTCATTTAAATGTGTGTCATGGGACGTTTTGGAAAGAGTAAATGAGATTATAAACTTGTTTGAAAAATGTTTTTTGTTGGAGTTTATTTCATTTAGTTGAAGCATGTATTTGCATAAATGCAGTCATTGCATTTTATTGCATTTTGCGGATTTTAGCATATGTTGTTTGATTGGTTGAGCTTAAGGCTCAGTTTTTGGCTTTGTCAGGTAATGGGGACTTTTGTCCGGTTTTAATAACTTAAAGTGGAGCTTTGGGTGTGAGTTGCATTTATTGCACTTTATTTTGGAGAATACATGTTTTGAGTGCGTATGTCATTCATTTGGAGTCATGTATTTTAGACTGTAATGCATTGGATCCATAGGCATGTAAGTCGGTCGTGTTTAATGGTGAGGACCCTTAGGATTCTCACTTCGGGAAATAATGTCGTGTTGGCATTGGTGTCGTCCCGGTTGTTTGGTGAAGAGGAACCTTTATAGGTTGTACTTCGGGACCATTGGGTCTTGTGTTTGGATGTCTAATTCTTGTGCACGAGGTTAGACATCGAGAGTTATCAAGTAAAGAGTCGAGGCTCCTGTCTTGAATGCTAGGGAGTAGGCACTAGGGGTCGAATGAGTACACTGAGTAGGGATGGGAATTTGACCCGACCCGGGCGGGGCCAGGGAATACCCAGAAAAATGGGCCCCCGGTACACTCAAATCGGGGCCGGGGCCGGGTAGCCTACCCCCCCGACCCGCCCGATACCCGGTTATAATATAGTTATTAATTTTTTAATATATTATATATATATATATATTAATACTAATAAAAAGAACAACTATTTTAGATGGCATTCCATGCATAGGTGTTAATATTATCCCTTAATTCTTTTTGCCAGTTGTCAACTGAGATGCATTGATGAGCCAAGATCACAAAATCGTAGAGAGAGAATCTAGAGAGAGAAAGTGTGCTCTTGAAAGAAACAGTATATTCAGATCAAACAGTGTACGTTCGTTACAAAACTAACAAGCCAAGGGGAATTAAATACCCCAAGGCACTAACAAAACAGATAACACTAAGAAAGCAGTAAAATAAATACAATGATTACTATAAAAACTGATCTAACAATCTCCCCCTTAGTAATCATTGGCGCCGAGGTCTTCAAAAAACAATATTCAAAAACAACATTGACCATCTAGACGACTTTGAAGGATCATTGACGTTTTTCTCGTTGACGAAGTCTGTTCAGCCCAACAAACACTTCCAATCGTCGCAGAGTTGAATGGAGATTCAGTCTGTCTTGAATAGTGTTCAAAGATCTACGGATCAGACGAATTTCATAATTTTCAAACATATATGACTCTCTTCTTGTTTCCAAAAACTTTCTTCTAGCCTCTTGCAAACGATTCTCTAAATGAAGTTTGATCACCTTTAGAGTTCCATCAGAGTAATATCCAACTTCATCAAATCGTAGAAAGCATTTTTCACTTGAGTTGTTCTTGTAAACTACTCCGTATGGATCTTCGATAATGGTAAATAATGGATATGATTCTAGATTCTGCAAACTCTGGTTGGGCCTTTCAAGATTAACCACAGGCTGAAAACTTTCGACGGCCATCTGGAAGTCAAAAACACGAAAAAATCGAATCTGCCGTCGAATGAATCGTTTAAGAACAAAAAGAGTTTGAGAAACATCCTGAGTCGGTGATAAAGATTCCTGAAGTGATCATATAGGAAATCAACATCATCAATTGAAAGATCAACGAAATCAGCCTCTGAAAAAATGTACCGCTTGAAGTCTCTTCTTTCCACTTCAAGATTTGGATACCAAATGTTCATGAACTTACAAATTGTAACACTGAGAACTCGAACTATTAGATGAGGAGAATTAACAGTGTTATTTCTTCTGCGCTGGCACTTGATAAAAGCTAAGTATTCATGCTGATAAGCTTCTGATTCTTTCTCTACTCCAAGAATAGCATATATATTGAGTGTCCTTCTTCTAGAAACAAAGATGTTCCTTTGGATATCTTCAAGAAAAGCAGTTCTGAGTCTAGAAGCCATATATCTTTGCTGTAGATTTCTCTGCCTTTGCTGCCTAGTTAAAGCTTCTCCTTCTTCTAGAAGAGATGGAGGAATTACTGGTTCAGAAGAAGGAATAACTACTTGAGTTCTAGATGACTCACCAACTTCAAATGCACTTGATGGAATATTGGTTGTTGGAGAAGAAGTAGTTACTGGAGTAGACGGAGGTTGATCAACTTCTGGAATCTCACCTTGACTCGGAAGATCAACATATAACAATTCAGCCTCTTTTGTATCTGTTGCATCGATGAAAACAGAATCATCCTCTGTATCAGATAAGATGATGATATTGTTGCAATCTTCTTCTTTAACTTGAGCAACTTTCTCAAATCTAACTTCTTCATCATCATCTGAATTTATCTCAATGAAGTTTGCGAAGAAAGATCTCATTTCATTTGCTGCTTCTGACTCTTCAACTTCATGAGCTCTACCTGAGACATCTGGATCCACATAAACTACAATTTGCATATTATTAAAATTTGCTTCAGACAAATTAAATTCATTATGCAAAGCAGTTACATCAGCATTGTCAATCATGACATCCATTAAGTCTTGGATACTGCAATCTTGAACTGTATCAACAGTCTTTTCTCTATCTTCAGCTACTTCTTCTTGAACAACTTTTCGTGCTTCAGAAGAACATTCTGTTCTTTGTCTCTTTGCCATCTCCCCCCTCATGGCCTTGATGATCGGGATCATCTTGGTCATGTCGGCGTTTAAGAGACGGGCCAGCCTCAGTCCTGCATGATTGATCTAGATGATCAATCTTGTTAGATAGATCTGAAAAAGCTTGTGTCATGAAAGAACGAAGATCAGATAAACTGGATCTAACTTCTGATTTGAATTCCTGAAATTCTTGAGATAAAGCAGTAATGCGATCAGAATCAGAAGATGAAGAAACTGGAGGCGGCGTTGGCTGGAAGTTCTTCAGCAGAGAAATCAAATCTCGATCTTGATGTTGTGGCGGAGACATAGATAGAAGACGCGCATAAAGAAGATCAGATAACTCAGAAATCGGAGTATCATGAAGAGAAGCTCTGGAAGAAGTATCAGTTGAAGCAGACATAGAAATACCAGCAGATTGAGTGAACAATGGAGGTAGAGGAATAGACATAATCGCTGGAGCAGATGATTGAACAGCAGATGGCAGCTCTCTTAAAACAACCCCAGATGGTCGTCTGAACGGAATCTCTGTAGGAATAACTGAAGTATCAATCTCAGGCATCTTCCTTTTGAATATGGTTTTTAACTTCAGAATCTGTGCTTCCTTTTCAGCATCCATTCTCTCCGATAACTTCCGAATTACATCATTCAAAGTAGAGAATTTGTCAGTTGAAACTCGAGCTTGATCAGAAGTAAGCTCAACAGCTGATGAATTAGACTGAATAACTGCAAGTGTAGTTGCTGGAGCTTGACTTTGAACCGAAGCTGTGGATTGATTAAAAGCTGTATCCAATTCATCTACTTGAAGATGTGCAACTGAAGGATTAACTAGAACTGAATCATCATCAGAGATAACTTCTGTTGAGATAACCACTTCCGGAGTTCTTACTTTCCGTTCATACACTTTCATGTTCGATTGATCAACATCATCATCACCATCATCTGAATCACTTGTCGTATTTTCACCATCATCAGAAAACTCAGCATTTGTCTCATCATCATCAGCAACTCCAGTTCCATCAAGATCAACATCTTCTCTAATAATAGCAGCTTCAATAATGGCTTCAACTTCAATATTAGCAATGACAGATTCAATGCGATGAGAAGCAACATCTTGTGGAACTGCAGAAGAATCAACATCTGTCGCTATGGTAGTTACTACAGCAGTAACTATTTCTTGAGTAGCTGCTTTAACTTGCTCTTCATGAGAATTATCAGCTGGAGTGCTATGAGAAGGTTCTTCCTGTTCAGCCTCTTCAAAGTCATTTTCTAAACAATACTCAATAACACTAGGATCTGTCATGTCAGCATAATTGGCAATAAGACCATAAGGAATGGTCATAGAAAATGTGAAGGACTTCTTCTGTTTCTTAAGAAAAAGCATCTCAGTATCCTGAACTTGCGGCCAAGATAATCATCGAGGAATTGCCGGATTGCTTCGGAACATGCTTCTAATAATCAGCTTTAAAAACCTGATAAAAGGAATGAACTTCCGTCGCTTGTTGGTTAACTTGTCTTGCACTATTTAAGACAGCTCGTTCCAGAAAATAATCGTATAGTCGACATGCAGGTCATAGACTACTGCATGGAACAGTCGAAGATAGTGAAGACTAGAACTATCCGTGCCGCTATGTTTAGACGTTAAGCACCTGTTGATGACCGAAAATAAAGAATACCAGACAGGAGGAAGATTAGACTTGTCAAAGTCTACAACCCTGTTCAGTTGACCAACATAGCCTAGTCATTTGATGCCTTCATACACTTCTTCTTCAGATGGAAACTAATCATAAGTTGTCCTTCCAGGTCTAGAATCAGGCTCAGGAAGCTCAAGAATCAACCTTAACCGCTTGTAAGACAGATATGAATCAAATTGATCTATTTGGAGATCAAATCGATGAGGACGTGCCAGTTCATTCTTAGTGATGGTGTGCCATACTTGCTGAACGTAGACTTCCGGAACATCGGCAACTGAACATAGAGCTTGAGAGAGCGGATGTCCACGAAGAATAGTACGTATGACAGGATGAATCTTGATGCGATCAAAATCAACAAAGTAGTTGTTATGCTTATAAGGCATGTACATGACGTTCGGGAACACATCATTTGGATTTCGCCTTGATATAGACAGATCAGCCCCAACAGACGGAACAGACGGCATAGGTGTATCATGAGATGCCTGATCAGTCGGATCCTGAAGAACGACATTCTCATCTTGAATCATTGGATCAGTATTTGTTTGAGAAGTCATGAGAACCTGAAACAAAACACATTTCAACTTTTAACAGAAAATACGAGAAAAAATACTAAGTATGGAATGCAGGTCCTTAAGGAGACACGAAGGAAGAAATGCGGGTCCTTCAGGAAACGCATATAAGGAATGCGTGTGAAGAAAGAAACGCATTATGAGGAATGCAGGTCCTTCATGAAACGCATTATGAGGAATCCGGGTGAAGAAGGAAACGCATTTATGAGGAATGCGCGTCCTGAATGAAACGCATAGAAGGAAATGCGTGTCCTTAAAGGAACGCATAGCATACTTGAAACAACAAACAAACAAAAAAAATACTCAACATATACTAAAAGAATGCGGGTTCCGGGTTAAGAGCATAATACACTATGCGGGTCACAAGTGACTTACTATGCGGGTCACAAGTGAAACGCATAATTCACAAATGCGGGTCACAAGTGACACGCATAGTTCACTTAAAATGAACCCAAACCCTAGAAATCGGCTTTTCGAACCCAAAATCCACAAAATCTAAAAATTAAAAGCACAAAACACGAAATTAAAGTAAAAGAAAACATACCTTGTAGATCCCAATGCAGTGCAATCACAAGTAATTATGAATAATGATGAACAGATTATAGGCCACAACAACTAGTCATATGATTGATATAACTTCAAAGGGTTAAGGTTTACAGAGAGAATTTCTGATAAGGGTATGTAAACCTAATGACTAGAAAACTGAATAATAATTTCTCTAACTAACAAATGAAAGAAAAAATCAACTTTAAATATGCAGGCTCGCAGGCCTAATGGGCTTATGGGCTTTAAGGCCCAACAAGCTTACAACTTTAATAACTTGACATAATTTACCCTTAACTTCTATTTAACTAACAAAGTAGCCCTAACAATCTCCCCCTTTAAATAGAAGTTGATAGTCACGCCAGTTAGGAACAAAAATTTTCCGGAAACCAAAGCTGATCTCGAAATATCGAATCTGAGTCCTGTACTCCAGTCGCTCTTCAATTACACCTAGTGCTTTAAGAACAAGTGCTTTGTAAGAAGAATCCAGTATCTGAACTCCTTTTTCATCTTGACTCAGCGCACGCTTCAACTTGTCTTTCAAAAGCATCAACGTACCATCACAAAATCTGGCAATCTGATCAAAACGGATAAAGCGTAGAACACCGTTGTTGTTCACATATGACATACCAAACTCTGGAATTTTTATAACTGTGAACGCAGGTACATTTAGAGCATCAGACAGAACACTCAGATCAGGCTTGAACAAATTAATCTTCGGTTGATCACTTTCTAACCTAATCTGAAAATCTTCCACCGAAGCAAGTTTCATTGCACACTTCATGTATCTTTTCACTGTTTCTAGTGCATCAATGACTTCTCCGGGTCTGACAGTTCTGGTCTTTAAGTCACGTAGGATGTACAGCAGATCTTGTGGCTCCAGACATGGAAAACCAGCATCAGAAAAGCAGTATTGTTGACCATCTTCTCTAGTAACCATAAAGTCCGTATACTTAACCTTCATAAAGTAGGCAGGTATAATCTTATCAACTGATACAATCCTGAGCTTCGTCTTAGAGTACTTGTGCTGGAACTTTCTGTACACGAACACAAGTTCACGCTGTTTTTCTTTGTTTTTCACTGACTGTAGACCATGTATAACGACTTCATCATACTTTCTGATCCAGTGGGCAAAGATCTTTTTCTGGCTTTCTTCGAGGAAAGGAACTTTTATTCGGACTCTTTCCCACTTGGATGGACGAACTGGAGTAGTACTAACTGGTGATGCTGGAGGAGATCTCTCGGGAAAAACTGTAGAAGAAAATTCAGGGTGATTAACTGGATAGGTCAATAAAGGAATCACGGAAGAAGACTGATCATCTGGATGCAGTATTTCATCAATTTCTTCTTGCATAACCACCAGAGCTCTTTCAGTATTGGCACATTCTTTCGTCGTGTCCGTCACTTCATACGGATCTAGTATTATTGCCCAATCTTCAGGAACTATCGGAGAACCATCTTCAAATTCCTCAGGCTTTTCAACCGTCGGATAATCGTATAGTATCAAGTCTGTCACCGGTTCCCGTTCCTGTTCCTGTCTCTGTCCCTCTGTTCTTGTACCCGAACCCATACCCTGTTCAACCTGTTCTGGCTCCACTACATGTGTCTCTGGCTCAGATAGACGTTGGCGCTTCTCCCCCTCATGGTGATCAGGATCATCCTGATCATCATGTCGGCGCTTGAGCCGTTCTGCCTGGCTACGGCAGGTATCCTCCACTGCTGAAAGGCGTTAAGTCAAAAACAGCTACGGTTTGCTGAAGTGACTTAAGCATAACTTGTTGGATCTGAAAGGCTTCGGTAGAGACAGTAGTCTGGGGTGTCGGTGGAGTAGGTGTGGATGCTTGAGAACGAAGTAGGGATAGCAAATCGGCATCCTGGGTGGGTTCGGTTTGAGATTGGGCTATAAGTTTGGCGAGAAGGATAGATTTGAGTTCATGTATGGAAAGATCCGCGGCTGGTAGAGAAGATGGAATAGGTGTGGTCTCTGGATCAGTCGTAGGACCTTTGCCTTTGACCATGCGTTTGATGTTGTCCAACTCCTCCCTCATCATAGATTGGACAGCCTTTAGGGCGCCGTCCATGTATTCCCTTGAGACAAACTCAGTTGGGGTAACGCCGGGGTCACTTAGACTTCCCGTTGTAGCTACGACTGTTGAAGTCGAGCCGCCTACATTCACGGTTGGCGTGGTGATAGCCGTGGTAGGACTTCCACCCAATCCTCGTAAACTACCCGAAAGCGGGTTTACTATGGATGTTCCGGCCGGGCCACTTAGGCTACCGGCGATAGCCGAAAAAGGAATCTGTGTCCTAGGAATGGCATGAATCACAAATGGCTCTAGACTTCGTGCAATCAAGGATGGCGAGAACGGGGGCAACTGTTCTCTTGTTTCAATATCGGCACCCTCCAAGTGAGAGCCCGATAGCGTATGTGCTAAATCCCCGTGAGTTTGTGAAACCACCATCTGTTGAGAGATGGTGGAGTGGCTTGGTTGGGCGTGCAAGTGCGCCGCTAGGTCCACGGCGGCTTCTTCAATACCCTGTCCCAACACTTGAGGCTGGGTAGCAGATGTGGCTACCTGGCTAGACGTGGCTAGGGGGGATACAACCGAGGATGGTTGTCCCGTCACTCGTGTGCTCTCAAAATGCATTTTACTCCGCCTTTCCCTCACACAGCTCACTTCTTGATTTTCAACTAATACTCCCTCCGCTCTCCTTATCCCTCCAGATGAGGGCTGATTATCGTCACCATCGGAGTCAGAAGACTCTTCATTTGATGTCGATGCTGCAGTTTGGGTTTCCTCTGAGTCGGAATTGACTGCCGTTTCTTCAGTAGCAGCGACAGAAGAGGACTGAACTTGAATGGCTTCAGAATCTGTTGCCTCTTCTGCCATTGGAGTCTCTGTTGGTGATGGCGAAGATGGTTGTCTTGAAGAACTAGGCTGGCTCGGTCCAACGGCACTGCCCACGCCAGATCCCCTCACGATAATAGCTCTTGACACACCCTGTCCGGAAGCCCCAGCTATCCGGACGCTCCCGCCTCTCGTTCGTGGACGCGGACCCTCACGTCGCTCAGGTCTTGCTCCCTGGGCAGGTCCTGCCGGTCCTGGCCGGACCATAGGAGCTGGGATGTTGTGTGTGTGCCTATAAGCTATCACACTCAGTGCCGTGGGACGAGCATGGTCTAGTACCCCGACTGGGATTTGTCGGGCGAAAACACCTTCCGGATCAGCACGGGAAGGAATCTTGCGAGTTGGATGTTGTGGGCACGTCGGGTGGGTAGAGCGGCGCTGTATCTCGGGATACAGGTTCATGTAGTTCCGGATAATGATCTGTAGGAACCGCATGAATGGAATGAAGTTTGACCGGCGAGATGCAGTAGAACGAACTCTCTGAATGAGTTCAAACCAGAGAAGGTCGGCAAAGTCCACGTGGCGATTGAATGCCACCGCGTGAAGGATGCGTAGAATCGGAGCGCTGGTCTGATCAATGCCCTTCGTTATAGAAGAAAGGCACCGATTGATGTAGGTGAACAACGTGTACCATATCGTCGATAGATGTTTGCGGTTGAAGGTTGATGGAATGCGAAGTTCTGCGCCGTAACCCAAAGAGAGAAGGTCGGTGCACAATGTAGCATTAGTGACAAGCGAAGTCTTCTCGGCCTTCTACAGATCCGGTGGTCGGTAACCGAAGAAATTGTCGGAAGAGATCACTTGTGAGAAGCACTGGTGTGTGATCTATCCGACCTTCAAGATGGAATCCTCCATCGACTTCTAACGCATGAAGAGAATGCCAGAACTGCTGTAAGTATAAGATTGGTACGGTTGCAGTTTCCGTTAGAGCATAGGCGATTGGATGGACCCTGAGTATCTCGATGATAACCCGATGTTGAATAGCAGGTTGGGTTACATCGAGATGGTAGTTATTGGCTGTAAGCGGAAGGAACTGATCCTCGGGAATCAGTTCCGCATCTGCGATTGGATCAATTGCTGGTGACTGGTTTTGTGCCATTGTACCTGTGAAGAATTAACTGATTAGTGCGCAGGTTTGGAACAAGATAATAGCCGTTGGAGTTATACAGTCATGATTTAGATCACACCGGATAGTAACTCCAAATCTTGGAAGAACAAAACCCTATTCGTGAATTAGGGTTAGTCACCAAGGCGCATAGACTTGCACCAGCACATAGACCCACCAAAATTACCTCATAGACACACATATTAAAAGGTATAACTATAAGCACCAAAAACTTGGATTCGACCGGATAAAATTCAACCAGGATTCTACAAAGACCGGATAAGTGCATGATCGGATAAAGCATTCGACCGGAGGTCACTTAGACCGAATCAATGTTTTATCGGATAAGGTCTTCGACCGGAGGTTAGTAAGACCGGATATGGACTTCGACCGGAGGTAACTTCGACCGGATATGGACTTCGACCGGAGGTAACTTCGACCGGATATGGACTTCGACCGGATAAGGTCTACGACCGGAGGTCACTAAGACCGGATAGGGTCACTAAGACCGGAGGACACTAAGACCGGAGGACGCTAAGACCGGAGGAGATATTCGATCGGAGGTATCATTTGACCGGGGGAACCTTCGACCGGGGAGTAACCCTAGATCGGAGTATACCCCCGGAGAAGACGAAACGTCCACAGATCGATCCCCGGGAAACATCCATATCAACGACCACCGTAAAATCGATCGATTATATTCGATCGATGTATAACGAAACATTATTGAACCTACCTTGTTTGATCGAAGAAGAAACCAAACTATTGAGATCGGTCGATTGAGTTCGGTCGAATAGAGAGGTTCGGAGGACACCGGGCGAGATAGAGAGAGGAAGACGATTAGAAAAATATCGATCGAATGAGGAACAATCAGGTCGATCGGGGTCTTATACCCCCGGAGGTGACATGGGCTTGGGCCGGGGGGGGCGGGAGAATATGGGCCGAGACTTTGGGCCGAGACAAACCAAACAAACACCTCAAACCAAACACAAAAAAAAAACAAAAAAAAAAACAAAAATAAACCAAACCTTAACCATATTTTTGGAGTTTTCGGAGATATATAAAACAACTTCAAAACCAATCCTGATGGAAACAAAAAACTTAACCATATGGATAGAAAGTATAAAAAAACTTAAAAAAAATTAAAAGTAAAACCAAAGACACGAGACTTAGCTCCCCCTCGAATATTCACCAAGAGGAGGTCCAAACACAGAACCCTCTTACCTGCTCCCCCTCGAATGGAGGACTCGTGAGACTTACCAACCATCATACGCTAGTGCTCCCCCTGAACACAGTATCGGGTTGTAGATCCGTCACTAACAACTTACTCTTCAAGGAACAAAGGAATGAACTGCACACACAATCACGAAAAACAGACACACGAACACAAAAAAAAACGGGAAAAGAAAAACAGGACATCTACTTTGTTGATACAGAAGTTCGTAACGAACACAGAGCTGAACGAGTAGAATGCAATAACCAAAGAGTGTGGATAATCGCAACCAGAGACAAGGCACTGATGCAGTTGTCACAGTCATTCGTTATTGAATGAAACTCGTAGAGAGCTGTGAACGGATCAAACTTTCAGATTTAGCATACCTAGCTTGGACACAAGGTAATTAAATTGTTTTTCGTCCAAGGCTTTGGTAAATAGGTCTGCTAACTGATGCTCTGAATTAACAAAATAGAGTTCGATTGTACCTTTTTCCACGTGATCTTTTATAAAGCGATAGCGCACATCAATGTGCTTCGTCTTTGTGTGTTGGACGGGATTGCTTGATATGGCTATAACGCTCTTCGAGTCGCAGTAGATGGGAATCCTGGAGTAATTAAATCCATAATCTTTGAGCTGGGTGCGCATCCAGATGACTTGTGAGCAGCAACTGGCGACTGCTACATACTCCGCCTCGGCGGTGGAGGTGGACACGCAGTTCTGCTTCTTGGAAGCCCAGATGACAAGACGATCGCCCAAGAACTGAACATGACCCGACGTGCTCTTCCGGTCCAGCATGTTGCCGGCGTGGTCAGCGTCCGAGTAGGCTGTCAATTCAAAACCTGTCTCTTTTGGGTACCACAAACCAAGATCAGCAGTACCTTTTAAATATCGAAAAATTCGCTTAACTGCAGCTAAGTGAGACTCTTTAGGTTTTGACTGAAATCTTGCACATAAGAATGTCGAAAACATAATGTCAGGCCGACTAGCCGTCAAGTACATCAGAGAGCCAATCATACCTCTATAAATAGTAGCATTCACATCCTTACCGTCAGGATCGGAGTGAAGCTTTAGATCCACATGGGGGTTTTCATAGATGAAGATTGTTCCATCTGGTATTTCCGAAGAATATCCGAGATGTACTTAGATTGATTAATGAAAATTCCTGTTTGTAATTGTTTTACTTGGAGACCCAGGAAAAAATTCATTTGCCCCATCATACTCATTTGAAAATGTTTACTCATTAAGGCAGAGAAGTTCTGACAATACTTGGGGTTCGTGGAGCCAAAGATTATATCATCTACATAAATTTGTACAAGAATGATATCATTTTTCTCTCTTTTAATAAATAAGGTAGTATCAATTTTACCTTTTGAGAAGCCAGACTTGACTAAGAAGGATGAGAGTGCATCATACCAGGCTCGTGGTGCTTGCTTCAGACCGTAGAGGGCCTTGTCCAGAAAGTAGATGTAATGCGGATTTTCAGTACTCACGAAGCCGTCGGGTTGCGAGACATAAACTTCCTCCTTGAGCACGCCGTTGAGAAACGAGGATTTCACGTCCATTTGAAAGACAATGAAATTCTTGTGAGCGGCGTAGGCGAGGAACATGCGGATCGCTTCAATGCGGGCCACCGGTGCAAACGTCTCATCGTAATCAATTCCTTCTTGCTGGCGATATCCTTTAGCCACTAGACACGCCTTGTTCCGAACAATGATTCCGTTTTCGTCCTTCTTGTTCTTAAAAATCCATTTAGTCCCTATCACCGTCTTGTTCTTAGGTCGGGGAACTAGGCGCCATACTTTGAGGGTCTCAAACTGGTTGAGTTCTTCCTGCATAGCAATTACCCAGTCCGGATCATTCAGTGCTTCAGAGACAGTGGAAGGTTCGATACGGCTGAGGAACGAGGAGAATAAGCAGTCATTAGCGGTGGTGGATCGAGTTTGAACTGGTGTGGAGGGATCACCAATGATCTGATGAAGAGGGTGTGCTCGAGTCCACTTGGTGGTGTGTGGATGAGGTTGATATGTCTGATGGGAGGTATCGGAATCCACATGACCACCTGGGGGTAAATCCTGAACTGCCTCGAGGGATGATGGCCTGTGAGGTGACAGCTTCTTTGTGGGAGTCGAACAAGGAGTAGAGGACGACTCAGCTGGAGATGAAACGATGGGGGGTTCCGGGATTGCCGGAGAGGAAGCTTCGAGAGCACCTTCAACAGGAGTCGTTGCAGGTAGTTGAACGGAAACAGGAGTCGGTTCAAGAGCACCGTCATCAAGAACTTGAGCAAGAGGGTGTCTATCACTTGAGCTCTGGGAAGCTTGATCATTGGCAGTAGAGGATGGAGCACCAGGCGAAAATGGACCACCAGAGACGGTAGGGCCAGTGACTTGTGTCACTTCTGGTGCTTGAGTAGTATTCCTGTCACATGACGTAGTATTAGATGTTAGCTCCAAATCATCTGTTAAAGTGTTGAAAATACCAGTCCTATTTCAGAGGACTTTCAAGAAGATACACTTCAGAGGATGAAGACTTCAGAGGATGAAGACTTCAGAGGACAAACCTGCCTCTGAAGTACTTATCAGCACTCAGAAAAGACATCAGAGATGGCTTCATCAGAGGCTCTGAAGACAACGTCAGAGCTCTGAAGACATTCTCTCTGGATGTTCAAGTGTGAAGACGAGATGGCTTCATCAGAGACTCTGAAGACAATGTCAGAGGCTCTGATGACATTCTGAAGATGTTCTCTGAAGTTCAGAGAATGAACAGAAGAACAGATGACACGTCACTTAGTGATAAGATTTACTTTCTAGAGTAGGTCACTGTTCAGCATGCTCTTTCTCGTCATACAAGTACACTGCTTACTTTATGATCCTATAAATAGGACCATCACCTTATTGTTCAAAGTGTGCTTAAGAAGATATATATCTGATAATATAAGTTGAATACTTTATTCTAAGAATATCTTGTTTATCTTTATCTGCTTTATGAACTGTGATATTTGAATCTCCTTTGATATTAAACTGCATTACTTCCGCTGTCATTACTCTTATTGTTTATATCATTGTTACGAGATTAGATCTGGGATCCAACAATTGGTATCAGAGCTTCCTTTGTTTCTAAAACAAAGAACGATCATATCTGCATACTCGGATAGATTTACATCTCATTGATTCTAAAACTTTCAATATCTTTGCATGTTCATATAAACCCAGTTTATTCAAGAACATCATATGCTCTAGATTTGACAGTAAATCACAGTTCATTACTCAAAGCATCAGCACTTAAATTTTTTTATGGCAAACTCAAGCATAAGTGCCATGTATACAGCTGGGTCATTAACAAAACCTCCTACACTTTTAAGGGATGAATATCCCCAATGGAAAATAAGGATGGTAAATTTTCTAGAAGGTATGGACAGGGATCTTTTTAGATCTGTGAACATTGGACCTCACACTCCAATGGTGTTGGTACCAAGAGTTCCTGCAACAGCAGATACTGCCGAAATACCTGCATATTATGAAAAGAAAACCACAAACTTCACTGATGAAGAAACAAATATGATGGATAATGACTCAAAAGCTGTTAGATTACTCATAATGGCCATTCCCAATGATATCTTTCAAGAACTTGATTCTTGTAAAACTGCAAAAGAGATATGGGATCAGTTGTTAAATCAACTTGAAGGTGGCCTACAAACTCAGAAAAACAGAAGAAATCTATGCATCAATGAATATCATGATTTTCATGCTCTATCAGAAGAAAAGTTACACCAAACTTACTCAAGATTCAACATTCTAATAAACAAATGTAGAAAGTTTGGAGTGATAAGAACAAAAGAGGAAAACAACGTTCTTTTTTTGAAAAGCTTGAATGAAGAATGGTCACAACTGTCCATGTCTATACAGGCTAATCAAGATCTTGAGTCATGGTCATTAACTGACATTTATGGTACTCTTGTTGCACATGAAAAAGAAGTTATGAAGCAAAAATCAAAAACCTCTATGGGTGGACCCCTTGCACTTGTTTCAAAACAAACATCGAAAGAAAACAACTGTGAAGAGTCACAAAAATGTTTGGAAACAAAAAGAAGATCCAAAAAGGTTTTGATAGCAGAAGAAACTCATACTGATTCAGACTCAGATGAAGATATAAGTGCCTTTGCCAAATCTCTTGCATTAATCACTCATCAATTTAACAAGAAATTTGGTAAGAAGGTATTTGAAGGAAGGAGAGAGAATGAAGAAAGAAGAAATCCGGAGAGAAGATTTCAACAAAAACCCAGATTCACTCCATATAGTGATCAAAAGGGTGCAAACTTCAACCATGAGAATGCAACACCACAAACAAGACAACAACAACCATTCCAACCAAAGTATCCACAACCACAAAGATACTTCAAACCTCAAGAACAGAAGCCAGAGACAAGCACTACCACTCTTCCACCAAATCAAAATGATGGAAGATGCTTCAGATGTGGAAAATCAGGCCACTTCTCTGCAAACTGCAGAGGAAAACTTGTCAAAGATCAAGATTACTACAAGAACAAATACAAATACAATGTAAAAGAAAGAGTTCTTGTAGCAGAAATGGAAGACTGGCTATCTGACTCAACAAGTGATGGTGAGGAAGAGCCTACCAATCTCTGTGGTATGGCTTTTTCAGATGGAAATCAAACTGATGAAGCATCCGAAGATAACTCTGAAAAGGTAAACTCTCTTTACACCTCTGACAGTGATCCTGAAATAGATGCTTTTAAACTAATTAATGAACTTCAGGATCTAAAGCAAAAGTTTGTTGAAGAAAAAGAAAAGAGAGAGCAAGTAACAAAAGAGCTCATTTTTTACAAAAGAGAAAAGAATCTTCTGGAATCAGAAAAGAAAGAAATTTTTCTTGAAAAAACCAAACTTGAAGAAACCAACAAGCAAAAAGAAAAATCATTTTCGGAAGAAAGAAAAGAGATTGAAAAAGTTTTAAAAGGAAAAGAAGAAGAAGTAAAGAAATCTGAGTATGAAAGGCTCAATTCTATTGCCTTAACCAAATTTTTTCAAAAAGAAAGAGAAATCTTACATCAATCTCTAGATAGACAAAATCTACAAATCAAAAGCTATGTCAATGCACAAAGTGTTTTCGATAAAATAAAAACTCAAATGGACTCTCAAGGGCTAGGATTCAATGAGTTGAATTCATTTAATGGATTGGAGAAAACTTCACTTTCTTCCACTTTCTGTATAGGAAAGGTCCAAAGCTCTGAAGATCCATCTCTGAATAATTTCAAAAGAATGAAAACATCAGAGGGATCAAAAGCAAGAGCTTTAAATTTCAAAAATACAAAGTACTCTGAAGTAAAAGACATGAAAGAATCTGTGTTACAGATAAAAGAAGAAACTTCAGAGGTACACTTTACAAAACCTCAGAGCTATGATTCCAAAGAAATTTTCAGGTTTGATGCTTTCATCTCAAGAGAATCAGAGACATTTGAACCAAGTACCTCTGATACAAGTACTTCTGAAAAAGAATCTCAGAGTTTACTTAATCCAAATGTCCCTCTATATTCACCAAAGTCAGATGAAAACATCAGAACTACGTTTAAAAATGATGTTCAAAAGATTTGTGAAGAAAATGTCATGGAGGAATTAAAAAGAAAAGAAAGCATGAAACGGATCATCAAAGTCTCTAGATCAAAAGTAATAAAAAACCCAATAGAGATAGATATCTCTATTAAATCTAAGAGAGACTTTCTTGACTCTGATTCAGAATCTGATTTAGAGATTGATGAACAGATTTTTTGTAAACCAGGGAATGTAATTCACAAAACAATAGAAACTGTTGGCTCTGGTATTTTGAATGTTCCAATTTCAGTATTGAAAACCAAAACCAGAATACCAATAAATCCTGATTTTGAAAATATGTGTTTACAAGCAAAAACATCTCTGGAACTTGAAAAAGAGTTGCAAGAAAAGGCAAAGAATAAAACAAACACTTCTGGTTCTTACACCTATAAAACAATAAAATTCTCTCCTGAACAAAAAGGCAAATGGATAAAAGTTAACCATGTTGATCCTATCTGTGCAGTAAGCAGCAAAGAAAAGAAGATGTTTTTGAACAAGAAAAAGCAACTTGAAAAGAAGACTGCCTTTCAAACAAAAAGAAAAGAAGTAGTTAGGGATAAATGTAATATTCCTAGTGCTAGTTTCAGAAGAAGTCAAAATGTAACAAATGCTTTTAATAAAAAGAAAAACTTTGCTTCTAGTTCTTCTTGTTCTATTAATTGTAACTGCATTTATCTCTTGATGAAACTGAAGAATCATTTTAAAGGATCACACTGCCTTTTGAATAAATCTCTGGAAAATATCTCAGAGACAAAATCTCAAAAGAAGACAAGGAAAGGCAAGACATCAAATGATGAGATGCCAAAAAGTAATACAATTCCACCAAAGTCTAACATAAAAGGACCCATAATGAGGTGGGTACCTAAGAAACAATAATCTGTCTTGCAGAAACAGTCAATGCCAATCTGGTACCTAGATTCTGGATGTTCAAGGCATATGACTGGAAATAAAGAACTGCTATCCTCATTCAAAGCAAAATCCGGAGGAGCAGTTACTTTTGGAGACAACAAGCAAGGACAGATTAAAGGATATGGTGAAATATCTAGAGGAAATGTTTCTGTATCAAAAGTTGCTTATGTGGATGGATTAAAACACAATCTGATAAGCATAAGTCAACTTTGTGATCATGGTTTCGATGTGAAATTTCAAAGAAAATATTGTTCACTTCTTCACTCAGAATCAGGTCAAGAAATGCTAAGAGCAGATAGAAGAGGTAACCTCTACAGAATGAACTTTACCAAAATCACAGACACTGATTTAGAGAAACTTTGTCTTGTATCTCTGAATAGTGAGGAAATCTGGCTCTGGCATAAAAAGTTTTCACATCTAAACTTTTCCTCACTTGATAAGTTAGTTAAACTTAATTTGGTTAAGGGATTACCATCTCTAAAGTTTAACAAAGATCATCTTTGTTCTGCTTGTGAGATGGGTAAAATGAAAAGATCTTCCCATAAAACCAAAAGTGAAAACAACTGTCCTAGACCTCTGCACATGCTTCATGTGGACCTCTGTGGTCCTATCTCTGTACAGAGTCCAGCAGGTAAGAAATTCATTCTGGTTCTAATTGATGAATTTTCCAGATATACATGGATAGAATTCATTAGAGCTAAATCTGATGTACCTGAAATATTAATAAGATTGTTGAAAAGATTACAGGTTCTATTCAGAAGCAAAGTTCAGAAACTAAGAAGTGATAATGGAACAGAATTCAGAAATGCCAAAATCAATTCTTATCTATCAGAAGAAGGCATTACCCCTAACTTCTCAGCAGCAAGAACTCCTCAACAAAATGGAGTAGTTGAAAGGAAAAACAGAACACTGGTTGAAGCTGCCAGAACAATGCTTGCTGAATCTAATCTTTCAACAAATTTTTGGGCAGAAGCAATAGCAACAGCCTGCTTCACTCAGAATAGAGCTACAATTGTGAAGAGATTTCAGAAAACATCTTATGAACTCATTCACAATAGAAAACCTAATATTAAATATTTTCATGTTTTTGGATGCAGGTGCTATATTCTGAAAGATAGAGAATATCTTGGAAAGTTTGACAAGAAAGCTGATGAGGGCAAATTCATTGGATATTCATTAGCCTCAAAAGCTTTCAGAGTGTTCAATCTTAGAACAAGGACTATCCAAGAGAGCATCAATATCACTTTTGATGACAATAAAAGCTCTGAACAACAAGAAAGTTCATCACAAATATTTGAATCATCAAGGGAATCTGAATTAAACAAAATATTTGAAGATTTCTTTGATGATGAAAATATCTCTGAAGTTATCTTCAGAGAAAGACAGGGAGAGAATTCAGAAGAACCTCAAGAAACAGGTACAACCCTTTCAGGTCCCTCTGAACTAACACCCTCTGTCTCACCAAATACAGATCAGCAAAGTGAATCAGAAGATGATCACGAAGTATCTGAAGCAACTCCAGAAACAAATGATGAACAAGAATATACATCTCTGGAACAAAACTCAGAGCCTCTGAACAGTACAACAGAGGCATCACCATCAGAGCCTCTGAACAGTACAACAGAGGCATCACCAGATTTCAGAGCCTCTGAATCTCAAACTGCACAAATTATTGCTCCAATCACCAGATGGACAAAAGATCATCCAATTGATCAGATCATTGGATCCTCATCCGAAGGAGTTAAAACAAGATCTGCCACCATCAATGAATGCTTCTATGTAAACTTTCTGAGCATTATTGAACCAAAGAAGGTAAAAGAAGCTCTTGAAGATCCTCATTGGATTTTTGCAATGCAGGATGAGCTTCAGGAGTTTGTAAGAAACAAAGTCTGGACCCTAGTTCCCCTTCCTAAAGGAAAATTTGCAATTGGAACAAAATGGGTTTTCAGAAACAAAAAGGATGAGGATGGCATAATAATCAGAAACAAAGCCCGGTTAGTTGCAAAAGGATATTGCCAGGAAGAAGGCATTGATTATGATGAAACCTTTGCACCTGTAGCTAGGCTAGAAGCAATCAGAATCTTCTTAGCCTATGCTGCACACAAAGGATTCAAAGTTTATCAAATGGATGTTAAATCTGCATTTCTTCATGGTAAATTAAATGAAGAAGTCTATGTCCAACAACCACCTGGATTTGAAAGTACAGAGTATCCTAATCATGTGTATTATTTGGATAAAGCTCTGTATGGACTCAAACAAGCCCCAAGAGCTTGGTATGAGACTCTGTCCACTTTTCTGATTAACAATGGATTTGAAAAGGGCACAATTGATACTACCTTATTCATCAAAAGGTACAAGAATGAGATGCTTTTAGTACAAATTTATGTTGATGACATTATATTTGGCTCTACCAATCAAAAGTATTGTGACAAGTTCTCAGAGTTGATGAAGAGTGAATTTGAGATGAGCCTCATGGGAGAATTAACTTTCTTTCTAGGCTTACAAGTAAAACAAACTTCAGAAGGTACATTCATAAGTCAATCTAAGTATGTCTCTGAAATTTTGCAAAAATACAAACTCAATGATTCAACTTCAATGAGAACACCTTTATCCACCGGAGTCAAACTTGACTCTGATCCATCAGGAGAGAATGTGGATATAAAAACCTACAGAGGAATGATAGGTTCACTATTATACTTAACTGCAAGTAGGCCTGACATAATGTTTGCAACATGCCTTTGTGCTAGATATCAAGCAAATCCAAAGGTATCTCATTTAACTGCTGTGAAAAGAATTTTCAGATACCTCAGAGGGACACAAACATTAGGCCTCTGGTATCCAAAACTCTCAAATTTTGATCTAACAGCTTACACTGATGCAGATCATGCCGGATGTAAGCTTGACAGAAAAAGTACCTCTGGATGTTGTCAGTTATTGGGCAATAAGCTGGTAAGTTGGTCATCCAAGAAACAAAACTGTGTTTCCACTTCAACTGCAGAGGCAGAATATGTTGCTGCTGCTAGTTGTTGCTCACAAGTATTATGGATGAGAACTCAGCTCAGAGATTATGGCCAACAATTTGACAGAATTCCAATTCTCTGTGATTCAAAAAGTGCCATAGCCATCTCTGCCAATCCAGTACAGCACTCCAAAACCAAGCACATCGATGTAAGGTACCACTTTCTGAAAGATCATGTTGAAAAAGGAACAATAGAGATGTATTTTGTACCAACTGAACTTCAACTTGCTGATACTTTCACAAAAGCTTTAGATGAACGAAGGTTCAATTTTTTAATTAGCAAGTTGGGAATGTTGAATATGTCTACCTAACAAAAGAGCAGAGTCTCTGATCCTTTTATCAGAGCCTCTAGACTTTCAAATATGGTTAAACTTACTCTCATGAATCTCCAAGCATGTGTCAAGGGGGAGACAACGACCCTTTCATCTTTCAAGGGGGAGAAATGATCATGTCTCTGATGTTTATATCAGAGCCTCTGATCTTGTCTCTGATGTTTATATCAGAGCCTTTGATCTTGTCTCTGATGTTTATATCAGAGCCTTTGATCTTGTCTCTGATGTTTATATCAGAGCCTCTGATCTTGTCTCTGATGTTTATATCAGAGCCTCTGATCTTGTCTCTGATGTTTATATCAGAGCCTTTGATCTTGTCTCTGATGTTTATATCAGAGCCTCTGATCTTGTCTCTGATGTTTATATCAGCCTTTGATCTTGTCTCTGATGTTTATATCAGAGCCTCTGATCTTGTCTCTGATGTTTATATCAGAGCCTCTGATCTTGTCTCTGATGTTTATATCAGAGCCTTTGATCTTGTATCTGATGATTTTATCAGAACCCAGATCTGGTCTCTGATGTTTATATCAGAGCCTCTGATCTTGTCTCTGATGTTTATATCAGAGCCTTTGATCTTGTATCTGATGATTTTATCAGAACCCAGATCTGGTCTCATTAAACAGATCCTCAAGGATTTTTTTTAATCTTTTTGGATAACCACTCGTTTCTTTTCTGACGGTTTACTGACACAAAGCGGTTCTCCCCTACACGCCTAAACGTGTCACCCATCAATTCGGGGATGATGGAACGTCCTTTCTGCAATTAAGACTCTCATTCGCCGCTTCGATAACCTCTCCCTCTACCTTCCTTTTGTAGCTATAAAATACCCTGTTCACTTCCCATTACTCTTTACGCTCTCAAAATCCAAAAGCCGATTCTCTCTTTCTAAGCTTTCATCTTTCTCAACCTGCAACAATGGCGGCTCATTCCCAAACTTCAGATAACTCAAGCAAACTTGTTCCAAGCTTGAATTTGGTACAGTTCGACGTTCCAGTAAAAGGAAACAACTACTTTCTGGACGTAACCCCATCAAAATATGATGAACAGTTTCGCCCAATCCTCGACTTTTTCACGAACTGCGAACTCAATGATGTTCTAACCAAACATGCGTCAGACATTCCCCTTCGCTTTGTCCAACAATGGTGGTATTCAAGTGAATACGACGATGATAAGGAAGGACTGGTTGGGCACATTAACCTAGGTGAACAAAGCTTAAGCATAAGGATAACCCCACAAACCCTAACTCGCCGATTCAACCTCCTCACCACAACTGATCTTCAAATAGAAACCTTTGAGAAACCTCCAACTCAAGAAGTTCTTATTCAGTTCCTCCAACACTTAGGCTACAACAAAGAAATAACACGCCTCAGTCAATTCAGACGTCAGTACCTACCTCCCAAATGGAACTTTATGTTTAGTGTTCTCAACCGAACAATAACCTGCAAAATTGGAAGCCAGGATCAGACTCATCCAGCGATAATAGCCATAATGTATGCTCTCTTTTTCAACAGAAGCATCAATATGGCCCACATTCTTTTCTGTGAGATGCTGACAGCTGTGGACAAGAAGAACAAGGACTTGGCCAAAGGCAAACAACCAATATCGGTACTGTTTCCACGATTCATCTCAGTGGTCATTCAACGAGCAATGGAGAAATTCTCCATCACTGAGGAGGGCCCAATGACACCTCTGTTTATGATGAACTCATTCAAAGCCACAGAGGTTCCTCTGTATCCACATGACCGACGTTTCCCACACACAATGATTGAAATCATTCCTGCTGACTCTCCTACCCATCTCCTACTTAGTCGTGTTGCCCAATCATCAGAACCGATGATGGGATCCCCAACACATTTAGGTTCTGAGCCTGAGCATGAATCAGAGAGTGATATCTCTGATACTGCTCAAAACATTAACAGAGCAGAACCAGAGGGTGGCTCTGAGAGAGTGAGGAAGAGAAAACATGAGAACCCTCCCTCTGACGAAGAGAATAACTCTGTCAGAGCAGAGGAAGGTGAGCACGAGAGATTTCCAGAGGGTGAGTTTCTAAACCTAGAATCTGAGGGCGGTGAGGTAGAAAAAGATGTCTCTGATGACACAAATGAGAGAATCCAAAGCCCAAATCCCAGTGCAAACAAATTTACTGTCCAAGATGGTCCAGCATCAATGGACATTGAAACAGAGGTGCACACCTCGAACCCTTCCCATCCTACCCGCTCAGAGGCATCTGCTTCTGCCTCTGACGCATGCACCAAAGGGGAAACCTCTGATACGGCTAAGTCCTCCCAAAAGGACTTGGACCAAGATAAAAATACTCACTTACCCCAGAGTATGTCACCTCCACCCACACATGATGCCTTTGTGGCTCAAAATAAGTTGGACCGTCCCTTAGAACGTAAGGATTGCCTGTCAGAAAAAGAATGGCACGACCTTATTGCACAAGGAATCCTTAGCCTGGACAGCAAGGTTTCTAAACACATTCGTTTCTCATCATCAGATTCTGACTCTGATGATCAGAGACCAATCGGAACCATTATAGGGAGATCCTTGAAAAAGGGTCCCCAAGGATTAATGGGAAGTCCTTCCGGAGACAACATCAAACAACCTCCGACAGAAGGCCCCTCTGAACTCGAGGGAAACTTAGAATCATGTGTTGATCCTAAGGTTACCCCCTCTGATTACGTTACCAAAGAAGAGTTCAAAATCTTTGGTGATGAAATCAGAGAATCTCTGAAGGAGATAAAAATTCAAATGGAGAAGACCTCAGAGGTCTCTGCCTCTAACTCTGAAGTTGAAAAGCTCACTACAGAGGTCTCTGAGCTGCGAAAGACGGTTCTCAATCAGAACGAAAAACTGGATACTCTGGAAAGCCTGGTCATAAAAAATGACTCAGTTTTGTCTAGAGAGATTCAGAACTCCAAAACAGAGCTCCTCAAGGCGATTCCTCCTACCTCTGCCCCCACTCCAACAAATGTAGACTTTTCTCAATTCAAAGAGGAAGTCTTGCGTTCTTTGGCAGAGGTAATTGCAAAGATCTCTACCTCCTCTGCTGCTGCTCCTGCTACAACAGAATTCATTACAAAGGCTGACCTGACCAACTTTTCAAAGAAGATCACCAACAATGTTCTGAATATCTCCAGCAAGTTCGTCTCCAAGACCACTCAGCAGAACAAAAAGATTGAAGACCTTCTGAAGAATGTCAAATCTTCAGAGGGAGTATTAAAGAGAAAGGTACCAGAGGTCGCATGCTCTGAGGAAGCACGGAAGAAGGCAAGGTATGAAGATTCTGATGACGCAGATGACCAACCTCAAGGGTCATCCGATCTTCATAAGGGGGAGAAAACTCCTACACCAAAACCTGTTGAAACACAAAAGGAGTCCACTCCCTCTGAAACAAACCAAAGCAAGAAGAAAGGAATAGAAAGACGCTCAACCTCCACCTCTGCTGAAGATCTTCAGGCAACTTTAAAATCGCCAGTACCTGTCATCTTTCTAGCACCATCCACATCGAATGCTCCAATAATAGCTGCAACTCCAGAAACTATTGGAGCTCTGGAAGAAGATGAAGACGAGCAGCTGGTAGACTTCTCTACATCAGAAGATGCATTCTCATCACCAGAAAGACCAACTTATGTGATGAGAGATGCTTACGAATCAGAATCTGAACAAGAAGAAAAATCAGAATCTGAACAAGAAGAAAAATCAGAATATAAAAAAGAAGAAAAATCAGATTCTGAAAAAGAGGTTGAAGAAGAAGTTGAAGTAGTTGATGTCGAAGAGTATGTCTTCAAGAATGCTCAACCACATCATACTTCAACAACGTCAGAGCTGAGGGAATCACCAGAGATAGATGGCTACATCTCTGAACCCTCAAAAGAAGATCCTCCACAGATGAAGGAACCAGAAACCATGGTTGTTGATGAACAGGTTCCTTCAGAGAATCCTGTTCAGAAAGCAAGCATCGGTCTTCCAGCAAAAGTGTTCAATAAACCTCCCACATTCCTCGAATCAAATCCAGAAGCTTCCATAGAAGATCACTTCAGATACATTTACTGTGAGTTCAACATGGCAGATACACTGGTCATTCCTCTGAATCCAAGAATCAGAGAGGACATGCCAGACTATGAGCGAAGATTTATCAGAGATAAAACAAAACCAAGAGCACAGGTCCTCTCTGATGATCCAATCATCAAAATCAACAAAATCTCAGAAAAGACCTTTGCTTACAACAAGATAATCTATAGGAATTATGTGGTAACTCGATCTGATCAGAAGATTTATGAGTTCAATGACAATGATCTCGTAAATCTAAATCCATATGATTTACCACATTTATATGCCTATTGCTCTGCCAGGTATGATCATGGAAGAAGGGAAATCA
Organism: Arctium lappa; assembly: GCA_023525745.1. Taxonomy (NCBI): domain Eukaryota; kingdom Viridiplantae; phylum Streptophyta; class Magnoliopsida; order Asterales; family Asteraceae; genus Arctium; species Arctium lappa. Next base: position 51,860,762 of record CM042064.1, read on the forward strand.
GGATGGGCATGTTTGAAGTCCGACGGGCAATGGAGGCCTATGTCAAATACCGAGCAAAACGTGACTTTCAAATTGCTCTGAACCTAGGGGAAGAAAAGCTGGAAGTAACTGAACCTGTGGAGTCATTCGACAAACTTAAAGAACAGAAGACTGGATCAATCGTTGCAGAACCTCTGGGTTTCGTCTTCAGAATAAATCAAGAAAAGAAGATCTTTCTAGCTTCAGAAGTGTCGAAGTACTCTGATGAAACCTTGAGAGGTATAAAGAAATTGATCCATGCAAAGGAAGAAAGGCACAGAGCAGATTTACTGGCAAAGCTTGACTTAGAGATCGACTCGATGATCAGCTTCAGAGCTCTAATCATGAAATTCCATGGAATCTGTTCAAGTGACAAATAGTAGTCTGTTTCTTTATTTCTTTTATTATTACTTTCTTTGTATTAAACTTCCAAATGTTTAAGAAGTAATACTTAAGAGAATAATTTTCTTCTCTATGCTTTCTAGTGTAAAAATCAATTCTCTGTTATTTTTTTTGTATCTTCTATTTTTCGACACTTAGGGGGAGATTGTTAGCTCCAAATCATCTGTTAAAGTGTTGAAAATACCAGTCCTATTTCAGAGGACTTTCAAGAAGATACACTTTAGAGGATGAAGACTTCAGAGGATGAAGACTTCAGAGGATGAAGACTTCAGAGGACAAACCTGCCTCTGAAGTACTTATCAACACTCAGAAAAGACATCAGAGATGGCTTCATCAGAGGCTCTGAAGACAACGTCAGAGCTCTGAAGACATTCTCTCTGGATGTTCAAGTGTGAAGACGAGATGGCTTCATCAGAGACTCTGAAGACAATGTCAGAGGCTCTGATGACATTCTGAAGATGTTCTCTGAAGTTCAGAGAATGAACAGAAGAACAGATGACACGTCACTTAGTGATAAGATTTACTTTCTAGAGTAGGTCACTGTTCAGCATGCTCTTTCTCGTCATACAAGTACACTGCTTACTTTATGATCCTATAAATAGGACCATCACCTTATTGTTCAAAGTGTGCTTAAGAAGATATATATCTGATAATATAAGTTGAATACTTTATTCTAAGAATATCTTGTTTATCTTTATCTGCTTTATGAACTGTGATATTTGAATCTCCTTTGATATTAAACTGCATTACTTCCGCTGTCATTACTCTTATTGTTTATATCATTGTTACGAGATTAGATCTGGGATCCAACATTAGACTTAACATTAAATAAGTCATTATAAAAGAATTCAAACAGTAAATCCAAATCAGAAAGATGTGCTCTTGACGTAGACGCATGATGTGGATCCACTGGAGATTGTGTAGCCTCCGAACGGAATTGTCTAGAAGCTAACACACCAGTAAGCGCGGGTCCTGAACTGAGATGTTTAGAAACCATCTCAGGGGCCTCGTCAAAAGTCACGTTTACGCTCTCAACGACGGTCTTCGTCCGTTTGTTGTAGACACGGTAGGCTTTTGCTTGCTGAGAGTAGCCGATAAACACTCCTTCATCCGCTTTGGGACTGAATTTGCCAAGATCATCCTTATCATTTAAGACAAAGCAGGTGCACCCGAAGGCATGAAAGTAGTTGATGTTCGGGATACGCTTGTTGATGATCTCGTATGGAGTCTTGTTGAACTGCTTGTTGATGATAGACCGATTTTGAGTATAGCAAGCGGTAGCAACAGCTTCTGCCCAAAGAAATAGTTGTAGCTTGGAATGAGACAACATCGTGCGTACTGCTTCAACTAGAGTTCTGTTTCGACGCTCTACCACCCCATTCTGCTGAGGAGTACGAGCGTCAGAGAAAGTGTGTGAGATACCCACTGAATTGAGATAACCGGCGAGTATTTGATTCTTGAACTCAGTGCCGTTGTCCATCCTGATGGTCTGAACTACTTGATTGAGACTTACTTGAAAGCTCTTCAGAAGTGAGATTATTAACTTGGGAGTTTCGTCCTTTGAACGGAGAAATCGGACCCAAGTGTAACGAGAGAAGTCGTCAACCATCACCAGGACATACTTCTTGTGATTTATGCTTTGAACGCGCATCGGTCCACATAAGTCCATGTGGATTAGCTCAAGGGATCGAGAAGTACTCGGAATGGCTTTAGGCTTGTGAGATGCCTTTTTCATCTTGCCTTTTTCGCAGGCAGCGCACAGATGATCTTTTGCAAACTTTAGATCTGGCATACCTTTGACATGTCCACCGAGCACCAACTTGTTGATATTCTTGAAGTTCAAGTGCGAGAGACGACGGTGCCATAGCCAACTTTGTTCAGCAGATGCTTTGGACAACAAACAGACTTCCTTGTCAGGTTTCAAGGATGAGAGGTCAATCGTATAGAGGTTGGTGCGTCGCGTTCCAGCAAGTATTTCTTTACCATCCTCCGTTCGAACGCTACACCTTTGAGCCTTGAAAGTAACCTCGAGATTCTTGTCGCAGAATTGACCGATATTGAAGAGATTGTGACCGAGACCTTCGACATAGGAGACTTTCTTGATCGTGATGTTATCTTTGACAATATCGCCGAAACCCCTGATGGGAGAGGAGTGATCATTCCAGAACCGTACATTCCCACAGAACCTCTCGGTGAAGTTTGTGAGTAGCTCCCTTCTTCCGGTCATGTGTTTGGAGCAGCCTGAATCTAGATACCACACATGACCGTCCTGCAAAACAGGTTATTTCTTTTTAGGTACCCATTCGTAAATGGGTCCTTTGGGGTTAGATTTAACACCCGACTTAGAGACCCGTTTAGAATTGGGTCTTTGTCTTTCACGGGAAACATCACAATGAGAATGATTATGAGCAATATGATATGAGCCAAACCAATCAGATGCAAAACGACTATCAACAAAATCATTTGATCCACAATAAGAACAACATAGACAATCATGAGACAGTTGAAGTAATTGCGGAATGGAATAAAATTTTAAAGGAAGAGTTCCATTACATTCAACTAGAGATTTAGAAATAAAGACATCATGATTGTTATTGTTCTTTCTAGACTTTAAGACAGGATCAACTAATTCTGATGTTGCCGAGCTCTCTTTTGACTTCTTAGCTACCCAAGCATATTTCACTTCTTCCCGCCGACCATACGTATCTAAAATGCCGTTAAACCCATAATCAGAGGATTTGAAAGTTGACGATTGTAACCTTTGAGAGCGACCGGTCTTTTTCTTCTTCTGTGAACGCCTTTTAGATTTAGACTTGAAAGATTTTGACGAATTGTTCACAGAAGGTTTTTGCGGGGCAGATGTATAACATTCACCCTTATAAAATTTAACCGGAGGCTCACATGACTCATCTAAAAAATCAACATGGCTAGGTAGAGAAGGATTAAAGTCAAATTGCTATCTAAACACACCTCAGAATTCAAGAATGCGGAAAATTCTAGTTCCTCATCTGAAAGGACCTTATCACATGAGGATGTCAGAACAGTGGAAGAGTTTGTTGAGAGCAGATCATATGCGGAAGCATTTTTACAATCAGAACACTGATCTGATTCAAAACTTTGAGGCTCTTTTCCTTTAGTTGGTGAAGAGTCACCCATAAAAGCTTTGCAGGAAGATGTGTCAGAAGAAGGATAAGAGTTTTCAGACAGATGAGATATCTCTCTTTGGAGAATGAAAGGCTGAGCTTTAGGGTCAGCCTTGTGAAGTTGCACTTTCAGATGATCTGCTGCCATAGCAGCCAGTTATGAGTGCAACTTCTTTATTTCCGTCTGGAAATATTCTTTTTCCTCATCCGACATAGTTTCCTTTTTGTTGGAACTGAGAAACTCAATTTGAGATAAAAGACTTTGTTTTTCCTTTTGAAAATTTTCCCGTTCTAATGCATACGATTCTTCTAGCTGAACAAGTTTCTTTTCTAAAATCAGAGTTGGAACATAAACTTTGGGAGCTAGAGGTTCCTCCTCAGTTTTAATGGTTTTAGTATCTAGTTCAGCTTGAGAGTAACTATGAAAATAATCGGATGACAGGAAACGGGGTTTGTCAGTATTATAAGTCGCATTTAACGAATCATAAACAAAAGGAACTGTCCTTTTAGAAAGAACAGAGTTTTCTCTTCTCAACTTATCTTCCAATTCTTCCTCCTCAGTGGGTGTGGTCCATCGTATCTTATATTCTGGAAAGATTTTGTCTAATCCAAAAAATTCAGATGCATATAAAGTAGGAACTTTGGATAAAGCCTTGTTTAAATAATTAGGGTTATCGTACCCGATACCCGCATTTCCGTACTTTGGTTCTTTTGGTGCGATTAGCTTTAGCGTTTGATCAGATTGACCAAATTTATAAAGTTTCTTTTCAAGCTCTTCTAACTGATTAGATAACCTAATGTTCTCATTTTTGTAAGCCACGTTTTGATTTAACAAATCAATTTTCTCGGTCTCAGACGTACGAAGCTTGTTGGTCAGGTCATCTACTTTGGTCATTAGTTTTTGTGACTCTGTTGAACAACTCACATTCTCTTCTCTTAAATTAGAAATAGTGCACATGTAGGTAGAAATTTCTAAGCTTTGTTTTTTCATAAAGTCAGACTGCTTAGTGACACGGTTTTCCAGAGATGAGAGAAGTTGTTCTTTTTCTTTTAAAAGTAGCTTGTAAGAGTCAAGTTTGTTCATTGAAAGTTGCATCTGATCAAGTAAAGCTTCATGGAAAGGGGCACATACCTGACAGGGAGCATTGTGATCTTCTTCATCAGTATCGGATGGTGATGAATGGTTGCCCATGAAACACAAATGAGCTTCAGCATCCTCAGGTTCTTCATCCGACACTTGTAACCAGTAATCGTCTTCAGCCATTAGAGCTTTACCGGCTTCCTTTTCTTTGGCAAGAAGCAGCTTGGCTCGGTAGTAGTCGGCGTTGCGCACAATTGGCTTGCGACAATCTTTGGCGAAATGACCTAACTGACCACAGTTGTAACATTTGATCGGTTCGTCTTTCGGCTTTTCTTCATTTCGCCTGTCAGGCTTCTTACCAGCTTCAAAACGACTATTTCCTTCAGACTTTTCCCGATGATCACGTCGAGTAGTGATTCTTTGCTTGTTGGAAGTCTTGTTAAAAAACTTCCTCTTTTGAAATGCTTGAGTGAGAAAAACCATTGTTTCTTTCATCTTGGCAAGTTCTGGATCCGAGTCGCTATCGGGATCTTCAGGTTCAGAATCACTCAGCACGGGCTCTTTTCCAGATGATCGGCTGACGGACTTGCCTCTTCTCTCAGATACTAGAGCTATTTGATCAGTTGCTGGCTTTTCCTCAGCTTTCCCAATAAGTTCCATCACTTCTTCTTCATCTTGGAGAAGCATTTCATAGAGTTCGTGAAGATACAGCTTCTCCAAGGTCTGAGTGTGGCGTATATGAGAGACGAACGGTTTCCACTCAGGCTGTAAGTTGTTCATAAACTTTATGTTGTTTTCCGTGTTCGTCTTTGTGATCTTATTTTTCTGAAGATCATTCAGAAGCATATTAAACCTTTCGTAGGTTTCCGTCAGCGTTTCACCCTTTCGTGCTTTAAACCCATCATATCTGGTGATACAGTTGGTCACCTTTAGCTGGTTATTGATGTGGCTTCCCATCATCATCTTCTCTATTTGGTCCCACATCTTTTTCGATGAGTCCTTGAAGCTATCTATACAAGCATAGATGTCATTCGGTAGACTTTGAAGAAGGTACGATTTTGCCAGCTTTTCTGCCTCGTACATTTTCTTTTCATCCTTAGTAAAATCACCAATAGATTTCCGAATCTGTCGCTCTGGCCATCCTTCAGCTGGGTTTTCTGGTATCACTTTCATTGGCCACTCTTGTGGACCCTCAGTCAGGCATTTATATATTTTTTCATAGTTGGATTTTGCTTCTATGAAATTCATAAAACGGTCATGCCACTGAGGGTACTCTCCCCGAAAGAGCACCGGGGGCTTTTGGTCATAACCGATGGCTAGAGCATCCCTTGAGTTCATCTTTACTTCTTAACTTAAAAGCACTGTAATGATCGTTAGGCAAGCAGGATGATCCAAATACAATAAAACTAGAAGAAACACAGAAACACTTGATCTAACACAATATCGGTCGAAGGTATGCCCGGAGGAAGCAGGTATCCGGTCGAATGATACAACCGGAGATACACTTATCCGGTCGAATGATACGACCGGGGATACACGTATCCGGTCGAATGAAACGACCGGGGATACACGTATCCGGTCGAATGATACGACCGGGGATACACGTATCCGGTCGAATGATATGACCGGGGATACACGTATCCGGTCGAAGGACAAGACCAGGGGAACTCCTATTCGGTCGAAGGGACATGACCGGAGGAACTCTTATTCGGTCGAAGGGACAAGACTGGAGCACAAGAGTCCGGTTGAATGCTCAGGTCGAAAGATTACGATAAACACAAAAACCAGATAACCACACATATAATGATTAAGACCGAAGAACCTGAAGAACGACCGAAGAACCCGAAGAATTTCTGAGATTCGATCGAAACCAAAACCCAGAACCTTCGATCTTCGATCGAATAAAGCCCAGATAAACAAACAAAAAATCGACCGGATGCGATAGAATACACTTAGACCGAAGGTTTGCAGATTGATAAAACCAGATTCGATCGATAGAAGAAAAGAAGAAATTTTCCAGAAAAAAATTCGATCGATACAGAGACACAAACAAACTTAACTTTGCAGAAATCAAGTAATTAGATAACCATAGAATGTAAACACTAACAATCAATTAACGCAAGTAAAGCAATTAATACAAGTAATTAATCTTAGGGTTTCAGACAAACCTTTTTACTGGATCAAACCTTTTTGCCTATTTGCTCTTATACCAATTGTAGATCCCAATGCAGTGCAATCACAAGTAATTATGAATAATGATGAACAGATTATAGGCCACAGCAACTAGTCATATGATTGATATAACTTCAAAGGGTTAAGGTTTACAGAGAGAATTTCTGATAAGGGTATGTAAACCTAATGACTATAAAACTGAATAATAATTTCTCTAACTAACAAATGAAAGAAAAAATCAACTTTAAATATGCAGGCTCGCAGGCCTAATGGGCTTATGGGCTTTAAGGCCCAACAAGCTTACAACTTTAATAACTTGACATAATTTACCCTTAACTTCTATTTAACTAACAAAGTAGCCCTAACATACCTGATAGTCGATTATAATGTCTAAACAAAACCCAATAAGCAAATCGATCTATTTCAACTCGAATATGAGTTTTAGAAAACTATGAACAGTGAAATAATCGAATATCAGTTCATACGCACAATACAAAACCAAGAAAGAAATCAAAACTAAGTAACGAAACACTAAACAATCTACAAACATATAATGAAAAACAAAACATACCTGATCTTTCCAAAATCACAATCTGAAAATGAACAGTAAAGAAACAAGAAGAAGAGTACGCAGAGAAGATGTAGGGAAGGGGAATAGTCAAACACGTTCAAAAAAGAATAAAGAAAAGAAAAAAAACACTCTTACTTCTATATATCCTAAAAAACAAAAAACAACAAAAAAAATACTTAAAAAAATATCTACTTAAAAAAATAAGTACAAAAAAAAAATACCTGATAAGCCCCCATTACTCCCCTACACAAATGCACAAAATTTATCAAATTAGTTTAGCATTTGCATAGTAAATTCAGAAATACTTACCTTATGAATTTCTGATCAGCACATGAAGTAATTAATCAGCATTATTTACTCCCCCTCAAAAACAGAATATTCTCAGAAATAGAAACCAGATATACACTCCCCCTTGAAAAATGCACAGACCATATGACAAAAACACAGACATCAAACATAAAGACATCAATATTAAAGATGATCATATTGAATATAAATTTTGTAACAACTGAATATATAAACTTTTAAACACCAAACAAATTAAAGTCTACTCAGTAGAATATCCCAGATTTATCAATAAGTTGAAATCAAACGGGAGTTGTTGGATACAGAAACATGTTTCATTGCATATCAAGTTAAGACATGTTCAGCTTCAAACACATGCAGGTATCTATTCAGTGTGCTAGCATGCGATCTTTGATTAGCTTCAAGAAAAATGCAATTCTAAACATAAAATGGAGAACTTTGCATGTACAGGCACTAAGTCATCAAGAATTAAGATTTTCACAAATTTACAGGTTTATCGCAGCTCAAAATATATCACCAAATATCAAGAGATGTGCGCTCATTGGCATCTTTTAGCTGTGTGCTCATTGGCATCTTCACATGAGTGTGCTCTTTGGCATCTTTTAAGCGGTGTGCACTTTGGCATCTTTTTAATCAAAGAGTTCATTAAGTAAAGAACATGCCATAAACGTAACTTTCTATCTGATCCTATTGCAGGATTTGGGTCAGCCACTCCCAGACCAGTTGGACTTAGGGGGCTAGGTGTCAAGCACCCCTTGGAACTTACTTTCCCGGATCAGAAAGGCTACATCGACATATCCTAAACCCATTCATACCAGTAGAACATGACTTTCGATCTGGTTCTATTGCAAGATTTCTGTTCGATCACTCCCAGATCAATTGACCTTAGGGGACCAGATGTCGAGCATCCCTCGAAACTTACTTTCCCAAACCAGAAAGGTCACAGGTACAAACTTTTAAACTCAAGGATTTCTGTATTTTTAAAATACTTAAAAAATAAAATCATCTCAATAACTCAGATCTATATCGAATAGCTTAGCCCATATTTTCATTACGATCTACAATTTTGATCACTTAGGTTGTTCAAGCAAAGTAAACCATAAATATGCCGACTCACATATCTTTAAAGCAGTATCTAAAGCGTCAAACATGTTGCTGACTTTTCGATGTTTGAAAGATTTGAACGTTGAACATATGAAACTTTAAATATAAACAAAGCGACTTGTCAAAGATCCTAGACACACATTTTATTCAACTGAAAGAAAATCTGAAATATTAAACTTTATAGAATAAAATATGTAAAGATTTAAACTTTTAAATTCAACATGCCTAGTTTTGAAAGCAAAAAGTTAAAACGTTTTTCATCTAAAGCTTTTGTAAATATATCAGTAAGTTGATATTCAGTTGGTACAAAATATAACTCAATAGTACCTTCTTCCACGTGATGTTTTATAAAATGATATTTCATGTCTATGTGCTTGGTCTTGGTGTGCTGGACAGGATTGACCGATATCGCAATCGCAGACTTGCTGTCACAATATGTTGGCACAGTCTTGTATAGCATCCCGTAATCGCGAAGTTGTGTTTTCATCCATAGTACTTGAGCACAGAAACTAGCTGCAGCAACGTATTCAGCTTCGGCAGTTGATATTGACACACAATTTTGCTTTTTCGATGCCCAGCTTATCAGTTTGTCACCCAAAAACTGGAGATGACCAGAAGTACTTTTCCTGTCCAATTGATTACCACCATAATCTGCATCAGAATAAGCAATCAAACTATAGTCAGAACTTTTAGGATACCATAATCCTAAATAAGGAGTTCCTTTAATATATCTAAAAATGCGTTTGACTGCTAAAAGATGAGATTCTTTTGGTTTAGCTTGAAAACGGGCATACAGGCACGTTGAAAACATTATGTCTGGGCGACTGGCAGTAAGATACATCAGTGATCCGATCATCCCTCTGTATGTCTTTTGATCCGCAACTTTTCCATCTGGATCCAGTCCGAGTTTGGCACCGTGAGCCATAGGCGTGCCGATTGAAGTAGACTTGTCCATTTTGAATTTCTTCAAAATGTCAAATATGTACTTTGACTGATTGATGAAGATTCCATCTGGAAGCTGCTTCACTTGTAAGCCGAGGAAGAAGTTGATTTCTCCCATCATGCTCATCTGAAATCTAGAGGTCATTAAATCAGAAAACCAATTACACAAAGATTTGTTAGTTGCGCCGAAAATAATATCATCTACGTATATTTGTACTAAGCAAATATCAAGATTAGTTCTATAAATGAAAAGAGTAGTATCTATCGAGCCTTTGGTGAAGCCGGATTTGACCAAGAAAGCTGACAACTCGTCATACCATGCTCTTGGAGCTTGTTTCAGACCATACAAAGCTTTATCGAGAAAATAAAGGTAATCAGGACGATCTTTGTCAACAAATCCCTCTGGCTGAGATACATAAACTTCTTCTTTCAGTTTGCCATTGAGAAATGTTGTCTTGACATCCATTTGATATACTGTGAAGTTGCGATAAGCAGCGAAGGCGAGAAACATTCTGATAGCTTCCAATCTGGCGACAGGTGCAAATGTCTCATCATAGTCAATACCTTCTTCTTGTCGATATCCTTTGGCTACTAACATTGCTTTGTTCCGAACGACGATACCATCTTTGTCCTTTTTATTCTTGAATATCCACTTTGTACCAATGATGCTTTTACCCTTTGGTCGTGGTACAAGTCTCCACACTTTGAGCGCGTCAAACTGATTGAGCTCCTCATGCATTGCTAAAATCAAGTCCGGGTCTTCCAACGCTTCAGATACTTTGTTAGGTTCAATCTTGCTTAAGAAACAAGTGTACAAACATTCGTTGGAAGAAGCCGACTTGGAGCGTGTAGAAACACTGGCTTGAGGATCCCCAATGATTTGATGGATTGGATGAGATCTTGTCCATTTTGTTGTATGAGGGAGAGGATCAATAACTTCTTGAACCACTTCTATTTGTTGAGGAGGATCTTCAGATGGAATAATGTCAGAAGATGACACAGATATGGTTTCAACTGGAGGAGGGGGTATTTCCATGACATCAGATTCAGGCTCTTGTTGACCAGAAGTAGCTTGAACTTCTTGTTGAACACTTTCTTCTGGAACAAATTCATCTTCTATAGACTCCTCATGAACATTTTCAGCAATTTCTGGTTCATGAATGACTTGATCAGGATGATGTTCAGTAGGTATGTCTTGAATCTCAGGAGGTACTGAAGAAGCATCAATTTCAGAAGTTGATGCAGCGGAATTAGGATTTGATGCACTCACAGATTCCTGATTCACAACATTTGATACATTATCAGTGTTTGGTTTAGGAACATCATTATAAAAAATTTCAAACAGAAAATCAAGATCAGAAAAATTAGACAGAGGAGTAGAAGGATCCTGATTTGTCAACTGAAGTGCAGGTTCTGAACTAATTTGTTCAGAAGCTGAATTTCCAGTAATAGCGGGTTCTGAACTATGTTGTCCAGAAGCCAAATTGGCAGCTTCATCAAATTCGACATTCACTGACTCTATCAGTTTTCTTGCTGAGAGGAGAAAGACTCTGTAAGCAGCAGAGTTAGAAGAATAGCCCAGAAATGCGCCTTCATCTGCCTTTGGAGTAAATTTGTTCAGATTATCTCTGTCATTCAAAACATAGCATTTACACCCGAAAGACTTGAAATATTTGATGTTGGGTTTTATACCATTCATCAATTCATATGGAGTCTTGTTAAACCAACGGTGTAGAATTGATCTGTTTTGAGTGTAACAAGCAGTTGATATGGCTTCAGCCCAGTGAGACAAAGGAACACCTGAATAAGCAAGCATAGATCTAGCAGCTTCCACAAGCATTCTGTTTCGTCTTTCAACAACTCCATTCTGAATAAGCAAGCATAGATCTAGCAGAAAACTGTTGTTGTGTACCTTGATCATCATAGAATGCTTGAAGAGTTGAATTCTTGAATTCTGTGCCATTATCTGATCATACAACTTTGACATGCTTTTGCTTATTTGTCTGAATGGTTTTGATGAGGTTGATGAGAATTTCGGGTGTCTCGTCTTTAGATTTGAGAAATTTCACCCATGTGTACCTGGAGTAGTCATCAACAACAACCAAAACATATTTCTTCTTCCCAATACTCTTTGTCTTCATTGGTCCGCACAAATCAACGTGAATCAGATCTAGAATGTCTGCAGTGCAATGTTCAGGCTTTGGCTTATGAGATGTTTTCTTCATCTTTCCTTTTTCGCAGTCCTGACAGAGATGGTCTTTCTGGAAACGAAGGCTTGGAAGACCTCTCACAGAATCATTCTTGACCAAGCGATCCATATATTTGAAATTGAGATGAGCTAGTCGACGGTGCCACACCCAGCTTTCATGAATAGAGGCTTTTGATAGAAGACAAACATCTGATGGAACCTTTACTTCGGAAAGATTAATGGTATAAAGATTTGATCGTCTCTTTCCAACAAGTAAATCCAAGCCACTACTATTCTTTACAGCAACTCTTTTAGACTTGAAACTGACTTCAAGGTCTTTATCGCAGAACTTTCCGATGCTGAACAGATTGTGACTTAAACCTTCGACATAGCTTACCCTTTTGACAGTTATGTTACCCTGAACAAGATCACCATAACCAAGAATGGGAGCCGTCTCGCAGTTTCCAAATTTGACACGACCGCAACATTTTTCTTTAAAATTTGTAAGTAGAGATTTGTTGTCAGTCATGTGTTTGGAACACCCCGAATCCAGATACCATAATTGATTTAGCTGCACATTCAACAATTACTGAGATTTAGGTACCCATATAAATATGGGTCCCTTCTTGTTAGTCCTTTCCTTTTTCTTTTTCAAAAATTTATTTTTCCAAAACATCTGGGATTGATCAAATAAAGCATGAACATCATCACATATTAAAGAAGAAACACAATCATCAGAATCAGAACTAGAGAGACAATATGAGATATTCTTTGAAATTTGAAACATTTGCTCAACAATATATTTTGTAGATTTATTACTAAAGGCATATGAGTCTTGTTTACAAAGAAAATCTACACATTTATGCTTTACAGAAACAATTTCTTCAGATCTCTGTTTCTTTTGCCAAACAGACTTCACAGACTTCTTCAAAGGCCTATCTGTAATAGATGAATCAGAAAAATTAGAATTTTCAGAAATATCAAACTCTTTCTTCTTTTTCTTCTTTGACCTTCTTCTTTTACGCTTTGTTTTATAGAAAAGATCATTTAGCGTAAAAGTGTCATCAACCATTTTAGATAAAATATTTGATTTAGAAGAGGAAGTTTTATCAATAAAATCAAACTGGTCAGTTATTTTATTTGGATAAACCTCAGAGCAAGAAACATCAGATGAACACAAGTTGATGGAAGATTTGATAAGATCAGAATTATTTTCTTTAAAACTCGATGTCATAAAAGAAAATATGACATCATTTTCAATTTTTCTCAAAATCTCTTGTTCTTCCAATTGTTCTTCTAGATCAAATATTTTGCATTCTAATACTAATGGAGGTATATATCTCTTAGTATCATAAGGTACTGGAGATATATTGTCCTTATTAGGATTAGCTGCATTTAAATCAAAGAAGTCATTCGATCTAGACGATTTATTTGAAGAAACAATGTTTAACTTTTTTCTTCTCTTCTTTAATTTTTCTGGAAAATATTTTGCATTTTCTTGAGTGTAAACAAAAGAAACTTCCATTCTCTTGTTGTTCATCCGTTTTTTTTATCTTCCTCAATTGTAGTCTCTTTAGCACTTGTCCAAAAAGGTTTGTATTGAGAACCATAGTGTGAAAGACCAAGACAGTCGTAATCATAAAAATTGGGAATCTCAATTTTAGCTTTCTTTAAAAACTGAGGATTTTTAAATCCAAGACCCCAATTTTCTTTTATCGACTCATAACTCCTTGGTTTATGCATATGAATTGTTTGTTCAGTTTGATTTTGTTTATATAACTTTCCTTCTAATTCAAATATTTTATCCGAAAACTCTTGATTTAAAATTGACAATTCAGTCAAAGAATCATGAGAAGTCTGTTTTTCAATTTCTAAATCTTCTATTCTTTCTTGAAATTTCTCTTTTGTAAATTTTAAAATTGCTTTTTCATCACTCAGAGAAATCTTCAAGTTTTCAATTTGAACAAACTTTTCTTGATTTTCACGTTTTTCGGATAGAAGCTTTGAACGAAAGTCATGTAAAGCATTTGTGATGATATTCATTTGCGAAGAAATGTAATTAAAATCAAACTCAGATGGTAGCTCAGATTCATCAGTTGATGTGTCCTCATCCTCATCATCACTGTTGTCGTCTCCAATAAAGCACATCGCAACAGTCTCAACATTGTCAGCTTCATTATCTGAGTGGTCCAACCAATATTCCTCCTCAGCCAACAAAATTGTTCCACTTGCTTTCTTTTCAGCCAATGCTAATTTCTTCTTATAGAATTCCACATCTTTCACAATCTTCGTTCTGCATTCCTTTGAAATATGCCCGGGTTTGCCACAGTTGTAGCAAGTCATAGCCTTTTTCTCTTCTTTCTTTGGTTCAGCTGCTGTACCAGACTCATACTTGGGAAAGAAAGGCTTTGATGTAGAACCGGGTTCTACCTTCTTTGATCTAGAAGAAAAACGAAGATTGTTTGATCCTGTCCATTTCTGATATTTCTTTTGATAGTACTGACTTAGAAGAATCATGGCTTTTTCTAATGCTTCGCCATCGTCATCTGTTGATCCATCGTAAGCAGACTCAGTTAAGGCTTGCTCAGCCATTTGGCTAGCTAAAAGAGCGATTGGATCCACAGTCTTTGGCTTCTGCTTATCCAGTTTAGCTTTCTTCTTCAGAACCATTGCTTCATCAGACATCAGAATTTCAAACATTTCCTGAATGGGCATTTTGGAAATTCTGGGATCATTCCTCATGCGATGACAGGATTTTTCCCATTCTGGTTTGAGTGCATTAAGGAACTTCAGATTGGTCTCCAGCTCATTCTTTATTACCTTGATATTATACAGATCATTAATAATAGTCCAGAACCTGTCGAAGACACTTTTCAGACTCTCCCCATCCTTTGCTTTGAACTCTTCAAAATTGTTCATGTATCTTGTCTGACGAAGTTGTGTAGACATAGCCGTACCAAGCATGATTTCCTCCAGTTGTGTCCACATCAGTATAGGATTGTGTTTGAAACAATCGATTATGTTGTAGATGGAATTTGGTAGAGCAAGTATCAAATTCGACTTGGCCTGATTGTCAGCTTGGTATCTCAGAAGTTCATCAACATCATATTTTATCAGGGATTTTTCTACATCAGTGGCTGGAGTGTTTCCAAAAGCTGGTATCACTTTCCTTGGTTTGACCATGGGACCTTCAGTCAAAGCTTTCATCATATTTTCACCATTTGACTGCATTTAGATGAAATTAACAAATCGGTCCTGCCATTGTTCAAATTCGTTCTCATTAATCAGAACAGGTGGACGAGTTTCAGATCCCAACGACATCATGAGATCGTTCTTGTAAAGTTGAGCTTGTAGAGACATATTGAAGAAATCTGGAATTCAGAAAAAATGACTAAGTGTAGATGACCCGCACTACTAAGAACTGCGTGTTGAGAGAAATTTGGGTCCTTGATGAAACGCACTCTCAAGGAATGCGTGTTCAGAAAGATACTCGAAGCTTTCCTTAGAGATATGCGTGTCCAAGAGAAATGCGCGTCCAAGAGAAATGCGTGTCTAGAGTGATTTGTAGAAACGCGTGTTAAGGCTGACACGCATTTGTAGAAAAGCGTGTTAAGGCTGACACACACTTGTAGAAACGCGTGTTAAGGCTGACACACACTTGTAGAAACGCGTTTCCAAAGAATCAACAACCTGAGAAAAACACTATCACTCAAAAGTTAGTTTCACACGATTTTAAAGAACAACACGCATACTAATAAGATGAATGACCCGCATAATTCTTGAATAACCCGCATAGTTCAAAAACTTATAATATGTAAACTAGTATGAATGACACACATATCAGGATGAATGACCCGCATTTCATGATGAATGGCCCGCATTTCCTGATGAATGACCCGCATTTCAGCAAACAACTATAAATCTGCTAATTTGATCATAGCAATGAAATTAAGTACAAACAAATTGCACAGAATTGAACGAAAACAAGATTTTAATACAATTCAATTAACAATTTCGATCAAAACACTCTAAAACTCAAAAACTCACATAGAACAGACAACAGAACACGTCTTTTTCAGATTATATTCAAACTCAAAATCGAAGCACCAAATCACGTTTTTATGCAAATCAACAAGAAAAAAATTAGATCGACTATATAAAACGCATCTAAAAACATCAATTTCAAAGCAATTCGATCACAAAACAGACTGAAATTGGTGAAAATCCAGAAAACGAGATTTTTCTTGAAAAAACAACAAAAATCAATCAAATTTTCGAATTAAACCCACAAATCAGTAACAAATACACTTAATCTCAATCCTCTCAAGATCTTGAAGGCTCTGATACCAATTGATGAGCCAAGATCACAAAATCGTAGAGAGAAAATCTAGAGAGAGAAAGTGTGCTCTTGAAAGAAATAGTATATTCTGATCAAACAGTGTACGTTCGTTACAAAACTAACAAGCCAAGGGGACTTAAATACCCCAAGGCACTAACAAAACAGATAACACTAAGAAAGCAGTAAAATAAATACAATGATTACTATAAAAACTGATCTAACATGCATTATTATGATATTAAGTGCGAGGGTATGATCAACAACCAGCATAGCACAGCCCCATATTTCTGTACATTTATGATATGATAGCCATCAAGATTCACTTTTCTATAGGATTGCTAGTCCACTTTTTTGCAAAATGACCAAATTTTTCACATTGAAAATAAGACCATGAAAGTTGTTCGTGATTTCGACCTGTCATTGAGCATCATATCAATCTTTTAATTTTTTAAATGATTGCTTTGAGTCCTCCATCATATTTTCTTCAAGATGAAAATAATCACCTTTACCTTTTACTCATTAGGTTGCTATATTTAGCTTTGTTGCTATATTATTATGTTGTTTAAAATGTTTAAAATGTTTTTTGATGTTTATTTTTTGATGTATTAACTTATTAAGTTTGATGTTTATGTTTGAAATGTTTTGATGTTTGATGATTAACTTTGAGTTGTAGTAAAATGGCCCAAAAACAGCCCAAAAATCCCCAAAAAAATTAAAAAAAAGTTTCTAAAACCGGGTAAGCGGGTACCGGAGGCGGGGATTTTAACCGGGTATTGACCGGGGTTTGACCGGGGACGGTTTTTTGATCCCTGTACCCGCCGGGGACCGGGGCCGGGGACATGCACACAAAACCGGGGCCGGGGTCGGGTAAGGGGATCCCCGCCCCAAACCCGCCCCGTTACCATCCCTAACACCGAGGATGAAACTCCGCTAGAGACCGAACATGCAATAAGATCGTGTATCCTTGAGGTGTAGCTCGACGGAGCAGGAAATGGGGGATACAGTGTTTGGGACTCGAAATAAAGTCCGACTGGAGGTGTAGCTCGACGGAGCAGGCAATACAGTCAAGACTGGAGGTGTAGCTCGGTAGAGCAGGCAATACAGTCACGATCTGAGGTGTAGTTCGACAACATGGTTATGTGGCTTAACTTTGTGTTCCACCACGTACAATGGAATCGGGTCTCCCCCGTCACCGGAAGGTGTTATTTGGGTATTGACGGGTATTATCTTATTATCCATATATTCGGTGACGTGTTGCGTATATGGGTTTGTTTACCCAAGATCTATGGGTTGTGTATTATGCCTGCCCACGTTTGGGGTGTTTCGCGAAGTAAAATCTTATTTCGAGTTATTATAAATTGAGAGTTTGCTCACCGTTTACGTTTTGGGTGAGTTTGGGGATAAAATGGTTTTACGAAGGAAGGGTCAAGTTGGGTCCTTTGTTTTAAAGGTGTTTTTGGGAAATGTTGTCGTTTGATATTTAAAGTAAATCTTTTGATTGTCCACGATTTAAATTGCATTCTTTCCCTTTAACAAATATAATTATTTCATGTTGTAAACTCTTGAACTCACTAAGCGTTAGCCTAACCTTTTTATTTGTCGGCATGTGCATCAGGTTCTGGATGGGGGAAGAGGTTCTATCATTTTGGTGAAGTGTTGAGTGCCAAGAGTTTGTGCATGGATGAGTGGCTTAATGAAGTCTTCCGCTTAGAAGAACAACTGTTTCTTTTGGGTTTTAATAACACCCGACCTTGATTAGTCTTTATACGAGACTTGACCTATTATTTGTTGAAGTTAAATCTAGTGTTTTATTGGAACTGACTCAAGTGATGAATTGTGGAATAGATTTTATACTTATTAGATGTTTAATTTAAAGTTTTTAAATTAGTTGCTCTTTCTGAATTGAGGGTGTTACATCTTTCTTTTACTTCAAAAAGAAACTTTCCAAAAATGTCCAAGGCTTATCCACAAACTTCCAGCCCACGTCGCCACTGTGGTGACAAAGTGGCAACTTTTCTGCATAAAAGTTAGTAAAACCGAATTTTGCACTCTTGAAACTTCATAACCATGTTTTAATATATTAGACCAAATGAAGGAGGGAGATGGCAAAAATGGCAAGAAAGTGGTGAAAATAAGTAAGAAAAGTAAGGAAATAACTCTCAAGATTTGAGAGTTATCATCCACCTTGGTGCCTCACTAATTTCTATCAGAAAACAAAATCAATATTTTGTATCATCGTCTCGGTAATTTGTATATATGTATATTTGTAATCTCACTTTGCATTGTAATCGAAAGGTTTAGGTGTAACAGGGCCTCTAAAAATTTTATAATCAAAAGGTTTAGGTATAACAGGGCCTTCAAAAATTTTATAATTGAAAGGTTTAGGTGTAATAGGGCCTCCAGAATTTACAAATTCATTTCATGCGTTTTGATTTGACGTAAGACAAAATTTCAATTTATTTGGGTTTTAGTACGAAATTTCTTTTTCATCCTATTTATTAGAGAAAAGGTAATTCTTATATTTACTCTAATCCATTAATTTTATCTCAGCATTACGGTCGTTACCATCGCTACCACCGTCACCACTATCATCACGTTACCGCCACACTACCAATTAGGGGTGCTAAAAAACCTGATCAACCTAACCCAATGCGAAATAACTCAACCGAAAGCAATCCAATTAAATAGAAAAAGACATTGTTTTATAAATATGCAATTACTATGCTTTTACTTAACTAAATGATAGTTTTATCTTTAATTATAATTAACGATAAATTTTTTCCTTCTCATAATTATTAGGTAGTATAGAATGAGGAAATAACATTATTTTTGAAAATAGACACTTATTTTAAAATATAACTAAATGGGTTTTTTGGTTGTTTTCTCACTAAAACCCGTATAGGTTAAGGTCTTTTTTTTAAGTGAAAAGGAGGAGCTTAACGGTTTTCGGCAAGGCCGTTAACCGAAGAAGTCCCATATTATCATTAGAAAGAGAACACTGACAATAGTCATCGATACAATGCGCCAGAAAAGGCGGAACAGAATGAAAAAAACCAGGACAAGTCAGAAAACGAGACTGACGAGCCACCACGTGGGCCGCCTCGTTAGCTTGTCTCCTAATGGCAAGGACCTTGAAATTTCCGTGAGTGTGGAGAAGGAGTTGAATTTTCTCAATGGTGTCCCCGAACTCCGATAAGTTCTGAGTGGAATCATGGATAGCGTCGTTGACAACAGAAGCATCGATTTCAAAAATCATATGGTTAAAACCCAACATAGAGACCCAAACAATAGCATCGAGAAGGGCCAAAGCCTCACATTGGACGGTGGGGAGGAAACTGATTGGAGAAGCTTTGGCCATGATCATCTCGCCTCTGTTGTTGCGAATAATTGCCCCAAAGTCTGCCAAATTAGTCTTCGAAAAGGTAGCAGCGTCAATGTTGCATTTGTAGAATCCCATATTTGGTGGATGCCATTTGAAGACGCATGGGGGAGTGGTGGTAGGTGGGTCCGGGTTGGAAAGACTCCGATAAACCACCCAATCCGAGAGGTGCATCAAAGCTCGCCGTATGACGAAGCTCGGCTCACGAGGGCCGTTATTCCACACCACATCGTTCCTGCGGTACCATAAACTCCATAAAAGTATGAGGAACCAATCACCCAATTGACGTGGGTTATTTTTGACAAAGCCAAAAACGAGCTCCTCAAAGGACTTTACCGCAAATACAAGCCTATTAATCTTGGCCCAAAGATCTATCTCGCTCCAAACAGGGACGACAGAGGGGCAACCCACAAAAACATGCCAAAGATTTTCCTCGTTGCGTTCACATAAGGGGCGCTGGGAGGGGGGGGAATGGATCCCTCTCTTTTGAACGGAGTTCCGTGTGGGGAGGATGTTTCTTAGAGCCCGCCACACAAAGAATTTTACTTTAGCGGGAATGTCAGCACTCCAGATTCTTTGCCAATCCGCTGTAATGTGAAGCTACGAGTTAGGAGTTAACCGCTCCAAAATCTGTTTGTAAGTTGTCTTGACGGAGTAGATGCCGTTTGGCGACCAGTGCCAAATAATCCTGTCCGAGATCGAAATCGAGGGGGTGGAAGATTAAGGATGCGAGCTTGGTCACGAGTGGTAAAGACTTGGGAAATCAGGTTCACATTTCAAGAGGAGGAGTTCTGGTCCATCAGATCCCGAACACACCTAATCGAACAATTTGTATTCGGGAGGGTTTCCAGCTTGAAGTTCTTGTCGTCTCTGAGCCACAGTTCAGTCCAAATATTTATGGCTCTCCCATCAACTACTTTCCATCTAAGGCCCTCATTGAGAATAAGCTGTGAGTGCCAAATACTTCTCGAGATAAAGCTTGGGGAGTTTTCTAGACGAGCCTCATAAAGTCCCCTCGTGGGTAGTATTTTGCTTTGAGAATCCTGTTAACTAGAGACAACGGATTTGACACAAGTCACCAGCCTTATTGTTAGAACATAAATCTGTTGGATACAAGATCAAGAAGACTGAAGGTCAAAGTTGAGAAAGTCAAAGCTGAAGAAAGTCAAATCTCATTAAAAGTCAAAGTCTATTTGTAATAAGTCAATGTATTGTTTGTATTTGTATTTTCCTTTTATTAGGTGTTAGTTTAAATAGTTTCCTTTCTTTGTAATCTAGATATACGAATTAGAGAGAACTGAATTGTGAGAAGTCAGATTATAGAGAGAGAAAGAGAGAGTTCTAGAGAGAGGAAGTGTAATTTTGAGAATTCAAAGTAATCAAACAGGTAATATTTGAATTGAATCTTGTTTGTTTGATTGTTTTGTAATAGGAACTAGAATCTGGAACACACAATTGATATCAGAGCGAGGTCGCGGGTTCGAGTCTCCCAGTGTGCAAATGCTGGGGGGGGGATTGTTGAGGAGAAATCCCAACATTTGCTGGGAATGCCGCAAGCATCCAGTGCCCTCACCTTCGACTCGGGAGTACGTAACTGGCCGGGACTAACAGTCCGACCCGCTGGCTCCACGAAAGTGGTGCAGCCCCTCTTGTCCGCCTGTCGCTTAGTACGGGGCTTTGCGCTACCATGGTTTAAGGAAATAAAGTTGCGCCTTCACCACCAGCAATTGCTTTTGGTGTAGTGGTAAGCGATTGATCCTAACAAGTTAAGCGTGCTCGGACGAGAGCAATCCTAGGATGGGTGACCTCCTGGGAAGCTCAAGCCTTGGGACCTAACAAACACTATAATTATGAAGATATGAGCATTTTAAAACATGGAAGAATTTTCAAACAAGTATATTGAATGAATGAATATGAATGCAAGAGACTTGTTTGAAAATCTGACATTGTATGAAAATGATCATAAATGAATGATATAGCAATTAAAGCTTATGGTCAAGAATAACTGATATTTGTCTATACGAAACAAAATATAGACATTCTTGAAATAACGTTTCGAAATGAAATATCGCTCAAAATTCTTTGAATACAAGCGAAGTGTCTTACCATCGAAGAAAAATTGTTCCAATTTAGAGACATGGTAAGAACATGTTGAATAAAGTCAAACCGGTGTGTGTGAATACTTGAAAGTATATAGAAAAGACAATACGCAAGTATTTATCTTTGGATACACACGGTTTGTTTATCGATTAAGCACAAACATATAATGAAAACATTTAAAATTACACTTCCTCTCTTTAGAACTCTCTCTTTCTCTCTCTATAATCTGACTTCTCACAATTCAGTTCTCTATAATTCGTATATCTAGATTACAAAGAAAGGAAACTATTTAAACTAACACCTAATAAAAGGAAAATACAAATACAAACAATACATTGACTTATTACAAATAGACTTTGACTTTTAATGAGATTTGACTTTTTTTCAGCTTTGACTTTCTCAACTTTGACCTTCAGTCTTCTTGATCTTGTATCCAACAGATTTATGTTCTAACAATCTCCCCCTTTGGATTCAAGATCACTTTTGAAAGATTTAACAATTAATTCTTCACTTTAAGCTCTGTCAAAATAATCTCCCCTTTTTCTTTTGACTGTCTTCTTTCCAAAAATATCTTCAACGATGAACAATCTTCCCAAATCTTTCACAGAATACTTTCAGACTTTGGAAAGAAAATTATCTTCAGATTCAGCTCACCTTGCTTTAACAAATAATCTTCAAAGAAAATTTCCTCAAAACTTCAGAAATTCTTTGATCATCTTCAAATCTTTATCATTTCTTTGAAACCATCTCCCTTTAACTTCAAAAACTTTACCATTTCTTCATACCATCTCCCCCTTTTTGATGATTTGAGCATCTATATCATCAAAACTTTTCGTCCAAGAAATGTCTTTAACCATTCTGATCTGTCATACTGAGCCTCTGATTCTGTCAATCCTCCAAGATAATCATCTAGATCTTTTCAAATCCAGACAAATTAAGAACATGTAACTCCTGAATCAACAGATGAATCAGTTAAAATGCCTGTCAGTAACACGAAGTCACTGTGTGTAACGAATACACAATATAAAGGAGCTTTTGTGAAGTTCACTCCCCCAGGGCTTCCATCCAATCATCGAAATACCACAAAGGCAATTTCTATTAATGTTATGACAAAGAAACGAATTCCTTGTCTGCTCGTGCAAGTGTAGAAAGAATTAAAGCACAAATGATTGCTTTTTAATAAGGCTCAACATTGTGTAAACCACTGAGACAACAGTAGATAAACACAGACCCTAAGTGCATGATTGAAGTGAGAAGGTGGGGCAGACTTCCTTCTTTTTCAATATCCAGATTTTCCAAATGAAAACCAGATAGACTATATGCTGCGTCCCCTTGAAGATGTGAAACATTTTCTTTTTGAGAAGAAAATGAGTGGTTGGTGGGGTTTAAGCAAGAGTTGGCATGGGCTATTTGCCTATTTCAATAACATTCACCAAAGAATTGTGAAATGCTAGTAATGTGGCTGCCCGGCTCAGAAAGTAGTTGGTGCAGAGTTTGATATTCTTTTACTCTGATCTCACACCCTCTTTCTTTTTAATCATTTAGCTCACTACTAACCAATCTCTCATTTTCATTTTACCTCATCACACCCACACTTATTTCTTTTAGACTCCTCACACTCAATCACTAAAGGATTAACTTCATGGGTAGGAAACACTGGTTAAATTGAATCCATAGAAGTTCAGTTAATTCCTAGCACAAAGAACCCAAGTTTCCTATAAAGCATGAGTTGCTCAAATGGTTTAACTTTAACGAGTTTTATTCAAACGCGCAAGCTTCGACGTACGAGTTTGGGAAACACGCTCATTTCTGTTAGCGAGTTCTGGTGTAAACAGTTGTTAGCGAGTTTAGGCGCTTGCGAGTTTGATCGTCTGCGAGTTTAGTTTGCGAGTTTCATCTGCGAGTTTGCTTGCGAGTTTGTCTGCGCGTTTGCTTGCGAGTTTCTCAATCGCGCAAATCTCTGCGAGTTTTATCAGTCTGCGAGTTTATTAGTCTGCGAGTTTTAGGGCTTGCGAGTTCAATAATGACCTGCGAGTTCTGATACTTAGCCAAATTTTTCGAAATTTCTGATTTTTTTTTCTTATAATTTCATATTTTGGACTAACGATCAGTTCTAGTTTCTTATTGATATATTTTTCAAACAGGTTTTTCAAGATGACTTCAAAAGATGCACTTTCGATTGGTACTGATGTAAAGCCTCCATTTCTATTCAAAGGCGAGTATGAACAATGGAAGGATAGGTTTTTGGATTTCGTGGACCGGCACTCAAATGGAGAGAATATACTTCTGTCTATCACTGAAGGTCCCATGAAACCAATCATAATTCATGTACCTGCTGATGATATTGATGGTGATGATGTTGATGGTGATGATGGAGATGTGGAAAAAGAGATAAAGACAAAACCAGTTAAAGTTGAATTCTCTCAGTACTCAGAAGAACAGAAGAGTAGATTTAAAGCTGACAAGCAAGCGAGATCTCTTTTACTCCAAAGCATTCCAAATGACATATACATTAAAATTGATAGCTTCAAACATGATGCTAAACAGATGTGGAATCAATTGGAAAAGATGATGATGGGATCAAAGATAGGGCATCAGATAAAGGTGGCCAACTGCATTAATAACTATGAGGAATTCAAGGCTAAGGAGAATGAGAGTCTAGAAGACACATATGAAAGATTTACTTTGCTTCTGAATGAGCTGACTAAGAACAAAGTCAAAAAGAAGCAGCTGGAAAACAATGTGAAATTTCTGAGTATCCTACGTCCTGAATGGAAGAAACACACACGTAGGATGAAACAAATGAAAGATTTGAATGAAATACCTCTTCACGAAGTTTATGAGACATTACGGCAGAATGAGGAAGAGGTAGAGGAAAAAAGAGCTGAAAAGAAAAAGGCTGAGAAGGTTCCTGATCCTATAGCTTTGGTTGTTGGTGAAAAGAAGAAAGAAAAGAAAGAGAAGATTGAGAAGAAAAAGAAAAAGATAGTAAGTTCAAGTTCAGAGTCTGGTTCTGTATCAGATAGTGATGATGGCGAAAGTTTGAAACAAGCTATGATATTGCTTACCCGTGTATTTCAAAAGAATTTTTATAAGAAGTAGGGATCAAATTCTCAACGCTATTCGTCATCAAGTTCAAAGAACCACGAGCACCGAGAGAGGGTGGAAGGCAAGAGATTTGAAGAGAATAGGTATGGTGAGAAGAAACTGGATGAGAAGAAGAAGTTTCTGAATGATTACACTGCTATTGAGAAGCCAGCAACTGATTCAATCAAATGCTACAAGTGTGGCAAGTTGGGTCATTTTGCTAAAGATTGTCGGAAGCCGAAAGTACGCAACTCTCAGTACTATCAGAACAAGTTGCTTTTGGCAAGACAACAAGAAGCAGGTGTCGCTTTAATGGTTGAAGATGAATTTTGGCTTGATCATTCTGAGGATGAAGGTGAAGAGAAAGAAGAAACAACTCATATCTGTCTCATGGGCAAAGAAGTTAAGGATGAAGAGTCAGATGATGAGGCAGTTAATGAGGTATTAAACTTAACTCCAAAAGATTTCATTACCAAGTTGGAAACCATGGTGGTTGAGCTTCAAAATTTACAAAATAATCTGAAAAAGGAAAAAGAAAAAGTTACTAAAAAGAACAAGAAGATCTTTGTTGGGAACTGAAGATGTGACCAAGTTATTAATGCTGCCAGTTCAGAATTAGTACTGCCAGAGCATGTCAAAGATAATACTTCTAGGTATTACTACTTCTAGTAGAATTAATACTGCTAGTCAAAGTTAGTGCTGCTTGATCAAAGTTAGTATTGCTTAGCTAGTTAGTACTGCTAGAGGTTAGTGTTGCTTAGTAATTAATGCTGCCAAGTTTGAGTTAATACTTCCAAGGTGATTAGTGTTGCTTATGAGATGGAGATCCGAATTACAAGAGTGACAGCTGGATATACTGAAGATATTCATGGAAGATATTCTGAAGATATTTTATTTATTGTAATTATCTTTTGTCCAATATGTATATAGAATTGTTTTAGAATAGTAAGAGAAATAATTAATTCTAAGTTTTTGTTCTAGAGAGAATCAACCTCAAGGCATAGTTCCTAATTCTAGAGAAGTAGAATTCGTCTTGAAAGAGCTTGTTCTTCAAGATTGAGGTTGAGTGTGTAATCTTGTGATTTAAAGCATTCAATACAAGTTTACAAATTATTCATCATATTTACTGTTTGTTTTACTGTTTCATTGAATATCAAAGTGTTCTTCCGCAAACTTCTTTGATATTGTTTCTGAGTATTCATAATTCTTGTTGAGAATTCGATCCTAACAAGTGGTATCAGAGCTTGTTCTCTCAGAAACATCTATTCATCATGGAAAACTTTGCAGAATCAAACAGTACTCTGGTCTCTAAGGTTCCAATGCTCAAACCCAGTGAGTTTGACATGTGGAAGATCAGAATTAGGCAATACATTCTTCTCACTGACTACTCAATGTGGGATATCATTGAGAATGGTCCTTCTGAAGCAGGAAAGATTGGACCAGATGGAAAAAGACCTCCACCAAAGACAGATGGTGAGAGGAAGATCAGACAGACAGAGATGAAGGCCTTGAGCACTCTGCTCTTGGCCATCCCCAATGAATATCAGCATCAATTTTGCAACTGCACTAATGCTCAGATTCTCTGGAATGCTCTAGAGAAAAGATTTGCTGGAACTAAAAGCATCAAAAGAAATCAAAGAGATGTTCTAAAGCAGCAGTATGAGAACTTCACTTCTTCAAAGAATGAGTCTATGACTCAAACTTTTGATAGGTTCAACAAGCTCATTGGTGAACTGGCTACTGTAGGAGTGAAGATGGAGCAAGATGATATCAACAGAAAGTTCCTCAGATCTCTTGGGGATGAATGGACTATGTACACTGTCTCATATAGACAGAGTGACAATCTGGAAGAGAAGGAACTTGATGGTTTATATAATGATCTAAGAGTTTTTGAAACTGAGGTAGAAATCAAGAAGAAGCCCACTGGATATATTCACAATGTTGCACTTCTATCAGCATCTACTGATACTACTGCCAACCCTGAAGCAGTTAGTGCTGCCAGTGGAGTGAATTCAGAAAAAAGGCACTGAAACTATCTTTGAAGCCTTTTTGTCCAGTCACAACAACAACTCTTTGATTAATGATGATTTGGAACAACTTCACCCTGATGATCTGGAGGAGATGGACATTAAATGGCAGATGGCCATGTTATCTATGAGGGTAAAGAAGTTTATTAAAAGAACTGGGAGGAACAACTTCTCTTAGAAAAGAGAAGATGGTGCTGGTTTTGACAAGACAAAGGTGGAATGCTATAAGTGCCACATGAAGGGACATTTTGCTAGAGAGTGCAGAAGTGGTGTACAAAATAACAACCACCAACAAGCTCAGAATAGAGGCTACAATCAAAATAAGAACCCTGCTCAAGCCCTTGTTTCTCAACAAGGAATGGGGTTTGACTGGAGTGACCAAGTTGAGGAAGCCATTCAGAATCAAGCTCTTATGGCAGAAGTGTCTGATCTCCCCTCTGAGGTAATTTCTAATCTTTGCACTCAATCTTGCATAGACACTGTCAAAAGGTACAGGGATCACAACCAAAGCATGTGTGATGACCTCAAAAGATTAGAAAAGGACAGAAGAGACTATGTGTTGATAGTAGAGAGATTTGAAGAACAAATCAAAGGTTTTCAAGCTAATGAACTTCAACACTCTTATGACACAAACTACTGGAAGTGGGAAAAGAATGAGTTAGAGACAAAACTGTCTAAGTCCATAGAAGAGAATGACAGGCTGAAAGAAGAACTGTCTAAGGTTAAGCTTGACATAGAAAAGTTTTCATATGCTTCAAAAGCATTGGATTCTCTTCTAAAGGCTCAGATTCATGATAAGATGAAGCCTGGTATTGGATACAACAATACACCTCCTCCTTACAACAACAACAACAACTATATCTCTCCTACTTCAAACTTGTTAGAGACCAAGGAGAAAAAAGGACTTGACTGAGAAAGCTTTTAAGATAGATCCTTTGGATGAGGTAGTAGTTAAGGATTTGACTGAGAAAGAAGCCAATGAGAATAGGAATAATGCTGTGAGTAAAGAGATACCATTAGAAAACAACATTATCACCAATGAGGGATGTGAAAAAATCTGGGTCAAGTCTAAGGAGATAGAGAAGACCAAAGGAAAGGATAACAAGGTCCATTACAAACAAACCACTGTTGTGAATCCTGGACCTTGTAAACAGTGTGCTTGCAATAAATCTAAGAGCCTAAATTCTGGTATAAAAAGAGGTAACCAAAGAAACTGGAATAATCAATGGGCTTAGAAACAAGGAGTTGATCTGAATAAAATAATCAGACCAAAACCCTGTTTCATATGTGGCAAGTTGAATCATTTGGCTAAGTACTGTTTCTTCAATCCTATTAACCAAAGGATGAACTTTCAAAGATTTTTGCAAAAACCTGTTGGTTATAGGAAGACTGGAAAGAAACATATGGATAAGAAATCTGTTGAAACCAAAGGCCAAATGAAGAAAAAGGTTTTAAAAGAAAGTGTTTTAATGTGGGTGCCTAGAAGCACTAAAACTATTAGTACTGCTAACAGGGATAGTGCTGCTAATAGCAATATTGCTGCTACCAGTGTTAGTACTGCTGAAAAGATTAATGCTTCTAACACTGTTAGTACTTCTTCAATGGTCACTACTGCTAATACAGTTACTGCTGCTGACACAGTTACTACTTCTAACAAGGTTAGTACTGCTAAGCATGCAAGTGCTGCCAATGCAGTTAGTGCTTCTAATACCAGTACTGCTTCTAGCAAGCGTGCATCCAAACCTATTATTATGACTAAGTACTCCAGTAATGAAGAGTCAAAGTTTAAAAATCTTGTCAAGAAGGAATGCAAATATTTTGATGAGAAAGGGGTACCCAAGACCACTGTGGCTTGGGTTCCTAAATCATACTAACTGATTTATCTTATGTGCAGGGCAACCAACAACTCAAGGGGAAGAGCATATGGCATGTTGATAGTGGTTGCTCTAGGCACATGACAGGCAACATGTCATGTCTTCAGAATTTCAAGCATATCAATGGAGGACATGTTGCATTTGGAGATAATCTTACTGGTGGTAAAATAAGTGGAAAAGGTAATGTTACAAAAGGTAAGATGACATTTAAGGATGTCTACTATGTTGATCAATTGAAGTACAACCTGTTAAGTGTATCACAGGTTTGTGACAAACAACATAGCATATTATTTACTAATACAGAGTGTATGATCCTTGCTCCAGGGTTCAAAGTAGTTGATGAAAGCATGATACTACTTAGAACTCCAAGAAAGGACAATGTTTATTGTCTAGATATGGACAATGTTTCTAGTGATTCATCCCTGAACTGTCTTGTTTCAAAAGCTTATGTGGATGAATCCTCTCTATGACACAGAAGGATGTGTCACATGAACTTCAAGACTATGAACAAACTTGTTAAAAACAACCTTGTAAGAGGTTTACCTTCAAAAGTCTTCTCATGTGATGATCATTGTGTTGCTTGTCTTAAAGGCAAACAGCACAAAAACTTCTCATAAGACCAAAGAGCTAAATACAATTTCTTCTTGTCTCCAGTTATTACATATGGATCTATTTGGTCCTACAAATGTTATGAGTATAGGCAAGAAATCTTACTGCTTGGTTATTGTTGATGATTACTCCAGATTTACCTGGGTATATTTTCTAAGGACTAAGGATGAGACAAGTGGACTGATCAAATCCTTTATCCTAAGAATTGAAAACCAAATAATCAAAAAGTAAAAGTCATTAGATCAGACAATGGGACTGAATTTAAAAATCTTGATCTAAACACCTTTTGTGAAGAAAAAGGAATTGAGAGACAATATAGTACCCCTAGAACTCCTCAACAGAATGGAGTTGCTGAGAGGATAAATAGGACACTAATAGAGGTTGCTAGATCTCTGTTGGCTGATTCAAAACTGCCAATTACCTTCTGGGTTGAAGCAGTTAATACTGCCTGTTATGTCCAAAACAGAGTTCTAGTGGTCAAGCCAAAGAACAAGACCCCTTATGAGCTTTTAAATAAAAGAAAACCCTTCATTGGATTTTTCAAACCTTTTGGGTGCCGTTGTACAATTCTCAATACCAAATCTCACTTAGGTAAGTTTGATAGCGAAGCAGATGATGCATTTCTTGTTGGTTACTCATCTCAGAGTAAGGCTTATAGAGTTTTTAACTCTTCTTCTAGAATAATTGAAGAAAGTGACAATGTCAAATGCAATGAGAACACACCAAATCCTATTGGGTCTGGTCCTCAGTGGCTGTTTGACATTGATTCACTAACTAACTCTTTTGGTTTCAGTAGTGATGATTATGCAGGTTCAGGGTGTGGAGGATCAGGGACTACACAAGTTCAAGATAGTTTATCTCAATCTGTGATCTTTCCCATACCTACAGTGGTTTCTACTGAAGACTGTGGAAAGGAATCATCTACTGGACCAAATCAGAGTGAAGAAGAAAGTAGAGATGAGGAGAGTCAAGAAGATAAAGACCCAGAAGTAGCTGCTGAAAACACCTCAGTTGAATTGAATGACTCTAATCTAGAGGTGGGACTTAATGAAGAACCTAGTCATCACACCAGAACTCAAAAGAATCATCCTCCACAGTTGGTAATAGGAGATATATCTTCTCCTATGATGACTAGAAATCAAAGCAGGCTGCAAGAAATGCAAGACCAACAGCATACAATGCTCTCTTGCTTTTTATCCCAGCTTGAGAATAAGAAGGCACATGATGCTATGAAAGAGTCCAGTTGGATAGAAGCCATGCAAGAAGAGCTACTGCAATTCAAGCTGCAAGATGTTTGGGATATGGTAGACCTTCCTAAAGGCCAAAGAGCAATAGGAACAAAATGGGTCTTCAGGAATAAGAGAGATGAAAGAGGCATAGTAATAAGGAATAAAGCAAGGTTGGTGGCTCAAGGGTATGCACAAGAAGAGGGAATAGATTATGAAGAAGTCTTTGCACCTGTAGCCAGGATAGAAGCAATTAGATTATTCCTGGCTTATGCTTCTTATATGAAATTCAAAGTCTATCAAATGGATGTCAAAAGTGCATTTCTATATGGCTCAATTGAAGAAGAAGTATATGTCTGTCAACCACCAGGGTTTGAAAACCCAAGCTATCCAGACAGGGTATACAAATTGACGAAAGCACTTTATGGACTGCATCAAGATCCAAGAGCATGGTATGACACTCTGTCATCCTATCTCTTGGAAAATGGCTTTAAAAGAGGAGTCATTGATAAGACTCTATTCATCAAGAGAAAGAAGAAGGGTATCTTGTTGGTCCAAATCTATGTTGATGATATTATCTTTGGATCCACAAGAGACAATATGTGCAAGGAGTTTGAGGAACTAATGCATCAAAGATTCAAAATGAGTTCCATGGGGGAACTTACCTTCTTCCTTGGACTCCAAGTTCAACAGAAGTCAGATGGTATTTTTATCAGTCAGTCCAAGTATGTGCAGGATATTCTAACCAAGTTTGGTTTGTCAGATTCAAAACCTGCCAGCACACCTATGGAGACACACAAGCAGATAACAGCAGATCTTGAGGGGGAGGATATGGATGTTCATCATTATAGATCCATGATTGGCTCTCTCATGTATCTTACAGCCTCTAGGCCAGATATAATGTTTCTAGTCTGTGTATGTGCAAGATTCCAAGTTAGGCCAAAGCAATCTCACTATCAAACTGTTAAGAGGATATTCGGATATCTCAAAGGGCAACCCAGATTGGGACTTTGGTATCCTCATGACTCATCATTTGACCTACTTGCATACTCAGATAGTGATCTAGGTGGAGCAAACTTGGACAGGAAATCTACTTCTGGAGGATGTCAGTTTTTGGGTGCAAGACTAGTGTCATGGCAGTGCAAGAAACAAACCACAGTGTCCACATCTACAACAGAAGCAGAGTACATAGCAGCTGCAAGTTGCTGTTCTCAAGTCTTATGGATTCAGAATCAAATGCTGGACTATGGGGTAACCTTTCTACACACTCCAATCTTTATTGATAATAGCAGTGCTATTAGCATTGTTAATAATCCTGTCAAGCACTCAAAGACAAAGCACATTGAGATCAGGTATCACTTTATAAGAGACTGCAATGAAAAGAAACTTATTCAAGTTGTAAAAGTTCATACTGATAACCAGTTTGCTGATCTATTCACCAAAGCCTTTGATGTGGGTAGATTCACTTTCTTGGTAACAAGTGTGGGAATGATCAACTCTGAATAAGTCCCTTCTCAAAAAGTGGTTAAATACCTGTATATTGTTTTTGTTTGGTGTTACTAATCTTCTTCTTCAGGAAATGTATAGCAGTACTCAGTTCATCACAAGCTTAAAAGTGTAAGTATGGTTAATACTGCCAGTACAGTTTTAGTGCTGCCAGTACAGTTTTAATACTGCTAGTGCACAGTTAATACTTCTAGTGGTTAATATTGCTCTCAGTTAATACTGCTACTTAGTTAATACTGCTCTCAGTTAATACTTCTACTTAGTTAATACTGCTCTCAGTTAATACTGCTACTTAGTTAATATTGTTCTCAGCTAATACTGCTAGTGGTTAATACTGCTCTCAGTTAATACTGCTACTTAGTTAATACTGCTCTCAGTTAATACTGCTAGTGGTTAATACTGCTCTCAGTTAATACTGCTACTTAGTTAATATTGCTCTCAGTTAATACTGCTAGTGGTTAATATTGCTCTCAGTTAATACTGCTACTTAGTTAATACTGCTCTCAGTTAATACTGCTAGTTAGTTAATACTGCTCTCAGTTAATACTGCTAGTTAGTTAATACTGATCTAGGTTAATACTGCTTATGTTCCGAATACTATAAATACCCCTTGCCCGCCTAAAAGTTCATAACGACCCTTTGCATATTGTTCACTTGCGCTCTAACCCCTTTTTCTCTCAAGTACTAAATTTTCAGGCAAGAACTTTCAAGCTCAATGGCATCCATGGCATTCATCGACGAGCACAATGAGATAGCTATGCTCCAAAAGCCAACACAAGCTGAAGGGTTTCACCAAATAGTCGACTTTCTGAAGACAAGTCACATAGCTCATGCGCTCACTGTGTCTCCTACCATCTTCATAGAGCATCAGAGGCAGTTCTGGGCTAATGCCACCATTGTTACTGAGAATGGTGAGCGAATGATCAAGACAAGGGTGTGTGAAAAAACCCTAACAGTTACTGAGCATATGGGAAAGAAGGCTGCCACTACTTCTGCTAGCACAAAGAAGGACAGTGGTAACATCTCTAAGACCTTCCCCATGGAAACTTTGAATGAGCAATCATTCAAAGGTCCCAGGTGCCAAGAAACCATGGGGTGGATAGTGCTTCTGCTAGGCAGAAGACTTCCATTACAAAAAGATCCCATGATCCTTCAAAAGAGGGTAACACTTCTGGAGAAGGTGAGGACAGATATAACTACTATGAATTGATGGAAACAATGGGCAACATCAACCAAGATGTTATTAAACAAGGGAAAGAAATAGAAGAAATGAAGCTGGTAATTTTGTCCCAACAAGTGCAAATTACCAAACTCAAGCAACTGGTGAAGAGGTTGGTACTTAAAAAGAAAAAGAAGCAATTTGTGCTGAAGCAGAGGGTCAGTACTAAAGATGCTTCCAAAAAGGGGGAGAATTCAAGTTCAGAACAGATAGATCAACAGATTGAGGGGGAGTTTGTTGAAGAAAATAAATCTGCAGAAACAACACCAACAGCAGTTACAACCCCAGAAGCAGAAATGGTTACTACTGCTAAGCCAAAACAAGCAGCAGAAACTGTTAGTGCTGCTGAAACTTCACAAGCAGCAGTAACAGAGTTATCACCAACAGAGATTGAAGTTGCAGAAATGCTTGTCAAAGCAAAGAATGACACTCCCAAAGCAAAGGGAGTGGTCATAAATGAAGGGGGAGCAAAGAAAATAGAGAAGAAATAAATGGCTGCAGATGCAAGGAAAAAGAGAAAAGCAAAGATGATAGAATCTGATCAACCATCCAAAAAGCAAAGGATGATTGAGTCAGATGAAGCATTAGCAAAGAAAGTGCAAGAAGAGTTAGATCAAGCAGAAAAGGAACAGGTTGAAAAAGACAGAGAAATGGCCAGAGCACTTGCAAATGAGTTAAATGAAGCATTCCAGAAAGGGTTGGAAACAGAGAAGGAAAAACAAAGAGCAATGAGCTTGAGAAAGGCTATGATGGCCAGAACAAGTGCTAAGAAGAGAAGACCTTCACAAACTTACCTTGCAACTCAGGAAAGAAACAAAATGATAACTTTCTTGAGGAGTGCAATTGGTGTAAAGAAAGAAATGTTTGTGAAGATGACTTTTGATCAAATCAAGGATCTCTATGAGAAAGAAATGGGGAAGCTGAAGAGTAATGAAAAGGATAGAGTGGAGTTTGAAAAGAAGGCCAAGGAGAGACATGATGTGAATATTAATCAACCATTCCCTGAAAGTGAAGAGGGAACTCCTATCAAAGAAAAGGCAGAGAAAAGGGAAGAAAAGAAGAAGGAAGTTACTATAGGGCAAGTTCAAAAGACTCTAAAGAGAACTAAGATGATGGCCAAAAGACAGAAGATTGTAAAGAAGCCTAGAGTAGAAGAAGAGAAAAAGGTTGTTGAAGAAGAAGAGGCACCTAAGAATGAAGCTGAATCTCAGGAAGTACCACAGAGTTCAGATGTAAACATGTACATGGTGGTAATGGATAAAATTCCAAAGCCTATCTCAGTTGAACCTGTTGGATTCAAACCTCCTGAAGTTATCCACTGGGATATTATGATGGTGGATGGCAAAGAGTATATCAGATTGAAAAGAAAGGATGACAAGTATGAAGTCTACAGCACTTGGAACAAAATTGTCAAAGAGTGTTCAAGATCTGATTTGGAAGAAATGTTTGAAGTGGGTATGAAACTACATGCAGATGAGTTGAAAGCTCCAGGGTTACCAATAGTGAAGCTAGTCATGGAATACTTGTGCATGTTGTTCAATCCAGAAGCAGTGAAGCATTTAATTAGAGATGTGTTCAAAACTGTTTGAGGATGGACTCTGTATGAAAGGAGTGGAGTTTATGAATTAGCCTTGGATACTTTTCACATGGAGTATTACTTGGTGGATAGGCTATACAACCACACAAATCTGAAGCTTCATGCCATGCTAAATAAGAAGTTGGGTTGTGCATCAAATTCAGAAATGGCTAAGTACCTACTTCAGAGAACTATCAATCAGAGTATGGGACTGGATCCTAACATTGGAGTAGATCAATGAAAATGTTGGAAGCATTTGAAGAACTTGACTTCTCTTTCTAAAAGTCAAGTTAGGGGGAGATTGTTGGGAACTGAAGATGTGACCAAGTTATTAATGCTGCCAGTTCAGAATTAGTACTGCCAGAGCATGTCAAAGATAATACTGCTAGGTATTACTACTTCTAGTAGAATTAATACTGCTAGTCAAAGTTAGTGTTGCTTGATCAAAGTTAGTACTGCTTAGCTAGTTAGTACTGCTAGAGGTTAGTGCTGCTTAGTAATTAATGATGCCAAGTTTGAGTTAATACTTCCAAGGTGATTAGTGTTGCTTATGAGATGGAGATCCGAATTACAAGAGTGACAGCTGGATATACTGAAGATATTCATGGAAGATATTCTGAAGATATTTTATTTATTGTAATTATCTTTTGTCCAGTATATATATATATAGAATTGTTTTAGAATAGTAAGAGAAATATTTAATTCTAAGTTTTTGTTCTAGAGAGAATCAACCTCAAGGCATAGTTCCTAATTCTAGAGAAGTAGAATTCATCTTGAAAGAGCTTGTTCTTCAAGATTGAGGTTGAGTGTGTAATCTTGTGATTTAAAGCATTCAATACAAGTTTACAAATTATTCATCATATTTACTGTTTGTTTTACTGTTTCATTGAATATCAAAGTGTTCTTCCGCAAACTTCTTTGATATTGTTTCTGAGTATTCATAATTCTTGTTGAGAATTCGATCCTGACAATCTTTGAGCTTAATACGTCTGTTATTTCAAACAAATATCTGATTGATTCTTTACGCAAGTCTGATTTTGATTCTAAATCTAAAGTAGATTGTTTTGAAAAGAAGATTTCTGAGTTTGAAGGTAAAGTGTTTAAATATGAGTTTGAGAAGAATGAATCTGCACTAACTGTTTATAAATTGCAGGTTGAAAACAAGAATTTGCATAAGAAGGTAAATGGTCTGTAAGCAAAATTGTATGCGAGAGGTCAAACAGATCAAACCATTTTTCTAAATGCACCTAATGAAGAGGCTGATGTTAAAGAGAAATGGGGACTTGGTTTTGAAAACCCCCATTATCTTAAGAAAGCCATCAGAAAACAGCCGGCACTTTATAACTATGATTTTCTTGCTTGTGCTGGTAAACATATTCATTTAAAACCCAAATTTGTTACCAAATTGCCAGAAGAAGTTGAGGCCAAAGAAACTGAAAATAGAAAGAATAAAAAGAAAATGCAACTACCGTTTAACTATGAAAAATTAAATGATAGTTATCTTTCTAAAACACCAAAAGTTCTTTCAACTGACTATTTTGTTAGTTATTCTGCTTCTGAGATGAAGGAAAAACCTGCAATTGCAAAGGTTTATGTTCCTACATCTATTCTTGAAAGCAAAATAGTCGAGCTTGAAAATGTTTTATCTGATGAAAAACTTTTGGCTGATATTCAACAAAATGTACTTTCTACAGTCTTAAAGAACACTATTTTTCAAGTTAAATCAACAAAGTGTTCTACAGTTTCAAAGGCACCTCAAACTTTCTCTGATAATTCTGATGACTTATTTGAGTCTGCAAATGATTCTTTTAATTCTGATGATGGGTGCATGGAAGAATCTGATATGTTTGATGTCTATTCTAAACTTCCTGATCATTCTACTTATCTTAAAAATGAAAGAGTGTTACCAAGTGATGTTCATATTGGTGAAACATCAACTAAGGTTGGTGATTCAGTTTCTGTAACTGCTGATTACTATGCTCATGGTAAGAAACATAGGAAACAACGATTACAGAAACAGAAATACACTGGTACACAAAAGAAAAATCAATCCCGGAAATCTACTTTTCCTAATAAATCTATATCTTATGTTTCAGATTTAGGGAAGAAAAAGATAAAAGCTCAATCCGAATGGAGACCAAAACGGAAGGATGCTGAGATAGCTGAATCAGTTCTGATAATTCTTGTACTAAATCTGTTAGTAGTGATTCTGATATAGTTGGTCAATGTGCTTCTCATAAACAAAACCTTGTAACTTCTTACGAGCGTTACTCAATAAAGCAATTGATTCAATTATCTCCTATTACTACTAAATCTTGTCCTAATTATCGAAAAACTAATTTTGCTTATTCTCATAATTCTTCTGATTGGTATGGATCTTATCATGATAATTCTTCGAGATCAAATGTTTTTCAAAATTTTCAAAAGAACAGAGGATCCATTTTCAAGTGGATACCAAAATCTTGTGTTAATCCGTTAGGGCCAGTTTTTAAATGGGTACCTAAAATTGTTATTGCCTGATTTCTCTTGCAGACCCGGCATATGTGGTACTTGGACAGTGGATGTTCCAAGCATATGACTGGGCAAAAAGCTTTATTGTCTAACTATACAGAGAAATTCAGTGGAAATGTCAGATTTGGAAACAATCAGCTTTCACCTATCTTAGTATATGGTGACATCATTCAAGATAACATAACGATAAGTAAGGTGAGTTATGTCGAAGGCTTGGGGCACAACTTATTCAGTATAGGTCAATTCTGCGATAAAGGGTTAGAGGTCAACTTCAAGTCTAAGAGTTGCTCAGTTCGTACTGAAGATGGAACAG
Source organism: Arctium lappa (assembly GCA_023525745.1). Lineage (NCBI taxonomy): Eukaryota > Viridiplantae > Streptophyta > Magnoliopsida > Asterales > Asteraceae > Arctium > Arctium lappa. The sequence goes on from CM042064.1 coordinate 51,898,455, forward strand.
AACTCTTATCTGGAAATCGAAAGACCAACCTCTACACCATCAATCTTTCCAAAGTACAGATTGACAGTCAAGTATGCTTAATGACAAAAGCTTCAACGCAGCAAAGTTGGCTCTGGCACAGACGTTTATCTCATTTGAACTTTCGTTACATCAACAAGCTGGTTAGTGGGAAATTGGTCAAAGGACTTCCTGAGCTGAAATATGAAAGAGAACACTTATGCGCAGCATGTGAAAAGGGTAAGATGAAGAGAGCCGCACACAAACCGAAGCCTAAACCAAGCACTAGTTCTCCGTTAGAATTGCTACACATGGATTTATGTGGTCCAATGAGAACTCAGAGTTTGGGTGGTAAGAAATATGTGTTGGTTATTGTGGATGATTATTCAAGATACACGTGGGTAAAATTTCTTCGTTCAAAAGATGAGACACCGGAAGTTCTCATTACTTTCTTAAAGATGACCCAGGTGAAAATGCAGCGACAAGTCAAGGTTCTTCGAACTGACAACGACATAGAATTCAAGAACAAGATTGTTGATGAATATCTCGAATCTGTTGGGATTTCACATCAGTATTCTGCTGCTAGAACGCCTGAACAAAATGGAGTAGTCGAAAGGCGAAATCGGACGCTAGTCGAGGCCGCTCGGACTATGCTTAGCCAATCAAACTTACCTCTATTCTTGTGGGCAGAAGTTGTGTCGACTGCATGTCATACTCAAAATCGGTCTATGATACATCGACGATTTCAGAAGACTCCATATGAGCTAATCAACAACAGAACACCAACTATCAAATATTTTCACGTATTTGGGTGTAAATGTTTTGTGCTTAACGACAGAGAGAGTCTGAATAAATTTAGTGCTAAGGCGGACGAAGGAATCTTTATCGGTTATTCTTCAACATCTGCTGCATATCGTGTTTACCTAAAGAAGTCAAAGACAGTTGTTGAGAGCGTTAATGTCACATTCGATGAAGAGATGGCTTCTGATCAAATCAGTTCAGAACCCGTTATCACAGGAGTATTAGCTTCTGGGCAGATCAGTCCAGAACCTGTTTCTACAGCGAAAAATTCGGATAACGCTTCTACATCTACTTCACATTTAACTGATTTAGATTTGTTATTTGAATTCTTTTATGATGAGCTTCTAGGATCTAATATACCTAAATCTGCTGTGACTGACAGGTCTGAAGACACAACTTGCAATCATCCAGTCACTTCATATGTTATAACTGAATAAGCATCCCCTGTTCAGACAGAAACTCACATTCCTACTTCTACTCCTACAGTTGAAGATGTACAAGCAAATGCTTAGCCAGAAGTAATAGTTTCAGTTGGGTGTAATACACTGTCAACTCAACAGCCTCAATCTGCTGTTCCAACTGATACTTCTGTACATGAAACTTCAATTGAGAACCCTCGTTATTCAAACTGAAGATTCTGAAAGTGGATTTCTAGATGATGATCATATTCAAACTTCATCTACTCCACTTCCGCATGAGCATCGCTGGACCAAAGAGCATCCATTACACCAAGTAATTGGAGATCTCAACAAGCCTGTTCAGACTAGGTCAGCGACACTTAACCAATGTATGCATGACTCGTTCCTCAGCAAGATTGAGCCAACACGAGTATCTGAGGCTCTTGCTGATTCGGACTGGGTATCTGCAATGCAAGAAGAAATCAATCAGTTTGAAGCCCTAAAGGTTTGGAGATTAGTTCCTAAGCCAGAAGGAAAGACCGTGATAGGAAATAAATGGGTATTCAAGAACAAAAAGGATGAGGATGGTATCGTCATAAGAAACAAAGCTAGACTTGTTGCCAAAGGCTACCGGCAAGAGGAAGGCATTGATTATGATGAGACGTATGCTCCAGTAGCGCGTATAGAGGCAATCAGAATGTTTCTAGCCTACGCAGCTCATAAGAATTTCACAGTCTATCAGATGGATGTGAAAACAGCCTTTCTGAATGGCATTCTTAAGGAGGAAGTGTACGTGTCTCAACCAGAAGGGTTTATCAATCCAGATAAGCCAAATCATGTTTACATCTTGGACAAAACCCTTTATGGATTAAAACAAGCCCCTCGAGCATGGTATGACGTCTTATCCAAATTCTTGGTCAAGTCTGGTTTCTCTAAAGGTAAGATTGATACTACTTTATTCATCAAGAAGGAAAAAGCTGATATTATCCTTATTCAAATATATGTTGATGATATAATATTTGGTTCTACTAATCCAAAATATTACAAAAACTTTTCTAACCTCATGGTGTCACGTTTTCAAATGAGTATGATGGGAGAGATGAATTTCTTTCTCGGATTACAAGTTAAACAGTTTTCTACGGGGATTTTTATAAATCAATCTAAGTACATTTTGGATATTCTTCGGAAGTACAAAATGGAAAATTGTAAACCAATTGGAATCCCGATGGCACCTGGTACTAAGATCCACACTGATCCTTCGGGTAAAAGTGTAGATGTTAGAACTTACAGAGGTATGATAGGATCGTTAATGTATCTAACGTCGAGTAGACCAGATATTATGTTCTCAACATGTCTATGTTCTAGATATCAAGTTGCTCCCAAAGAATCCCATTTGGCTGTTGTCAAACGGATTTTTAGATATCTGAAGGGCACTGTAGATCTTGGTCTGTGGTATCCTAAGGATACTGGGTTTCAACTGACTGCATATTCAGATGCAGATCATGCAGGTTTCATGTTGGACAGAAAGAGTACTTCTGGTCACGTTCAATTTCTTGGAGACAAGCTTGTTAGCTGGGCTTCAAAGAAACAATTATGTGTTTCCACATCGACTGCTAAAGCAGAGTATGTAGCTGCTGCCAGGTGCTGCTCTCAAGTCTTGTGGATGTGAACACAATTACGAGACTATGGATTCAAGTATGACAAAATTCCAATATACTGTGATTCGAAGAGTGCGATTGCCATATCTGCTAATCCTGTCCAGCATACGAAAACCAAACACATTGATGTCAGGTATCATTTTATAAAAGATAATGTAGAAAAAGGAACAATTGAACTTTATTTTGTAAAAACAGATTATCAACTTGCAGATTTATTTACCAAACCCTTAGATGAAAAGAGATTTAATTTTCTTGTCTCTAAGCTTGGTATGTTAAATCTTAAGATGTAATCGGTTGTTACCTACTAAAGTTACAAATTGTTATTTTTCATCATTTTCTTTATCTTTATTTTCTGAAAGATATCTGTACTTTAATTGTTTGCTCATGATCTCAGGGGGAGTAAGAGAAGATTTTAGATGATCTACATTCATTTGAGGGGGAGCATAAATAATTTCTGCATTTTACTTAACTGACAAATTTTTTGGTGATGCATGATTTTAGGGGGAGCTTATAAGTCAAAAGGAGTAAGACTATGATTTCTGATTATTTCAGATCAGAACTCGTACTTTAATCGTTTTACTGCTTTATGTCTTTTAAATTTTTTGTTAATAAATTTGATTTGACTAGACTTTGAGACTTATGCAGGTTGAGAGAAGCTGACAAGATCATATCTAAATGACTACAGCTTGACTTTCTGAGATTTAAGATTGCTCGAAAAGGTAAATTTCTTATCTTAATCTCAAATATATCTGAAAGAAGGACAACTTTCAGGTATAGAAAACATAATTTTAAATGTTCAAACCACTTCCCGATTCTTTAAAAAGATTTCATGAATTGAAAGTGTGATTTTAAATGTTTTCATTATATTTTTGTGCTTAATCGATAAACAAACCGTGTGTATCCAAAGATAAATACTTGCGTATTGTCTTTTCTATATACTTTCAAGTATTCACACACACCGGTTTGACTTTATTCAACATGTTCTTACCATGTCTCTAAATTGGAACAATTTTTCTTCGATGGTAAGACACTTCGCTTGTATTCAAAGAATTTTGAGCGATATTTCATTTCGAAACGTTATTTCAAGAATGTCTATATTTTGTTTCGTATAGACAAATATCAATTATTCTTGACCATAAGCTTTAATTGCTATATCATTCATTTCTGATCATTTTCATACAATGTTAGATTTTCAAACAAGTCTCTTGCATTCATATTCATTCATTCAATATACTTGTTTGAAAATACTTCCATGTTTTAAAATGCTCATATCTTCATAATTATATTTCTGAGCATATTTACATCTGACATTTGTATTTGAACTTTAACTGATAAAGTTAAGCCATTTGAGCAACTCATGCTTTATAGGAAACTTGGGTTCTTTGTGATAGGAATTAACTGAACTTCTATGGATTCACGTTAACCAGTGTTTCCTACCCATGAAGTTAATCCTTTAGTGATTGAGTGTGAGAAGTCTAAAAGAAATGAGTGTGGGTATGATGAGGTAAAATGAAAATGAGAGATTGGTTAGTAGTGAGCTAAATGATTAAAAAGAAAGAGGGTGTGAGATCAGAGTAAAAGAATATCAAACTCTGCACCAACTACTTTCTGAGTCAGACAGCCACATTACTAGCATTTCACAATTCTTTGGTGAATGTTATTGAAATAGGCAAATAGCCCATGCCAACTCTTGCTTAAACCCCACCAACCACTCATTTTCTTCTCAAAAAGAAAATGTTTCACATCTTCAAGGGGACGCAGCATATAATCTATCTGGTTTTCATTTGGAAAATCTGGATATTGAAAAAGAAGGAAGTCTGCCCCACCTTCTCACTTCAATCATGCACTTAGAGTCTGTGTTTATCTACTGTTGTCTCAGTGGTTTACACAATGTTGAGCCTTATTAAAAAGCAATCATTTGTGCTTTAATTCTTTCTACACTTGCACGAGCACACAAGGAATTCGTTTCTTTGTCATAACATTCATAGAAATTGCCTTTGTGGTATTTCGATGATGGGATGGAAGCCCTGGGGGAGTGAACTTCACAAAAGCTCCTTTATATTGTGTATTCGTTACACACAGTGACTTCGTGTTACTGACAGGCATTTTAACTGATTCATCTGTTGATTCAGGAGTTACATGTTCTTAATTTGTCTGGATTTCAAAAGATCTAGATGATTATCTTGGAGGATTGACAGAATCAGAGGCTCAGTATGACAGATCAGAATGGTTAAAGACAATTCTTGGACGAAAAGTTTTGATGATATAGATGCTCAAATCATCAAAAAGGGGGAGATGGTATGAAGAAATGTTAAAGTTTTTGAAGTTAAAGGGAGATGGTTTCAAAGAAATGATAAAGATTTGAAGATGATCAAAGAATTTCTGAAGTTTTGAGGAAATTTTCTTTGAAGATTATTTGTTAAAGCAAGGTGAGCTGAATCTGAAGATAATTTTCTTTCCAAAGTCTGAAAGTATTCTGTGAAAGATTTGGGAAGATTGTTCATCGTTGAAGATATTTTTGGAAAGAAGACAGTCAAAAGAAAAAGGGGAGATTATTTTGATAGAGCTTAAAGTGAAGAATTAATTGCTAAATCTTTCAAAAGTGATCTTGAATCCAAAGGGGGAGATTGTTAGAACATAAATCTGTTGGATACAAGATCAAGAAGGCTGAAGGTCAAAGTTGAGAAAGTCAAAGCTAAAGAAAGTCAAATCTCATTAAAAGTCAAAGTCTATTTGTAATAAGTCAATGTATTGTTTGTATTTGTATTTTCCTTTTATTAGGTGTTAGTTTAAATAGTTTCCTTTCTTTGTAATCTAGATATACGAATTAGAGAGAACTGAATTGTGAGAAGTCAGATTATAGAGAGAGAAAGAGAGAGTTCTAGAGAGAGGAAGTGTAATTTTGAGAATTCAAAGTAATCAAACAGGTAATATTTGAATTAAATCTTGTTTGTTTGATTGTTTTGTAATAGGAACTAGAATCTGGAACACACACTTGTTTTCCCAACATGGCGAGGTTGAAAGTTGTAAAGTCCCAAAAACCCAGACCCCCAAATTTTTGTGGAACACAAAGTTTTTCCCACGTGAGCCAACTCAGAGATCGAGAATAATCAATTTTTTACCCCACCAAAAGTAATTCAGAAGCCTTTCCAGATCTTTAATGGTGGAAGCCGGAAAGAGGAATACGTTCATATAATACACCGAAATTGCCTGGGTTGCATCTTTTATAAGGGTAGCACGTCATGCATTAGAAATAGTTTTCTTCTCCCAAATGTGCAGTTTAATCCACAACTTATCTCTGATATGTCTTAAATGCACTTTTTTGATCGACCTACCAGAGAGGGGAGACCCAAATAAGGTCTCGTATTTATATCTTTGCTAATCCCAAGAATACACGAAAGACCGTGTTAGAGATCCGTCGCCAGGTTGTTACTGTACATAATTCCGGATTTGTCGTAGTTTATGGCTTGGCCAGAGGCAGCTTCGTACTTCGTAAGGATATGTTTAATATGACGAGTTTCATCAATCGTAGCCCTGCAAAAGATAAAATCATCATCTGCAAAAAAAGAGGTGAGTGATATGGGGCACCTCGAGCCACTTGGCAACCATGGATGTGTCTAGCTTTCTCTTCGTGATTTAAAAAAGGCGAGAAACCTTCCATGCTGAGAATGAACAGGTATGGAGAGAGCGGGTCACCTTGACGTAAGCCCCGTTGAGGGACAATCGGGCCGATAAGATCATTGTTTACCCGAATATAGTACTTTACTGATTCGACACTAAGCATGATCATGTTGATCCATCTTGCCGTAAACCCACAGGTCTCTAGAATGTGACGGAGATAGTTCCAGTCAAGCCTATCATAAGCCTTACTAATGTCTATTTTCAAGGCTACTTCTCCATCTTTCCTCCAGGTGCTACGTTGCATGGAATGGAGCATTTCGAAGGAGATGATGACATTGTCGGTTATAAGGCGGTCCTTGAGAAAAGTCGTTTGGTTTTTCGAAAGTAAAGAAAGGAGGATTGGTTTGATCCGATTGGCCAGAACCTTTGTGATGATCTTCAAGATAACATTAAAGAGGGCGATGGGTCTGTACTCCTTAAGGTTTAAAGGCAAGTCACATTTAGGGATCAGAGTAATAATAGTATCATTTATTCCTTCTGGAAAAACCTCGTCCTCAAGCCATTTCGAACCGACTATAAAAATATCATCTCCCAAGTGCGGCCAAAATTTCTGATAAAAACGGGGGTTGAAACCATCTGGCCCTGGGGACTTATCCGGGTGCATTTGAACGAGAATCTCGCGGAATTCATCTTTCATGAAAGGCAACTCAAGCCGATCAAGGTCTTTCTGATTCAGACGATTCGTGATCAGCTTGGTGATCTCCTCAGGATTACTCGAGCTAGCGGAAAAAAGACGGGTAAAGTATTCGGTCACAAGGTTTTGTAACCCTTGCACATCCTCTGCCCAATGGCCGTTGTCGTCCCTCAGTTTCATAATACGGTTTGTCCTTCGTCTTCCATTCGCAAATGAGTGAAAAATGTAGTGTTTCGATCTCCCTCTTTGTGACAAAAGGTTTTTGCTCTCTGTCTCCAGTGCTCCTCTTCTTTAAAAAGCGTAGAAATCAGCCTCTTTCTCACTTGTTCATAAGCCTCATGAGAGGAAGGATCCACGGAGGCACGAAGCCTATCAAGATTGATGTAGGCTTCCTTCACATCTTTTTTAAAGGAAGCTTTGAGATTGCGACCCCATCTTCCCAAAGTTTTTGCAAGATCCGAAAGTTTATCGGGGAGCTCGGTGCTTATATGATTTGACCAACATTCCAAAAAGACCCGGTGGAACGAGGGTTCCTGCAACCATTTGTTCTCAAATCGAAAGTAAAAGTTATGAGTTAAATGTTGCCAGGTTAAGGTCTTATGTATCAAACTGTTTGTATATATGAAGATAATATGTTGTTTGTTATACTAAATAAACTGTTTGAATAAAAGAAATATTACTATTTTGTCCCTCTATTTAAATTAAGTGTTAAATTTAAATAATTGTTAATAATTATATAAATTCAACTATATTATATCATCACAATCTAAATAGTTTTCTCTAACATTCATCAACCAAAATTAATGAAATAAAATTCAAATAAGTTCTAAATAAATCGAAAAAACGTATATGATTTATTTTCTAATTTGTAATGGTACATATCATCAATTGTCTAAAAAAGGGTAACATAATATGCATCTCTTTTTATGTTAAAACCAGGTTAAGTTATGTATTAAAAATGTAAAAAATAAAACTTTATATTGTTATATGTGAGAAGGAAATTAGTAGACATGAATACATTTTGCTCATAAAAAAAGCTACGAAAAATACGAAGAAAAAACATCCCAACACCTCGACTAACAACCATAAGTGACGTTCCTTGTACCCACTCAACTCATTTTTGTAAGTAGAATTTTTTTGTAACGTACGAAAAATGCACCCGCTAAATTTTGAAGGGTATTCGGGGATATTAAAAAAATACAAGAAATATCAATAAAAAAAAACCTTTGGAAACAACCAAAAACCAAAAGAGTCCATTCAATTCAACCGTAAAAACACCTCAAAATCAACCAAATAACTTAAAAGATCCATCGAAATTGTGGAATTTTACTAAAAACATATTGGACGACTTTGCAAATCTTTGATCCACCTTAAAGATGCATCCGCTTAGCAAAAATCCTACGTCCACCACGAGAGAAAAGTTGTTTGGTACATAAAGATACATTGTGATACAATCCTTGAAACGTTTTGATAAATAAAAAACCAAAAGTACCCCTATTGTCCAATTGTTTAAATCTCATAAATTTTGCAACCACATGCGTTTAATTATTTATGATGATTATATAATCATGTTTGCATGTTTTCATAAATTTTATATGATAACTTTTGTACTGATTTTAGAACATGATCGGTATGACCATATATGTTGAAAACAATGCTTACTATCATTAAGAATTATTTTCATAAATTTTATCATGTGATTAAATATGACTGATTTACTAATATCGTAGAACTAATCATCTTCTAAAGTTGGTTCTTCTAATCACTATTTATTATCGATTAAAATGATTAATTTAGAAAGAGTAGATTGTATTTTGGTCATTGTAGTTGTCACTCACTATCAAGTATAGTCACTACTTTAAACTAATTACTGTGGTTGTCACTTTGTTTCGCTTTTGGTCTATGTGGCTAACAGTGTTAACAAAGTTTGTTAACTCTGGGGCAATTTTCTTTTCCAACTGTAGACATCGTTAGTCACTTTCTCGTCCCCTTTCCGGTCTTTCTAAAACACGAACTTCCTACCTAGATCTGGGTTTTTTAATAGTCAAACAACATTTTCGACTCCCCTTACTCCTTGCATACATACCATTTTCGACGCTCCTTCCCCTTCCCCCCCCCTCTCTCTCTCTCTCTCTCTCTATCTATCTATCTATCTATCTATCTATCACACACACAAACACACACACACACACACACACACACTAGATTTAGTGTTTTTAAATTTGTCAACAAATTAGAACCTAAACAAATCGGTGACTTCCTTTCACGTCGCACAAACACTCACCGTCAAAACAAACCTCAAAGAACTCCAAAAACACAACAATCAAAGAAAAATGAAAACAAACCCAAGTTCTTTGTGTGTTCTATCGGTATCTTTGTTTTTCACCTTAAAACAACAAATTTATATATGTGATGGTTGTTTAGCACGCACCATATATTGTATACACACACAACCACGATATTTCTAACACACATAGAGATGAAGATGATCGATGAGTGTGTGTATGGAAGAAGAGGTATTATAGGTGTTCACACACAAATACGCACACATAAAAAGATGATGGTGTCGCAGTTGCGGGTCGCCAGAGGGGTAGGGGAGGGAGTTATCTCAGGGCTGGATCACTAAGGGTCACGGTAGTTATGGTGTGTGTGTGTTGGGGGGGAGGTTGAAAATGGTGATAAGGAGGTGTCGAAAATGTTGTTTGACTATTAAAAAACCTAAATCTAGGGAGGAAGTCGGAGTAGTCGACGAGGTTTACGATTGGAGAAGAAAAGGGGTGGTGGTTATGCCTAATATATTAATAAGCTTGTTTAATTTTCTAATATAAAATTAATTAAATGAAAAAAAAAATAGTAAAATGTCTTGTAATTAACGGATCTTGTTAACACCATTAGCCACATGAACCAAAAACGAAACAAAATAGCAATCAAAGTGATTAAAAGTATGATTAATTTAACATAGAGATTAGAATTAATATCGAGTGATAACCACATGAACCAAAAATATAATTTACTCATTTTATAATATAATAATTATTTAATAAAATATTTAATAGGATTTTCTTTTTTTCCTTTTTAAAAACTAGAAAATGATAAAGAGTCATAGGAAAGGGGGGCTCTTCTAATGATGTGACCAAGAGCCGCTACCATGAATCACATGGATATCTATCTCTCGCCATGCTCCACCGCCGTATAATATAAAGGATAAAGAAAAAGGTAATTTTATCTTCTTTTCATATAAAAAAACTATATATTATTTTTCAATTATCGTAAATATTTGAGTCAGTTTAGATGCATCGATTAATTTCTTGGATGATTATTAACAACTTAGAATCATTGCATGTGAACCTGAGAACCTCCATAATCACATCTTAAGAGACAGTAAAATTCTTCAAAATTGGAGAACTCACAAAAGTTGATAATCATTAGAAAAACATTTTTTATTATATTCTATCAATAACAAATCTTAAAATTAAATGTTTAGGAGATGGAGATAATATTTTATTAATTGTATGTAATATATTAATGATATAACAAAGATTGTAATATCTAACCACAAGGTTTGTGGTGTACTGGCAACGGCTTGGGGGATTCATAGCGCCTACCCAGGTTCGATTCCAGGCACTTCCAACTTGTAGCTACTGGAGATAAACTCAGGGTTGCATGCTTAGCAGTCGGGCTAAAGACCCAGTTTTGCCAAAGGATTAGTCTGGGTCAAAAGTCCAGGATACCCTTATCCAAAAAAAAAAAAAGATTGTAATATCCAAAATGAATAAACTATTGGAATTGGATGTAAATTTTTTGAAGATTCTTAAATTTTGATTCATCATCTTAGAGAAAATCTAAAGAAACTGTTTGAAATGCTCTAACCAAACCAATGAACAAGAATTTAAGTAGTTAAAACATAATAATAATATACGATATATATATAAACATCATTGGCTCATTTATGAAAATATCAAATTCAAACGATGTCGTTAATTGTCATTTATATCCTGTTTACAAAATGAATTTGGATGACGGGTAAAAATAAATACATTTTTAAAATGGTTGAAATCATGTTGGATTGGGTTGGGTTGATTTGATTCAACAATTTTTATTTTTCTATTTCTTTTAATTTCATAAATAAAGCATACTTTATATGTTATAATTGAAAGTTGGAAGTAGGATTTGGATAGTAAAATATATGTAAAAATGCTTGTTAAAAGTTTTAGATCTACATCTTTAGTTTAAAAGTAAGGGGCCGTTTACAAAACGTTTAACCGGATAAACGCTTACCAAATCATATTATCTTATGAATGAAGATGACAATGACCAAGAATCTTACCCGGTAAGAGCTAAGGCAAGAACAAGAGTCTTACCCTGGTAAGTAATGACGAAGACTCTTACCACGGTTAGCGCTTACCGGGAAATTTTTTGCATACGATACCGTTTTGGTGGACTAAAATCTTACCCGATAAGTAATGATAGTGTTAAAATTTACCGTTAAGCGCTTATCAGAAATATTTTTGCATACGATACCGTTTTGGTGGACTAAAATCTTACCCGCTAAGGAAGTGATATCGTTAAATTTTATTGGTAAGCGCTTATCCGAGTAAGCGCTTGGTAAACGGCCCCTAAGTCTTAGAAATATATAATTATCATCTTATAGATACAAGGATCTAAAAATGCATAACATTCTAGTTTTTTCGCATCTACATACAATTTTTGAACCCTGTTTTTAATAAGCAAAAAAATGTTTGGATTTTTAAAAACTAGGGCGAGCTTTGAACTTAAAAAGGTCTGATCAGGTTTTTTAAGGACTTTTAAAATCAGGTTTATACTAGGCAATGGAAAAAAAGTTGGTTTGGTCGGGTTTTAAGACGTGGACCAAACCTGGACTTACTAGGCCTTATCGGGCTTCAGGATTGGACTTTGTACATATCTAGTTTGAACTGTGACTTAACGTTTTAATAAACACATTTGTATTGATTTAGATAAAAACCTATTTTCATAGGGTTGCAACCATATGTTTACGGTTCATGATGCATAACACTGTGATTCTAAATGAAAACCAAAGATTTTATTTGGTTCATCACAATTGGGTTCAATTTGATTCATACGAAAACCAACAATTCTGACTCTATAATTATGTATGATCAATTTTTGGATTAAATGCACGACCTTATTATTATTAAAATTCATCAAATCATTTAATCATTGCTAAATAAAATACTTTTGGAATAAATACTTCAAAAAAGTTTCTAATTTATGATAAAAGTCGCAAAGGAAACTCTTGCAATCAACGGTAGATTTAAGGCATGCAAAACCAACAATTCCAACTCTATGATTATGTATTACCAATTTTTTGATTTTATGCACAACCTTAGTATTATAAAAATTCATCAAATCATTTAACCATTGCAAAATAAAATATTTTTTGATTAAATACTTCAATAAAATTTCTAATTTATGATAAAAGTTGCAAAGGAAATTCTTGCAATCAACGAAAGATCCAAGATTTTTGTTGAGCGAGTACACTGTGCACCTTTAAGGTGGATGAAAGGTCTACAAAAGTCGTGATTTGATCATGTGGAAGTCAACGTAATTTGACCCGGGAAAAATCAATTCTATCGATTTTGGGAATAAAATACTTTTTTCCAAATGGCTTAACTAGTTGAGCTAGACACAAGGCTCATCTTAGTCGTAAGTATTATGTGTTTTTAGCTGAATTTCATTGTTTTGGAGATTTTTTTTTTGTTTTCTAGTTGATAATTAGAGATGTTTTTGTTGTTTTCGAAGAATTTTTTAGATTTTTTGGTCAATGTCCATTACAATATTCAGGAGCACAACTCAAAGTTTAATGTGTACACTTTTTAGCGGTTAAACGGGTACATAAGACCCCCTACTTGATAAGTCCTCCCCTGTAGATATTTAGGTGGTGTTTGTATTATTTTTAAAAATAATTATATATTATTAAATAATTAAAATAAAAATAATCAATTCTAGTAAAACCATTTAATATATGTATCACATTTTTCAAATTATAATAACAATATTGGATATTTACCTAAATAGCCATTTTTTTCTTCTCAATTGGTTTTCTAGTCATTTATCTTTCTTTTTTTATCCAAATGTCACTACCTTCGTAACTCGTAAGTAACAAGTCCACAAATAATGAATAAGTAAAAAAAAAAGGATCAAAATTGTAAATTTTTTAAAACATGTCACCAACTTGTGGATAAAGAAATTTTTTTACATTTTTGGTCCCTAAACTTGCAAACCTGTTCCGATTTTTTTTTTTTTACTTTTTCTCCATTCCATAACTTACGAACCTGTCACTTGTGAAGATAATGACATTTTTAGTAAAAATAAGAAGAAAAATAGCTAGAAGATAAACTATGAATATAACCAAAAAAAACTATTTAGGTCAATTACCCTAATAATAATCTAATAACACAAAACCAATTAAAATATCATTCCTTTTTCATTTCATTCTCCACTTCCATTTGTCATCTCCATTTTCAAACACATTTTGCCTCCCTAGACACTATAAAAATTCAAACCCACCATCTCCATTATTTCCATTCAAACACCACCCATTAATGGAACCACCAAATTTCTCAATCTCAAATTGGGTTCCATTTGATTCACATCAAAACCCACAATCACAACCCCAAAACCACCACCACCACGACACCGCTGGAAAATCACCAACTAATCATCCCGGAAAACAGCTTTCCGACGAACACCAAGAAGTAGAGTTCAATTTCAACGCCGCCGGTTTCAATTCGCCGGAAAATAAAATGTGCACCGCCGACGAGGTCTTTTTCCGAGGTCAAATCCTCCCTTTTCGACACTCGGTTAGTTTACCATCCGGGTTCATGACCCGAACCCGAAACTCCTCGTTTTCAAGATCCGAACCCGTGAGTAGAAGCAGCAGCACTCGGAGTCAAAATTCAGGAACCAGTGGTAGTACTAACAGTCCGTCAGGATCCGAATTAACCGGGCACAAACCCGTGATCCGAACCCGAAACCGAAACCAGTTTCATTCTTACCCGAGTCCGACACCACAGATCCGAACCGGGAACTACCGTCGACCCTACCCGAAACCGCAAAAATTGAGCTTTTTTCAGTTGGGTGTTTTGAAACCGCGAGAAATCGGGTTGTCGGATCTGAAGAATCGGAGCCGGAGAAGCCATGGAAGCGTAATGATGAAAGATGAAAACGAGAAGAAAACGACGACGAATCACTTATTGTTGTTTGGAGGGTGTAAATGCTCTGCAATTGAGGTTGAAAATGGGGTTTCATGGCGGATTCCGATGGTCAAAGACAAAGTCAAACCAACAGTTTTGAAAGAAGAAAGTAACGTTGGAAAAAGGAAACATGCAGTGGCGAGTTATCGAACATCTGAATGGTTGAAGCAGTTTGTATTTTTTTAAAAACCTCTTAATCACTTTGAACTCTGAATCGTTCATACCTTTTTACACACCACCTTTCATTAATCATAACTAAAATAAGATTTCAGACTTTAGACCTCTTAAAAAACAAACAACACCTTAGAAATTCAAAATGAAATTCAAAAAATATATTTTTTTAACCAAAATAAATAAATATATATATATATATATATATATATATATTTATACTATATTATAAAGCACGGATAAAAATTCTTAAATACAAATTATTAGGCACAAGGTACCATCATTTTATGCAAGATTTTAAAAATCTCTTAATTTACAAGTATCAAAGCACAAGATACATATTACTATTGCAGACTTCTAACACCCACCAATTTGATATGTGCATGACCTTCCTTTTATACAGATCTTTCCATGTATCACTATTAATTAATATATTATATTACTATAATTTTGTTTTAATTATATTATTAAATATGTAATTGGTTATTTTTTTTATATGTTATTAAAATATATAAGATGATAATTGAAATATAACAAAATACTTAATTTTTTTATATAAAAAAATATTATATTATTAAGATTACATTAAACAAATTTATAAAAAAAATTATCATTTTCTCAAAATCATCCAAAATCGTACTGTAAATCGACAAAAAAATAAAATAAAATATTAAAATCGTGATGTATCTCACTGCATTGCGTGAGTACGTTTCTAATAATCTTTAAAAGAAGTAATGTAAAATTCTTATTTTAATTAATTGTTTATAAAGTGGTGTTGTTTTAAATTTTGTTTAAAAACATGGGTGTTCAAGGCATATTATATATATATATATATATATATATATATATATATATATATATAAAAGTCAATTCATTTGTTAACCGTGACATTGATGCTAACCGTGCTAACCAATCTCAACCGTAGATTGATGAGATCAATGGTCCACAATTAATTGATTTTTTATTAAAATAAAATATAAAAAATGATTTATAAAAATAAAATACATGTATGCACAGGGGTATTTCGGTCAAAATACATTTCTTTTTATATTTTAATTAATTTTGAAGATAATCACGGCATGAAATCAGGGAGAATCTTAAATTTAAATTATGCAGTTAATTATTTTTGGGAGTTATCTTTTTAATTTGAAATTATCCTTTTTAATTTTAATTTCAATTTCATCATCATCTCCATATAACTCGCCGTCTACCACATTCGTCTCCGCCCTGCAGTCATCTTACATATCTCCGAGAGCCACCGGAGATGACCCGAATCCGCCCTCGAACACCACCACCAGCGCCACCACCACACCGACTTCATTTACTCACCATCGACTCCGGTATCCTACTGTGGGTCCCCCAATGACGATATCCCGAGCACTTCCTACACTCCCACGTCGGAAAGATGCGATTTTTCCGACGATACGAAGCTGAAAATCGTCAACTGTGTTCCTCTACCGTCTTCCGATAACAATCCGATAGCACCGCATATCTCGTTTTCGTTTCTGGTACCTCGGATTTCTTTCGCGAAAGGGTCGGTATCGCCTGCGAATGCGAAACTCAGGAGCTGCTATGTTTACGTAGGATATCACGGCCAAAACCCGAACTTGATACGGTTCTGTAAATGGCTAAAATTCGAGCTCGAGGTTCAGGGGATTGCTTGTTTTGTAGCGAATAGATCGAGATACATGGATTCGTAGAGCAACCTGATAGGGTAATTTAGAACAGTGAATCTGTGCATATATGCAGTCTGTGCATATATGCATATGCAACCTGTACATATATGTAGTTTGTGCATGTATGCAGTTCGATGTAAGTTGTATATTCATATATGCAACCTGTGCGTATATGCATTTGTGCATCTTTTAAGATTGCATGTGTACATATGGTTATATGTTAAGTTTCAAACTTTAATGTTTAAAATGTTTTTGTTTTCTGTGCATGTGTGCATTGTTCAAATTATTAAACCTTGATGTGTATATATGCATTTTGAATACGCTAGAAACAATAAATTATTATATTCCAAAATAAAGATAACTACCAATTTAAAAAAATCTTTGAACTATGGAAATTACCAAGTTTAATTTAAAAATATTATATTTAAAAATTGGATAACTACCGATTTTTAAATTTTAAAATATTACCATTTAAAAATATGGAAAAAATTTAAAATTTAAAAATATTACCATTTAAAAATATTATATTTAAAAATTGGATAACTACCAATTTTTAATATTTTAAAAATATTATATTTAAAAATTGGATAACTATCAAATTAAAAATCTCCTTAAATTATGGAAAAAATTTAAATGGCTGAAAATTGTAAAATTCCAATAATACCCTTTGAGATTTAATAACATTGAGTGAATGACATAAACTCTAGGAAACTTTTGATTGGTCGAAAATTGGTTAGCACGGTTAGCACCAATGTCGTGATTAGCAAATGAAGGGACCCTATATATATATATATATATATATATATATATATATATATATATATATATATATAGGGAGAGGTTCATTTGAGAAATGGTAAATATATGAGAAATAGAGAAGTAATCTTAGTCATTCATCTGGTCAACATTTGCGACTTTGACCGCGAAGCATCGGATAATTCCTTGTGTGGTCTGGTAGAGGGGTAATTTCGTAAAATACACGGGATGAGTTCATATATGAATCTGTATGAATCACAAAGATTCATATATGAATCTGTTAATTAGTTCAACTGATTCATATATGAATCTTTATGATTCACAAAGGTTCATATATGAATCTTTGTGATTCATACAGATTCATATATGAATCACAAAGGTTCATATATGAATCAGTTAAAAGAGTTCAGTTGTGAATTGCACTGGTTCATATATAAACATATAGTTCATATGTGAATTATACATGTTCATATATGAACACAACCCGTGTGTTTTGTAAAATTTACGAAACTGTCCTTCTATTTTTTGGATAGCCGCAACTTTTGACCAGTCAAAGCCACAAATTTTGACCGGTCAAAGCCGCAATATTTGACTAGTCAAATCCGATCTTGACCATATGAATGGCTAGGATTACTTCTCTATTTCTCATATATTTACCATTTCTCAAATGAACCAAACACTATATATATATATATATATATATATATATATATATACGCCTGCCCAGTGTTGGGGATGATTTCCACAATATAATATACAAATGTCTCAAATGAAAAATCAAACTGTGTAAAGTTGCAACCCAACAACTGAAACGGAATATGAGGATTCTTAATGTGTTCAAATATACCAACAAGTAAAAAATGCAATTGAAATCGATACTCGACAATGTAAATGTAATCAAAACAAAGAACACCTAGATTTAACATGATTCCACTATCATGAAATAGTGTACATCCACAGGGGAGAGATAGAACTTGTATATTTATGTACCAAATGAAGGAAATTACAATAGAGTTTTAGCTTAATAATAAGATCATACAATCTTGAAGTAAAAACTCCCTAACTTGGCTTCCAAGTTTGCCAAAATCGCATTAAGTAAGAAGAAGATAACAAGCTAATTTTCTCTTCTTACAACTCTCTTCTAAACAAGTATATAAGAGAATTGGCCTATTTCACCATGGGCCAAGTATTGAGCTTTTTAACCAAACAGAAAGATCTCCCTGCATAAGACGTGCCCACACCTTATGGCAAAACATCTTATGTCCAGTTTCACAATATAGAAAGCATATTCCTTGAATAAGGTGTGCCCACACCTTATCATAAAACGGCTTCTGCCTAACACACATACACATATCACATAATTTAACACTCGACCTAGATATGAACACCACCCATAAACAAAACACTCGACTACAACAAATCCTCCCAAAATTGGTAGACAACTCAAACGACTCGGATGTCAACGAGCTTCGGCATAGCCATCACTTGCTAACACTTTTGTCAATAAACAAACATCTTACCAAAAATCTTCAAAATCATCAACATAAAATTCCAAGATCTAAATGCACAACGAATCGTCTCTCCCGCACAAACACCTTTCGGCCAAAATGTTTTACAACATTAACATTTGAGGAGTCGAATGATCTTCGAGCAATGCTCGAACTTTGAAGCACCTAGCGGCATTGTGAACATATCATTTGTATTTATCATTCGTGTGAATCTTCTTGGGTGAAACAATCTTCTCCTCGTGCATCGCCACAAGGAAAGATTCTCGAACACGTATATGCTTCGTCCTCGAACTGAAAGCCAAATTTTCAGCAAGATGAATTGTGCCTTGGTTATCACATTTCACTTCTACCTCCTTTTAATCGAAGCCACAATTACTCAGTAAATCCTGCAAATGCACCGCCTCTTTCGCTGCCTCAACCGCCGCTACTAACTCGACCTTGGTAGTCGAAAGAGCCTGTGAGCCACAGTAGACTACAAGCTCGCTCTCGAACTAATTGTCGTCCCATTCAAACTGAAACATTAACGGATGTTGAATTTACTTGATCTCTGTCACCGACATAGTTAGAGTCACAATAACTGACCAAATCGCATTCCATTTTGTTTCCGCCGAAAATAAGCCCCTTATTCGGAGTTCCATTCAAGTACCTCAAAATGTCGTTGACGGCTTCCCAATGTGCTTTACCAGGTTTAGACATATACTTGCTAACGACACCATTGCTTGTGCCAAATATGGTTTTTGGGCAAATCACAGAATACATAATGCTTCCAACTGCACTCGCATACGGTACTTTGCTCATCCGGGCTCGACCTTCTTTAGAGACGGGACAATCATGTAGAGATAGCTTTGTGTGTAAAGGCATGGGTGTAGATATTTCCTTTAGACTTTCCATTTCGAATCGTCTCAACCTTAAGGATGTACTCCGTTTGGGTTGACTTCAAAGTTTTCAGCTTTCTATCTCAAGTGATCTCCATACCCAAAATCTTCTTTGCTTCTCCAAAAAAAAAAAACTAGCTGGTAAGCACGCAAAATAACCAAAAAATCATCTTGAAAAAAATAATCAATTACAATATTTCATAATATATTCAAAACCAGGGGCGGAACACAAGCCTTTTGATCGCGGGGGCCGAACCTAATTTTTTTACGTGTCATATAGACAAGTCTAATTTGATTTAATGTAACATACTAATACATATAGAGAGAAATAGAAACCATTTAATTGTTACAAACTGTACAAATCAAAAACACTATTATATTTAGAGTTTGTATTTAAAACTCCCTATATATATGTGTATGGCATAAAAAAAATTCAAAGTTATAACATATTAAAACTCTAAAACAAGACAAAAAATGTGTAATTTTTAATTATCATTGTTTGGGTAAAAATTCCAACAGTCTATCGTCGTACGACCAGCGATAACCGACGCCCTTCCTTTAAGGCGACTTCGATTAAATGAACAAATATCCGTCCGACAAAGTTAGTCGTACGACATGATTTCAGTTACTAACCTGTGACATACGTTATGTCATGTTTAATGCAGGATTCAAGAGACATTCATGACCAAAGATTGTAACGGTTGCCATCATCAAAAACAACGGACGTAACAAACGCTATCATCAATATCAAACAGTTATTCTATTAAAGATACGCATTCAAGATTTGTCAACGGAAAATTGGAGTATAAATATGAAGATGGAACCTCACATTCGGACATCTGATTCTCAGACTTTACAAGCTCACGAATTACGTTCTCAAGCTCACTTAGTTTCTCTCGAAGTTCATAAAGCTTATTGTTGTTTGTCACGCGACGCACGACTAAAGTCTAAGTACACACGACGCACGACCGATTTTACTTTATTGTATTGTTTTACATTGCATTTTATTTGTAACACTTGTTAACAAGGACGACGTCCCTGATTGACGTCCATAGTGCACGACGACTAACACTCGTCCGCGGTTTTTACCCATTTTAAGGGTTTTCCGCATCACCAATTCTCTCGTCTCATTTATTTTAATCTTATTATTGTCATACGATTATTAAAGTTATTTTCTTTGGTTGGATTAAGCTCCACATTTACCTTAAATTTCCCTTGGGAGATTTTTGGCATAAACAGTTTGGCGCCCACCGTAAGTCCCCATCCAAAGAAAATCTTCGATAATCTTACGACGTACTAACGTTTTCCTTCGAGTGTTCTCTTTTTTCAGTTATTCAGAATAATGGCATTCCAAGGAACTCAAGATCATGTTGTGGCCCAGATGAACATGGAGCTGACTGCGGCTTGTGCTCGTATTGATGCCCTAACAGCCCAGGCTCAACAAGCAGCTAAAACCATCGAGCATCTAAGAAATCAGAATGGAAATAATGTGACGGGGACTACGAATGCTTTTGCCGGTGCTTGGAACGTACCCCCTCCATTGCCTATGTAACACCCGTAAATTCTTAAGGTAAGTATTTTGTGGTCTAAAATATATTTAATTCGCTTTTGTGAGAATATGTGTCATTGTGTACGTCTTATTATCATGTTCAATCTAAATGGCATATAATTAAGTTACTTTCGCTGATGGTTCAAACCTTGTGCTCGTTATCGTTTCGATTTAAGTTTTCGGGCTGTGTGGGTGACCGACGATTGTGCCCGCGATTGTGCCCCTGGCACTATCGCGAAGGGCACTATCGCCAAAGAGGTACCGCGGGCTGGTGAGGGCCGGCGACTGTGCCACGCGATAGTGCCTTGGCACTATCGCAGAAGGCACTATCGCCCAGGTTGTACCGTGAGCGGGGGGAGCCTCGCGATTGTGACCCGCCGGGCACTATCGCCCGCGTGGCCAGACTGCTGATTTATAGGAAACAATGCCTCATTTCTCACTGATCACTTTACAAAAACGGGAGCTCTCTCTCTTTAGGCGATTTTTGAAGATTTCAAACACATACTCATTTATTTCTAGGGTTTGGGTTGTTGAGAGCATTAAGTGCTCATCCAAGCTTCTTCCAAGTGTTACCATCGAAGTATCCTTCAAGATTCTTATCTCCTTGCATTCAAGTCCCTCCATCTTCAAAAGCTAGGGTTTCATCTTTTCTAGGTTTTTGGGTTCAAAACCTAGATAGTGAGTTTACTAACCTTTGTTAAAACTAGATACACATCATATGCTTCTATTGTTGTTATTTGTCTACATATGTTCAAGTACTTGGGGTTTTGATATGAAGGAATGTGAGGAAGATGATTATGTGGAAAATGCCATGATTCACTTTATTGGGTTGAAATGTTTTGGGATATATGTGGTATAGTAGATGATGACCTCTACTTGGAATGCATTTTAATGATTGAATATTTAAACATTGATTATATTGAAATTTGAGTCTCATATTGGATTTATGCATTAGGATGGTAATATCGTACCCATGGTTGGTATCGAAATGTTTTGGTTGGAATATATACCGCAAGACCTCCTATATGATATGTTGGACGAACCAAGTCAGTAGACACTAGGAGGATGTAGTCTTGGGCGCCACTGTGATGGTATGTGCCTAGACCTCCGCCATTCGGGGTAATGCCATGGTTGTAGTCCTCGGGTGTGCCGGGCCTTTCGGGTGTCCTCGTTATAGGGCATCAAGGTATATCGACTCTTTGGGTGGAACTTGATTGGTGCTATAGGTCTCCCCTATTGACTCCACAATTGTTGAACTATGGTTAACTGCTGATAAGAACTGTAACTGTACATGCATGATTATAATTGTTCAACTCACTAGGCTTTTTGGCCTAACACTTGTTTTGGTGTCGATGTGTATCTCAGGTTCTAGCGGCGCCGGTTCTAAGCAAGTGTAGGTTGCCTTGGGGTGAGAGCTTGGGGATTTTTGCACACTGACGCGTTATGCTTTTGGCTTTAGATCCTTTGGGTTTATAAATGACAACCCTTTTTGTAATCTCTTTTCTAGTTGTAGAAATTAGATTAGTTGGTTGTTGTTTATTGTCCGTTAAATTACAAATTGTGATTAAACAGGTTATTCATTTATGTTCCCCACTTTTGGGAGGCTCTTGCTATGGCAATTTTTGGTGTACCTCATGTCCGATTTTCGGACTTTTGTTATCCCTATTTTTGGGGTGTTACAGCCTAATTATCCTCGTACACCACCAATTAATCCCGTAAACTTCGTAATCCCAACCATGCCTATGGCCTCCATGCCATTCAATGGATATGCCTCTGATTCCTCACATTAGATTAGTTTCAACGGATCGGGCTATGTTCCATTGGGTGTCCCAAGTAATGTCCCGATAGATCCCGTTGCACAGCGATTGAAGCTCCTAGAAGAACAGAATGAATGTGTCTTGTCGATGTTAGCCAAATTACCGGGGCAGCAGTTCCAGTTGATGTCGAGCCACATACAGGATTTTAGGCGTCGCCGTTCATTGATGAGATCGCTTTGGTGGACGTCCCAAAGAAGTACAACATCCCGACCTTCACTCCAAAATATTCAGGCGTTACTGATCCAACAGAACACGTCGCCCAATACAAACAACTTATGTGGACTGTCTCGATACCGTATCAGTTCCAAGAAGTCTGTATGTGAAAAAGTTTTGGGGCGACCTTGACCGGAGCAGCTTTACAATGGTTGATTAATCTCAAACCTAAAACCATCGGGTCTTTTGCAGAGTTGGTGAATCAATTTACTCAATAATTCGCTAGCAGCCGAAAAATGGAAAAACAGACGAGCGACCTTTACTATGCCGTACAGAAAAATGGAGAGTCCATCCGGGACTATTTTAACTGTTTCAATGCGGAGATGATTGGTATCCAAAATTGCGATGTAAAAACAGCTATAGAAGCATACAAACGAGGTCTGGACGATAGTTCAGGGCTGTATCTCGACCTTACGAAATATCCTCCAGAAACTTTCGAAGACGTACGAGCAAGGACACTCGCTCATATGAGGGTCGAAGATGACTTTGCCTTCAGAAATAAACACTTGAGCAACAAGAAAAGCCTAGGTGTTAAAAAGCCAGACTTCAAACCGAAGTCGACCAGTCGATTAGAGCCTGAAGATTTCAAATGTCAGATTTGAAAAGAAAGGGCCGACGACTTCCAAATCTGTCCAGTATCCTAAGGTATCATCTTATGGTTTCACTGGATCAGCCAAGGACGTCATCACGTCCCTGAAACAGCTCCAACAAAACGTTCGATGGCCAAAGAAAAGCGACAAAGACAGTGATAAGAAAGACAAGACAAAATGGTGCGATTTCCACAGTGACTTTGGTCATATAACGGATGATTGCATCGCTTTGAAGAAAGAACTGTCCTGGCTTAATTCGAAAGGTTATTTACAAGAACTGACGGGAAAAAAGGATGTGCGTCCCACATCCCCAGAACATGCCAAGGTGATTAATTGTATCACCGGAGGCTCTGATGTCTGTGGGACCACATATTCAGCTGCTAAGAGACATGCTAGTCGCGGTCCCGAAGACCGACCAATTCCAAAAGAGGCAAGACCCAAGGAGGACGCAGAATTAGAAGCTTTGCCCTTGACGTTCGACCAAGCAGATCTCGACGATGTACATCAGAAACATCATGACGGACTAATTATCCATTTGAGCATTGGAAATTGTCTGAAAAAGAGGATACTCGTCGACGGAGGTAGTTCAGCTAACATTATCTTTTTTGATGCAGTGAAAGCAATGAGAATCGACAAATCTGAGATTACACGACGTTCGAATACACTTGTTGGATTTAACGGAGGAGCGACAAGTACCATGGGGGAAATCACACTACCAGTATATGCTAAAGGAATCAACAGACAGGCGAAGTTCAACGTCGTCGACTGTTCATCAGCTTATAACGTCATCCTTGGGCGACCATGGATCCACGATATGAAAGTTGTACCTTCGACGTACCATCAAACCTTGAAATTCCCCACGCAATGGGGGGTACAGGAGATCAAAGGCGAAAGAAAAGTTGCTAGGGAATGTTACAAAGTCTCTCTGAAGCCCCCGAAGCAGACAATATAGCAATTACATAACCAGGACGTTCCTGGGACCGACGATGATTATCGCTTGGAAGCTGACGTACTAAACCAGGATAAGCCTGATCAGATGGTCTACATAGGTTCGACACTCGATTCATCCTTCAAAAAACGACTAATTTCTTTTTTACAGGACCACTATGATTGCTTCGCGTGGACGCACGAAGATATGGTAGGCATCGATCCGAGTATTATTTCTTATAAACTCCACGTCGATCCATCATTCAAACCCGTTCAACAGAAAAGACGAAAATTTGCTCCCGAGAGAAATAAAGTTATCAACGACGAAGTTGATAATTTGCTTAAAACAGGAAAAATACGAGAAGTCAAGTATCCAGATTGGTTCACCAACGTTGTTGTCGTCCAAAAGAAAATTGGTAAATGGAGAGTGTGCATTGATTTCACAGACCTTAACAAGGCCTGTCCAAAAGATCCATTTCCATTGCCACACATCGACTCTATGGTCGACGCTACAGCAGGACATGAATTACTCACGTTCATGGACGCATATTCTGGATATAACCAGATATTGATGCATTCCGACGATCAGGAAAGAACGGCTTTCATGACAGATAAAGGTATTTATTGTTACAAGGTAATGCCTTTTGGTCTTAAGAATGCAGGTTCGACGTATCAACGGCTAGTAAATATGATGTTTAAAAAGCATTTGGGCGACACTATGAAGGTATACATCGACGACATGCTTGTCAAATCGAAACATACGGACGATCATATAGGACATTTGAAGCAATCGTTCGACATTTTGCGTGAATACAAAATGAAGTTGAATCCGACAAAATGTTCTTTTGGAGTTCGAGCTGGCAAATTTCTCGGTTATATGGTCACACGACGAGGAATCGAAGCTAATCCAGACCAAATTAAAGCAATTATCGAGCTAAAATCACCCAGAAATTTTAAAGAAGTCCAACGTCTAACAGGACGTGTAGCAGCGTTGAACAGGTTCATCTCTCGGTCGTCCGACAGATGTCACCTATTCTACAACGTCATGCGAAAAAATAAAGGATTCGAGTAGACTGATAAGCACGAGGAGGCATTGCAACAACTCAGGAAATACATGACATCACCTCCCTTCCTCTCTAAACCTGAGAAAGGTGAAGCTCTTCAACTCTACCTGGCCGTCAGCATTAATTCGGTAAGTGCAGTCCTTATACGAGAAATCGACGGACGACAATTGCCAATCTACTATGTAAGTAAAACTCTACTAGACGCTGAAACCAGGTACTCGTCTATAGAAAAACTCTTGCTTTCGTTAGTCATGGCCGCTAAGAAGCTACGTCATTATTTTGAATCACATCCTATAACTGTGGTAACTAACTTTCCATTAAAGTATGTGTTAAGAAAACCTGAACTAACAGGACGATTAGCTAAATGGAGCATCTACCTCAGAAATTATGACCTGGATTTCAAGCCCAAGACGACAATCAAATCACAGGTCTTGGCAGATTTTGTTACAGATTTCAGTCCAGAACTAGAAGAAGCGACGACGTCCAACGAGTTAAATGTGGCGATTTTGTACGACACCGCTTGGATACTCGACGTCGATGGTTCGTCGAATGCACGAGGGATAGGTCTGGGTGTCGTCCTACAGTCCCCACAAGGGGGCAAAATAGTGTACTCCATACGGTGCGACTTCAAGGCAACAAATAATGAGGCAGAATACGAAGCATTGATTGCAGGAATGAAAATTGCTCATGACTTGGGGGCAACATATCTACATGTTCGGAGCGACTCATCTCTAGTTGTTAACCAAGTTAATGGAGAGTTTGCAGCAAAAGATTCAAGGATGATTACCTATTATAAAATAGTAAAAGAACAAGCAAAGAAGTTCAGTCGCTTCATAGTAGAGCAGGTACCAAGAGATCAGAACACTCAAGCTGACACATTAGCCAATTTGGGATCAGCACTTAGTCAAACGACATTCTACAATATCCCAATAGTCTACCTTGCAACACCAACTATCAAAGACGACGACAATATTTTAGTCACGCCAATTGAAGAAGAAAATTCTTGGTCGGACGACATTAAAAATTATCTAGAGAACGATCAATTTCCTGATGACATAATGGAAGCCAGAAAGGTCAGGTTTAAAGCATCAAGGTACGTCGTGATAAGAGGACAATTATATCGAAGATCTTCAACTGGTTTGAATCTACGATGTATTACCAACAAGACGCAAGTCCAGAAAATCTTACAAGACATGCACGACGGTGAATGCGGAAATCATTCAGGAAGTCGTAGTCTAGCCAATAGGATATCTCGACAAGGTTACTATTGGCCAACACTAAGACAAGATGCGATCAGGTATTTACAGATGTGCGACGCATGTCAACGACACGCAGGTATGTCCCATAAACCATCTGAACCCTTACACTCGAATTTAGTCCCATGGCCCTTTATGAAATGGGGAATGGATATCGTCGGAAAACTACCACCTGCCCCCGGGCAAAAGGTATTTCTTTTAGTTTTAACATATTATTTCTCTAAATGGATAGAAGCAGCAGCTTTTTCCCAGGTCCGGGATAAAGAAGTCATTTCTTTTATCCAAACTAACATCATTTGCAGGTTTGGAATTCCGTCCGAAATAACATGCGACAATGGGTAACAATTCATCAGTGATCGGACGCGAAAATTCTGTGAAGAAAGGAACATTAAGTTGGTAACGTCGACACCTCGATACCCACAGTCGAATGGCCTTGCTGAGTCAAGTAATAAAAATATCATTAATTCGATCAAGAAAAGACTCAAAGCTGCCAAAGGAAAGTGGGTAGAAGAATTACCCTCCGTTTTATGGGCCAATCATACGACACCACGTACGTCCATAGGACAAACCCCCTTTTCATTAGTCTATGGATGTGAAGCCATGTTACCTATTGAAGTACGACTACCAACTTCGAGACATACGTCCGTCGAGCATAACTTGGTTGACCTGAGCTATGACCTCGACGCTTTAGAGGAACTTAGAGAAACAACACACATTCGTATGGCATCGCAGAAACAAGCGGTCGAACGACATTTCAACAAAAATGTCCAAATCAAAGTTTTTCAAGAAGGCGACTATGTCTTACGTCGAGTGTTCCAAAACACTCTAGAACTCAACGCAGGTAAACTTTCCACTAAATGGGAAGACCCTTATCAAATCTCTGGCGTCGTGGGTAAAGGAGCTTATAAGATCCAAACCCTTGATGGTCGAGATATCCCACGAAGTTGGAATGCAATTCATTTAAAGAGGTATTTCTTTTAAATTCTGAATTCGTTTCCTTGGATTATTTCTTAAAAAGATTACTAACTTAAGCATCGGAGGGTCGTTGGTCAAACCAACGACCACCCCGCTAATGTTGTTCTTCGCAGGGACGCACGACTTAACTAAGATTTTCATGTCAAAAAATATTCATACGATCACATGTATATGGTTGGTCGTAACTGTTGATAAAGGTTAAATTTTTATACTTAACTCCCAATATATATATTCGAAAACCATTATTGCAATTGCATTTGTTCGATCGTGAAACTCAGTTGATTTTATGATAGTATGTTAATGAATGATGGTTTGGTCGAATGTATGACATACTGCACTTATATTTTAAAATTGCTCGATGTACGAAAGAAACTTTGTCATTAAAAGAGAAAATTACAAAGTTAAGGGACGACCACAGACGGCCGACCCCTAGAGAATAAATCTGAAAAGCTAAGAGGGAGGAACGTCAGACTGTTCCTGCACGACATCAGTCTCTGCTGCTGCCGCCTCTTCTCCACCGTCACTTCCCTCTAACTCATCATCTTCGTCAAGGTCCCTTTCGGTTCCCACGGTGTCAAGATAAGTTTTGAGCTCTTCAGCGGCCGACGCCATAGGATTTTTTCCAGTCAAATAACGCCTCATCAAGGCAGCCCGAGTCGTGAAGCGAGAAAAGGCTTCGATTTGCCTATTCTTAGTCTCCAGGTCCTTGACGTCGCCTTCCAGCTCATCGACCCTCTTTTTGAGGGACGCGACTTCATCAGCAGAAGTAGCAGCAGCAGTGGTGGCTTTAATCTTCTCGACCTCCAATTTGTTCGACGATGCCTCAAGCTCAAGGATATGATCCCTAAGCTTAACCTTTTAACGATCCGAAATCTCTAGTAGACTTCGGGTATCGGAGAGCTCAGACTTAAGGCCCTCGACCTTTGCCTTCTCGGACTCGATCGCCTTCAAGGCAATCATCTCTTTCTCAAGAGCCTCGTCAGCCCTTTTCTTGACCTCAGGGAAGGACGTCCTGAGACCTTCCATCTGAGCGAAGAAGCTCAAACAGGCCTGGAAAGCCTACAGGACATCAAAGAAAGGATTAATAAAAAGAAATATAATGACGGGAGTAAGAAATAAGTAAGACGTACCATGAAAGAGAGACCAGCGGCATGTGCCCCCGTGTCCTCAACTCGAGACTCCTTATATCTGTCGTAGAAGGTCGGGAGGAGGAATTTTCCTAAATGTGGAAAAATGACGTCCCTTTCAAGGACGTCATTAACCATAAAATCAGATGGGAGAGTGACTTTGAATGTCGTCTCTCCTACTTTCTCCTTATTCTTCTCCTCACCCTTAGAAGAGGAAGAAGGTGCATGAAAGGGCTTGTCAAGGCCCGACATCCCCGACATCGGGACATCCTTCGTCACCTGAGTCGAGCTTCCAAGCTCGACCCCAGCGGCGGTTCCTTTCGACGGTGTCGTCCCTGCAAGGGACGACATAGCAGCGTCACCCGTTGTCAAGATCGAATTCTCAACAAGAATTATGAATACTCAGAAACAATATCAAAGAAGTTGCGGAATAACACTTTGATATTTAATGAAACAGTAAACAAAACAGTAAATATGATGAACAACTTGTAAACTTGTATTGAATAATTGAAGTTACAAGATTACACACACAACCTCAATCTTGAAGAACAAGCTCTTTCAAGACGAACTCTACTTCTCTAGAATTAGGAACTATGCCTTGAGGTTGATTCTCTCTCTATATCAAAAAACACAGAATGAATAATAATATTAAAACTATTTTATCAATTCTATACATATACTGAACAAAAGATAATTACTAAACATAAAAAGATCTTCAGAATAATCTTCATAATTATCTTCAGCTTTCCATGTTTATCTTCAGACGCAATCTCTTCAGCATTATCTTCACATTATCTCAGAAGCAACATTTATCACCTTGGAAGCATTAACTACTAAGCAACACTAACCTCTAGCAGTACTAACTAGCTAAGCAGTACTAACTTTGTTCAAGCAGCACTAACTTTGACTAGAAGTATTAATTCTACTAGAAGTAGTAATACTTAGAAGTATTATCTTTGAAATCCTCTGGCAGTACTAATTCTGAACTAGCAGCATTAAAGACTTGGTCGCATCTTCAGTTCCTAACAATCTCCCCCTAACTTGACTTTTAGGAAGAGAAGTCAAGTTCTTCAGATCTTTCTTCAAGATGCTCCCAAAACCCCATCATGGCTTAAATTCCAGTATTTGCATCCAATCCCAAACTCTGATTAATTATTCTTTGGATCAAATATTTAGCCATTTCTGAATCTGGAATACATCCTAGCTTCTTCTTCAGCATGGCATGAAGCTTCAATCTGCTATGGTTGTATACTTTATCCACTAGGAAGTACTCAGTGTGATTTAAATCCAAAGTCACTGCATATACTCCACTAGTTTCATATAGAGTCCAATTATTCACTGTTTGAAAGACATTCCTTATAATCTCCTCCACTTCATCAGGTTTGAACATCATACACAGATACTCCATTATCAGCTTTGTAATTGAAATCACTGGAGCTTTCAGTTGATCTGCATATAACTTCATCCCTATCTCCAACATTTCTTCAATATCTGATCTTGAGCAGGTTCTAACAATCTTGTTCCAAGTGCTGTAAACTTCATATTTCTCATCTTTTCTCTTCAGCCTAATATATTCCTTTCCATCTACCTCCAGGACATCCTAGTGAATAACTTCAGGAGGTTTAACTCCTACAGGTTCTGCTGAAATTGGTTCAGGCACTTTGTCCATCACTACCATGTACATTTTGACATCCTCAGTACTTGAAGGTTCTTTCATTGTAGATGACTCAAGTGCCTCTTCTTCTTCAGCAACCTTTTCAGCCTCTTCTTCCACTATTCTAGGCTTCTTTGTTGACTTTCTCCTTGCAATCATATTTGTTCTTTTTAAAGTCCTTAGACTGTCACCAATTGTTGCTTCCTTCTCTGGAGTTTCTTGCTCATCAGGGAATGGTTTTTGTAAGAAATCATTGCTCTCTTTCATTCTTTTCTCCATTTCAACCCTTGCAATATCATCCCCTTGGAGCTTGATCATCTCAGCATCATACATCTTCTTGAGTTTCTCAAAAGACATCTTTGAGAACATCTCCACCTTGACACCTACTGCACCCTTGAGGAAAGTAATCATTTTCTTTCTCTCTTGAGCACCAAGGTATGTCTTTGAAGGTTGTCTTTTCCTTGCAGCCATTTTGATCTTAGCAGGCTTCCTCAAAGATGTGGCTTTCTGTTTTGCTTGTTCTGTTGCTAAGCTTTGTTGATAGACTTTATTTAATTCTGCAGCCATTGCTTTAGCTATCTCTCTATCCATTTGCACTTGCATTGTTTCTGCTTCTTCAAGTTCAGCCTGTATCTTCCTAGCTAGAGCTTCATCTGAATCAATCAACTTCTGCTTTTTCTTTGTTTGATCAGGTTCAACTAGCTTTGCCTTGCCTTTCTCTTTACTCATTACCTTCTCTTTGCTTGATTTCTTTGAAGCATCACCTCTTTCTTTGATGACAACTCTTTTAGCCTTTAAGATGACCTTAGGAGTATCATGCTTTGCTTTGATTAGAGTTTCTGCAATTTCAAGATCTGTGAGCACTTCTTTCACTGTTTCTGATGCTTCACTTGGTTCAACAGTATTAACCATTTCTGCTGCTTTGCTTGTACCAGCAGTAGTAATGGTTTCTGCTGCTTGCTCTTTTACTGCTGCTGCTTGTGTTTCTGCTTCTTGTGAAACATTTTCTGCGGTTACTTGCTCCCCCTCAAACTTTGCATTCTCTTGCTCCCCCTTAGCTTGGACATCTTCCATATTGACATCAGCTTCTGACTCCCCCTTTTTGGGAGCATCAGTCACTGGTTTCCTCCTTCTGAGTACAAATTGCTTTTTCTTCTTTTGCAGAAGCAGTTTTCTTACCATTTGCTTCAAGTGGTGATTTGTTCTTGTTGTGACAGAACTATGAGTTTGAGCTCTTTAATATCTTGGCCTTGTTTGATCACATCCATATTGATGTTTCCCATTGCATCCATCAATTCTTGATAGTTATATCTGTCCTCACCTTCTCCAGAAGTATTACCCTCTTTTGAAGGATCATTAGATCTTTTGGTAGTGGAAGTCTTCTGCCTAGCAGAAGCACTATCCACCCCCGTGGTTTCTTGGCACCTGGGACCTTTGGATGATTGCTCACCCAAAGTTGCCATGGGGAAGGTCTTATGTATGTTACCACTGACCTCCTCTGTGCTAGCAGGAGTAGTGGCAGCCTTAGCACCCATATGCTCTTCCATCTCCTTAGAGAGCACCTCCTCAGGGTTGGGAGACACCCTATTGGTTTCCCTTTGGATATTCTCTATTGGAGAATGCTCCAATAGAGGGCTTTGAGGCTCTTGGTTAATAGTAGTAGGTACAACAAGGGATGGAGCCTTGTGTACCTTTCTCTTGACATAAGTCTTGGTTATCATTGAAGTGGGTTTAGTTGCAAAGGACTGAGGAAAAATTTGAGAGAGTGAAGGTTGGGATTGGCTAGCAGTGGGATTGTCTAATGAGGGCCTTAACCCTGCTGCCATACCTTCTTGTGGTTGGGACACCACCATCATTGTTGAGAACAATGGGGTGTCAACTCCTTCCGAGTCCCTAGCAGATCTCCTCATGTTTGAGAAGACCTTGCCTTTAGGGGGTTTAGGTACATATACCTCATCAAAGTGAGGTATATCCGTCAATTCATTGGTAATAACTGTCTGAACAAACCTGGGATACATGAAGAAACTGTTCTTGTTGTTCAGGTTTGAGACAAGATCATTGAAGATCATCAGAGAAAAATTATATTTTCTAGCAGTAGATAAACAAACCAGAGCATAGGCAATGGGACTGCTAAATTGGCTCCAGCCAGTAGTTTTCTTTGAAATACAGTGCATTAGGGTATGAACAAAGAACCCCCATTGGGGTGAAAATTGAGCTTTGAAAAACTTGAAAATCCCCAATTGGCCTTCATACCCCATTCTGGTGAGGTTTGAAAACAAATCCTCATTTGGAATAGAAGTTATACCTGAAGCATCGTCTAGAAGTAGACAGATGCGAA
This sequence comes from Arctium lappa, assembly GCA_023525745.1. Classification (NCBI taxonomy): domain Eukaryota; kingdom Viridiplantae; phylum Streptophyta; class Magnoliopsida; order Asterales; family Asteraceae; genus Arctium; species Arctium lappa. Next base: position 51,931,355 of record CM042064.1, read on the forward strand.
TGGTCTCCTCAGTAACTGTCAAGGGTTTGTCACACACCCTTGTTTTGATGCACGACACTCCATTTTCAGTGCTAGTAGTGGCATTGGCCTAAAATTGCCTCTGATGCTCTATGTAGATGGTAGGAGACACGGTGAGAGCATGAGCAATGTGACTTGTCCTCAGAAAGTCGACTATCTGGTAAAACCCTTCAGCTTGTTTTGGCTTTTGGAGCATAGCTATCTCGTTGTGCTCATCAATAAACATCATTGAAGCCATCTGGAAGCAAGGATTCCTGATTATCGAGCACTGGATACTTGAGAAAAAAGGGTTAGAGCGCAAGTGAACAGTATGCAAAGAGTCGTTATGAAATTTTTAGGCGGGCAAAGGGTATTTATAGTATTCGGGACATAAGCAGTATTAACCTAGGGCAATATTAACTAACTAGCAGTATTAACTGAGAGCAGTATTAACTAACTAGAGTATTAACTGAGAGCAGTATTAACTAACTAGCAGTATTAACTAACTAGCAGTATTAACTGAGAGCAGTATTAACCACTAGCAGTATTAACTGTGCACTGGCAGTATTAACACTGCACTGGCAGTACTAAACCTGTACTGGCAGTATTAACCATACTTACACTTTTAAGCTTGTGATGAACTGAGTACAACTATACATTTCCTGAAAAAGAAGATTAGTAACACCAAGCATAAACTATATACAGGTATTGAACCACTTTTTAAGTAGGAGCTTATTCAGAGTTGATCATTCCCACACTTGTTACCAAGAAAGTGAATCTACCCACATCAAAGGCTTTGGTGAATAGATCAGCAAACTGGTTATCAGTATGAACTTTTACAACTTGAATAAGTTTCTTTTCATTGCAGTCTCTTATAAAGTGATACCTGATCTCAATGTGCTTTGTCTTTGAGTGCTTGACAGGATTATTAACAATGCTGATAGCACTGCTATTATCAATAAAGATTGGAGTGTGTAGAAAGGTTACCCCATAGTCCAGCATTTGATTCTGAATCCATAAGACTTGAGAACAGCAACTTGCAGCTGCTATGTACTCTGCTTCTGTTGTAGATGTGGACACTGTGGTTTGTTTCTTGCACTGCCATGAAACTAGTCTTGCACCCAAAAACTGGAATCCTCCAGAAGTAGATTTTATGTCCAAGTTTGCTCCACCTATATCACTGTCTGAGTATGCAAGTAGGTCAAATGATGAGTCATGAGGATACCAAAGTCCCAATCTAGGTTGCCCTTTGAGATATCTAAATATCCTCTTAACAGCTTGATAGTGTGATTGCTTTGGCCTAACTTAAAATCTTGCACACACACAGACTGGAAACATTATATCTGGCCTAGAGGCTGTAAGATACATGAGAGAGCCAATCATGGATCTATAATGATGAACATCCATATCCTCCCCCTCAAGATCTGCTGTTATCTGCTTGTGTGTCTCCATAGGTGTGCTGGAAGGCTTTGAGTCTGAGAAACCAAACTTGGTTAGAATGTCCTGCACATACTTGGACTGACAGATAAATATACCATCTGACTTCTGTTGGACTTGGAGTCCAAGGAAGAAAGTAAGTTCCCCCATGGAACTCATTTTGAACCTCTGATGCATTAGTTCCTCAAACTCCTTGAACATACTGTCTCTTGTGGATCCAAAGATGATATCATCTACATAGATTTGGACCAACAAGATGTCCTTCTTCTTTCTCTTGATGAATAGAGTCTTATCAATGACTCCTCTTTCAAAGCCATTTTTCAAAAGATAGGATGACAGAGTGTCATACCATGCTCTTGGTGCTTGATGCAGTCCATAAAGTGATTTCTTCAGTTTGTATACTCTGTCTGGATAGCTTGGGTTCTCAAACTCTGGTGGTTGACAGACATATACTTCTTCTTCAATTGAGCGATGGAGAAATGCACTTTTTACATCCATTTGGTAGACTTTGAATTTCATGTAAGAAGCATAGGCTAGGAACAATCTGATTGCTTCTATCCTAGCCACTGGTGCAAAAACTTCTTCATAATCAATTCCTTCTTCTTGTGTATACCCTTGTGCCACCAACCTTGCTTTGTTCTTTATTACTATCCCTCTTTCATCTCTCTTATTCCTGAAGACCCATTTTGTGCCTATTGCTCTTTGACCTTTAGGAAGGTCTACCAGATCCCAAACATCTTGCAGCTTGAATTGTAGCAGCTCTTCTTGCATGGCTTCTATCCAGCTGGAATCTTTCATAGCATCATAAGCCTTCTTAGGCTCAAGTTGGGATAGAAAGCAAGAAAGCACTGTATGCTGTTGGTCTTGCATATCTTGTAGCCTGCTTCGATTTCTAGTCATCATAAGAGAAGAGATATCTCCTATTACCAGCTGAGGAGGATGATTCTTTTGTATTCTTGTTTGATGATAGGTTCTTCATTGAGTCCCTCCTCTAGATTGGAGTCATTCAACTCAACTGAGGTGATTTCAGCAGCTACTTCTGGTTCATTGTTTTCTTGACTCTCCTCATCTCTTCTTTCTACTTCACTCTGATTTGGTTCAGTAGATGGCTCATTTTCACAGAATTCAACAGGTTCTTCTATAGGCATAGGAAAGATCACAAATTGAGATATACTATCTTGAACTTGTGTAGTCCCTGATCCTCCATTTCCTGAACCTGTATAATCATTACTACTGAAACCAAAAGAGTTAGTTAGTGAATCAATGTCAAAAAGCCACTGAGGACCAGACCCAATAGGATTTGGTGTGTTCTCGTTGCATTTGACATTGTCACTTTCTTCAATTATTCTAGAAGAAGAGTTAAAAACTCTGTAGGCTTTACTCTGAGATGAGTAACCAACAAGAAATCCATCATCTGCCTTGCTATCAAACTTTCCTAAGTGAGATTTGGTATTGAGAATTGTACAAGGACACCCAAAAAGTTTGAAAAATCCAATAAAGGGTTTTCTTTTATTTAGAAGTTCATAAGGTGTCTTGTTTTTAGGCTTGACTACTAGTACTCTGTTTTGGACATAGCAAGCAGTATTAACTGCTTCTGCCCAAAAAGTAATTGGCAGTTTTGAATCTGCTAACAGAGATCTAGCAGCCTCAATTAGTGTCCTATTCCTTCTCTCAACAACTCCATTTTGTTGTGGAGTCCTAGGAGCACTATATTGTCTCTCAATGCCTTTTTCTTCACAAAAGGTGTTTAGATCAAGATTTTTAAATTCAGTTCCATTGTCTGATCTAATGACTTTTACTTTTTGATTTGTTTGGTTTTCAATTCTTAGGATAAAGGATTTGATCAGTCCACTTGTGACAGGCCCTTTTGTTTACCTTAGGGTGAGACAGATAATACCAAAAAGCAAGTATACAAATTGGTACTATGTCGCCTTACAAGTAATAAAATGGTAAAGATACCAGATATCGTCCCACAGAGATTGGATTAAAAAGTGTGTTAAAAGTATAATGAAAGATGAGATTTCAGATGACGAATTTGAAGCAATATTTTGAAAGGTTGGTTAACACAGATTTAACTAAACAAGAATAAACGAGAAGCAAGGGTGTAAGACTTTTGATGGTATATGGATCCAAATTCCAGTGGGTCAATGCTACAGCACTTGTCATAGCATGATGCTATTTGAGTGCTGCAGCATGCTTCTGACTCTAACTAGTTTCATTATCGATTTTAAGACACGTTCCTCTCGGACTCTCGCCATCCCATTATTCCAGTAGCTATGAATCATCTCATATCTGAGCAAAATTCCAGATAAGGGAATGATGGGAATGGAGTTCTCAAAATATACGGCAAAACAAATTCTCTTTGTTAAAAGTTACTCTTTCGACATAACCCCCGTACCTCCCAAGTTGATGTATTCCAAATAGCTTATCTCTAAGTCTATTCCATTTTAACCCTTTGAAAAAGTGACAACTTATCAAGAATGAATCATTTTATATGACACAAGTAACAACTCTCGTTGCAAGTAACTCTTTCGATATTACCTCTCATGTCATTAAATTGACGTGCTATTCAATGGCCTATCTCTAGGTCCATGACACTATTACACTATCAAAATAATCATTTTGTCAAAGAGTTTTGTTATCTTGATAAAACTTGAGTTGGAATAATAAAATTTCGTTAAAGTCACAAAAACCCACTTTCTTTTTAGATCCACATAACCACCCTTTGCCTCACACCCAAGCTAGATGATTAGCTACTCATTACAATAAAGAAATAAAAACTACTACTAAGAATTACAACGCTAAACATAATGGAAATTGCTCTTGAAATGTAAATGACTTGAAAGTATATAAATATATATATATTTGTAACTAAAAATGTAAAGACGAGAATGTAAATTACAAGGAAATGGAAATGACAAGAAGGTAAACTTGAATATAACTATAATAAACTTTAACTACTAAAATCTAGAATAAAAGAGAAAAGGAAAGGCTAGAGATGCAAGAGAAAGAAAAGAAAATACAACTAAATAAAAGGTGCAGATGTTGTTTCAATGTTGCAGCATGCATATTCAAACATGAAGGTTATACAAAGAAGATGAAGAACACAATGACCATGCATGATTTCTGGAAATTAAACGAACACGGGACTGGAATGGGACCAGTTCATGAATCAAACAGAAAATAGAAGGATTACAATAAACATAACAAGATTGAAAGCTTAACATAAAATATGAAGAGCAAGATGAAGAACATAAACACTTAATACTTGAAATTAACTAAAAAGTGATTCAAGAACAACCCCAAGCTACCGTCGATCAGATGCAAACTACTTGAGAGAACATAAACTAAAATGATAAGAGTTGATAGGAGAAGATGTAGGTGATATCCCCTTAAGAGCAACTAAGCACTCCTTTTATAACAAAAGGGAGTGGCAAACTTGCAATTTTAAGGGGAATCTAATTGTACTTACCTAGTCTACACCTAACTAGAAGTACCAAAGCTTGTCTCCATTTAACCAACATATTACAAACCATATTAACTAATGTTTAGAGGTTACAATCAGATTAGTTACATGCCAAAATTCAGCTTAGCCTTCTTTCTTCTCAATTTTTCCTCAAAAACAACCAGCTCCATGCTGTGGTGATGCTGCAGCATGCCCTGTTTCCAAATAGATTTTTAAAAGAGAACCAAGTTAGCCTATAATATTCATAGAACAAGCAAATCACACAATTTAAGCTCCAAGGCACAATAAATGGAAAATAAGATAGAAAATGACTCAAAGTGGGATTTGAAAATGAAAAATCCTATCTAAAAGGTTAAAAGAAAAGGGCTTAAGTACTCAAAATTCAGTACTTATCACCACCCCAAACTAAAAACTTTGCTTGTCCCCAAGCAATAAAAAGAACAAAAGAAAAGAACCAAATAGAAGATATTAAATGTGAAAGTTTTGCATTGGACTACATTAGGTGTATATCATGAATTTGAGCATGCCAAGTCTACATCATATAGCCTTTCATAAATCCAAAGTAACCAACAATCTCATCCTATGTGCTTTGACATGAACCATATGCTAGCCTTATATTCTTTTTGTTATGGACACACATCCTACATCACACCTCTTTCATGGCTTGAGTGTATGGGTTTCTCTCTTTTGGCTCTTTCTTTCCTTTCCATGCCTTTTCTCACACATGTACCAACATTTGAATTTTTTTTCAAATTTTTGTGCATTTTCTGTTGGATACATACACCAGCCCCTATGGGACTTTTGTGGTGTTGATCTACCACTTTTCATGGCTTTTCTTGTGCCATATTAGACGCCCCCACCCCAAACTAAGAATTCTGCAATGTCCTCATTGTAGGAGAGAAAGGTGTTTATATCTTTGACAATTGGGTGGCTATGGTGCAAGAAAAAGGATATATGCCATTGAGTGTGATATGTGTAGAATGTGGTCCAAAATGTGTCCCAAGTAACTATTAGGCTAGTTCTAGCATGCTTTGCTTCTAAAAATGAGATGTGCACTTATGAAATTATTATGGATATACAATTCAACAAATCATATCAAAACATGATCCAATGCAAACAAAATAAACCTATAAAAGGTAAAAGACTAATCCCAGACTAAAAACTAAAAATAAATAGACATGGAGCAAAAACAAGGTGTGATTTAAACCTGTCCTACTCAGGTTGAGTAGGCTGTGTGTGGCCAACAGGGTCTGCAAGTGAGACTGCTAAGAGGCTGGAGGCTGCAGCACCAATGTGAGCACTTTCTTCTGCTGCCAATTTGACCTTCAAATCTGCTATCTCTCTTTTCTGTCTTTTTATCATCCTTTTCAGCTTCTTTACTTCTGCACTCTCCTCCTCTTGATCCTTTCTCATTCTGCTATCAACCATCGACTGCACCTCCACCTTGAGATCTTCTAGCCTTTCTATGAACTCATTCCTTTGTTGAAGGACTGTGTCCATAAGATTGCTATTTTGAGCCAAGACTTCTTGCATCATTCCCACCATCTCATTGGCCCCAACACCCTTTTCTTTCCTGTCCCTCAGCCTCTGGACTGCCTTCATGTCCATCTGGAACCTTTCTCTTTGCTCCTTTACCACCAAATCATCAATATACCTTGGCACACCCATCTCAGTTAGCAGTTTGGTTAACATCCCAGGGAAGTAGAACTTTCCCCTGGATTTTGATCTGGTAGAGCACTCTCTTATGCTCCTCAAAATGATCCTTCCGAAGTTGATGGTTTTTCCTGTCACAAGACAATAGAGTAAAAGCATCCTTTCCACAGTAATGAAGGTATCATGAGAGGTTGGTGAGATGGTGTGCCTCACAAAATTGATCCACACATTAGAGTCAGCTGTGAGATTTGAGGCTCTGAAGGTCCTTAACATCAGATTTGCATGGCTTTCCCAATTAGTTTTAGGCTTTCCCAAAACTGCAACCACTTCAGCAAGGTCACTGGCAGTGGCCTTATGCACAAGTGCATAGTACTCTGTTTTCTTTGGTGGGTTGAGTTCTAGGAATTGATTGATTCTTTTGGCAGTGAGGTGGACAGTGGTTCCTCTAACATGGATTTTTGAGGCTGAGGTGACAGACATCTCACAATAAAATTCTCGAATAAGGGTGAGATTGTAGGAATCATACACATGGCACAACTTACTAAGACCTTGGGTGTCAACTACTTGCCTTATGAAATGGAATTCCCTCATACTGTGTTCATCTATTCCTTTCTCAGGGAATCCAATTTTTGTTTGAAATTTAGGCCACATCTTGGCTGCAGCCTTGGAGCTGAACCCATTGTGAGGTGAGGTAGGCCTTGGCAACAGAGTTACAACAGGTTCCTCTCTTTTCTTTTTTCCTCTCACAGACTGCTCATGCTGCAATGATGCTGCAGCATAGCAGTTGGTATCAGTGGGTTTTGTTCCAGATGGTTCCCCTTCAACTATCACTCTCTTGGTCCTTTCACTCTTTCTAGTCCCTTCCCTGATGGTTTTCCTGGCAAAGACCTTTCCCAATCTCTTTCTTTTCTTAGTTGGCTTGACTACCACTGGCTCTTCTTCCTCAGTGCACACAACTTCATTCAAAGGGAAATCCATAAATGGGTCCTCATGGTTTTCACCTATATCTCTATCCACATTCATATTTTCAATGATGGTTTCCTCACTTCTTCCTATCCCAATGCCATCAATAGGGTTCTCAATATTCTTTTCAACAGTAAATCCCTCAAATGGGTCAAGACTCTCAACAGTCATTCCTACTTCTTCAACAGTTGGTCTAGGCATTGGGTTAATGGTGACCATTTTGTCAGTAGAGTTCAATGGCCCAAATGAGCTATCGAACTCAAACTTTCTGAAATGATCAACATTCACCTTTGTTGAAGAGATAGGAATTCCAGACTCATCCTCCGAACATGAGGTGATCAGGCCATCGACCATAGATTTTTGAGCAGGGGAAGATACCTGAGATTCTGCAATGGTAATGAAGTTGGGATGGAGAATAACCGCAAATGGATTACTTTCTGGAATCTCCCCTGTTGTTGTCGCTCTGTCCGAAATTTCTTCTCTTTCGGCCATTAGAGAACCCTCGATGTCAGAAGCATTAGGGAATAGGGTATACGGAGTGATAATGTGGAGGAATGGTCGAGTTTGTGCAGGGCTGGAGTTGTCTTCCGAAACCGTTGAAGGTCGAGGGTTGCTCGCGTTCGGGCTTTGCTCGACAGCCCTGGTTCGTGGGCTTCGTCTTCTTCCTTCGCTATTAGGGTTTTGAGCCATGGCTTTCTTTATCTTTGCCATGATACAGGTTGAATCACTGAGAAAGGGGAAGATGATGGTGGTTCTTGAGAGTTGTTGGCTTGCGAGGGAAGAGACAGGGAGTGAGGAGAGTGGGAGTGAGAGTGAGAGAGGGAACGGTTAATCAAAAAGAGGGTTTTTGTTTTTGGAAGATGAAAAGACAAAAAGGTGATTTGATAGAGTCCTTATCTGATTAATTTGAAGGATGCAACCTGTAATATGGTTGTAACTTGGGTAAAGACCATTGGATTTTTAAGGAAAAGTACAAAAAGGTATCTTTTGGAGGTTTCCTCATTATTAGAGCTACAAATTAGACATAAAGTCTAAAAGTAGCTAAAAATATGATTTCACCTAGTGTACTTTCCTTAAACAAACCCACAAAATTTATCTGATATACTCCCCAAATTTCCAGCCGAAAACTCCCTTTTTCTTTGAAGACTCAGATTTCTGGTGCTGTAGCATTGGAATAGCATCCTCTTGTTTCCTCCTTTTTCCTATATTAAGGCTGCACACTAACAAACAAATTACACAAAACTAATAAAGAAAATTGCTAAACTAATTAAACAAAGATTATATACACAGAGTGTGGAACTTTTGAGATAGTTCCTATCTTTGATTGAAGCTTTTTAGCATAGAGTGACCATTTCCACAGAGCTATGCTATGGAGATGCTACAGCATCATGGTATAGCTTTACTCTCTGGCCATTGACTTTGAACACACTATTGTTCTCCGGATTGACTAAGTCTATAGCCCCATATGGATATACTTTGTGGATGAGAAATGGGCCTGACCATCTAGACTTAAGTTTACCTGGAAACAATTTCAGCCTAGAATTGAACAAAAGACATTTTTGGCCTGCTTTCAACTCTCTGTGCCTAATCCTATTGTCATGCCATTTTTTTGTTTTCTCTTTGTATAACTTGGCATTCTCATAGGACAAGTTCCTATGTTCTTCTAGCTCACAGAGTTGTAACTTTCTCTTGTTGCCAGCCTCATCTAAGTTCATGTTCAATTCCTTTATAGCCCAATATGCTTTATGTTCAAGTTCCAAAGGGAGATGACAGGCTTTTCCAAAGACTAGCTTGTATGGAGACATACCCAAAGGTGTTTTAAAAGCAGTTCTGTATGCCCATAAAGCATCATCTAGTTTGAAAGCCCAGTCTTTTCTGTTTGGTTTAACAACTTTTTCAAGAATCCCTTTTATTTCCCTGTTTGAGAGCTCAGCCAAACCATTGGTTTGTGGGTGATAAGCAGTGGCAACCCTGTGTTTCACATGATATTTTTCAAGAACTTTACTCAACAAATTGTTTATAAAGTGGGTACCCTCATCACTAATTAGTGCCCGGGGGGGTACCAAACCTTGTAAAAATCTGTTTTTGTAAAAACTTTACAACAGTTTTAGCATCATTAGAAACACATGCCATTGCTTCTACCCATTTTGAAACATAATCAACAGCTACTAAGATATATTGACAATTGTTTGAAGGAGGAAAAGGTCCCATAAAATCTATTCCCCAAACATCAAACAACTCAACTTCCAAGATCCCATTCAAAGGCATTTCATTTTTCTGAGAAATGGAACCACTTCTCTGGCATTCATTACATCTTTGAACAAAATTATGGGAATCTTTAAAGAGAGTTGGCCAATAAAATCCTGATTGAAGCACTTTAGCTGCTGTTCTTTGGCCTCCGAAATGTCCTCCATAAGCTGACTGATGGCAATGCTGTAGAATTGCTGCAACTTCAGTTTCTGGGATACACCTTCTCAACAATTGATCTGTACCAAGTTTAAACAGAAAAGGATCATCCCACAAGTAAAATTTACAATCATGGAGAAATTTCTTAAGCATGTGATGAGTATAATCAGAAGGTATGATGCCACAAGCCAAATAATTTGCTATATCAGCAAACCATGGAAGTTGTTCCTGCACCATAAGAATCTTTTCATTAGGGAAAGTCTCAGTAATGCTTCCACCTTCCCTACTTTCAACAAGTTTCTCTAACCTGGACAAATGATCAGCCACTTGGTTCTCAGTCCCCTTCCTATCAACAATCTCTAGCTCAAACTCTTGCAACAACAAAACCCATCTTATCAGCCTAGGTTTAGTATCTTTCTTTGATATCAAATATTTAATGGCAGCATGGTCGGTATGTACAATAACTTTTGCTCCCATCAAATATGATCTAAATTTTTCAAATGCAAACACCACAGCCAATAATTCTTTCTCAGTTGTTGTGTAATTAATTTGAGCTTCATTTAGGGTTTTGCTTGCATAGTGGATGGAACGAAAAAATTTCTCTTTTCTTTGGCCTAACACAGCACCAACAGCCCAGTCACTGGCATCACACATGATTTCAAAAGGTTTGTCCCTTTCAGGAGCCACAACCACTGGTGCAGTTACCAGAGCTTTCTTTAAGGTGAGGAATGCATTTCTACATTCATCATTAAAATCAAACTTTTGGTCATGCTGTAATAATAGACATAAAGGTTTTGAAATTTTTGAAAAGTCTTTTATAAACCGTTTATAAAATCCAGCATGGCCAAGAAAGCTCCTGATACCTTTGACAGTTGTTGGTTCAGGTAGTTTTTCAATTACTTCAAGCTTAGCTTTGTCTACCTCAACTCCTCTTTTAGAAATTAAATGACCAAGGACAATCCCTTCTGTTACCATGAAATGACATTTTTCCCAATTAAGGACCAGGTCAGTCTCCTCACACCTTTTAAGACTTTGTTTTAAATTATCCAAATACTGATCAAAAGATGAACCATAAACAGAAAAATCATCCATAAATATTTCAATGGATTTTTCAAGCATATCGGAAAATATGGACATCATGCATCTCTGAAAAGTGGCGGGAGCATTGCAAAGTCCAAAAGGCATCCTTCTGAAGGCAAAGGTGCCATAAGGACAAGTGAAGGTAGTCTTCTCCTGGTCTTCTGGTGCTATGGCTATCTGGTTGTATCCTGAGTATCCATCCAAGAAGCAGTAGTACTCTTTTCCAGCCAACCTGTCTAACATTTGATCAACAAAAGGTAAGGGAAAATGGTCCTTTTGAGTAGCCTTGTTCAGCCTACGGTAGTCCATGCAGATTCTCCATCCGGAGACTATTCTGGTAGGGATGAGTTCATTCTTGTCATTGGAAATGACAGTGATCCCTCCCTTCTTAGGTACACACTGGACTGGACTAACCCAAGAACTACTGGCTATTGGGAAAATAATTCCTGCATCTAACCATTTCAAAATTTCCTTTTTCACTACCTCTTTCATGACAGGGTTCAGTCTTCTTTGTGGCTCTATGGAAGTGAAGTTCTTGTCTTCTAAGATGATCCTATGTTGACAAATAGAGGGACTAATCCCTTTAAGGTCAGCAATAGTCCATCCTATGGCTTTTGTGTGCAACTTCAACATATCTACTAACTTCTTTTCTTGATGCAATTCTAGGGTGGCAGAAATAATGACTGGAAGTTTGTCTTCTCCTCCTAAAAAGGCATACTTCAAGTGATATGGGAGTTGTTTCAACTCCAGGTTAGGTGGTGAGATTATTGATGGAGTAAATGATTTTTGTTCATTACTTTCCAGCAGCTCAAATGCTGCAGCATCCAAAAAGACAGATTCTTTCTCCAAGGTCTTATCATTATCATCATCATCATATTCCTTGTCTAAGTCTCCCAAGGTCAGGTCTTCCTCATCCTCCTTTTCTATCCTACAAGCTTGTTTGACTCCCTCCTCATGACACAAGTCCTCAATGACACCCAGGCTTGAGCAGTCTTCTAGATCACTAGGGTATTTTAAAGAATTGAAGACATTGAATGTGACTTTTTGGTCTTGCAGTCTCATGGTCAACTCACCCTTCTGACATCTATCAAAGTTCTACCCGTAGCTAAGAAAGGTCTTCCCAAAAGTATGGGAATATCCTTGTCAGCCTCAAAGTCTAAAATGATAAAATCAGCCGGAAAAATGAACTTGTCAACCTGGACTAACACATCTTCAATCTTACCCTTGGGATATGAAATGGTCTTATCAGCTAGAATGAGTGTGACTGTGGTAGGTCTGGCCTCTCCTATGCCTAGGCTTTTGAAAATGGACAATGGCATAAGGTTGACACTAGCACCTAAATCACACAGTGCCTTCCCAACCTCTTTCCCACCTATAGAGCAAGGAATGGTGAAACTCCCTGGATCTTTTTGCTTAGGGGGAATCTTGTTGGTCAAGAGAGCACTGCAACCTTCTGTGAGGGCAACAGTCTCATATTCATTCAGTTTCTTTTTCTTGCTCAATATGTCTTTTAAAAACTTGGCATAACTGGGCATCTGCTCAATTGGTTCAACAAGAGGTATGTTGATATGCAATGCTTTGAAAACATCCAAAAATTTCTTGAATTGCAATTCCTCCTTCTCATTCCTTAACCTTTGGGGGTAAGGAATGTAAGGGGGAACTGGTTTGATCACTGCTTGGTTTGATTGTTTTGAGCAAGATGGCTCCAGTATGCTTTTGGTCTTGGTTTCATTAGGTGAAATCACAACTGTGGTCTTTGGATTAGTCAAAGATGGATTTGAACTTGTGATCTTAGGGTCTTGATTTTCTTCTTGAATTTCTGGTATTGGAATTACAGGAATCTCTGGATCAGGAATGGACTTGGGTGTTTTCTCAAAATCTGTTTTGGTTGTTGGTCCGGATTCCTTTTCTACAGATTCAGGTAATTCTTTACCACTCCTAAGTGTAACGGCTTTCACATGTTCTTTTCCAGGAGCCTTGGGTAATTCTGTGTTACTGGGCAAAGTGCCTGAGGCTCTGTTGTTCTGATTAAGTGCAATTTGACTGACTTGTGTTTCCAAACTCCGGAGAGCTGCTTGAGTCTGACTCATGAATCCTCTCATCATTGCTTCAAGAGAGAGATTTGAGTCATCATGTGGAGGTGCATGATGTTGATTTTGAAAAGATGGTTGAGTGTGTTGATTGTTTTGAAAACCTTGATTACGATTATTCTGATGATGATTATTTTGATGATTTCCCTTGTACTGGTTTTGAGAACTACTTGCTTGATTTTGAAAATTGGAGTTCCCTTGATTTTGAAAATTGGAGTTCCCTTGATGCTTTGGTGCTGGTGGATTCAAACATGGACTGTTCCAAGAGAAGTTTGGGTGCTGTTTCCAGCTTGCATTGTGTAATGGTTGGAGTGGGGAGCAGGTCTGTTTTGAACAAAATTTACAGATTCAGAATTATGTGGACAGTTTTCATAAGAATGCTCTCCACCACAACACACACATTGCACAAAAAGAACTGCTGAAGCAGGTGTAGGGACAGTCGGTTGTGCTCCTTGACCAGAAGTTAGATTTTTAAGCATGTTGGTCATGGAAGCAAGCTGAGCTGTCAATGCAGTGTATGTATCCACATCATGCATTCCAGCAGTTTTTCTTTGAGTTTGGGCCCTTGGATCAGCCCAGTGTCCATTGTTTGTTGAAATCTTTTCAAGAATCTCATACCCGGCATTGTAGGTATTAGAAGTAAAAGCCCCTCCTGAAGTCGCATCGAGCATTTGTTTTGCATTGGGAACTAACCCATTGTAAAATGTCTCGAGTTGAATACAGTAGGGAATGCCATGATGAGGGCATTTTCTCAATAATTCTTTAAATCTTTCCCACACATCCGGAATAGCTTCATCATCCATTTGTTTAAACATGCAAATCTCATTTCTGGATTTAGCATTCCGGGTAGGTGGAAAATATTTTCGCAAAATTTTTTCAGCCATATCACTCCATGATGGTACTGAACCTGGTGCTAATGAATTGAACCAAACTTTTGCCCGATCCCTTAAAGAAAATGGGAATAGAGTGAGCCTTAAGGCGTCAGCAAATACTCCAGGGATTAGAAAAACATCGGTGATTTCCATAAAAGATTTTAAATGTGAATGTGGATCTTCCGATGGCATTCCAGCAAATTGACCATTGGCTTGCAACATGTGAAACATGATGGGTTTTAGTTCAAAATGTAAAGTTTCTAATTGTGGCCTAATAATTCCAGAATTCAATTGCTCAAAATTAGGAATTGCATAGTCCATAATTCTTCCATCTTTTGCGTTTGCAAGATCAATGATGTTTTGTGGTTCAACATTACCAACAGATCCGGCCTCATCTTCCTCATCATTATGATTTTGGTGATTTTGAAACTGATGAGGTGGAGGATTTCCAAAAATTGGTGCATTATTTGCAAAAATTGGCGGCGGCCTGATTTGATTCACTAAAGGTGGTCTCATTTGATTTTCCAAAGGTGGCGGTTGATTTTCCAAAAGTGGTGGTCTAAGATGCATGTTTTCAAAGCCTGGGGGAGGTCCTTCCATATTGAGAGGATTTATGTTTTGAAAAATTCTTTGAATTCTCCTTCTTTGACGGAAGGTTCTCTCAATATCTGGATCTAACTCAAAAATTTCCCCGCGTTGTATTCTTGGCATGCACCACTTTTAAAAATCTTTTGAAATTCCCAAAGGTGGTAGAAAAACCAAATCTTTTAAAATACTTTACAAACACTTTTGACTTGCCAATCCTCGGCAACGGCGCCAAAAACTTGACAGGCCCTTTTGTTTACCTTAGGGTGAGACAGATAATACCAAAAAGCAAGTATACAAATTGGTACTATGTCGCCTTACAAGTTATAAAATGGTAAAGATACCAGATATCGTCCCATAGAGATTGGATTAAAAAGTGTGTTAAAAGTATAATGAAAGATGAGATTTCAGATGACGAATTTGAAGCAATATTTTGAAAGGTTGGTTAACACAGATTTAACTAAACAAGAATAAACGAGAAACAAGGGTGTAAGACTTTTGATGGTATATGGATCCAAATTCCAGTGGGTCAATGCTACAGCACTTGTCATAGCATGATGCTATTTGAGTGCTGCAGCATGCTTCTGACTCTAACTAGTTTCATTATCGATTTTAAGACACGTTTCTCTCGGACTCTCACCATCCCATTATTCCAGTAGCTATGAATCATCTCATCTCTGAGCAAAGTTCCAGATAAGGGAATGATGGGAATGGAGTTCTCAAAATATACGGCAAAACAAATTCTCTTTGTTAAAAGTTACTCTTTCGACATAACCCCCGTACCTCCCAAGTTGATGTATTCCAAATAGCTTATCTCTAAGTCTATTCCATTATAACCCTTTGAAAAAGTGACAACTTATCAAGAATGAATCATTTTATATGACACAAGTAACAACTCTCGTTGCAAGTAACTCTTTCGATATTACCTCTCATGTCATTAAATTGACGTGCTATTCAATGGCCTATCTCTAGGTCCATGACACTATTACACTATCAAAATAATCATTTTGTCAAAGAGTTTTGTTATCTTGATAAAACTTGAGTTGGAATAATAAAATTTCGTTAAAGTCACAAAAACCCACTTTCTTTTTAGATCCACATAACCACCCTTTGCCTCACACCCAAGCTAGATGATTAGCTACTCATTACAATAAAGAAATAAAAACTACTACTAAGAATTACAACGCTAAACATAATGGAAATTGCTCTTGAAATGTAAATGACTTGAAAGTATATAAATATATATATATTTGTAACTAAAAATGTAAAGACGAGAATGTAAATTACAAGGAAATGGAAATGACAAGAAGGTAAACTTGAATATAACTATAATAAACTTTAACTACTAAAATCTAGAATAAAAGAGAAAAGGAAAGGCTAGAGATGCAAGAGAAAGAAAAGAAAATACAACTAAATAAAAGGTGCAGATGCTGTTTCAATGTTGCAGCATGCATATTCAAACATGAAGGTTATACAAAGAAGATGAAGAACACAATGACCATGCATGATTTCTGGAAATTAAACGAACACGGGACTGGAATGGGACCAGTTCGTGAATCAAACAGAAAATAGAAGGATTACAATAAACATAACAAGATTGAAAGCTTAACATAAAATATGAAGAGCAAGATGAAGAACATAAACACTTAATACTTGAAATTAACTAAAAAGTGATTCAAGAACAACCCCAAGCTACCGTCGATCAGATGCAAACTACTTGAGAGAACATAAACTAAAATGATAAGAGTTGATAGGAGAAGATGTAGGTGATATCCCCTTAAGAGCAACTAAGCACTCCTTTTATAACAAAAGGGAGTGGCAAACTTGCAATTTTAAGGGGAATCTAATTGTACTTACCTAGTCTACACCTAACTAGAAGTACCAAAGCTTGTCTCCATTTAACCAACATATTACAAACCATATTAACTAATGTTTAGAGGTTACAATCAGATTAGTTACATGCCAAAATTCAGCTTAGCCTTCTTTCTTCTCAATTTTTCCTCAAAAACAACCAGCTCCATGCTGTGGTGATGCTGCAGCATGCCCTGTTTCCAAATAGATTTTTAAAAGATAACCAAGTTAGCCTACAATATTCATAGAACAAGCAAATCACACAATTTAAGCTCCAAGGCACAATAAATGGAAAATAAGATAGAAAATGACTCAAAGTGGGATTTGAAAATGAAAAATCCTATCTAAAAGGTTAAAAGAAAAGGGCTTAAGTACTCAAAATTGAGTACTTATCAACTTGTCTCATCCTTAGTCCTTAGAAAATATACCCGAGTGAATCTAGAGTAATCATCAACAATAACTAGGCAATATGATTTCTTCCCTATGCTCATCACATTTGTAGGGCCAAACAGATCCATATGTAATAACTGGAGACAAGAAGAAATTGTACTTAACTCCTTGGACTTATGAGAATTTTTGTGCTGTTTGCCTTTAAGACAAGCAACACAATGATCATCACATGAGAATACTTTTGATGGTAAACCTCTTACAAGGTTGTTTTTAACAAATTTGTTCATTGTCTTGAAATTCATGTGACACATCCTTCTGTGCCAAAGAGAGGATTCATCCACAGAAGCTTTTGAAACAAGACAGTTCAGGGATATGAATCACTTGAAACATTGTCCATATCTAGACAATAAACATTGTCCTTTCTTGGAGTTCTAAGTAGTATCATGCTTTCATCAACTACCTTGAATCCTGGAGCAAGGATCATACATTCTGTATTGGTAAATAATATACTATGTTGTTTGTCACAAACCTGTGATACACTTAACAGGTTGTACTTTAACTGATCAACGTAGTAGACATCCTCAAATGTCATCTTACCTTTTGTAACATTACCTTTTCCACTTATTTTTCCACCTGCAAGATTATCTCCAAATGCAACATGTCCTCCATTGATATGCTTGAAATCCTGAAGGCATGACATGTTGCCTGTCATGTGCCTAGAGCAACCACTATCAACATGCCAGATGCTCTTCCCCTTGAGCTGTTGGTTGCCCTGCACATAAGATAAATCAGTTAGTATTGATTAGGAACCCAAGCCAATCCACCTCCCTCATTGGTAACAATGTTGTTTTCTAAGGGTATCTCTTTACTCATAGCATTGTTCCTATTCTCACAGGCTTCTTTCTCAGTCATATCCTCAATAACCACCTCATTCAAAGGATCTATCTTAAAGGCTTTCTCAGACAAGTCCTTTTTCTCCTTGGTCTCTAACAAGTCTAATGTAGGAGGAATGTAGGTGTTGTTGTAAGGAGGGGGTGTATTGTTGTATCCAAGTCCAGGCTTCATCTTATCATGAATCTGTGCCTTTAGAAGAGAATCCATTGCTTTTGAAGCATAAGAAAACTTTTCTATATCAATCTTAACCTTAGCTAGTTCTTCTTTCAACTTATCATTCTCTTCTTTGGACTTAGACAGTTTGGTCTCTAACTCATTCTTTTCCCACTTCCAGTAGTTTGTGTCATAAGAGTGTTGAAGTTCATTGGCTTGGAAGCCTTTGATTTGATCTTCAAACCTCTCAACTATCAACACATAATCTCTTCTGTCCTTTTCTAATCTTTTGAGGTCATCACACATGTTTTGGTTGTGATCCCTGTACCTTTAGACAGTGTCTATGCAAGATTGAGTACAAAGATTAGAAATTACCTCAGTGGGGGGATCAGACATCTCTGCCATAAGAGCTTGATTCTGAATGGCTTCCTCAGCTTGGTCACTCCAGTCAAACCCCATTCCTTGTTGAGAAACAAGGGCTTGAGTAGAGTTCTTGTTTTGATTGTAGCCTCCATTCTGAGCTTGTTGGTGGTTGTTGTTTTGCACACCACTTCTGCACTCTCTAGCAAAGTGTCCCTTCATGCGGCACTTATAGCATTCCACCTTTGTCTTGTCAAAACCAGCTCCATCTTCTCTTCTTTGAGAGAAGTTGTTCCTCCCTGTTCTTTTAATAAACTTCTTCACCCTCATAGATAACATGGCCATCTGCCATTTAATGTCCATCTCCTCCAGATCATCAGGGTGAAGTTGTTCCAGATCATCATTAATCAAGGAGTTGTTGCTGTGACTGGACAAAAAGGCTTCAAAGACAGTTTCAGTACCTTTTTCTGAATTCACTCCACTGGCAGCACTAACTGTTTCAGGGTTGGCAGTAGTATCAGTAGATGCTGATAGAAGTGCAACATTGTGAATATACCCAGTGGGCTTCTTCTTGGCTTTTACCTCAGTTTCAAAAACTCTTAGATCATTATACAGATCATCAAGTTCCTTCTCTTCCAGATTGTCACTCTGTCTATATGAGACAGTGTACATAGTCCATTCATCCCCAAGAGATCTGAGGAACTTCCTGTTGATATCATCTTGCTCCATCTTCACTCCAATAGTAGCCAGTTCACCAATAAGCTTGTTGAACCTGTCAAAAGTTTGAGTCATAGACTCATTCTTTGAAGAAGTGAAGTTCTCATACTGTTGCTTCAGAACATCCCTTTGATTTCTTTTGATGCTCTTAGTTCCAGCAAATCTTTTCTCTAGAGCATTCCAGAGAATCTGAGCATCAGTGCAGTTGCAAAATTGATGCTGATATTCATTGGGGATGGCCAAGAGTAGAGTGCTCAAGACCTTCATCTCTGTCTGCCTGATATTCCTCTCACCATCTGTCTTTGGTGGAGGTCTTTTCCCATCTGGTCCAATCTTTCCTGCTTCAGAAGGGCCATTCTCAATGATGTCCCACATTGAGTAGTCAGTGAGAAAAATGTATTGTCTGATTCTGATCTTCCACATGTCAAACTTACTGGGTTTGAGCATTGGGACCTTAGAGACAAGTGTACTGTTTGATTCTGCAAAGTTTTCCATGATGAATGAGTGAATGTTTCTGAGAGAACAGGCTCTGATACCACTTGTCAGGATCGAATTCTCAACAAGAATTATGAATACTCAGAAACAATATCAAAGAAGTTGCGGAATAACACTTTGATATTTAATGAAACAGTAAACAAAACAGTAAATATGATGAACAAATTGTAAACTTGTATTGAATAATTGAAGTTACAAGATTACACACACAACCTCAATCTTGAAGAACAAACTCTTTCAAGACGAACTCTACTTCTCTAGAATTAGGAACTATGCCTTGAGGTTGATTCTCTCTCTATATCAAAAAACACAGAATGGATAATAATATTAAAACTATTCTATCAATTCTATACATATACTGAACAAAAGATAATTACTAAACATAAAAAGATCTTCAGAATAATCTTCATAATTATCTTCAGCTTTCCATGTTTATCTTCAGACGCAATCTCTTCAGCATTATCTTCACATTATCTCAGAAGCAGCATTAATCACCTTGGAAGCATTAACTACTAAGCAACACTAACCTCTAGCAGTACTAACTAGCTAAGCAGTACTAACTTTGTTCAAGCAGCACTAACTTTGACTAGCAGTATTAATTCTACTAGAAGTAGTAATACTTAGAAGTATTATCTTTGAAATTCTCTGGTAGTACTAATTCTGAACTAGCAGCATTAAAGACTTGGTCACATCTTTAGTTCCCAACACCCGTCTTCTTAGGTGAGGACCGAGGTTTTCCTCGGACGCATCTGAGATCTATCCCCGTAGAAGGGGGAGATCTCTTCCTAGATTTTTCTCTGCCTTGACGAGCAAGCTCCAGTTGTTCGGCTCGCTTAAGGGCAGACGACTTCGCAGCTGCGTCTTCTGAATGAAGAGAGCAAGTTAAAAAAGAAATGGCGTGCGATGTAAAGGTACAAAATACTGTCAAGCGACTTACCGGTTATCTCTTTTTCTCTCTCTTCCTCCCTCTCTTCTTCTTGATGAGAACCCTGGACGGACGTCGCTTCGGCTACGAAAACGACCTCGTCCTCCTCGTCGTTCGACCGAACAGCAAACGAACGATCGACGATACTCCTTTCCAAGATCCTCTGAATCTTGTTGAGAGAATCTCTGTTTGGCTTCACTTTAGTAAAGTCAATTGCTGCCAAACAAATAGAGACATTATTAGTATATATTAAAAACGCACGACAAAAACAGTTAGCCTACCCGATTCGTTCCATCCGGACGATAACCATTGGTTGTCTTCGTCGCTCACAGACGCCACTTGGAGGAAAACGTACTGACGTTTCCAACCACGGTCGTTCATTGCGGTATTATGCACCAATACATTATCTCCCTTCGATCGAGGGAATAAGTTGTACCGGTGATAATTATCCGGTCGAACGTTATAAGCAGTCAGGAGATCGTTCACATTGAACGAAACCTCCCAATCGGCCGTAAGACGCCCGATAACCTGGACAATCCGCCAGAATTGAGGCATTAATTATCTAGGAGTTAAATCGAATGCATCTAAAAACGCCTTGACCAAAGGACTAAACGGCCAAGTAAACCCTATTTTGAAGGGATACTCATATAGAACGCAATATCCCTTCGGGACTTCATCCGACCTTAAATCTTCCGGCGACACCAAATTAATTCCATCTGGAATCCTGGCTAAATTCTTGAAATAATCTATGTTTTCTTCTTCCCTATATATACTCACAGACTCGCTCGACATCTGGAAATCAGGAATATTTATAGTCGCACACCAATAACTAAGAATATCCCAAGCTTTCCTAGGCTTTTTAGCTATGGATTTCCTATGCATATAAACCGACACAGAAGGAGAACGAGAAATTGTACCTTAAATAGACTTCTAAACCTCGAATTTAGAATGGAAAGGATTCTGATTGCTCGGAAAGAGAAACTCGCCAGAGGTATAAGGTATTCAAGAAGGTAAGCGTAAAGAAGGAAAGGATTGAAGACAATCCTTATTTATATTGAAAATCGGAAACTGAATCGCTAGGAAATCGAATCGCCAATCGCCAATTGACACGTGTCGTCCATGTCAGGCGAACCACTTGAGTACATCCCTCGAATGCATGACACCTGTCCAAAATTAGCTGTCTAACCGTTTATTTTGCAGGAAATGACGTTATTGTCCAGCTAAAAACAAACCAATTCGGTTCTATTCGAACTACCCGCGTTTATTTTATAACCCGTGTCCTGATTTTAAATTTTAAATTTTGAATTTCAAAAAGTTGCCGCTTGAATTTTAAATTTGGGGGCAAACTGTTTGGGTAAAAATTCCAACAGTCTATCGTCGTACGACCAGCGATAACCGACGCCCTTCCTTTAAGGCGACTTCGATTAAATGAACAAATATCCGTCCGACAAAGTTAGTTGTACGACATGATTTCAGTTACTAACCTGTGACATACGTTATATCATGTTTAATGCAGGATTCAAGAAACATTCATGACCAAAGATTGTAACGGTTGCCATCATAAAAAACAACGGACGTAACGGACGCTATCATCAATATCAAACGGTTATTCTATTAAAGATACACATTCAAGATTTGTCAACGGAAAATTGGAGTATAAATATGAAGATGGAACCTCACATTCGGACATCTGATTCTCAGACTTTACAAGCTCACGAATTACGTTCTCAAGCTCGTTTAGTTTCTCTCGAAGTTCATAAAGCTTATTGTTGTTTGTCACGCGACGCACGACTGAAGTCTAAGTACACACGACGCACGACCGATTTTACTTTATTGTATTGTTTTACATTGCATTTTATTTGTAACACTTGTTAACAAGGACGACGTCCCTGATTGACGTCCATAGTGCACGACGACTAACACTCGTCCGCGGTTTTTACCCATTTTAGGGGTTTTCCGCGTCACCAATTCTCTCGTCTCATTTATTTTAATCTTATTATTGTCATACGATTATTAAAGTTATTTTCTTTGGTTGGATTAAGCTCCACATTTACCTTAAATTTCCCTTGGGAGATTTTTGGCATAAACAATCATTCATCTCAAAGCTCGTTGATCTTTTGGAGATTTACACAATATCCTCAAAACTAATCTTTTCAACAATTGCCCTTTCAATGTATCAAACCAAGTCACTCAAAACTAATCATCTTTTACATTTAAAGAAATTGTTAAATAACAACCTAATAATCTACGAGTAAAATTAAATAAAGAATGACTAATCTAAATAACTAGATCCCTAACACAAAAGTAGTATCTCAAATCCTTGTAAAATTTAAAGAAGCCTTAAATAAATTTAAGAATAAACAATGAACACTAGCTAAAAAATCAAATATTTTGACATTTTAAATATGATTTTATATATTCGTACGTGAAATTATTGTGAATAGAAATCCAATTAATCTTTTTTGGGTTTACATTGGTAAAATCTTGATGTTTAGACAATAGCAAAACATAAATTATTTTACACATTTTTTTAACTCCAGTGGTCAAAATACGAACTTTAATAAAGAAACGCTAGTAAAAAACTAAAATACGGTACTCAAGGGAGAAAGTTGCAACTTTTCATAAGTGTTTTTATATACCCAATATGAATTGGGTCATCTTCTTGATCCATCCCTGTAAAAGCAACCCACCTCCATAGATAAATTTTAAAGCTTTAATTTTTTTTTAATTTTTGTACAATTTTACTCTAGAAATTTTGTTCCTTACTCTTGCTAAACCATCCATAACAAATGGCATTGAAAAGAAGCTAGAAAGGAGGACTTGAAAGGTGCATGGGCCAAGTGAAAAACTATGTAAAAGTTCATTTGTTTACAAAATCAAACCTATTAAACATAAAAAAAAAAAAAAAAAAAATAGGGGGGCCATGGCCCCCCATAGCCCCAACTGTGATCCGTTCCTATTCAAAACAAATTTATAGTAATATAATATGTTAGTTAATACAAACAAGATAGTAAAGAAAAATTAAACAATACAATATGTTAATTCAAAGAATTTAAATTTAGAGTAAATTACATATTTGGTCCCTGTGGTTTATGCATTTTAACACTCTGGGTCCCTAAAATGAAATATCTATAGATTGTATCATCGTGGTTTGCATTTTATAACGTCTTGGGTCCGTAAAACTAACTCCGCTATTTTTTTTTGTTAAATAGGTTATTTACAAGGGTATTTTAGTCATTCTATTTTATTTTTTATTTTCAGTTAAAACCACATGGACCAAGAACATAATTTTCTCTCTTACTAGTTACCAATTAAATGGTGTCACATGTTTTTATTTATTTATGTAGTTTTCTCTAACCCCCCCCCCCAAAAAAAAAACCCACCACCACGTTCAGACCAAAATGGAAGTTTACTCTTTCTCTATCTTTTAGCCTTTTCTTTCTCCGGTCATCTTCTCCGGCCACTACCACATCTCCGGCCACCGTACACTATATCACACACCAAACATAACCAAACACAACAAATCAACCCAAATTGTAATAACTCTAGTTTAAAAAAAAGAGAAAAAAAATATTTGTGGCATGCATTTGAAAGGCCTCAAACGGCCGGATTGTGAAAGGTCGTCATCAATCGGCCATTTATGTTGCGTCCATTGATATGCTTCGAAACCGACGGTAGGTTAATATAAAAGGGACGATGCATGAAAGGTAACCATATGTAAAAACCGATTGAGAAGGAGAGTAATAGAAGCCAAGAAAGAAGACAAAGGTTCGCTACGAACATGACTACTTCAACGTCAATTGGGAGACGCTAGCCATTGTGAAGATTGGTTTGGGCTACAACGAGTACTGTAAGTTATACGTGACTTTTTATAAATGGTTGCATGTTTTATTAAAAAGCTTATTGATATTTTTAAATATCGTTATGCATGAAATGTGAAATATTTCCCTGATATATGTTTTGAAATCTGTGTGGCAACGGGGGTGTATTACGGTGTAGACCGTAAGGCGAGCATGCTGTGTGAGCTTGTCTAAGCCGTAAGTGCAAACATGTTGTGTGAGTTCGCCAAGTAAAACTGTGTGAATAAAATACCTCCCAATGCCGTTAGCTTTGTGATTTAAATTATTTTACCGCATGCATGATAAATTATGATGCTTTGTGAAATTAATTATTGATATTATTCATGCATGAAAACCATGTATTCACTAGGCCTTAGGCTCACCCAAACTCTTTTAAAATTGTTGCAACCCAGACATTTATTAGACTGGAAAGAAAAGTGGAATGAAGAGAAGATCGAAGGACCGATATTTGAAGAAGATATGTGCAGATCAAGGCACTTATACATAGAGAAAAAGTATGTTAGTCAAAAATGTAAAGTTAGAGATTTTATTTCCGCTGCAATGTAAGTGATGATCTTGGGATACTATTTTCAATATATTGAGGTATTCAAAAATTTTGGGATGTTACAAGTGGTATCAGAGCAAAGTTTAAGCGAACTAGGTTGTTAATACTGATTTTGTAGTAATCATTGTAATTATTTTCCTAGTCTATACTGTGTTTAGAGTGCTTATCTGTGTTGTTAAGGCTAGGGGTATTTAATTCCCTTAGGTGATTTGTTTTTGTAACTTTGCTCTCACTTTGAATAGAACGTACACATTTGGAGCTCTCTACTTTCTCTCTCTACTTTCTCTCTCTAGAGATTTAGTGATTCTTGGAATTTCAATTGGTATCAGAGCATTCTGAATCTTGAGAGGACTGAGAGATTGTGTTTTAGATTATGAATTTGTGGATTGAAGCAGAAAATTTGATCGATTTTCTTGATTTTTTCAAGAAAATCTCGTTTTTTGCTTTTTCATCAAATTTGGATAGGTTTATGGACTATTTGTGTTGATTTTGGATTCATTAGATTCGTTTTTAGTAATCGATCATATTTTCTTCATATACTTTTTCATGAAATTCAGTATTTGATCTTCGATTTTGTGATTTTGTGATTTTCTGGAAAAACTCGTGTTGGATATTGTTTCATCATCAAATTTGAGATATTGTAGTTTTTAATCGAATTTGTTGGTTGAAAAGTGTAAGAAAGTTGTTTTCGTTCATCGTTGTGTGAATTACTTGCATTAATTGATCTTGCGAATATTTCTTGATTTACTTCGGTTTGCGCAAGTTCTTGTTGGTTTGCGCAAGTTCTTATTGGTTTGCGCAAGTTCATACTACTTTGCGCAAGCTCATATTGTGATCTAATCTGTGTTAGTGTTTCAGGTTTGCGCATTGGTCTACTCACGCAAAGCATAGTTTGCGTATCCAGTGATTTCCGAAAAGCTGCTTTTCGTATTTCTCAGTTCAAGAAAAGTCTAGTTCGCGTTCCAAGCTTATTACGCAAAGTATCGTGTGCGTATCCTTCTTCTTGAGAGAACTTCTGTTTGCGTATCAAGTGTCTTACGCAAAGTTCATTTTGCGCATCTCTTGGCTTACACAAAGCTCAGTTTGCGCAACCTTCTTGTCCCGAAAAGTTCAGTTCTCGCATCACTCAAGTTACGCAAAGTTCTGTTCGCGTATCATTTGGCTTACGCAAAGTTCAATTTGCGGATCTCACTACTTACGCAAACCATCTGTTTGCGTGTGTTCCAGACTTGGATTTTTTTTTCTGAACTTCTGGTTTTCTCAAAATGTCTTTGCAAGCTCAAGTATACAAGAATGACCTGATGATGTCATTGGGGTCTGACACTCGACCTCCCGTACTGATCAACGAAAATAAATTTGAACAGTGGCAGGACCGATTCATTAACTTCATAGAAAGACAACCGAATGGGGATAACATGATGAAATCTCTGACTGAGGGTCCTATGGAGAGGCTGATGAAAGTTATACCAGTTACTGCAACTACTCTGGCCACAACTGTTGAGAAAGCTTTAAGGGAGTATGATGCTGATGAACTGTTAAGATATCAAGCTGACAACCAGGCCAAATCAAATCTGATTCTTGCACTACCCAATTCGATCTACAACAGAATTGACTGTTTCAAACAGAATCCTATGCTTATGTGGACTCAATTGGAAAATATCATGCTTGGTACAGCCGTGTCAACTCAACTGCGTCAGACAAGGTACATGAATAATTTTAAGGAATTCAAAGCGAAAGAGGGGGAAGTCTGAAGAGCGTATTTGATAGATTTTGGGCTGTCATCAATGATCTGTATAAGATCAAAGTTACAAAGACTGAACTGGAGGCTAACCTGAAGTTTCTGAATGCACTCCAACCTGAATGGAGCAAATCCTGTCATCGGATGAGAAATGATGTTAGGATTTCTACTATGCCCATTCAGGAATTGTATGAAATTCTTATGACTGATGAGACTATGGTGTTGGAAAAGAAGGCTAAGCTTGATAAGAAGAATAAGCCTAAGACTGTTGATCCAATTGCCCTCTTAGCTAGTCAATTAGCCGAACAAGCTTTGACAGAAGAAGCTTATGATGGTTCCACAGAAGATGATGGTGAAGCTTTGGAGAAAGCAATGATACTTCTCTCGCAACACTATCAGAAAAAGTTTCAGCGTAGAACTGGATCCAACAATCTCCGTTTCACTTCCGGCTCCAAGAAGGTTGAACCTGGTGCTCTATCAAAGACTTACGTACCAAAATATGAGCCTGCAAAAGTAGTAGAACCGAAAAAGGATGAAAAGAAGGTTATGAACTGCTACAACTGTGGAAAGCCCGGGCATCTAGCTAAGGAATGTAGAGTGAAGGTGGTAAAGGATTCTGCATTCTATAGAAAGAAGCTGGAATTGGCTGAGAAGAGAGAAAATGGAACTATACTGATGGCTGAGGAGGAGTACTGGTTGGATCATTCAAACAACGAAGCTGAGAACGAGGAGATAGCTGCAATGTGCTTCATAGGTGATGACAAGAGCGATGATGAAGAAGATGATACTTCCACTGATGATTCTGAGCTTAGTCAATTATGGTATCTGGATTTGGGGTGTTCTAAACACATGACGGGCAATAAATCTCTTCTTTCAAATTTTAAAGAAAAATGTTGCGGTCGTGTTAAGTTTGGAAACTGTGAGAGTGCTCCGATTCTTGGTTATGGTGATCTTGTTCAAGGTAATATAACAGTCAAGAGAGTTAGCTATGTCGAAGGTCTAAGCCACAACTTATTCAGCATTGGACAGTTCTGTGACAAAGATCTTGAAGTTAGTTTCAAATCTAAAAGAGTTGCTGTGAAGAATGACAGTGGCAGGGACTTATTGGTTGGAAAGAGAAGATCCAATTTATATACAATTTGTAACACCCTAAAAATCAGAGTAAATTAAAACCTGGAATTATGGCAACATGACACTTGAATTGATATAAACCTCCCATAAAGGGGATCAGTCCTTAAGACTTTACAAAACCTGTACAGATATAGAATTCATCAACAAACTAATCTAGACACATCTATCTAGATTACATAAGATGACAATCCATAATTCACCAAAAGAATGGGACTTAACAAATGCCCAGTTACAATACTAGTCATCCCAAAAGCCTCGAGACCAAACCCGTCTCTCAAAACCCTGGCAACCCACCGCTAAGGGAAACCTGCTATACATATCATTTGAGAAAAAGTGTTAGGCTTTATGCCTAGAGAGAACATACAATTTATAAATTTCAAGAGATATAAACTTTTGTATCAAAGGGAATCTTTTCAAATAAGCATTTCGAAGTTAGCTGTTGATAAGAATGAAATCCATTAAAATGAGACCATAAACCTTCTTTCCAGAACCTCACAATTTAATGCACAAGTAGTTCTTTTATAAACTTCCCAAAATATAAACATCAGTATGATAAGAAAATCTTTTCATAAAGTTTTAATTTATAAAAGATAACATTTCGCCACAACCGGGCCTTTTCGGTCCAAAATCATCATACGATGACAAAAGAACCATTTTACCAAGGATTATGGTGTAACACAAAGTAGACCACCAATCCGAGTTATGAGCTAAATACTAGAACCATGGCCACGAACGCTTCGGTCCGTACTACGATGTGAGGGAGGCCCCCAAGGAACCAGTCATACTCGTTCGTTAGACTACATTTGACCCATGGCTAGTAACCGGTCTCACATAACCGTACCAAGTGCCCCCGAAGATCAAATGTATCTAACTACAACAGAAGGGGCGTATCCTTCCCAGCCATAAGCCGAGTCGATACCTAGGGATCCACTAGTATAGTCATGACTTGTCACAATATTTCATGTGACCAACAAAGCTAGATAAATAGCTTTCAATACATTTATATTTCAAAATGCCGTTTTCCAGACCAACTGCTGGTAAAAAAGATAATCATAAAACCAGTTTATATACATTCTTTCAATAAGCCACAAACAAGGGCAAGTAAGACATCATTTTACTTTTAATAAGGCGGAACCAGTCATTTTAGTCAAAACTGATCGGGAACCCCGAAAATCACCAAAAACTTCATTTATATCAAAATGTAGAGAACATGAAATCATACCGTAGAAATACTTCGGATTTCGCAAATAAGAGTTTTGACATGTATAAAGTTTATAAGATGGTAGTAGGAATTCACCAGTAGGATTTAGAATAAAACCCGGAAAACCAGATATCGATCACGACGAAGAGGTGAAGCTTAAAACACCGACCTCTTGCTAGAAACACCGAAAACTAGCAACCAAAAGCTACCTCGAAGATCGAAAGAAGAAATGAAGAAAAGAAAGAGAGAGAGATATATGAAAATATCCCTCAATCTAGATATTTAAGCTAGCCTCGAAAAAGCAACCTGACAGTCGTGCGCCCTCAAAGAAGGAAATGCGCACGGCCCGTGCGCAAGCCCACTGCCTCGCCGCTGTTTCATACGCACGACCCGTGCGTTTTCTCTGAAGAAGGGTGCACGACCCGTGCGTCCTGCAGAACAGTGCAGAAACCTACTTTTCTTTATTCTTCTTCGCAAAAGACCAAACAAAATTCGGGGTGTTACAAATCTCCCAACCTTAGAACGATTTCGTCCTCGAAATCTACTCTTCTCAACGGAACACTGTTCGCAGAGAGGATTGCCCTTAACCTAAGAGCCAGAATCATTAACGTGATCTTAATAGCGACACCCGAAATAGCTACCCTTCTTGGGCACATTTCACTCCTAACCGAGCGAACACTCAACTCTCTAAAGTAACCTTTACTCACAAGGTTACGGTTGTCTCCCAACCTTAGGTGACAGTTACTACCTCCAGGAAATTAGCGACCTCAACTTTCCATCTACCAATTTCTTTCGAACTGCACGGTTCCGAACTCAAAGCTAACGGTCGACACTAATCTTCCCAAAACTCTCAGATTTCACTGATCCATTCCTAATATCGATAAAGATTTTCTTACAAGGCGCACCAATGCGTTTTTCCGGCAATCGGTTAACACAAATTCTGTTATCACTCAACTCCGATCCGACCCTAAATCAGGAAATAACCCTTATTCAAATTTCTTAATACTTCCATAAATACTTCGTCTACAACCACATTAAAAAGATTAACCTCTAAACATACCACCAATCTATACATTCGGACAATAAAGGACGGACGCTAATAAAACCCAGAACAGGAATTTGATGCACATGGTGAAAATAAAAAGGATTAGGCTTAACGCCTAGAGAGCTCAAGAGTTTTACATAAGTAAAAGCAATTAAATTGATGAACTTCTCTTTAAAACAGAACCTTTCGAATAATGTACTTTAAAACATGGAAAAAACTCCTTTTCAAAGTCATTCACTTTCAAAGACAGATACTTCATTTCAAATAATGTTTTATAAATTGACACAACTTGTATAACTCGAAGTATGAAATATTAGTAACACCATCCATATCGTACGTCCGAAAACATGGACACTAGGTCCAACACTCACACGACCAAAATACGAAAGAAAACTAAATACCAACACGCAGGAAAAACACATTTCATTCAAACCTTAATATGCGTGGGGAGAACCCAATATTAAAGTCATCATTTACCGTCAACCACATATAAACCAAAGTTGGTAAAAACATGACATTAGCGTTTAAAATACCCCGGGTCTACGACGGAGAGACTCGTACACAAAGAGAATAGAAGGACACGCAAGTAGGCCGCCCATACAACTTCCTCGCATGACCTCTAAACGTTTCCATCTTGGGTGGCGAGAACAAATGAATGGGGCCACCCGTGATGTTATTGGATTTCACCACGTATCCTGATCTTAGTTCCCATGCCATACCAGACATCACAACTTCAAACTGTTGTTGCCTCTAACCATACTCAGTCGAGTTCCACCTCAAGGGCTTACGGACACGGGTGTCTACCCAATCTAGACGAGTTCCAACTCAGTGGCTCGTGCCACCTATTGTCGACTCGCTAGAAAACCCGAGCGATCACTAAGTGTAACCCAAAACCTCAGGCCTTACTAAACAGACAGACTTACGTGCCAATGAAACCATTACAACACTGTCTAAACATTACATTACTCCAATTGAATGACCAAAGCACCCAAAAACATGTAACTCACCAAAAACACGAATAAACTTCATCATACTAAAATCTTTCATTACGGTTATAAATCCGGACAATGTCCACACGACTCATTTAGTCGAAACTCGAGCCAAAGGCCCAACACTTCACGTAAATTTCCAACGAAAGCCTCGTAAACCTTAAAACACATTTAACCGACATTTAACGTTTCCCCAAATAATGAAATGTCTTTAAACAATGTTTATGAAAACACACACCACAAGGACATGATTTCTCAAAACTCAACACGTATTGAGACCAAAGATTTTCCAAAGGTTTATGAATGCACATATACTAAGATGCATATGTCATGAAATAAACTTTGCTTGCACAAAATCATCAAAGATGCATAAATCATAATATAGATTTTACGTGTACAAAATCACCCAGAATACGTAAATCACGCTATTTACTTGCTGAAATATTCAAGCTCGACATGAGCAATTTATGATGTTAAAACAATCCAAATTACCGAATACGAAAACTTATCAAAATACTCACACCTTGAGAAATACCGAGTAAAACATACGCAACAATTTACACTATAAACGTGAAAATAGGTTCTTGCACTTCAATACATGCAACAATTGTTTGTACAACTCAAAAGGGAAAAATCACGATTTTATCTTTAAAATTCCCCTCTATAACCAAGAGACGTTGCAGCAAAAGAATTTTCAACTCACCCCATATGCAACAATTTATTCCCCAAAGGGCGGTAAGATAACGGGGATGCAAATAAAGTTTCAAATCGAGTTTAAAGCTTCCCGTTGCAAAGATAAATACATTTGACCAAAATAGAAACTATAACGACCAAAATACCGCTAATTCGCTAAAATGCCTTGCGGAAATTTTTAACAGTAAGAGTTAATGATGGAAATACGATCAGAACGAAAGTCCTGTTTTTTTAAAAATAACATAAATCGTTTATGCAATCATTCACACCAACGTCATACTTAAATCCAATGCACATAGTACACGACAGTTGACATTGGTTAACAAAACCCAGAAATTAACGCACACAATGATGCATATGCACATGTTCCTGAAATTATTTACGCGACACAAAAGTCGTAAGATGAGACACCATAATCCAACTGGATTTTCATAAAACTCATTAACGCTAAAATCAAGTGGTGTCCAAATTTCCATTTTTCAACACAAGGTAAGGCGACCATTTTGACAAGTAGCGAGTTTAATTTTGACCATTTTGATAAGACACGACACCCAAAGAACTCATAACTTGCACGCAATGAAATTAAACTCACGTATCTCTAAATATACGCATGCGACAAAAGAATCCGTAAAACAAAGCTCCATGAAATTCAACAAAACTCGTATAAACTAAAATCTCCAAGAAACTCCGACTCAAGGCATGGAAATAACTTTTCCTTTAAAACCATTGACATGCGTGGAAGAGATCCAATGTCAAGGTCAAAATTGCACAGCTACTTGCCCATTAACTCAAAAAGCGTTAAAACACAGATATTACGACATCCAAAAATAGCATTTAAACACAAGACGTAAATAAAGAGAGTTTTGATAACAATTTGTAATCAGGTGCAACAAAACCATTTTAAGCATGCTTATGCTCATAGTTTAAAATATGCTGAGTGCTAAATGTTTTTGCCAAAGCGTTACAAGGTAAATCACTTTATGTTTGGCAATCATGAAAAGCAATTTATGCAACCTTATTTTAAAAATAAATTTAATGCATGAATTCGGTCGGCACTCACATCTTAATACTACGCTTCCCAACATCCCGACGTACTATAATCAACCGGATGCCTCAAGCATCATAGGGCAACAATCCCATAAATTAACTTACAATTCTCCTCGAAATAGAATCGATCTAACAAGCTTATAGTTCTAATTCCACCAATGAACCTGACTCAAGATGATTAGCTAAATGCGTTCCTCTCACTTACTATCATCCCAAAGAGACATTACTATAAAAAACAATCATACTTTGGCTTACTCGCTTAGAAACTTTCGCACTACTCTAACGGTCAACATACCAAGGTAGAGCAGGTAAAAACACAAGCACGAGAAAGGGTATGGAAGAGTTTAACTGAAACACGCACGAAAGAAACGTACCACTACGTCTACCAATTGTCATAACATTAGCAAACCAATTACACTCACGTAAAATATCCTCGTAATCACATTAGCTAAGTGAGATTATGAACATATAACACATAAGGGTTCTTGTTACCATCATCACAACGCTTGATCAACATAACCTCCGTCGACTCTAAGACTAACCCATCTTAGAAGTTTTACCCAAATCTCATCAATCATTTCTTAACATACTTAGTCTAAGTCTAGACATCTTACATTCATGCCTAGTTCGCTTAAACTAGAGCTCTGATACCAACTTGTAACACCCTAAAAATCAGAGTAAATTAAAACCTGGAATTATGGCAACATGACACTTGAATTGATATAAACCTCCCATAAAGGGGATCAGTCCTTAAGACTTTACAAAACCTGTACATATATAGAATTCATCAACAAACTAATCTAGACACATCTATCTAGATTACATCAGATGACAATCCATAATTCACCAAAAGAATGGGACTTAACAAATGCCCAGTTACAATACTAGTCATCCCAAAAGCCTCGAGACCAAACCCGTCTCTCAAAACCCTGGCAACCCACCGCTAAGGAAACCTGCTATACATATCATTTGAAAAAAAGTGTTAGGCTTTAAGCCTAGTGAGAACATACAGTTTATAAATTTCAAGAGATATAAACTTTTGTATCAAAGGGAATCTTTTCAAATAAGCATTTCCAAGATAACTGTTGATAAGAATGAAATCCATTAAAATGAGACCATAAACTTTCTTTCCAGAACCTCACAATTTAATGCACAAGTAGTTCTTTTATAAACTTCCCGAAATATAAACATCAGTATCATAAGGAAATCTTTTCATAAAGTTTTAATTTATAAAAGATAACATTTTGCCACAACCGGGCCTTTTCGGTCCAAAACTCATCATACGATGACAAAAGAACCTTTTTACCAAGGATTATGGTGTAACACAAAGTAGACCACCAATCCGAGTTATGATCTAAATACTAGAACCATGGCCACGAACGCTTCGGTCCGTACTACGATGTGAGGGAGGCCCCCAAGGAACCATTCATACTCGTTCGTTAGACTACATTTGACCCATGGCTAGTAACCGGTCTCACATAACCGTACCAAGTGCCCCCGAAGATCAAATGTATCTAACTACAACAGAAGGGGCGTATCCTTCCCAGCCATAAGCCGACTCGATACCTAGGGATCCACTAGTGTAGTCATGACTTGTCACAATATTTCATGTGACCAACAAAGCTAGATAAATAGCTTTCAACACATTTATATTTCAAAATGCCGTTTTCCAAACCAACTGCTGGTAAGAAAGATAATCATAAAACCAGTTTATATACATTCTTTCAATAAGCCACAAACAAGGGCAAGTAAGACATCATTTTACTTTTAATAAGGCAGAACCAGTCATTTTAGTCAAAACTGATCGGGAACCCCGAAAATCACCAAAAACTTCATTTATATCAAAATGTAGAGAACATGAAATCATACCGTAGAAATACTTCGGATTTCGCAGATAAGAGTTTTGACATGTATAAAGTTTATAAGATGGTAGTAGGAATTCACCAGTAGGTTTTAGAATAAAACCCGGAAAACCAGATATCGATCACGACGAAGAGGTGAAGCTTAAAACACTGACCTCTTGCTAGAAACACCGAAAACTAGAAACCAAAAGCTACCTCGAAGATCGAAAGAAGAAATGAAGAAAAGAAAGGGAGAGAGACTGATATTGAGAGATATATGAAAATATCTCTCAATCTAGATATTTAACCTAGCCTCGAAAAAGCAACCTGACAGTCGTGCGCCCTCAAAGAAGGAAATGCGCACGGCCCGTGCGCAAGCCCATTGCCTCGCCGCTGTTTCATACGCACGACCCGTGCGTTTTCTCTGAAGGAGGGGCACGACCCGTGCGTCCTACAAAATAGTGCAGAAACCTCCTTTTCTCTATTATTCTTCGCAAAAGACCAAACAAAATTCGGGGTGTTACACAATTGATCTTTCCAAGGTTAAGATCCCATCAGACATCTGTTTGTTATCTAAACCCTCTGTTCATGAAAGTTGGATTTGGCATCGTCGACTAGCTCATCTCAACTTTAAGTATATGTATCGCCTGGTCAAGAATGATTCAGTGAGAGGTCTTCCAGTACTTCGTTTGCAGAAAGACCACCTCTGTCAGGATTGTGAGAAAGGAAAGATGATGAAAGCTCCTCACAAGCCAAAGCCTGAACCCTGCACTTCTGACATACTTGATTTGTTGCACGTTGATTTATGCGGACCGATAAAGACAAAGAGTATTGGTATGAAAAGGTATGTATTGGTGGTTGTTGATGATTACTCAAGATATACATGGGTGAAGTTTCTCAAATCCAAAGATGGAACTCCAGACATTCTCATCAACCTCATCAAAACAATTCAGACCAACAAGCAAAAGAAAGTCAAGGTTGTCAGATCAGACAATGGCATTGAATTCAAGAACAGTACTCTTCAAGATTTTTACGAGGATCAAGGAATTCAACAACAATTTTCTGCTGCTAGAACACCGCAACAGAATAGGGTTGTTGAACGTCGCAATAGAACGCTTGTTGAGGCTGCAAGATCTATGCTTGCTTATTCTGGTCTTCCTTTGTCTCATTGGGCTGAAGCTGTTTCAACTGCATGTCATACTCAGAAACGATCGATTCTACATCGCTGATTCAACAAAACACCATATGAGCTGATGAACGGTATCAAACCGAATGTCAAATATTTCAAGTCTTTTGGGTGTAAGTGTTATGTTCTGAATGACAGAGATAATCCGAACAAGTTTAGTCCGAAGGCAGAGGAGGGTATTTTTCTGGGTTATTCTTCTAACTCTGCAGCTTACGGAGTCTTTCTTATCTCAGCAAGAAAAGTGATAGAGAGTGTAAATGTCAAATTTGACGAAGCTGCTGATTTGGTTTCTAGTCAACCAGGCTCAGAACCCGTTCTTACAGAGAATTCAGCTTCTGAACAACATAGTTCAGAACCTTCGCCACAACCCACAAGGATTCTTCTACTTCCTTGCTTAATCTTTCTGATCTTGATTTTCTGTTTGAAAATTTTTATGATGATGTGCCTAGATCTAATTCTGAAAATGTCTCAAATGTTTTGGATCAGGAAATTGAGAGCACATCTATTCCCAATTCTGCTGCATCTATCTCTGACACTGATGTCTTAATGTTTGTGTATCATATTTTTGTCAAATCTGGTCTGTGCAATTTTCGAGGGGGAGAGAACATCTAACTGCCAATTTGAACAACAGTCTGTTTTGAGGGGAAGTGAAAATAGCTGATAAATTACTTCACGTGCTGATCAGAAATTCTTCAGGTAAGTATTTTCTGAAATTTCTATGCAAATGCTGATCTGATTTGATAAATTCTGTGCATTTGTGTAGGGGGAGTAAAAGAGCTTGACAGGTATGTGTCTGATTTTTTTAGAGTATTTTTTTAGTATTTTTTTTAGTTTAGTATATATAGGGTTAGATATGTTTCTTTCTATTTTTTTCGCTCCATCTTATATTTGAATGATCAACTGTTCATCATCTTCTTCTTCTCTCTCTCGCCAATTATTTCTTCTGATCTCAGTATTGTGCTTCGATTTTAGGTATGTGTTTCATTATTTGTTTGTATTGGTTTTGTAGTTTGTTTAGTATCTCTTTGATTCTTTTTTATTTTCATTTCATTATCGATTTCTTACTGTGCGATTTTCACTGTTCATTGTCTTCAACTTCAGTTCGAGTTGTTTCTGCTAAAATCGAGTCTTGGGTTTCGTTTAGAATAGTTTTTCGAACTCCAGGTATGTGTTTTTATATCTTTATTTGATCTTTGGTAGCTTTAATTTTGGTATTTTGTGTTTATCGGGTCTGAACTCACGAAAACTAGGGTTTTCGTATCAAGTATGGTGTCCCACAAAGCTCAGTTTGCGCAACCAACAGGACACGCAAAGTGTACTTTGCGTATCATACTTGACACGCAAACCTCGTTGTTTTTGTGTTGTTCGTTTAAGTTTAGTTTGCGTATCATTAAGGACACGGAAAGTCTACTTTGCGTAACCTGTTGGTCACGCAAAGTCTACTTTGCGTAACCTACGTGACCCGCAAACCTTATGTTCTTGTGTGTTTGTTTGTTTTAAGTTTAGTTTGCGTAACACTTAAGTCACTCAAAGTATACTTTGCGTAACCTTCGTGTTCCGCAAACCTTATGTTTTGTGTTGGAAAATTTTCCGGTATGGTTTTCGTACCAAGTTTATCACGCAAACCTTAGTTTACATTATGAACGTAATATGCAAACTTCAGTTTGCGTATCATGCCTGTTCCGCAAATTGTCCTTTGTGTATCACGTTCATTGCGCAAACTTCACTTTGCTTTTCTAACTAGTTGCGCAAACCAGACTTCGATTTTTTTTTGTTTTTTGTGTTTTCTTACTTTGTCTAATTTTTCGTCGTTTTTGTTTTTCAGGTCATTAAATGTCTTCAAAAACCCATACTGATCCCATGATCCAAGACGAGAATGTCATTCTCGATGATCCGTCTGATCAAGCTTCACACGAGACGCCGATGCCGTCTGTTCCTTCTGTCAGGGCAAATCTATCTGCATCTCGCCGAACGCCGAATGATGTTTTTCCAATCATGCTGTACATTCTGCCATACAAGCCGAACAATTACTTTGTGGATTTTGACAGAATCAAGATACATCCGGTGATTCGAGCGATTCTCAGAGGTTATCCTCTTGCACATACTCTTACTTCATGTGCTGAAGTTCCGGAAGTCTATATTCAGCAGGCTTGGCATACAATTACAAAGAATGAGCTTGCACGTCCGCACAGATTTGATCTTCAAATTGATCAATATGACTCTTTTCTTTCATACAAGCGTCTACGTCTCATTCTGGAGCTTCCTGAGCCCAACTCCAGACCAGGCAGAACTTCTTATGACAACTTTCCTTCTGATGAGGATGTTCTTGACAGAATTAGAAATCTTGGATATACTGGCCGATTGAACAGAGTTAGTGATTTTGACAAGTCACATCTTCCTCCAGTTTGGTATGCTCGCTTCTCAGTACTCATCAGGTGCCTTACGGCAAAACATTCTGGAATGGACAATGCTAGTCTTCTGTATCTACGATTGTTCCATGCAGTCATCTATGACTTGCATGTCGACTATACTTATATATTCTGGACTGAACTCTCGGAGAGGGTACAAGACAAACTTACAAACAAGATGCGCAAATTCATTCCATTTATCAGATTCTTGAAGCTGATTATTCGAAGTGTGCTCAGAAGCAATTCATCTATTCCACGCAGATTATCTTGGCCACAGGTTTCGGATACAGAAATGCTCTACATTAAAAAACAGAAGCAGTTTTTCAACTACTCCATGACCATTCCATATGCTTTAATTGCAAACTACGTTGATATGACCGATGATAGCGTCATTGAGTACTGCATGGAGAATGAGTTTGTGGAAGCTGCACAAGATGAGCCATCTCATGACACACAAGTTGCTGCTGTTCAAGCGGTTGAAGTTGAAAAAGCTGTTGCTGATAAAGAGATTGAAATTGAAATAGCTGTTGAGCAAGAAGCTGAAGTATCTGCAGAACAAGAAGCAGTTGCAACTCAACAAGTTGATGATGTTCTTGCTGATCTTGATCCTAAAGCTAGTACTGCTGCTGCTATTGACATTGACATTGACATTGAGGATGATGATGATGATAATGTTGATACTGCTGTTGGTTATGATGTTATTGCTGATGAAGATGAAAATAGAGATGCTGATGATGATATTCATGATGATATTCCTGGCAGTGAAGATGATGATAATGATGATCATGATGGTGACGATGCTGATCAACCACGTCTTCGGGTCTATGCAAGATAATCCAAGGAACCAGATGTTGGTATTTAAACATAAATTGTATCAGAAGATGAATTTGTTCCTGTTAATCCTTCAGTTGCTTGTATTCAAGTAGATGAATTGGATATAGCATTTGCTCAAGCCTCAGCTCCGATACAGAGTCAAGCTCCAGCAACTTCTCTTGTGGCTATTCAGTCTTCAACCGTTTAAGCTATAAAGCTTTCTTCTGTTCAAACTCGGGTTTCTTCTGATAAATTCTCTACTCTGAATGAGATTATTCAAAAGATGAATGAGCAGTTTGAAGAGCACAAGCAAGCGGAAATTTAGAAATTGCGTGCTTTCTTCAAGGGTAAAATGCCAGAAATTGATACATCTTCTATCCCTGAAGTAATTCCTTTCAGACACCCATCTGGGGTTGTTATTAGAGATCCGTCTTCTACTGTTCAAACATCTGCTCCTGCAATCATGTTTATTCCTCTACCTCCACCGTTCACGCAATCTGTTGGTGTGTCTTCTTCAATTCCTCCTGTATCAACTTCAAGTACTCAAGTATCCGATCTTCCGATATCCGAGTTATCAGATATGTTATACGCTCGACTTCTGTCTATGTCGTCGCCTGCTCAACAAGACAAAGACTTGCTTTATCTTTTACGGACTTTTCAACCCACTCCAACTCCGAATCCGATTCCAGCTTCTACGTCTACTTCTACTCTTGACAGAGTCTCTGCATTATACGAAGAATTCACTTCTTTTCGGACTGAAGCTCAGACGAATTTCTCAGAGATCAAGGAAGGCATTTCTCTATTGACTCAAGCTCTTACATCTCTTTCTGACCGCTTTGATCATCATGAACAACATTGCAGAACTGAAGCCGGTCCGTCTCTTAAACGTCGACATGACCAGGATGATCCCGATCCTCAAGGTCATGAGGGGGAGATGCATAAGAGACAGAGGATGGAGGGTTCGTCTGCTAGAGAGGATCAGTCACAAGAAGAGGCGGCTAGTACAAAAAAGAATGTGGACAATGTACAAGATTGCAGCGTTGATGATCTTGTGAATTAGTAACTACACTTAGTAGAATCTTCAGTTCCCAACAATGTGATGATTCAAAGTGTAGATTTATCTTCCATGGCAAATGTCTTGAATATTTCTGAACAAGATATTCAGAATGACATGTAGATTGTTGTTTACGAGGATCCAGACTCTGCTGTAAGAGCTCAAGAGATAGATGATTCGAAGATTGCTAATGATATGAGAAACTTCTTTGCAAACTTCATTGAGATAAACTCAGACGACGACGATGATGTCAGATACGAGAAGCTTTGTAAGGTGAAAGAAGAGGAATGTGATGACATCATCATCTTATCCGACGCTGAAGATGATTCTGTGTTTATGGATGCTAAGGATGAAGAGATTACAGATATGTTGTATAGAGATCTTCCTTCTCAAGAAGAGGTTCCTGAAATTATTCAAGGTACTGAAGCCACTCAAGTTCCAGAAACTGCTCTAGATACTTCGACTCTTGCTTATGACACTGCTCCGACTACCACTGCTCCTTCAAGCACATTTGAAGCTGGTCAGTCATCCAGAACACAAGCTGATGTTCTTCCTTTTGAACCTGTGATTCCACCGTCTAATCTAGAAGAAGGACCAACTTTGACTAGGCAGGAGAGACAAAGAAATCTTCATCAAAGATATATGGCTTCAAGACAAAGATCAACTTTTCTAGAAGACTCTCAGAGAAATATTTTTGTTTCTAGAAGAAGGCCGATCAACATTTATGCTATCCTTGGTGTTGAAAAGGAGGCAAAGGCATATCAATATGAATACTTGATGCTCATCAAGTGCCAACGCCGTAGAAACAATAGCGTTTCTTCTCCACATCTGATTGTTCGAGTTATCAGCGTCACAATAAACAAGTTAGTTAATATCTGGTATCCGGAATTCGTAGTGGAAAGAAGAGATTGCAACCGATATACCTTTTCAGAGGCAGATTTTTCAGATCTTTCTATTGATGATATTGAGTTTTTATATGATCATTTCAGGAATCTTTATCATAGAACTCAGGATGTTTCTCAGGCACTGTTTGTTATCAAGAGATTCATTCGAAGGCAAATCAGATTCTCCAGAGTGTTTGATTTTCAGATGGTTATTGAAAGCTTTCAGGCAGTTGTAAATCTTCAAAGGCCCAATCGAAGCTTTCCAGACTTAGATTCTTATCCTTTATTCACCATAATTCAAGATCCATATGGAGTTGTCTACAAGAATGACTCAAGTCAAAAATGCTTTCTCAGATTTGAAGAAATTGCTCATTACTCAGATGGAACTTTGAAGGTTATCAAGCTTCAGTTGGAACAACGCCTGAAAGAAGCTCAAAGAAGATTTTTGGAAACAAGAAGTAAAGCTTTTCTGGTTGATAATGACGAGATTCGACTTCTCAAGAGGACATTGAATACAATTCATGAGAGATTGAACCTCCGCTCTACTCTAAGACGACTGGAAGTTTCAGTTGGATTGAATAGACTTCGTCAAAGAGAAGAGCGTCAATGATTACTAAGGGGGAGATTGTTAATACTGATTTTGTAGTAATCATTGTAATTATTTTCCTAGTATATATTGTGCTTAGAGTGCTTATCTGTGTTGTTAAGGCTAGGGGTATTTAAGTCCCTTAGGTGCTTTGTTTTGTAACTTTGCTCTCACTTTGAATAGAACGTACACATTTAGAGCTCTCTACTTTCTCTCTCTACTTTCTCTCTCTAGAGATTTAGTGATTCTTGGACTTTCATAGGTTACTGTAAACCTAGACTTAAACTAAGAATGGAAGATTTTTTTTGTGCGACTAAAGATTGATTTATAGTGATGAAAGTAATGGTTTAAAGTAATTTAGGGTTTGTGAATCTAGTCTTGAACTAGATCAGTTGTTATATGGCTTAATGTCAACGGATATGATGACATTGATAGAGATTGACTATAATTGATGAAAAGTGCATGCAATACGAGATAAAAATAAAAAGGTAGAGATAAAAGAAGTTTTGAGGGATAAAGTTAGGTGATAAACTCCCACTAGTTTTCTTGAGTGAGAAGAAAATATGTTAAGCTTTAAGAATAAAGGAACTCATACTATTGATGATATAATTAGATGATTCAACCCATATTTGAGCGAGATGAGGAAACATTTCTTATATCAATTGGAGAGAAGAATAGTCAGATATAAGAATAGCAACGAGGTCATTAGTATCATCATTAATGGCAACAAATTTATGGTAAGAACTGATGATTGGATGCACGACTAGTTGAAAGATTTCACAATCAAGAGTTGGGTAGTCGAAATCATATGTAAATGTTATGAGAAGATCTAAGGGTTTTCTCAAAATTAGTTTCATAAAATAAAGACACCAGGTCGATGTGCGAGATGGTCTTAGAATGTAGGATACTATGGTTTAGTATTCTAGTTGGAAAATTGGGGTTCTATTATCCTCCATGTATGTATGGTGTGGTGTGGTTAGAGAGATCGTATTAACTTCTTTCATTTGATGAAATCAACTACTGTTAGTAAGCATGTGTTGCTTTAAGCAAGCTATGAAAGCGAGAAGGTGATAAGAAAAAAAAGGTGTTATGATTGTAATTATGTATCACGTGTAGTTCGGAAGAAATATTTTGTTGTAAAATAATAAGGTTTATCCAAGTGTATGACTTCTAAGCCATAAATAGGGGGCAATGGAATTGTTCCCATGGTTATAAAGGCATCGTGCTAGGATAGTACAAACATACATGAGATGTTCTTAATTTAGGGAAAGATAAGTAAGATACGATACAAGTTAAGAGGATGAAATAAATAAAGTGGTGCACTTAGAATCATCAATGATATGAATGACTCATAATATCCCAAATATCAATGAGGATGAATGGTCAATATCAAGAACCTTGTTTGAGGATGTGTAGTTGATGATAAGTATATGAATTGGTTCAGGAGAACCAAATGGTGGCATGTGTGGTGTAAAAAGTAGAGTTAACTAATTAGTTAGTAGGACAAGTAGTGAAGCCAGTTAATGGTACATATTTGTCGTCAAAGAAGAGTTGTGACTAGACTCTAGAATGAATGTAATGCATGATATAAAGATTTTCCTTTTTGGAAGATGAGTTAAGTTAAAATTTATGGTCGCTTACAGGATGAATTCGAGTATGAATTTGACAAAATATTAAAATAACTCAAGGGCTTGTACTCGACCAGTGACTTGGTCAAGTCAAATGATGAACATTGTGATGTTTAAGCATATCACACAAATGTGAAGTCATAAAGGTAAATGAAGTATGCCTCGAAGACCAAGAAGTGATCCTAAAGAGTCTCTGCTAGGTTAGACAAAGGATTTTTTTTGCATACAATAATGCTCCAATGTTGGCACTACGATGTATATTGGTCAAAAGGGAAATGTTATAGTATGTGTGTCATGGTAATTGAAAATGGATGACTTGAAATTAGTAGCAGTAGTAGTGAATCTAAAAACAAATTGAGGGATTATCTACAGAAAGGATTGTGTAGTCTATACTCGATAGCTAAAGTCATCTTGTGTGAAAAGATAAGTACATATATGCATAAGTGCATGAATATAAAAAGGTTTGATGTTGGATGCATACTTAAGTTGTGAAAGAATTTGCAACGAATAAGATGAATGTTGGGTTGCATGTTGCCATATTTTGTAGATAAGAAGGACAAAGTGGTACTTATGTGGGATAACCTTTAATGACAACTGGAATAACCACTTAGTGTTGAAAGCATTCACCTAAGTTGTAACACCCCGATTTTCGAGAGATATCATCTCAAGTTTATACAGAAACCGATATATTAAGGAAAAATAAGATATTTGATTTTGGGCTTGAATCCTTGATTTTATTGTCTTGATAGATGAAGGATTCAATTACGAGTCCAACGGTTCTTTCCGGAGCGAAAACGGAGCTATAACGAAGAAGTTATGACCGAAACGGGATTTGACCAAATAAGAAGAAAAATCAATTTCAAGTGAGCCAAAATCAGTGGATGAAGTACCTTGTTATGTGGGTTGCTGAAGCTGAACCCACGGAGCAACCTACGAGAATGAAAATTAGGGTACCTTGTTATGTGGGTTGCTGAAGCTGAACCCACGGAGCAACCTACGAGAATGAAAATTAGGGTACCTTGTTATGTGGGTTGCTAAAGCTGAACCCACGGAGCAACCTACGAGAATGAAAATTAGGGTACCTTGTTATGTGGGTTGCTGAAGCTGAACTCACAGATCAACCCACGAGAATGGCTGGACGTTTTTTATACACTATTTTCCCCAAATATTTCTCATTTCTCATCTTCTTCATCTCAAAATTTCTCTCCCAACCCTTCCCTTCACCTACTTCTTCTAAGCTTCTTTCAACCACCAAATCATCACCAATTATTGCTAGAGTTAAGAGTATCATCCAAGATTGCGGTTTGGAAGCTTCACCACCATCTCCATCTTCATCTTCAACCTCAAACTTATTTTTGGGTTTTCCAGGTTTTCTAGGATTTCATCAAAACCTAGGTGGTAAGTGTATCCCTTCAATTTCTAAACCATGAAATAAGTTATAAATGATCAATTGATGGTTTCCTAGTGTTTGATTTCTATAAATTTCGGTTTGGTTAATTTTGGGAGTTTTGGGGCAAGATTTGGGTTTTTGCCCAAAATAGAGTTATTGATGTTAAGTGTTTGGGGAACAATTATTTATGGTGGAATATGTATATTTATGGTTGAAACCTTGTGAAACTATGTTTTGGAAGATTTGGTTTGAAGAACCAAGTTTCTTTAAGGAAATCTCTAAGTGGGTAAAATCTAGATTTAATCTAAATCTAGCAAGGTGAGTTCCTATTATCATTTTCTAAACCTTATACACATCAAAACATATATTTTGAACTCCTATACATCTCCTTGGTTTTGTATTTATGAAAATCATATTTTAACCTAACTTGAATTTTAGGAGATTTTAGGGTTCTTGCTATATTTTGTTAAATGGAAGGGTTTCATTTGTGTAACATCCGTAAATTTATAAGGTAAGTATTTGTTTCCTTAAATACGTTAATTGCACCTATTTGAAAATATGAGCCTTTATATGCATTTAGTGATGG
Organism: Arctium lappa; assembly: GCA_023525745.1. Lineage (NCBI taxonomy): Eukaryota > Viridiplantae > Streptophyta > Magnoliopsida > Asterales > Asteraceae > Arctium > Arctium lappa. The sequence goes on from CM042064.1 coordinate 51,976,313, forward strand.
TTACTATGATGTAATGTTGAGTAAATTGATTTACCATCTTTAATCATGCAATTCCTGTACTCGTTATCGTTTTCGGTTGAGTTTAGGGCTGTTTTCGTGTGCCCTGCGATTGTGCCCTGGGCACTATCGCGAAGGGCACTATCGCCAAAGGTGTACCGAGAGTTCGGGGATGGTCGCGATTTTGCCACGCGATTGTGCCATGGCACTATCGCGGAGGGCACTATCGCGCGGTCTGTACCGTAAGTCTTTGGGTGCTCGCGATTGTGACTCGCGATAGTGCCAATGGCATTGGCACTATCGCCGGGCACTATCGTCGTCGGGGGGCAGTGCTTTAAATGAATCCTTATCAGATTTTAACCTCATTTCTCTTGAACCCTCTCTTCACTTTGGCGATTTTGGAGACTTCCAAACCGAACTTTTCCTCTCAAAACCCTAACCCTCATAAATACAACTCTCCTTGGTGGTTGGATCTTCACACTTGCAATAACTTCTCTTAAAGGCAAATTCTAGGGTTCATAAAGCTCAACTTCTCCACTTCAAGTCCCATCTTCTCCAACTTCTAGGGTTTGACACTTTTCTAGGTTTTGGTCCAAAAACCTAGATTGTGAGTTTACTAACCTTTGTTAAAACTAGATACACATCATATTTTCTAGTTGTTGTTATTTAGCTCTATATGTTCAAGTATGTGGGATTTGATTATGAAGACAAGTTGGGAATGTGATTTTGTGAGAAATGCCATGTTTTACTTTATTGATCGGGTATTTTGTATTGACTCCATGAATGTACACATTCGATATCTTGGCTTGATTTTGGGATGTATGTATTATAGTAGATGATAAATTCTACTTGGAATGCCTTTTTGGTGATTAAATGTCTAAACATTGATTATGTTGGTATTTGGGTCTCATAATGGATTTATGTGTTAGGATGGTAACATTGTACCCTTGGATGGTATCGAAATGTGTTGGTTGAAATATACCTCAAGACCTCCTATAAATTATGTTGGACGAACCAAGTCAGTAGACACTAGGAGGATGTAGTCTTGGGCGCCACTGTGATGGTATGTGCCTAGACCTCGGCCATTCGAGGAATTTTCTTTAGATAGTCCTCGGGTGTGCCGGGCCTTTCGGATGTCTCTTGGTAGATAGCATCAAGGTATATCGACTCTTTGGGTGGAACTTGATTGGTGCTATGGGTCTCCCCTATTGACTCCACACATATTGAACTCTGGTTAACTGCTGATAAGAATTGTAACTGATCATGCATGTCTATTATTGTTCAACTCACTAGGCTTTTTGGCCTAACACTTATTTGGTGTCGATGTGTATCTCAGGTTCTAGCGGCGCCGCTCCTAAGCAGGTTTAGATGCTTCGGGTGAGAGCTTGGGGATTTTGCACTTGGACGATTACTTCTTTTGGAAATGAACCGTTGGGCTTATAGATAACAACCCTTTTGTAATCTCTTTTCTAGATGTAGAAATTAGATTAGTTGGTTGTTATTTTATTGTCCGTTTAAATTACAAATTGTGATTAAACAGGTTATTTATATATTCCCCATTTTTGGGAGGCTCTTGCTATGGCAATTCTAGTATACCTCATGTCCGTTTTTTCGGATTTTTGTTATCCCTATTTTTAGGGTGTTACAAGTTGGTATCAGAGCTTTAGTTTAAGTGAACTAGGTATTGTTTGACTTATCTAGACTTAAGCTTTAGACTTTTGACTTCACTGTCCACTTGGGTAGCAATCCTAGGTGGGGAGAGCGTTAAGATTACAGAATTACTTTAATTGAAAGTTGTGATGATGGTGACAAGAATTCTTGTGTATGGTTCGTTCATAATTTCATTTAGCTACTGCTATTATGAATGCATTGTTACGTGAGCATACTTGGTTTACTATTATTATGATAATTGATGAAGGTAGTAGTATGTACAATGAGTTCAACTCGTTTAGTCTTTTCTCAATCTATTTCTCGTACGTGCATGGCAGATTGTAATGGTAAACACTCAAAGTAGGTTGTCGGACATGCCAGAGGGTCAACCCGAGGTGGAATCTGCAGCTGTACGACCTCCCGTGGATGTAACCACCGATGACATTCATGTACCCAGAATATTGGGAGGCGGACCTGAGCATATTCCACGTCGGAACCTCAATACAGGTAACGCCATCATGGAAGAAGTTACCATGGAAACCCGGCTTCGGGATAACATGATGTTGGCCATGAATGTGGCCTTGGCTCAATAACAGTTGGCCATGACTTCGGCCATGACCCAACAACAAGAGTTTTTCATGAAGCTCCTAGAGGATCGAGACGCTAGCCACCGACAACCTGAGATGATGGCTGAAAACGTTATTGTGGGGTCGGGTGGACCAAATGTGGTAACAGTTGAGGAACCATCCGCTGAAGGGATCCGGACGAAGACTAAGGGGTGCACTTACAAGGCGTTTCTGGGGTGCCACCCTAAGGAGTTTGCGGGTTCAGATAACCCGGTTGCTTGTATGTACTGGCTCAAAGAGGTAGAGATGGCCTTTGAGTCAAGTGAGTGTGATCCCTCTCAATGGGTCAAGTTTGCTTCTCAACTACTTCGGGGAGAGGCTTTGATTTGGTGGAATCTCACTCGATCAGTCCTCACTCCTGAAGTTCTGACTAAGTTAACTTGGTCAGTATTCAAGGAGAATATTATGGACAAGTATTGTAGTGAGCGTTCGATGGATAAGTTGGAGCGGGAGTTCCGAGATCTGAAGGAAGGGAACCTGTCTGTGGTTGGCTACTCCAAACTCTTTTTGGAGAAACTAAACTTGGTGGGACACCTAGTCCCCGATGAAAGGTCAAAGATTAAAGCCTATCATCAAGGGTTACCGGCCGGGATGCGATCGGCGGTAAGGAATGCTAAGTGTTCGACGTTACAAGAGGTTATCGAAGAGTCCTTGCTCGTTGAGGACGACATCAATGCGGAAAGAGAAGAGAAGAGGGTTGTAGGTGAGAAACGGAAGTGGGAAGGGCCATCTGGACCCGTTCGACAGTCGAAACCTTTTGTAAGCGGGAGAGAGGGTGATCATCGTCGTGAAGACCGGTGGTGCCACAAGTGCAAGTCAAAGCACTCGGGGTCATGTGTTGCAAGAACTTATTCCGGTCCAACGGGGTGTGCCAAGTGTGGTAAGAAGGACCACATGACTTGAGAGTGTCCCATCCGGGGGCCGGTATGCTATGAGTGCAGAGAACCAGAGCATATGAAGAGGGATTGCCCAAAGCTTGTGGGAAGTAATGGTGGAAATTCCGTGGGTTCGACGGCTAGAGTCGACCAACCACCAAGGATGCCCAGTCGAGCTTTCCGGATGACTACCGAGGAGGCAAAGGAGACCGCGGATGTTGTTTCGGGTACGTTCCTAGTAAATTCCTTGCCTGCTCGTGTTTTGTTTGATTCGGGTGCTACATGTTCCTTTGTGTCGGATGCTTTCTGTAAACAATTCACCACTCCTATTAGTGTCCTTACCGATGCGTTAATAGTAGAAATAGCTAATGGGGATCAAGTGATCATTCGTGACCATTTTCGTGATTGCACTCTAGAGCTCGATGGAAATTCTTTCGGAGTAGATTTGCTACCTATGGCTACGAACGTCTTGTTATACACTGTTTTAGTACGTAAAACTATTTCTCATTCATTTCATAAATTATACCGTTGGTGTGAGTAATCGTATAAAAGATTTATGGTATTTCGGTTAGAACTTTTGCCCAGAACATATTTCAGTTACTGATTTTACTGATAGGAGTTCTCCGCAATGCATGAAATGAATTTCCGGTTTGCATGTTGTGGTAATTACAATTTTGGGTAAGTACATTTTATAGGTGCGACCCAAATTTGAAACACGAATATATATATATATATATATATATATATATATATTTATTTATTTATTTACGTTCCTATTGTGTTGCTGCATTTGGGAAATGATCGGACGTATATAGGTGTTATTGGAAATGTTACCTTCCGATGTTTTGTGTTAAAGTAAAAGATTTTAAAGTTGAGACTGTGAAATCCTCTTTTGAGAGTTGTACAAACTTTTATTGCACATGTTATGGGACGGAAAGTTATTTTCATACGAATAGCATAAATTGATGCATACTAAGACCCTGGTAGTCCGTTTGAAATTTTTGTTACACATCTTTTGTTATCGTTTTATTAGCGTAAGTACTGATCAAATGAGTTTTGAAAATGGTTTTATATGTGTGGCATTGGCGATCAATTTTGAAATCTATAGAATGCACGATAGTGTGTTTTCACCGCATGTTTAATTGTTATAAAACTTGTGTATTTGAGAGTTTTATAAATTTCAAAAAGGCTTTGTAGTGTGAAAAACCTTGAACTCATTGGGCTATAGGTGTAATCCCCCTCGTGCTAGAAGTCGATATATTAAGGATTAAAAGAGTCCTCGGAGTTTGAGGCGTTAGATATATGTTTTCTCTCAGTTAGTTAAGTAACGATCTTTATGCTTCCTTAAACCTATGGATTAAAATCATGTTCGGTTGTTCGGATATGGTTGATTTTTAGAATTGTGGGAATTTGGTATGACGGCATGCTATGTTATGGGGGTGTACTATTTTGTTGGGTAATTGTGAATAATGATGATGTTATGGGTGTCTGGTAAGGATATTGGATTTGGATGACTACTTCCAAGAGTAGGTGTCAACTTTAAATCGACATTGCTAATCGGGAATGAAATATTTGGTAGTATACCCACGTTTGCAGAATGGCCATCTCGAGGTTAGGTGTTGGCGCGTGATTTTGAGGACAATGATTGTTGGTGTGCTTCAGTGTACTTCCGTAAGATCCGGTGTGTCTGCAGGACAAGCGGTAAACTTAAGGAAACTAGATGTTGATAATTAAGAATCAACCTTTGGTATTTTGATAATTGTCAGAACTTTCGCTGATTCGGAATTAGATGCTTGAGTGCATGGTGGGAGTTGGTGGTAATGTTTATTGGATACATTTGGTGGGAAGCCGAGGAGGACATGAAGCGAAGATACCCTAGCTCGTTTGTGTAATTTAGATTTCGAGGACGAAATCATTTCCAAGTTGGGGAGTATTGTAACACCCCGATTTTCGAGAGATATCATATCAAGTTTATACAGAAACCGATATATTAAGGAAAAATAAGATATTTGATTTTGGGCTTGAATCCTTGATTTTATTGTCTTGATAGATGAAGGATTCAATTACGAGTCCAACGGTTCTTTCCGGAGCGAAAACGGAGTTATAACGAAGAAGTTATGACCGAATTGGGATTTGACCAAATAAGAAGAAAAATCAATTTCAAGTGAGCCAAAATCAGTGGATGAAGTACCTTGTTATGTGGGTTGCTGAAGCTGAACCCACGGAGCAACATACGAGAATGAAAATTAGGGTACCTTGTTATGTGGGTTGCTGAAGCTGAACCCACGGAGCAACCTACGAGAATGAAAATTAGGGTACCTTGTTATGTGGGTTGCTGAAGCTGAACTCACGGATCAACCCACGAGAATGGCTGGACGTTTTTTATACACTATTTTCCCCAAATATTTCTCATTTCTCATTTCTCATCTTCTTCATCTCAAAATTTCTCTCCCAACCCTTCCCTTCACCTACTTCTTCTAAGCTTCTTTCAACCACTAAATCATCACCAATTGTTGCTAGAGTTAAGAGTATCATCCAAGATTGCGGTTTGGAAGCTTCACCACCATCTCCATCTTCATCTTCAACCTCAAGCTTATTTTTGGGTTTTCTAGGTTTTCATCAAAACCTAGGTGGTAAGCGTATCCCTTCAATTTCTAAACCATGAAATAAGTTATAAATGATCCATTGATGGTTTCCTAGTGTTTCATTTCTATAAATTTCGGTTTGGTTAATTTTGGGAGTTTTGGGGCAAGATTTGGGTTTTTGCCCAAAATAGAGTTATTGATGTTAAGTGTTTGGGGAACAATTATTTATGGTGGAATATGTATATTTATGGTTAGAACCTTGTGAAACTAGGTTTTGGAAGATTTAGTTTAAAGAACCAAGTTTTCTTCAAGGAAAGCTCTAAGTGGGTAAAATCTAGATTTAATCTAAATCTAGCAAGGTGAGTTCCTACTATCATTTTCTAAACCTTATACACATCAAAACATATATTTTGAACTCCTATACATCTCCTTGGTTTTGTATTTATGAAAATCATATTTTAACCTAACTTGAATTTTAGGAGATTTTAGGGTTCTTGCTATATTTTGTGAAATGGAAGGGTTTCATTTGTTATGAAATAAAATGAAATATTTCTTGCATATATTTGGTGAATTTCTTGGAAGAATGTATAAAATCTCATTTTTATGATTTATCATTCTTATCAGCAGTTAACTTGGAATTTACATATTTGGGAATAAATATTATGGAAGCTATATGTTTAGCTTTGGTTAGTCACAAATGTAATTGTGACAAGTCTTGACTATTTTAGTGGATCCCTAGGTATTGAGTCGGCTTATATATAAATTGGGATGTTTTACCTCATTGTAGCTATGGATGCATTAGATCCTCGAGTGCCTTTGGTACGGTTATGTGAGACCGGTTACTATCCATGGATTAATAATGTAGTCCTAGTGAACGAGTATGACTTGGTTTCCTCGGGTGCCCTCCCTCACATCATCGTATGGACCTTCGTTGTTCGTGGCCATGGTTCCAAGTATTTAGCTCACAACTCGGATTGTGGCCTACTCGGTGTTCCGCCGACAATCCTTGGTATATAAAAGGCCCTTTTATGGCAAATTGTTCAATTGTAAACTATTTTTCTTGAAAAGAATTCCCTTCGTTACAATTGCATATATTTCTTCAATTTATAAAATGTATGTTCTCATTAGGCTTTAAGCCTAACACTTTTTCGAAAATTATGTGTATAACAGGTTCTCTTAGCGGTGGGTCGTCAAGGGGTTGAGTGAAGAGTTTGGTCTTCTTGAGGAGTATTCTGTATGATAATTATTTTGGGAGATTTGATGTTTAAACCAATTTATTCATTTGGTATTGGGTTGACAACCTATGTAAGCTAGATAGATTTGGTTTGGCTTGGTTTGGTTTGTTGTCAATTTTCCGCACTTATTGGCAGGTTTGGTGAATGTTCACGCCTTGCCCATTATTTGGGTGGTTTGTCCTATTTATAGACGTTATATTGCCGAATTTTCAATTTTTAAATTGCCCCAATTTTTAGGGTGTCACATAAGTTAATGATTATCAAGGGGTATTTAGACAGATCCACTCGAAGAGTACATTATATGATAAATGCTAGACGGTTTGTCGAATTACCATTAAAAAGAGACAGATAGACGAATCGGTAGTATACCTTCATTTGTTAGAAAATATTGATAAAGTTAGAAATAGATTGAAGATTTCCAGGATAAGCAAATGAGTTATTTACAAAAATGGAAAGGAAACTTAAATCTCCAAGCAATAAAAGAGTTGGTACAGTGGAAATTATGACATAATCTAAGGAAGTGTCTGGGGGATGAAAGTGGCGAGGTAACTCTTAAGGATGAAGAGGTGGACAAAATTTTGAGCAATATTGAAGAATCGAAAGCTATCATTGATTGAAAAGTAAGGAATCGAGAAACAAAGAGATTGCTCTCGTGAAAGTTCAATGCATGGAGATATCATAGTGGGCGAAAAACAACTTGGGAACCCGAGAAGGAGATGAGATTGAAGTACCCTCATTTATTTGCATAGGACAAATTTCGAGGACGAAATTTTGTTAAGGGGGGAAGTTTGTAATAACTCTAGTTTAAAAAAAAAGAAAAAAAAATATTTATGGCATGCATTTGAAAGGCCTCAAACGGCCGGATTGTGAAAGGTCGTCATCAATCGGCCATTTATGTTGCGTCCGTTGATATGCTTCGAAACCGACGGTAGGTTAATATAAAAGGGACGATGCATGAAAGGTAACCATATGTAAAAACCGATTGATAAGGATAGTAATAGAAGCCAAGAAAGAAGACAAAGGTTCGCTACGAACATGACTACTTCGACGTCAATTGGGAGACGCTAGCCATTGTGAAGATTGGTTTGGGCTACAACGAGTACTGTAAGTTATACGTGACTTTTTATAAATGGTTGCATGTTTTATTAAAAAGCTTATGGATATTTTTAAATATCGTTATGCATGAAATGTGAAATATTTCCCTGATATATGTTTTGAAATCTATGTGGCAATGGGGGTGTATTACGGTGTAGACTGTAAGGCGAGCATGCTGTGTGAGCTTGTCCAAGCCGTAAGTGCGAACATGCTGTGTGAGTTTGCCAGGTAAAGCTGTGTGAATAAAATACCTCCCAATATGCCGTTAGCTTTGTGATTTAAATTATTTTACCGCATGCATGATAAATTATGATGCTTTATGAAATTCATTATTGATATTATTCATGCATGAAAACCGTGTATTCACTGGGCCTTAGGCTCACCCAAACTCTTTTAAAATTGTTGCAACCCAGACATTTATTAGACTGGAAAGAAAAGTGGAATGAAGAGAAGATCGAAGGACCGATATTTGAAGAAGATATGTGCAGATCAAGGCACTTATACATAGAGCAAAAGTATGTTCGTCAAAAATGTAAAGTTAGAGATTTTATTTCCGCTGCAATGTAAGTGATGATCTTGGGATACTATTTTCAATATATTGAGGTATTCGAAAATTTTGTGATGTTACACAAATTCAAACCCTAATAACTAAAATTGAAAATCAAAACCAAAGACCCAAATCCAAACCCTAATTAATAACTAAAACTAAACATCAACATACAACAACAAACATTGAACATAATCAAATGATTTTGTATAAATTCATAAAAATATATGTAATACAAACCTAAATATCTAATTCAATCTCATCAAACGGATCTGGATCATCAAACGGATCTAGATCGTAATACAAACCCACTGAATCAAACACCTGAATCTAGATCTAGATTGTGAACTAAACCCTTAAATCCATATATGGATTGTAAACTCATGAGTCAGGGAAGAAGCAGATGATGAAGAGAGGAATACGGGAATGATGTATGGTGAAGGGTAGAAGGTGGAGCGGTGGTCATGGGTTTCTCCAGGGGGCTCAGGCGATGGTTACGGGAAGGAGATCTAGTGGTGTAGTTGCAACAATGAAGGTGGGAAGGGGACGGAGATGCAGAACCAAATACAGTAGAGGTGGGAGATGCTGACAGTGGGAGGTGGAGTAGAGGTCGAAGACGGAGGTTAGGACGATTGAGGGCCGACGAGAAGAAGTCGAAGGAGAACTCGTCTCCGTCGCTGCTGGTCGTTGGAGTTGGTCATCGGAGATCTCGATGAGGATGGTGGTGGTCGTTGACAGAGGAGTTGGTGGTGGCCAAGTGGAGGAGTAGTTGCCAGCCAGTCGGAGGAGGTGGTAGCCGGCGGTGATCTTCTTTACCAGGATGTATATACATATACATATATATCGTGTATATATGATAGAGTAAATAAAGAGTTGATCCCTGTGGTTTAAATAAAAAAGATAAAGTAAATTACATTCTTGGTCCCTGTAATTTTAATAGAAAATAAAAATAAATTAAATGACTAAAATACCCTCTAAAATAATTGAGTTAACAAAAAATTTTAACGGAGTTAGAAGTTAGAGATGGAACACGTTATAAATACAAACCACGATGATGCAATCCATAGATATTTCATTTTAGGGACCAGAGTGTTAAAACCAACAAACCACATGGACCAAATATGTAATTTACTCTTAAATTTATTATTATACATACATTATAATTTTGAATTTATAAAAACAAATGTTAGAAAAGATCTACATTAATTTATGATTTTAAAAAACCATTGCATATAATATCAATAGAAATAAATAATTGAATAATAATTAAAAAAAAGTAATAGTAATTGATAACTAATGTAACACCCCGAATTTCGTTTGGCCGTTTTGCGAGGTTGTTTAGAGGAAAAGGAGGTCTCTGCGTCTGTCTACAGGGCGCACGACTTCAGAGAAAACGCACGGGTCGTGGGTATGAAACAGCGGCGAGGCAGTGGGCTTGCGCACGGGCCGTGCACATTTTCTTCTTTGAGGGCGTACGACCAGGTTGCTTTTTCGAGGCTAGCTTAAATATCTAGATTGAGAGATATTTTCATATATCTCTCAATATCAATATCTCTCTCTTTCTTTTCTTCATTTCTTCTTTCGATCTTCGAGGTAGCTTTTGGTTGCTAGTTTTCGGTGTTTCTAGCAAGAGGTCGGTGTTTTAAGCTTCACCTCTACGCTGTGATCGATATCTGGTTTTTCGGGTTTCATTCTAAAAACCTACTAGTGAGTTCCTACTACCATTTTACAAACTTTATACATGTCAAAACTCTTATTTGCGAAATCCGAAGTATTTCTACGGTATGATTTCATGTTTTCTACATTTTGATATAAATGAAGTTTTTGGTGACTTTCGGGGTTCCCGATCAGTTTTAACTAAAATAACTGTTTCCGCCTTATTGAAGTAAAATGATGTTTTACTTGCACATTATGTGGATATGTGAAAAGAGTGTTTAAGAACTCATTTTTAATGATTTTCATTCTTACCAGAAGTTGAACTGGAAATGACATTTTGTTTATAAAATGTGTTTATACCATATGTTTATTTATGGTTGGTCACATATGGTGTTGTGACGAGTCTGTACCATTGCTAGCGGATCCCTAGGGTTTGAGTCGACTGAATTGTTGGGATGTCACATTCCCCATTTTGTAGCTATGGATGCATATGATCCTCGGGGGCAACTTGGTACGGTTATGTGAGGCCGGATACTAGCCATGGTTCTTAGTGATCCTAGTGAAGGAGTATACATTGGTTTTGTTTGGGGCTAGATCTCACATTGTACACGGACCTATGTGTTCGTATCCTCGGATTCCAATTGATTACTATTACTTTTTTAATTATTTTAGCTCATAACTCGGATTGGTGGTCTACTTTGTGTTACACCACAATCCTTGGTAAAATGGTTCTTTTGTCATCGTATGATGAGTTTTGGACCGAAAAGGCCTGGTTGTGGCGAAATGTTATCTTTTATAAATTAAACCTTTATGAAAAGATTTCCTTATGATACTGATGTTTATATTTTGGGAAGTTTATAAAAGAACTACTTGTGCATTAACTTGTGAGGTTCTGGAAAGAAGGTTTATGGTCTCTTTTTAATGGATTTCATTCTTATCAACAGTTAACTTGGAAATGCTTATTTGAAAAGATTCCCTTTGATATAAAAGTTTATATCTCTTGAAATTTATAAACTGTATGTTCTCACTAGGCTTTAAGCCTAACACTTTTTCTCAAATGATGTGTATAACAGGTTTCCCTTAGCGGTGGGTTGCACAGGGTTTTTGAGAGTCGAGCGTGGACTCGAGGCATTTTGAGATGTCTATTATTTTGGCGTTGGGCATTGTTTAAGTCCCATCTTTTAATGAACTTTGGTTCGTCAAGTGATGTAGTCTAGACAGTTATGTTTAGATTAGTTTTGTTGATAAATTCTATATCCGTGCGAGTTTTGTATAGTCTTAAGGACTGATCCCCTTTATGGGAAGTTTATATCAATTCGGATGTCTTGTTGCCATATTTCCAGGTTTTATTTTACTCTGAATATTAGAGTGTTACAACTAAAATATTGACTAATATTAAAATATATATAAAAATAATTGATATGATTAACAATAATTCTAAATAATTAAAAATTAACATCAATGTATAGTTAAAGTTTAATTAATAATTTTCAGTTAATATTAATAATAATAAAATTTATTTATAATCAATAGTTAATAAATAATAATTAATAGAGTAAAATACGGATTTGGTCCCTGTAGTTTTCTGAAATTTTGGATTGGGTCCCTCAAATAAATTAATTATAGATTAGATCACCATGGTTTTGATTTTGTTGCGGATCAAGTCCCTCCATCTATCACGAGTTAACCATGAGCCGTTAAACCCCTCACGTGCCTCCCACGTGTGGGGCAATTTTGTCCATCTAAAATTACACTTATTTTTAATACTTTATTTTGGGATCTCATCGTTTACATCTCCAGAGTTCACGTCATTTGCTTTACAGGTGGAAGGAAACGATTAGGTAATGTTCAGGTGATTACAATTTCGATTTCAATAAGCAGGGACACTTCGATTTCTGATTTCGAATTTAGGAGCATATTTCGAGTTTGATTTCTGGGCCGATTTGGATTTGGATTTCGATTTCAATAAGCAGGTACACTTCGATTTCTGATTTCGAAATCAAGAGCTTTACAATTTGATTTCTGGGCCGATTTTGATTTGGATTTCACTTTCGAAGACAATTTCTCTCCCCTCTGTTAATTTAGTTCGTCAGGAAGGGGAAGTCCATGCTTTTTCCAATTTTGATTTCGTTGATGATAGTATTACAGTTGTACAAATATTTGTGTTTTGATCTTTTTATTGGTTATTTCTCACATTGAAATCCTTATTATGATTGGTTTTTTCACATATCATTTTGGGTTAATGGTTAAGGATTTGAAGCTTGGTTTGGCATAAACATTTGTAGGGACATAAGTAACTATTGAATTTCACATACTAGCTATATACACAAGTATATAGCTAATAGACAACTGATATTGCATTTCCTCCAAGCTTTTTGGTTACTCTCATTTTGAATTGCACAGATTAATTATCTACATAAGTAACTGTTGATCAAGATAAGGATATGATTGTTTCACAGCTATACATTTAGTGTAACTACTCTCCCCTAAATAAATACGGAATAAACAAGTCTATCATAATAGGATCACCCAAAAGGGGAATATCGTATGGCATTTACAATAAAATAATCCAGTGAAATTGAACTCAACAACCTACTAATCTAGACCAACTAGTTCTAGATTATGAACGGGTGTCGACATCTCACTTCCAAAAGTATATCGTCACTATATCAATATACGTCTCTATGATTCTTCAAAAATGCTATTGTCATTCAACGACTCTCCACTCAAGCCCGAGGAATCCCACCGCTAGAGTGACCTGTTATACATGTCATTTTAAGAAAAAGTGTTAGGCTAAAGCCTAGTGAGATCAAACATTTACAATGGGAAAATCAGTACTTTCGAATTACATAATTTAAGAAGTGTCAGTGGAATTCATATAGATAAATCTCAACTTAATACAAATACCTCTTGGGTTGACGGGGGAGGCCCGCTTACTAACACAAGTGATGGAACACAAAAGTAAGCCACTTGACGTATTAGTAAAACCAAACACATAAAAGTACCCACAATGGATGTCTGGCTCAGTAGCTTTAAACGTACACCCCCAGAAAGTCAACTTCAACCACATAGGGTCCTTACGTTGAGATCCTCACCCAATATCACGTAATAGCACGTAGGGCTTATACCTCATCCGATGCCTAAACGTGCCTCAATGTGGAAAACTAACATTCCATCATCGGATCAAAGATTATATATATGTGGGTTCATGACGCCCAAATGCAGCCAAATAATCCATTCAATGACCACAAAACCAATCAAGAACTTCCAACAATTTAATGCCACCATATATGCAAAAATCATAAATCCATATAGTTACTCCCAAATTACCAAGAGGTTCCGTTCCAAATTTGTTACATGGTACTTCCACACACACCAAATCATTTTACCCAAATCCTCATTCAATAATACATAACCATATTTCAAAACTCAAATCTTGATTTCCAAGTACTTAATCACAAGGTTATAGAAAACATGTTTCTCGTGTGCAAAATCCTCAACTAAACCAAAATGTAAACTCTTGACCTTAAAATCGTACCATTCCACATAAACCCCAAAATCTCCAAAAATTAGGTTTTAGTGAAAACTCATCCAGATAAAATAAATCAAAAATGGAGAAGTTTAGAAGGTTAAGATCCACATTTTAACATGTATAAAGTTTATAAAAGATAATGAACTCACCTTGTAGGGTTGAAGCTTAAAACCCTAGAACTCAAGAGCTTAAAAAGGTGATAATGAGATCCTTGAGAACTTGAACTAGCACCATCAATGCTCAAGAACACCTAAAATGCCATAAATGATCAATGGTTTGGAGTGGGTGGATGACATTAATGGTAATAGAGTGGAGGGGGAAAGACTTACCAGGTTTCCTTGAGAGAAAATCGCACCCTATGAACTTTGATTGAGAAAATGGGGTAAATGAGGGTTGGAGGCCGATTTACTCTTTTTATCAGGTCACTATGCGCGCGCGCGGTTGCCCGCGCAGTTCCACTCGTGCGGCGATTCACTCGGAGCACTGGAGCCACGGTTGGCAGAGTCCCGCGCGGATGGTCGTGCGGTTCCACCCGCGTAGTGATCTGCGCCAAGCACTGTTGTCCTTTCGCTCTGTCCGTCTGTTTGTGGATGGTAGGTCGTACTTAGATTCACCCTCGTACCCAACTCTTGATGCATGGCTCCCCAAAATCTTGATGTAAACCGGCTATCACGATCGGAAACTATAGACAGAGGTATACCATGTCTAGAGACCACTTCATCAATACGGTCAGAAACTATAGACAGAGGTATACCATGTCTAGAGACCACTTCATCAATGTAGAGTTTCGCCAATTTATCCATTGGTAATGTTTCCCGCATTGCAAGAAAGTGAGCACTCTGAGTCAAACGATCCACAATCACCCAAATAGTGTCATTACCTCTCAACGTCTTTGGTAGCTTGGTCACGAAATCCATGGTGATTTTGTCCCATTTCCACTTGGGTATTTCCAAAGATTGTAAGCTCCCACACGGTCGTTGATGCTCGGCCTTCACTTGCGGTCACACACCTCTCCACGTAATGTGCCACGTCCAACTTGCTAATCGGTCGCCAATAGTGTAACTTTAAGTCCCTATACATCTTGGTGCTGCTCAGGTGAATGGAGTATTTGGATTTGTGAGTGTCCGCCAAAAGTAGCTCTCAATTTACCCCAATCTTTGGAACCAACGCACGCCCATTAAAACATTTGATCCCACGACTATCGTCCGCCAAGAGTAGGCGTTGTTTGGTCATCACTTCTTCCTTGAGGTTTTCTTCCAATAGGGCTTCGGCTTGAGCCTCCTTAATTCGATCCATGAGGCTTGATACCAACTCAACTCTTGCGAGTTTGGCTCAAAGTTTCCCACTAAATTCTTTCCGACTCAAGACATCGGCCATAACGTTTGCTTTACCCGGATGGTAGAGCAACTCACAGTCATAGTCCTTAAGCAATTCCAACCATCGCCTTTGCCTAATATTTAGCTCCTTTTGATTGAAAACATACTTCAAGCTCTTGTGATCCATATACAAGGTACACTTAGTGCCGTAAAGATACTGTCACCACAATTTTAATGAGAACATTACCGCCGCTAGCTTCAAATCATGAGTGGGGTAGTTTTCTCATGCACCTTTAGTTGCCTTGACGCGTAGGCGATAACCTTCCCTCTTTGCATGAGCACGCACCCTACACCCATCTTGGATGCTTCGCTATAAACCACAAAATCCTCATATCCCTCCGGCAAGGATAAGATCGGGGCTTCACACAACTTCTTTCGTAGTGTCCAAAATGCCCTCTCTTGAGTGTCGGTCCACACAAATTTCACGTTCTTCCTAGTCAGAGTCGTCAATGAAGAAGCAATATTGGAGAAGTCTTAGATAAATCTTTGATAATAACCCACTAAGCCCAAAAAGCTTCGAATTTTGGATGGACTCTTAGGTGGTTCCCAATTCATCATAGCTTCTATCTTAGCGGGGTCGCCTTTCACACCGTCTTTCGTCACCACGTGCCCTAGGAATTGCACTTCCTTCAACCAAAATTCACACTTGGAAAATTTGGCGTATAATTTCTCTTTCCTCAAAACTTCCAATACTCCTCGAAGCTGTCACACGTGATTGGATTTGTCTTTGGAGTAGATTAGGATATCATCAATTAACACGATTACCGACTTATCAAGGAACGGTCGTCACACTCGGTTCATCAAATCTATGAACACCGCCGGGGCGTTCGTTAAACCGAAAAGCATCACCAACAACTCCTAATGTCCGTAGCGCATTCTAAAAGTTGTTTTCGGGATGTCGCCTTCCTTGACTTTTACTTGGTCGTATCTCGAACGTAGATCGATCCTCGAGAAGCATCCCGCTCCTTGGAGTTGGTTAAACAAGTCGTCGATTCTATGGAGTGGGTAGTTATTCTTCATGGTTACCTTGTTCAACTATCTATAATCTATGCACATACGCATGGTGCCATCTTTCTTTCTTTCTTCTTCACATCTGCATGGTGCACATCCGCACGATTACCTTTTTCAACTCTCTATAATCTATGCTCCACAAGGCGATGAACTCGGTCTCACGAATCCCTTCTCAAGAAGGTCTTGTAGTTTCCCCATCATCCCCTTCATTTCCGACGGAGCTAAACGATAAGGAGCTCTAGCTACGGGAGCTGCTCCTGGTTGTAAATCAATCTTGAACTCCACTTGGCGATCGGGTGGTAATCTAAGCAAGTCATCTGGGAAAACATCGGGGAACTCGTTTACCACCTTCACATCTTCTAGCCTTTTTTTCTCAAGCTTGGCATCTATAACATATGCCAAAAAGGATTAGCATCCTTTCGATAAGCATTTTCGTGCTTTCTCCATGCTAATAGTTGCCCCCTTGCCCTTCCATCTTTCGCCGTATACAGTCACCATCTCATCATTCGAAACTGGGATTCGAACCATCTTCTTTACACAAAGAATCTTGGCACGATTCTTTGTTAACCAGTCCATTCCTATGACAACATCAATGTAACACCCCGAATTTCGTTGTTTTGCGAAGATGTAAAGAAAAAGGAAGTTATTGGAGCTATCTACAGGACGCACGGGTCGTGCGTCCTCCTTCAGAGAAAACGCACGGGTCGTGCGTAGGATCCAGGGCCGAGGCATAGTGCTAGCGCACGGGTCGTGCGCATTCCCTTCTTTGAGGGCGCATGGGTCGTGCGCCCTGACAGTCTGCTTTTTGAGGTTGCTTTAAATATCTCATTTGAGAGATATTACAAAAAATATCTCATATATCAGTTTCTCTCTCTCTTTCTTTTCATTTTCTTCTTTCGATCTTCAAGGGTTATTTTGGTTGCTAGTTTCCGGTATTTCTAGCGAGGGGTCGGTGTTTTAAGCTTCACCTCTACGTCGTGATCGTTATCTGGTTTTCCGGGTTTTATACTAAAAACCTACCGGTGAGTTCCTACTATCATTTTACAAACTTTATACATGTCAAAACTCTTATTTGCGAAATCCGAAGTATTTCTATGGTATGATTTCATGTTCTCTACATTTTGATATAAATGAGGTTTTGGTGATTTTCGGGGTTCCCGATCAGTTTTGACTAAAATGACGGGTTCCGCCTTATTAGAAGTAAAATGATGTTTACTTGCCCATGTTTGTGGCTTATTGAAAGAATGTATATAAACTGGTTTTATGATTTTCTTTCTTACCAGTAGTTGGTATGGAAAATGGCATTTTGAAATATAAATGTGTTGAAAGCTGTTTATCTAGCTTTGTTGGTCACATGAAATATTGTGACAAGTCCTGACTGTACTAGTGGATCCCTAGGTATCGAGTCGACTTATGGCTGGGAAGGATATGCCCCTTCCGTTGTTTTGGCTGGGAAGGATATGCCCCTTCCGTTGTTATGGCTGGGAAGGATATGCCCCTTCCGATGTAGTTAGCTACATTTGATCCTCGGGGGCAACTTAGGTACGGTTATGTGAGACCCGATCCTAGCCATGGTTCAGATGTAGTCTAATGAACGAGTATGACATGGTTCCTTGGGGGCCCTCCCTCACATCGTAGTACGGACTGAAGAGTTCGTGGCCATGGTTCCATGTATTTAGCTCATAACTCGGATTTGGTGGTTTACTTTGTGTTACACCACAATCCTTGGTAAAATGGTCCGTTTGTCATTGTTTAACGAATTTTGGACCGAAGAGGCCCGGTTGTGGCGAAATGTTATCTTTACGAACTAAACCTTTATGAAAAGATTTCTTTATGATACTGAGGTTTATATCTTTTGAGCTTTATAAACTGTATGTTCTCACCAGGCTTTATAGTCTGACACTTTTTCTCAAATGATGTGTATAACAGGTTTCCATTAGCGGTGGGTGCCGGGGTTTTTGGAGAGACGAGTTTTGAGTCTCGAGGTTTTTGGAGATAATTTAGTATTGATGTTGGGCATTGTTAAGTCCCATTCTCTTGATACAATCCCTGTATAGAATTGTAAAGTCTTAAGGACTGATCCCATTTATGGGAAGTTAATGGATTTACTTTTGTCACATTGTCTGATTTCCAGGTTTTAATTTACTCTGATTTTGAGGTTGTTACAAGTTGGTATCAGAGCTCTAGTTTAAGCGAACTAGGCATGAATGTAAGATGTCTAGACTTAGACTGCGTATACTAAGAATTGATCCGCGAGATTTGGGTAGAGCTCTTAAGATGGGTTAGTCTTAGAGTTGACGGAAAGTACGTTTATCAGGCGTTGTAGTAGTGGTGACAAGAACCGTTATGTGTTGTATGTTCATAATTTCACTTAGCTAATGTTATTATGAGGATACTGTACGTAAGAGTACTTGAATTATTGTTAATATGACAATTGGTAATGTGGTAGTACGTTTCCTTCGTGTTTATTCAATCTCTCTCTTACCTCTGTCTCTGTTCTGTGAAACAGTTCAGTATGGTGAATACGCGTGGTAGACCGCGTACTCGTGTTGACGGACGGGAAGCGACAGCCTCCACAGCTGATCAGCCGGAAGGAGTTGAGGTTGTCGTGCGTCCGCCAGTTCAACAAATACTAGGTGGGGGGCCAGAGGTCATTCAGCGTGTGGACCTGGCTTTGTCCCACCCAGTAATCAGGGATGCTAGTTCCCCTTCTGAGATGATGGCCAACATGATGTTGGCAATGAGGGAAGAGATGGCAAAGCAGCAAGAGTTTCTGCTAAAAGTGATTGAGGACCATGATGTGAACAATCGTAGAAGTGAGACGGTTGTGGAAAACATCGTAGCAGGTTCTGGAGGCGTTGGTACAGGGGTCAGGGCTGAGGAGAACAGGATTGTTGGTGCTCCGGGAGGTAGGAAAAGCTGTTCCTACAAATCCTTTTTTGGTTGCGGACCGCCAGAGTTCTCTGGTTCCGACGACCCAATCTTGTTTGTGAAGTGGATCCGAGCGGTCGAGCAAGCTTTTGGCTCTTCCGAATGTGGTGATGATCAGAGGGTGCGGTTCGGTACCCAATTGCTGAGGGACACTGCACTCATCTGGTGGAATATCATCCAATCCACTCTATCTCCTGAAGTGTTGGACCAGTTGTCTTGGGTGGAGTTCAAGAAGAAGCTGCTGGAAGAGTTTTGCAATGAGAGAACAATGGACCGAATTGAGAAAGAGTTCCGGTCCTTGGTGAAGGGAAACCTGACGGTAAGAGAGTACACCCGTCAGTTCATGGAGAAGCTTGTTCTGGTGGGGCACGCTGCCCCAACAGAGAAGGATAAGATGAAGGCCTATCTGAATGGCCTACCTGCGGACATGCAATCGATGGTCCATAATTCCAAAGCTTCTAACCTCCGAGAGATGGTGGAGGAAGCTCAATTCATGGAAGAGATGTTCGCGAAGAGCAAATCTGAGAATTCTGTGATAGTGTCTGATAAGAGAAAGTGGGAGAGCAGTTCAGTACCTCCCAAGCGGACCCGCCCTTTTGTCGGAAACCGCAACTTCAGCAGTTATCAGGAAGCAAAGTGGTGCCAGAAGTGTCGAACCAAGCACCATGGTAACTGTAACTCTATTTCTAAATTTTGCTACAAATGTGGTAAGAATGATCACACCACCCGCGACTGTTCTGTCGTTGGGATGGTCTGCTTCGTGTGTAAGGCACCGGGGCATGTGAAGAGAGATTGCCCGAAGCTCAAGTCGGGTAACGTGCCAGCAAGGAAGGATAACCCTCCTAAGGTTCAGAGTCGAGCATTTCAGATGACGGCCGAAGAGGCTAGAGCATCCGCTGATGTGGTATCGGGTACTTTTCTTATAAACTCTGTACCTGCTCGTATTTTGTTCGATACGGGTGCTAGTTTCTCTTTCGTATCTGAATTGTTCCGTCGGAAAATTGATATGCCCACTACTAGTCTTGAGGATGCATTAGTGGTAGAAATAGCCGATGGTAGCCAAGTTTTGATCCACGAGGTTCTGAAGCAGTGTACTCTTAGTATCGAAGGGAGAGATTTCTCAATCGATCTATTGCCAATGTTAATCGGGGGATTCGATGTTGTGGTTGGCATGGATTGGTTGTCAAACAATCATGCCGAGATCGTATGTTCCAAGAAGTTGATTCGACTTCCCGACCCCTCTGGTGAAGTCGTGGTCATCTATGGTGAAAAGAGGAAGGGTGAAGTGGCAATAATCACAATGGCAAGAGCACGCAAGTGTTTAATAAAAGGATGTTCGTCTTTCCTAGCCTATGTGATCGATGCTAAGTTAGGGAAATCTAAACTGGAAGATGTGAAGATCGTGCGTGAGTTTCCAGATATCTTTCCGGAGGACTTGCCCGGGTTGCCACCCGATCGTCAGGTAGAGTTTCGGATTGATCTTGTGCCTGGCGCTGCACCGATCGCTAAAGCACCTTATCGTTTAGCGCCATCGGAGATGCAAGAGATGGTAGCACAACTCCAAGAGATATTAAAGAAGGGATTTATAAGACCGAGTTCGTCACCTTGGGGAGCTCCAGTCCTATTTGTCAAAAAGAAGGATGGCACAATGAGAATGTGCATTGACTATCGTGAGTTGAACAAAGCTACAGTGAAGAACAGATATCCGCTTCCGAGAATAGACGACTTGTTCGATCAACTTCAAGGAGCGGGTTGTTTTTCCAAAATCGACTTACGATCAGGTTATCACCAAGTGAAGGTAAGAGAAGAAGATGTTCCGAAGACGGCTTTTAGAACGCGTTACGGCCATTACAAGTTCCTTGTAATGCCTTTTGGCCTGACGAACGCACCAGCAGTGTTTATGGACTTGATGAATAGAGTGTGCCGACCTTTCCTCGACAAGTCGGTCATTGTATTCATTGATGACATACTAGTGTACTCCAAGAGTGAGTCGGAACACGAACAACATCTACGTGAGGTTCTGGAAGTGTTGAGAAGAGAAAGATTGTACGCCAAGTTTTCCAAGTGCGACTTTTGGCTTAAAGAAGTACAATTTCTGGGGCACGTAGTCACTCGAGAAGGAGTGAAAGTAGATCCCTCCAAGATTGAAGCTATGATGAATTGGGAGCCTCCTAAGAGTCCGTCCGAGATCCGAAGTTTCTTGGGTCTGGCAGGATACTACAGGAGATTCATTCAAGACTTTTCCAAGATCGCTTCTTCCTTGACAGTTCTGACTCGGAAGAATGTGAAATTTGAATGGACCGAAACCCAAGAGAAGGCATTCCGGATCCTTCAAAAGAAGTTGTGTGAAGCTCCGATCTTGACACTACCTGAAGGGTCGGAAGATTTCGTGGTTTACAGCGACGCTTCAAAGATGGGATTGGGTTGTGTGTTGATGCAACGAGGTAAGGTAATCGCTTATGCCTCGAGGCAGCTCAAAATACACGAGCAGAATTATCCAACCCATGATCTGGAGTTAGCAGCGGTGGTGTTCGCTTTGAAGCTTTGGCGACATTACCTCTACGGCACGAAATGTACTCTGTATACGGATCACAAGAGCCTGAAGTATGTCTTTGATCAGAAAGAGCTGAATATGAGGCAAAGGAGGTGGCTCGAGTTGCTGAAAGATTACGACTGTGAATTGCTTTACCACCCACGTAAGGCAAACGTGGTGGCCGATGCGCTAAGTCGAAAGGACTATAGCGGAAGTATTCGAGCTACCCATTCAAGAATCGAGCTTGTGTCTAGTCTTGTTGAGAAGATCAAGACATCACAGGTGGAAGCACTGTTAGAAGAGAATCTAAAGGATGAAGTCATGACTAAGCAGCGTTTACTCTTAACGGAAGATAGCCGTGGAGTGAAACTGTTCAACGGTCGTGTGTGGGTGCCCAAAGTTGGTGGTAACCGTGAGCTGTTGTTAGAAGATGCACACAAGTCTAAGTATTCCATACATCCGGGAAGCACAAAGATGTACAGGGACTTGAAGTTGCACTATTGGTGGCCGGTAATGAAGCTTGATGTGGCACGTTACGTTGAGCGCTGTGTGACGTGTTCGCAAGTTAAAGCCGAGCATCAGCGACCATATGGGAGTCTTCAGTCTTTAGAGATTCCCGAATGGAAATGGGAGCATATCACCATGGACTTCGTGACGAAGTTGCCTAAAACTCTTCGAGGTCACGATACCATTTGGGTGATAGTTGATAGATTGACGAAGAGCGCTCATTTCTTGGCTATGCGCGAGACTCTACTGATGGATAAGTTAGCGAAGCTTTATATCGATGAGGTGGTCTCGAGACACGGCATACCATTGTCGATCGTGTCGGATCGCGACAGTCGGTTCACTTCAAACTTTTGGGATGGATTTCAGAAAGAGCTTGGTACTCGAGTGAAGTTGAGTACGGCTTACCATCCGCAAACCGACGGGCAGAGCGAGCGGACGATCCAAACTTTGGAAGACATGTTGAGGTCTTGTGTCATCGATTTCGGGGGCGGTTGGGACTCTCACCTGCCTTTGGAAGAATTTGCCTACAACAACAGCTACCACTCGAGTATCGGAATGGCACCCTTTGAGGCTTTGTATGGGCGGAAGTGTCGGACTCCCGTATGCTGGCTTGAAGCGGGAAAAAAACAGTTCGCTGGACCTGAGATCGTGCAAGAGACTGCCGATAAGGTCAAGTGCATTCGTGAAATAATGAAAGCAGCTCAGGATCGTCAGAAAAGCTATGCCGATAAGAAGAGGCGACCGATAGAATTCCAAGTGGGCGACCGCGTTATGCTTAAAGTGTCGCCGTGGAAAGACATTATACGGTTCGGAAAACGTGGGAAGTTGAGTCCCCGTTTCCTCGGACCTTTCAAAGTGCTTAAAACGGGTGGGTTTGCAGGCCTACCAGTTGGAACTGCCACCGGAGTTGAGTAGAATACACAACACGTTTCATGTTTGCTACCTCCGGAAGTGTTTGGCGGTGGAATACAGCGTCATTCCCCTTTCAGAGTTAAGGGTTGACGAAGGAAATCGTTGTGTGGAAGAACCCGACGCCATCTTAGAGAGAAAGTCTAAGAAGTTGCGTCATAAAGAAGTCATTTTGGTCAAGGTGCAGTAGAAGCATCACCGGGGAGCAAATGTGACGTGGGAAGCCGAGGAGGATATGAAGCGAAGATATCCTCAACTTTTTGTGTAGTTGGGATTTCGGGGACGAAATCATTCCCAAGTTGGGGAGGATTGTAACACCCCGACTTTCGTTGTTTTGCGAAGATGTAAAGAAAAAGGAAGTTATTGGAGCTGTCTACAGGACGCACGAGTCGTGCGTCCTCCTTCAGAGAAAACGCACGGGTCGTGCGTAGGATACAGGGTCGAGGCATAGTGGTAGCGCACGGGTCGTGCGCATTCCCTTCTTTGAGGTTGCTTTAAATATCTCATTTGAGAGATATTACAAAAAATATCTCATATCTCAGTTTCTCTCTCTCTTTCTTTTCATTTTCTTCTTTCGATCTTCAAGGGTTCTTTTGGTTGCTAGTTTCCGGTATTTCTAGCGAGGGGTCGGTGTTTTAAGCTTCATCTCTACGTCGTGATCGTTATCTGGTTTTCCGGGTTTTATTCTGAAAACCTACCGGTGAGTTCCTACTATCATTTTACAAACTTTATACATGTCAAAACTCTTATTTGCGAAATCCGAAGTATTTCTACGGTATGATTTCATGTTCTCTACATTTTGATATAAATGAGGTTTTGGTGATTTTCGGGGTTCCCGATCAGTTTTGACTAAAATGACGGGTTCCGCCTTATTAGAAGTAAAATGATGTTTACTTGCCCATGTTTGTGGCTTATTGAAAGAATGTATATAAACTGGTTTTATGATTTTCTTTCTTACCAGCGGTTGGTCTGGAAAATGGCATTTTGAAATATAAATGTGTTGAAAGCTGTTTATCTAGCTTTGTTGGTCACATAAAATATTGTGACAAGTCCTGACTGTACTAGTGGATCCCTAGGTATCGAGTCGACTTATGGCTGGGAAGGATATGCCCCTTCCGTTGTTATGGCTGGGAAGGATATGCCCCTTCCGATGTAGTTAGCTACATTTGATCCTCGGGGGCAACTTAGGTACGGTTATGTGAGACCCGATCCTAGCCATGGTTCAGATGTAGTCTAATGAACGAGTATGACATGGTTCCTTGGGGGCCCTCCCTCACATCGTAGTACGGACTGAAGAGTTCGTGGCCATGGTTCCATGTATTTAGCTCACAACTCGGATTTGGTGGTTTACTTTGTGTTACACCACAATCCTTGGTAAAATGGTCCGTTTGTCATTGTTTAACGAATTTTGGACCGAAGAGGCCCGGTTGTGGCGAAATGTTATCTTTACGAACTAAACCTTTATGAAAAGATTTCTTTATGATACTGAGGTTTATATCTTTTGAGCTTTATAAACTGTATGTTCTCACCAGGCTTTATAGTCTGACACTTTTTCTCAAATGATGTGTATAACAGGTTTCCATTAGCGGTGGGTGTCGGGGTTTTTGGAGAGACGAGTTTTGAGTCTCGAGGTTTTTGGAGATAATTTAGTATTGATGTTGGGCATTGTTAAGTCCCATTCTTTTGATACAATCCCTGTATAGAATTGTAAAGTCTTAAGGACTGATCCCATTTATGGGAAGTTAATGGATTTACTTTCGTCACATTGTCTGATTTCCAGGTTTTAATTTACTCTGATTTTGAGGTTGTTACAATCAAATCCTCCAATAGTCAGCGACATTAAATCAACCGAAAACTTCTTTCCTTCAATCTCCAACTTGCAATCCCTAGAAACATCTCGGACCACTACTTGGTCACCATCCGCTAGTTCTACTACTAAGGCATATTCTAAGCTACAAGTGGGCACAGACAACTTTTGATAGAAGGCACTCGACACAAACGAAAGACTTGCACCGGAATCAAACAGTATACGTTTAGGTACGGACTTTAGAAGAAACGTACTCGACACTACATCAGTCAAAGCCTTCGCCTCTTCGGTGGTCATCTGAAAGGCTCTTCCCGTCGCTCTCGGATGATCCGTCTTCTTTCCCCCACTACCCCCGGCCTTCAACTTTGGGCACTCGCTTCTGATATGGCCTGGTGCCCTGAATTCAAAACAAATATGTCCCCTAATCGGACAATCCCTGAAACTGTAGCCCGACTTACCACACTTGAAGCAGGATTCAGACCCCAAATTACACAGACCGAAGTGTTTGCTCTGGCACTTGGAGCAATATGGGACCTCTTTTCTAGGACCGGTCCCTCGCTGATTGTTGTTGAACTGTCTTAGTCTCTTGGAGTGTACTGAGCTTCCCTCCCATCTTCTTTTCTCGGTTATTCCGCCTCTCTCCACCTTCTCAAGACCATAAGAATCTTCTACTAATTGGGTTTCCTCGATCGCCTCCCGAAGAGTAGAGGCCTTGGACACCCGTACCATGTTCATCATCTCTGTCGGCAAACCTTTAATGTAGGCTTTGATCTTTTCCTTCTCGGTTGGGATCAGATGTCCAACCAAACCTAGCTTGTCCATGAACAATTTGTAGTACTCTTTCATGATCAAGCTCCCTTTATTTAAATTCCGGAACTCTTTGATGATCCGATCCATAGATCTCTCATTGCAATACTCTTCAAGCACCTTCCGCTTGAAAGTTTCCCAGTTCAACTTGTCTAACACTGAAGCTTCTAAAGACATAAAGTAAATGTTCCACCATGCTAGGGCCACCCCTCACGACATTTGAGAGCCGAAGGTATCTTTTTGGCCCTCTCCACAACCGCTTGTCCCGAAAGCTTGTTCCATCTCCCGTATCCAATTCATGCAGACTATTGGGTCGTTGTTTCCTTTGAACTCGGGTGGCCTACAGCTCAAGAAGGTCTTGAAAGAGCATGGCTTTGTTGGTTGTCGTGCTTCCATAGTTGCCACTCTATCCATGGGAATTTCATTTCCAATTCCCCCCGATCCTACTGCAATCATATTTTCTGCAACCGTCTTGTGCCTGCGGTTGTTAGTGTCCTTGTCCTCGAGCAACTTAAGAAACATCTCTTGTTGTTGAGCCATATCCGCATTCATGGCTTGCATCATACGGTCCATCATTCTTGTCTCTGAAGTTACCTCTTCCATTATTGGCTCAGACGTGGCTATGTTGCGGCGGGGTATATGCTCAGGCCCTCCGCCCAAAACGTTATGCTGGGGTGGGGGCAATTCAACCACTGTTACCCTTGGTTGGTCGGTCGTGGATGTTGTCGCATCATGACCATTTGGCCTATTACGAGTGTTTACCATTTAGTCTGCCACACATATACGAGAATAGAGATGAGAAACAGGCTATAGGATTTAAACGTAAGGAACGCTCTACCACATGTATTAATCATCATAACAGTAGCTAATTGAAACAGGCTATAGGATTTAAACCTAAGCATGCTCACGTTACAACACATTCATAATAGCAGTAGCTAATTGAAATTATGAACACGTCACACATAAGAATCCTTACTACCACCGTTACAACATGTAACACCCTAAAAATAGGGATAACAAAAATTTCCAGAAAATTGAAATCCAGTATATAAATTTGCCAAGCAATTGAGCCTCCCAAAAATGGGGAAATAACATACACCTGTTTAAGTACAAGTTACACATCTAATGATGGGGAAATAACAACCTAATAATCTAATTTCATTCAAAAAAGATTACAATTCGGGTGTTATCCGAATTTCCCCCCGAAATGAAGACTTCTATAAGAATCGGTGTCCCAAAAGTCTTCCCCAATCTCACTCTTGACCGGCTAAGCCTTCTTATCACTGGCCCCGCTAGAACCTGAGATACACATCGACACCAACAAGTGTTAGGCCAAAAATCCTAGTGAGTTGTACAAGTAATAACATATTAGATCAAGACATAATTCTTATCAGCAGTTAACCAAAGTTCATCAAATGTGGAGTCAATGGGGGAGACCCATAGTACCAATTAAGTTCCACCTAAAGAGTCGATATACCTTGATGCCACCTACCATGAGCGACATCAAAAAGGCCCGGCACATCCGAGGACTACAACCATGACATTACCCCGAATGGCGGAGGTCTAGGCACATACCATTACAGTGGCGCCCAAGACTATATCCTCCTAGTGTCTACCGACTTGGTTCCTCCAACATTATTATTAGTAGGTCTCCAGGCTCATTAAGCACATGAATAATCACAATACCAACCATGGGTACAATATTAGATCATACCGTTCATACATTGCATATAGAATGTAACACAACCAATATGAATGAGTTGTATTAATGCAATCACACTTCCACCTCTTGATGACATAAGTAATATCATCCCATTTCCATAGAATACACCATGTCATATAATAATAAGCAACATATTGTCATGTATTCGTTTAATAACCAAACTTCCCATAATTAGGTCAAACCACCCAATTAAACCCTTGTCCCAGATTAATCCATACAAGTACATATGTCATTTATTTGATGTCAAAGAGTCCCAATACTATTTTGGAGGAGTTTACCCATGTAAATAATGAGGACTTAAACTCACACATAAATAGAATCCACAATAAACCAAGAAGGATAAATAAATAGTTCAGATAGGGATGAATAACAATAATAGACAATGAAATATAATGTGTATCTAGTTTTAACAAGGTTTAGAAACTCACTATCTAGGTTTTGGTAAAAGCCTAGAAAATAGAAACCCTAGATGTAGATGGTTGAAGCTTTGGTTTAGAAGAGGAGATATTGATTAAAGAGCTTTAATAAATGCCTTGAGTGATGTCTTGATGATCAATAACGATACTCACCAACCCCAAACTCTAGAACATAAATGAGGAGGGTGCTTGGTGCCTGAAAATCGTTCTCAAATGTTCTATCTCGATTTTAGATAAAAGTGGTGAAATAAGGCATCTGATTGGGTTTTAAATCAGAAGGCGGGTCCGCACGGGCAACTACGCCCGACAACTTTGCCCATGGCATTGTCGTCGAGGCACTATAGCGGCTCCCTCTCCCCTTGCGGTACAAGGACGGGGATTGTTACATGCTAGAGTGCCCATGTCACAATCGCGGGGGCACTATCGCTGGGGTTGTACCATAGGTATTTCCCCTACCACGACTTTGACCCGTGTCATTGTCGTCGGCCACCCCTGGCCTCTTGTTTGGTCCAAAATTTCGCACAATACGAAGGTAACACACGTAGAATGTAGGATGTATTCCATCCATTTTCGGTGGTAGATCCAACCGGTAAGCTTGTAGCCCAATCTTCTCCAAAATGACGAAGGGTCCTAGGAAACGGGGGCTAAGCTTCCCACGCTTCTCAAACCAGATAATCCCTTCCATGGAGATACTTTCAACATAATGTGACCGCCCACTTGAAACTCAACCAACCTTCTTTTCTTATCCGCGTAGCTCTTCTGTCGGTTTTGTGCCGCTTTCAACCTTTCTTGAATTTCTTTCACTTTATCCGTCTTCTCTTGAACTATTTCCGGCCTTACAAATTGCTTTTCGCCCGCTTCGAGCCAACAAATTGGGGTTCTACACTTCCGACCATACAACGCCTCGAACGGTGTCATTCCAATACTAGAATGGTAACTATTATTATAAGCAAACTCCACCAAAGGTAGGTATGAGTCCCAACTTCCTCCGAAATCTATAACACACAACCTCAACATGTCCTCGAGCGTCTGAATTGTCCTCTCGCTTTGGCCATCCGTTTGAGGATGGTAAGCCGTCCTCAAGTTTAATCTCGTGCCCAACTATTTCTGTAGGCTAGCCCAAAAATTTGATGTGAACCGACTGTCCCTATTAGACACAATCAATTACGGGACTCCATGTCTCGACACCACCTCATCAATATATAGCTTGGCCAATTTCTTCATCGGAAAGGTTTCTCGTATTTTTAGGAAATGCGCGCTCTTGGTCAGGCAATCTACTACCACCCAAATGGTGTCATGGCCTCGTAAGGTCTTCGGTAGCTTTGTCACAAAGTCCATGGTGATGTTGTTGCACTTCCACTCGGGAACGTATAGTGGTTGCAAACTCCCATACGGTCTTTGATGTTCTGCCTTGACTTAGATACATGTGACACACCTCTCCACGTAGTTGGCTACGTCAAGTTTCATCACCGACCACCAATAATTTAACTTTAAGTCTCTATACATCTTGGTGCTACCGGGGTGTATAGTTTATTTCGACTTATGCGCCTCTTCTAGGAATAGCTCCCGATTTCCACCAAGCTTTGGCACCCAAATTCGGCATTGAAAGAGTTTAAGCCCACGACCATCTTCCGTCAATAATCCACTTTGTTTCACTATTACCTCGGATTTGAGATTTTCTTTTTTGAGTGCTTCCGCTTGACATGACCTGATGCTCTCCAACAAGCTTGATACCACATCGATCCTAGTAAGGGACAATTTAACACCTCCGTCATAGCTCCTCCGATTCAAGGCATCTGCCACTACATTGGCCTTGCCGGGAGGATAGAGCAACTCACAATCATAGTCCTTCAATAATTCAAGCCATCTTCTTTGCCGCATGTTGAGTTCTTTCTGGTCGAAGATGTACTTAAGGCTTTTGTGATCGGTAAAGAGGCTGCACTTCGTCCCATACAAATAATGTTGCCACAGTTTCAAAGCAAAGACCACCGCCGCCAATTCTAAATCATGAGTAGGGTAATTCTTTTCGTGATCTTTTAGTTGCTGTGACGCATAAGCTATCACCCTTCCCCGTTGCATTAGCACACACCCGAGGCCCATCTTGGAAGCATCGCTATACACCACAAAGTCAGCTGATCCCTCGGGTAGGGATAGAATGGGAGATTCACACAATTTCTTCTTAAGAGTTTGGAAGGCTTGTCCTTGCGTCTTTGTCCAAAGAAATTTGACATTCTTCCTCATAAGGGAGGCGAGTAGCAAAGCAATTTTGGAGAAGTCTTGTATGAAACGTATGTAGTAGCCCGCCAAACCCAAGAAACTTCGGATTTCCGTCGGACTTGTTGGGGGTTCCCAACTCATCATCGCCTCGATCTTGGTCGGGTCTACCTTCACACCGTCTTTAGACACCACGTGGCCCAAGAATTGCACTTCTTGGAGCCAAAATTCGCACTTTGAGAACTTTGCATACAACTTCTCTTCTATGAGGACTTCTAGTACTTCCCTCAAATGCCTCCCATGCTCGTTCTCGTCCTTTGAGTAGATCAAGATATCGTCGATGAAGACGATCACGGATTTTTCCAAGAAAGTGCGACACACGCGATTCATCAAATCCATGAATACGGCCAGAGCATTGCTCAAGCCAAAAGACATCACCAAAAACTCGTAGTGACCGTATCTCTTTCGAAACGCCGTCTTCAGAATATCCTCCTTCTTCACTCTAACTTGATGGTATCCAGATCGAAGGTCGATCTTTGAAAAACATTCCACGCCTTACAGTTGATCAAAGAGGTCATCGATTCTAGGTAACGGGTACTTTTTCTTCACCGTAACTTTGTTTAACTCCCGGTATTCTATGCACATACGCATAGATCATCCTTCTTCACGAACAAAACCGGGGCTCCCCAAGGTGACGAGCTCGGTCGGATGAATCCCTTTTCTAATAGCTCTTAAAGTTGCGTCATCATCTCTTGCATCTCTGTCGGAGCCAAACAGTAGGGAGCACGGGCTATTGGAGCCGCTCCCGGGGTAAGGTCGATCTGAAATTCCACTTGGCGTTCTGGAAGTAGTCCGGGTAGGTCCTCTGGAAAGATGTCTGGGTAGTCTTGCACGATCTTCACGTCCTCTATAGATTTATTTTCTTTCTTCGCATCCACCACATAAGCTAGATACGAAGGGTAACCCTTCGCTAGGAATTTACGGTCTTTAAGAGAGGAGATGATTGGATTACACCTCTTTCCTCCCTCTCTCTCCATAGATGGTGGCTACACCCTTTCCCGGCAAGGGCACTTGGATTATCTTCTTAGAACAAAGAATGTCGGCCTTATGTTTCGACAGCCAGTCCATGCCTATGACTACATCAAAATGACCTATAGCCATGGGTAATAAATCCACCCCAAAAGAGTTTTCATCGATCTCTAGGGTACAATCAACAAAACACTCACGAATAATCACTTGGTCTCCATTATCCACATCTACTACTAAAGCATCGGGAAGAATACCACTAGGAGTGTTGAATTGCTTACAGAAAGTGTTCGATACAAAAGACCATGGTGTACCTGAATCAAATAACACACGAGCAGGAAAGGAATTTACTAGGAACGTACCGACACGACATCGGCGGTCTCCTTCGCCTCTTCAGTGGTCATCCAGAATGCTCAGCTTGGCACCCTCGAAGGTTGCTCGATTCTTTCCGTCGATCCAAAAGAGTTTCCACGGTTTCCACTCACTAGTTTCGGACAAATCCTTCTTCATGTGACCCGATTCCCGACATTCGAAACACACCGGCCCCCGGATAGGGCAATCTCGGATGGCGTGACCCTTCTTTCCGCACTTGGCACAGTCGACGGGTCCCGAGTGAGGTCTTAGATTACATGGGCCATAATGCTTAGCCTTGAATTTATGGAATCACCTTGACTCTCGACGGTTGTCTCTGAATATTCCACCCACAAACGGTTTAGACTGACGAACGGGCCCAGATGGCCCTTCCCACTTCCGCTTCTCCACAACTTGACCCCTTTCTTCCTTTCCTTGCGCAATGTCATCCTCCACAAGCAATGACTCTTCAATTTCCTCCTCTATCGTCGACATTTTGGTGTTCCTTACCACCGTCTTCATCTCGACCGGTAACCCCAACATATAGGCCTTGATCTTTCTCTTCTCATCGGGAGCCAGGTGCTCCACTAAACTCATCTTCTCTAGAAATTGCTTCGAGTAGTCGGCGATAGACATGCTACCTTTTCTTAAATTGCGGAACTCGAGCTTGATTTTATCCAAGGCTCTCTCGCTACAATACTTGTTGAGGATCTTCTTCTTAAATGTTGGCCACGAGAGTTTGGCTAACACCTCGGGAGTGAGAGATGATCAGGTGAGATTCCACCAGGTCAGGGCCTCGCCCTTAAGTAGATGAGAGGAAAACTTGACTCTCTGAGATTCATCACATTCGCTTGCTTATAACGCCATTTCTATCTCTCGGATCTAATATATGCAACTGACGGGATCTTTAGTACCTGCAAATTCGGGTGGCCTGCAGCCTAGAAAATCCTTATACGTGCATCATGTCTCCTTCCTTTTCTCATGAACAATAGCATGTTCTTCCGTTCCCAAGACAGACGGTCCACCGCCCGATCCGACCGCGACATTATCCCCCACCGTTTCGAGCCGTCGGTGGCTAGCATCACGATCTTTGTTGGGAACTGAAGATGTGAACAAGTCTTTAATGCTGCTAGTTCAGAATTACTACTGCCAGAGGACTTCAATAGTTAATACTGCTGAGTATTACTACTGCTAGTCAAAGTTAGTGCTGCTTGAACAAAGTTAGTGCTGCTTAGCTAGTTAGTACTGCTAGAGGTTAGTGCTGCTTAGTAGTTAATGCTGCCAAGACTAAGTTAATGCTGCTTCTGAGATAATGTGAAGATAATGCTGAAGAGATCGTGTTTAAAGATAAACATGGAAAGCTGAAGATATTTATAGAAGATATACTGAAGATATTTTATTTATTGTAATTATCTTTTGTTCAGTATATGTATAGAATTGATAGAATAGTTTAAAATAATCAATTCATTCTAAGTTTTTGTTTTAGAGAGAATCAACCTCAAGGCATAGTTCCTAATTCTAGAGAAGTAGAATTCGTTTTGAAAGAGCTTGTTCTTCAAGATTGAGGTTGAGTGTTTAATCTTGTGATTTTAATCATTCAATACAAGTTTACAAGTTGTTAATCATATACACTGTTTGTTTACTGTTACATTAAATATCAAAGTGTTATTCCGCAAACTTCTTTGATATTGTTTCTTAGTATTCATAATTCTTGTTGAGAATTCGATCCTGACAAGTGGTATCAGAGCAGTTCTCTCAGAAACATCTAGTCATTCATCATGGAAAATTTTGCAGAATCAAACAGCACTCTGGTCTCTAAGGTTCCAATGCTCAAACCCAGTGAGTTTGACATGTGGAAGATCAGAATTAGGCAATACATTCTTCTCACTGACTACTCAATGTGGGATATCATTGAGAATGGTCCTTCTGAAGCAGGAAAGATTGGACCAGATGGGAAAAGACCTCTACCAAAGACAGATGGTGAGAGGAAGATCAGACAGACAAAGATGAAGGCCTTGAGCACTCTGCTCTTGGCCATCCCCAATGAATATCAGCATTAATTTTGCAACTGCACTGATGCTCAGATTCTTGGGAATGCTCTAGAGAAAAGATTTGCTGGAACTAAAAGCATCAAAAGAAATCAAAGAGATATTCTAAAGCAGCAGTATGAGAACTTCACTTCTTCAAAGAATGAGTCTATGAATCAAACTTTTGATAGGTTCAACAAGCTCATTGGTGAACTGGCTACTGTAGGAGTGAAGATGGAGCAAGACGATATCAACATAAAGTTCCTCAGATCTCTTGGGGATGAATGGACTATGTACACTGTCTCATATAGACAGAGTGACAATCTGGAAGAGAAGGAACTTGATGATCTATATAATGATCTAAGAGTTTTTGAAACTGAGGTAGAAACCAAGAAGAAGCCCACTGGGTATATCCACAATGTTGCACTTCTATCAGCATCTACTGATACTACTGCCAACCCTGAAGCAGTTAGTGCTACCAGTGGAGTGAATTCAGAAAAAGGCACTGAAACTGTATTTAAAGCCTTTTTGTCCAGTCACAGCAACAATTCATTGATTAATGATGATCTGGATCAACTTCACCCTGATGACCTGGAGGAGATGGACATTAAATGGCGGATGGCCATGCTATCTATGAGGGTGAAGAAGTTTATCAAAAGAACAGGGAGGAACAACTTCTCTCAAAGAAGAGAAGATGGAGCTGGTTTTGACAAGACAAAGGTGGAATGTTATAAGTGCCACATGAAGGGACACTTTGCTAGAGAGTGCAGAAGTGGTGCTCCAAACAACAACCACCAACAAGCTCAGAATGGAGGCTACAATCAAAACAAGAACCTTGCTCAAGCCCTTGTTTCTCAACAAGGAATGGGGTTTGACTGGAGTGATCAAGCTGAGGAAGCCATTCAGAATCAAGCTCTTATGGCAGAGGTGTCTGATCTCCCCTCTGAGGTAATTTCTAATCTTTGTACTCAATCTTGCATAGACACTGTCAAAAGGTACAGGGATCACAACCAAAGTATGTGTGATGACCTCAAAAGATTAGAAAAGGACAGAAGAGACTATGTGTTGATAGTAGAGAGATTTGAAGAACAAATCAAAGGCTTTCAAGCTAATGACCTTCAACACACTTATGACACAAACTATTGGAAGTGGGAAAAGAATGAGTTAGAGACCAAACTGTCTAAGTCCAAAGAAGAGAATGATAAGTTGAAAGAAGAACTAGCTAAGGTTAAGTTTGATATAGAAAAGTTTTCATATGCTTCAAAAGCAATGGATTCTCTTCTAAAGGCTCAGATTCATGATAAGATGAAGCCTGGTATTGGATACAACAATACACCCCCTCCTTACAACAACAACTATATCTCTCCTACTTCAGACTTGTTAGAGACCAAGGAGAAAAAGGACTTGTCTGAGGAAGTATTTAAGGTAGATCTTTTGGATGAGGTAGTTGTTAAGGATATGACTGAGAAAGAAGCCAGTAAGAATAGGAAAAATGCTGTGAGTAAAGAGATACCCTTAGAAAATAATATTATCACCAATGAGGGATGTGGAAAAATCTGGGTCAAGTCTAAGGAGATAAAGAAGACCAAAGGAGAGGACAACAAGGTCCATTACAAACAAACCACTGTTGTGAATCCTGGACCTTGTAAACAGTGTGCGTGCAATAAATCTAAGAGCCTAAATTCTGGTATAAAAAGAGGTAACCAAAGAAACTAGAATAATCAATGGGCTCAGAAACAAGGTGTTGATCAGAATAAAATAATCAGACCAAAACCCTGTTTCATATGTGGCAAGCTGAATCATTTGGCTAAGTACTGTTTCTTCAATCCTATTAACCAACAGATGAACTTTCAAAGATTTATGCAAAAACCTGTTGGTTATAGGAAGGCTGGAAAGAAACATGTGGGGAAGAAATCTGTTGAAACCAAAGGTCCCATGAAGAAAAAGGTTTTAAAAGAAAGTATCAAAATATGGGTGCCTAGAAGCACTAAAACTGTTAGTACTGCTGACAGAGATAGTGCTGCTAGAAGCATTACTGCTGCTACCAGTGTTAGTACTGCTGAAAATTTTAATACTGCTAACGCAGTTACTGCTGCTAACATAGTTACTACTTCTAACAAGGTTAGTACTGCTAAGCATGCAAGTGCTGCTAATGCAGTTAGTACTTCTAAAACCAGTACTGCTTCTAGAAAATGTGTTTCTAAACCCATCATTGTGACAAAGTACTCCAGAAATGAGGAGTCAAAGTTTAAAAATCTTGTCAAGAAAGAATGCAAATATTTTGATGAGAAAGGGGTACCCAAGACCACTTTGGCTTGGGTTCCTAATTCATACTAACTGATTTATTATATGTGCAGGGCAACCAACAGCTCAAGGGAAAGAGCATATGGCATGTTGATAGTGGTTGCTCTAGGCACATGACAGGCAACATGTCATGCCTTCAGGATTTCAAGCATATCAATGGAGGACATGTTGCATTTGGAGATAATCTTACTGGTGGTAAAATAAGTGGAAAAGGTAATGTTACAAATGGTAAGATGACTTTTGAGGATGTCTACTATGTTGATCAATTGAAGTACATCCTGTTAAGTGTATCACAGGTTTGTGACAAACAACATAGCATATTATTTACTAATACAGAGTGTATGATCCTTGCTCCAGGGTTCAAGGTAGTTGATGAAAGCATGATACTACTTAGAACTCCAAGAAAGGACAATGTTTATTGTCTAGATATGGACAATGTTTCTAGTGATTCATCCCTGAACTGTCTTGTTCTAAAGCTTCTGTGGATGAATCCTCTCTTTGGCACAGAAGGATGTGTCACATGAACTTCAAAACAATGAACAAACTTGTTAAAAACAACCTTGTAAGAGGTTTACCATCAAAAGTCTTTTCATGTGATGATCATTGTGTTGCTTGTCTTAAAGGCAAACAACACAAAACTTCTCATAAGACCAAAGAGTTAAATACAATTTCTTTATCTCTCCAGTTATTACATATGGATCTGTTTGGTCCTACAAATGTTATGAGTATAGGCAAGAAATCTTACTGCTTGGTTATTGTTGATGATTACTCCAGATTTACTTAGGTATATTTTCTAAGGACTAAGGATGAGACAAGTGGACTGATCAAATCCTTTATCCTAAGAATTGAAAACCAAACTAATCAAAGAGTAAAAGTCATTAGATCAGACAATGGGACTGAATTTAAAAATCTTGATCTAAACACCTTTTGTGAAGAAAAAGGAATTGAGAGACAATATAGTGCCCCTAGGACTCCTCAACAGAATGGAGTTGCTGAGAGGAGGAATAGGACACTAATAGAGGCTGTTAGATCTCTGTTGGCTTATTCAAAACTGCTAATTACCTTCTGGGCTGAAGCAGTTAATACTGCCTGTTATGTCCAAAACAGAGTTCTAGTGGTCAAGCCAAAGAACAAGACCCCATATGAGCTTTTAAATAAAAGAAAACCCTTTATTGGATTTTTCAAACCTTTTGGGTGTCCTTGTACAATTCTCAATACCAAAACTCACTTAGGTGAGTTTGATAGCAAGGCAGATGATGGATTTCTTGTTGGCTATTCATCTCAGAGTAAGGCTTACAAAGTTTTTAACTCTTCTTCTAGAATAATTGAAGAAAGTGACAATGTCAAATGCAATGAGAACACACCAAATCCTATTGGGTCTGGTCCTCAGTGGCTGTTTGACATTGATTCACTAACTAACTCTTTTGGTTTCAGTAGTGATGATTATGCAGGTTCAGGGAGTGGAGGATTAGGCACTACACAAGTTCAAGATAGTATATCTCAATCTGTGATCTTTCCCATACCAACAGTGGATTTATGTGAAAAGGAACCATCTACTGGATCAAATCAGAGTGAAGAAGAAAGTAGAGATGAGGAGAATCAAGAAAATCAAGAACCACAAGTAGCTGCTGAAAGCACCTCAGTGGAGTTGAATGACTCAAATCTAGAGGTGGGACTTAATGAAGAACCTAGTCATCACACCAGAATTCATAAGGATCACCCTCCACAGATGGTAATAGGAGATATATCTTCTCTTATGATGACTAGAAATCAAAGCAGGCTGCAAGAAATGCAAGAACAACAGCATACAGTGCTCTCTTGCTTTTTATCCCAGCTTGAGCCTAAGAAAGCATATGATGCTATGAAAGAGTCCAGTTGGATAGAAGCCATGCAAGAAGAGCTACTGCAATTCAAGCTGCAAGATGTTTGGGATCTGGTAGACCTTCCTAAAGGCCAAAGAGCAATAGGAACAAAATGGGTCTTCAGGAATAAGAGAGATGAAAGAGGCATAGTAATAAGGAACAAAGCAAGGTTGGTGGCTCAAGGGTATACACAAGAAGAAGGAATAGACTATGAAGAAGTATTTGCACCTGTGGCTAGGATAGAAGCAATTAGATTATTCCTGGCTTATGCTTCCTATATGAAATTCAAAT
This sequence comes from Arctium lappa, assembly GCA_023525745.1. Taxonomy (NCBI): domain Eukaryota; kingdom Viridiplantae; phylum Streptophyta; class Magnoliopsida; order Asterales; family Asteraceae; genus Arctium; species Arctium lappa. The sequence continues at coordinate 52,014,206 of CM042064.1, forward strand.
TCTATCAAATGGATGTCAAAAGTGCATTTCTTTATGGCTCAATTGAAGAAGAAGTATATGTCTGTCAACCACCAGGGTTTGAAAACCCAAGCTATCCAGACAGGGTATACAAATTGAAGAAAGCACTTTATGGACTACATCAAGCTCCAAGAGCATGGTATGACACTCTGTCATCTTATCTCTTGGAAAATGGCTTTGAAAGAGGAGTCATTGATAAGACTCTATTCATCAAGAGAAAGAAGAAGGATATCTTGTTGGTCCAAATCTATGTTGATGATATTATCTTTGGATCCACAAGTGACAACATGTGCAAGGAGTTTGAGGAACTAATGCATCAAAGGTTCAAGATGAGTTCCATGGGAGAACTTACTTTCTTCCTTGGACTCCAAGTTCAACAGAAGTCAGATGGAATCTTTATCTGTCAGTCCAAGTATGTGCAGGACATTCTAACTAAGTTTGGTTTCTCAGATTCAAAACCTGCCAGCACACCTATGGAGACACACAAGCAGATAACAGCAGATCTTGAGGGGGAGGATATGGATGTTCATCATTATAGGTCCATGATTGGCTCTCTCATGTATCTTACAACTTCTAGGCCAGATATTATGTTTCCAGTATATGTATGTGCAAGATTCCAAGTTAGGCCAAAGCTATCTCACTTTCAAGCTATTAAGAGGATATTCAGATATCTCAAAGGGCAACCCAGATTGGGACTTTGGTATCCTCATGACTCACCATTTGACCTACTTGCATACTCAGACAGTGATCTAGGTGGAGCAAACTTGGACAGAAAATCTACTTCTGGAGGATGTCAGTTTTTGGGTGCAAGACTAGTGTCATGGCAGTGCAATAAACAAACCACAGTGTCCACATCTACAACAGAGGCAGAGTACATAGCAGCTGCTAGTTGCTGTTCTCAAGTCTTATGGATTCAGAATCAAATGCTGGACTATGGGGTAACCTTTCTACACAGTCCAATTTTTATTGATAATAGCAGTGCTATTAGCATTGTAAATAATCCTGTCAAGCACTCAAAGACAAAGCACATTGAGATCAGGTATCACTTTATAAGAGACTGCAATGAAAAGAAACTTATTCAAGTTGTGAAAGTTCATACTGATAACCAGTTTGCTGATCTATTCACCAAAGCCTTTGTTGTGGGTAGGTTCACTTTCTTGGTAACAAGTGTGGGAATGATCAACTCTGAATAAGTCCCATCTCAAAAAGTGGTTAAATACCGGTATATTATTTTTGTTTGGTATTACTAATCTTCTTTTTCAGGATATATATAGCAGCACTCAGTGTATCACAAGCTTAAAAGAGTAAGTATGGTTAATACTGCCAGTGCACAGTTAATACTGCTAGTGGTTAATACTGCTCTCAGTTAATACTGCTAGTTAGTTAATACTGCTAGTGGTTAATACTGCTCTCAGTTAATACTGCTAGTGGTTAATACTGCTCTCAGTTAATACTGCTAGTTAGCTAATACTGCTAGTGGTTAATACTGCTCTCAGTTAATACTGCTAGTTAGTTAATACTGCTAGTGGTTAATACTGCTCGCCGTTAATACTGCTTGTTAGTTAATACTGCTAGTGGTTAATACTGCTCGCCGTTAATACTGCTTGTTAGTTAATACTGCTCTAGGTTAATACTGCTTATGTCCCGAATACTATAAATATCCTTTGCCCGCCTAAAAAATTCATAACGACTCTTTGCATACTGTTCACTTGCGCTCTAAACCCTTTCTCTCTCAAGTTCAAAGTTTTCAGGCAAGAACTTTCAAGATCAATGGCATCAATGGCATTCATAGACGAGCACAATGAAATCGCGATGCTACAGAAGCCCAAACAAGCCGCTGGTTTCCACCAGATTGTGGATTTCCTCAAGACAACCCACATTGCCCATGCTCTCACTGTATCGCCATCAATCTATATCTAGCATCAAAGGCAATTCTGGGCACATGCCACCATTGTTACTGAGAATGGTGTGCAAATGATCAAGACAAAGGTGTGTGGCAAGCTCTTGACAGTTACTGAAGAGGTAATTCGCATCAGTCTACGTCTAGACGATGCCTCTGGTATAACTTCTATCTCTAATGATGAACTGTTTTCTACTCTTACAAGAATGGGGTATGGAGACCCATTGGGTGTGTTCAAGTTCTCAAAAGCCAAATTTTCACCCCAATGGCGTTTCTTTGTCCATACCCTTATGCACTGTATCTCTAAAAAGACTACTGGATGGAGTGAGTTCAGTAGCACCATTGCTTATGCTTTGGTGTGCTTGGCCACTGCCAGAAAGTACAATTTTTCTAAAATGATTTTCAATGATCTTGTCTCAAACTTGGGAAACAAAAAGAGTTTTTATATGTACCCCAGGTTTGTTCAAGCAGTTATCACCCACGAATTGACGGATATGCCTCATTTTGATGGGGTATATGTACCTAAACCACCTAAAGGCAAGATTTTCTCAAATATGAGAAGATCTGTTGGGGACACGGAAGGAGTAGACACCCCATTGTTCTCTACAATGATGGTGGTGTCCCACACTGATGAAGGTATGGCAGCAGGGTCAAGGCCCCCATTAGACCATCTCACTGCTAGCCAATCCCGACCTTCCCACTCTAAATCAATTCCCCAGTCTCTTCTTGATAAACCTACTTCTCCCATTACCCAAACTTACAAAAAAAAAAACAGGTAAAGAAGGCTCCTTCCCTTCTTGTACCTTCACCCACTCAACCTTTAAGCCCTCTAAGGGAGAATTCTCCTTTAGAGAATATCAATAGGGAAACCAAAGGGGTGTCTCCCAACCCCAAGGAGGTGCTCTTTGAGGAGGAGGAAGAGCGTATGGGTGAGAAGGCTGCCACTACTTCTGCTAGCACAGAGAAGGACAGTGGTAACATAAATAAGACCTCCCCCATGGCAACTTTGAATGAGCAATCATTCAAAGGTCCCAGGTGCCAAGAAACCACGGGGGTGGATAGTGCTTCTGCTAGGCAGAAGGGTTCCATTACAAAAAGATCCAATGATCCTTCAAAAGAGGGTAACACTTCTAGAGAAGGTGAGGACAGATATAACTACTATGAATTGATGGAAACAATGGGCAACATCAACCAAGATGTGATTAAACAAGGGAAAGAAATAGAAGAAATGAAGCTGGTAATTTTGTCCCAACAAGTGCAAATTACCAAACTCAAGCAACTGGTGAAGAGGTTGGTACTTAAAAAGAACAAGAAGCAATTTGTGCTGAAAAAGAGGGTCAGTGCTAAAGATGCTTCCAAAATGGGGGAGAATTCAAGTTCAGAACAGATAGATCAACAGATTGAGGGGGAGTTTGTTGAAGAAAAGAAATCTGCAGAAACAACACCAACAGCAGTTACAACCCTAGAAGCAGAAATGGTTACTACTGCTGAGCCAAAACAAGCAGCAGAAACTGTTAGTGCTACTGAAACTTCACAAGCAGCAGTAACAGAGTTAACACCAACAGAGATTGAAGTAGCAGAAATGCTTGTCAAAGCAAAGAATGACACTCCCAAAGCAAAGGGAGTGGTCATAAATGAAGGGGGAGCAAAGAAAATAGAGAAGAAAGAAATGGTTGCAGATGCAAGGAAAAAGGGAAAAGCAAAGATGATAGAATCTGATCAACCATCCAAAAAGCAAAAGATGATTGAGTCAGATGAAGCATTAGCAAAGAAAGTGCAAGAAGAGTTAGATTAAGCAGAAAAGGAGCAGGTTGAAAAAGACATAGAAATGGCCAGAGCACTTGCAAATGAGTTAAATGAAGCATTCCAGAAAGGGTTGGAAACAGAGAAGGCAAAGCAAAGAGCAATGAGCTTGAGAAAGGCTATGATGGCCAGAACAAGTGCTAAGAAGAGAAGACCTTCACAAACTTACCTTGCAACTCAGGAAAGAAACAAGATGATAACTTTCTTGAGGAGTGCAATTGGTGTAAAGAAAGAAATGTTTATGAAGATGACCTTTGATCAAATCAAAGACCTATATGAGAAAGAAATGGGAAAGCTGAAGAGCAATGAAAAGGATAGAGTGGAGTTTGAAAAGAAAGCCAAGGAGAGACATGATGTGAATATTAATCAACCATTCCCTGAAAGTGAAGAAGGAACCCCTATCAAAGAAAAGGCAGAGAAAAGGGAAGAAAAGAAGAAGGAAGCTACTATAGGGAAAGTTCAAAAGACTCTGAAGAGAACTAAGATGATGGCAAAAAGAAAGAAGAATGAAAAGAAGCCTAGAGTAGAAGAAAAGGAAAAGGTTGCTGAAGAAGAAGAGGCAACTAAGAATGAAGCTGAATCTCAGGAAGTACCACAGAGTTCAGATGTAAACATGTACATGGTGGTGATGGATAAAATTCCAAAGCCTATCTCAGCTGAACCTGTTGGATTCAAACCTCCTGAAGTTATCCACTGGGATATTATGATGGTGGATGGCAAAGAGTATATTAGATTGAAAAGAAAGGATGACAAGTATGAAGTCTACAACACTTGGAAGAAAATTGTCAGAGAGTGTTCAAGATCTGATTTGGAAGAAATGTTTGAAGTGGGTATGAAAGTACATGCAGATCAGTTGAAAGCCCCAGGGTTACCAATTGTGAAACTGGTTATGGAATATTTGTGCATGTTGTTCAAACCAGAAGCAGTAAAGCATTTAATTAGAGATGTATTTAAAGCTGTTAGAGGATGGACTCTATATGAAAGGAGTGGAGTCTACGAATTGGCATTGGATACTTTTCACATGGAGTATTACTTGGTGGATAGGATATACAACCATACAAATCTGAAGCTTCATGCCATGCTAAATAAGAAGTTGGGTTGTGCATCAAATTCAGAAATGGCTAAGTACCTAATTCAGAGAACTATCAATCAGAGTATGGGACTGGATCCTAACATTGGAGTAGATCAATGAAGATTTTGGAAGCATTTGAAGAACTTGACTTCTCTTTCTAAAAGTCAAGTTAGGGGGAGATTGTTGGGAACTGAATATGTGAACAAGTCTTTAATGATGCTAGTTCAGAATTACTACTGCCAGAGGACTTCAATAGTTAATACTGCTGAGTATTACTACTGCTAGTAAATTTAATACTGCTAGTCAAAGTTAGTGTTGCTTGAACAACGTTAGTGCTGCTTAGCTAGTTAGTACTGCTAGAGGTTAGTGTTGCTTAGTAGTTAATGTTGCCAAGACTAAATTAATGCTGCTTCTGAGATAATGTGAAGATAATGCTGAAGAGATCGTGTTTAAAGATAAACATGGAAAGCTGAAGATATTTATGGAAGATATACTGAAGATATTTTATTTATTGTAATTATCTTTTGTTCAGTATATGTATAGAATTGATAGAATAGTTTAAAATAATCAATTCATTCTAAGTTTTTGTTTTAGAGAGAATCAACCTCAAGGCATAGTTCCTAATTCTAGAGAAGTAGAATTCGTCTTGAAAGAGCTTGTTCTTCAAGATTGAGGTTGAGTGTGTAATCTTGTGATTTTAATCATTCAATACAAGTTTACAAGTTGTTAATCATATACACTGTTTGTTTACTGTTACATTAAATATCAAAGTGTTATTCCGCAAACTTCTTTGATATTCTTTCTGAGTATTCATAATTCTTGTTGAGAATTCGATCCTGACAATCTTCTAGAAGTTTCATAAAGAATTCTTGTTGTTGTGCCATGGTCGAGTTCATGGCTAGCATCATACTGTCCTTGATTCTCGTCTCAAGCGTCACCTCTTCCATGATCGGATTGTTATCGACAAGGTTCACGCGTGGGATATGTTTGGGTCCCCTGCCCAAGATGGTGGGTATGGGAGGTCTCGACAAATGGAGATTGTTCGGCAGTAGATTCGACTTCCATGCGACCCTCTTGCGGGTTTGGTAGCCTGCTCCGAGTGTTTACCATGGTTATCTGCCACACACGCATGAGAAAGAGGTTGAGAAAAGACTAAGTGAGTTGAACTCATGGTACGTACCAATACATTTATCAATCATCATAATAATATCAATTCAAGCATGCTCACGTAAGAGCGCATTCATAATAACATTAGCTACGTGATATTATGATTGCGTTATACACAAGGATCTGTCGTTACCATCATCACAATTCTTAATCAATGTAATTCCATAGGTCCTAACGCTCTCCCCACCTATGACTTTTACCCCAAGGTGATCAACTCATAATAACGCTTAAAGCTTAAGTCTAGATATGCTAAGTCAATACCTAGTTCACTTAAACTAAAGCTCTGATACCAACTTGTAACACCCTAAAAATAGGGATAAAATTTTTTCCGGAAAATGAAAATACGGTATATAAATTTGCCAAAACAATTGAGCCTCCCAAAAATGGGGAAATAACATACACCTGTTTAAGTACAAGTTACACATCTAATGATAGGAAATAACAACCTAATAATCTAATTTCATTCAAAAAAGATTACAATTCGGGTGTTATCCGAATTTCCCCAAAATGAAGTCTTCTATAAGAATCGATGTCCCAAAAGCCTTCCCCAAGCTCACTCTAGACCAGCTAAGCCTTCTTATCACCGGCCCCGCTAGAACCTAAGATACACATCGACACCAACAAGTGTTAGGCCAAAAATCCTAGTGAGTTGTATAAGTAATAACATATTAGATCAAAACATAATTCTTATCAGCAGTTAACCAAAGTTCATCAAATGTGGAGTCAATGGGGGAAACCCATAGCACCAATCAAATTCCACCCAAAGAGTCGATATACCTTGATGCCAACTACCATGAGCGGCATCCAAAAGGCCCGATACATCCGAGGACTACAACCATGGCATTACCCCGAATGCCGGAGGTCTAGGCACATACCATTACAGTGGCGCCCAAGACTATATCCTCTTAGTGTCTACCGACTTGGTTCCTCCAACATTATTATTAGTAGGTTTCCATGCTCATTAAGCACATGAATAATCACAACACCAACCATGGGTATAATATTACCCCATACCGACCATACATTACATATAAAATGTAGCACAACCAATATGAATGAGTTGTATCAATGCAATCACACTTCCACCTCTTGCTGGAATAAGTAAGGTGCTAGCCTAGTGGTAAGGCCCTGGGGGATAGTGCATGGTATGCCTATCTACCAGGGTTCGAATCCTGGGGGATGCACTTCGGCGATACCCAAACCTTGGGTCGGCCTTCGGGTCGGCCTTCGGGTCCAGGTTTACGGGCATACCAGTCTATGGGTATGTGGGTTCGGTCTTGACCGGGCTTAGTCGTACCTGGGAGGGTCCAGTTCATGTGGGTTGGGGCGGGTCGCCGCGGATTAGTCGGTGTTGCCCAATTGGATGCCCGGATACCGCGGGTGCGTGTGCGTGTGGGCATAGCCCAAGTTGCCGTACAAAAAAAAATATCATCCCATTTCCATAGAATACACCATGTCATATAATAATAAGCAACATATTGTCATGTATTCGTTTAATAACCCAACTTCCCACAATTAGGTCAAACCACCCAATTAAACCCTTGTCCAAGATTAATCCATACAAGTACATATGTCATTTATTTGATGTCAAAGAGTCCCAATACTATTTTGGAGGAGTTCACCCATGTAAATAATGAGAACTTAAACTCACACATAAAGAGAATCCACAATAAACCAAGAAGGATAAATAAATAGTTCAGATAAGGATGAATAACAATAATAACAATGAAATATAATGTATATCTAGTTTTAACAAGGTTTAGAAACTCACTATCTAGGTTTTGGTAAAAACCTAGAAAATAGAAACCCTAGATGTAGATTGTTAAGTCTAAATATTGTATCCAAGATTTAATAGGAAAGTCAAAGATGTAAAAGTCAACATAGTCTTTGTATTAGGAAAGTCAAAGCATGTCTAGTTTACTTTGTCATGAAGTCTTGTAGTAGTTAGTTGGTATAAATAGGCTTGCTTTGTTAGAGTTGTAGTAACGAACTAGAACATTGTAAAGTGAGACTTGTGGTTGGAGTTCAAGATTTACTTTCTCTCTCTACATTCTCTCTCTAGTTCTTGATCTTAATTGTCATATCTTGAGTAATTGCTTGATTGTTTTGGGATTTTATTGATTAACAATTGGTATCAGAGTTGAACCAAACTTTTCAGAAATGATTTGATCAGAGTTTGAATTGAAAGCTAGAGTTTTTAGATCGAGAAATTGAGATTTTCTGAAAATTTTCAAGAACTCGAGTTTGTTGAACTGTTCATTCGAATTGTGTTGAAAAATCGTTTTTAGTGCAAGAAAATGAAATAAATGGATTCGAATTATGTTTAGGATTGTGTTAGACCACAGTCTCATTGGATTCAAGATCATCCAAACTGAAGATCGCAATCTGAAGCTAAAGTCGGAACGTCGACTCTCGATAATAAAAGTCTATGTCTATTTGTAATAAATGTCAATGTATTTGTTTAGTTTACTTAGATTTTATATCTAAGTTAAAGTATTGTAATAGTTAGATAAAGGTAACTTATCTAGTTTAGTTAGTTTCTAGTATAAGTTAGTTAGCTTTATTAGATTTAATATCTAGATTTAATATCTAGATATTAAGATAGATAGTGTGTTCAACACACTTGATAGTTGTTGTATCTCAATCTCTCTAACACAATCAGATAGAGATCACACACACAAACACACACATCAAGGTGTATTTGAGAGAAAACATAGAGAACACAAAGAAAAGCTTAATCGATCAACCTTGTAATCGTTATTCTATATTCAACACAGGTTGGTAATCGTTATTGTGTCGTTGTTTCTATAAACTTTATAAGTATTGTTGGACCGACAATTGGTATCAGAGCCTGATTAAGATCAAAACAAGTTTTAGAGAAAAACGACTCTGTGTTCTTGAACAAAATTCGATTTTGTGTTTTTGAGTGTTATAGGTGTTAGAATCGATCAGGTTGTGATCGTACTACATGCTAGATCGAGTTGTTACTATTTGATTTCATTTTTAACTTTAAATCGAGTTCCAATTTGGTGATTTTAAGTGAAAACAGTCGAAGTGGGTAAGTTACTGTGCCATCGATCTTATATCAAAAAAGTGTGTTTTAGTGAGATCGAGTGCTTACATTCAGTTCTAGAAGTGATTCTAGACATATTGGTAGTGCTTGGTTGTGCTAAATCGTTTCAGGATCAAGAATTAGACGATTTTGCAAGTTCAGAGGACGAACACCCGCATTCCAGAGGAAAAAGCACACGCATTCCTCAACAACGCGGGTCCTCAAACAAACGCATTCCTCAACAACACGGGTCCTCAAACAAACGCATTCCTCAACTACTCGGGTCCTCAAGCACCCACATTCCTCACTACTCGGGTTCCCAAAGCACCCGCATTCCTCAAAACTCGGGTCCCAAAGCACCCGCTTTCCTCAACTTCTCGGTTCAAAGCTCAGACACGCACACCTCGTTCCAAGTCAGACCCGCATACCTCTGACCCGCATTCCTCAAGACTTTAAAAGAACAAGTCAACTTTGCGGTTCCCTCTTGACCCGCACACCTCTATTGTGCGTTCCCCACTAGACCAGCATATCTCATAGTGCGTTCCTCACTTGAAACGCATACCTTCTCAAACTCAAAACTTTTATTCCATACTTAGAATATTCTTCAAGAATGACATCCAGAGAAGCTCTCGCAATAGGAACTGACACCAAGCCACCAGTTCTCTTCAAAGGAGAGTACGAACAGTGGAAGGATAGGTTTCTAAACTTCATTGACAGACACGAGCTGGGTGATTATATCAGAACATCTATTGAAGAAGGAGTTATGATACCTCCAATGACGACCCGTGTAATTGATAATGTGCCTACTCAGGTTGAACTTAAGTATCACGAGCTACAAGATGATAACCTAAGAAGAGCAAAAGGCGACAAATTATCAAAGTCATACACCTTACAAGGGATCCCAAATGAAATATACGTCAAGATTGACAGCTTCAAGGCTTCAGGTAAAGAGATGTGGGATCAGCTCGAGAAGATGATGCTGGGTTCAAAAATTGGAAATCAGCTGAAGATCTCCAACTGCCTAAATAACTATGAAGAATTTAGAGGCAGGGTGGGAGAAACCTTAGAAGAAACCTATGACAGGTTTGTGACGTTGCTAAATGAACTTAGCAAGAACAAAGTTCACAAATCTCAAAATGAGTTGAATATCAAATTCCTTAGTATTCTTCGACCTGAATGGAAAAGATTTGCTCGTCAGATGAAGCAGATTAAAGACCTGAATGAGATTCCACTTCACGAGGTGTATGAAACCCTCCGTCAGAATGAAGAAGAGGTGGATGAAATTCTGGATGAGAAGAGACAGAGAGGAAAGGTAGTTGAAGACAAAGTCGCCCTTGTAGTCAGAAAGAAGAAGAACAAGGCGATTGTATATGAGTCAGATGAAGAAGATGAAGGTTGTGTAAACTCAGGATCAGATGAAAATGATCAGCTGAAACAAGCAATGATGATGCTGACTAGTGCCTTCCAGAAAAGGTTCTACTCAAAGCCAACATCAAATAATCAGAGATATTCATCTGGTCCGAACAACTACATTCATAAAGAAAGGATTGAAGGTAGCAGATACGAAGGGAAGAGATTTGATGGGAGAAGATCAGAGGAGAGGAAACCTGAAGAGAGAAGGTTTCAGTCGGAAGGAAAGAGGATAGAGGAGAGGAGGCCAGAAGAAAGGAAATTCAAAGCTGAAGGATCAAGTCATCCAGAACCGCCTACATGCTACAACTGTGGCAAACCAGGTCACTTTGCCAAAGACTGCCGCAGATCGAAAGTCAGAAATTCAGACTATTACAAGAACAAGATGCTTCTTGCAAAACAACAAGAGGCAGGCAAGGTACTGATGGCTGAGGACGAATACTGGCTCGATCACTCAGATGATGAAGAAGAAGATGATGAAGATAGAGAAGAAGCCGTCAACATGTGCTTGATGGGCAAGATCGAATCAGATGCTGAAACTGATTCCGATAATGAAGAAGAGGATGTATGTAATCTTTCTGATAATGAATAAAATGCATGCCATGAGTATGAAACAAAGAGAGTTAGAATCTAATCCTAAGCAAGATAATGGTGTCATGACAGACAAAAACCAGTTGATACAGAAACTTAGCAATGAAACTGCTGAGAAGAAAGTATTAATTGAGGTTTTACATAAAGAAAATGACACCAATGCTAAGGAAAAGACAATAATTCTAAAAGAGAATTCTGATCTTAAATCTCAACTGCTAAAAGGTGCTATAGATATTTATGAGCTTAAAAAGTTGCATGCTTCTTGTACAAAAGAGAACTTTTCTTTGTTAGGAAAACTAAAAAGTTTGGAAGGGAAGTTGTATAAAATGGGTCAATCTGAACAGACTATATTTCTGAACAAACCCAAAGAGGAAACAGAGAGATGGGGAATCGGTTATAAGAATCCTCACTGTCTACAAAAGGGGATGTCTGAAGTTCTTGGACTTTATGATCATCTAAATATGCAATTAGCCCGCAGACTCCCCGCGTTTAAAACTTTTTGGACTAAACTGTCTAAAGAGGATGAAGACAATGAAACAGAAAAACGGATGAAATCAGCTAAAGTTCATCTTCCATTTTATTATGCGAAGTTGAATAATAGTTATGATGAAAACCCAATATATAAAAAGAAGGAACCACTTTCAAGTGATTTCTTTCCAATTATTCTATAAAGGAAATGGAGGCGAAGCCTATCAAAGGTAAACTATATGTCCCTCCTCTCGTTTTACAACGTAAAATTTCTGAACTCGAGACTTCCTTATCAGATGTAAGACTTATGATAAATATTGAACAAAGCGTTTTTACAACCATGTTTTCAAATTATGTTCTTTCAAAAGCTTCAAACTCTAATGATTTGTCTTGTTCAACAAATAAAGGTCTTGATTTTTTTAACTCTGATGGTAGTTCAGATGATGGTTCCAATCTCTTTGACTTTAATACACAACTTCCCAACCATTCATATTTTGTGAAGAAAACTTGAAGGAAAACTAGTAAGCCTGTGATCAGTGCAAAATCAACGAAAGCTTTCGTTGATAAATCAGTCTCTGTGAACGCTAAGAGTGCTAAAGGTAAGAATTTATCTCAGCATTCACAGAAACCGACCACTGCTTGTAATTCCAAGAAGAAGCATTCGTTTGTTGCTCCAAGGTCTAACTCACCAGCTTTACATGTTTCAGATATGAGTATTCAAAGGCCAGAAGCAAATTCTCTGTGGCAACCTAAACGGAACCTTGACAAGATCGTCTTATCATCTAGTAGTGTTAATTGTAATAAGACTTCGCTTACTAAAGACGTTGTAATTGTTGATATTGCTGTTTATCGTAAACAATATTCAATGAAGCAATTATTTCAGTTATCTTTATCTGCTGGAAAGTCTTCCTTTTATGATAAACATATATCTATCTCTTGTCAAGATTCTGAAGATTGGTTTGGAAATTACCATGTGCATTCATCTCATACCAATTCTTCTCATGCATTTCAAAAGAAAATAGGACCCAATTTGAAATGGGTACCAAAATCTTGTGCTAACACAGTAGGACCCAAATTCCAATGGGTACCTAAGGTGAAATCTGTGTTGCAGGCACACAAAGCGTAAAGAGAAAGCGACTTCTGATTATGTACAGATCAGGACTCGTTCTTCAAAGACAAAATAGGTTTTTGGATAATGCAGTTCAAAACCCGAACATCAAAGATCAAAATAGGCTTTTGAACAAATCAGTTCAAGACCCGCACTTCGATGATCAAAGTGTAAATTCCAATGTTGTCATATACAAATCTAAATTTCTTATTTTCTCTTATGCAAACTAGTCATACGTGGTTCTTGGACAGCGGATGTTCCAAACACATGACAGGTCAAAAAGAGATACTGTCCAATTATAAAGACAAATATTGTGGAACAGTAAGATTTGGCAACAACCAGTTTTCTCCAATTATGGGATATGGTGATGTACAACACGGCAATGTTACTATCAAGAGGGTGAGCTATGTAGAAGGCTTAGGACACAACTTGTTTAGTATAGGCCAGTTTTGTGACAAAGATTTAGAGGTCAACTTCAAAGCCAAGAGCTGTTCTGTTCGCAATGAAGAAGGCAAAGAACTCTTGGTCGGTACACGAGAATCATACCTCTACACAATCAACTTATCAGATGTCCAGACTGACAAGCAAGTTTGTCTACTATCAAAAGCTTCGATGCAACAAAGTTGGTTATGGCATCGACGACTTTCACACCTCAACTTTCGGTACATCAACAACCTGGTCAGTGGAAAGCTCGTCAAAGGACTTCCAGAGCTGAAGTATGAAAGAGAACATATTTGTGCAGCTTGTGAGAAGGGCAAGATGAAGAGGGCACCTCATAAACCGAAGCCAGAACCAAGTACCAATGCTCCTTTAGAGTTATTGCATATGGATCTATGCGGTCCAATGCGCACTCAAAGCTTAGGCGGCAAGAAGTACATACTCGTGATCGTGGACGATTATTTGCGATACACATGGGTCAAGTTTCTACGTTCAAAGGATGAGACTCCTGATATTCTCATCACTTTCCTGAAGACGACCCAGGTGAATCTGCAGAAACCGGTCAAGTTTCTACGAACAGACAACGACACAGAGTTCAAGAACAACAAAGTTGAAGAATATCTCGAATCTGTCGGGATTTCACATCAATACTCTGTTGCACGTACGCCTCAACAAAATGGAGTGGTTGAAAGACGAAATCGAATGCTAGTCGAGGCTGCTCGTACTATGCTAAGTCATTCCAACTTACCTCTATTTTTGTGGGCAGAAGCTGTTTCGACCGCGTGCTACACACAGAATCGTTCCATGATACATCGAAGGTTCAAGAAGACTCCTTATGCGTTAATCAACAACCGAACACCGACAATCAAATACTTCCATATATTTGGATGTAAGTGTTTCGTACTAAACGATAGGGAGAATCTCAACAAATTCAGTACTAAGGCGGAGAAGGAATCTTCATTGGCTATTCCTCAACAGCGACTGCATATCGTGTCTATCTAAAGAAGACAAAGACGGTGATTGAAAGCGTCAACGTCACCTTTGATGAAGAAATGGCTTCAGAACAATACCGTTCAGAACCCGTTATAACCGGAGTACTAGCTTCTGGGCACCTACGTCCAGAACCTGCGTCTCAACAGACTAAATCAGACGAAGCTTCAACTTCTACTAACCATTTATCTGATTTAGATTTATTATTTGAATTGTTTTATGATGAATATCTCGGATCTAATGTAAAGAAATCTGTTGTGGTTGACAGGATGGAAGACTTAACGACTACTCATCCAACCAGTTCAGATGTTCCAATTGAATCAAATGCCCCGATTCAACAAGAGATTACAATTCAAATGCCGACTCCAACAGTTGAAGAAGTTCCATGTGATAAAGAGACAGAAGTAGATGTTACAGTAGGCGATACTGTACAGATCAATCTACAGCCAGATCAAGCTGTACCTACTGAGCCTTCTGAACCTGCCACTTCAACTGAAACAATCATTCCTCCTGAACAACCAGAAGAAGGTACAAGTGGATTCGTAGATGACACAACTGACATACAATCATCTAATCCACTGCCTCATGAACAAAGATGGACCAAAGAGCACCCGATAAGCCAGATAATAGGCGATCCATCAAATCCGGTGCAAACTAGCTCAGCATCAATGAACCTGTGCATGCATGACTCCTTTCTGAGCAAGTTCGAGCCAACACGCGTATCGGAAGCACTTGCTGATCCAGAATGGGTGATCTCAATGCAAGAAGAGCTGAATCAGTTCGATGCACTTAAAGTCTGGAGACTCGTACCGAAGCCTAAAGGTAAAACTTTTATAGGTACGAAGTGGATTTTCAAAATTAAGAAAGACGAAGATGGTACCGTCATTAGGAACAAGGCAAGACTAGTAGCCAAAGGATACAGACAAGAGGAAGGTATAGACTATGACGAGACATATGCTCTAGTGGTGCGATTAGAGGCAATCAGAATGTTTCTAGCTTACGCAGCCCAAAAGAACATCACGGTCTTTCAAATGGACGTGAAGACAACATTCCTCAATGGAATTCTGAAGGAGGAAGTCTACGTCTCTCAGCCAGAGGGTTTTGTCAATCAAGTGAAGCCGAATCACGTCTACATTCTTGACAAAGCACTCTACGGTCTGAAACAAGCACCTCGAGCCTGGTATGATGTCATTTCCACTTTTCTAGTCAAGTCTGGGTTTTCAAAAGGTACGGTGGATACTACTTTGTTTATTAAAAAGGAAAAAGGCGATATCATTTTAATTCAAATCTATGTAGATGATATTATCTTTGGTTCTACAAATACTAAGTACTATAAGAATTTCGCAAACCTTATGGTGTCTAGATTTCAGATGAACTTAATGGGAGAGATGAATTTCTTTCTCGGTTTACAAGTAAAACAGTTTTCTACGGGTATCTTTATCAATCAATCAAAGTACATTAGGGATATTCTTCGGAAGTTCCAAATGGAAAATTCAAAAACGATTGGTACCCCAATGGCACCAGGTACTACGATTGGCACTGATCCTTCGGGAAAGGCTGTTGATATTAGGACTTATCGAGGGATGATAGGTTCTTTAATGTATCTTACTTCTAGTAGGCTAGATATAATGTTCTCAACATGTTTATATGCACGATATCAGGCCAATCATAAAGAAATCCACTTGTCTGCTGTAAAGCGCATTTTCAGGTATCTGAAGGGCACTGCAGATCTTGGTCTGTGGTATCCTAAAGATACTAGTTTTGAACTAACAGCCTACACAGATGCAGATCATGCAGGTTGTATGTTAGACAGGAAGAGCATGTCAGGACATGTGCAGTTCCTCGGTGACAAACTGGTAAGTTGGGGATCAAAGAAGCAACTTTGTGTTTCAACTTCCACGGCCGAAGCAGAATATGTAGCTGCTGCTAGCTGCTGTTCTCAAGTCTTGTTGATGAGAACTCAATTACGCGACTACGGTTTCCACTTCAACAAGATCCCGATCTACTGTGACTCCGAGAGCGCCATCGCAATCACAGCGAATCCTGTTCAGCACACAAAGACTAAGCACATAGACGTCAGGTATCACTTTATTAAATATCATGTTGAAAAAGGAACAATTGAACTTTTCTTTGTAAAGACAGATTATCAACTTGCTGATTTATTCACCAAACACTTAGATGAAAAGAGGTTCAACTTTCTTATCTCTAAGCTTGGTATGCTAAATCTTAAGATATAATCAGTAATTACCTAACAAAGTTTTCTAATTGTATACTTATTCATCATTTCTTCATTCTTAACTCTGATAAATATCTGCCGCTTCTATCAAATGTTCATAATCCAAGGGGGAGAAAGAGAAGAAATTGACATCTGGTCAATATTACTTCGAGGGGGAGCTCATAAAATGTTGCATGTACCTTTTATTGTCAAATTTTTTTTGTAATGCAAGATTTTAGGGGGAGCTCTTCAAGTCAACAGGGAGTTCGGATATGACCTCTGATTACTTCTGATCAGAACTCGTACTTTAAATAGTTTTACTGCTTTTTGTCTTTTCAATATAAGTGAATAATTATTACTTTGACATGACATTAGACTTTTGCAGAATTTTTGAGAGAAGCTTACAAGTTCATATGTTTATGACTTAAAGCTTAGCTTCATGAGATGGAAGATCGTACGTTAAGGTATAATTCTATATCTTCATCTCATATATGGTTGAAAGAAGGACAACTTTCAATCATAGAAAACATTGTTTTTAATGTTCAAAACACTTCCCGATTTTTCAACAAATTTTATATTTAGGGAGTGTATTTTAAATGTTTTTCAAAGATCAATATTGTGCTTTAACTGAAATAGTTAAACCAATCTGAGCATCAAGTGCATCTAGGAAAACAAGGAATCATTGTGCTAGGAATTAACACAACTTCTATGGAATCACCTTAACCAGTGATTTCTACCCAAGAAGTTAATCCTTAGTGATTGAGTGTGCAAAGCGAAAAGAAATGAGTGTGATTAGAGAAAGCAAAATGTTTAAAAGAAAGAGCGTGTGAGAACAGAGTTAAAAGAATATCACAACTCTTCACCAACTTTTTCTGAGTCGGGTAGCCACCATTCTAGTGATTCACAATTCTTTGGTGATCATTATTGAAACAGGCATCTAACCCATGCCAACTCTTGATCAAACCTCACCATCTACTCATTTTCTTCTCAACAAGAAAGTGTTTCACATTTTCAAAGGGGATGCAGTACATTTGCTATCTGATTTTCATTTGGAAAATCTAGATATTGAAAAGAAGGAAGTCTGCCCCACCTTCGCACTTCAATCATGCACATTGAGTCTGTGTTTAACTTACTATTGTCTCAGTGGTTTACACAATTTTGAGCCAATAAGCAATCATCTGTGCTTAATTCTTTCAACACAAGCACGAACACACAAGAAATTAGTTTCTTTGTCATAACGTTTATAGAAATTACCTTTGTGGTGTTTCGATGATTAAATGGAAGCCCTGGGGGAGTCAACATCAAAATAGCTCCTTTTCCATGTGTATTCGTTACACACAGTGACTTAGTGTTACTGACAGGCATGATAACTGATTCATTAGTTGATTCAGGTGTTACACGACACATTTGTCTGGATTTGCAAAGATCTAGATGAATCTCTTATGAATTGACGAATCAGGGGCTCTAACCGCAAGATTGACATTTCTTACCACAAATTTTGATGAAGTCGTTGCACTTAACATCAAAAAGGGGGAGAATGCCTACAAAAGAAATGGCAAATATCACATGTTTCAAGAATCACGTCCACTCTTCAAAAGGGGAGATTGTTAGTTTGAAGACATGCTGATTTCAGAGAAAGAGATTGCATCTTCTGAGTTGAACAAGAAGATTGAATTGGATAAATCTTTTTATTAAATAATCTTGATCCAAAGGGGGAGATTGTTAGACCACAGTCTTATTGGATTCAAAATCATCCAAACTGAAGATCGCAATCTGAAGCTAAAGTCGGAACGTCGACTCTCGATAATAAAAGTCTATGTCTATTTGTAATAAATGTCAATGTATTTGTTTAGTTTACTTAGATTTTATATCTAAGTTAAAGTATTGTAATAGTTAGATAAAGGTAACTTATCTAGTTTAGTTAGTTTCTAGTATAAGTTAGTTAGCTTTATTAGATTTAATATCTAGATATTAAGATAGATAGTGTGTTCAACACACTTGATAGTTGTTGTATCTCAATCTCTCTAACACAATCAGATAGAGATCACACACACAAACACACACATCAAGGTGTATTTGAGAGAAAACATAGAGAACACAAAGAAAAGCTTAATCGATCAACCTTGTAATCGTTATTCTATATTCAATACAGATTGGTAATCGTTATTGTGTCGTTGTTTCTATAAACTTGATAAGTATTGTTGGACCGACAAATTGTTTCTTGTTTTGATTTTATTTCATAATTCGAACTTAATCGTTGTCAATTTTTGAATTTTGAATTTTTCTTGAAGTGTCGAGTTCGAACACTGTTCTTGATTGATTTTGGGTGAATTGTTGGTTTTAATCTAAATTTGTTTGTAAATTGGTGTTTAGTATTGTTTTTCAATGATTCTGATAATTTTTTGAGATCAAATTTGCAGATTTTGATCGATTTGAGAAAGAAAGAGACAAGATTCACGGTTTGCGCAAGTTCATATGATTTGCGCAAGTTCATCTTCGTGTTCATAGACATTTGCGCAAGATTTTCCGGACTTTGAAAGTTCCATTTGCGTTACAAGGCTATCACGCAAAGTCAGATTTGCGCATCCTTTGGTTCACGCAAAGTTCACTTTGCGCATCCTTCGGTTCACGCAAAGCTACCTTGCGCCATACGTGGATCACGAAATCTTCACTTTGCGCTTCAAGGCTATCACGCAAAGTTCACTTTGCGTTACAAGGCACTTACGCAAAGCTCAGTTTGCGCAAACATCTCTTCACGAAAAGCTCAGTTTGCGCAAGCAACTCCTCACGTAAAGCTCAGTTTGCGCAAACAACTTCTCACACAAAGCCTAGTTTGCGTATCACTTGGCTCACGCAAACCTCATCTTACGTTTCACTTGGCTTGCGCAAAGCTCTCTTTGCGTTACATGCTGATCACGAGAAGCTTACTTTGCGCATCAAACAGTTCACGAAAACCTCGACTTTGCAATATATCAAGTGTTGTTCATTTTTTTTTAAATTTTGTGCTAGATTTCAATTTGATCTGATTTTTGATTTTCTGATATATAGTTTCGAACGATCATTCATTTTAAGTTGATATTAATCATGGGATTTTTTACAGATCTTGAAGAGAAGATTAGAAAGGTGGAATTAGAGAAAATTAATCTGGGGCATGCTATTGACTTTCATTCTCAAAAGTCAAGAGAGTATTTTGCTGAAATCATCTTGTTGAAAGAAGAAATCAGTGTTTTAAAGACTCTCAATGAAGATCTTCTGAAAAGATCTTCTGGGTTGAATGATGAGAAGTTAAAGAGATTGGAATCTGAGAATGCGGAACTCAGAAAGAATATATCTTATTTTGAGCAAAAGTTTGTTGAAGAAAAAGCTGATTTTGAGAAAGAAAAGAAAGGATTTTCAACTAAGTTCTCAGATTTCTCAAGGAAGTGCTTTGAAGAAAAGAAGACAGTGGATCTTAAATGCATAAAACTTTCTCAATAAATTTCCGGTTTTGAGAAAATACTTATTTTGGAAAGAGAGAAGTTTGCTAAGGAAAAGAAGGCCATAGAACAGAAGAGTGTGGGATTCTTCAAAGAACTATCCGGCCAGAGAAATGATTCTAAGAAAGGATTTGAAGAAGAACGATGCATATTTGAAAATGAGATCAAAAATCTGACTGCCAAGCTATCTGAACTATCTGCTAATGCGCTGAAAGAGCAGAAGACGAAGTCTGAATTCTCGAAGAAGATTGACCAGCTTGTGAAAGAAAGAGACAATTTTGCTTCAAAGATCAAAGAGCTTGAGAAGTCTATCTCAAGATCAACTCAGAAATCTGTCTCTTCACAAAGGTCAGCTAAATCTTTTGATCAGATTCGTCGAACTAACATTTTCTATGATGGATATTTAGATGGTTCAGGTACATATTCAAGAAGAAAAAGCTTCAAGAAAGAGAAACTGGTGTGGCAGAAGAAACCAGTTAAAGATGAGATGTCAGATGAGATGAAAGGGAAGATATCATGTGTACATGTACACAAAGCAAAGAAGAACAAAGAGCATAAAGGTAAACCTGACCTTAATTACTCAAAAGATCAATTATTCAGGTTTTCAGGTAATAAATATTATTGTTCTTACTGCTGTACACATGATCATATTCACAAGACACGTGATCATTACTGGTATGAATCTTACTCTGTTACACCCACACGAACTGCAACTAACATTTCTTGACCCAAATACCAGTGGGTACCAAAGAAGAAAATTGATTCTGTGTTGCAGGCACCTCAAGTCAAGGGGGAGTAAGAGAACATTGTCTCTTGAGTATATCATCTCAAGACCCGGACTTCAAAGTTGAAAGACGATGGCTTTTGAACACAGCAGTTCAAAACCCGCACCTCAATGTCAAGATGATGGCTTCTAAGTACACAACTTAGGACCCGTTCTTCAAAGGAGTTTGATTTCTAAACACAACAGTTTAGGACTCGGACTTCAGCGATCAAAAGACCTTATTCCTGTTTTTGCATCCGATAGATATGATGCTCTACATCCCAAGATAATTGATCTGATCTCTATCCTATACTTTTTCACTGATAGATTTTTCTGATATGATGGTCTACAATTCAAAAGGGAGTGTCTGATCTTTATCCTGTTTTAACTGACATATTTCAGATGCCTAATTTATAGGGGGAGTAAAGGTGATGGCTTCTGATCAAATGACAGATCAGGACCCGTTTTTCAAAGTTCAAAAGTATGGATATTTCGCTAATATCCAGGGGGAGCTTAAAAGATTTAAATCATTCTTTCATGATTTGAGGGGGAGCTGAAAAGGTAAATACCTTCTGATCTAAGATCTCTGATTGTTTGAAAGAAGAACATCTTTCAAACATGAAAAACAGTTTCTTAAATGTTCAAACCACTTCTTATTCTCAAAAGATTTCATGAATTTAGAAGTGTGCTTTTAAATGTTTTTCAAATTTTGAGCCTAATGTTTAACTGACCGTGTGTTTTCAAAGATCAATACTTGTGTATTATCTTATCCTTATACTGTCAAGTATTCATACACACCGGTTCAGTACTTTATCAATTTGTTATTACCATGTCTCATACGAACAATTTTTCGATGGTAATACCCCCGTTTGTTTTCAATGTTGTTGAGCATCATTCATATTTTTCAAATTTGTGCCTTTATTGCTAAATTGTTTATATTTGTTCATATAAACAAAATATCCAGTTCTTTGATACCCTAGCCATTTCATTTGATCTGATTTTAATCATTGTCAGATTCTCAAAACATTTCTATTCTTTCTTGATTATTCATTCATATAAAGTTTTGAGAAATCTTAAATGTTTAAAAAATGCTCAAATTTCATTTCTGATTTTTAATGAGCATACATACACTGACATATGATTTCTTGTGCTTTTCATATCAAGAAAATCATTGACCAGCATGTACTTTTAGAAACATGGGATTCAGTGTGAGTGCTTAATAGATCTTCCATGGATTCACGATAACCAGTGTTTCCTACCCCGGAAGAATTCCTTTGAGTGATTGAGGGGAGAGGGGTCTAAAAGAATTAAGTGTGGGAGTGAGCTGAGGTAAAATGGAAATGAGAGATTGGTTAGATGTGAGCTTATATGTTTAAAAGAAAGAGGGTGTGAAAATAGAGTTAAAAGAATATCATAACTCTGCACCAAACATCTTTCTGAGCCGGGCAGCCACATTACTGATTGGTTCACATTTCTTTGGTGACCATCATTGAAATAGGCAATTAGCCCATGCCATCTCTTGCATATAACCCCACCAGCTACTCATTCTTTTCTTAAAAAGAGAATGTTTCACATTTTCTGGGGAAGCGGCACATAATCTATTGGTTCTTCTCTTGGAAGATACTAATATTGAAAAAGAAGGAAAGTTGCCCCACCTTCGACCCTTTCTCATGCACATTGAGTCCATGTACAATCATTGTTGTCTCTGTGATTTACATACTTCGAGCTAGGGGTGAGCATAGGACGAGTACCATACCGAACCGTTACCGGTACCGTACCGAAAATGTGGAGAACTAATGATTTTTCGGTACTAGTACCCCATCAGTACCGAACCGATTACCGATTATAGGAAAAACATGAAACCGATTACCGTACCGAAATACATGGGACAGTCCGGGATTGGTACGGTATCGGTTCGGTATCGGGATTTGGGACTCCTTGCTCACCCCTACTTTGAGCCTTATGAAACACAATCATTGTGCTAATTCTTTCATACACACGCATGAGCACACAAAAAATTTGTTTTTCTGTCAGAACATTCATAGATAAACCTTGTGTTTTCAATGATTGAATGGAAGTCCTGGGGAGTCATCATCAAAACAACTCCTTACATTGTACATTCGTTGTACACAGTAACTTTGTGTTACTGACAGGCATTGCTAACTGTTTCATTTGTTGATTCAGGGTTACCACGTTCATTATGTCTGAATTTCAAAAGATTTGGATATATATCTTTCATGAATTGACGGCTCTCAGATCAAAGCGCGCAAATTGTAAAAGGGGAGATTGTTATTTGAATACAAAGGAATAATCAAAGACTGTGATGAAATTGATAAAGTTTTGATGATCAGGATGCTCATAATCATCAAAAAGGGGGAGACAATTACAAAGATCAATTTCAAAGCTATGAAAAGTTGTCAAAGTGTAAAATGCTTCCGCTGATTCAAAGTTTAAAAGATTCTGAAGATAGATGATTCGAGAAAGTTTGTTTTTCAAAAGACAGTTCAGAGATCAAAGAGATGAAGATACAGTTGTGAAAGATTCTTCTATGCTGTTTCAAAGTTCAAAGATGAAGTTTTTCAAAAGATGTTTCAAAGATTCAGAGTTTCAAAGAAGTTTCAAGAATTTTGTTTCTTGTTCAAGGCATGTTGACTTTCAATGCTTCAAAGTGCAAAAGACTTTCCAAGATTCTTCAAAGTCTGAAAGAGTAAAGACTGTAAAAGCTTCAAAGTTCAAAGATAAAGAGACAAAAGCTGAAGAATCAAGAGTTGAAGATCTGTATCAAATTTTTATTAAATCTTGAATACAAAGGGGGAGATTGTTAAGTCTAAATATTGTATCCAAGATTTAATAGGAAAGTCAAAGATGTAAAAGTCAACATAGTCTTTGTATTAGGAAAGTCAAAGCATGTCTAGTTTACTTTGTCATGAAGTCTTGTATTAGTTAGTTGGTATAAATAGGCTTGCTTTGTTAGAGTTGTAGTAACGAACTAGAACATTGTAAAGTGAGACTTGTGATTGGAATTCAAGATCTACTTTCTCTCTCTACATTCTCTCTCTAGTTCTTGATCTTAATTGTCATACATTGGGTAATTGCTTGATTTTTTTGGGATTTTATTGATTAACATAGATGGTTGAAGCTTTGGTTGAGAAGAGGAGATCTTGATGAGAGAGCTTCAATAAATGCCTTGGGTGATGTCTTGATGATCAATAACTATACTCACCAACCCCAAACCCTAGAACATAAATGAGGGGGGTGCTTGGTGCCTGAAAATCGCTCCCAAATGTTCTCTCTTGATTTTAGATAAAAGTGGTGAAATAAGGCATCTGATTGGGTTTAAATCAGAAGGTGGGTCCGCACGGGCGACTATGCCCGGCGACTTTGCCCATGGCATTGTCGCCGGGGGACAATCGCGGCTCCCTCTCCCCTTGCATTACAAGGACGACGATTGTGACAGGCTAGAGTGCCCATGTCACAATCGTGGGGGCATTATCGTCGGGGTTGTACCGTAGGTATTTCCCCCACCACGACTTTGCCAGGGCAACTTTGACCCGTGTCATTGTCGCCGGCCACCCCTGGACTACTGTTTGGTCCAAATTTTCGCACAATTAGGTTCCCGATTTAACACAAACAAAAGACCTTAGATAAATGGCAATATATTCTACCTCGATTAGCATATAATATGAAGGTTTAAGGAAACCTCAAAGCTTACCTGAAATTCTGGGTGTTACACAACACATTTGTGTTTTGATCTTTTTATTTGTTATTTCTCACATTGGAATCCTTGTTATGATTGGTTTTTTCACATATCATTTTGGGTTAATAGTTAAGGATTTGAAGCTTGGTTTGGCATAAACATTTGTAGGGACATAAGTAACTATTGAATTGCACATATTAGCTATATACACAAGAATTTAGCTAATCGACAACTGATGTTGTATTTCCTCCAAGCTTTTTGGTTACTCTCATTTTGAATTGCATAGATTAGTTATCTACACAAGTAACTGTTGATCAAGATAAGGATATGATTGTTTCACAGCTATACATTCAGTGTAAGTACTCTCCCCTCTGCTGTAACACCCTACACCCATGGAAAGTCAACTTCAACTACATAGGGTCCTTACGTTGAGATCCTCACCCAATATCGCGTACTAGCACGTAGGGCTTATTGATAGCGATGTTTGCACACCTCTAGACATGTGATAATTGAACCTCAAAGCAAGTATACAATGGGATCTAATATCGTCTTTCAAGTAATAAAATGGTAAGAACCAGGTATCGTATTCCACAGGGATAGGTATCTTAAGTTGCAAGATCTCGAGATGAAAAACTAACTTCAGATGGCGAGTTTGAAGACTTTGTTTGGGTTGAGCGAACAGTTAATTAAAATAACAGATAATACAGAAAGTAAGGGTGTAAGACTTTTGGTGAGTATTAAGCACAAGTTTCTGTAGACCAATGCTGTAGGAATGCTACAACATTGTGTTTTTCAACAACTAGTTCCACCATCTACTTTGAAAGTGATCCTTCCGAATTCTCACCGTGACACTTGTATTTAGCTTCTACTAGACACATTCCTGTGCATTATCAAAACCAGTGATAGTGCCAACGGTGTCTTCAAAGTATATGGATAAACAAATTCCTTTGTTAAAAATCACTCTTCCGAGTCGATTCCCATATCATCCAAGTAGGCTTGTGCATCGGTCGGGTCGGGGACCTAAATCTCAAACTCGATCGGATATCGGGTGGTGTGTGGAAGCCCCGAAATCCGACCGAGTACACTTCGGATATATCGGGTTCGGGGGGTTCGGGTTTCGGGTGGCTCGGGTCGGATATTCGGGTTTGGCATTCATATACACAACTTTTTAGCCACATTACAGAAAATCAGAACCAACATCACAGACGATGCCAAAAATCAGTTCATATGTTGAAAATGAAAGGGGGAGGTTGCATCAGCTTCATCGAGACAACAAAAACCACAATTTATTTCCTTGAAATAGAAAAAAAATTACCTAGCTTTGTTACGAGCAAACAATTATTCATAAGAAATAGCGATGTCTTGGTCACGAAAGCCACCAAAAATCTTACCGTAATCTGGCTTGGTGCTCCCAAGTTCCAAATTGTTAGCATCAGAGTTTAGATGACATCGTAGTTGGGGCAGTGGCTGGAGAAGATGCCATCGTAGGCATCCTTTTCTTTCCTTCCCCAAATGACTGCATCTCCTTCCCAAATGGCGATTGGCGAAGGTATTAGATTTAGGTCTCTTGTGTCGATGGATGAAGTATGAACTGAGAGGTGGGAGAGACGAGGTCTGGTCTTGGAGCTTGGGAGAACCGAGAGTGAGGGTTGAAGGCAGAGAGCTTGTGAGTTGTGAGAGAAGTCAGAACTAGATTAGGTTTAGTCGTTTAGATAGAAATGAAAATAGCAACAAATTTCTTTTAAATGAATATTCGGATGGGTCGGGTGGGTGATTTGGACACCCAACCCGATCCTACTTATCCGGGAAAATCAATCGGATCGGGGTATTCGGGTTCGGGGTTTTCAGGTTGGGCTATTTTTGGGTTGGTCGGGTCACGGGTCGGGAGGGTTTATCGGGTCGGTTCGGGTTTGCTCACCCCTACATCCAAGTTAACGTGTTCCAAGTGGCTCATTCCTGAGTCCACCACACTTTAACACTTTGACTAGTGATCAACCCATCAAGAATCAATCAGTTTGAAAAACATAGATAACAAGTTCCCTTGTTAGCAACTCTTCCAAGTATACTTCCCATATCATTCAAATTGACGTGTATTCATGTGGCTCATGCCTGAGTCCACTACACTTTACCACTTTCAAAGTGATCAATTCGTCAAGAAGTGCATTTGGATTTATAAAACATAGAATGAAATGGTGGAACATCATTATTGAGAAACGATGTCCACTTTCTTTTGGTTTAAAAGCTCACCATTTGCCTCACACCCAAACTATAAAATTAGCTACTCATTATGTAAAATAAATTGCAAGAAATGTAAATGACATAAAGTAAAGACATAATGTAAATGACGGAAATGTAAAGTGCATAAAGTATAGACTATAAGCAATAAAGAAATGTAAAGACAAGTAATGATGAAGCAATGCTACAACAACTAATAATGAAAACAAGAATTCTAAAAGATTAAAGACTTGATATTAAAAATTCTAGAGAGAGTCACAATATCAGTTCTAAACTGATTTATTACATCTTAGAAACACAAAGCCATCACCCCTATTTATACCAAACAAGGATGGCAAAGATGTAAATAAAAAGCTTAAAATAATAATAAAAGTACAACAACTAAAGGTTTTTTCTAAGTTACACTCCAAGTGATGCCAATACTCCAACTACAGCTAACTACTACTTCTATTATTGCCAAAAATATATGGTTCCATTGTAACAAAAGGTTGGATTTGGATTAATTTCGTTGGCCATCTTCATCAAATTCGTCCATGGCTCTTCCAACAAGCAAATCAAGATGCTATAGCATTGACTGGCAGTAATGAAATCAACGTAAAACATATGTTAGCTTCCATAAGTAGTAAAAGACAGGAAAATCATAAACTTAGATCCATATAACAGAAAAGGGAAAATAAGATAAGAAAAATGGACTCAAAGTTGGGATTAAACAAAATGATCCATCTAAAAAGAAAGAAAAGGTGTTCTTATGCATTGAATTCTCAATGCATATCACTTATACCTCATCCGATGCCTAAACGTGCCTCAATGTGGAAAACTAACGTTCCATCATCGGATCAAAGATTATATATATGTGGGTTCATGATGCTCAAATGCAGCCAAATTATCCATTCAATGACCACAAAACCAATCAATAACTTCCAACAATTTAATGCCACCATATATGCGAAAATCATAAATCCATATAGCTACTCCCAAATTACCAAGAGGCTTCGTTCCAAATTTGTTACATGGTACTTCCACACACACCAAATCATTTTACCCAAATCCTCATTCAATAATACATAACCATATTTCAAAACTCAAATCTTGATTTCCAAGTACTTAATCACAAGGTTATAGAAAACATGTTTCTCATGTGCAAAATCCTCAACTAAACCAAAATGTAAACTCTTAACCTTAAAATCGTACCATTCCACATAAACCTCAAAATCTCCAAAAATTAGGTTTTAGTGAAAACTCATCCAGATCAAATAAATCAAAAATGGAGATGTTGAGAAGGTTAAGATCCACATTTTAACATGTATAAAGTTTATAAAAGATAATGAACTCACCTTGTAGGGTTGAAGCTTAAAACCCTAGAACTCAAGAGCTTAAAGAGGTGTGAATGAGATCCTTGAGAACTTGAACTAGCACAATCAATGCTCAAGAACACCTAAAATGCCATAAATGATCAAGGGTTTGGAGTGGGTGGATGACATTAATGGTAATAGAGTGGAGGGGGAAAGACTTACCAGGTTTTCTTGAGAGAAAATCGCACCCTATGAGCTTTGATTGAGAAAATGGGGTAAATGAGGGTTGGAGGACGATTTACTCTTTTTATCAGGTCACTGTGTGCGTGCGCGGTTGTCTGTGCGGTTCCACTCGCGTGGTCATTTGCGCGGAGCACTGGAGCCGCGGTTGGCAAAGTCCCGCGCGGATGGTCGCGCGGTTCCACCCACGCGGTGATTCGCGCCAAGCACTGTTGGAACTCCCCCTTTTTCTTCATTTCCGCCACCTTGATTAGCAACAAACAATGCGTTAATTCGGGGTTGAACTAAAATCAAACTTAAGATTCGAGGTGTTACATCTGTTAATTTTGTTTGACACGACGGGGAAACCCATGCTTTTTCCAATTTTGATTTCGGTGATGATAGTTTTACAGTTGTACAGACCTTTTGTGTTTTGATCTTTTTATAATTGGTTTTTTCTCATATTGGAATCCTTTTTATGATTGGGTTTTTCTCATATCATTCTGGGTTAATAGTTAATGGAGAATTCAACCTCTCTAATAAACAACTGTATATTTTGTTTGAAGCTTGGTTTGGCATAAATATTTGTAAGGACATAACTATTGGTGAATTGCAAAGATTAGCTATGTACATAAGTATATAGCTAATAGACAATTGTTGAAGCTTGGTTTTGCATAAACATTTGTAGAGACATAAGTAACTGTTGAATTACACAGATTAGCTATGTACGTAAGTATATAGCTAATAGACAACTGTATATTGCATTTGAAGCTTGGTTTGGCATAAACATTCGTAGGGACATAAGTAACTGTTGAATTGCACAGATTAGCCATGTACATAAGTATATAGCTAATAGACAACTGTATATTGCATTTCCTCGAAGCTTTTTGGTTACTCTCTTTTTGAGTTGCATATATTAGCTATCTACATAAGTAACTATTGATCAATATAAGGATATTTTTGTTTCACAACTATACATTTAGTGTTAGTACATATGTCAAACTGTTATGAACTTGTTAATAAATTGCTAATTAGGCTGTTAGGGAAAACAAAGTTCTGCATCCATTACTATGCCATTTTTCAGTTCTACTTGATCTCCTTTTCAGTTATTCTTCATATTTTGAAATCAATAACAATTGCATTTGTTTTGTCCTTGGATGTAAATTCTTTTAACACAAGAAATTGGAATTAGGAGACATGTCCAAATCATCTCCAAGACATTCCAAAAACCAAGTCCATGAGATTGTTGTTTCGGCCTCTACAATTGCATACGCCAACGGATATATACCATGGGTACTATCAATGCCAACTGCAGTTAGGACTTGACCTGGGAAAGGTCCTTTCATGAAACTTCTATCTAGGCCCAACAAGTCTCTACCACCTGCTATAAAACCCTTCTTTAATGCTCCTAAACAAACATAAATCCTTCTAAACTTTCTTATTTCATTGTTCGGGTTAAGATCAATTTCCACATCCAACTTTACTGTGGTGTCTGGGTTTGTTCTTTGTAGCTCTAATATGTAGTCCCTCAACACACTATACTGCTCTACATAGTCTCCTGTAAGCTTCTTGAGTGCCAATTGCTCTTCTCTAAAAGACTTCATCTTTGAAACTTTAATTGAATACTTCTGTTCTAAGTTGATTTGCAAAGCCTTCACAAGAAAGTTGTTGTACACGCAGTAATTTCTCTTGAATGAAGAAATTTGTGGGTTTCTACGTACGTTTTAACTATCCATGTATCATCATGTTTACCTGGGGATATGTGCAAAACCCATGGGTAACTTGCCATCACCTCTTTGCCCTTGCTTGACCCACTTACTTCTTCTTTTAGTTCTAGAATATTTCCTCTACACACAACCCTTATCCTACGAAGATCATTCTTCACCACCACAATTTCCCTCCTAGTCTCAATGGCATGTTGGTCGATCATCATTTTTATTCCTTTTTGCTACCAAAAACTTGGTCGACATACAAGTTGACATGCTTTTCAAGTCCCGTGTTAGATCCCTTTTCCTTTCTTAGCTTCTTCAAATAACTAAATCTTTTGATATCCAAATCAGATTCATCGGTGTTGTTTTCAAAACCTTCCAACTCCAATAATGCATCATCATGATTATTATCTTCTTCATTTACCTCATTGTTAACTACACCATCATCCAATACATTTTGATCATCAAGTATAAACTCACCAATAGGGCTGGCAATGGGTAAGGGTAAACTCGTTACCCGTTGGATAAGAGTATGGATAAAGAAAAGTCTATCCACTTATCCATTACCCGTTTACCCGAAATTTTAGTGGGTAGGATATGGATAAACGGTTTTTCGTTATCCATTACCCGTTACCCGTTACGATAATATATATATATATATATATATATATATATATATACACATACACACATATGTATAATTATATACAATTAAATATTAATGTATGTATACATAATTATATTAAGTTAATTATTAATATTTTTTGTTAATAATGTTGTCGTATATTAACGTGTATTTTAATTTATTTTTATATTTATCGAGTAAAAGATTTCATGTTGATTAAATGAGAAACAAGATGGATTTAGAAAAATAAATACAACGAAAAGTGTTAGTCTTACACTTTTTAAATTATTTTTAAAATATTATACTATGATTATATTTACAGTAATAAAATGTAGACTACAACAAATTAGATATAAAATAATAACTATATTTATCAACTTATATTTTACTTGTATGTTTGAGGTTTAACAATACCAATTGTAGTTCAAAATGAAATTTTGTTTTACCATTTATCCATTACCCATTTTGTTACCCGCTACTTTTAAATGGTAGGTAGGATACGGATAAGGGCTTTATGAGATGGATAATTACACGTTTCGTTACCTGCTATTTTAAATGGATTGGATAATGGATCAACCCTTACCCTACCCATACCCTACCCGTTGCCAGCCCTACTCACCACTATCATTCTCTTCATTTAACTCATTCTCTTGATGTCCCATTGTTTCATCAAATAGATTAAAGTCATCAAATTGATCAAAACCTCCAACCTCTTTATTCTTATCAACCCATTCAAGGAACGTCCCCCTATTTAGCTATGGACTAACTTCAATAGGTAATTCCTCAATCACTTCGGTATAAACCTCTATTATTTTGCACTCGGGAGCATATTTTAGAAGATTCAATATATCAAGATCATTGCACAAAGCTTGTAGGCCAAAATCTAAGTCTTTGCATGGAACTGTAAGATGAAAAACGGTAGATTCATCATCTTTCATACCTATTTCTCTCATCATAGCTTTCAACTCCTGTATCGAAAACTCTTCGGTGTTAACCAACTCAACAAACCGATATTTACCATTAATGTACTCCCTACTGGGACAAGTCGTGAAAACACCACCATAATATCTCTTCAATGTAATTAGCGTAGGATAATCATCTGGAAACAAAAACAATGAAACCGATGAAAAAATCATAGCAAAGAGGCGAATGCAAATATTTGAAGTGGAAAAACCAATGAAAAAAATACAAAACATATTTTGGTATATAAAGCAACCAGAGTTCACGACTAAAAGAAGTTCAATGAAAAATATTGAACAAAACCAATGCAACTAACATTCGAATAAAATCAACGAAAAAATCTTGATGAACATACCATAAACGTCAAGAACATGTTGCTTGGTTAAGTTGGTTCGAAGTAGCCACGATGTGCGCCCCATTGGAAGAAGTTCACAGCTGGAGGAAGTTCACGATGGGAAGAGATTCACAGTAGGAAGAGCTTCACGATGGGAAGAGTTTCAAGGTAAGGTACGACTTAGGGTTTTTTCATATACTTCACGGTAGCATGGGAGGAAGGAGATCAGACGTGATCTTTTTTTTTTTTATAAAATCAGAGGTAATCATATAATGAAATAAGGGTTTTAAAAAAAGTATTAAAAATAAGGGTAATTTTATAATGACAAAATTGCCCTCATGTGGGAGGCACATGAGGGGTTTAACGACTCATGGTTAATTGGTGTTAGATGGAGGGACTTGATTTGCAACAAAATCAAAACCATGGTAATCTAATCTGTAATTAATTTATTTGAGGGACCCAATCCAAAATTTCAGAAAAACCACATCGACCAAATCCGTTATTTACTCTATAATAATTGAACATTTGAGATTTTTGGAAACCTCATATCGCAATTGATTCATTTCTATAAAAACAAATATCGTAAAAGATAAGCTTAAAACAATTTAATTTTCGGTTTATATTCAAATTTTACAATTGTTGTATTTGCATCTGTACACACATATATATATATATATATTTAAATTTTACATTTTGTTGTATTGCATTTGTACACACACATATATATATATATATATGTGTGTGTATATATATATATATTTATATTTTACATTTTGTTATATTGCATCTGTACACTTATATATTTAAATTTTACATTTTGTCTCCCTCTAGAACGTCTTTTTTTTTTCTTCCTCCGGATTTGAGTTTTTTCGCAAGAATAATCTGGTTAAATTTGTATGGTAACAACTCATTATTTGGATTTTTATTATATGAACAAGTTATGAAGTTGTATACTTTTTGGCTATTGCAGATGATGGGTCTTGAATTCTTGTACACATGCATGTTTGTATCAATCAATTCTTGGTTAAAACATAGATCTTTCTGTATTTAGTAGTTGGATGTGAATCGAATTCTAGTTGCTACCAATTAACATTCAAAATGTTTAAGTGTTCTAGTAGATTGCTTTGTAGGATTTCAGTTTATAGAACCAAACAATAAAGTGTACTATCGAAAAGTGTTACAATAAGTTTATAAAGATGTTTTTGGACATTTTAACTGGTGTTTTTTAAACGAGGATTATATCGATAATGGAAAGAGTGGCTTTGAATGCTATAAAAAAATTTGTCACAAGGACTGTAACCATATTACAAGGACTAATTTTGTAAATAATCGATAAGTCAATGACAATTCACGCTTAAATTCATAAATTGTTATATATAACATCCTATCGTTAAACCTTTTAGCCAAACATATACATAAATGAAATGAACGATCATCAAAGTTTAAACAAGGACCATTTCTTAAAGCATATCTATACTACCTTATAAAGCATATTTCAAAAACTCTTAAAAACAACTTTTGTTGCACAATGTACTGTTGTTTAATGCACAATCTCTTAAAATCTCTTAATTACATCATAAGAAGCTAAATGTACAACTCAATTATGCTATACTATCACTCCTCATAATTAATTACATGCTCTCACACTCTTCTCAGAACACACGCTCTCACACTCTTCTCAGAACTTATCTTCCCCAAGCGACAATTACATTCTCATCTTCCCCAAGCGACGATTCAGAAAATCGATTCCCAAAAATGACGATTCAAACTCCTCGGTTAAATATTTATGTATATGTATACGGTTAAGGTTTTGATTAATGTCTTATCTCTACCGATTCACTCTCAATCAATCGATCCTCTATTATTCTCTCGCTCCTCTCGCCGAACACACAACAGGTACCAAATCGATTATGTTTGTTTTCTCTCAATTGATTTTGATTTTGTTGTCAATCGATTTTGATTTTGCTCTGTGTATACATACCAAATCGATTTTGATTTTTGCTCCTCTCAAACCACTTTGATTTTGATTTTGTTTGCTCTCAAACTAATACTGAAGGTTTTTTTTTCATCTTAACATGTTTAATCTGTAAATTCACTTTTCACGTCATTCATGAAATGTTTCACGTCTTCTGGTTGTTCTTCTCTTAAGGGGGGGGGGGTTGTAGTTGGTTCTTTGTTCTGAATTCCTGGTTTTTATCTGTGACTTTGTTGAATTCTTGGGGATCAACTTAAAGAAGGTTTTTGATTCACTGTTCTTAATACACGAAACTTCATGAAGGCTTAAGTTAATCTTTTATCTCTTTGAACATTTGTATGTGATGGGTATTCTGATTTCTTGATATAATAAATTGGGGTATTTGATTTTCTTTATTTGGGGTTTTTGGTTTTCCGATTTCTTCAGTTGTTATGTTTTTTAAAGTTTTATTTTACCCTAATCATTTTGTATCAGTTTGTTCTCTTGAAATTTTTATTTATATTGTTTGCTTTTACCCTGTTCACGTTTTTTGAAAGTTTAGATTTAGTTGGGGTTTTCTTGAAATTTTAGTTTTAATGTTGGTCTTTTTTCTTGAAAGTTTAGTCTTTTGTAAGACTCTTATTCAGATTGTTTTTTCATGTGAGCTTGCAATTTTGGATTTCTTCCGGTAGATACAAGGGGGAGACATGGCTTCATTACCAGGTTTCATCATTTTCATTACCAGGTTTCATCATTTTCCTCTATCCAGTATTCTCCATCTTACTCACCTATTTATCTCAAATTTCTCCACCTTACTTAATTGTTTATCTCAAACTTTATCGGTCCATTTTGTAGGACCAAAAGAGAACCGAACAAAGGCCTCTATTCTCCAATCCGTTCATGTAAGGTTGTATTGATTTCTTAAAATTTTGAAATGGCTAAGTGGTTCGATTTTATTATTTCCTTCTGTTAAACAATAAACTGCGATTTTAAAACCGTGCACAAGTGTTTTGGGTTTCAAAGTGCTCTTGGTGTTAGGATTATAAAACTTTTGAAATTTCAGTCCTGGTCGTTATTTTTTCCAGTGTTTGTGTATTTTTGTTCTTTGTGGTGGAATTCTAGATTTTGAGTTTTCTTGAAAGGTGTTTGTGTATTTTTGAGATGCTTTTCTTTGTTCTGATTCGGGGATGTTATAGGTTATCTACATTCCAAACAGTTGAAAGCTAGCTTTCATTTGACAAAACTAGAAGTCCAACAAGCTCATGTAATTTGGGAACAGGAACTTAAAAAAATTGGTGAGTTCTTAGAGTACCTCCCTTTAATCACTTCCTATTAAATCCAGGGAAAATAGTAAACAAACTCAAAATGAGTGCCGAAATTTGTATATCAGATGAAAAGTGCTCTAGATTCCTAAAGCTTCGTTGGATCTTTTATACTTATAAAGCAATTTATTTAAACTAACCGCCTTTGTTTTATTTTTTCTTATTTCATAATCTGTTTGTTTTTGTTCTATGTGACTGGATCTTCTCTCATTATCTCTTTGTGAAGGCTTGCAGTCCGCTGTGTTTTTTGTCTGAGAGTTCCTCTTCCGTTTTCTTTTTGCTCATCTTTCTTGTGTGCGGGTAAGAGAATACCAGGGTGTATGCAAGGTTATAATTTTATAAATACTAACTTTGTCTCTTAGATTCTACAAAACAAACATGATACATCTCTGTGTTTTAGTCTCCCTATAAAACAAATAAGATCCATCATTTCCATGGCTTACTTGCTATATCAAACCATCCTCTCCTTTGGATGAGTTCAGGTCTGGTGGGTGTCCTATATCTATTCCATGACTTACTTACTATATCAAATGCACAAAGGTTATAGCTCTTTATTTTGTATTGTTTCATTTACTAGGAATCAACAAATGGGACAATTACTTTATGTGTTTGATGGTTGCAGGAGTGTCTACTGTGAAGGATTTCCTGATTGTTCTCTACACAGATCCAAAACAACTCAAGTTTGTAATTACATATTACTCATTTCTTGTCATTCACTGTTGTTGCTCTTGGCTCTTGCTTGCCTGGTTACCTGGTTAGCGCTTATGGGCAAAAATCACCACCCTCATTATATCATGTAACATTTTCTGTCATCAAGTTGTTTGATTCTCAATTATTTGTATCAAATGAGTAGCATTTTTCCAGTTAGAATTTGGTTTATATTGGGAATAGATTGTGAAGCAGAGATGGATTTTCATCAAATGGGTTTTCATTTGGCTCATTTGAAATGTAACTTTCTACAATGAATGCAATTTTAAGTTGTTGAAAGTATTGTTGAGTGTATGTCTCTCAAACCTTCTTGGTTTACTTCATTTATGCAATTAAGGGCTTCGGTGAACTATGTGGAGATTTGGAAAGAAACAAAAACAAGCAATAAGGTTTAAGATGACCATTTTATAGTACTTTAATTTTGTGCAACAAACAACGAATACACAGACCTAGGTAAACAACTTTTGGGATAGAATAGGGACCTAGGTTCTATCTCTGATAGTAAAAATTTGATGAAAAAAAAACAGTTCATGTATTAATAACATAATTTTGGATTTTTAAATTAGCAAATGCATTAATTTTGTATTTAAAATTTATGATACAAATTGCATCCCCACCGCATTGCGCGGATACACACTAGTGTGTGTGTGTGTGTATATATATAGTGTTTGGTTCATTTGAGAAATGGTAAATATATGAGAAATAGAGAAGTATTCCTAGCCATTCATATGGTCAAGACCGGATTCGACTAGTCAAATATTGCGGCTTTGACCGGTCAAAAGTTGCGGCGTTGACTGGTCAAAAGTTGCAGCTATCCCAAAAATAGAACAATTTCGTAAATTTTACAAAACACACGGACTGTGTTCATATATGAACATGTATAATGTAGCGCACGGATTTGTTTTCTAGCGACCTGGTGAGAAACTTCCCAGGGGGTCACCCATCCTGGGACTACTCCCACCCAAGCACGCTTAACCTCAGAGTTCCCAGAACCTGACGTGCTTGTGGCCCCAAAACACATTGTTGTTAGGAAGGCCAAGATATTACTTATAACACCCAGCATCACTCCTGTCCACGGCCGATATGGGATATGCCTAAGGTGTTACAAACACCCCCCCCCCTTGGGACTCATCGTCCTCGATTAGGTTTGCCCCATATCCCGAACGACACAGGAGTGGCTCTGATACCATCTGTAACAACTCCCAGCACTTGTAACACCCCAAAAATGGGACTAACAAAAATTTCCGGACAATGGAAATGTGGTAAATAATTTGCCAAGACAATGAGCTCATACACAAGGAAACCATAAATGCCAGTTAATTACAAGTTTGTAATAAGAAGCAATAATAGATAACAACACTCTAATCTAGGCCTCACTAGACATAAGATTACAAAAGGTTGTCAACTATATCCAAAAGAATAGTCTTCAATATTGGCATCCCAAAATGCTCCCAAGCTCACCACTAAAGACATCTAGGCCTCCTTGGCACTCGCGCCGCTAGAACCTGAGATACATACCAACAATCAAGTGTTAGACCAAACGGGTCTAGTGAGTTACATAAAAGCATGGCATGTTAATGTAAAGCAGAATATGAACAATCATGACACTCCAATCACCAAAGTCCTTACGGGTCAATCATGGGGGAGACCCATCACACCAATGAGTTTTACCTCGAGTCAATGTACCATGATGTTCACTCGCTCGAGCAACATCCCGAAGGCCCGGCACACTTGAAGACTACCTCCCATGCATTACTCCAAATGGCGGAGGTCTAGGCGCATACCGTTATAGTGGCACCTAAGACTACGTCCTCCTAGCACTTACTCATGGTTCGTTTTGTGTGCTTACAATGTCCGTCTCTATACCTCATTTCATACCCATAAGGTACATGTATAAGACTACCACAATCCCAAATCAAACTTAGGTACAAAACTCTAAGATATGCAAATACTCAATATAATCCATGACTTGCCAAGACAAATATGTACACATACTCAAAACATCAAGAGTAACAACCTCGTCCATGTCCATAACCATATTCAAGGCTAAATACCAATAATACAAAGATTAGCAGTTAGGTCAAACTTATCAGGTGATCAGATCTTTTCATAACGATAACACATTAGACATGAAAGCATATAAAGTATGTATCTCATTTGAAAATAATGTAAGAAACTCACTATCTAGGGTTTCACACAAAATCCTAGAAAACTTGGATGAGAATATGAGAGGGTGAGAACTTGAAGGTGCTTTAAATACTTCACTTGATGACTCTTGAAGCTTCCTCAACCACCAATAAATGTTCCCAACTAACATAATGTTTGAAGCAAGTGTTGGAGGGTTTTGGAATGGAGAAAATCGCCCTAAATGACCTCTTGGCCGGAACCAAAACGTGTGAGATGAGGAAATGAAGTCTAAATGGTCAAGGTTGAGTTTATATACTCTCAGCCCCCGATGGAGACATTGCCTGGCGATTGTGCCATGGCATAGTCGCCGGGGCATAGTCGCGAGCGGCTAGATGCCCGCGGTACGCATTCGGCGATTATGATAGGGCGACATTGCCCCTGTCACTCTCGCAAGTCATAGTCGCCGGGGGTGTACCGAGACCACCCCCCGGCCCGCGATAGTGCCTCGCGACTATGACCATCGTCATAGTCGCTGGTCACAATCGCCCAGCACTCCACAACCCAAATTTTGTCGTTTTCGAAAATCGTTCAACATGTACGGAATCCAAGGAAACTAACAGGTAAAATAACATAATAGCATTCTTAAGCCCAAGCAAGAATCCCAACAATTTTGATTGATATAAACACTAAGAAAATTATAAATACTTACCTCAATTTTCCGGGTGTTACAATCCTCCCCACCTAATGAGGATTTCGTCCCCGAAATCTTATTCCTTAAATAAATGAGGATAACGCTTCCTCATGTCTTTCTCCGATTCCCACGTCACATTAGTCCCTCGATGATGTTTCCATTGGACTTTCAACATAGTCACTTCCTTATGCCGCAATTGTTTTGTCTTTGACTCTAGGATAGCTTCCGGTTCTTCTACACAACGATTCCCGTTGTCCACTCGAATTTCCGTCAACGGGATAACACTTTGTTCCTCAGCCAAACACTTGCGAAGGTAGCAAACGTGAAAGGTAGGATGGATTCTGTCCATCTCTGGCGGTAAGTCCAACCGATAAGCTTGAAGCCCGATCTTCTCCAAAATCGTGAAGGGTCCAAGGAAACGGGGACTAAGCTTCCCTCGTTTCCTGAAACGGATGATTCCCTTCCACGGCGACACCTTCAACATAACCCGGTCTCCCACTTGGAAGTCCACCGGTCTTCGCTTTTTGTCCGCGTAACTCTTTTATCGGTCTTGGGCAACCTTTAATCGCTCCTGGATGCCCTTTACTTTATCCGACGTTGCTTGTACAATTTCCGGTCCCGCAATTTGCTTTTCTCCCGCCTCGAGCCAACATACCGGGGTCCTACATTTCCGTCCGTAGAGCGCCTCGAATGGAGCCATCCCGATACTCGAGTGGTAACTGTTATTGTAAGCGAACTCTACTAACGGTAGGTGTGAATCCCAAGTTCCCCTAAAATCTATAACACACGATCGAAGCATATCCTCGAGGGTTTGGATCGTCCTTTCACTTTGTCCGTCCGTCTAGGGATGATACGTCGTGCTCAACTTAACCTTCGTGCCTAACTCCCTTTGAAATCCCTCCCAAAACTTGGAAGTAAACCGACTATCTCTATCCGAGACTATGGATAACGGAACACCGTGCTGAGACACCACTTCGTCAATGTATAGTTTAGCAAGCTTGTCCATTGGTAGCGTTTCCCTCATTGCCAAGAAATGAGCACTTTTGGTAAGTCTATCCACTACCACCCAAATGGTATCATGTCCTCTTAAAGTCTTCGGCAATTTCGTGACGAAATTCGTCGTGATGTGCTCCCACTTCCACTCCGGAATTGTTAACGGTTGCAAACTTCCGTAAGGTCTTTGATGCTCCGCTTTAACTTGGAGGCACGTGACGCACCTCTCCACATAATTCGCCACATCGAGCTTCATTACCGGCCACCAATAATGAAGTTTCAGATCTCTATACATCTTGGTGCTACCAGGATGTATGGAGTACTTTGATTTGTGTGCCTCCGTCAAGAGCAACACGCGGTTTCCCCCGATCTTCGGCACCCAAATCCTTCCTTGAAATAACTTGAGACCGCGGCTATCCTCCGATAATAAATCCTTTTGCTTCACCATGACCTCATCCTTGAGATTCTCCTCGCGAAGTGCTTCGGCTTGACTCCTCTTAATATCCTCCATAAGACTTGATATTACCTCAATCTTAGCAAGTGTTACTTTACCTTCCCCTCCGTAGCTCTTTCGACTTAAGGCGTCCGCTACCACATTGGCTTTACCGGGGTGATAAAGTAATTCACAATCATAATCCTTCAAAAGTTCCAACCATCTCCTTTGCCACATGTTGAGCTCCTTTTGGTCAAAGATGTACTTCAAACTTTTGTGATCGGTGAACAACGTACACTTCGTCCCATAAAGGAAATGCCGCCATAATTTTAAGGCGAAGACCACCGCCGCTAACTCTAAGTCGTGCGTGGGGTAATTCTTCTCATGACCCTTGAGTTGCCGCGATGCATATGCGATCACCTTTCCCCTTTGCATCAAAACACACCCTAGCCCAAGCTTGGAGGCGTCACTATAAACCACAAAATCTTCGGATCCTTCGGGCAAGGATAGGATCGGTGCTTCGCATAGCCTCTTCTGGAGTGTTCGGAAGGCTTGCTCTTGTGCTTCGGTCCATAAGAACTTTACATTCTTCCTTGTTAGAGACGTGAGTGGAGACGCGATCTTTGAAAAGTCTTGGATGAACCGTCGGTAGTAACCGGCTAGACCCAGGAAGCTCCTTATTTCCGTTGGGCTCGTCGGCGATTCCCAATTCATCATTGCCTCGATCTTAGCTGGGTCCACCTTTACTCCATCCTTTGACACTATGTGGCCCAAGAATTGCACTTCTTGTAGCCAGAATTCGCACTTTGAGAATTTGGCGAATAATCTCTCTCGTCTAAGGATCTCCAAAACTTCCCGCAAATGTTGCCGATGCTCATCCTCATCTTGCGAGTAGATCAGGATGTCATCGATAAAAACTATGACCGACTTATCTAGGAAGGTTCGGCATACTCGATTCATTAGGTCCATGAACACGGCCGGAGCATTAGTCAACCCGAATGGCATGACTAAAAACTCGTAGTGACCGTACCTCATCCGAAACGCCGTCTTCGGTATATCGCTCCCTTTCACGTGCACTTGATGGTAGCCGGATCGCAAGTCTATCTTGGAGAAACACCCCGCGCCTTGAAGTTGATCGAAGATATCGTCGATCCGGGGTAGTGGATATTTATTCTTTACGGTGACTTTGTTGAGTTCACGATAGTCTATACACATCCGCATAGACCCATCCTTCTTCTTCACGAATAACACCGGCGCTCCCCAAGGTGACGAGCTCGGCCGTATGAATCCTTTCTCCAATAGCTCTTGGAGTTGCGTCATCATTTCTCGCATTTCTGTCGGGGCTAAGCGGTAAGGAGCACGAGCGATTGGGGCAGCCCCCGGGGTAAGGTCGATGTGGAACTCTACTTGCCGTTCCGGTGGAAGTCTGGGTAGGTCGTCCGGGAAGACATCCGGGTAATCGCACACCAATTCCACTTCTTCCAACTTCTTCTTTTCCAGCTTCGCGTCGATCACGTAGGCTAAGTATGACTCACATCCTTTGGCTAGTTTCTTACGTGCTTTGAGTGACGATATAATTGTATTGGTTCTTTGGCTCTTTTCTCCGTACACCAATACTTCACCCCCTTTAGGCAAGGGTACCCGAAATAACTTTTTAGAACAAAATATGCCGGCGTCGTGCTTAGCTAGCCAATCCATTCCCACTATTACATCAAATCCTCCAATATCGGTCGGTAATAAATCTATAACAAAGAGCTCTCCACTTAACTCTAAAGTACACCCTACGTAACAATTCCGAACTACCAATTGTTCCCCATTTGCTACCTATACCACTAGAGCATCACTCAATAAACTACAAGGAGTAGAGAAGTTCTTGCAAAAAGGGGTAGACACAAAAGATCGGTTCGCACCAGAATCGAATAAAACACGGGTAGGTAGAGAGTTCACTAGAAACGTACCCGACACTACGTCCGCCGCTTCCCTCGCTTCGTTAGTCGACATTTGAAAGGCCCGACTTGGCGCCTTCGGTGGAACTTCTTTCCTTGACGGGATTCCACTTGATGCCCCTTGATTACCCCTTGCTAGCTTAGGGCAATCGCATTTGATGTGCCCCAGTTCCCGACACTCATAACAAACTCCCCGCGAGGGGCAATCCCTACTCATGTGGCCCTTTCGTCCACACTTAAAGCACTCAGAGGCTCCCGAAAACGGCCTTGGATTACATGGCCCGAAGTGCTTACTTTTACACTTGGGGCACCACCTCGCCTCTCGTCGCTGATCAGCGTTCCTTCCCCCGTTAAAGGGTTTGGAAGGTCGCGCGGGCCCGGTTGGCCCCTCCCATTTACGCTTCTCGCCTTGAACTTTCTTCTCCTCTTCCTCTTGAATCAGGTCATCTTCCACCAGTTGAGATTCCTCTATCACTTCTTGTAACGTAGCCTTATGAGCGTTCTGCACGCCCGTCTTCATATCCGCGGGTAGTCCCTTCACAAAGGCTTTTATTTTGGACCTCTCATCTGTTGCCAAATGTTCGACGATGCTGAGCTTATCCAAGAACTGTTTGGCATAATCCGCGACCGACAGATTTCCCTTCTTCAGATT
The DNA here is from genome assembly GCA_023525745.1 of Arctium lappa. NCBI lineage: Eukaryota > Viridiplantae > Streptophyta > Magnoliopsida > Asterales > Asteraceae > Arctium > Arctium lappa. Next base: position 52,056,574 of record CM042064.1, read on the forward strand.
TTTGAACTCTTCCTCTATTTTGTCGCGAGCTCTCTCGTTGCAGTATTTCTCCATGATCTTCTTTTTGAATGTCGGCCAAGGAAGCTTGGCCAAGATCTCCGGTGTGAGCGCCCGTCGGGTAATGTTCCACCAGCTCAGAGCATCCCCTCTAAGCAATTGAGAGGCAAATTTGACTCGCTGAGCGTCCGTGCACTCACTTGACTCGAAAGCCATCTCTACATCTTGAATCCATTTGATGCAGGCCAGCGGATCAGTTGTTCCCAAGGATTCCGGAGCTCGACTACACAGAAAGGTCTTGAAAGAACAACCCCTTTCCTTCCCTCTATCAGCTCTGACCGCATGCTCTTCGGTACCCACAACATTATCCGCACCGCCCGATCCCAAAACCGCATTGTCCTCCACCGTCTCGTGCCTACGGTTACTTGTGTCTCGGTCTTCTAGAATCTTCAGGAGTTTCTCGTCCCGCTTGTCCATTGCGGAGTTCATCATTTGCATTATGCTGGCTAGTAGGACCGACTGAGGGTCCGCTTCTTGAATAACCGGGTCCTCGGTTTCGAAGTTCACTTGGGGGTTCGCGTCTACGATACCCTCTAGCATTGGAGGTATCGGTGGAATGACTTGGTCTATCGGCGTGTTCACCGGTCGGTTAATCTCCGGAGCGGTTACACTTGCTTCATTAGCTTCGTCGGTCGCCCCGGCCCGACTCCTCGTGTTTACCATAACGAACTATCACACATGACCAGAGCGGTACCGGTTAATTCTTTAAAAGATAACCGATTAAATACATACTACTACAAGGATTAATCATCATAATAATAACTTCAAACATGCTCACGTAATCATAGATTCAGAACAACACTGGCCAAGTGAGATTGTGAACATATTTTACACAAGAATCCTCGTTATCATCATCATAATTCTCAATCAATGTAATTCCGAATTCCTAGTACTCTCCCCTCCTAATACTGCTCTACCCAAATGGACAGTGATCTTATAAGCTTCGCCAGTCTAAGTCTAGGTATGCTAAGGTCAACACCTAGTTCACTTAAACTAGAGCTCTGATACCAACTTGTAGCGCACGGATTTGTTTTCTGGCGACCTGGTGAGAAACTTCCCATGGGGTCACCCATCCGGGGACTACTCCCACCCAAGCATGCTTAACCTCAGAGTTCCCAGAACCTGACGTGCTTGTGGCCCCAAAACGCGTTGTTGTTAGGAAGGCCAAGATATTACTTATAACACCCAGCATCACTCCTGTCCACGGCCGATATGGGATATGCCTAAGGTGTTACATATAATTCACATATGAACTATATGTTCATATATGAACCAGTGCAATTCACAACTGAACTCTTTTAACTGATTCATATATGCAATTCACGTGTAATCTATTCACAAGGTAAACAAAAACATATATGAAACAATATCTTAAATAATAGGTTTTGATTAAAAAAAATCATGTAAAAAAATATTTTTATATCGGTTCTCAAGGGTTTGTAACATATTTTTGGTTTTCATTTGATTATCGGCCTATATATATATATATATGATTAAGCTTGTGTATCATATATGATATCACACTTCTCACATTCTCGCAAAATGTTTAGCCTCTCGTTTGAACTTGTCCATATATATATATATATATATATATATATATATATATATATACACACACACACACATATGGTTGAGTTTAAGTGGTTGAGGTAAACATGAAAAGCGTGAAAAGTGATTATCACTCTCCTAAACAATTTATTTTCAATACATTTTATTGGTGGAAAATAACTAAAATACTAGTTCCCTCTTATATATAGAGTTTTTAGAGATTTTTAAACTCTTTTTTATTTTATTTTACATTACCATATATTATAGCTTTAGTTTAGAAGAACAAAACTCTCTTAAATGACCAAAATTTGTGTTATACCTCTTAGGGGTTGTTTACCAAATTTTCCATTATGTCTTGTATGGATAAATTTATCTGTCTGCATAAATTTATCTGTCTGAATAAATTGTTTGTTTGTATCATATATGATATCACACTTCGTTTTCCTTTCTTTTCCTTCAATCTCAAGAACACAAATACAAATATTTCTTTCTTTTCCTTCCCTTTCTTTTCTTTTCTTTTCATTCCCTTTCTTTTCTTTTCTTTTCTTTCCTTCCAAAACTCGAGAACACATCTAAGAATTAATTTGTTCACAAGTAGTATTTTTACCTAATGTCTAACAAGGATAACAGTTTCTTGGAAATGTAAAGTAAAAGAAAACATTATTCGTTTTTGTAGGGACCAAAAGTGAGAAAAAAACAAACAATAGGGACCAAAATAGCAATTTACTCATCATATATATAAATATCATTTGTTCAACTTTTCAAGCAACCAGAGATAGAGATACAGAAGTGCGATGGATCGCGAAAAGCTTGGTGCCTTCCGGCCCGCCACTGTCACCATTTGCTTCTACCACCGTCACCCCTAACTTCACCCACCGGCACCACCCACCGCCACCCACCGTTACCCCTTGCTTCTCTCCTCCCTTACTTCACCCACCGCCACCCACAGCTTCACCCACCACCATCCATCGTCACCCACCGTCACCCACAACCACCCAATTCGAACCCCTGGAAAACCTCTGTTGTACCCGACGGGACGAAGGAACAAGAAATACAAGCACGATAATGACTCGATTGGCTCCACATTATTCCACTTTCAAGATCAAGATCAAGATCATCAGTCCCCACTTTCAAGGGTTCCACAATTTTCCAAAACTCCCCTAGATGAGGTTCGTGCAACACACATAAATATATATATATATATATATATATATATATATATATATATATATAGACACACACACTTATGGTTTGGTAATTTAAAGAATTGATTATTTGTGTGTGTATATATATAGGGGCTTAATCAAATGATAATTAGGTAGTTTGTGGTAACTGTGAGATCCAATATGAGTCATACATTTAGAATAATTAATATTAATTTTAAATAAATAGAAAATGATATTTTAGTAAATTTGTTTAATTCCTAAAATATAACCTAATTCCTAAATTTTCTTATTTTCTTTTACAAAAGGGTATCACAGTGTGTTATCATGTATTTTTGATGTTTACAAAAAGGTACCATAGTGTACTATCATGTATTTTCGATATTTACAAAATGTATCACAATATGCATCACTTATTTTCGATGTTTTTTCGATCTTTACAAAGTGTATCACAGTGCGTTATCACGTATTTTCGATGTTTTTTCAATGTTTACAAAAGGGTATCATAGTGTGCTATCATGTATTTTCGATCGTTACAAAGTGTATCACAGTGTGCATCACGTATTTCCAATATTTATAAAGTGTATCACAGTGGACATCATGTATTCGCCGGAATAGTATTTGCTGGAGAGATGAGAGAGAAGAGAAGAGAGAGAAGATCTCAAAAATACCTTTAATTAAAAAATTTAATTAAAATTACCAAAATTATTGATTTCCTAATTTATCTTCTGATTTATGGTTAAGATTGGATCTCACGGTTACCACAGATAACTTAGTTCTCTCTTGAATGACCCCCTATATATATGTGTGGAAAGATGGAGGAAGAAGGATTTTCGGATGAACTCGTGGAGGTTGAGAGGCTTGATAACAGAGCATTAATCATCAAACTGACTTGTGTGTGTCAGAAACGATTCAGTGTCATGTTGAGCATCCATAATGTGTGGGTTTTTCACCAAACTTTTTCATAATTTTTTTTCTTACGCATTATTGCCACCTCAACAATTTAAAACCTCTATATACCTCCACTATGTGAAAAACCTCACCTAGCTTTTTCATTGTTTTTTCAAGCTTTTCAGGTCCACCATTTTAACTTTATATCATTTATATTCTTATTTATAAAAATAAACACATTAAAATTCATACAACTCTAAAAAATATACTATAACAATTAAAGAAAAAAAGTTATTTTAAACGTATGTACGATAAAAAAAATTAGGTTATCAAAAAATATTTAAAAGTTGTATAAAACGTATGTAAAATAAAAATTAAAACATGTTAAACTTAAAAATATATATAACCGAAAATAAAAATTGAGTCATTAAGATATCTGTTAGAATTGCATAAATATGTTAAATTTGAGATATTATTTTAAATATATACAATATAATTACTTTCATTAAATATTTATTTAATAATTTCATTTAAATATGATTACTTTAAATATATTAATAAATAAATCTGATTAATAAATAAAACTGATTAAATACGAAACTTTTATAAAATATTATAAATTTAAAAATGATTAAATACGAAAAAGCTACGAAAAAACAATTAGTGCAGTTACGACATATGACGAAAAATCTCGCGAAAAACCTCAAGTGAAAAACCTCTCCATTATGAGAAAAACCTCAAAATGAGGTTTTTGCTTTTTGAAAAACCTCCCAAAAACCTTTGAAAAAGCTCCTAAAAAGCACATTGTGGATGCTCTAAACATGACACTGAACCGTTTCTGACACACACAAGTCAGCTTGATGATTAATGCTCCGTTATCAAGCCTCTCAACCTTCACGAGTTCATCCGAAAGTCCTTCCTCCATCTTTCCCTATATATATATATATATATATATATACAAACACACACAAAAATAATCAATTCTTTAAATTACCAAACCATAAGTGTGTGTATATATATTTATGTGTGTTGCATGAACCTCATCTAGGGGAGTTTTGGAAGATTGTGGAACCCTTGAAAGTGGGGACTGGTGATCTTGATCTTGAAAGTAGAATAATGTGGAGCCAGTCGAGTCATTATCACGCTTGTATTTCTTGTTCCTTCGTCCCGTCATGTACAACGGAGGTTTTCCAGGGGTTCGAATTGGGTGGTTGTGGGTGACGGGTGGTGGCTGTGGGTGGCGGTGGGTGACGATGGATGGTGGTGGGTGAAGCTGTGGGTGGTGGTGGGTGAAGCAAGGGAGGAGAGAAGCAAGGGGTAATAGTGGGTGGTGGTGGGTGGTGGTGTGTGACGGTGGGTGACGATGGTAGAAGCAAGGGGTGACGGTGGCGAGCCGGAAGGCACCAAGCTTTTCGTGATCCATCGCACTTCTGTATCTCTGGTTACTTGAAAAGTTGAACAAATGATATTTATATATATATATATATGGTGAGTAAATTGCAATTTTGGTCCCTATTGTTTGTTTTTTTCTCACTTTTGGCCCCTACAAAAACGAATAATGTTTTCTTTTACTTTACATTTCCAAGAAAATGTTATCCTTGTTAGACTTCAGGTAAAAATACTACTTGTGAACAAATTAATTCTTACGTCGTGTTCTCGAGTTTTGGAAGGAAATAAAAGAAAAGAAAAGAAAGGGAATGAAAAGAAAAGAAAGGGAAGAAAAAGAAAGAAATATTTGTATTTGCGTTCTTGAGATTGAAGCGAAAGAAATGAAAGAAAATAAAATTTTCATGTTCTCAAGTAGGAGAGAAAGGAAAGGAAAGATGTCATTTTTACCAATATACCCTTATTTATTTCATAATGAAATGTAACTAATGGGTACATATGTAATTTTATAAATATTTTTAATTCTTTTTAAAAAAAATCTTTCCTTTCCTTTCGTTTCCTCACACATTTGGGAGAAAAGTTTTGAGAGGAAAATCAACAATATTTTCCTTTCCTTTCCCTCCTTTAAAAAAACTTGAGAACACAACATTTTTTCATTCCCTTCTACTTTCCTTCCCTTTCACTTCCTTTCCTTCATAAAAAAAAACTTGAGAACACAACGTTAATGAATTGATTTTATAGGCATCACATAAATTTGGGTGTGGGTAGGCTTAATTATATATGCTATAGGTTTAACTAACCGTAGTTAACTTTTTGCTCAAGACTGGTAATCACAAGGATTAAAAAAATCTTATATCTACAAGAATGTGTTATTTTTATGATGTTTGAATAACAGAAAATTAAACAAAGAACCAAAAAAAAATATTAAATATCATCATTATATACTGATGTTGAATTGAAGCATAGTTTGTATTTTTAAGTTGAACGAAATATTTTTTTATTAATAATATTATATAAGACAATTTTTCATTGATTATATTAGTTTAACTTAATAACATCAGTGTTATTACACTCATTTTCCTGTAGATGTGGACCACGTTTAAACCTATGGGCTAAACAAGCCCATAATTTTGTAAAAAAAAAGTTGGTCTAATTTAATTTGGTGATGTTTAAATGAGTTCATTAATACCATAAGTGTATACGTATAAACCAACAACATATTTTTATAAAATAACTTATAATTCATATTTAGGGGTAAATCGGTCATTTCTGTTATTCAGATTGTTTATTCAGATAAAAAAGTAGACAACAACATCAATTTATTCAGACAAATAAATTTATACAAACAAACAAATTTATCCATACAAGACATAATGAAAAATTTGGTAAACAACCCCTAAGAGTTATAACACAAATTTTGGTCATTTAAGAGAGTTTTGTGCTCCTAAACTAAAGCTATGATATATGGTAATGTAAAATAAAATAAAAAAGAGTTCAAAAATCTCTAAAAACTCTATATATAATAGGGAACTAGTATTTTAGTTCTTTTCCACCAATAAAATGTATTGAAAATAAATTGTTTAGGAGTGATAACCACTTTTCAAGCTTTTCATGTTAACCTTAACCACTTAAACTCAACCATATGTGTGTGTATATATATATAGGGTGTATTTCATTTGAAAACCAATCAATTCGTGGAAACTCTACAAACCATTGTTTTAGGAAACAATATATATATATATTTATGGAAAACTATTATGATTCATTAATAATGGTTGTGATATATATGGAAGATGATAAGATTCATTTATTATAATCATGACTTTAGATTAGGAAACTTAACAAAATGTTTCCTAAAATAGTGGTTTGCAAAGTTTCCACGAATTGTTTGGTTTTCAAATTAAACGCATATATATATATATATATATATATATAGGGGAGCGATCAATTGGAAACCAGTATTACATTGGAAACTTTGGAAACCGAAATCAACCAATCAGTGAATTTTTTTTAATTGAAAATGTTATTTTTCTCTTTTACATTATTTCATAATATATATGGTAACTGTTATTATTATTATATTAATAATTATTTAATTTTAATTTAGCTTATATATGGTAATAATGATAATTGATTAATTAAAAAATAAGATATTTAATTTAGGTAAATTATTTAATTTTAATTTAGCTTATATATGGTAATAATGAAACAATAATGCTAACATGATAAACCTGATAAATCTATTTTCATTATGAAACAATACTGCTAACAGGTAATGGAACAAAAATGGAAAGTTAACAAAAATGACACAAATTCATCATGTTTCATTATGAAACAATAATGCTAACACGATGAACCTGATAAGTTTATTTTCATTATGAAACAATAATGCTAACACGATGAACCTGATGAATCTATTTTCATATACAGATATGTAACTGAACAGGTAATGAAACAAAAATGGAAAGTTAACAAAAATGGCACAAATTCATCCTGTTTCATCACAAAAATGTAATCCAATGAAATATGTAATCCAATGAAATCTGTAATCCACAAATTCATCTGTTTCATCACAATATTAGATTGCGTGGGAAATTTTATAATAAAATGAAATTAAAAAAAATATTTTCTTACATTTTAAAAGAAAATTAAAAATTTTCTTATCGATGTGGAAATTCATGGGCGTGAGAAATTTTATTTTTGTTTTGCATAGTAAATTTTTTTTTACTTGAACCAAAATATAATCTAATTTTATATTTTCTTATTTTGCGTGGGAAATTTTATTTTTGTTTCAAGTAATCTAAATAAAATAAACCTTTCTTGACATATTTGAGACACAAAATCAAAAGACATATTATTTTTATTTATTATTAATAAATTAATTAATTTACTAGCATCTATAATTCAAATGAATCTTAACCATTGATTATAAAGATCAATGGCTGAAATTTGGTTTCCAAAGTTTCCAATAAAACTTGGTTTCCAATTGATACCACCCCTATATATATATATATATATATGTGTGTGTGTGTGTGTGTGTGTGTGTGTGTGTGTGTAGGGAGAGGTTCATTTGAGAAATGCTAAATATATGAGAAATAGAGAAGTAACCTGATGGTGCTTAGAATGCACCTACAAATGTGTACTAATTAAACCTCAAAGCAAGTATACAATGAGATCTAATGTCGTCTTTCAAGTAATAAAAGTGTAAGAACCAAGTATCGTATTCCACGGGGATAGTTATCTTAAGTTACAAGATCTCGAGATGAAAAACTAACTTCAGATGTTGAAGAAATATTTTTGGTTGGTTGGTGTTATCATTGATGTAATTAACAATAAGTAAAAGAAGCGTGAGTGCAAGATTTGTGGTGATATGTTAACCCAAATTCCAGTAGACCAATGCTACAGAAATGCTACAGCATGATGCTATAGGAATGTTGCAGCATGATTGTGACAATAACTAGTTTTATTATCTATTTTAAGACACGTTCCTCTCGGACTCTCACCATCCCATTGTTCCAATAGCTATAAACAATCTCATCTCTGAGCAAGGTTCAAGGTAAAGGAATGATGGGAGTAGAGTTCTCAAAATATACGGCAAAACAAATTCTCTTTGTTAAAAGTTACTCTTTTGAAATAACCCTTTGAAAAAGTGATAACTTATCAATAATGAATCATTTTGAAAAACACAAGTAACAACTCTCGTTGCAAGTAACTCTTTCGATATTACCTCCCATGTCATTCAAATTGACTTGTTTTTCAATGGCACATCTCTAGGTCCATGACACTTTAACACCATCAAAGTGATCAATTTGTCAAAGAGTTGTATTATCTTAATAAAACCCGAGTTGGAATAATAAAACTTTATTAATATCACAAAAAGTCCACCTTCTTTACGTTAACATAATCACCCTTTGCCTCACACCCAAGCTAAAAGGTTTAGCTACTCATAATGAAAATAAAATACATAAAAATGAAAACTACTAAGATTAAACACATGAAAGTAAATGACTTTGAAAATTAAATAACGGAAAGTAAGTGCATAAATGTAAGTTGCTAAAATTAAAGACAAGAAAGTAATTGCGGAAAGTAAATGCGGGAATTTAAAGTACTAAAAATAAAGACTTGAAAGTAAATACGGAAAGTAAATGACTTAAAGTAAAAACGGAAAGTAAATTGCATATGCTTGAATTAAGAAAATAAAAAGATGAAGAAAATGAAGAACATTAAAGAAAGTAGAGAGAAGTTTAGAATTGATGTAGATCAATTCTTGAAGGTGTACATAAAATGAGAACCCAAGCTCCCTATTTATAGGCAAAGGGAGGGGCAAAGTTGCAATTAAGGGGAATATGAGTGTACTTAGCCTAGTACAATACCAACTAAGGGTAAAAAAACTAGTTCAACTTAAACTAAACCATTACAATCAGATTAAACTTCCAAGGCTTACAAAAGATCAATTCCATGCCAAAAACTCAGATTTGCCTCCATCTTCTTCGATTCTTCACTTCAAGACCATCAGTTCCATGATGTATCAGTGTTGCAGCATGCCCTGTTTCCAAAAAGGTTTCCAAAAGATGACCAAGTTAGCCTACTTTCTTTATAGAACAAGTAAATCACAACATTTTAGCTCCAAAACCAAATAAATGGAAAATAAGGAAGAAAAAGACTCAAAGTTGGGATTTAAAAGTGAAAAATCATACCTAAAAGCTAAAAGAGAAGGGCTTAAGTACTCAAAAATGAGTACTTATCATCACCCCAAACTAAAAACTTTGCTTGTCCCCAAACAATACAAAGACAAAAGAAAAAGACTCAATTTTGAAAGATTTGCAAATGGATAGTGTAACACCCTAAAATTTAGAGTAATTTACAACTTCGAAAATTTGGAAATATAACGTTTGCATTTGAAATAAACCACCCAAAATAGGTAAATGAAGGCATGTACAAAAATTTGTGAACGAATGAAAATTGACAACAAACTAATCTAAACATAACCTATCTAGATTACATCGGTTGTCAACCCAAGGATCACCAAAAGATGGAACATATCAAATGCCTCTAACACCAAATACTAGCAATCACAAAAAATGCTTCAAGGTTATGCTCGTCACTCAAGCCCTTAGCAACCCACCGTTAAAGGAACCTGTTATACACATCGTTTGAGAAAAAGTGTTAGGCTTAAAACCTAATGAGAACATACAGTTTATATTTTAAAGAAATACAACAATTGTAAATAAAGAAAATTGTAATAACCGGTCAAGATCTAAGAAATTGAAGTTAGGATAAAAGTTTAAAAAAAAAACATTTTTGAGAGGGACTAAAGTGAAAGGTTAGAAAATAGGGTCTTTAACCCTAAAAAGAGATAGCATTCCAGTGTGTGTGTGTGCGGCTGCTTTCCAGAATTTGAGTTCTTGGCGATTTGGCGAGACCGAGAGGGAAGAAAAATTTTCAAGATTTCAAGTGGGATTTCGTTTTCTCTTTGAGGTAAACCATATGTTAACCTGTTATCTCTATCCCTTAAACTATTCATTTTCAATAGTGGTTTAGAGTTGGGGTTTATCATCGACCTGAGTTTTGGGGAAGTAGGATTTAATTATTGAGTTCTAATCCGGGTGAATGAAGTTAAATTGAGTAGAATCGTAAATAAACTCTGTTGTATAAGAGTGGGTTTAATTCGAGTTATGTCAAGTAAGCTGCTAATCTGAAGCCTCTGCACATCGTTTTTCTGGGTTTTGTTCGAGCGATTTTAGCACCGGTCAAAAATTTTGGATATCGATCGACCAGATAGCACCGGTCTATAGTTTTTGGGGGGAGTCCGGTCGAGGAATTATAGAAAGTACCGGTCGCAATTTTATATACCGGTCGAAATTTTCAACTATCGGTCGCACCACCATTTTGTTTGGAAAAGGGAGGAGTGGGCCGAAGCCCACGTGGAGTCAAATAGAAGGGTTAGTCCATTTGGTTTGTTAAAAAAAATGGGTGGTGTTGGATTTTTAGCCGGCCCACTTTCCTTTAAATCATTTAAGTTAATCAACGTAAGGATTTAGTATTTTATTCCAAATTAGATTAATGGGTTAAGTTCGATTCAGGATAGATGAAGTTGGGGATGAGGGTATCAAGGTTAAACTGTTTAATCAGAGGGTATCGTTAATTCACCGAGCGATGTCTCGTTTTATAGGTTCGAGTCGGATTATTCAATTAGGCGAAGGCTTTTAATGGTGGACTTCAGGTGAGTTTTTCTAAACTAAATCTTTTGATGACGAAAGCATGTGAAGTTAATTTAAACGTTGATTTATTTATGATGACATGATTTTATTAAATTGTTCAAGTGTATTATAAATTGTTGTTGTTTAAATGTATGCATACATTATATGTGGGTTACGTGACCTAAGTCGGGGAGTGTGGCCCGCCTACTCGTGCCGGGGAGTGTGGCTCGTTCATGTTGTTGGGGGCATGTCCCAACATTAAGGCATCGCGAGTTAGACACATCATCTTTGACGGTCGTGTGGTCCGTAGCGTGTTTTATATATATGTGCCATTATTAATGTGGTTTTAATTCTGGAAAGTATTTTTTTCTGTTGCTTAACTGTTAGAGGGAACTCACTAGACCTATGGTCTAACCCTCGCTATTTCAAAACTAAAAATCTTTTCAGGACGTCGTGATTCAGGAAAAGCTGCTAAAGGCAAAGAGAAGGCTTAGCGGGACGGATAGAAGACCGACTTTTAGTTTAAATTATTTATCTCAGTTGTGTATAGGTTGTTTTTGGCAAACCCTGTTTTACCTATTGTAAGCTTGGGACCGTTTTGGACGGATTATTATTCTAATGTTGGTAATTTAATTATTAAGAATTAATCTGTTGATGATTTCTGGTTGGGGTCTTTATAGTTGGTATCAGAGCCATAGTTTAAGGGATCTAGGTGACCGGACGGGCCTAGACTTAAACTTAGAGAGTGAATCACAATTGAGAAATATAGGATGACCGTAGGAAGTCGAGTGATAGAGTAGTGAGGACTAACATGTAAGGTAAATTTAGAATTACATCTGGCCAGTGTAATTATAAATTTACAGGTACATGTGCGTGCTTAACTTGCTTTATTGGTTTGGGGTTACCTTAATGAAGTTTATATTGGTTTTAAATTATAGCTATGTCGGAAAGAGTAACTAGGAGCAGATCCGTGCCAGCAGTAGAGGTGGCACCTGTTAATGAAATGGTTGAGGATGGACCAGTTGCTCCTCCTCAAACAGTTGTTACTCGGGGAAAGGGTCGCGGACGACCTAAAGGGAAGGCAACGAAGAAAGCGACCACACAAGTTAATGAACCAGCTAAGAAAGCCAGAGGTGGGAAGACATCTGGTGTTGTACGTCAAGCAATAAGTGTTGATGTGAGAACTGAATTGGAAACCTCTCAACAAGAAAGTTCAGCTTCAGTAAGGGGTCGAAGACAGGCAAGAAATCGTGGTGGGGGTAGGACGCAAGGGTTTGTCACACAAGAAACCTTTGCAGCTGAAATGGGAAAGCTGCAAGAAACTCTGAATGCCTTGTTAGCACAGCGAACTGAGGAAGTTTCTGTAGGCAAGGAAAAGAGTGGGGACAAGAAAGTGAATGAAAATTCTGACTCGCCAGCGACCGTAGTGGGAAGTCACTCTCAATCGACACCTGCGGTGTCGACCAAAATTGTAATGGAGAGGGGATGTAGCTTCAAGGAATTTGCAGCCTACAAACCCCCTACTTTCAAGGGAGAATGTGATCCGGTGTTGGCAATGAAATGGATAAAAGGGATTGAACTGGCATTCGACACCAGCAAGTGTTCTAAGGGGGACAGAGTTGTGTATACGTTGTCTATGTTGAAGGATGAGGCGGTTATGTGGTGGGACGTGGAGTATGGAGGGCAAGGTTCAGCTGTGGCTAGAGAAATATCGTGGATCGAGTTCGTGAAAAGGTTCAGGACACAATTTTGCCCGCTGGCGGCGGTTAAGAAATTGGAGGAAGAATTTTTGAACTTGGAACAGAAGGATATGACGGTCCGGGAGTATACGACCAAATTTATCGAGAAATCTCGATTTGCTGAAATCTATGTGCCTAACGAGGAAAGGAGAGTGGAGCGTTTCATATATGAATTAAGAAGTAATATTCAGGAGTTTGTCACGAACAAAGAACTGACAACATTTCAAGCGGCAGTGAATGCAGCCGAGTTAAGAGAGAAAGAGAAGAATCGTCAGGCCACCGAGAGAAGTGGAGACAAACGAAAGTGGGAAGGGTCTACCCGTGATTTCAAGGCGTTCAAATCGGAAAAACCTGACCATCGGAGTAATTCAAAGTTTGAGAATAAACCATGTAGCAAGTGTAATAGGGTTCACAAGGGGGAGTGTTCGTCGGAGCGAGAAGGGTGCTACAGATGTGGGAAAACGGGGCATATGGCTCGCGATTGTTGCGGGTCAAGGTCGTATTATCAGTATGGATCTCCTGATCATACCAGGACTGATTGCCCTCAGTTGAAGAAGGGAACTGCTGGAATGTTTGGAGATAAAGGGATCGAGAAGAAGGTAGAGCCAGCTCGGGCGAGAGCGAGGGCTTTTAATATGACAGCAGAAGAGGTAGTGGAGACGCCAGATGTGGTAACAGGTACTTTTCCCATAGACTCCATCTTTTCCAAGGCATTGTTTGACTCGGGTGCAAATCGTTCGTTTGTGTCACCGAATTTCGTGCACAAACTGCTAGTGAAACCTAAGAAGCTTAGTCAAGGGTTTGAAGTAAAAGTAGCCGATGATAGTCGAGTCTTAGTAGGAGAAGTATATGACGGGTGTAGTATAGACATTGACGGTCATACCTTCCCATTGCGGTTGTATCCGATGGGCATGGGGGAATTTGACGTCATTGTGGGTATGGATTGGTTAGCGTCTAACGATGCCAGTATCGTTTGTAATAAGAAACTAATCCGGATAGCATTGCCGGATCAGAAGGAGGTTATAGTATATAGGGATCGTCGGGATAGGAAGTCATGATTGATTTCTATGATCAAGGCTAGGCGGAGTCTAGTGAAAGGATGTGTGGGGTTCCTAGCATATGTTGTAGTCGCTAAGAAAGAGAAGAAGGGATTAGATTCAGCTCCGATAGTGTGTGAGTACCCGGAAGTGTTTTCGGAAGAATTAACCACTCTGCCACCGGATAGGCAAGTGGAGTTCAGGATAGATTTGATGCCGGGAGCGGCACCAATAGCGAGACCTCCTTATCGCTTGGCTCCGGCCGAAATGAAGGAGATGATGACTCAACTGAAGGAGTTGTTGGATAAAGGTTTTATCCGTCCTAGTACGTCGCCGTGGGGAGCACCAGTATTATTTGTCAAAAAGAAGGACGGGTCGATGAGAATGTGTATAGACTACCGAGAGCTCAACAAGGTAACAGTTAAGAATAGGTATCCGCTCCTGGGGATTGACGATATTTTTGATCAGTTACAAGGAGAGAGTTACTTCTCGAAGATAGATCTGTGCTCGGGATATCATCAGCTGAAGGTTAGGGAGGAGGATGTACCCAAGACTGCCTTTCGCACGAGGTATGGGCACTTCGAGTTCTTAGTCATGCCGTTCGGGTTGACGAATGCACCGGCAGCATTCATGGATCTGATGAATAGAGTATGCAGTCCTTTCTTGGACAAGTGTGTCATTGTATTCATTGATGACATACTGATTTATTCACAGTCCATGAAAGACCATGAAGTTCATCTGCGAGCTGTGTTGGAGCTGCTTAAGCGGGAGAAGTTGTACGCCTAATTCTCGAAGTGCGAATTTTGGCTTCGAGAGGTGCAATTCTTAGGACACGTGGTGTCGGAAGATGGGATACAGGTAGATCCAGCAAAGATTAAAGCAATCGTAGAATGGGAGGTGATAAGGACGTCGTCCGAAGTGAGAAGTTTTCTTGGCTTGGCGGGTTACTATCGAAGGTTCATACAAGATTCTCGAGAATAGCCACGCCGTTAACTGCACTAACGAGGAAGAATGTTAAGTTTGCATGGAAGGAAACTCAGGAGGATGCGTTCAGTGAATTGAAAAAGAGATTGAGTAGTGCACCAATTCTGTCGTTACCCAAAGGTGCGGAAGGATTCGTAATTTACAGTGATGCCTCAAAGTTTGGTTTAGGGTGCGTGTTGATGCAAGATGGAAAGGTAATAGCTTACGCGTCTCGACAGTTGAAGGAACACGAGAAGAATTATCTGACACACGATCTGGAGCTGGCAGTCGTGGTGTTCACATTGAAGATATGGAGGCATTACTTGTATGGGGTTAAATGTCAAATTTATACCGACCATAAGAGTCTTCAGCATCTATTCAATCAAAAGGAATTAAACATGAGGCAGAGAAGGTGGATGGAATTGCTGAGTGACTATGATTGTGAGATTCTATACCACCCAGGTAAGGCTAATGTGGTGGCAGACGCTTTGAGTTGGAAAGAGCATAGCGCTGTATCTAAAGTAGTGGCGTTTCGGGTTGAGACGACTTCGAGTTTTCTGGAAGAAGTCAAGAGATATCAAGAGGAAACTGTGTCGGGGGAAAACCTGAAAAGCGAAAGAATCGTGAGAATCATTGATTTGTTAACCATTGACAACCATGGGGTTAGATGTTTTGAGCAAAGAGTGTGGATTCCGAAGCGGGGAGATCTTCGAAAGAGAGTATTGGAAGAGGCTCACAAGTCGCGATACTCGATACATCCAGGAACCAATAAGATGTATCGAGACCTAAAGCAAAATTATTGGTGGCCAGGTTTGAAGAAAGACATAGCTTATTTCGTTAAAAGATGTCTAACGTGTTTGAAAGTGAAAGCGGAGCATCAAAGACCGTACGGGGAACTGCAACCGTTGGAAATACCGGTATGGAAGTGGGATGATATAACAATGGACTTCGTGATGGGACTGCTGCGATCACCTAAGGGGCATGATGCTATTTGGGTGATAGTGGATCGACTCACCAAATCTGCTCACTTTCTACCGATCAAAGAGGCATACCCGCTGGAAAAGTTGGCAAAACTGTATATTGATGAGATAGTATCCAGGCATGGAGTGCCATCTTCTATTGTGTCAGATCAAGATGCTCGCTTCACATCAAAGTTTTGGAAAAGCCTTCAAAGAGAGTTGGGATCACAACTCAGATTGAGTTCAGCGTATCACCCTCAGACCGACGGACAGAGTGAAAGGACTATTCAGACGTTAGAAGACATGCTCCGGGCCTGCGTGATCGATTTCAAAGGCTCATGAGAGACTCATTTACCTTTGATAGAGTTCTCCTATAACAACAGTTATCACGCCAGTATACAAGTCGCGCCATTTGAAGCGTTGTACGGGCGAAAGTGTAGAACGCCTTTATGTTGGAATGAAGTGGTTGAGAAGCAGTTAGCAGGACCAGAAATCGTGCAAGTGACGGTTGACAAGGTTAGTCAGATTCGGGAACGGTTGAAGGTGGCTCAAGATCGCCAGAAAATATATGCAGACAAGCGAAGGAAGCCGATAGAATTTCAAGTAGGAGACTTGGTGATGTTAAAAATTTCACCATGGAAGGGAGTCGTTCGTTTCGGCAAGAAATGCAAGATGAGACCAAGATTTGTAGGACCGTTTCCTATAACGAAGCGTGTTGGAGAGGTAGCTTATAAATTGGATCTACCGGCTGATTTGCGAGGAGTTCACCCTGTTTTCCATGTGTCTAATTTGAAGAGATGTTTAGCGGAAAGTGACGTCGTGGTACCTTTAGAGGATGTACAACTAGATGAGAAGATAAGTTATGTGGAGAAACCGATAGCCATTCTGGATCGTAAAGTGAATAAATTAAGGAATAAGGAAATTCCTTTAGTGAAAGTTCGGTGGCAATTTCACAAGGGCCAGGAAGCGACTTGGGAGTTAGAGTCAGATATAAGAAACCAATATCCCAGTTTGTTTGCCAAGGAAATTCCGGGGACGGAATTCTTTTGAGGGGGGAATATTGTAATAACCCGGTCAAGATCTAAGAAATTTAAGTTGGGATAAAAGTAAAAAAAAAAACATTTTTGAGAGGGACTAAAGTAAAAGGTTAGAAAATAGGGTCTTTAACCCTAAAAAGGGATAGCATTCCAGTGTGTGTGTGTGCGGCTGCTTTCCAGAATTTGAGTTCTTGGCGATTTGGCGAGACCGAGAGGGAAGAAAGATTTTCAAGATTTCAAGTAGGATTTCGTTTTCTCTTTGAGGTAAACCATCTGTTAACCTGTTATCTCTATCCCTTAAACTATTCATTTTCAATAGTGGTTTAGAGTTGGGGTTTATCATCGACTTGAGTTTTGGGGAAGTAGGATTTAATTATTGAGTTCTAATCCGGGTGAATGAAGTTAAATTGAGTAGAATCGTAAATAAACTCTGTTGTATAAGAGTGGGTTTAATTCGAGTTATGTCAGTAAGCTGCTAATCTGAAGCCTCTGCACATCGTTTTTCTTGGTTTTGTTCGAGCGATTTTAGCACCGGTCGACCGGATAGCACTGGTCGAAAATTTTGGATACCGGTCGACCGGATAGCACCGGTCGATAGTTTTTGGGGGGAGTCCGGTCGGGGAATTATAGAAAGTACCGGTCGCAATTTTATATACCGGTCGAATTTCTATATACCGGTCGAAATTTTTAACTATCGGTCGCACCACCATTTTGTTTGGAAAAGGGAGGAGTGGGCCGAAGCCCACGTGGAGTCAAATAGAAGGGTTAGTCCATTTGGTTTGTTAAAAAAAATGGGTGGTGTTGGATTTTTAGCCGGCCCACTTTCCTTTAAATCATTTAAGTTAATGAACGTAAGGATTTAGTATTTTATTACAAATTAGATTAATGGGTTAAGTTCGATTCAGGATAGATGAAGTTGGGGATGAGGGTATCAAGGTTAAACTGTTTAATCAGAGGGTATCGTTAATTCACCGAGCGATGTGAAGTTAAATTGTTCAAGTGTATTATAAATTGTTGTTGTTTAAATGTATGCATACATTATATGTGGGTTACGTGACCTAAGTCGGGGAGTGTGGCCCGCCTACTCGTGCCGGGGAGTGTGGCTCGTTCATGTCGTTGGGGGCATGTCCCAACATTAAGGCAACGCGAGTTAGACACATCGTCTTTGACGGTCGTGTGGTCCGTAGCGTGTTTTATATATATGTGCCATTATTAATGTGGTTTTAATTCTGGAAAGTATTTTTTTTCTGTGGCTTAACTGTTAGAGGGAACTCACTAGACCTATGGTCTAACCCTCGCTATTTCAAAACTAAATTTTTTTTCAGGACGTCGTGATTTAGGAAAAGCTGCTAAGGGCAAAGAGAAGTCTTAGCGGGACGGATAGAAGACCGACTTTTAGTTTAAATTATTTATCTCAGTTGTGTATAGGTTGTTTTTGGCAAACCCTGTTTTACCTATTGTAAGCTTGGGACCGTTTTGGACGGATTATTATTCTAATGTTGGTAATTTAATTATTAAGAATTAATCTGTTGATGATTTCTGGTTGGGGTCTTTACAGAAATCTTTGCAAGAGAATTGATTTTATAAATTAAACCTTTGCCATATAAGGACTGTTTGGTCCAAAATTCATCGTGCGATGACGGGGGATACCCGATTTACCAAGGAGTGTAGCGGAACACCGAGTAGGCTACACTTCCGAGTTATGAGCTAAATACTTGGAATCCTTGGCCACGAACAATGTCGGTCCATACTAAGATGTGGGGGAGGGCACCCGAGGAAACCAAGTCATACTCGTTCACTAGGACTACATTATGGTCCATGGCTATTAACCGGTCCCACATAACCGTACCAAAGGCCTCCGAGGACCAAATGCATCCATAGCTACAATGGGGAAGACATCCCAAAAATATATATAAGTCGACTCAATACCTAGGGATCCACTTGTAATAGTCTAGACTTGTCACATTTACATTTGTGACTAACCAAAGCTAAACATATAGCTTCCAACAACATTTACTTCCCAAAATGTATTTTCCAAATTTAACTGTTGATAAGAATAAAATCATAAAATGAGATTATACATAATCTTTCAAGTATTTCACCATAAATGTGTAAGAATACATTATTTTAATATATATCAAAAGGAATCCTTCATTTTAACAAAACTTAACAAGAACCCTAAAATCTCCTAAAAACTCAAGTTAGGTCAAAATATGATTATTGAAATTCCAAAATCAAGGAGGTTTATAGGAGTTCAAAATATGAGTTTTGACATGTATAAAGTTTAGAAAAGATGATTATTGAAATTCCAAGTGGGTTTTTGAAGAAAACCCAAAACCCTAGTTAAACCTTTGGGGAAGATGACAATGGAGGAGATGATACAAAGCTTCCTACTTGAAACCTTGGATGAGAAATGATACCACACTTGGAAACCAAGATGGATTTACTTGAAGGATCTTGAAGAACAATAAATGCCCTAAAAATCGCCAATGTGAGAGAGAGAATGAGGTTGGTGAAGAGAGTTATGAGAAATGAATAAGAAAGAGGTCATTTAACTCACTGGTACCCGGCCGCGACCTTGCCACGCGATAGTGACATGTGTCACTATCGCGAGTCACTCTCACGCGGAATGTACCGAGAGTTCGGTACCTCTCCGACGATTATGCCCCGCTATAGTGACACATGTCACTATCGTGAGTCACTATCGCGACACATGTCACTATCGTGAGTCACTATCGCGCCACATGTACCGAAGCCCAAAAATCACCAAAACTCCAGAATTTCGAATGGGTCAATTTAGGTTTGAAAGCAAGACACAATACACCCAAAAAGATACCTGGAAGACGGATAAAATACCAACGAAGGACGAATACTTACATTGCGAAAATACCGGGTGTTACAATACTCCCTGTTAATTGTATATTTAGTGTATATTGGTCTACGGCCCATGGGCCTTGTCTAGGTGTCCTTTAGGGTTTCTGTCTTGTATATATAGAGGGTTCACCCTCCTGTTTTATATAATAAAAAGAGTACTAGTTATTCTTACATGGTATCAGAGCCGTAATGGAACCTTAATCGTTGCCGTCATCGGAACCCTAGCTGTCGCCGCCGAAACCCTAGCTGTCGTAGTCCAGATCCAGGCGCCACCCAGTCCAGCCGCTGCCGTCGCCCAGTCCAGCCGTCGTTGCCGCCGCCCAGTCCAGCCACCACTGCCGCCCTCTAGATTTTCCGCCGCTGTCCCGGTCCAGAACCTCATCCTTATGCAGATCTGCCGCCACCGTCCAGATTAGCCACCATCGTCCAGATCTGATCTCCGTCGCCGGAATTTGTCTCCGGCCACCATCTGTAGTATTTTTTAGTCCCGAACCATCTGACACATCTGCCATGCATACTTCTACTGGTAGGGGTACTGGCCGAGGTTCTCATGTGTTTCCAAAGAAGGGTATTGGACGTGAAAGTGGTAATCAGTGTAACTATTGCAAAGAATTCGGACACACGAAGTGGAATTGACCGAATCGTCCTCCTGGATCTCAACCACCTCCTCGTCCCAAAGCTCGAATTGCCACTACTGGTGAGCTTGCTGATCAAACTCCAACCTACACTTTTAATGAGGAGGACTATCACCGACTCCAGCAACTCCTAGTCTCCCAGTCGATCTCCGCTACTCCGCACGCCAACTCGGCCAATTCAGGTATGTTTTCCGGTCTTGATTCATCTTGGGTTATTGATTCTGGAGCTACTCATCACATGACTGGGAATCAAGTTATCCTTTCTAGCCTACATAAAGCTTTTCATCCACCCGTTCGTATTGCTGATGGATCTTCATGCCCAGTTCAAGGCATTGGATCCATTAACAATTCGACAAACCTACGCCTCTCCTCTATTTTGTTTGTTCCTAACTTTCCTGATAACCATTGTTCAGTAAGTCAAATTACAAAACAAAATAACTGCTCTGTAACCTTTTTTCCTACTCACTTTATTTTTCAAGAACTGGGGACGAACCGACTGCTTAGCACAGGCTTTGAATCAAAAGGTCTCTACCATTTATCCTTACCTCCACGTCCAACAACAAACATATGTGATTCTACTATAAGGGAGGCTCACTGCCGGCTAGGCCATCCCTCTGCAGCAGTTCTGAGACAACTGAGACCGGACTTTCCACTTTCGTCTATTAATTTTTATTGTGAGTCATGTCAGCTTGGTAAACACACCAAACGTCCCTACCCCCCTAAAGTGTCTAGTAGAGTCAGTTTTCCTTTTGAACTCGTTCATTCCGATGTATGGGGTCCTTGCCCTACAATGTCCACTTTGGGCTTTCAGTACTTTATTACTTTTATTGATGATTATTCTCGTGTTACTTGGGTTTATTTATTAAAATCTCGTCGTGATGTATTTACCATTTTTCGCGAATTTCATTCATATATTCAAAACCAATTTAACTCGTCAATCAAAACTTTACGATCCGATAATGCAAAGGAATACTTCTCTACTGACTTCTCTTCGTATTTGAAAACACACGACATTGTTCATGAATCTTCGTGTGTATATACATCCCAACAAAATGGTGTTGCTGAACGCAAGAATCGTCATTTGTTGGATGTTGCTCGAACAATCATGTTTCAATCCCGTGTCCCTAAACGATTCTGGGGGGACGCGATTCTTACTGCCGCGTATCTGATTAACCGCATGCCTACACTTGTCCTTCATGGCAAATCCCCTTTTTCTGTACTTTTTCCTAACGGCACTCCCTTTCCTCTTGCACCCAAAATTTTTGGATGCGTTGCCTATGTTCATGATCATCGTCCACAACTCACTAAACTTGATCCACGAGCCATTCGTTGTGTCTTTCTTGGTTACTCACGAGTCCAGAAAAGGTATCGATGTTATAGTCCCTCTCTTCACCGCTACTTTACTAGTGTCGATGTCACCTTCCATGAGTCCTTCCCTTACTTCCTCGAACATTCCCATCCCATTTCCGATCCGTTCCCTGATCTTGACATACCCGACTCTCACCTTATTCCCACTTTTCCTGTTTCCGCTGTACCCTATGTTCCTCCGGTCTCAGACGCTTCGACTCCTGCCACCACGGACCTACTGGCAGCACCTCCGCCGTTACTTTTCACATATGCTCAACGACATAAGGATCAAACAACAGAGCCTCTTAATTCACAACTGAACCATGACTCTGGTCCATCCTCAGTTCCACTTCCCACAAATGAGCCTGACACACCGTTACCAGATACACCGTTACCAGATACATCCTTACCAGCAACAACCATACCTAATACCACCTCTCCTACACCTGATGTTCCTATCTATAATTCTCCTGGAGCACCATTTCCCGATATACCTATTGCCTTTCGCAAAGAACCTCGACACCACACCCGTTATCCTATTCAGGATTATGTTGCCTACTCTCACCTATCCCCCGAGTCTAAAGCCTATACCAGCACCCTGGATTCCTACCCAATTCCCAGAGATGTGACGACTGCTCTAGCTCACCCAGGATGGCGACAGGCTATGGAAGACGAGTTAGGGGCTCTCCGGACTAATCATACCTGGGATCTTGAAACCCTTCCTCCGGGAAAACAAATTGTTGGTTTTCGTTGGGTATTTACCGTTAAACTACACCCGGATGGCTCCCTACATCGCCTGAAGGCTCGGTTAGTTGCTAAAGGGTATTCTCAGGCATACGACATTGATTATGATGAAACTTTCTCACCAGTTGCTAAAATGTCATTTGTTCGTATTTGTATTGCCCTTGCTGCCATTCATCATTGGCCGATCCATCAGCTTGATGTCAAGAACGCCTTTCTTAATGGTGTTCTTGAGGAGGAGGTATATATGGAGCAGCCACCTGGGTTCATTGTCGAGGAGGAGGCCTCAAAAGTTTGTAGATTATGTCGTTCTTTATATGGTCTTAAGAAGTCTCCCAGGGCATGGTTTGGTCGATTTTCTAGTGTTATGGGATAATTTGGGATGGTTCACAGCGCATCTGATCATTCTGTGTTCTTTAGACACCAACAGGGCAAAAGGATTATTGTAGTGGTTTATGTTGATGACATCATAATTACAGTGGATGATGAGGTCGGGATTGCCAAACTCAAACAGTTTCTTCAGTCGCAGTTTCAGATAAGCGACTTAGGTCGACTTCGGTACTTCCTTGGCATAGAGGTATCTCGCTCTCCACAAGGAATACTTCTCTCCCAACGGAAGTATGTCCTTGATTTGTTGACCGAATGTGGCTTACTGGGTTGCAAGCCCGTTGATACTCCAATGCTTCCTACAAGGAAGCTCCTTCCAGAGGACGGAAATCCGATAAAGGATCCTGAGTGCTACAGACGATTGGTCAGGAAGCTTAATTATTTAACAGTCATACGACCAGATATTTCCTTTACTTTCAGTGTCCTTAGCCAATTCATGGTTGCTCCATACACTGGACACTGGGATGCTGCTCTTCGTGTCTTGAGATATCTCAAGACCACACCAGGTCTTGGCATCTTATATTCTGATTAGGGGCATTGTCGTGTGGGTGCTTTTACAAAAGAAGGAGATGGTAGGATATCTGGTTTTTCAGATGCAGATTGGGCAGGTTGCTCGATCTCTCGACGATCTACTACAGGGTATTATGTATTTGTTGGAGGAAATCTTGTATCGTGGAAAAGTAAGAAGCAACACACAATATCTAGATCTAGTGTTGAATCAGAATATAGAGCCATGGCATATGTTACATCAGAAATGATATGGGTTTGTCGTCTTCTCATAGAGCTCATTGTAGTTTCTAATAACTTGATGCGGTTATACTGCGATAGTCAATCAGTTATTCATATAGCAAAAAATCAAGTATTTCATGAGCGGACGAAGCATATTGAGGTTGACTGTCATCTTATCAGAAATCGAGTTGTAGGCACACAAGCAGACCCTCCATCCATTCAACCAATTCACATTAAGACAGACTTTCAGCTTGCGGACATCCTCACTAATCCTCTCAGGAAAACTCAAATAGATTTTATTTGTAACAAGTTGGGCATGATTAACATTTATGCTCCAACTTGAGGAGGAGTGTTAATTGTATATTTAGTGTATATTGGTCTACGACCCATGGGCCTTGTCTAGGTGTCCTTTAGGGTTTCTGTCTTGTATATATAGAGGGTTCACCCTCTTGTTTTTATATAATAAAAAGAGTACTAGTTATTCTTACACTCCCCAACTTGGAAATGATTTCGTCCTCAAAATCTTGATCACACGAACAAGTGAGGGTATCTTCGCTTCATGTCCTCCTCGGCTTCCCATGTCACATTGTCCCCACGATGATGCCTCCACTGCAACTTGACCATTGTGACCTCCTTGTGTCGCAATTTCTTAAACTTCCTTTCTAAGATAGCGTCGGGTTCTTCTACACAACGGTTACCTTCGTCCACTCTTAACTCGGAGAGAGGGATGGCGCTTTCTTCCTCCGCCAAACACTTCTGAAGGTAACAAATATGGAACGTGTTGTGGATTCCACTCAACTCTGGCGGCAGTTCCAATTGGTAGGCTTGCAAACCCGCCCGCTTAAGCACTTTGAAAGGTCCAAGGAAACGGGGACTCAACTTCCCACGTTTTCCGAACCTGATAATGCCTTTCCATGGCGATACCTTAAGCATCACGCGGCCGCCCACTTGAAACTCCATCGGCCGCCTCTTCTTATCGGCATAACTCTTATGCCGATCTTGGGTCGCTTTCAACCTTTCCCGAATGCCTTTAACCTTACCGGTCGTTTCTTGCACAATTTCGGGTCCGGCGAATTGCTTCTCCCCCGCTTCTAGCCAACACACGGGCGTTCGAAACTTCCAACCATACAACGCCTCAAAAGGTGCCATTCTGATGCTCTAGTGGTAGCTGTTGTTGTAAGCGAACTCCACCAAAGGTAGGTGAGAGTCCCAATGTAACGCCCGTAATTTTCGGTAAGTAAATGTCACTCGGACATTTATGTGACTTGTAAACAGTGGGGTTTTGTTGGGAAATGTATTGTTTAAAGTCCCTCGGAGTATCAGGAGTTTGGACGTTGAAAAGTCGGATTTTTGGAGTTCGGGGACACACGGGCGACCATGCCAGCGATTGTGCCAGAGGGCACAATATCCTGGCACTATCGCCGAAGCTGAGGAGCTCACGGTACATGCTTGGAGATTGTGCCACTGGCATAATCTCCTGGCACTATAGCCTGCGTGTACCAGTGGGTTAAATGTGCGATTTTTCACCCATTTCCCTCATTTCTCATTTCTAACTTCTCCCCTTTTTCTCTCCCAAACCCCAAAACCGAACCCTAACCTATTTTGGGGGTTTTTCCTCCCCAAACCACATGATTACTCACCATCTAGCTAGTTGGGATCTGGATTCACAAAACCTCCATCTTCATCTTCCTAATCAAGTTCAACGGTTGAGAGCTCGGGTTGAAGTGTTGGATTGCGTGTTCTCGGAAAGTCTCGTCATCTTTAATGGTAAGCTTCTTTGATTGAAGGTTATATATGTTCTTTGGGTGTTTCCCTAGTGTTTGGTTTATTAAATCTCGGATTTGTTAGTTTTGGAGAAACTAGGGTTTTTATCTCGTTTAGGGATTTTGGTATATAATATTGGGGAATGTTTCTATGTGGTTGTTTATGGATATTTATGGTTCGGTATGTATGGATCTAGGTTTTGGAAATTCTCGGCTTGAGGATTCAAGCGGCCTTCAAAAGAGCTCTTTAGGTGAAATCTAGATTTAGTCTAAATCTAGCAAAGTGAGTTCAAGTTGATTTGTGAAAACGGTGTACATGCCAAAATGTTTATTTTAAGGTGTTTCACATGAAATGGTTAACTGCTAATAAGTTTTGAGTATTTTGAAGTAAAATATGTTTTACTTGGTTATTTGTCAAAATGTGAGTACCTTGATAAGTTTTCATATTTGGTAAACTTGGGTTGTGTTAACCTCTAAAAATGCTTATATTGGGTTTTGAACATTTCAACAATTAAATAGCATGATTTACGTATTCTTGGTAATTTTGTACAAGAAAGATCTATTTTATGATTTATGCATCTTTGACGGTTTTACTCAAATGAAGTATATTTCATGTTACATGCATCTTGGTGTAATAGTATTCATAAACCCTTTGGAAAACCTTTAGTCTCATTATGGGTTGAGTTTTGGGTTAATCTCGTCTTTGAAGTTTGTGTCGTCGTAAACATTGTTTAAAGACATTTCATTAGTTGGGGGGACCGGTAATTGTTGGTTAAATGGATTTTGAGCAGCTTAGCTCGGTATTGGCTTAAAAGAGTCTTGAGGACATTTGTCCGGTTTTAATGGCTCGATGTGGAGTCCAATTTATGATTTACATCTTAATGCATTTCATTGCATGTTATTGATAATTACAGACTCGAGTGCTTTAGTCATTCAGGGATAGTCGTGTAATCTTAGACTGTGTTGCATTGGATCCATAGGCACATAAGTCAGTCTTATTTGATGGTCAATTGTGTGGTATAGGGTTGGACTCCGAGACTCATGGTTATGACCTTGTCTTTGCAAGTAGGCACTAGGAGGGCTGAGCCCGGTTGAGCTATCATGACTGAGGGGAGTCCTCTGATGGGCGTTTGGGGCCTTCGTCGTGTGGGGCAATGCATTCGGTGTATCCCCCGTGTGCCGAGCCTTTGGCGATAATTTCTGGTGGTATTCGATAAGTTCAACTGTCTCTTGGGTGAAACTTGTCAAGGACTCGTAGGGACACTTGGGCGTTCGTGTCGTGAAGTGTCATGCGACAACGTTGTTTGAGTGACATACTTTTGTGTTCCTCCGCTCTCAACGGATACGGGTATCCCCCGTTGTCGGCCCGCTGTATTTTGGATATTTAATTGTCCATACTTTAATATTTGGATTTCATTCCATTTTATGGTCGCGTAAGTATTACGTTTCAATTCCATGTTTTAATGGCGTATCATATTTATATGGATTATTTTCCATTATTTAAGGGTCGAGTATTATGTCCCACCCGTGTTTTGGGTGTTTTGGATTATGAAGTATTATTTACATTTTCATAAATGTGAGTAGTGAACTATGACCCCGTTTGGGCGAGTTACGGGTTGCATCGTTTTATAAGAAATGTGTGTTTGGGAGCATTGTCTTTAAAAGTGCATATATGGGAAAATGAGTCGTTTCTATTTTGAAGTATAATATTTCTAAGGATCTTGCTTTAAAACTGAATTCCTTTCTTTTAAAGATATATTCATTCATGCTAAAACTCTTGAGCTCACTAGGCGTTAAGCCTAACCTTTTTTATTTTGTCAGCATGTGCATCAGGTTCCTGTTGGGGGTTCGGACTCTAGTAGCCTCATGATGAGTTAAGCCTTAGCTTTATGCAAGAGTAAGTTGTTGATGAAGTCTTACGCAGGTTGGAGATAGTAATTGTTATTGGGTTTTAGTAGCACCTGTCCTTGTCGTATATTGTATGTATAGGATGAATGTGTGTATTGAGGTTAATTCTTAAATTGTGTTTGTAGTCGAAGTAATTATTGATGTATTTAGAAAATTTTAATAAGTTGATATCTTTAGTTTTAAGGGTGTTACACCCAACTACCCCCAAAATCAATGACACAAGACCTCAACATGTCTTTGAGGGTGCGTTTGGTTTGCAGACAGGGTGGGACTGGACGGGACAAAAATTCACTGTCCCATGTTTGGCGTGACATGGGACAGGACAAAAGTTCACTGTCCCATGTTTGGCGCGACATGGGACAGGGACAATGACTGGACAGGGTGGGACAAGATGGGACAAAAAGGGGTATTTTCTTGTTCCACCAAAATAGGTGGAACAACATGGGACAGAAATGAGACAGAAACTAAAAATCACCGATTTACCGTCATTTGATATATAATCCTAATATGGTATTAGTCTTAAGGGTCACCACTACCCATCGTCGCTACTACCACCATTGGCGGCCACTAGTAGCCACCGCCAACCACCGTCGGCCACCTCTACCTATTTCTCCACCATAACAACCTCCTCCACCACCTCTACAACCATCGGTCATCGCCACCACCACTACCATCGTCGACCACCTCTACTAACACCGATCACCACCACCTATTGTCGCCACCACCATCGACGGCCACCGGTAGCTACCACCAACCATCGTCGACCACTTCCACCTCTTCCTTCACTACTACAAAAACTTCCTCCACCGCCTCCATAACCACCGCCCATCGCCACCTCCGCCAATCACCACCACCCATTGCCGCCGCCGTCACCGACGCTCACCGCCAACCACCGTCGCTGGCTGCCACCACTGTCGCTCGCCGCCAACCATCGTTGGTAACCTCCGTCTCTTCATCCACTACAATAACCTTTATTACCACTGTGCACCGCCACCACCACTACCTCTATTACTATCTTTCACCTTCTTCACAACTATCGTCTTTCACTGGCCACCCATCGTCTTTTATCTTTACTCGTCGCTGCAACAATGCATCCGCCAATTCATTAAGATCTTCCAAATTGAATCAACTATTATATTTTTTATATGAATCGGATTTTTTCGAACTACCATCAATTATTTCAGATTCTTCATTCAAATTTCCTACTATTGTTTTTGTATGTATTTATATGTATGAAAATTGTGTAAACAAATTAATAATGTTTTTTAATTAAATTATTTAAAGATATACTTTATTTGTGTTATTTATAACTATTATATGACATATAAAATTATCAAACAACTTGTAGGGAAACTTGTCCAGTCCTGTCCTATCTAGTCCTAGTCGTACCAAACATAAGACAGCCATTTGTCTTGTCCTGTCTTGTCCAGTCCTGTCCTAGCCTCTTGTCCTGTCCAGTCCAGTCCTATCCAGTCCCGTCCAATCTTGTCTGCGTACCAAACACTACCTGAGTGTTTGGATCGTTCTCTCGCTTTGACTGTCGGTTTGCGGATGGTAAGTCGTACTCAGCTTTACTCGCGTACCTAGCTCCTTCTGAAAGCCATCCCAAAAGTTCGAAGTGAACCGACTGTCACGATCCGACACGATCGACAAAGGTATTCCATGCCTCGAGACCACTTCATCGATGTAGAGTTTGGCTAGCTTGTCCATCGGTAAGGTTTCGCGCATAGCCAAGAAGTGTGCGCTCTTGGTCAACCGATCGACTATTACCCAAATGGTATCGTGACCTCGAAGAGTTTTAGGCAACTTCGTCATGAAGTCCATGGTAATATGCTCCCACTTCCACTCGGGGATCTCTAGGGATTGCAGACTCCCATACGGTTGTTGATGTTCAGCCTTTACTTGCCAGCACGTCACACAACGCTCCACGTAACGCGCCACATCAAGCTTCATTATTGGCCACCAATAATGCAACTTCAAGTCCCGATACATCTTTGTACTCCCCGGATGAATGGAATACTTGGACTTATGGGCTTCCTCAAGAAGTAGCTCACGGTTACCCCTAATCTTGGGTACCCACACACGACCGTTAAACAGTTTCACCCCACGGCTATCTTCCATTAAGAGCAACCGTTGCTTGGTCATCACCTCATCCTTAAGATTTTATTCCAACAACGCCTCCACTTGAGATGCCTTGATCTTCTCAACAAGGCTCGACACTAGCTCGGTTCTCGAAAGGGTAGCCCGAATACTTCCGCTATAGTCCTTCCGACTTAACGCATCGACCACTACGTTTGCCTTACCGGGATGGTAAAGCAATTCACAATCGTAGTCTTTGAGTAACTCGAGCCATCGCCTCTGCCTCATGTTCAGCTCCTTTTGATCAAAGACGTACTTCAAACTCTTGTGATCAGTGTATAAAGTACACTTTGTGCCATAGAGGTTGTGTCGCCAAAGCTTCAAGGCAAACACCACCGCTGCTAACTCCAAATCGTGGGTAGGATAATTCTTCTCGTGAATTTTAAGTTGCCTCGAGGCGTAAGCGATCACCTTGCCTCTCTGCATCAACACACATCCTAATCTCATTTTCGAAGCGTCGCTATAGACCACGAAGTCTTCTGACCCTTCAGGTAGCGACAAGATTGGAGCATCACACAACTTCCTCTGTAGAACCCGGAACGCCTTCTCTTGCGTTTCGATCCATTCGAACTTCACATTCTTCCGAGTTAAAGCTGTCAAGGAAGAAGCGATCTTCGAAAAGTCTTGAATAAATCTTCGGTAATACCCCGCCAGACCCAAGAAACTTCGGATCTCAGACGGACTCTTGGGAGGCTCCCAATTCATCATGGCTTCGATTTTGGAGGGGTCCACTTTCACCCCGTCTAGAGTGACAACATGACCCAAGAATTGCACCTCCTCAAGCCAAAAGTCGAACTTAGAAAACTTGGCGTACAATCTTTCTTTCCTCAACACTTCTAGAACCTCACGAAGATGTTGCTCGTGTTCCAACTCGCTCTTGGAATATACGAGTATGTCATCAATGAATACAATGACCGACTTGTCGAGGAATGGTCGGCACACCCTATTCATCAAATCCATAAACACCGTCGGTGCCTTCGTTAGGACAAACGGCATTACGAGGAATTCGTAATGGCCATAACGCGTTCTAAATGCCGTTTTCAAAACGTCTTCTTCCCTCACCTTCACTTGGTGGTAACCCGAACGTAAGTCGATCTTGGAAAAACACCCCGCTCCTTGGAGTTGATCGAACAAGTCGTCTATCCTTGGAAGCGGGTACTTGTTCTTCACTGTTGCTTTGTTCAACTCACGATAATCGATGCACATTCTCATCGTGCCATCCTTCTTTTTGAAAAACAAAACCGGAGCTCCCTAAGGCGACGAGCTCGGTCTTATGAAACCTTTCTCCAAAAGCTCTTGGAGTTGAGCCATCATTTCTTGCATCTCCGATGGCGCCAACCGGTAAGGAGCTCGAGCAATAGGAGCCGCTCCCGACACGAGGTCAATTCGAAACTCCACTTGACGATCGGGTGGTAACCTGGGCAAATCGTCCGGAAAGACCTCGGGAAACTCACACACAATCTTCACGTCTTCAAGCTTCAACTTCTCGAGTTTGGCGTCGATCACGGAGGCTAGGAAGGACGAGCATCCTTTCACTAAGCACTTGCACGCCTTGGCCATGGTAATGATTGCCACATCACCTTTCCTCTTCTCCCCATAGATCACCACATCTTCACCACCAGGATTGGGGAGTCGGATTAACTTCTTGGAACATACGATTGTTGCAAGATTTATATAGAATAAACCTCTCAGACTTTGCTCAAATGGAGAGTAACGCAAGTATACATTTCTCAATCCATTGTCGTCTTTTACAAGTAATAAAATGGTAAAATACCGAGTATCGATCCACAGGGAAAAAGGAGTAAAAGATTTAAATTAAAGTCCAGAAAAAGAAATGATTTCAGATGGCGATTTTGAAGAAACATTGTTGGTTGGGTTGATTATAAACTATTGCGAAGACAATTAATTAAAAAGGAAGCAAGGGTGTAGGGATTCGTTAAGATTTCCAAGCAAATTTATCGGATAGAACTTTGTGACAAACAACTCATCATTTTTAACCATCAACTCGTATAAGGTACTCTTTCGAGGTTGAGAAAGGCACGCATCCATGGATTAACTTTAATGTTTCCAAAATAAAGTAAAGTCATGGCAATGGCACAATCTATCCCTTTTGTAAGTTGTATGGAATGAAACAAGTTTCCTTGGTTCTAAGTAACTCTCTCGAGCCTACCTCCATATCGTTCAAGTTGATGTGTTCAAGACGACTCATTTCTGAGTTCATCAAACTTTAACATTTCAACAATATAAACTTGAACGAATGGTTGAAACGAATTATTATTATGAGTCACAAATTTCTACCATCAAAATAGGCTTTTTATCTTAACTTCACCCCACACCCGAGCTAAGGTTGTCAGCCTATCATTGCTCGGTTTCCTTGCATTTTTTTATTTTTAAGAAAAACGAAAGACATGTGTCAAATATTTAAATAACGATGAATTAAAAGTTTACAAGAATTAAACTTGTCTTATGATACGAAAGTTAACAAAAACGTGAAAGATCTAAGTTACGAAAGAGGAATACGACAAAATAGAATAAATTAAGAGGGCTAAAATTTAAAACGTGAACGAAAGTTTTACGATAATAAACTTACGCTAGACGAAGTTAAAAGATGCGACTAAAAATAAAGATTTACGATAGCATAAAAACTTAAACTAAAATGCATAGACTTTAGATGGCAAGAAGAAAAATACTAAAAGATTGCATTAATTATAAAAAGAGATGAAAGTCTTGGAATAAACTTCATCTTTTTACAAAGAAGAGGTAGCAACACTTGGATACATCATGGGAGGAAAAATGGGATGATGGGAATTCTAGAGTGATGAGGTAGTCATGTGAGATTTGGATGACATTGGATGATGGAAAAAGAGGCAACACACCCTTCTATTTATAGAGCCAAGGATGAGAAAAGAAGATCTTCAAAAAAATCTTTAACCAAAGGTCCAAAACATCCCAACTTTTGCACAAAAAATCTTCAAAAGATATCACCAATTCCATTAAGCTTTGTCTTCACTTCAAAGCACAAGTCCTTTCTTCAACTTCACCCTATGGCAACACAACATGCTCCTTCCAATCAATACTAAAAACCAAAATATTAGCCACAAATTAGCATTAAAATACAAGTGAATTTGGCCATTGGTTTACCTAAACTCCATAAACGCGAAAATCGAAAATATACATAAAAAAGACTCAATCTAAAGACTTTTGACAAATTAAATTAACGAAAAAGAAACTAAAAAGGTGTAATGCGTCAATTAAGTTGCCGCATATCAACGATCTCGGCATGATTGTTCGCTAACCAATCCATGTCGACCACTACATCAAAACCTTCAATGACCATTGGCATTAAATCGATCAGAAATTCTCTCCCTTCGATTCCGAGACTACACTTCTTCAGAACATCGTGGATCAGAACTTGACTACTATTTGCTATCTCTACCACTAATGCATTCTCTAGACTATTAGTGGGCATGGTAAGCTTTTGACGAAACGACTCAGATAAAAAAGAGAAACTGGCACCCGAATCGAACAGCACAAGAGCAGGTACGGAGTTTAGAAGAAACGTATCCGAGACCACATCGGCGGATGCCTTGGCCTCATCGGCCATCATCTGAAAAGCTCGACTCGGAACCCTAGATGGGTTCTCCTTCTTCTCCGGCGCGCTACCCGACTTGAGCTTCGAGCAATCTCTTTTCATATGCCCCGATGCCTTGCACTCGAAGCAGATAAACCCTCTGATCGGGCAATCTTTGGTAGCGTGACCGAACTTGTCACACTTGCTGCAAGGTTGAGGAGTGGTGTTACAGTTGCCGTGGTGCTTGGATCGACACTTTTGACACCATCTAGCTTCATTATACCTGTTGGAATTTCGATTTCCAACAAAAGGTCGAGTCCTTTTGGGATGCACGGGATTGCTCTCTCACTTTCTCTTGTCAACAACCACTACTGCCTTCTCCGGTTTACCCTTCACGTAAACCTCTTCCATAAACTGTGCCTCTTCGATCGTCTCACGAAGGTTAGAAGCCTTCGAGTTTTGGACCATAGACATCATGTCCGCCGGCAGACCCTTCAGATCGGCCTTTATCTTCTCTTTTTTTGTGGAGGCCACATGCCCCACCAATCCCAACTTCTCCATGAATTGACGGGAATACTCCCTCACCGTCAAGTTCCATTTCTCAAGTGCTCGGAACTCAGCTTCGATACGGTCCATGGCTCTCTCACTGCAGTACTCCTCCAGAAGCTTCTTCTTGAACTCGGCCCAAGATAGTTGGGCTAATACAGTAGAAGAGAGGGTGACCTGAGTGACAGTCCACCAAGAAAGTGATGTATCTCTGAGTAATTGAGAACCGAATCTCACTTTCTGATCGTCTCCACACTCGGAGGAGCCAAAAGCTTCTCGACCGCTTGGATCCACTTGACGCATGCAACTGGGTCTTCAGAACCCGAGAACTCTGGTGGTCCACAACCGAGGAAAGATTTGTAGGATCAGCTCATCCCACTTCTCGAGGCACCAACCACCCTATTCTCTTCAGTTCTGATTCTGTTCCCGGTGCCTCCAGAACCAACCAACACATTCTCTTCCACTGCCTCATGCCTTCTGAGGCTTGCATCCCGGTCTTCCATCATCTTCAGAAATGCCTCTTGCTACTTTTCCATGGCCGACGTCACCATCTGCATGATGTTGGCCATCACGTCATCTTGAGGGTTTGCCTCTTGAATAACCAGAATCGTGGATGCCAATTCCACTCTAGGTATCTACTCCACTACCCCAGTGAATATCGGTGGCATACCAGAAGGAACGACAGCTGGCGCTCTTACCAACGGGTTTGGATTGGGCGAACTAACATCGCGAAGGTCACCGTCGCCTAACTGACGACTACGCGTATTCACCATAAGGAATAATGGTTGCAAAACAAGCACGAGAAGGAGTAAGAGAGATGGAATAAAACACGAAGGAAAACGTACTACCATATCACCAATTGTCATAGTAACGGCATTTCAAGCCCATTCACGTAAAACATCCTCATAACAACATTAACTAGGTGAGATTATGAACATATAATACATAAAGGTTATCGTTACCATCACTACCACGCTTGATAAACATAATTTCCATCGACTCTAAGACTAACCCATCTTAGAAGTTCTACCCAAGCTCACAGTCAATGCTTAACATACTCAGTCTAAGTCTAGACATCATACATTCATGCCTAGTTCACTTAAACTAGAGCTCTGATACCAACTTGTAACACCCAAAAATTTAGAGTAATTTAAAACTTCGAAAATTTGGCAATAAAACATTTGCATTTGGAATACACCACCCAAAATGGTTAAATGTATAAGGCATGTACAAAAATTTGTGAACGAATGAAAATTGACAACAAACTAATCTAAACATAACCTATCTAGATTACATTGGTTGTCAACCTAAGGATCACCAAAATATGGAACATATCAAATGCCTCTAACACCAAATACTAGCAATCACAAAAAAAATTCTTCAAGGCTATGCTCGTCACTCAAGCCCTTGGCAACCCACAGCTAAAGGAACCTGTTATACACATCATTTGAGAAAAAGTGTTAGGCTTAAAGCCTAGTGAGAACATACAGTTTATATTTTAAAGAAATACAACGATTGTAAATAAAGGAAATCTTTGCAAGAGAATTGATTTTATAAATTAAACCTTTGCCATATAAGGACTGTTCGGTCCAAAATTCATCTTGCGATGACGGGGGATACCCGATTTACCAAGGAGTGTAGTGGAACACCGAGTAGGATACACTTCCGAGTTATGAGCTAAATACTTGGAATCCTTGGCCACGAACAACGCCGGTCCGTACTAAGATGTGGGGGAGGGCACCCGAGGAAACCAAGTCATACTCGTTCACTAGGACTACATTATGGTCCATGGCTAGTAACCGGTCCCACATAACCGTACCAAAGGCCTTCGAGGACCAAATACATCCATAGCTACAATGGGGAAGACATCCCAAAAATATATATAATTCGACTCAATACCTAGGGATCCACTAGTAATAGTCTAGACTTGTCACAATTACATTTGTGACTAACCAAAGCTAAACATATAGCTTCCAACAACATTTACTTCCCAAAATGTATTTTCCAAATTTAACTTCTGATAAGAATAAAATCATAAAATGAGATTATACATAATCTTTCAAGTATTTCACCATAAATGTGTAAGAATACATTATTTTAACATATATCAAAAGGAATCCTTCATTTTAACAAAACTTAACAAGAACCCTAAAATCTCCTAAAAACTCAACTTAGGTCAAAATATGATTATTGAAATTCCAAGATCAAGGAGGTTTATAGGAGTTCAAAATATGAGTTTTGACATGTATAAAGTTTAGAAAAGATAGTAGGAACTCACCAAGTGGGTTTTTGAAGAAAACCCAAAACCCTAGTTAAACCTTTGGGGAAGATGACAATGGAGGAGAAGATACAAAGCTTCCTACTTGAACCCTTGGATG
Organism: Arctium lappa; assembly: GCA_023525745.1. Lineage (NCBI taxonomy): Eukaryota > Viridiplantae > Streptophyta > Magnoliopsida > Asterales > Asteraceae > Arctium > Arctium lappa. The sequence goes on from CM042064.1 coordinate 52,092,572, forward strand.
AGAAATGATACCACACTTGGAAACCAAGATGGATTTACTTGAAGGATCTTGAAGAACAATAAATGCCCTAAAAATCGCCAATGTGAGAGAGAGAATGAGGTTGGTGAAGAGAGTTATGAGAAATGAATGAGAAAGAGGTCATTTAACTCACTGGTACTCGGCCGCGACCTTGCCACGCGATAGTGACATGTGTCACTATTGCGAGTCACTCTCGCGCGGAATGTACCGAGAGTTCGGTACCTCTCCGGCGATTGTGCCCCGTGATAGTGACACATGTCACTATCACGAGTCACTCTCGTGCTACATGTACCGAAGCCCAAAAATCACCAAAACTCCAGAATTTCGCATGGGTCAATTTAAGGTTTGAAAGCACGACACAATACACCCAAAAAGATACATGGAAGACGGATAAAAGACCAACGAAGGACGGATACTTACATTGCAAGAATATCGGGTGTTACCGGGTGTTACAGATGGCGTTAAGTGCACATCATGAAGTTGAGCATGTCAAGAATACATCATATAGCCTTTTATAAATCCAAAGTAACCAATCAATCTCATTCTAGTTGAAAACATGAACCATATGCTAGCCTAACATTCTTTTTGTTATGATCAACACTTTCCACATCACACATTACTAAGGATTTTGGTGAATGAGTTTCTCTCTTGTGGCACATTTTGTTCCTCACCTTGCTTTTTCTCACCCTATGCATCAACATTGATTTTTTTCCTTTCAATTTTTGTGCTTTTTTTCTGTTGGCTACATACACCTTCCCCTATGGGACATTTTTTATGTTTAGACCACTATTCTTTGGCACTTTTCTGTTTGTGTAGAGCTTTGCTCTTGTTGCCATTTTTAGACATCCCCACCCTAAACTAAGAAATTTATATTGTCCTTATTGTTGTAGATGAGAGGATGTTTTGACCATGGTTTCAAGTGGCTAAAAATGTGAGAAAAGAATAAAGGCCTAGATCATTTCTGTGATATGTGTGGAATGTGGATCAAATTGTTTCCCAAGCAATTGTGTTGCTAGTTCTAGCATGCATCACTCCTAGAAATGAGATTGGACCTACGGAATTATTTGGGATATGCAAGTAAATCAATACATCTAATCATGATCCAAATGCAAGAAAATAAACCTAAAAAGTATAAAAACTAATCCCAGACTCAAGAAAACAAAAACAAACAGAAAATGAAGCTAAAATACATGATTTAAACCTGTCCTACTCAGATGGAGTAGGTTGTTGGTCTTCATTATGTGTTGTTGTTGAAGTGGATGCTGCAGCACCAGACTCTGGATTTCTTTCTTTTAGCACAGTGTTCTCCTTTTTCAGCTCATGGATTTATTGTTGACAACTTTGTGAGGAATGGTGGAATTTGTTGGAGCACATCAGTATGCTCCCCAGCCCTAACGGTCCTCACTCCTCACCAACTCATCTTGGTGTTTCTCCTTCCACTTATGCTTATATACTTTCCTAACCACCTCCTTCACTCCTTGATCACGGCACAAGGTTTTAATGGCACAAACGGGGGAATATTTCATTCCACAAAGAGTTCTCCACATCACCCCACCAACAATAAAACTTGATTTTCTGAAACTTCCCGAGTCCTTGGATTGATCGTCGCGTCACCTTTTCAAAACACCTTTGGTGCAGGGATGTTGTAGTATCTGCAATAATGTGGTTTTTCTGCACAGATTCAAAGCATGGGTTAATGACAATCTTGGCATTTTGTTGCACCTCTTCACTATTTTGAAGTGAAGAGGGGTTGCTCAAATGATCGTGTGCTTCCCGAAACTCTCTATCTCTTGACTTCTTAACAAAGTATTAGCTTCACCCTCATCCTTACCAACAGACTCAGATTTTTCAATATCACTTGGTATTGAGATTTGGCTTTGTCTTTTACTCTCACTAATGATCTCTCCAACACATGTCGTTATGTTAATACCAGCTCCATTTATGTTTTGTAAGAAATCATTCATCAAAGCTTTAAGAGATTTGAAGTTTTCAGTTTGTTCTAAAGAGGGTTAAGGGGGTAAAAATGAGTTGTTAAAATCATCCCCTTGAAAACTCCCAGAAAAATCAATTTGTTCCTCCCATGATTGGTCAAAAGTTGTGACTATTCAAAAAATAGAAGGACAGTTTCGTAATTTTTACAAATACATGGGACAAGTTCATATATGTACTTGTATGATTCACATATGAACTACATGTGAACCAGTGTAATTCACATATGAACTCTTTTAACTGATTCATATATGAATCTTTGTGATTCATATATGAACCAATTAACTGATTCACATATGAACTAATTAACTGATTCATATATGAACGTATAGTTCATATATGAATCACAAAGAGTTCATATGTGAATTACACTGGTTCATATATGAACATATAATTCATATGTGAATCATACAGGTTCATATATGAACTCGTCCCACATATTTTACGAAACTACCTTCTATATTCTACAGACCACACAAGGAATTATCCGATGCTTCACAATCAAAGCCGTAAATGGTGACCAGATAAAGGGATAGGATCATTTCTTTATTTCTCATATTTTTAGCATTTCTCAAATGAACCTAATCCTATATATATTTAAGGACAAGTTCAAACGAGAATCTAAATATTTTGCGAGAAGGCGAGAAGTGTGATATCATATATGATACACAAGTTTAATCATATATGATTAAACACACCAACATGTCGTGTAGGCGTGTAATCATATATGATATCACACTTCTCGCTTTCTCACAATATGTTTAACTTCTCACACGATCCTATATATATATATATATATATATATATATATATATATATATATATAGGGCCATTCATTTGCTAACTGTTCTATTGGTGCTAACCATGCTAACCAATTTTCAACCAATCAGAACGTTCCTAGAGATTAGGTTATGCGTTTGATTATATTAAATTTACAAGGGCAATTATGGAATTTAGGTTAAATCGGCCCATCAAATCTAAATACATATCAACGCCTATCAAAGATTATTCCATATTTATAGGACTTTTTGTTATGGTAATGATATACAACATTAAATACAATATTTTGAAATTCAAATTTGTTAATGATTATCTTAAATCGTAACATATCCTTTACATATTGTTTTGCATTCCATCACTTTGTATATGAATTTACAGATCGAATCATTCAACAAGGTTTTTATAGTTTTCGGGTTTTTTAACGTTGTGGAATAAACTTTATCTTTTCTTCGTAATATCACAATGAGCGATAATCAAATCACGTCCGTTGTTGATAACGAGAGTTTATTGGAATCTATTTTCGAAAGCCAAGACGTTGCTTCGTGCACACGGGTTGATGATCCTGTTCAACCGCTGAATACCGGATTATCGGTAGAGTTCAGTAATTCTATCGGACTTGATGACATCTCCCTCGAGACCAATTTCGATAATCTCCCATATTCTAGTTCAATGCATCCAGAATTTAATACCGGTAAAAGGAACTGTAATTTATATTGAAGACGACCATGTTGATATAATGTACACAGATTGGTCGAAAAGTGCACAGATTCACAGATTGGTCGAAAATTGCAAAAAAAGCACATATTCGCAGATACCAGTTTTTAATGTACATTTACAATAATTAGATTGGACATATGCACGTGTTTAGTGCATATGTGCAAAAGACATTTACAAGTACATATTTATTTTAATGCATATATGTACATTTTTTACAATTGAATTCTTCTATAGTCGCTGTGAACTAGGTGTTTGCTTCCCATCACGACCCTTGAATGTTGAATATTATGTCATCAATACTTCTCATGACAATTTAATCATTCAACAAAACGACCATGTTGGTTACATAGATACACAACATTAAAAATTAATGGTTAATACACAGATACCCGACCATGTTGTTTATTTTGAGCACCATCTTATTCAGCATGCATATATGCACATAAAATTGTTAAATGATGTGTGTGTTTATATGTGTAGTCGATGTGAATGATGTCGATGTCGATGAGGATGTTGATGGCAACAAGTTATGGATACCGACGGTACCTGATGAATTTAAACCGAAGGTGGGTGACTAGTTTGCGTTTGTTATCGAGGCCGAGGCTATGTACAGAAAGTATGCCGATAAGGCGGGGTTTGATGTTCGTTTGAAGGCGAAGAAGACAAACAAGTACGGGTCGATCCAGACCCGTTGGATGGTTTGTAGTAAGGAGGGGTTTCCGAAGAAGTAGAATTTTGATTCTCTTGAGCTCCGTTCCGGTGACCGTCGGGTTCGTAACTCGAATGTCAAACGCTCTGGTTGCAACGCTTTCGTGAAGTTACATTTGACAAAGGACAAATCTCGATACGAGGTCTACGATTTTGTTGAGAATCATAATCATGTGTTGTTTAATGCTAATGATCGACGTTTTTCACGTAAAAACAGAAAGATACAGTACACTAATTGCATGAATGTATTGAATAGTGCTAGTTATAAGGTTGAAGCAACAAGAACGCATCGTATGCAAACTGTTTTGAAGGGTGGAGCTGAAAATGTTCGTTGCACTGTTGTCGATTACCAGAACTTTAAGAGATACGTCGATGTGTTTGTGGGAAACAAGGATGAGAAAATGATGATAAATAAATTAATCAATAGGAATGAGTGTAAAAAAGAATTTTTTTTTTCGAGTACAAGTGCCATGAACGTGAGTTGCATGCGATATTTTGGGCGGACGAAGTGGCCCAGATTAATTACCGACATTTCGGAGATGTAATATCTTTTGATGCTATGTATAGGACGAATGAGTGAGTGTTTTGGCTAAAAATACTTGATTTACATATTTTCATTTGAATTTTTTTTAGGCATGTGTTGGCATTTGTGATGTTTTTGGCTGTTGACAACCACCAAAGTTCGGTTGTCGTTGGATCCGCATTGATAGCGGGAGAAACTATTGAGAACTTCAAATGGGTGTTAAGAGCCTTTTTAAGATGTTACGAGAAGCAACCATTGGTTGTGATTACTGACCAATGTTCGGCGATGAAACAAGTTGTTCCGTTTGTGTTCACCGAGTCTAGACATCGTCTATGTATGTGGCATATAATGAAGAAAGTACCTTCGAAGGTATGTTTTTTTTATTCTTTAGGATTTACTTTTTTGTAACAATTATATTAGTTGGTTATATCTACTTATATGTTCTTGTTTTTTTTAGGTGAGTGCTGCAATAAATCATGATCCAGAGTTCAATCGTTTTATAAACAAAATCGTATGGAAAGTGAATATCAGTCCTGATGATTTTGAGAGGTTGTGGCATACGATGATTGTCAAATTCAACCTTGTCGATGACCATGGTTCACCGAGATGTTTGAAATTCGTAATTCATGGATCCCTGCCTTTTATAGGGATACTCCAATGTCAGGTCTTATGAAGACCACTTCAAAATCAGAGAGTGTGAATGCTTTTTTTAATATTTATGTAGCATGGCACTTTGATCTTGTCTGGTTTCTTAGCAATTATGATTGTTCAGTCGAGGCGCAACGTAAGAAGCAATATGAGAATGAGCATGTAACCAGGACTACGTACCCGCAGCTGGTTAGTGCATTTCCTATCGAAAGGTATGCTGCCAAGTTGTACACAAGGAACATTTTTTTCGATTTTCAGAAAGAGTTAAAGAAGACTATGTTGGCTTGTGGGGTGGAAGTTGTTGAATGTTTTGGTGACACCAAGACCTTTATTATTAGCCATAATAATAGGATGGCGGATAGGAAGATTTTTTATAAGGTAATTTTAAATTATTTTTTTATTATTTTCTCAACTGTTTTTTTTTCTTCGAATAATCTTTTTTGTTTTCCATTCTAATTAGGTTGTTCATAGTTCTTCAATTAAAACCGTTGATTGCGAATGTAAATTCTTTGTTCGTAATGGGTTTCTATGTCGCCATGTGTTGAAGGTGTTGATGAATGAACATGTCGAATCTATTCCAGATCAATATATTGTCAGAAGATGGTTGCCATAGTTGGTACCCGTCCAACTTCAAACTGCCAAAGTAAGATACGGTGAGGTCGACCCGGAAAATGAGGAGTTAATAAATGGCGCATATTCTAAGATGGATGGAATTATTAGTCGTGTTCGGAATGAGAAACCGTGGTTATGTAAACTTTTGAAAATGCTTGATGAGTTGAAATAAGAGATAGATAGTCAGTTGGAACCTGAAGATCCAGGAAAGCAGAAGGTCGATGCAATTAATGAGTACTTAGGTGTTCCTGTTCCTAACGAGGTTGATATATTTCCTCCTACTGGTCTCAGGAACAAGGGTTGTGGTACCGGGAAATGTTTGGTTGGTATTTCCGAGAGGATACAGTCTCAGAGTAAAAAGCCAAAGCGTAAATGCAAGGTCAGAGCACAGGGCATGATTCTCGTAATTGCCCACTTGATTCTCGATCGTAAAATCAATTTCAATTGTTTAGTATTTTTTCCTAATATTCATTTGTGCACAGGACATGAGTTCAAGATTTTTTTTAATTGTCTATGATTATCTACTAAATAATTGCATTTAAATTTTGTGGGCTATTTAATGTTTGATTTGGTTTTTATGGACCATAAATGTGTTTCGATTAAATGAAGTATTCAGGTGTTTTTGTTTCTGACAGTGTATGTAGTTATTCATTAGAATTCAGTATTGTTTCCTACAAATTGGGTAGATGTTTATACGTTTTCTATATTTGACTAGTAAGAATTAAATGATGTTTGTTGGTGGATGAAGTAAATGATATTGAATGTTTGGTGAGAAGAGTTAAGTATCATTAAATGAAATGGTTGCATGTTCATTGTTAAATATATGCTTATAATCGTGTACCTTGTTTCTATCTTCATCCAAAAAATTGTGTTGTTTCTAACTTCATCCAAAACTTCCTCCGAAAATGGCGAATAACAACAACCGAGATAATATGCATGGTAACGGGGCATCGTTATCACACATTGTACAAGAGTACGAAAATCTTTTGGATGACAACCGTAGACTTCGTCTTCAGTTGCAGCAGGTACGTTTTAGATTTATTTGTTTTTTTTGTTGTACTTGTTACGTTATATTCGTTGATTATAATGTTGTCGTTTAATAAATTATAACAGGCTGCAGATGCTCGTGATTTTAAGGAGATACAACTTAACCAACGAGATGAAGAACTTGCAAATGTTCGCGAAGATTTGTTTGATGTTCGTCGGCAACTTGCGCTAGTGCGATGGGAAAAGATGTCGATCGAGAACGAGTTCTTGATCTACAAGTTGAAGTGTACATGCCAGGACTAGATGGTGATCTACTTTCGTTGCATAGTTCGGTTTTTTTTATGATGTTTGGGTTTGTTAAAAAAACACAGTTGTGTGTTAAGTATGTATTTTCCGATTTCATATGTTATCCCAAAATGCATGCATTTTGTTAGGATCATCTATCAAAGAAGCTTTAATGTGTATGCACTTCCTTCTAGTGGAATTATTTTTCGCACTACATTTTTATCGATAGTGTTTTCAAGGTACAAACTATGTATTGTAAGTTAATTCTTATTTTTTAGACGTGCAAGTTTCATAATGTCTTTACTTGATCATATGCATATAGGCACGAAGTTCAAAGAATAGGCATTTGGCCATGGCGTTTTAATTTAAAAATCCTTAGAATTAAGGAAGTCATTATCATAATCTAGTTTTACTTTTTTAACCATATGCATGGAGGCACCAAGCATCCTGTTTTACTTTTTTAACCACAGAATGTCAACTGTACATGCAAGGACTAGATGGTGATAGACTTTAGTTGCGTAGATATGTAGTTTTTATGCAAGGACCATATGCATATTGTAAGTTTATTCATTTTTTTTAGCCGTGCAAGGTTGAGTATGTGTTTACTTGAGCATATGCATATAGGCACGGAGTACAAACAATATGCTTATAACCAAAGAGTTTTTATCTTAAAACCAAATGTAAGTGAGTTCCACTAATAAATACGCACGAAGTATAGATGCATATGGGAATTGCAAATGCATGTGATAATCATATATAAGATATGAACTGAAACATGTCCACCAATATTAATACCAAAATTGTGTTGATATGCACTAAATGTAAACAGGTGACATCCCTAATGAAATAAACTAATGCACTACAACCATGATAATTACGTAACCCATAAAAGTACCAAAACATTAAAGGCTAGTATCATATGTTTATACGAGCTAAATTTGTTCGACAGTCAATCAATTGTTCATCGACGTTTCCCGTGTGTCTTCATGTTGGCTTCCATCGACATAAATCTTACAACTTCCAACCCGATTGTGTGTTTTCTGATGTTCACCTCGCTATTCAGTATTTTCATTAGGTACTTCGAACGAAGTGTAACAACCGGGTTAAAAGTAGGAATTTTAAAGTTTGGGTGTTATTTGGTAAAAGGAACTTTTAAAGGGTTCAATTTTGGAATTTTGAGAACTTGGGGATAAAACCCTAGGAAATGGGGTTTCCAAGCGGCTGTTAAAGTTTGGCACAGGGAGGAAGAAGTTTGGAAGGCAAGCCGGTCGAGAGAAAAGGAGCTGAGAGTGGTGTTCTTCAATTTTGTAAGGTACAAATTCTACTCCTAATCCCTTAATCGTAAAGGTTTAGCGTTTATTTCTAAATTGGTAAAAGGAATCATAGGTTTAAAAGTCCCTCATCCTTGGATTGAGTTTGGAACAAGAGATAATTAGAAATTTATGTAGAAATCGATTTTGGATAGTGGTCTGTTAATGAAATATAGATTTTTGCTTCGGTTTTGGGAAGTTTGATTAATCTATTTCCGGTTTTGGGGATTTACCTTTCGATCTCTGTAAATAATTTCGAGCTCTGGGGGTTTTCGTTCGGTCGTCTCAGACTCCGGTCGAGACTCACCATGGGTATCGGTCGAATGGTAATCCCGATCACCCGATAAAGGAGAGAGCACCGATCGAAAGACCGAAGGGCACCGGTCGCCCGATATGGGGGACCCCGGTCGATCTTTATACCGATCTAAATTAATATCGGTCGAAGCTTTGGTATCGGTCAAGAGGGAATCCCGGTCGAGACCAATACCGGTCAAGAGGGAGTCTAGTCGAAAGCAGTATCGGTCAAGAGGGAGTCCGATCGAAAGCAGTATCGGTCAAGAGGGAATCCCGGTCGAGACCATTACCGGTCAAAGGGGGGGGGGGCTTCCGGTCGAGTTCAATACCGGTCAAAAGGGAGAGACCCGGTCACTGTTCTCTTGCCGGTCGGTCAAAGGGCCGGGCCCGGGTTAGTCTTGGGCTGAAGCCCATATGTTTTGTTGGGATAAAGGGTTAAAGTCAATTCTTCGCTAAAATGGATTGTACTAGAAATTTACCGGACGATGTCCTGTTTTATAGGTTCGGTTCGGGTTTTAAGGTAGAAGTAAAGCGTAAAGCAAAGAACGCCGGGTGAGTTTTTCTAAACTAAACCTTTTGATGATGAAAGCATGTGAAGTTTATTTTTAAACTTTGATTTATTATGATGGCATGATTTTATTAACTGTTCAAGTGTGTTATAAATTGTTGTTGATTATATGTATGCATACATTAATTGTGGGTTACGTGACCTAAGTCGGGGAGTGTGGCCCGCCTACTCGTGCCGGGGAGTGTGGCCTGTTCATGTCGTTGGGGGTGTGTCCCAACATTAAGGCAGCGCGAGTTAGACACATCGTCTTGGACGGTCGTGTGGTCCGTAACGTGTTTTACTTAAATGCCATTATTAAATGATGTTTCAAATTCTGGAAAGTATATTTTGTTGCTTAACTGTTAGAGGGAACTCACTAGACCTATGGTCTAACCCTCGCTCTTTCAAAACTAAAAATCTTTTCAGGCCGTCGTGAATTAGGCTGTGCGGCTAAAGGCAAGGAGAAAGTCTAGCGGGGGCGGATAGAAGAACGTCATTTAGCTTTTAGTTATTCATTGATCTCAGTTGTGTATAGGTTGTTGTTATGACAAACCTTGAATTAATTATTGTATGTTTGGGACCGTTATGGCATGGATTATTATTCGATCGTTGAGAATTTTATTTTATGAGTTGCTATTTTGGTTGGGTTGTTACACGAAGGGCCTTCAGCTGCCCCTTCTGTTTTGTGCTTTCCCTATATAATTCGGTATCCCACTTTGTACCAAATTCACCGTAATACATCTCCATGGTCCGCATCATGAGTATGCCCTTGTCATCTTGGTTCTTCTTTGCCCTCCAACTCATCTGTATAACAACTGATCTAACCTCTCGAAATGCACGCCAGTTTTTGTGGTCATGGATTTGCAGGTAATGAAGGAGCATTGATTGCTGGAAGGAAAACAATTTAAAGTAGTTGTTAGTTAACTGTTTTTAAATTTGTTTTCTATTAATATAGCCACAAATTATACATACCATTGCATCGGACTCCATTTCATACAAATCTTCGTAATCTCCCTCACAATCCTCGCCGTCTATGATTGTAACATATGGGGTTTTCAGGTTGAAAACAATGAGATAATAGTGTATACCATCAAAAACCGGGAAGAAAACCTATAAAGATGTTCCTCAGTTACTGTATTGTTAATGGATAGTAAAACAAGTCCAACTACGCAACATGAAGTTGCACCAAACAGTTGTTTAACATACCAGATCAATGTTCTTCATTGTTATCAAATTGGGATTATATTTTCCCCAATCATCGATATATTGGCGGAATGCTTCGTACCTTGTTACAGCTGGGAGTTGTAGGTCATTGAGCACCAGATCCATCTAATTTAACAATCTTTCATAAATATTAATTCTCAAATGGGTTAAGCATATATCCTTAAGAGAACAATTTCTCATGTGCATGCATGCATCAAGTATTTTTCCACGTATATGTATATGTCTTGTTGTGAGATTTTGCACACCTTTGTTTTTCCACATATGATGTTCATGCATTTTAACTAATGGTAAATGCACCAATAAATAAGTGTGCACATATGCAAAAATCATAACTTTTTATTGTCATCAAGTTACAACTACTTGCAATCTAGCATCAATATAGGTGCATTGAGTATGTCTTAATGTGTATTTAATGAATTATTTTTGTTATATGTTGTGAATATAGCATTATGATATTATACATATTGTTTACCGTTATTTCTGTGGTGAAAAAAAATCTGCGCGGGGAATCATTGCTTCGAAGCCTCTCGTTGTAATTCAAAACCGTTGCCCACGCGTCAATGATTCGTCTTGGAATGGATGTGTCCCCAGCTAGGAACTGCATATCCCTTCGTTCTATCCTCATACCTATGTTATCCATGTACATTATCTCCCTGAAATGAATGAAAAACATGTTAACTCATATCGGAGTTTATATATATTATTAATAACAATATAGATAAATACGTGTTAAGGAACTTACATTAATCCTCCAATTCCCCTTAACACCCAACCTCTTAGATTGGTTTCGTCCTTTGTTACTTCAAAATTAACGGCTCGTTCTACGTAAGGTGATCGGAACATGGGTCCCAATTTCTTTGATCTTTTTGCAGGCCGTGAAGTGTCCGCTTTTTCGTCCCGGCCTGCCATGTATCACATAATCGTAAAATACATAAAATTTTATTCATCCTGATTGACCCTATCTACACTGATTTCCATATTCGGAGTGTAAATGCACAAACAACCATGAATAACCGTAAGCACGTATATGCATGTTCCTTTACCCACAAATATATAAAGTTAGGTGTATTTGTGCCAATATGCATTTGTGAATATGTGCCATGGTGCTTGGTTTTGTGTTTGCATATTTTTATGCACATTTGTGTTTTTTCATATGTCAAAATAAACCATTCCTGCGTATGTGCATATGGTTCTGATATGCATATAACCCAAGTGTGCAAGTGAATAAATGTTACATTTGACGTTACCTTCTTGTAATGCATGCTCTGGACTCTTTTGTGGGCTTATGCCTAGGTCGAAAGATGGTGTTGATATTATTTGGAATGACACCGGCGGTGTATTCTTTGAGTTGCCCACATCTAACTGTTTTGCCCTTGTCTGCATTTGTTACATTTTCTTGCTAGTAAACATATGCACAACCATTACCATATTCTGATTTACAATGCGCATATAAACGTTTCTAATCATATGGAATTCTGCTCACGGCTACGATTTCATTTGTGTGTGGAATATGCATAACATTAATATATGCATATATGCATGCCTGTTAATGGTCTTTGACCTTACCTTTCTGTTTACTTTCTTCTAATGGTTGGGCCTGATACTTTTGTGGGCTTATGACTAGGTCGAAGTCGGGTGGTGATATGTTTGCCAACATAACTGGTTCTGCATTTCTTGTACTGACAACATGTATTTGCTTTCCCTTATCTAGCTTCTTTACAATTGACATATCATTCCTCGTCTTTTTAGCTGATAACATATCCACCTCTGCATGCACACTAGGACTTTCCCAGTAAGGTGATAAATGGGGAGTTGTGATCCTATTCAGTTCTAGGTGTTTGTAAGCATGATGGATAGCACACTATGGCTCTCTCCTTATTTATATGTTCCAATGGTGCAGATGACCCCATTGTATCGACTGGTACATGTGTCTTGTCAATTGAAACCGGTTGTTGTTTGTCCCCACCCGCATTATTGTCGACATCCCACTTGTTGTTATTGAAAATGCTTGCCAGGTCTAGCTTGAATCTTTCAAAGTCGGTGTCCCCTATACACAATTAAACAACACTTCCCACATTATCCAAATGACCATACTACAACATAAGCACATTGACAGTTCAAATATTTAAAAAAATGAAAAAAACAGTTACCAACATTAATGTCATATTGTTGATATTCACAATTCACCTATTTTTATGCATAAGGTGATAGTCTGCGTATTGGAAAAAACCATTTATATGTACACATGTGCAAAAGACATTTACATGTGAAGTGCATATGTGCAAAAGACATTTACATGTACATATTGATTTTAATGCATATATGCACATTTTTTACCTTGGAATTCTTCTATAGTTGTTGTGAGCTCGGTGTCGGCTTCTCATCGCGACCCTTGAATATTGAATATTATGTCATCAATTTTTCGCATGACAGTCTAAACGTTCAACAAGACGACCATGTTGGTTACATAGATACATAACCTTAAAGTTTAATGGTTAATTCATAAGTTAAGGTAGGGCTATTCTTACCTTCTTTCGTTCTGCTCTTGCTAACTCTTGGTCGATTTCAGCATGTCGACGGTTTGCGCTTTCACTTTGGTCAGACCCACCTCCAATATGCGCCAACTCTAAATGACCAAATCCTCCTCCGCGTAACTCAAGATCTTGTCTATGCCTTAGCATGTCCATGGTCCATCTCTTCGTCGGTAATTGTGCTTGTGGAACTTCAATCCCCGGACCCCATGTTGATTCAACGTATAGGAGCTGCCACGTTTGTGTTAAATGATTAATGTGTTTAAAACAAATAATGACTTGTTTAGTATAGTGTAAGTAATTGTTCAGAGATACTTACCGTAAGAAATGTCAATGGACCAGCATAAAAAGCCCGTGAACTCTCTATCTCTCTCTTCCAGTTTGTCTTACTGTTCGGTATACAGTCATATATGTACTTTGACCAATCTATCTTAGGTATCATATGCACCCCAGTTATCTTTGTCAAGAAGTCAGTCTTGCACTGACCCGTCCGGCTACACTCTCCTAGGGTGTTCACCACAAGCACAAGAAAATTCAACATAAACTTTATGTCACCCTCTTTCGTTCTTCGTATCTCGTTAATGATGTCTTGTGGTTTGGGGCGACCTTTTATAAACTGTCTCCTCCAAAACAAAGTTAGGTTGTCATCCGTATCCAATGACTCTTCGTTCGCCAAGTCTATCACCCCTGTTGGAAGTCCTAGAATCCGATGTACTGAATCCACTATTATCGGTATCACCCTGGTATGACCTTTCAAATGCATCTATGTTATGTTCACGGCATCGACTACATAGTATCCTAACTTTAATGGAACTCTGTCAATGGTCATCTCTAGCAAAGAGTCCATCCCTATTTCCTTAACTGCTTTTTTTTGTTTGTCATTTAAGCTTCTTATGGTATCGTACAACGCCTTGGGTGATGTCCTTGTTTGTATTCCAGGTACTCCCCGCGGATCCTTTTGCTTTCTAACCTTTGTGCACTTCATATCTTTTTTCCCTTTTTCTTGACCCTGCTCATCATGCTTGTTCTTTTCCCTTAATTTCACATTAGGTTGTTCTCGAAATCACTGTCTGCAGACATGTCTATTTAATGAACAATGTCATTTTTAAGTTGATTATGAATGTTATAGGGTCGTGGTTGTGATACTTACCTGCTGCCGACGACGCGTCAATGTGTATACCCTGTTTTGATTAGTTCTGGACAAGTGATCTTGTAACGCGTTTTTCAACAGAATCCTTGTCTACTAGCTTTTCTTTACCTGAAATATTAACTCATTCATTTATGCAAATTTCCAATCCACATTATGCTATGAATGCCATAACCCCGATTATCAAATTATAACTTATGTGTTTATAAAAAAAATACCTTTTCTAGCGTTACTACCAGGAACTGATTCTGATGTTTGTATTTTCCTTCTTCTCTTCAATCGGGTGCCTACATGCATTTGTGTACACATGCATAGAAATACTAAACACTTTAAACAATAAGGTTGACATTTAACAAATGTCAATTTGAGCACTTCCAACCGTATCCACTTATGTAATGTACCTTAATCAAATACGTATGCGAATATGGTTTTCATATATATTACAGTATTCTCATATGCATACTCACAATTCGTAAACCAGTGTCATATGCATATATAGATTAATTCTCACAAAATTTCCATAGGTGCACAACTCCAAAACAATGCACATATGCTTTTAAGAAAGAAATAAAATGTATATATGTTGTAAATGCATATATGCACATTAAACAGCAAATTGTTTAACCTTTAAAATGTATCATTCCCATATTTTAAAATGAATCACTTCTGATGACATGCTCATATGCACAAATCCTGATGATCATTTCTTATCTTATGCCCATATGCATAATTATCAAACAATGCACATATGCTTGTAACAAAGAACTAAAAATCATATATGTTCTAAACCGCATATATGCACTTTAAATACAAAATGTTTACCCATTTAGATGTACCATTCCCATATGTTCAACCGATCAGTTATGACAACATGCTCATATGCACAACTCTTAATGATAACTTATTACATTATGCCCATATGCAAAATTATGAAATAATGCACATATGCATATAAGAATTTATAAAAAGAATTTGAATATGCTTATTCAGAATGCATAGAGAAATGAAATGCATATTTGCAATGCAATTCACATAGGCACAAAAAAAACAAGAAGTTTTCAAATTAATATTTACACTTCCCATCTTTATATTGATCACTACCTACCTTATGCTCATATGCACAACTGCTAATGATCATTACATACGTTATGCTCATATGCACACCTCCAAATCACCAGTTGTTACCATATGCCTATATGCACAACTCCATAACAATGCATAAATGCACATCAAAAAATTATTTTGTTTTTGGGGAGTATTGATTAATAATATAATATCATATAGCATAGAACTATAGTGCATGTGAATCCAAAGCACAAGCATTTGAATGCATTGTTACTATAAATAGAGAATTGAGCGGAGGAAAGAAAAGGTGAACATCTATCCTTGGTAATGTAATGTCACTAGTGTCAACATCCTTCCTAGTTAATGCATGTGTGTGGTTGCAAATTTACCAAACAGATGACAAAATTGAATTCAAAGATTGTGTTTATTCTGGTCCTCCTGTTTGTTTACAAATTGAAAGATAAAAACACTAGACAATTCATGAGATCAGAATACAGATGGTTTTATTTCAAACAAATAAAAACAAATTTCAAATGTTGGGGAATAAAACACTAGACACTCCTAATGCTCATTTCTTACCTTATGCCCATATGCACAATTATCAAACAATGCACATATGCTTGTAATAAAGAACTAAAAATCATATACTATGTTCTAAACTACATATATGCACATATAATACCAAATGGTTTAACCATTTAGATGTACCATCCCCATATGTTCAACCGAACAGTTATGACAACATGCTTATATGCACAACTCTTAATATAACTTATTACATTATGCTCATATGCACAATTATCAAACCATGCACATATGCATATAAGAATTTTAAACAAATAAAAACAAACCGATCGGTTATGACAACATGCTCATATGCCCAACTATTAATGATAACATATTACATTATGCCCATATGCACAATTATCAAAAAATGCACATCTGCATATAAGAAATTATAAAAAGAATTTAAATATGCTTATTCATAATGCATAGAGAACTGAAATGCATCTTTGCAATGCAATTCACAGAGGCACAGAAAAAACAAGCAGTTTCACATTAATATTTTCACTTCCCATCTATATACTAATCACTACCTACCTTATGCTCATATGCACAAATGCTAATGATCACTACGTATGATATGCTCATATGCACAACTACAAAACACCAATTGTTTCCATTTGCCCATATGCACAACTACTTAACAATGCATACATCAACATCCAAAATTATTAAAGTAATTATCAATGTGTATTCATAATATATGGAGAACTAAAATGTGTATGCATAAACATGTTCATATGCACAATGTGTATTTGAATGCTTTATTGATTCCATATGTTTAATTGGTATGTCCATACATTATGCACGTATGCACGGTTAATTAAACATGCTCATATGCACAATTAAAATTATATAAGCATTTGACCATGCATATTCATAATCTTTAAATATCTACAATGTGTATATGCACCAGAAGATTTACTAATTGAAACTATATGTTTCAGAATTT
This sequence comes from Arctium lappa, assembly GCA_023525745.1. Classification (NCBI taxonomy): domain Eukaryota; kingdom Viridiplantae; phylum Streptophyta; class Magnoliopsida; order Asterales; family Asteraceae; genus Arctium; species Arctium lappa. The sequence continues at coordinate 52,109,473 of CM042064.1, forward strand.
CAACATTCAAAATTCTAAAAAACATTAGCCCAAAGAAAAATCCCAAAAAAAAAATCGACACTTTATCACATAAATATGACCTAATATCAAGAAACAACATATTGGACACTGTGATTGCCATCCATTTATATAATATTACCTTCATCTTCGGTTTCTGGGATTGTCGCATCTGTTGGAAGTTCTGTATCGGTTGAAATCTTTTGAACTAAGTCGTCCAGTGCACGGGTTTCTTCTAGGTCAACCTTAACAGGTGTTTCCATTGTGTTTTTGAATCTTGAAAGACCACACTTCTTAAATATCCTCTCACTAGGCTTTCTGTTGATCCAAACTCTCTCAGTGATTTGATAACGACCCTCTTCTATACTTAGTGAAAATTACGTTTTAATATGTATTAGTGTTTCACCATCAGCGATCACACTGAGTCTGTTCAGTTATCGCTGATAGTCTTTCTTATAAACATTTATATGTATTAGTGTTTCACTATCAATGATCAGACTGAGTCTGTTCAGTTATCACTGATAGTTCCTAAAGTAAACAGCCAACGTAATCCCTGAAGACAAGTCTCGCGTCAACAGATGTTCATAGCTGAATCAAAGACGAAGCTGCTGAACAAAGAGAATTCTACAAGTGACCTGATGCGGATATCAGTGAAGCAAAGACAACTCTACTTATACGCGAAGGAACATGAGAAAAAGCTTCAGCGATAGCTGAACCTCTTTATCTCTGAACTTAGAGATACTCAGCGATCAATCGATCACAAAGCTTATGCCTCAAGTTTCCTTTTGTCTATCCTTGCACAACCTAGTACGATGTGTCAGAACGGATAAGTCTCTGCAACCATTCGTACAACAACTCTGTCAACTACACTGTTCATGACCCGGCCGAAAGCATGTCTCCCAAATGTCAGACTCCTAAAGCCAATCAGAGAACGCCACGTGTAAAGTATCCTGCCATGCATTTAATGCATAGGGTATAAATAGGAAGTTCACCCCTTCATCTGAAGGTGTGCTTCATCCTTGAACTAAATATAGAAACCCTTGTTTTCTATATCTCTTAATCCCCTCTCTCTCTGAATTTCTTGTGCAATTATCTTAGTGTTTCTTAAGTTTGTTTAGATTGAGTCTGTCTTAATCTTATTCCGCAACAAACTTGTAAATTGTATTTTGATTTATCAATAAACAATTTATTAAACTTTAAATTCTGTGTTTGTATTCAACCCCCGCCCCTTCTACAAACTTGTTTAGCACCTTCGGGACCAACAAGTGGTATCAGAGCGGTTTGTTTAAATCTAATAAACAAGATCTTGCTGTATACTCTTCCTTGCTATTCTAAAATGGCATTAAACACAAACACAAACTACTATGATAATGGTTCACTTTCTAAACCTCCTCGATTTAGCAGAGATAACTTTTCTCTATGGAAAAATCGAATGATGCTATTTCTTGAAGGTGCGGATCCTACTATACCTGAATATATAGAAAACGGACCCTATGAACCTGTTAGAATTATAGCTGCGGTTCCCGCCACTGCCACCACTGAAGCTGTCCCTGAACGATATGTCGTTAAGGAAATAAGACAGTGGAGTGATGAAGATAAAAAGAAGGTAGGCATAGATGCAAAAGCAAAGACCATTATTTCAATGGCTCTGCCTGATGAAGTTTTCCATTCCATCATGCATCTGAAAACTTCTAAAGAAATGTGGGAAACCATATGTGTTCAATATGAGGGCACCACTGAAATCCAAGAGACTCGAAAGATTAACTTGGTAAGACAGTATGAAAGTTTCATCGCTGGTAAGAATGAATCTCTTTCTGACGTCCATCAGTGGTTTAACTGCCTAATCATTGACCTAAGAACTGTTGGTAGGACCTATTCTAATTCTGAGGTCCTAACAAAATTCTTGGAATGTCTTCCTGAAAGCTGGGACAGTTATTCAATATGTCTTAAGCTGACAAAAGACTTACATACTCTCTCTTTAAGCACTCTGTATGGAATATTGCTCAACTATGAGCAATCAAATCTTCTGAAGAAAAATCTTGTAAAAGATTCTAAAGATTCCAAAAGTACTCCTGTTGCTTTAGTCTCTTCAGAGATAATTCCATCTCAGCGATCTACTCTCACCATCACTGAGTTAGATTCTGAATCTGAGGATCTATCAGACCCTGATCTTTCAGAGTTTGATGAGTCCTTAGCACTCTTGACAAACTCTTTTAAGAGATTTGCAAGAAAGAGTAACTTCCGAAGAAGTAAACCTCTCTCTCTTACTGAAAAGCCAAAATCAACTCCGGTTGATAAGGCTACTGCCACTTGCTATAACTTTGAAAAGATTGGACATTTTGCTAGTGAGTGCAGGTCGAAAAAGGTCTTCAAACCTTCTACCTCAAGAAGATCCAGTGATGACAAATACCATAAGCTGAAGAACAAATATCAAAAGCTGAAAAGCTATCAGCAAAAAGGTAAAGGTCTCATCGCTGAAGAACACGACTAGCTGAATCAGAAGAATCATCTTCTGATGAAGAAGAAGTCGCTAATCTTTGCCTCATGGCTGAGATTAAAGAAGAAGTGGAAGAACCATCTGAACCTTCTATGAGCTACATATCATCTCAGGTATCTATCTCTACAAATCCCTCTCTACCTGAAGCTGAGAGAAGTCGCGCTGTTGATGTGCTGACGATTGACCTTTATAATGCCTTAAACGACAAAACTCAAGCTGAGAATAAAAATGTTCATTTAACTCAAGAGCTGGAGAAATGTCATGAAAAGATCAAAGAACTAAATCTTTTAGAAGAAAAGTTGAAAGATCAAGTCATTATAAATGAAATCATCAGTATTGAACGCGAACAAGCCATCGCTGCTCTAAAAACAGAAAAGGCTCATGTTGAAAAATGGTGCAAATCATCAACAAAGATCTCTGAGATAATAAATGCTCAAACTCCTGATAGTGATAAAACTGGTCTTGGTTTTTGGACACCTCAGGACGATCCTAAGGAAGAAAGTTCCTCGCTTAAGTTTGGAACTTTTGTCACCTCTTTCTTTGACACTTTTTATAATCAATTCTATCCCTGTTCTTCTTCAAATCACATCCCTAAGGAAAAATCCAAAGACACTAAGTCTACGGATAAAGGAAAGTCCATTCTCCTTCCTCAGAAGGCAACTAGGAAAGCAAAGCTGAAAGTTCCTTCTAAACCTTCAGCTAAGCAATCCTCTAGCTCTGTGATAGAAATCTTTGATCTCTGTCCTCCAAAGCTGAAGATTGATCTTAAAACCTCGAGATCTGAAGAAATGAAAATTCCTCCCAGATCTCAAGAGAAAAGTCTTCTTGGACCTGGCCCTGCTCATCTTAAACTTGCAAAACCTTCTACTTCTGATCCTAAAACCATTTTCAGATATAGAAAATGTTATCACTGTGGTTTTACTGATCATATTGCAAGTAAATGTCCAACTGCCACTGAAGCTGATAAAAAAGCTAAAGTGAAGAAAAATGTTTCTAAAGCTAAGAAGGTCACCAAGGCTGAAAAATCAACCAAGGTGAAAAATACCACTAAGGTTAAGAAATTAACCAAAGTGAAGATTACTACTGAAGCTGAATCTTCATCAGTTGAGAATACTACTGAACTTACCTTATCCACTAACTCTGAAGGACCCATTGAAAAGTGGGTACCAAACAACGCTTAATCTTCCTTATGTGTGCAGGGATCAAAGGGCATCTGGTATCTTGATAGTGGATGTTCTCGTCATATGACTGGACAAAGAGACCTGCTCACTGAATACAAGGAAGAGAAAGGTCCCTCTGTGACCTTTGGTGGAAATGGTAAAGGATATACCCGAGGGTTTGGTGTCCTCAGCAATGGGACAACTACCTTTCGAAGAGTCGCTTATGTAGATGGACTGAAGCACAATCTTCTAAGCATCAGTCAGCTATGTGATAAAGACTATGAAGTACGCTTTACTAAGAAAGCATGTTCAGTGTTAAATGAGAAAGGAAAACTTGCTCTCAGTGGTCATCGCAGAGAAAATGTCTATGTAATAGATATGGACTCTACTATCACTGAAAACTTATGTTTTCTATCTAAAGCCACTTCTGATGTCAACTGGCTATGGCATAAAAGGCTCTCTCATCTAAACTTCAAAACCCTGAATTCTCTCTCATCTAAGGAACTGGTTTCTGGTCTTCCTCAGCACTCATATGCTAAAGAATCTCTCTGCTCAGCATGTGAAAAAGGAAAACAAACAAAAGCAAGTTTCAAATCGAAACAAGTTTCCTCAGTGACAAGTCCTCTTCAGCTCTTGCATATGGATCTGTTTGGCCCTGTCAACATCCAATCAATAGCTGGAAAGAAATATACACTTGTCATTGTAGATGAATATTCTCGCTACACCTGGGTTATCTTCCTTCGCTGTAAGAGTGATACTCCAGAAGAACTAATATCTTTTGTAAAAAAGATGGAAGTACTGAACAATCTTACTGTTCGTTCAATAAGAAGTGATCATGGAACTGAATTCAAAAATAGTTCCCTGAACAATTTCTTTGAGAACAAGGGAATCTCTCACAACTTCTCTTCAGTAAGAACACCTCAGCAAAACGGAGTCGCTGAAAGAAGAAACAGAACGATCATAGAAGCTGCTAGATCAATGCTCAGCGATTCTCATCTCCCTACTCAATTTTGGGCTGAAGCTGTAAACACTGCATGTTTTACTCAAAACAGATCGCTGATAATAAAGCGATTTGGGAAGACAGCTTATGAACTTTTTGTTGGAAGGAAGCCTTCTATCAGCTTTCTTCATATCTTTGGTTGTCAGTGCTTTATCTTAAACAACAGAGATCAACTTGGAAAGTTCGACCCAAAAGCTGATGATGGAATATTTCTAGGATATTCCTCCATCTCCAAAGCCTACAGAGTCTTCAACAAGAGAAGACAAACCGTAGAAGAAACAATTCACGTCACTTTTGATGAAACTCGCTCAGCGAACTCCAAACCAATCGCTGACAATGAAGAGTTAAATGCTTGGATGCTTTCTCACTACAGAGAAACTGAACCTTTCTTCTCAAACCATCAGCATTCAGATCCTCCAGTCGCTGATGATGATCCAAACATTATACATCCTACCGCTGAATCCAAATCATGGGTTTCAGCTGAACCTCTAAACACACTCCTACCATCAAATATGCTTTCGTCTGAAAACCTCTCCAGTGAATCTACTCAACAGTTAATCGCTGATGAACCTCAATCGTCCTCATCAGTAAACATTCAAATTGTTGATCCAACCTTTGAGTTAAGCAATAATGCTCCTGCTCAGCGATGGACCAAAGATCACCCAATAGATCAAATTCTTGGTGATCCAGATGCAGGTATTCAGACACGACGAAGCTCAGGTAATATATGTCTCTTTGTAAACTTTCTCTCCTTAATAGAACCAAAGAAGACTGATGATGCCCTCAGAGATCCAAACTGGGTCAGCGCTATGCAAGAAGAGCTGACTGAATTTTCTCGAAACAAAGTTTGGAATCTCATTCCTAGACCATCTGATAAAACTGTAATAGGCACCAAATGGGTGTTTAGAAACAAGTTAGATGAACATGGAACTGTAACCCGCAACAAGGCTCGACTTGTTGCTCAGGGATACAGACAAGAGGAAGGCATAGACTATGATGAAACCTTTGCCCCTGTGGCCAGGCTCGAAGCAATTCGACTATTCTTAGCTTATGCAGTCTATAAAGACTTCATCGTGTATCAAATGGATGTAAAATCAGCGTTTCTAAATGGAAAGCTGAATGAAGAAGTCTATGTAGAACAACCACCAGGGTTCTATGACCCTAAGCATCCAAATTATGTTTATAAATTGGATAAGGCTCTCTATGGTCTAAAACAAGCCCCTCGTGCTTGGTATGACACTCTCTCATCTTTTCTTATCTCTGAAAATTTTGAACATGGCAAGATTGATAATACGTTATTTTTTAGAAAGATAAAAGGTCATATAATTCTTGTACAAATATATGTCGATGACATAATATTTGGTTCTACTAACCCATCTCTGTGTACTCGCTTCGCTGAAAGAATGAAGAAAGAATATAAAATGAGTATGATGGGTGAGCTGACATATTTTCTTGGTCTTCAGATTAAACAATCTGACAAAGGTACTTTTATCAGCCAAGGTAAATATGTTAAAGATATGCTGAAGAAGTTTGATCTTACTCAAACTTCAGCGATGAAAACTCCTATGGCACCACCCCTGACACTTAACAAAGATCCTTCTGGAAAACCTGTTAATGTCACTGCCTATAGAGGAATGATAGGCTCTCTGTTGTATCTCACAGCAAGCCGACCTGACATCATGTACTCTACTTGTTTATGTGCACGCTATCAATCTGAACCCAAGGAATCCCATCTGATCGCTGTAAAGCGAATTTTCAGATATCTGAAAGGAACTCCTAACCTCGGTCTTTGGTATCCCAAAGACTTAGGGTTCGATCTAACTGGTTATTCTGATAGTGATTTTGCAGGATGTAAACTTGATAGAAAGAGTACCACTGGTGGATGTCAACTCTTGGGAGGAAAGCTGGTAAGTTGGACAAGCAAGAAGCAAAATTCTGTGTCCACTTCCACAGCTGAAGCTGAATACGTAGCCGCTGGAAGCTGTTGTTCTCAAATCTTATGGATGAGAAATCAACTGTTAGATTATGACCTTCAGTTATCAAAGATTCCTATCTATTGCGACAGCACTAGTGCTATCGCTATAGCAAATAATCCTGTGCTACATTCAAAGACAAAACACATAGAGATCAGATATCACTTTATCAGAGATCATGTGATGAATGGTGATATTGAACTTCACTTTATTCCTACTGACTTTCAGCTTGCTGATATATTCACCAAACCTCTTGATGAGACAAGGTTCAACTTTCTCATCAGTGAGCTTGGAATGCTGAACCTTGAAGAATAATTCTTCAGCGTTCATGTATTGCGTCAGTAATCAAAAGTTCCCCTTTCATCATTCTCTCTGATAAATATTCTGACTCTCAGGTATGTTTTCTCAATCCCTACAACTGAATCTTCATTCAGTTTTGAGATTTTTTAATCACTGAATCTTTCTTCAAATGATTAAAAGCTTTTTAATTAAATTTATCACTGATATTTATATTCAGTGATCCTTTTAAAAGAAAATTTATCCCTATCTTTTCATCAGGGATACTTTCAAAAAGAAAATTCTATTGCTGATATTTTCTCTTCAGTAATAAATTTCAAAACAGAAAAATGAAACGTCTCTCTCTCCTATGACGTCATTTGAGCGGATAATTCACGACACGCCTTTTCTGACACGTTCGTCCGTTGCTCTTCTATCCAATCAACTTTGTGGAACGTGTCAATGTCATGATGATTTTTTCCCGCTTCATTCCTTCTCTCTCTCCTCTATCTCTTTGTATAAAAGGAATTCTTCTCTCCTTTATACAGTTTACGCTTTCAAAACTTTCATAGCAAGAAACAATCTTTCTCAAGAACACTCAAGCAAGTAAACCCAGAATATTGAATCTGCAACTCTTCTTCTTCAGAATAAACAGGTTTATTTCATGTTTATGTGCATTGTTCGTATGCTTTCTTTTCTTTTTAAAATCCTACTCGTTCTTGTTCTTCATGGATTTTATAAAACGTTCTTATTTAAAAACTAAAAATCATTCTTTCTGATTTTATGTTTTTTTTAAATAAAAACCTTTTGGGTTTTTAAAGTGTTCTTCATTCTTTCTACCCAGAACACTATTTTTCTCTTCCTAAAAATAACTTGATATTTTTCCAGTTTCCCTTCTTCTATGGAAACTGGTAATCATATTATTTTTTAATCATAATCATTTCTTCTATTATGCTTCTTTCCATAACAGAAATGGCACAATCTTCAATCGTTGCTTCCAAGCATGTACGATTCGCCATCACTGAAGTTGAGATTACTAAATGTAATCACTTGGGAAGACTTGACTTTAAAGCTGACAAATACCCACATCTGGTGGAAGCTGCTGAATTTCTCAAACAATCATGCATAGCTTACGCGATCACTGTGGATCCTAAGCCTTCAAAGACTCTACTCCAGCAGTTCTGGTTCACTGCTGATGCACTGAACTCACCAACAAAAAGGGTGAACGAGTCCCTGCAATATCCTTCAGCACGGATTTGGGTCCAGGGAGCATGACCGCTCTTAGCCTCAGGAAATCTTTGAGATTCCCTGACAAACCAAAGAGTGGGTACGACGCACTCCCCACTGATGCTGAGCTGATATCCTTTCTGGATGCAATGGGTTATTGTTGGGAAAACAAACCGAGATCTTCTATTCCCAACAAAAAGCTCACCAAGATTCTCAAAGCTCAGATGCCTTCACAACTGAACTTCATCTTCTCGCACATAATTCAATGCATGAGCGGGAAGAGTGGTTCACTGGATCAAGCCAGCAAAACACAACTGCAAATGGCCTACTCAGTTATCGCTGGTCAAAACTTTGACTACGCCACTGCCATCTTTGAAGACTTGAGGTCGAGATTAGAGAAGCCTGAACGAGATCCCAAGATCTCGTACGTACGTTTCATATGTACGTACATCAAGTTCCTCTATCCCAACACCTATCCCACCAAAGATGATGGCACTTTTGCCAGGATAGGTCAACGATCACTGGAGGTAAAGCCACTCGCCAACGAGGTAAGTATCTCTCTCTTTCGCTCTCGTCTATCTCTCCATTCTTCTTCTTTTTCAGCGACCACGCAGACGGTTCCTTCGTCTGCTATCCCTGTCGCTACCACTACTTCCAAACGACCATCAGCTAGTTCGATTGGTCCTTCTAAGAAGGCCAAAAAGACTAAGGAAAGTACACCCTCTAGTACTATACCTGAGGAAGCTTCTCAACAAGCTACCTTAGATGCATTTGTGGGTCTTTCCTCCACAACTCCAGAAGTCACTCAACCTGCCGTGTCAGCGATTTCAATCGCTGTCACATCATCAGTGACCCCACCTACTATCTCATTCGCTGAGATTAACCCCAACCCTACTTCTATCCCCATAAATCTTCTCTCTCCTTCTTTGGTCTCTGAACCCGCTACCTCCTCTTTACCTATAGGACCTGAACATCAAACGTTTGAGGAATCTTTACAGTTCTACAAAATGTTTGATACGTCAGGTAAACCTATTATCCTAAACACTTCTTTCCCCACCTCTCCAAATAAGCCCGTATCTGAACTAATATCATTTTCAGGTCCTAGTTTGGCGTCTGTTGACACGCATGTCAACAGTCTGGGAGAAAAGGTGGACGCTCTCACCAACACCATCAACAACACCACCAGCGCCGTCAATCAGGCTGGTGAGGAGCTGAAAAGGTTGACAGCCACCTGCTCATCCAAAGCTGAGAACTCCAAACTTTCAGCTGTGGAAGAACAAGTCGTCCAACTCAGAGAGTCCTCTCAACTCTTTCAGGGGCGATTTGAGTCTCTCACCACTGAAGTTCGAGATCTCTCTTCTAAGGTTGATCTCTGCACATCCCTTCTACAGCAACTTCTCCAAAAGGTATCTGAAACAGCTCCAGCGCTGCCCCCCTCCTTCACTGAAGATGATCGGACAAATCTCAACATCGCTGTGGAATTCATCCATGATGCCACATGCGACATCCCTGCAGTTGAAGAACGGGTCAAGCGTCTGGAGGCTGACGTTCAAGTGTTGAAAGCTTCAACAGCTACTCCAGCAGCTGACCAACCCCCTGTCGTTGATAATGACAAAGAGGGGGAGAAGGCAAAAGAACCATCTTCTATTCATTCTCTTCTCTTTGAAGATGATGAGGAAGAAGAAGATGAAGAGGAAGATGATCTAGATCTTGTTGATCAAGAAAAGGATCAACCCTCCAATGATGACGACGACGATGAAGAAGACCAATCTATGTGGTTCTCCAAGCCGAACGTATCAGGGACAACTTCGCAAGAAGTTGTCAAAGCAGGGGTGAGAGGTGATACATCTTCAAGCGCTCCTTCGCAGAGCAAAGACAAGCAACCAATCGCTGAAGAATGCTTGAGGACTGGATCAAAATCTGAGGTGGAGCATCCTTCTCAGGTATGTCTTTCTATTGTACCACTCTCCTACTCTTTCCAAACCCCTATTTCCTTCTAGCCTTTCTCTCTCTTTTTCTAAAAATATACACTTATCCCTTCTTTCCTTCATTTTCTATCCAGACAGTTATCACCCCTGCTTAAGGGTTCTGAACTACAAATAATTCCAGCTACTATCGCTGAAGACATAATCCCAATCTCTATCGCTGAGATTGATGAAGAAGAAGAAGAAGAAGAAGATTCCCTGCTCCATCCAGGAAGGCCCTCTCGACCATCTCGTTGGTCAGAGGAAGTGATAAAGAAAAGAGGTGAAATGATCGCTCAACTAGAAAGTCAACGGCTGAAAATTCCTCTTCAAACATCCTTCTCAGAGCTCAACTTCCTCACTGATGCTGAACGAGAAGAATCTGCCAAAGCTGAGAAACTGTTCGCTGAATGCAGACGAGATGCTCAACTAGCTTTAAAGATTCAATCCTCTCAAGTCAAGGACAAGAAGCTGAAAAGAAAGCCTGTGGAAGTTCAAGTTGCACTGCTAAAAGAAATTGAAGAGGAACGCTCCAAAGAACAAGAGATCAACGATAAGTCCATCGAATGGTGCAAACAGAAGATGGATTATCGCTCTGATCTTCTTCCAATAACAGCCGTGACTATCTCTGGTCGCAAGAAGAAGGATCAACTCTCAGTGACCATGGAGATTACCAGAGAGGATGGAACTCAAAAAGCTATGTACGTTTCCAAACTTGAAGGTTTCGGGTTTACAGAGTGGATAGAATTCTGGGATGCGCTGAAGAAATCGAAATCTACATACAGAGGCTACGTTGAAGGACTTCTTAAAGCTCTCATCAACAGAGTCACTTCTGTACTGAATCTGCCATCTTCTATCCCTCCCAATCCCAAGAAACTCAAGAGAAGAATTGGGTCCTCCTCCTCTGAAGACGTCGCCATCATTAGAAATGAAACTTCTATCAAATTTTCAAGAGATGCACTGTTTGGTCCTCCTCCTGATCTTTCAGTTCTGGATTTATCTCTGCCTCCTGGTGGTCCTTTCCAAGCTGGTTAAGTAATTGACTATCCTTATGGAATATTCTTCAGAGATGATGATGAGGAACTCAGATTTCAAAGAGTCTCTGAGATTCCTATCTGTCCTCTGAATCATCTCAAAGATCTCTTATGCTTATGGTGTGACTTCTTCCCTGCTGCTGAGAAAATCAAAGAAATTATCAGCCAAGAATCCTTGGAACGAAGACAGAAAGGAGAAGAAATACCTGAGTATATGATAAATCCTCCTAAATCTTCTTATAGCTTATAGATTAGTTTTCTCTTCTGTAATCTATTAGTTGTACTTACAGTAGTTAGTTATTTACTTGTAATTTTCATTCCTTGTAATTCTCTTCTTGAATTAATGAAATTTCAGTAAAGTACTTAACTTCATCAGTACTGTAAAAGATCCCTCAAAATAGTAATTAGGACATGTATGTTACGAGTCCTGATTATTCCATCATTTTGAATCATAAAGTAATTTTCTTCAGTTACTTTGTCATTATCAAATAGGGGGAGATTGTTGATCCAAACTCTCTCAGTGATTTGATAACGACCCTCTTCTATACTTAGTGAAAATTACGTTTTAATATGTATTAGTGTTTCACCATCAGCGATCAGACTGAGTCTGTTCAGTTATCGCTGATAGTCTTTCTTATAAACATTTATATGTATTAGTGTTTCACTATCAATGATCAGACTGAGTCTGTTCAGTTATCACTGATAGTTCCTAAAGTAAACAGCCAACGTAATCCCTGAAGACAAGTCTCGCGTCAACAGATGTTCATAGCTGGATCAAAGACGAAGCTGCTGAACAAAGAGAAGTCTACTAGTGACCTGATACGGATATCAGTGAAGCAAAGACAACTCTACTTATACGCGAAGGAACATGAGAAAAAGCTTCAGCGATAGCTGAACCTCTTTATCTCTGAACTTAGAGATACTCAGCGATCAATCGATCACAAAGCTTATGCCTCAAGTTTCCTTTTGTCTATCCTTGCACAACCTAGTACGATGTGTCAGAACGGACAAGTCTCTGCAACCATTCGTACAACAACTCTGTCAACTACACTGTTCATGACCCGGCCGAAAGCATGTCTCCCAAATGTCAGACTCCCAAAGCCAATCAGTGAACGTCACGTGTAAAGTATCCTGCCATGCATTTAATGCATAGGGTATAAATAGGAAGTTCACCCCTTCATCTGAAGGTGTGCTTCATCCTTGAACTAAATATAGAAACCCTTGTTTTCTATATCTCTTAATCCCCTCTCTCTCTGAATTTCTAGTGCAATTATCTTAGTGTTTCTTAAGTTTGTTTAGATTGAGTCTGTCTTAATCTTATTCCGCAACAAACTTGTAAATTGTATTTTGATTTATCAATAAACAATTTATTAAACTTTAAATTCTGTGTTTGTATTCAACCCCCCCCCCTTCTACAAACTTGTTTAGCACCTTCGGGACCAACACTTTCGTACTGCAAGAATGATATCAACAATGTAGATATGAGTTTAAAACCCATTTATAAACCCTAGAAAATTAGGTTTTTACCTCTCATTCGTCGATTCCTCCCTTCTATTTCATCTATTTCGCGCCTATTTCAACCACGATTGAGTTTATCTTTCCGTTTTTCTCGATGATACGAAGCAATAGTTGGATGAATTTCAAGTTCCCTTGTCTTCCCACCCTCGATTCCACCTTTTTCGCCGGAGTTCGATATCGTGAAGCAATCCTATTTTAGTTTTTAGAATCCTTTCTTCATCGATGCGTATCTCAATCTGATTCAAATCCCTAATTTTTCGCCTGATTTGTTTGGTAACGTGTGCAGATGGGTAATGAATGATATATGCAATTTTATCATTTTAACCCTATGCGCTTATGCACCTTAATTTTCTGACGTGTTTATTTTATATTTCTAAAATTAAAATTGTAATTAATTGTTAACCATTTATCTAAATAATCAACGTTCCAGATTGGTTAGCACCAATGTAACGGTTAGCAAATGAATGAGACCCTATATATATATATATATATATATATATATATATATATATATATATATATATATATATATATATATATTATAAAGCACGGATAAAAAACTCTTAAATACAAATTATTAGGCGCAAGGTACCATCATTTTATGCAAGATTTTAAAAATCTCTTAATTTACAAGTATCAAAGCACAAGATACATATTACTACTGCAGACTTCTATCACCCACCAATTTGGTATGTCCAGGGCTTTCCTTTTATGCAGACTTTTTCATATATCACTATTAATTAATATATTATATTACTAAAATTTTGTTTTAATTATATTATTAAATATATAATTGGTTATTTTTTCTAGATGTCATTAAAATATATAATATAATCATTAAATTCTAACAAAATAACATTATATTATTAAGCCTAAATTAAACAAATTTATAAAAAAAAACATTATTACTTTCTCAAAACCATCCAAAATCGTACTGTAAATCGACAAAAAAATAAAATGAAACATTAAAATCGTGATGTATCTCGCTGCATTGCGCGGGTACGCTTCTATATGTTATAAGTTGTACATTTGAAAAATAAGAACCCGTTTGATTTGACAAAATATTTTTAAAGGATTTCGATTTCATTAAGGATTTTAAATCGGAAGGATTTAGAATTTGAAAGATTTAAAATTTTGGTGTGTTTAGTTTATAAGATTTGGAATTGAATTGAATTTCATTATTTATAAACAATATATAAATAAATATAATATTTTTTTATTAATTGATTATTATAAATTATTTTTAATATATTATAAAACAATAATAATTTAAACAAATTCAATGGAATCACGTAAATCAAATATTAATATGATCCAACATAAAACTGATCAAATTTGTAGTCGATTCATATGGGATAATTAGTACAATTATACAAATTCTTATTATATTTTCTCCATTCAAATACTTTAGTGATTCCTTAAATTTAAGAAAGCAGATAATAATATTTTAGTGATTATAAATTTATAATCCTTAAATTTAGTAAGTAGATAAATTTAAATATTTTAATGATTATCTTAAAAATTCAAACGGTTTTCTTTCATCCACCAAGCAAATCTATAAATACCATCAAACAAGAAGTTTAGATCAAATTTTGTATTTGATGGGAAATCTTAATGAAAAACCTCAACAAATTCCCAAAAACCCAAATCAAGATGATGAACAAGAAGAAGAAACATTCACCTGCGAGATTTGTAGTGAACCAGTAACGTTCCCCAACAACAAATTCAAGAACAACGACAGATGTGTCCACCCCTTTTGCACCGATTGCATGATCAGATACATCCAAGTGAAGCTTGAGGACAACATATCAGACATCAAATGCCCAGCTATGACTTGCAATCATTCTTTGGAACCCTTATCATGTCGTCCAAAAATTACATATCAACTGTTTGATAAATGGTGCGATGTATTATGTGAATCAGTCGTGCTGAAGCTTGACAGGGTTTACTGCCCTAACCAAGACTGTTCCGCATTGATTACCAACGAGTGTGGTGCGCGTAATTTGAAGATCGAGATGTGTGTGCCCTGATTGTAGGAAACCGTTTTGTTTCTGGTGCAAGATTCCATGGCACGTTGGGTATATGTGCGAGGAGAGTGGGGAGACGAGGGATCAAAACGATATCGATTTTGGTGTTCTTTCGGAGAGGAATAAATGGATGAGGTGCCCGATGTGTAGGCATTGTGTTGAACGTGTCGATGGTTGTACCATGGTTCGTTGCAGGTTCGTTAATTTTATAAAAATTTAAAAAATTATTTGTTTTAATTTTTTTTTAATCTGACATGTTTTATTGCAGATGTGGAATTAAATTTTGTTACATTTGTGGAAAACAAGGAGGTGATTACCATTCGTGCAACCGTCACACTGCTATATTTTGTTGTTGGGGTATTTTTCATTTGATCGTATTTTTAATTTTTTGTATTTATGTTGTTATTCTAGTTACATGCAAAAATTGTATTGGTGTAAATGGATTTTTTTTAACATAATACTAACATGCTTGAAAATAGGGATATGCATGATAGCTTTGATAAATCTCTTATCCATAAAAATAAAAGATGAATCGGTGATTGGTTTTTTGTTTTTTATTTTATTTTATTGAATTATTAGTTATGAATAATGTATTTATTTCTATTAATTTGCTTATTATTATTATTATTATTATTATTGTTGTTATTATTATTGTAAATAAGTTGATGGTATTATTATACGTTAGAAGTGTACTTGAGTAATGCAATGTGATATATTTTGATTTTAATGTTTTCTTTTATTCTTTGTTTTTGTCAATTTTATAATACGATTTTATGTGGTTTTGAGAAAATGATAATGTTTTTATGCTTGAATAAAATATAAATTTGAAGACCCCATAAAATTTTAAAAAAAAAAGTATATCGATATTATTATCAAATTAACAATTTAAAAGTTGTCCCTTTTTTGTATAATTTGTTCAATTCAAAATTTTTTATTATAATTTAATTTAGGTTTAATAACGATGTAGTTTATTTTAGATTTAATAATGTAATTTTTTTCATAAAGATAATGATCAAGTATTTTATTATAACTCAATGATTATCTTATTATATTTTTTATTTTTTATATTTAAAATGAGATTTTTATTCTGTTTTTTATTATGTTTATCAGTTAGTTATATGAATTTAAACATACAGCTTTAAAAGTTATATTCATACACCATTACTTGAAATCTTGAATTTTAAGTAATATGTATCAATAAACAATATTTGATGTATAAAAAATGGTTTCTAACATCTTATTTCAAATGCTTTATAATTAATATAGATATGCATACACACATTACCATAATTCACCAAGTTTACGAGTGAATTACATCTATATTTTTTGAATATTATATTGGACAAATTCCACAAAAATACCATGTACTTTAGTCAGATTCGTATTTTGGATAACCTATTTTTAAAACTTTTGTTTTGGTACCTGAGATGTAAAATCTCAATACGTTTGGTACGCAGACATGACAGGACAGGATAAGATGGAACAGGACGGAACAGAACGGACAGTTGTCCAGCGTTTGGCAAGACATGACAGAACATGACTAGACTGGTTAAATGACGAATTTACCCCTGATGAGAAATCATATATTACATCATATAAAACTAATTTACATCACTAATACATAGTGCAATGGATTATCAAAAACATAAAACTAATTTATCACGATTGGATTTTGGATATGGAAATCAAAACCCAAATTTTAAGTTTCGGATTTTAGGTTGTTTCGGGTTTGGGTTGGTCGAAAAACAAAAGCCAATGGTTGTTAGATATTGGGCCATCTTGCCCTTGTTGGGCTGCCATGACTTGGACTACGATATGAGTTAATTGGGCTACAAAATAAATTAATTTATGCTTCTCCAATCAAGAGATTGGTTTTACCAAAGCCCAATGTAAGATTTTATATTGGTTGGGAGAGAAACAAAGATTATTTTTTGAGATTAGATATCTTTTTTTATGGGTGATTTAAGAAAATGACTTTAAATGATATCCCGTGTTTTAAAACTGTAAGACTCAGTAACCCTTTTCTTTTGATTAACTGTTTGATTGTCTGAGGATGTTAGACTCCGTAACCTTTTTCTTTTCTTCTTTAAACTTCGGGGTTAGTTTGTAAAATTATGTAGAATCACCAAATGAAACATTAGAAATGCACTAACAAATGATTAGTTTTAAAGTTTTAACATATAATTTTAAAAAAAAAACTAGTGTATCTAATTTTAATGACATAAATATTTAATTTATCTTTAATCTATCCAAAATAGCCAAAAACTAAGTCTGCATAATAGTTTTATAATTAATTTTTAATTTTTTTTATATTATGATAATTACCTTATAATACTACCAAAAAATTCTAAATCCATTTCTGATTATACAACATATTTCATAAATTTATTAATTAATTAGACTCAAAATCAATCTTTATAAACTAAAATTTTAAACATAATTTTCACGTAAACTTAATTTGACTATAAACATCACATATGGATTTGCAATTAATCCATTTCTATAAATAAATAAAACCACTATTATTTGAAGTAATTATTTTTGTTGCATTTATGAAACGGTTTGCTTATTGCTTAATTTTATTACAAGACAAACAATCACCGCCACCGCTTGCCACCGCCTGGTCCCACCCCTCGGCTTATTTTAATTGCATACAACCCCCTCTACTTTATATAATTTGTAAAAATCACCTCTCTTTTTTCAAAAGTTACTTCAATTGGCGGTATCCCTTATTATCCCAAGTCCTATCTATAAATCATAAATCATTTGTTTCAAAAAGGCACATGAATAATGGTTTAGGTTAGTGTTTGTGATTAACGGTCTATAAAGGAAAAAAGGCAAAGAACTTGGGGATCAAAATGTAAGCCTGAAGGTCATTAGAAATTTACATTACGACCCCTTTAATTATCCAAGAATGGTTCTTCCGCTTATGTTTTCTACGATCGATATTCATATATCGTCATCGTAACATGCCAGATGTAACATATGACTTTAAACTTTTGTCCTTTTTGTCTCATGGGTAATGGGTCCCAGACAAGAAAACACTTGTAAAAATAGTAAATATATATTTAAAACCAATTTTGCAAAATGTTTGAAATGTATACATAAAAAAAAAAACTTTAATGTTTTTGTCTAAATAACAAGGATTATATGTTTAGTAATAAAATTAAATATAATGATAATAATTAGTAGTAAATTACAAAAGCTATCCTTGAAGTTCGCAAAGACCAATGTTTTCATCCATGATTTTTCAAAATTATAAGAAATGTCATCAAGATTTCGGTTTTATTATGGATTGTGTCACTGACCGTTAGCACCATTAGAAGGTCCCGTTAAATTCCCTCACATGCTACTCCCAAGAAAACAAAAAGAAAACTCTCCTCGGTGTCCGTCCCTTAAATCAACAGTCGATAAATAGGTCTGTGTTTTCTATGTAAATCAAGCACATATGTATGTGTCGTGTGTGAATCGAACGCATATGTATGTGTTGTATGTGGAATCAAACACAATCGTTCGAGAAGAAGATGAACGTGGGGAGGGTTTCCGGCGTCGACATGTGGGGATGGAGTCGCATGTGGGTATTTTTACGTGTTTTAATAACTTGTATATTTATTAATTTTTGTTTTAAAAAACATGCAATATTTTTTTTTGAAAGGCCAGCAATTGTATTAAAGGGAACAATAAAAAAATACAGGGAAGAGACCACCCGAAGTTTCTGCAAAACACAAAAACGACCCAAAACAAAGTAGTCCTTGAAAAAAATCCAAAACACGACACCAGACAAAAGACCCGCACATCCCAACCGAAACACAAAGACGAACATGGAAGCAATGAACATGGAAATTTACAAAATTTCCTTCCTTCATGTGATTTGCACTTGGTGACGATTTACCAAATTTCCTACATGTGACTTGCATTTGGTGACGATTTACCAAATTTCCTTCATATTCTAATGGTTAGAAACGATTCTACGTAGCGAAACCAAGATCATTATGATGTTCTACGTAACTACGAAAAGTTAGGGACGAAAACAATAGTTTTCATAAACCTTGGGGATGATTTATGTAATAAAAGAAACTAGTTAATACCACTTTCATTTAAAATAAAGAGTAAATTACGTTTTTCATCCCTATAGTTTTGAAATTTCAATTTTCATTCCTTATAGTTTGCAATCCCTTTATATTTTTGTTCATGAGGCTAAAACGCTACTTTTAAGCATTGTTAGAAAGAACTTGCCGCATAGCCGACATAGCGCGCCATGGCACAAGACTTGTGTCTCACGTCACGTTAAGCCCGTGACACGCCATGACTTAATGTGCAGTTTTTGTAATGCGGTATTTGATTTTTTTTTTTTACGTTTTTAATGTCTTATTTTCTAGTTTTTAATATATAACCTAATTTAACTTGCTCATTGAGTAATAATACAAAACATATATTTTTATACATGATTTGACGTCATAAATCACACCTTAAAAAAAACGTCCTGGCTTCGCCGTAGCTCTAAAGGCTTGAGGTGGTCTTGCCCCCACTACACGCCTCATACCATTTAGAACCTTGTTATACAAAGAACTAAGAGGCTGTTCGTTTATGGCTTAATGAGCTGTATAGGGGATATGGCTGATTCGCACAGCCATATCCAAGTGTTCGGTATTGGCTGAATCGGTCAGCCCGTGGTTGAATCGGTCAGCTAGAATTCATTTGTCCTCCAGATTCAGACATCCAAAAGACACATCATACCCCTCATTTCCACAACTCTCTTGGAAAACCCTCTCTGGAAAACCATCGTTCCTTCAACCCTCTACCCTCACATGGAAAACCCTCTCTAGAAAAAGCTCAATACCCACATACGTCGGAGCCACCACCACCACCGCCGCCGCCGGAGCTAGGGGTGTCAAAAATAACCGAAACCGAATAACCCACCCGAATCGAATGAAATTTAGTCTAAACGGTTTCGGTTTATTCGGTTTTCGGGTTAAACGGTTCGGTTAACCGAATAAGGATCCTTATTCGGTTCGGTTTTCGGTTAATTTTTTCCTAATTCGGTTAAACCGAATAACCCAAATAACACGTTCTACTAATATTTTATAGAGTGAATTGTGGATTTGGTCCCTGTGTTTTGATAATTTTTTTGACTATGGTCCTTATAGTATATTTATTGTTGTAACACCCCGAGTTTCGAGAGGTATCAATGCAAGTTAAATACAGAAACCGATATATTAAAGAAAAATAAGATATTTGATATTGGACTTGAATCCTAGATTTTATAGTCTTGATGGATAAATGATTCAATTACGAGTCCAACGGTTCTTTCTAGAGCAAAAACGGAGCTATAATGAAGAAGTTATGGCCAAAACGGGATTTAAGGATTTCTATCGCGGACTATGCCGTGCGCCCTCCATGAACAAACCGCGCACGGGTCGTGCGCATCAGGAAGAGGCCTCAGCTCAGGCTTAAAACCTGATTTCCGCCCCATTTCACCCAAAACTTCATTTCTTCATATCTTTTGATCTAGAGCTCCAATTTGGATGATTCAAGTTGCTACGATTTCGTTTTTGAGAGATTTTCAAGGATCTAGAAAGATATTGGAAGTCTATTGGGGTATACTAGAGTATTTCGTGGTGGTAAGCTTCTCATCTCTCACTATTCATCTTCTTCACCAAAGTTTTCTAGGGTTTCATCCACCCTTTGTTTTCCCTTGCTTAGATTGGAGGTTTGTAACCATTTTGGTGAACTAGAGGTGTTTTGGTTGGTGGATTCAAGATTGGGTCAAGGTAATCTTCTATTCTCTTCATTTATGGAAGTTAGGGTTTCGGTATCAGTTGAGGTATTCATGTATAAGGTTGGGGATCGAGTATTTGTGGTTGTTTATGTTTTGATGGTTGGAAACTTATGGATCTAGGTTTTTGGAAGTTTTGCTTGAAGATTCAAGTTTCTTCAAAGGAGCTCAAAGTGGGGTAAAATCTAGATTTAGCCTAAATCTAGCAAGGTGAGTTCAAGTTGATTTGTTAAAACGGTGAACATGCCAAAAATGGGTATTTTGAAGTAAAAGTGTGTTTTACTTGATATTTGTCAAAGTGTGGGTATTTTGATAAGTTTCATGTTTGGTAAACTTGGGTTGTGAAATTATATAAAATGCTCATATTTGGGTCCTTAGCAATTTTGTACAAATGGAGTTCATTTCATGGCATTATGCATTCTTAATGACTTTGTACAATTGAAACCTAAGTTTATGGGTTATGCATTCCGAGTATGTTGCATTCATAAAACCGTTGGAAAATCTTTGGTCCCAAAACGTATCGAGTTTCGGTTTAACAACGTCTTTGGGGTATGTGTCTTCATAAACGATGTTTAAAAGCATTTCATTATTTGGAAGACGTCAATTGTTGATAAAAAGGCTTTTGAGTATCTTAGCTCGGTTTTCACAAAAATGAGCCGTGTAGGCATTTGTTATTTCAAGTTGTCTCTTTAGGTGAACCGGTTCGGAAGTAAGTTGAATCTAAAGTGTTGTCAATGATGTGATTTCTCAAGT
The DNA here is from genome assembly GCA_023525745.1 of Arctium lappa. NCBI lineage: Eukaryota > Viridiplantae > Streptophyta > Magnoliopsida > Asterales > Asteraceae > Arctium > Arctium lappa. Next base: position 52,130,675 of record CM042064.1, read on the forward strand.
GTTCTTATTTAATGTATAAGTGTTTGGGGATTTATGTGGAAATTTGTATATGCTTAACTTACCATGAGGCATTTATGCATATCTTGGTATTATGATGATTCCTCCTTGGAATGCCTTTTTGGCGACCTTATATTCTCACGAAGTATTTGAATGGATATTATGTCATATGATGGATGTACATGCTTAGGATGGTAATATTGTGTTCTTGGTTGATACCCGAATGACTAACGGGATGAAACACATCTTTGAGACCTCCTATATGCATTATGTGGACGAACCAAGTCTGTGATTCACTATAGGAATGTAGGTGGGTGACAATTGGAGAATTTCCTAAGGCGGTAGTCTCCTATGTACCTAGACCTCCGCCGCCGAGGAATTTCCTAAGGCGGTAGTCCCCGGTGCGTGTCGGACCTTTGGGTTGCCAGAGAAAGTGGCTTCAAGGTGCATTGCCTCTTTGGGTGAACCGGATTGGAGATATGGGTCGCTCCTGTTGACTCCACATCTACGTGATTAATTGGTTAAGTGCTGATAAGAACTGTAACTGTTTCTAGCATGATTTTACTTGTGCATTCATTCATGTTAAAACTCTTGAGCTCACTAGGCGTTAAGGCTTACCCTTTTTTTATTTGTCGGCATGTGCATCAGGTTCCTGTTGGGGGTTCGGTCCTAGCAGTGCTTTGGGAAGTCGAGCCTTAGCCTTGTGCAAGAGTAAGTAGTTGATGAGGTCTTCCTCAGATTGGAGATAGTAGCTGACTTTGGGTTTAGTAGCACTCGTCCTTATCATAGACTGTTATATAGGATATGTATATGTATGGAGGTTCATTCTTAAATTGTGATTGCAGACGAATCGTTATTGATGTGTTTAGAAAATTTTAAATAAGTCGCTATTTCCAAATTGAGGGCGTTACAAGTTGGTATCAGAGCTTAAGTTTGAGAGAATTAGGTATTGATTTTTGGATGCCTAGACTCAAACTAGCGTTTTTATAAGTGCTCGTAAGTGAAGTTGCACATTATGTACCCTAAGATAAGACATTTTGAGGTCCAGCAAGTCGTAGAAACGGGAAACATGTTGAGGGTCGCAAGGATGATTATGTACGGTACGTTCATAATAACACCTGACCAGTGTTATGGTGAACCTACATGCTACATATAAATACTTGAACTACCTTGGTATGATGACCGTTGGGGTAGTGAGGGAGTTTCTAAGCGGGAACGCTAAGAGAGGATCGATGTTTTAGCAATGTCACCTTAGAGTGATAGTTAAGTACGAGGGACGCATTAAGTTGATCGTCTTGAGTCGGAATTGTCGGTTGGATTAGAACCGTGAGCTTCTTAGACTGATTCTATTCCGAGGAGAATCTGTAAGTTAATCCATTAGTGAGATTGTTACTCTAAGATATCTTATGCATCCGGATGACAATAGTATGTCGGGTTGTTGAGGGGCGTAGACCGGAATTGTGAATGTCGACCAAATTCATGCACTAAATTTATTTCTAAATAAATTTGCATAAGTTATTTCTCATGTCCGCTAAACAAAAAGTGTTTTGCATTATAAAGTCTTGGTAAAGCATTTAGCATGCATCAGATTTTAAACTGTGAGCTTAAGCATGCATGAAATTGTTTTGGTGTGCATTATTGCAATTTGTTATCAAGTCCTCTTTACGCACGTCTCATGTTTAACGTTGTTTCCGGATCTCGTCATATCCATGTTTTAATGGCATCGGGGTATTGGGCAAGTAACTATGGGATTATGACCTAGACATTTGATCACCTCCACGTGTGTCAATGATTTTAAAGGAAAGGTTAATCCCACGTTTTGAGTCGGAATTTCTGGGGAATTTTAGTTTGTGTGAGTTTTATTAAACTTCATGGAGTATTGTATTGCATGTCTGTTTCGATGCGTGAGTTTTAACCCCTGTTTCGTATAAACTTGCGAGTTATTTGGCGTCATGTCCCATGTAAATTTTGTTGAAAAATAGGTCACTTTATCTTACGTTGCGTTTTAGAACTTGGCGTTTGGATTTATTGTCGTATCATGTCTTTCCTTTATTTCTGCTGGGAAATGAAAATTTTGGCACCACATGAGTTTAACGTTAATGAATTTTGCGAAAATTCAGTTGGGATAAGGAGTCTCATCTTACGTTATTTTGCGTTGTGTAAATAATTTTGGGAGCATATGCATATGCATCATGGTGTGCGTTATTTTATGAATATCGTTAATTGATGTCTTCCTACGTGTTGTTTTGGGAATTTCATCATCATGAAAATTATCTTTGGACTCTATGCAAATGTCAATAGTAGCATACTATTTGCACTTGGTTTTAATTTAACGTTGGTGTGAGTAATCATATGAAAGATTTTACGTTATTTCAAACAGGACTTTTGTTCTGATCATACTTCAATCATTAAACTCTTACTGCTAAGAATCTCCACAATGCATTTAACAAGTTAGCGGTATTCATGACGTTGTAACTACTGTTTTGATCAAATGTGTTCGTCTTTACGATTTAAAGCTTTAAACTCGACTCGAAACTTTATTTACATTCCCATTATTTTACTGAGCTTTGTGGAGTAAGTTGATGCATATGTGACTTATCGAAAATTCTTTTGTCACAACATCTTTTGGTTAAAGAGGAAGGATTTTTTAAAGATTTATGATTTGTAAATTTCTCTTTGAGAGTGGTACAAACATTCATTGCACGTGTTGTGGTGCAGAAATCTATTTTCACGTTTACAGTGTACTTTGTTGCGCATGTTTTATTATTGTCTTTATTAATGTAAGCATTGAACAAGGGTGTTTTTGGAAATAGTTTTATATGCGCTGTGTTGTTAAGCAATCTTGAAACCTATCAGTTGAACGGTAGTGTATTTTACCACACCATTAATTGTTATGAAACGTATGGGTTCTAAAAGTTTTATAAAATTCGAATTGGCATGCTGGTTGAAAAACCTTGAACTCATTAGGCCTATGAATTTAAAACCCTGTAGAAAAAGGAGCGGTAATTGGGGACTAAGGGAGTCCTTGGGATTTGAAGCGTCGGATGATCTGACTCGCGGTCAGTTTCGGATATTGGGTCTGAGTTTTGAGGTTGTGAGCATTGTTTAATAAAGGTAGTAGATTTGAGCCTTTGTGGTTAATTAAGGGGTGATTTTATATTTCGTTAATCATGCGAGTTAAGGTCTTAGGTGATTATCTGCGCGTAGTTTGAGTTCATTTTGTGGGTTGCTCGTCGGTGTGGCATCATGGGTTATGTTGTTGGTGTACAGTTTGGTGGGTCTCGCGATCAAAGGAAATTTCTGGTGGTCCGTTTGTTAGAAGCATAAGATTTGAAATTTTAGCATCCTGTTAAGTTTCAACCTGGGTGTGACCATCCGTTGGGAATGAAGTCTTGGGCGGGAGGTCCACGTTTTCGAAGTCACCATTTAGTCCTAGGCGTCGACTTGTTTTCTTGGAGTCATTGGATCTGGGAATGTTTGGGAGGTATCCCGGTTGGATCATGAGAAATATTGACATTTTGGTGATGGAATTTAAAAGAAGGTTAGATGGTGATGATTAAGTACCGATGTGCATAAGAATTCCCGTAGTGATAAAGATTTCATTATAGGAATGTTGTGAGGTTGGTGTTGGGACGGAGTTGAGTGTTAACCGGATCTGGGTTAACCAGTTACCTGAAGGACGAATTGGGGCATTTTGGAAAGACATCTTGTCCAATATTAGGAATGGATCTGTAGGAATCTGAGGATTCATGGGATTTAGGATAATTGACTATCTGTAGAGCGTAATGGTATGTTTCTGGTGGAAACACAATGCTTGGGTCTATGGAAGTGTGGGAGCCCTTGCAGACATTATATCCGGGCCAGCTTGAGGAACGGGTTTAAAGGTTGTGATGGTTCAGACCAAACTAGTCGTTAGGAAATTTCGTCAAAGGACAATAACTCTTTAGTGATGATGATTTTTGGAGACATTTGGTGGGAATGTCGAGATAGACTTTAAGTACAAATGAAGTTTGAGGAGACCATGATGCGTCGTATTCAGAGGTGTCTAAGGGAAAGGTTTGCTTTGGGGTATTCTTGATGGAAATGACTGAATAAGGTCGTAAATTACTCTTGAGGTAATATGAGCAACATAAGGTTGGGAGGCGACCGAGATTTAATGGTTAAGAAGATGATTAATCAAGGACTCAACTTTCATCCTGACGTCGGTGTATTATATTGAACGTTGAGATTTAGTTTGTAACGACACGTTATGAGAACGCAACGACAACCTCAACCGGAATGTAATTGGGTCCGTATATGAGGTGAGGTTCATGAAGGCATCCCTTTGGAATAGGGAATCAATCGATCTTTCCAAGTATGATGTTGGGTGCTTGGTGGTTCCAGATTTCGAGGACGAAATCTCTTTTAAGGTTGGAAGGATTGTAACACCCCGAGTTTCGAGAGGTATCAATGTAGGTTAAATACAGAAACCGATATATTAAGGAAAAATAAGATATTTGATTTTGGACTTGAATCCTAGATTTTATAGTCTTTATGGATAAAGGATTCAATTACGAGTCCAATGGTTCTTTCCGGAGCAAAAACGGAGCTATAACGAAGAAGTTATGGCCAAAACGGGATTTAAGGATTTCTCTCGCGGACTATGCCATGCGCCCTCCATGCACAAACCGCGCACGAGTCGTGCACATCAGGCAGAGGCCTCAGCTCGGGCTTAAAACCTGATTTCCGCCCCATTTCACCCAAAACTTCATTTCTTCATATCTTTTGATCTAGAGCTCCGATTTGGGTGATTCAAGTTGCTACGATTTCGTTTTTGAGAGATTTTCAAGGATCTAGCAAGATATTGTAAGTCTATTGGGGTATACTAGAGTATTTCGTGGTGGTAAGCTTCTCATCTCTCACTATTCATCTTTTTCACCAAAGTTTTCTAGGGTTTCATCCACCCTTTGTTTTCCCTTGCTTAGATTGGAGGTTTGTAACCATTTTGGTGAACTAGAGGTGTTTTGGTTGGTGGATTCAAGCTTGGGTCAAGGTAATCTTCTATTCTCTTCATTTATGGAAGTTAGGGTTTCGGTATCAGTTGAGGTATTCATGTATAAGGTTGGGGATCGAGTATTTGTGGTTGTTTATGTTTTGATGGTTGGAAACTTATGGATCTAGGTTTTCGGAAGTTTTGCTTGAAGATTCAAGTTTCTTCAAAGGAGCTCAAAGTGGGGTAAAATCTAGATTTAGCCTAAATCTAGCAAGGTGAGTTCAAGTTGATTTGTTAAAACGATGTACATGCCAAAAATGGGTATTTTGAAGTAAAAGTGTGTTTTACTTGATATTTGTCAAAGTGTGGGTATTTTGATAAGTTTCATGTTTGGTAAACTTGGGTTGTGAAATTATATAAAATGCTCATATTTGGGTCCTTAGCAATTTTGTACAAATGGAGTTCATTTCATGGCATTATGCATTCTTAATGACTTTGTACAATTGAAACCTAAGTTTATGGGTTATGCATTCCGAGTATGTTGCATTCATAAAACCGTTGGAAAATCTTTGGTCCCAAAACGTATCGAGTTTCGGTTTAACAACGTCTTTGGGGTATGTGTCTTCATAAACGATGTTTAAAAGCATTTCATTATTTGGAAGACGTCAATTGTTGATAAAAAGGCTTTTGAGTATCTTAGCTCGGTTTTCCCAAAAATGAGTCGTGTAGGCATTTGCTATTTCAAGTTGTCTCTTTGGGTGAACCGGTTCGGAAGTAAGTTGAATCTAAAGTGTTGTCAATGATGTGATTTCTCAAGTGTTCATATTTAATGTATAAGTGTTTGGGGATTTATGTGGAAATTTGTATATGCTTAACTTACCATGAGGCATTTATGCATATCTTGGTATTATGATGATTCCTCCTTGGAATGCCTTTTTGGCGACCTTATATTCTCACGAAGTATTTGAATGGATATTATGTCATATGATGGATGTACATGCTTAGGATGGTAATATTGTGTTCTTGGTTGATACCCGAATGACTAACGGGATGAAACACATCTTTGAGACCTCCTATATGCATTATGTGGACGAACCAAGTCTATGATTCACTATAGGAATGTAGGTGGGTGACAATTGGAGAATTTCCTAAGGTGGTAGTCTCCTATGTACCTAGACCTCCGCCGCCGGGGAATTTCCTAAGGCGGTAGTCCCCGGTGCGTGTCGGACCTTTGGATTGCCAGAGAAAGTGGCTTCAAGGTGCATTGCCTCTTTGGGTGAACCGGATTGGAGATATGGGTCGCTCCTGTTGACTCCACATCTACGTGATTAATTGGTTAAGTGCTGATAAGAACTGTAACTATTTCTAGCATGATTTTACTTGTGCATTCATTCATGTTAAAACTCTTGAGCTCACTAGGCGTAAAGGCTAACCCTTTTTGTTTGTCGGCATGTGCATCAGGTTCCTGTTGGGGGTTCGGTCCTAGCAGTGCTTTGGGAAGTCGAGCCTTAGCCTTGTGCAAGAGTAAGTAGTTGATGAGGTCTTCCGCAGATTGGAGATAGTAGCTGACTTTGGGTTTAGTAACATCCGTCCTTATCATAGACTGTTATATAGGATATGTATATGTATGGAGGTTCATTCTTAAATTGTGATTGCAGACGAATCGTTATTGATGTGTTTAGAAAATTTTAAATAAGTCGCTATTTCCAAATTGAGGGCGTTACAATTGTGGATTTGGTCCTTGTGGTATTTAATTTGTTTTGGCCATGGTCCCTCTGACTAACATCTCCGTTAACTCTGTTAACTCAAGGACTATTTTAGCCATTTTACTTTTGTCCTTTTTTCCTATAAAAAAGTAAAAACAATAATTTATACACACGTGCACACACACACACACATACATACATACATACATACATACATACATACATACATACATACATACATATATATATATATATATAACGATAACAAAATAAATAAAATAAGACATTATTATATGATTTGATTTGTTTAAGTTAAAAATCAATTATATTAAATTCGATTTAATTTTATGGTTTTAATATTTTGCCTATTTTGGTATGAAAACTTAATTGAAATTTATATAGGGATTTGTTCGATTTTAAGTTACAAAGATAATAGTATATATGAACATGCCATTTGGTTATACTTTAAATAGTTGATTTTGAGTTTTTGAATAAAAACAATATGAAAAACGGAACCCCTAATTTTTGAATGATAAAATTGGAGTTCATTTTCTTAGTGGTTTTTAAATGATTTTGGTGTTAAAATATCGATAATAAGTTTATTTATTGCAATGATAGAAAAAAAAACAATACAATTATATCGTTCTTAACATAATAATTTTTTTTAATTTAAACAAACTAAATCATAAAACCATGTTTTTCTTTATTCGCTCTAAATAAAAATATATAGTTTTATGATTTAATTTGTTTAAATTAAAATTTTAATGACTTTAAAGCAATAAAACCCTATCTTTTTCCACCACTATAATAAACCAATAAAATTAAATCGTATTTAATATAAATAATTGTTTAAAAATTTTAAACAAATCAAATCATACAATAATATCTTATTTTATTTATTTTCATATATATATGTATATATGTGTGTGTGTGTGTGTAAAATATTGTTTTTACATTTTTATAGGAAAAAAGACAAAAGTTATGCAAAATGACTAAAATGATCCTTGATTTAACAAAGTTAACGGAAGTGTTAGTCAGAGGGACCATGACCAAGACAAAATGAATACCACAATGATCAAATCCACAATAAACATACTATAGGGACCCTAGTCAAAAAAATTATCAAAACACAAGGACCAAATCCACAATTCACTCTATTTTATATATTGCATGTTTATAAAAAAAATAAACCTAAGACATGTTATATTATTATTATTTTACATATTTTATTGATATATAATGTTTTTTTTATTGAGAGTAGATAATGTTTTATTATTAGATTACATTTTATGCTTGAATTACATCGTCGCATGAAAAAAAATAATGTCATATGATAGAAATAAGTTTTGATAGATGGTGTATTTTACTTGATATAAGTCAGTTGTTGAGTATGAATGTATGATACAATTATATATTATAAGCAACGAACACTTGATTTGAAAACATTATTTGAGTAAATGTTCAACGAAAAAATATAAATCCTTATTCGGTTTAACCGGTTACCGAACCGAATAACCCGAAACCGAATAAAGCGAAACCGATTAAACCGAACCTTATTTGGTTTGGTTATCGGTTAGTTTTTAAAAAGCTTGAAAACCGATTAAACCGAACCGAATAAACCGAAAACCGATTTAACCGACCGAATAACACCCCTAGCCGGAGCAACCACCGCCGATGAAGACAGAGGCGATGAAGGAGATCGAGAAGAGTTTTTTTTGTTAAACTTCTTCCTTCGACCTACTCTGTTTTTTTTTGTTCTTCTCCTTCCTGCTGCTCCTCCTCCTTCCTTCCTGCAGCTCCTCCTTCAGAAACTTCCAGTGAGATTCGCCATAGATAGGGTTGGTTTTGTTGAAGGAGACGGTCCAACTCACTTTTTTATTTGATATTTTTTTTATCCAACAACTTTGCCTTTTGTATCATTGGTATTTTCTTTGAGGGTTTTTTATTTGTTGTTAATAAGATTGATCTATATAAATTTGTTGTAAAATGATTTTTTTATTATTCGTTTGTTATTGTGTAATCTACATTTTGCTGTAAATTTTGTTGTTTTGTAAAATTTCGTCAACAAATGTTTAATATAAAACGAATAGGTAAAATGGTCATTTCTGACATTCAGACGGTTTATTCAGCACAACAACTTATCTGTTAACATACAGACAACTATATTCATGCAGACAACTATATCCATACAGGTTTTAACAGAAAATGAATCGAACAACACCTAAAACAAATATGAATTGTAAACTAATTGGATTAAAAAACAATAAAATTTAAATTATAAGAACGAAAAAAGGAATGAATTATAAACCAGAAAATCATAACTCCAAAATCATAAGTACCAAAATAGTAATTTTCAACAAACCACAGGACTCAAAACATAATTTACTCAACGGCTACTTATATATACCTGTGATCTCGCTTCTTCTTTCAATCCATTTTCCATCTCCCTCTCTACCATGGATCGCAAAAACGCTGTCGTTCTGATGTTCATCGGCGTCATCGTCGCTTCAGTCGGAGGTCAATCTCCGGCCACTTCTCCGTCTAAATCTCCATCGCCGACTGTCACCGCTCCTGTTGCTTCACCTTCGGATTCTACCGCACCGACATCGGCACCTACCACAGCTCCGGCAACAGCTCCTCCGACGGCGGCCGTTCCTTCCCCTGCGTTATCGGCTCCTACGGCTAAAACACCGGCGAGCTCGCCTCCAGTTACAGAGCCGGTGAGTTCACCAAAGACAGCGGTTCAATCTCCGCCTGTTTCTGAACCGGTGAGTCCTCCGGCTCCGGCACGGAGAACTAAAGGAAATAAGAAGATTGCACCGCCGCCGGTACCGGTACCAGCAGCAGATGCTCCTCTCCCTCCGGCTTACATCGACTGGGTAATTCTTATTCAATCCTTGCAAATATGGATCTAGATCTGACAATTTTGATTACGGAATGGCTTCAATTAGGACCGTATACGAACCGAACGTTTAGCGAACGGTTTGTAAAGTGTTTTGGCGGGAAGTTTGTTTGTGTTTATTTATTTAATAAATGAACGAAATGAATACATTTTTTTTGTTCGTTTTGTTAAATGAACGAACATGATTAATGGTCTCATTCGTTCATTTACGTTAGTAAACATTCCTTTGTTTATGTTCATTCATTTACGTTTGTTTATATTTGTCATATACAAATATATATAGAAAAGAAATTTAAAAAAAGAACGCTAACTATTTAAGAAAACATAATATCTCAAATCATGTGCAAAATCATCATATGTTGATTTTACAAAAGTCGCGTGAATCATATATGATTTTGTATGTAATCGGCCGTTTTCGTGTTTTCTTAAATAGATATTGTTCTTGTATGAACCCACCACTCTTTCTGTATATATTTATTAAGACAATAATATGTAAAATCATTAATTAAATTAATTTTTTAGAATTCCTTTTTTATACCTTTTAAGTTTACCCGGTTTTTCATTTTGTTATGTTATTTTTTACGAACGAAATGTTGAGTAATGGTGGTTTTTTTTTCTCATTTGCTTTCGTTCATTTTATGTTCATTTATGTTCATCCGTTTACGTTGTTTAGCTCTTAATGAACGAACGTAAACTAACACGAACAAACATAATTTCTTAACGAACGAACATGAACACAAAAAATTTCGTTCTTTTACCATTCGTTTGTTCGGTTAAGTTAAACAAACGAACACGAATAAGGGGTTGTTTGTTTTTTTAAAAAAAATCTCTTAATAGCTTTTAAGTCTGAATCGTTCAGACATTTTTACACATCACCTTTTATTAATCATAACTAAAATAAGACTTCAGACTTTAGATCTCTTAAAAAACAAATGGCACCAAAGTCTTCGTGTTTTCGTTCTGTTCATTTATAGCTTGTGGAATTTGATGAACGGTGAAACCCTAAATTTTGTAGGATGGAGCAGAGAAATTGAAGATTTCACAAATGGTGATCGGCGGCTTGATTTTGGGATTGGCTGGCTTCAGCTGGCTCTAGAGCTTGGTCTTCGGCTGCTTTTGAGACTTGGGCTTCCATTTCAACATTTTGTTTATTTTAACTATATGATATTATTTTTCTTATTTCCTTTTTTTTTTAATTTGGTGTTACATAATACATACTACATATACATTACTATATATTGGGGATTATTACTTTTCTGTTTTATAAAGAATACGTATTAAATAATTTATGATCTATTTTTAAATTGATTATACTTGATCTTCGATAATAGTTAACGGATAATAAAGTAAATATGTCGTATCTGAAACAAATATAAGTTACCTTTATAAATGTTAATAGTTGTACAAATTTAATGGTGTAAATCAATGTATATTTTTTGAATTTAGTATGTAAATTGTTGACAAATATACTAGCTAGGTTAGTTCCCATATGAAATTATACGTAAATGTTCAACACAATTTTTCAATAAGAAATGTACGTAACTTTTGTATAGATATGTTAAAGCCGAAGTTACACCATTCAGATTGTAAATTTTAATGAACATTAAAACTCGAACTTTTACCATTTAGGTGCCGTTTGTTTTTTAAGAGCTCTAAAGTCTAAAGTCTTAATTTAGTTATGATTAATAAGAGGTGATGTGTAAAAAGATCTGAACGATTCAGATTTAAGAGCTATTAAGAGATTTTTTTTAAAAACAAACAACCCTTAGCTTGTAAATTTTAATGAACGAGGAACGCAAATGTTCCCTGTTGAATGCCTATATTATAATCAATTCAGATTTGATGGTGAAAATCAAGAGGCATGATTCAGTCAAGACTGTATAAGTGACAAGATGAACCATGAAGTCCTTTCGCGTTGAAGATTGACTACTCTTGGAGCTCCTTTACATAGGTCGTTAGTTCCGAGTCTCTTCATGGTTACTGGAGATTTTTCCATCTATTATTTTCAGGACCTCATTGGATTTATCGAAATGCGTACGATCTGGCTTTGATATCCACAATAATAATAAAAAAATGCATAACAATCCTCACTATCTGGACGTAGATATAAGAAACCATGAATACTGAATTTGAAATATACCAATTCATATTCAATGGTAAAAATCAAGATGCATGAATCAGTCAAGACTGTATAAATGACGAGATCAACCAAGAAATCCTTTCGCATTGAAGGTCGGCTACTCTTGGAGCACTTCTACATAAGCCGTTAGTTAAAGTCTCTTCATGGTTATTGGAGATTTTCCGTCTATTAATTTCAGGGCCTTGTTGGATTTATCGAAACGTGCACGATCCGATTTTGATACCAACAATAACAAAATAAAGTGCATAACAATCCTCACTATTTAGTCGTTGATTTAAGAAACCATAAATACTAAACGGGAAATATACGGAACTTGAAGAGTCTGGGGTTGTGGCGTGGTGGTAAGAGTCTGGGGACTTCATAGCGGTTGTCCGGGTTCGGGCCCCACTCGCAGCATTGTGGCCAGGGATGAATGCCCGCGGGCCATAGGCCTGTTTTCCAGGAGATTAGTCCGGGCCCAAAGTGGTCTGGGATACTTCTTTACCAAAAAAAAACTTGAAGATAAATAGCACCCCAAATTTTTATTGATAAATATTTTTTTTTTCGTACACTTGATCAAGCACATATATATATATATGTATGTATATATATGTATGTATGTATAGGGGTCTAATCATATGAGATCCTAGTATTTTGTGGTAACTATGAGATCCAATCTCATCCATCCATCTTAATTTATTAATTTTTTTTATTAATTAATAAGGGATGTTATTTTAGTCATTTAATAAATTAAATAGTATTAAAAAGAATTGTAACTTAAAATATCAATACATTATCAATTAAATATTGAGTTTCCTTGAATATCTCAACAAATTGATTTTGAGATATTCTCCACGTTTGGATTTGAAATTCAATCGTATGAAATCTTAATTCTTCATGTCGAAGCCTGCATCCTTCCTCCATCAGTTTCTTTTGTACCGAAGCCTGCATCTTTGCTCCATCCTTGCTTCATCTCGTTGTATAGTGTGTATAGTGGTTCACAACATCTCATTTTGGTCGTGTAACATAAATGTGTATAGTGTTCACAACATCTTCCAGTTATGTTGCTTGAAATGTGTATAGTGTTCACAACACCTCATTTGGTCATGTAACATAAATGGAAGCTTATGTATCACCACGTATCAAAGAAACACATCTTTAACAAAATGTAATAGCAGTTTTTTTATATACGTCTTATGTATCACAATGTATCAAAGAAACACATAAATGGAAGCTTATGTATCACAATGTAATAACAGTTGTTTTTTTGATACACAGTTTATGTATCACAATGTATCAAAGAACCACATCTTTAACACAACCGACGTCTGTGTTGATTTAACAAAATGGGAAAACCACAATGGGAAAATCATAATGTATCACATCGCTGTTGCTTTAACACAGTGGTAAAATCACATTTAAAACTCTAATTTGGGAAAATCGCACCTGATGTCTGTTCTGGTGTGCCTTCACCTTCACCAACAGAATCAGTGTCACAGGTTTATACATAATCATAATGTAACACAACTTTTTGCAAGACGATCATAATGTATCACATTGTTGTGGCTTTAACACAATCGATGTATGTGTTGATTTAACACAATGGGAAAATCATAATGGTAAAATCACAATGGAAAAATCATAATGTATCACATCGTTATTGCTATAACACAATGGAAAAATCACATTTAAAACCCTAACCTGGGAATGCCAAAATTATCACTCCGCCCCTAAATTAGATAAACCTAAATTTTAATGTTTTTTTTTGACATTTTTACCCTTTTTACCTAATTTAGTGGATTAAAATTCTTTTTTTAATTAATATTTCTATTAATTATTTTAGACTCTTGATTATTCAGATGGATAGATGAGATTGGATCTCATAGTTACCACAAAATACTAAGATCTCCCATGAAAGGTCCCCTATATGTATATGAGAGAGAGAGAGAGAGAGAGGAAAGTTCAAATGAAAACTCATTTTTCATTGTGCACATGAGGACAAATCTCAGTCACTCGATCTCTTTTGATCCAACAACTCTTATTAAATAGATTTTTTAATTTTAAAATGCTTAGGGGTACAAATGGAAGAAAATTTAAAATCACACCTACCATATTTCACTTTTTATTTTTATTTTAATTAAAAACTTTTTACCCAATTAAAATTTAAAATAAATTATCTTAAAAATTACTAATATTTTAATCAAACAAATTACATAAAAAAATAGAATTTCATGCTCTTCGATATGACATCTATCTCGATATAGTTTTTTTTTGTCGTTTTAACCGTTTTATACGTGAAATGCTATATATGTGTTATATTCATTATGAATATTTATGTACGTTCAAGTTTGTACAACACATCGACACCGTAAGTATGTAACTCGACATCACCTTCTTCAACACTTTCTTCAACGTTGTAGGCATCACGTTTCTTCAGCATCGTAACCCAACACCCATCAAGACGAATCGAGAATCTATCGAGTAATTCTGTTGGGAATCGGGGAACAAAAGAGAGTGTGTCATGTCTCCACATTTTCACAGGTCATTCATGTGTTATTCATCATGAATAATATATCATTCATGATGAATAATATAACATTCAGGGTGAATAATTCACGATTCATGAATTCATGTATTATTCGTCATGAATGTTGTGTAATTCATTCTGAATACTATATTATTCATCATGAATAATGAATGAATGTTCACATTTGTTATTCATACTGAATGTGGGACATCCGAGGATGCGCATACATATTCATAATGAATTAAACCAAATTTCGGTTGTGAATTAGGAAACAAAAGAGAGTGTGCCATGTGTCTACACCTTCACGAGTCATTCATATATTATTAATCATGAATAATGTATCATTCAGGATGAATAATACAATATTCAGGGTGAATAATACACGATTCATGATAAATAATACATGAATCATGGATTCGTGTATTATTCATCTTGGATACTGTATTATTCATCTTGAATATTGTATTATTCATCATGAATAGTGAATGAACGTTCACCTTTGTTATTCATACTGAATGTGGATACCCGAGGACGTGCATGCTAATTCATAATGAATATATAACACATATAATGAATTTCACGTAAAAAACGGTTAAAATAAAAAAAATCCTGAATATTGTATTATTCATCCTGCATACTGTAGTATTCATCATGAATAGTGAATTAACGTTCACCCTTGTTATTCGTACTTAAAGTGAACACCCGAAGATGTGCATGCATATTCACGATGAATATAACACGTATATAGAATTTCACGTAAAAACGGTTAAAACGAAGAAAAAAAAACTATATCGAGATGGATGTCATATCGAAGAGCATAAAATTCTCGTTTTTTTGATGTAATTTGTTTGATTAAAATATTAGTAATTTTTAAGATAAATTATTTTAAAGTTTAAGGGGGTAATTTTTTTAACTAAAAATAAAAAATAAAAAGTCAAAGTCAAAGAAGGTAGGCGTTGATTCAAAATTACAATTTTGTCCTTAATCACTTCCCAACTAATCTTATTATCTATTAACCATGGATTAGTTTTCTAAGTTTTGATCAATAGTTAAGATTTGTCCTCATGTGCATAATGAAAGATGAGTTTTCATTTGAACCCACCCCTATATATATATATATATATATATATATATATATATATATATAGAGAGAGAGAGAGAGAGAGAGAGAAAGAGAGAGAGAGAGAGAGAGAGAGAGAGGTTCATTTGAGAAATGCTAAATGTATGAGAAATAGAGAAGTAATCATATCCTTTCATTCGGTCAAGATCGGCTTTGACCGGTCAAATATTGCGTCTTTAACTGGTCAACAAATTATGGCTTTGACTGGTCAAAAGATGCGACTATTCCAAAAATAGAAGGACGGTTTCATAATTTTAACAAATACATGGGACGATTTCATATATGAACATGTATTATTCACATATGACTTATATGTTCATATGTAAATCAGTGTAATTCACATATGAACTCTTTTAACTGATTCATATATGAACCAAATAACTGATTCATATATGAACCAATTAACTGATTCATATATTGTAACACCCTAAAAATTAGAGTAATTTAAAATTAGGAAATTAGGCAATATGACATTTGTATTTGGTATAAACCTCCCAAAAATGGGAAATGTACTAAGCCTTTACAAAAAAAAACCTGTGAACGGATATGGAAATCAACAACAAACTAATCTAAACATAACTATCTAGATTACATCGGTTGTCGACCCAATATCACCAAAAGATGGGACTTAAACAATTGCCCAACATCAAATACTAGTCATCTCAAAAATGCCTCAAAGACCATGCTCGTCACTCACGACCTTGGCAACCCACCGCTAAGGGAACATGTTATACATATCATTTGAGAAAAAGCGTTAGCCTTAAAGCCTAGTGAGAACATACAGTTTATAATTTCAAGAGATATAAAAAATTGTATCGAAAGGAAATATTTTCAAGAAAGTTTAGTGTACAATTGAAATCTTTGTCACATAAGAACCATTCGGTCCGAAAATTCATCTTGCGATGACGGGGGATACCCGATTTACCAAGGATTGTGGCAGAACACAAAAGTAGTCCACAATCAGAGTTGTGAGCTAAATACTTGGAATCCATGACCATGAACAACGAAGGTCCGTACTAAGATGTGAGGGAGGGCCCCCGAGGAAACCAAGTCATACTCGTTCACTAGGACTACATTATGACACATGACTAGTAACCAATCTCACATAACCGTACCAAAGGCCCCCGAGGGTCAAATGCATCCATAGCTATAAAAAGTGGGAAATACATCCCAATAATATAACCGTACCAAGTAGGTTTTAAAAAAAACCCAAAAACCTAGATTTGACTTCTTGGAGAAGATGAAGATGGAGGTGAAGCTTCCAATACCGAATCCTTGGATAAAGCTCTCAACTCTAGCAATAAATGGTATGGATGGTGGTTGAACCAAACCCTAAGGTGAAGTAAATGAAGAGGGAGGAGTTTGTAAGAGAAACTTAGGAGAAAAGATAAGAATAAAATGAATTTGGGGATAAAAATCCCTTTTTACCCGCTCAAGGCTTCCGCACGAGTTATGGCGCAGCTCAACTCGCGCCGTGACTCGCGCCGACCTCTGGAAACTTCAAACGGACAGTGCACCGCGTAGATTATGGTGCGGGCCAAGCCGCGTGGCAACTCGCACAGGCCACTGTCAAAAATCCTCCTCTAAACTGGTCAAAACAAAATTGGAGGTGTTACATATATGAACTAATTATCTGATTTATATGAATCATAAAGGTTTATATATGAATCAGTTAAAAGAGTTCATATGTTAATTACATTGGTTCATATATGAACATATAATTCATATGTGAATCATACAGGTTCATATATTAACTCGTCCCACATATTTTACGAAACTACCCCTCCATCTTCTATAAAACACACAAAGAATTATTTGACGCTTCACGGTCAAAGCCGCAAATATTGACCAAATAAAGGGCTATAATCATATCCATTAGATCATCTAATCTAACGGTCGATAAGGTGTTTTTTAGTTTTTTCATTTATTTGAGGTTTTCCCTTGAACCTCCGTCTATATATATATATTAGGTTCATTTGAGAAATGTTAAATGTATGAGAAATAGAGAAGTAAACATAACCTTTTGTAACACCCTAAAATTTAGAGTAATTTAAAAATTCCAAAATTCGGCAATATAACGTTTGCATTTGGAATAAACCACCCAAAATGGGTAAATGTATAAGGCATGTACAAAAACCTGTGAACGAATGAAAATTGACAACAAACTAATCTAAACATAACATATCTAGATTACATCGGTTGTCAACCCAAGGATCACCAAAATATGGAACTAATTCAAATGCCTCTAACACCAAATACTAGCAATCACAAAAATGCTTCAAGGCTATGCTCGTCACTCAAGCCCTTGGCAACCCACCGCTAAAGGAACCTGTTATACACATCATTTGAGAAAAAGTGTCAAGCTTAAAGCCTAGTGAGAACATACATTTTATATTTTAAAGGAATACAAACAATTGTAATAAAAAGGAAATCTTTGCAAAAGCATTGAGTTTATAAATTAAATCTTTGCCATATAAGGACTGTTCGGTCCAAAATTCATCTTGCGATGACGGGGGATACCCGATTTACCAAGGAGTGTAGTGGAACACCGAGTAGGCTACAATTCCGAGTTATGAGCTAAATACTTGGAATCCATGGCCACGAACAACGTCGGTCCGTACTAAGATGTGGGGAAGGGCACCCGAGAAAACCAAGTCATACTCGTTCACTAGGATTACATTATGATCCATGGCTAGTAACCGATCCCACATAACCGTACCAATGGGCCTCCAAGGATCAAATGCATCCATAGCTACAATGGGGAAAAACATCCCAAAATATATATATAAGTCGACTCAATACCTAGGGATCCACTAGTAATAGTCTAGACTTGTCACAATTACATTTGTGACTAACCAAAGCTAAACATATAGCTTCCAACAACATTTACTTCCAAAAATGCATTTTACAACTTTAACTGCTGATAAGAATGAAATTCATAAAATGAGATTATACATATTCTTTCAAGTACTTCACCATAAATGTGTAAGAAATACTTTATGTTAACACATAACAAATGGAGTCCTTCATTTTTACAAAACTTAGCAAGAACCCTAAAATCTCCTAAAAACTCAAGTTAGGTCAAAATATGATTATTGTAAATCCAAAATCAAGGAGGTTTATAGGAGTTCAAAATATGAGTTTTGACATGTATAAAGTTTAGAAAAGATAGTAGGAGCTCACCAAGTAGGTTTTAGAAGAAAACCCAAAAACCTAGATCTTGACCCCTTGGAGAAGATGGAGATGGTGATGAAGCTTCCAAACCGAAACCTTGGATGATGCTCTTAACTCTAGCAATCAATGGAAGGAATGGTGGTTGGACCAATTTCTAAGATGAAGTTAATGAAGAAGGAGAAGGTTGGGAGAGAAACTTGGAAGGAAAGAAAGGATGAAATGAGAAATAAATGAATTTGGGGCTGAAATCTCATTTAAGTCGTCTGTGTTGTTTCTTCTGATGCCCAGCACGACCCGTGCTGTTTTAGTGAAGGAAATGGCACGAACCATGCCAAAGCTTCTGTGGTCAAGCACGACCCGTGCTGATTTTATGAAGAAAAGGGCACGACCCGTGCTCCCTGCAGACCAGAATATATGCCCCTTTTTCTTCCTTTCTTCTTCTTCCTCGATTTCTCTCAAAGAACCCTAATCCCCAACATAAGAATATAAAGATATACGAGGGGTTTTTCATAAGATTGAAAATTCAAGGTGTTACACCTTTCATACGATCAAGATCGGATTTAACTGGTCAAATATTGCGTCTTTGACTCGTCAACAACTACGGCTTTGACTGTTGAAAAGTTACGGCTATTCCAAAAATAGGACAGTTTCGTAAAGTTTACAAATACACGGGACGAGTACATATATGAACCTATATGATTCACATATGAACTATATGTGAATCATATAGGTTCATATATGTAAAAATTATGAACAATACATTCATATATGATCAGTTAATTAGTTCATACGAGAATCAGTTAATTAATTTATATATGAATCACAAAAGTTCATATATGAATCTGTTAATTAGTTCAACTGATTCACATATGAACCTACAGTTAATTAGTTCATATGTGAATCAGTTAATTAGTTCATATATGAATCACAAAGGTTCATATATGAATCAGTTAAAAAAGTTCATATATGAATCAGTTAAAAAAGTTCATATGTGAATTACACTGGTTCATATATGAATATATAGTTCATATATAAATCATGTAGATTCATATATGAATTCAGCCCGTGTATCTTGTAAAAATTACGAAACTGTCCTTCTATTTTTTGAATAGCCGTAACTTTTGACCAGTCAAAGCCGTAAGTTTTGACCAGTCAAAGCCGCACTATTTGACCAGTCAAATCCAATCTTGACCGTATGAATGGCTAGAATTAATTCTTTATTTCTCATATATTTACCATTTCTCAAATGAACCTAAGGCTCCGATGAGAAATTGAGATTAACGTGAGAAGTGTGAGAAGTGGTTATCAACTGTTGGATGAGAAATGTATGCACCGAGATAAGATGCATCAGATCAATTCTTTTCTAAGTCGTAATTCATGAGAGAGCATTTGATTAAAAGTGATCAACGATTTAGATCCACTTCTCACGTTTTTCACGCTAACCTCAACTTTTTACACGATTCCTTACCCCCCCCCCTCTCTCTCTCTCTCTCTCTCTATATATATATATATATATATATATATAGGTGAAAAATCATGTGAGAAGTTGAGTTATGGTGAGAAGCGTGAGAAGTGGATCTGAACCGTTGATCTTTTTTAATCTCAAACCCTCTCATGAATTGCGGCTTAGAAGGGAATTGATCTGTAATGTGCGTTCATTTTTCATCCAACGGTCGATAACCACTTCTCACTCTTCTTACTATTAACTCAACTTCTCACCGGAACCCAACCATATATATATATATATTTAGAGAGAGAGAGAGAGAGGTATATGATATCTACCATTTATGCATGTCAGCATGTGATGAGAAGTGGCCTTGAAATGCCATTGGATCCATGCACGTTCACACACACAGGATACTCAAAGTCTAATTAGGTAATAGGTATGCAATCTAAATATATCATCTCATAGTCATCATGCCATGAACCCTCAAGAGGTCTCACCCCATGGTCATATCATACCATCTTTCTTCTTCTTCTTTTTAACGGTTCTACACACGACCAACCATGGCCGTTTGATCACTTAGGCCACGGACACGCACATGGTTGGTTTTATATATCAAAAGTGAGTTTTAGCGATGCGCCTTTAGCAATGAAATGTTTCAGCCATAAGCTATAGCGACGACGTATCATCTCTATAAATTGGTTTTGACGATAAACGGACTTTTAGCGACAACAAAAATCATTGCTAAAACCATTGTTTCTTGTTTTATCATTGTTTCAAGCCATTTTGACACTACAACTTTCAACTATTTTCGAGATTCGAAAAAAATGAAATTATAATACACCACCTTGCATCCTAAACATGTTCGGTTTGTGTGATAATACCAACCCACTTTTAAAACTCTAGTTCGATTTTTCAATAGGGGTCTAAAGATATGACAAAACATCCATTGCTACTGTACCGGAGGATTTTGTTTGAAAAGAAAACATAACGTTTAGACAACATCCAGTCACTAGGGCTGTAAACGAATCGAACAAACACGAACGGTAAACGAAAGAAAATTCTTGTGTTCATGTTCGTTCGTTAAGAAAGTGTGTTTGTTCGTGTTCGTTTATGTTCGTTCGTTAAGATGCTAAACGAACATAAATGAACTTAAACGAACAAACATAAATGGATTTAAACAAACATGGAGGTTCAAATCGGGGGATGTAGTGGAAAATCTCATCTACCCAGGATTCAAATCCAGGCGCTGTCAAAGCCTTTGTGGCCATGGAGGTTCACCTGCGATGACTCCAGGCCATTCGTGGTCGCCCGAGAATTAGTCGGTGCGTGTAAGCTGGCCCGAAAACCCACGGTTAAAAAAAAACATAAACGAACGAACACAAGTGAACCAAAAAAACCACCATTACATTACGTTCCTAAAAAATAACATAACAAAATGAAAAACCGGGTAAACTTAGGAGATAAAAAGAGAATTCTAAAAGTTCAATTTAATTAATGATTTTCATAATATAAAAATATATTTATATAATAAACAAACATAAGCAAACGTAAACGAACATTAACAAACATAAATAAACGAACAAGACCATTGTTCATATTCGTTCATTTAACTAAACGAACAAAAAAAATGTGTTCATATCCGTTCAATTATTAAATAAACGAACACAAACGAACTTCCCACCGAACGGTTCGCTGAACATTCGGTGCGTTTACAGCCCTATCAATCACTAATTCGGCATCCAAACGACTTAATTTAAGCCCTATCCATGCCATCCCCGATTTGAATTGAATCTTATCGTAAAGTTATCATTCATACTTAGGTGTCGTTTGTTTTTTTAAGAGGTCTAAAGTCTGAAGTCTTATTTTAGTTATGATTAATAAGAGTTTGTGTGTAAAAATGTCTGAACGATTCAGACTTAAAAGTCATTAAGAGGTTTTTAAGAAAAAAACAAACAACCCATTAGTTGTACTTGGTTTGAAGTTAATTTTTTACTTACACTATTTCTAATTTATGTAATATGTATATGAGAATCTAACGTGGTAAAACCTTTATATTTTTTTGGTCAGTTTATCATTGATTTAATAATATTGGATTGTAGACATGTGAATGTCATGCCTATTTGAATTATTTAAATTGTTCAATTGTCAATAATTATTTCACTAGCCATTAATTATGTACTTATTTAATTGGGAATTTAATTAAAATGCCCTTTATTGAAAAATCAGTATCCAATATGCCCCAAATCTTGTTATTTTTGCCAAAATAATACCCCCTATGTCTGCGTTTTTGGTCCGCATTTTTGAAAAAACGCGGACATAGTGCATTTGGTTCGCGTATGGCTTGAAACGAGGACCAAGTCCGCGTGTAACAGTGAAAAACGAGGACCAAGTCCGCGTGTAACAGTGAAAAACGCGGACCAAGCCCTCGTTTCAAGCCATACGCGGACATAGGGGGTATTTTGGCAAAAATAACAAGATTTGGGGTATATTGGATACTGATTTTTCAATAAAGGGCATTTTAATTAAATTCCCTATTTAATTCACTCGTTTTATTGTTATTAATCATTATTTATCGATTTTATATTTAGTTATTTAATAAAATTAATTTGTTTCTTGATATTTTAATTTATATATGAATTTCGTTAAACCATCAAGGGTTTCCCAAATCATAAAAAGTTTAAGATTTATGAGTTTATGTAAAATGACGAATATACCCTTGGGACATTAAATTTATAGATTTCTTCAAATTAGATTTTTTTAACCATTAAAAATTTACTAAGATGCAAAGTCATGATTCTTAGTTTAAGCCAAATTAAAACATTTTTTTTAAATTTTTTCTGAATTAGATGTTAACCGTTGATACCGAAAATTAATACACTTTTACTGTGTTCGATAAATCTTTTCCTGTTTATAAGATTTTTTAAATATTTAATTATAGTTTAATATTTTTATTTATAAGCATCAAATATTCTTTTTTAAGAATGGTGCAATGAATGTATTATGAAACCAAACTGTTTCCACCCAAGCCCAAGAGTTACCGAGGCCCAAGCCCAACAGTTATGGAGCAATGTAAAGAGAATTATATGTGATTAATTAATCATTAATTATTTATTAATTAAAATACATTAAAAATATTTTTTTATAAATTATATTTATTAAAAAACTGTTTTTAATATCTTTAGAATGAGTTCAATATTGAAGATTTTTAAAATCAATTATATTTTTAACATTAAAAAGTTAAAAAAATAACATTTTGTGATATTATTCAAAATACTAACACACATAAGTCTACATATATACATATACATATGTCGCCTTAGCCATAACCTATAAGGCTTGACGCATAACTTCGCCGCCATGCCATGCCTAACTTCATTCAAAACATTTATGTTAAGTAAGTAAATAAATAGGAAACCTCATTTAACCGTTAAAATACCTTAGATAATAGACTATGAAAAGAATGTATTAAATTATCTAAACCATCTATCAAGACAAGAAAAACCTGTATGCCATACATCGTGTTACTTTCATTGAAGTAGAAGTAATAAGTTTATAGCATAACAGTTCTAAATTATTATTTTCACCTGTTTTTTGTGAGAACTTCAATAATTAGCTAGGTCCTCAAACTCGATATCAAATTTCTGTTCAAATCACAAACGACGAAATAGTTAAACACTAATTAATGATTCGAAAAAACCCTGATTTTCGTTGGTGACTCAAGTTATGAATCTAAATAAAATCCAATCAAGATCAACACAAATAACCAACCTAGTCACATCCTAACTACAAAGCTACATCAATTTCATGAAGATAATTTTCATAAATCCATCCATTCACAAAAGGGTTGAACTATACCTATGCATCGTTTGGTAAAAATAAGTTAGCTTATTTTCAGGATACATGTTTGGATGAATATAAGATAGTTTAAAACATCTCCAATGGAGGTTCTTACAAGAACCTCATTTTTACACTTTTTGGTGTCACCTAATTTCGAACTCATCAATTTAAAATTTTATATAAAAGTCAACAATGGTAGTCATGTCAACATAAAAAAATATTATATATTTATAAATAAATATCAAATATTTAATTTAACTACCAATAAAAATGAGGAAATTATCATTTCACACAAACTTCATGGTAAGAACCAAAGTTATTAAATAAGAACTCAAAAGGGGTTACGTTATTAGAGCATCTCCAATGGAGGTTTTTACAAAAACCTCATTTTTACACTTTTTGATGTCATCTAATTTCAAACTCATCAATTTAAAATTTTATATAAAAATCCACAATGGTAGTTCTTATAAGAACCTCATATCAACATCAATAATTATTATATATTAATAAATAAATATCAAATATTTAATTTAACTACCAATAAAAATGAGGAAATCATACAAACTTCATGGTAAGAACCAAGGTTCTTATTTAATAACCTAGAGGGCTTTAGGTTTTTATAAGAACTCTCCACAATGCTAGTTCTTATAAGCCATTACACTTTTTGCTTATAAGAACCTTGCATTGGAGATGCTCTTATAAGAACTCTCCACAATGGAAGTTCTTACAAGATACTTTACTTTTTACTTACAAGAACCTTGCATTGGAGATGCTCTTATAAGTTAACTTTTTGATAAACTATTTGGAGTAGTTTATGAGGAGTTTTTTGTAATTATTCCAATTATGCCCTCATTAATATTCATGATTATATATTAACTATTAATTATAAATAAATATTAATTATTTAAATGTATTATTATTACTTAATAAATATTAATTAATATTATCTGAAAAT
This sequence comes from Arctium lappa, assembly GCA_023525745.1. NCBI lineage: Eukaryota > Viridiplantae > Streptophyta > Magnoliopsida > Asterales > Asteraceae > Arctium > Arctium lappa. Next base: position 52,155,431 of record CM042064.1, read on the forward strand.
TATAACATAAATTTTCATTGATATTAATTTTTAACTATTTAGAATTATTGATAGTTATATCAATCTTTTTAATATTGATCAATATATTTTTGCTATAAATTATTATTATTCTTGATATTATTATTTGATTATTTTTTCCATGTTATATGTAACGGTTATTTAAAACCATAAGCTAATAGATTTTTTTTAAAATTTGGTTTAAAATTCAAAATTTAGTAATATATATAATAATAAATTTTAAATTCTATTAATTAACATGTTATATTATTTACTACTTTATTTGTATTAATTAATATATTATTTTACTATAAATCTGTTTTAATTATACTATTAAATATTGTAATTGATCATTTTTCTATATGTCATTTTTAGTAATTTTACATGCTTATAAGCTAGTTTTTGCCAAATGTGACATTTTCATCAGCTAGTTTATCAGTCACCAGATAGCTTATCAGCTAGTTTGTCAAACATAGCCCAAGAGAATTTGTTTGGTACATTGGATAGGACATAACAGAATTGAAAAATGATAAATGTTCTAAGTTTGACATGACTTTTATATAACAACCCAACCAAAAATTTAAACAGACGGATTCAATCTTAGAATATAATTCTCAATAATCCATAATCCAAGCCATAACGGTCCCAAACTTACAATAGTTAATTCAAGGTTTGATAAACAAATCAACCTACACAACTGAGATAAATAATAATAACAACTAAATGACGGCCTTCTATCCGCCCCGCTAGACCTTCTCCTTGCCTTTAGCCGCACCGCCTAACCCACGACGGCCTGAAAAGGTTTTTAGTTTTGAAAGGGTGAGGGTTAGACCATAAGTCTAGTGAGTTCCCTCTAACAGTTAAGCAACAAAATATACTTTCCAGAATTAGATGCATCATTTAACAATGACACATAAATAGAACACGTTACGGACCACACGACCGCCAAAGACGATGTGTCTAACTCGCGCTGCCTTAATGTTGGGACACATCCCCAACGACATGAACGGGCCACACTCCCCGACACGAGTAGGCGGGCCACACTCCCCGACTTAGGTCACGTAACCCACAAGTAATGTATGCATACATTTAAACCACAACAGTTTATAACACAATTGAACAATTTAGTAAAATCATGCCATCGTAATTAATTCAAAGTTTAAAACAAATAAACTTCACATGCTTTCATCATCAAAGGTTTAGTTTAGAAAAACTCACCTGACGTCCTTTAACTCAAAGCTTTTCGTCTACCTTAAAACTCCGAAACGAAACCTATAAAATGCATCGATCGGTGAGCCAAAGTAAGAAACATTATCGGCTCACGCACTTAATGACTCGAGGCCAAGACATCCTAAAATTCCGAAGATGGGCCGATACATCAGCTAACATGGAACTCAATACCACAGTCCCGGTAAACACATAGGCTTCGGCCCAAAACTAATCCGGGCCCGGCCCTATGGCCGCCCGGTAAGAGAACAGTGGTCGGTATTGAACTCGACCGGAACCCCCCCCCCTGACTGGTAGTGGTCTCGACCAGAATTCCTCTTGACCGAAAGTGGTCTCGACCGGAATTCCTCTTGACCGATATTGGTCTCGACCGAGGTCTTCCCTTTATCGGGCGACCGGGGTCTCACCACTCACAAACGACCGGTATACAACTAAGACCGGTATAGAGATTGACCGGAATCCCCCATATCGGGCGACCGGGATATCTCTCTCGGCCCATCTTCGGAATTTTAGGATGTCTTGGCCTCGAGTCATTAAGTGCGTGAACCGATAATGTTTCTTACTTTGGCTCACCAATCGATGCATTTTATAGGTTTCGTTTCGGAGTTTTAAGGTAGACGAAAAGCTTTGAGTTAAAGGACGTCAGGTGTAACACCCTAAAAATAGGGATAACAAAAATCCGAAAAACGGACATGTGGAATTTAAAATTGCCAAAGCAAGAGCCTCCCAAAAATGGGGAAAATACACAAACCTGTTTAAATACAATCGTAAATAAACGGTCAATAAATAACAACCAACTAAACCAATTTCTATAACCAGAAAAGAGATTACAAATAAGGGTGTCATTTATAAACCCAAGGGATTCTCCTACCAAAAGCAATATTCCCAAATCTCTCACCCAAGTACCAAGCCGACATAGAACCGGTGCCGCTAAAACCTGAGATACACATCGACACCAAACAAGTGTTAGGCCAAAAAGCCTAGTGAGTTGGACAATAATAAGCATGTATGAACAGTCATAATTTTTATCAGCAGTTAACCACAGTTCAACAAATGTGGAGTCAATAGGGGAGACCCATAGCACCAATCAAGTCCCACCCAAGAGTCGATATACCTTGATGCCCTTAACAAGGAACACCCCAAAGGCCCGGCCCACCCGAAGACTATCGCTAAGAAAGTTCCCCGAATGGTGGATGTCTAGGCACATACCATCACAGTGGCGCCCAAGACTATATCCTCCTAGTGTACTGACTTGGTTCGTCCACATAACATTTATAAAGGGTCCTCTAGGTATATTTCAACCCACATAATTCAATACCAACTACAGGTATAATATTACCACCTTATCCTCGTGATGTCTAACAAAAGACCCAATGTAAATCATGCTCATCATGCATATAAACATATCACCAAAATGGTGTTCCAACTAGAATCATCATAATACCCATATATGCATACATTTAACATATCAATGTATCCACATTATGTATCTATGAGACAAATCCCAAATAATGATACATATAACAATAATCATGGGAAATCACCCATATATATACATCTTCCAACTATTTTCATGAAGAAATCTCCAAACATTTGAACATATAAAGATAAAGTAACAAATAGGAGATTATGATGTGTATCTAGTTTTAACAAAGGTTTAGTAAACTCACCTTGCTAGATTTAGACTAAATCTAGATTTTACCCACTTAGAATTTTCCTTGAAGAACTTGATTCTTCAAACCAAATCTTCCAAAACCTAGATCTACAAGGTTCCAACCATAAATATACATATTCTACCATAAACAATCATTTCCCAAACCATATACATGGATACCTCAACTAATACCGAAACCCTAACTTCCATAATCGAAGAGAATAGAAGATTACCTTAACCCAAGCTTGAATTCACCAACCAAAACACTTCTAGTTCACCAAAATGATCACAAACCTTCAATCTATGAAAGGGAGAAAAGGGGTGGATGAAACCCTAGAATATTTTGGGGAAGAAGATGAATAGGGAGAGATGAGAAGCTTACCACCACAAAATGCTGTAGTATACTTCAATAGAATTCCAATCTCTTGCTAGATCCTTGAAAAGCTCTCAAAAACGAAACCGTAGCACTTTGAATCACCCAAATCGGAGCTAGCATGAAAGAGATATGAAGGAATAAAGTTTGGGGCTGAAAATCGCGATTTAAGCTCGATCCAGTGGATTTCGCGACTTGTGCCGCGAACTTAAGTCGCGGCATAAGTCGCTCGCTTCCCTGGTTTTCTTCTAGATACTGTTTTGGCCATAACTTCTTCATTATAGCTCCGTTTTTGCTCCGGAAAGAACCGTTGGACTCGTAATTGAATCATTCATCCATCTAGACTATAAAATCAAGGATTCAAGTCCAAAATCAAAAATCTTATTTTTCCTTAATATCTCGGTTTCTGTATTAACTTGGATCGATATCTTTCGAAAATCGGGGTGTTACAATCCTCCCAACCTTAAAAGAGATTTCGTCCTCGAAATCTGGAACCATCAAGCACCCAATATCACACTTGGAAATATTGATTGATTTATCATCCAAAAGGAATACCTTCATGAGACTTCACCTCATATACGACCCGATTGCATCCCGGTTTAGGTTGTCGCTGCATTTCTCATACTGTGCCATTACAAACTAAATCTTAACGTTCAATATATTTTGCCGATGTCAGGATGAACATTGAGTCCCTGATTAATCATTTTCTCAATCATTAAATCTCGGTTGCCTCCCAACCTTAGATTGCTCGTATTACCCCAAGAGTAACCTACGACCTTATTCAATTATTTCCACCAAAAATACCCCAAATCAAACATTTCGTTTAGATACCTCTAAATACGACATATCAAGGTCTCCTTGATAATCGATTTGTACTTAAAATCCACCTCGACATTCTCACCAAATGTATCCAGTAAACATTACCACCAACTCCCACCATGCTCTCAAGCATCGATTTCCAAATCAACGAAAGTACTGACAATTATCAAAATACCAATGGTTGATTTCTTAATGATCAACATCTAATTTTCTTAAGTTTACCGCTCGTCCTGCAGACATACCAGATCTAAGAAAAAATACATTGAAGCATACCAACAGTTATTGTCCTCAAAATAAAGTGTCGACACCTATCCTCAGAATGACCATTCTGCAACCGTGGGTATACTACCAAATATTTCCTTCCCGATTAGTAATGTCGATTCAAAGTTGACACCTACTCTTGGAAATAGTCACCCAAATCCAACATCCTTACCAGTCAACCATAACATCATCATTATTCACGAATACCCAACAATATAGTACACCGCTGACACATAACAGGTCGTCGTATCAAATTCCCATAATTCCAAAACCAACCATACCTGAGCAACCGAACACGATGTTAATCCGTAGGTTTAACGAAGCATAAAGATCGTCACTTAACTAACTGGGAGAAAGCACATGTCTAACACCTTAAACTTCGAGGACATCTTTTTATCCTTAATATCGACTTTTAACACGAGGGGGCTTACACCTATAGTCCAATGAGTTCAAGCTTTTTCACACTACTATGCCAATTTGAAATTTATAAAGCTCTCAAATACATAAGTTTTATAACAATTAAACGTGTGTGAAAATACAATATCATGCATTCGATAGGTTTCAAGATTTGGTCACCAATGCCACACATATAAAACCATTTTCAAAACTCATTTGATCAGTACTTACTCTAATAAAACGATAACGAAAGATGCGTAACAAAATTTTCAAACGGACTACCAGGGTCTTAATATGCATCAGTTTATGCTATGCATATGAAAAATAACTTCTGTCCCATAACATATGCAATAAAAGTTGTACAACTCACAAAAGAGGATTTCACAACTTCAACTTTAAAATCTTTTAATTTAACACAAAAAGTCGGAAGATAAAATTTCCAACAAGACCTATATACGTCCGATCATTTCCCAAATGTAACAACACAATAGGAACGTAAATAAATAAATAAATATATATGTATATATATATTTTTATTCGCGTTTCAAATTTAGGCCGCACCGATAAAACGTACTTGCCCAAAATTGTAATTACTACGACATGCAAACCGAAAATTCATTTCATGCATTGCGGAAAAACTCCTATCAGTAAAATCAATAACTGAAATATGTTCTGGGCAAAAGTTCTATCCGAAATACCATAAATCTTTCATACAAAGCTACAGAAGGGAAATTCACAAAATCGATCCTTAAAATTTCTGCAATTAACCATGAAATGTCATGAAATAAAACTTCTCATAGTGACTCGCATATATCGGTTTATTCTCCAAGATTTAATAAAGACATATGCATGCGATTTGAGCAATTGTAAGAGTAATTTAGTTTAATTCCAAACTGTATAAATAAAATGTTTGAAAAATCCAAGACCACATGCTCAATATCAAAATCTTAAAGTTTTCTCTCTTTTAGTCACAATGCGACATGAAATAAGATTTCACAACAAAACTTGCATGTGACCGTTTATTTCACAAAGCTAGTAGATAGATATGTGTATACACCCGGTTAAAACATGAAATGATTTATGTCATTTTCGAGTTCAAAGCCAAATATAAACATGCTCTCATCGTTCTAAAACATTGGCTAAAATACCATGACGGAAATTTCCAATAAGATATGCATACATGACCCAAGTATAATTAACTAAAATCTCATTGCTGGTTGAGACAAACCATTTTTCAAAGGAACTCATATTCTTATTTTTTTAAAATGCCTCATAACACAATAATATGTATTTTCTGAAAAAAGTTTATAAGATCAAATACACGAAATGACACTTACGTCAATTGAACTCCAATTATATATGTAAAATCATCGAGGAAACATCTCAACATGATTTATTTACCAAAATCCCCAAAGATTCCAAAATGGATGACTCGACATGTTCATAAAACTAAACATTTCAAAATAAACAAAACTTCTCATTGGTTGCAACAAAATGTTTTCCAAATGAACTCTTTCTCTTCATGTTTTCAAAACGACTCCTAGTTCAATGACATGAATTTTCCAACGGTTTATAAAATCGTATGCACCAAATGGACAATTAAATATCCAAAATGCAGCGACCAATAACGGGGATACCCGTATCCGTTGAGAGCAGAAGAGCACGAAGTATGCCACTCCTACAACGTTCATCGTATGACACGTAACGACATGAAAGCCCAAGTGTCCCTACGAATCCTTGACAAGTTCCACCCAAGAGACGAGATACCTTGATGCCACAAAGGACACCCGAAAGGCCCGACATGTCCGAGGACTACAACTGAGGAAATTCCCCTACGGCGGAGATCTAGGCGCACACCCACACAGTGTCGCCCAAGACTACCTCATCCTAGTGCCTACTTGTCAAGTTTTGGTCATAAAACATGAGTCCCGGAGTCCAACTCCGTACTACCCAATTGACCATCCAATAAGACTGACTCACGTGCCTATGGATCCAATGCAACACAACCTAAAAAAATACGCGACTACACATGAATGACAAAAGCACTCGAGCGTGTAATGATTATGCATATGCAATGAAATGCATTAAGATGTACGTTATAAATTGGATTCTACATCGAGCCATTAAAACTGGACAAATGTCCACAAGACTATTTTAAGCCAACACCGAGCTAAACTGCTCAAAATCCTTTTGACCAATAATTATCGGTCTCCCAAATAATGAAATGTCTTTAAGCGACGTTTATAAAGACACATGCCTCAAAGACGTGATTAACCTGAAACTCAACACGTATTGGGACCAAAGAGTTTCAAAAGGGTTTATGAATGCAAATACACAAAAATGCATACAACATGTAATAGACTTCATTTGTACCAAAATTACCAAGATGCTTAAGTCATGAAATGGACTCTATTTGTACAAAATCCCAAAATGCTATAATCATGCTATTACTCATCAAGATGTCCAAATTCCAAATATGAGTATTTTATGGAACTAAAATAAGGCAAGTATATCAAATATGAAAACTCATTAAAATACTCACACTTTGACAAATACCAAGTAAAATACATTTTTACTTTAAAATACTCAAAACTTATCAGTAGTTAACCATTTCATGTAAAACACTTTAAAATAACCATTTTGGCATGTACACCGTTTTAACAAATCAACTTGAACTCACGCTCCTCGATTTCTATAGTTACACTATCGTCATCCAAATGCTCAACATCTTCAGGCAAGGCCACGGACTTCATAGGTTCACCTTACAATTTCTCCTCGAATACACCGATTCAAAAGTCAATGGTTCTAATCCAACCAATTAATTCGACTCGAAACTGTCCACTTAATGCAATCACCCTACTTACCGTTACTCTAATAAACGGATAATAAAATCATCAAGTTTTTCTAATGGTTACCCATCCAGAAACTTTCTTATTACTCCAACGGTCGACATACCCAGGCATTTCATACAAGCACGAGGATGAATAAGAAAGAAATTAACAGAATTGAACACGAAGGAAACGTACTACTACGTCTAACAAATATCATAACATTAGAAAACCAAACACAAGAGAACGTACTACTACCTTACCAATTGTCACATTAACGGCATTTCAAGCACCATCATGTATAAATATCCTCATAATAACATTAGCTAGGTGAGATTATGAACATATAATACAAAAAGGTTCTCGTTACCATCGCCATAACGCCTGATAACCATAGTTTTCGTCGACTCTAAAACTAACCCATCTTAGAAATTCTACCCAACTCGCAAATCATTGTCTAACGTACTCAGTCTAAGTCTAGACATCTTACATTCACGCCTAGTTCGCTTAAACTAGAGCTCTGATACCAACTTGTAACACCCTAAAAATAGGGATAACAAAAATCCGAAAAACGGACATGCGGTATTTAAAATTGCCAAAGCAAGAGCCTCCCAAAAATGGAGAAAATACACAAACCTGTTTAAATACAATCGTAATGAAACGGTCAATAAATAACAACCAAATAAACCAATTTCTATAACCAGAAAAGAGATTACAAATAAGGGTGTCATTTATAAACCCAAGGGATTCTCCTACCAAAAGCAATATTCCCAAATCTCTCACCCAAGTACCAAGCCGACATAGAACCGGTGCCGCTAAAACCTGAGATACACATCGACACCAAACAAGTGTTAGGCCAAAAAGCCTAGTGAGTTGGACAATAATAAGTATGTATGAACAGTCATAATTCTTATCAGCAGTTAACCACAGTTCAACAAATGTGGAATCAATAGGGGAGACCCATAACACCAATCAAGTCCCACCCAAGAGTCGATATATCTTGATGCCCTTAACAAGGAATACCCCAAAGGCCCGGCCCCCCGAATACTATCGCTAAGAAAATTCCCCGAATGGCGGAGGTCTAGGCACATACCATCACAGTGGCGCCCAAGACTATATCCTCCTAGTGTACTGACTTGGTTCGTCCACATAACATTTATAAAGGGTCCTCTAGGTATATTTCAACCCACATAATTCAATACCAACTACGGGTATAATATTACCACCTTATCCTCGTGATGTCTAACAAAAGACCCAATGTAAATCATGCTCATCATGCATATAAACATATCACCAAAATGGTGTTCCAACTAGAATCATCATAATACCCATATATGCATACATTTAACATATTAAGGTACCCACATTATGTATCTATGAGACAAATCCCAAATAATGATACATATAACAATAATCATGGCAAATCACCCATATATATACATCTTCCAACTATTTCCATGAAGAAATCCCCAAACATTTGAACATATAAAGATAAAGTAACAAATAGGAGATTATGATGTGTATCTAGTTTTAACAAAGGTTTAGTAAACTCACCTTGCTAGATTTAGACTAAATCTAGATTTTACCCACTTAGAACTTTACTTGAAGAACTTGATTCTTCAAACCAAATCTTCCAAAACTTAGATCCACAAGGTTCCAACCATAAATATACATATTCTACCATAAACAATCATTTCCCAAACCATATACATGGATACCTCAACTAATAGCGAAACCCTAACTTCCATAACCGAAGAGAATAGAAGATTACCTTAACCCAAGCTTGAATTCACCAACCAAAACACTTCTAGTTCACCAAAATGATCACAAACCTTCAATCTATGAAAGGGAGAACAAGGGGTGGATGAAACCCTAGAATATTTTGGGGAAGAAGATGAATAGGGAGAGATGAGAATCTTACCACCACAAAATGCTCTAGTATACTTCAATAGACTTTCAATCTCTTGCTAGATCCTTGAAAAGCTCTCAAAAACGAAACCGTAGCACTTTGAATCACCCAAATTGGAGCTAGGATGAAGGAGATATGAAGGAATGAAGTTTGGGGCTGAAAATCGCGATTTAAGCTCGATCCAGTGGATTTCGCGACTTGTGCCGCAACCTTAAGTCGCGGAATAAGTCACCTGCTTCCTTGGTTTTCTTCTAGATACTGTTTTGGACATAACTTCTTCGTTATAGCTCCGTTTTTGCTCCGGAAAGAAACGTTGGACTCGTAATTGAATCATTCATCCATCTAGACTATAAAATCAAGGATTCAAGTCCAAAATCAAAAATCTTATTTTTCCTTAATATCTCGGTTTCTGTATTAACTTGGATCGATATATTTCGAAAATCGGGGTGTTACATCAGGTGAGTTTTTCTAAACTAAACCTTTGATGATGAAAGCATGTGAAGTTTATTTGTTTTAAACTTTGAATTAATTATGATGGCATGATTTTACTAAATTATTCAATTGTGTTATAAACTGTTGTGGTTTAAATGTATGCATACATTACTTGTGGGTTATGTGACCTAAGTCGGGGAGTGTGGCCCGCCTACTCGTGCCGGGTGTAACAACCCAACCAGAAATCAACAAAACAGAATAACTCTTAATACTAAAAATACCACCATTAGATAACAATCCCTCAAAAGAGAGGTCCTAAGCTTTACAATAGACAATTCAAGGTTCGATATACAAATCAACCTACACAACTGAGATAACTAAAATATAGCGAAATGACGGTCTTCTATCCACCCCGCTAGACCTTCTCTTTACCTTTAGCCACACCACCTATCTCACGACGGCCTGAAAAGGTTTTTAGTTTTGAAAGAGCGAGGGTTAGACCATAGGTCTAGTGAGTTCCCTCAAAAAGATAAGCAATAAATTACTTTCCAGAAATAAAACAACATTTGATAATGGAACATAAATAATACACGTTACGGACCACACGACCGTCAAAGACGATGTTGTAACACCCCGAGTTTCGAGAGATATCAATTCAAGTAAATACAGAAATCGATATATCAAGAAAAATAAGATATTTAATTTTGGACTTGAATCCTGGATTTTATAGTTTAGATAGATGAAGGATTCAATTACGAGTCCAACGGTTCTTTCTGGAGCAAAAACGGAGCTATAACGAAGAAGTTATGGCCAAAACAGTGTCGGTACGTACTCGGCTATAGTGCCCGGCGATTGTGACACTGTCAAAATCGCCTGTCACAATCTCCAGAGCCCGAAAACTCTCGGTACAATCTCAGAAATTGTGCCCGGCGATTGTGACATTGTCACTATAGCCTGGCACAATCGCCTGGAGGTATCAGGGTGTTAAAATCGCGATTTTCAGCCTCAAACTTCATTTTCTTCATATCTTTCTCATCCTAGCTCCGATTTAGGTGATTCAAAGTGATACGGTTTTGTTTTTGAGAGATCTTCAAGGATCTAGCAAGAGATTGGAGGTCTATTGGAGTATACAAGAGTATTTTGTGGTGGTAATCTCCTCATCTCTCCCACTTCATCTTCTTCACCAAGTTTTCTAGGGTTTCATCCACCCTTTGTCCTTCCTTTCATAGATTGGAGATTTATGGCCATATTGGTGAACTAGAAATGTTTTGGTTGGTGGATTCAAGCTTGGGTTAAGGTAATCTTCCATCCTCTTCGGTTATGGAAGTTAGGGTTTCGGTATTAGTTGAGGTATTCATGTACGTGGTTTGGGAAACAATTATTTGTGGTTGATTATGTATATTTATGGTTGAATATGTATGGATTTAGGTTTTGGAAGTTTGGTCTTGAAAATCCAAGTGTTCTTCAAAGGAGCTATAGTTGGGGGAAAATCTAGATTTAGCCTAAATCTAACGAGGTGAGTTCAAATTGATTTGTGAAAACGTTGTACATGTCAAAGTGTTTATTTTAAAATGTTTATGTTTTACCTCAAATTGTTAACTGCTGATAAGTTTTAGTTATTTTGAAATGTTTAGTTTTATAAACATGTTGAGACACCCATTTTGGGATTTTGTGCATTTTGATAAATAATCATATATTTTGGGCATCTAAATGATTTATTTCATGGAGTATAATTTCGAGTATATATGCATTTTATTGGGTGTCATGGGATGATTTGAAAGGATAAATGGTATAAACTCACTTGGAAAATGTTTCGTCCCAACCTAAATCATGTTAAATTTATTTGGGTGTGTTGAAGCATGAGATGCATTATTTCGGGTCATTTACGTTTGTTTTCATTTTATGATATTCAACGTTGGGTCTTTGGGTTTGTTAAGCTTATGGCTCGTTTGGATTTTGTCGGGTTTTGAGAACGCTTGTCCGGTTTTGATAGCTTAATGTAGAGCGTTTGGTTATGATTTGCATTTATTGCACCTTATTTGGGGATTACATGTTTTGAGTGTGTCGTCATTCTTTTGAGTCATGTAATGTTTAGACTGTAATGCATTGGATCCATAGTCATATGAGTCAGTTTGTGAGGGATGAGCATCCTTGTTTGACACGTGGAATAAGCATGGGTCTGAATGGGTAATAGTTGTGGACATTAAAATCGGGCAACGGACAATGACCAATAATTGTAATTTCCAAAATGTACCAAGAAATAGGCATGGGGTCAAAATGGGTAATAGTTGTGGACTTCAAAGTCGGGCAGCGGCCAACGACCATTAATTGTAATTTCTTGTGAATCAGTGAAATCTAGAGTTAATGGAATGACCATTGATTCGTAGTGGGGCTCTTGAACATGTATATGTGACCTACTTTCGTGTTCCATCACATTCAATGGAATCGGGTCTTCCCCGTCACCGAAAGGTGTCATTTAGGTATTGTATTTTAGTATCCATGTTTTCGGTGACGTTTTAAGTATATGAGTTTTATCCATGATTTTATGGGTTGAGTTTTATGTTCCATCGGTGTTTCGGGAAATAAAGGTTTGTCCTCACTTTATTTAATTCGGAGTTCTATTTCTATTCCCGTTTCGTGTGAGTTTTGGGTCTAATGTCCGTGTTCCCGGCAATATTCATTTATATAGATTTTTCATCTATGGTTTAAGAGTGGTGTATTATGTTCCACCCGTGTTGACTATTTCGAAGTATAACATTTTCACCCGCGTCTTATAAAAATTGGGAGTCCTCTCTCTAGCTTCCTTTTTAGCAAGTTTTGGGTTGAACTTAAATTTATGAAAGAACGTTTTATATTGGGATCTTTGCTTCTATAAACACTTTGGTTTGGTCAATGATTAACTCGGTGTCTCTTTCGTCAAAATACATGATTATTGTTAAACGAGTCGTTTTCACGTGTAAGACGTATCATATTGAAGGACTATAATTTTAACCGCATTCTTTCTTTTTAAACGATTATTTTATATATGTTGAAAACTCTTGAGCTCACTAGGCGTTAAGCCTAACCTTTTTATTTGTCGGCATGTGCATCAGGTTCCAGTTGGGGGTTTGGTTCTAGCAGCTATGAAGAGTTGAGCTTTAGCTTTGTGTAAATGTAAGTAGTTGGTGAAGTCTTCCACAATTTTGGAGATAGTGACTATTATGGGGTTTTAGTAGCACCCGCTCTTATCATAGATTATTGTATATAATAAACGTGTGTATTGAGGTTAAATTTCTTAAATTGTGACTGTAGGCGATGCAATTATTGATGTATTTAGAAATTTTTAATAAGTTGTTATCTTCAGATCTGAGGGTGTTACAAGTTGGTATCAGAGCTTAAGTTTGAGAGAATTAGGTATTGATTTTAGGATGCCTAGACTCAAACTAGCGTTCTTATAAGCGAAGATAAGTGGAGTTGCACATTAGGTACCATAAGATAAGATGCTTGGAGGATGACTAGTCGCTAGAAAAGGGAAAATTGTCGGGGGTCGCAAGGATGGTCATGTACGGTACGTTCATAATAGCACCTGGACAGTGTTATGGTGAACTTACATGCTACATGTGTATACTTGAACTACCTTGGTAGGATTACCGTTGGGGTAGTGAGAAAGTTTATAAGCGAGGGATCTAAAGAAATGTTGATGTTTATAGCAATGTTGTTTGGGAGTGATAGGTAAGTGTGATGAATGCATTAAGTTGACCATATTGGGTCAGAGTTTTTTGTTGGAGTAGAACTATCAGTTTGACAGATCAATTATGTTTCGAAGAAAATAGTAAGTTAACCAATTATTAGGGTTGTTGCTCTAAAATGTTAGATGCGTCCGAATGACGATAGTATGTCGGGGAAATGGGGGAGTGAAGTTCTAAGATGTGAGTGCTGATAGTGCTTGGAATACACCTATAGACGTGTGCTAATTAAACCTCAAAGCAAGTATACAATGAGATCTAATATCGTCTTTCAAGTAATAAAATGGTAAGAACCAAGTATCGTCCCACAGAGATTGGAGTAAAAGTAGATTAAAAAGTAAGAAAAAGAAATGACTTCAGATGGCGATTTTGAAGACTTGATTTGGTTTGGTTTGTCACTTGATTAGATTAACAGAATAATAAAGCAAGCACGGGTGTAAGACATTTAGGTGAGATTTAAACACAAATTCCAGCAGACTTATGCTACAACCATAACTAGATCCACCATCTATTTTGAGGGTATTCCTCTCGGACTTCAATATTCACACTACTGTTTAGAGTCGACTAAACACATCTCTGTGCAGCCTCCAACTATTTATAGTGTAGAATAAAGTCCTCAAAATATATGGACGATCAAATCTCTTTGTATCTAAAACCGCTCTCTCGAGCCGATTCCCATATCATCCAAGTTGACGTGTTCGAAGGGGCTTATCTCTAAGTCCTCTACACTTTAACACTAATGACTAGCGATCAACTTGTCGAGAATAAATCAGTTTATAAATAAAAAGCAACTCTCTCAAGTCTACTTCTTATATCATTCAAACTGACGTGCTTTTAGTAGCTTATCTCTAAGTCAACCGCACTTTAACACTTTAGCAAGTGATCAGTTCGTCAAGAAGTGTCATTGAACTTTATAAAACTTGAAATGAGATGATGGAACATTGTTATTGCGAAACAACGTCCACCTTTCTTTGGTTTAAAATCTCACACTTTTATCTCACACCCGAGCTAAATAAAATTAGCTACTCATATTTAAAGACATAAAGCGATAAATGACGGAAAATAAAAACATAAATGTAAATGACATAAATTAAATGACGGAATATAAATGACAAAAATTAAATGACGGAAATATAAATTACAACAAATATAAAAGACTTGAATATAAATTGCAAGTAAAGTAAAGAACTAAGTAAATAATACTAGAAATAATAAAGCATAAAAGACAAGGGATGATGACTTCAAAAGATTACTTGGAATTAATAAAGTAAACCAAAATCACAAGGTTATTGATGCCAACCTTTGATTTTCACTAACATGAGAGAGAATTAGATGGATTATGGATGCTAAATTACTACCCCAAGCTCCCCTTTTATAACCAAGGGGAGTGGTACAAAAGGTAATTATCCTAAATAAAGTACTTAAAGTACAAAAGTAGTCTTAACCAAGAGTTAATAACCAAAAGACAATAAAGTGTTTAACCACAAATTACAAATCAGCCAAATATTAGTCTAGAAGGTTCCCAAAAGTCAGATTCAAAACTCAAAAAGGTCTTCCCACAAAAAGTTCCTCCTAGCTTATCCATTAAGCTCTCCATACGGCTGCTGTATGGATGCTGCAGCATGCTGCAGCTTGCTGCACTTATAAATCTGCCCAAAAATACACCAATTAGCTTATCCAAATGCAATAAAACAAGTTCTTCATATCTTTAGCTCCAAGAAACAAGAAAAGAGAAAATAATGAACTAAAATGACTCAAAGGTTGGGATTAGAAGGTAAAAGCTATGCTAAAAAGAAGATAAAAAGAGCGTAATAGCACTAAATAATTAGTGCCATCACAACCCCAAACTTGAAATATTGCTTGTCCCCAAACAATTAAGACACAAAAAAAAAGATAGTAAAAGAAAGGGAAAAAAAATGACTCAAGTGATAAGATTTGCAAGATGGATGCATTAAGTGCACACATGTAGATGATCAACCCAAACATACATGGCATAGCCCTTCATAAATCCAAAATTTCCATGATTTCTATCTACCATGAGTATGAACCATATGCTAGTAAGATTTTCTTTTTGTTATGGTACTCACATCTCACAATTAAGATCAAAAGGACTTTTAATGAACTGGATAACTCTTTTTGGCTTTTTCTTATGCTCACTTTGCCTCTTATTTTCACCTTTTGCATCATTTTGCATTTTTTTTTCAGATTTGGCACTTTTGTGCTCTTTTCTTTTGGTGAATGCAATGCACTTAGCCCCTATGGGACTTTTTTAGTGCCTAAGTCTAAACATGGCATATTTGAAGAGCTATGCTCTTTTTCTGTTTTTAAGCTTTTGCCATGGTGGACTTTCCCAACCCCAAACTTTGAAATTTACAATGTCCTCATTGTAATAGCATGAAAGTGTATGGATATTATGGAGTGGGTGCAAGTGGCTAATGTAGAGTATCAAAAATGGCCTAAATCATTTCCTATGTGAGATGTGGACCAAATTGCGTCCCAAGTAAAATAATCCTAGTTCTAGCAAGTACTATAAAGTGAGATATAGACCATGAATGTATGAATTTATTGTGGATATGTATGCATGCTCAAGATGATCACCAATGCCCATTTGCAAGAAAATAAAACCTAGAAAACAGCTAAGACACATCCCAGACTTGAAAAAAAACGAACAATAAAAATTGGAGCTAAAGGGTAATGAGTAGAACCTGTCCTACTCCATTGGAGTAGGCTGTGAATCCTTCGGTGGTGGTGCAGCAGAAGTGCCTTCCACACCCTCTCTGTACGCCTTTAACAGTTGCCTCAACTCTCTTGAAGTCTTCCCTTCCCTTCTTGCATTCTTTCTTCTACAATCAAAGCTGCAAAACTATACAAACGATTAAAATACAAGTCCTAGAAAGCAGTAAAGGTAAGGTAAAATATTTACAAATAAAATGGGACTTCAAAAATTCCTCATCATTCTTGAAGCTTGTTCAGCACAAAGTGACCAAATCCACAGAACAGGGTTCTGGGATGGTCACTGGGGTGTGGTATGCCTTAACTCTTTGTCCATTGACCTTGAACACAGTGTTATCCTCAGGGTTAACTAGGTCAATTGCTCCATATGGATATACATGATGAATGAGGAAAGGTCCTGACCATCTGGACTTTAGCTTTCCTGGAAACAATTTTAACCTTGAGTTAAACAAAAGAACTTGCTGGCCTGGTCTTAAGTCTCTGTGTTGTATCTTTCTGTCATGCCATTTCTTGGTTTTCTCCTTATAGAGTTTGGCATTTTCATAGGACATGTTCCTATGCTCTTCTAGCTCACACAGTTGTAACTTTCTTTTACTACCAGCAACATTTAGGCACATGTTTAATTCTTTGATTGCCCAGTATGCTTTGTGTTCAAGTTCTAAAGGGAGGTGGCAAGCTTTGCCAAAAACAAGCTTATATGGGGACATACCAAGTGGTGTCTTGAATGCAGTTCTGTATGCCCATAAAGCATTGTCTAGTTTAAAGGCCCAATCTTTTTTGTTTGGCTTGACCACCTTTTCAAGAATTCCCTTTATCTCCCTATTAGAGAGCTCAGCTAAACCATTGGTTTGTGGGTGGTATGCAGTGGCAATCCTGTGATTAACATTGTACTTTTTTAAAACTTCTTGTAACATTTTGTTCACAAAGTGGGTACCCTCATCACTGATTAGTGCCCTGGGGGTACCAAACCGTGTAAAAATTTGCTTTTGAAGAAACTTGATCACAGTTTTTGCATCATTTGAGACACATGCCACTGCCTCTACCCATTTGGATACATAATCAACAGCAACCAGTATGTATTGGCATTGGTTTGATGGGGGAAATGGTCCCATGAAATCTATTCCCCAAACATCAAACAACTCAACCTCCAAGATCCCATTTAGTGGCATTTCATTTCTTTGAGAAATGGAACCACTCCTTTGGCATTCATTGCATCTTTGTGCAAAACTGTGGGCATCTTTGAAAAGAGTTGGCCAATAGAATCCTGATTGTAACACTTTGGCTGCTGTCCTTTGACCTCCAAAATGGCCTCCACACTCAGATTGGTGGCAATGCTGCAAGATTGCTACAACCTCAGTTTCTGGTATGCATCTTCTCAAGATCTGATCTGTACCAAGTTTAAACAAGAAAGGGTCATCCCATAAATAAGATTTGGCATCATGGAGAAATTTCTTGAACATTTGGCCAGAATAATCAGAAGGTCGTATGCCACAAGCCAAGTAATTTGCCATGTCAGCAAACCATGGTAGCTCAGAGTGTTGTAACATTAGAATTCTCTCATCAGGGAAGGTCTCAATGATGTCTCTTTATCCTTTGTCCTCACTAGGTTTTTCTAACCTAGACAAATGGTCTGCTACTTGGTTGTCTACTCCTTTCCTATCCACAATTTATAGGTCAAACTCTTGCAACAACAGAATCCATCTTATCAACCCAGGCTTAGCATCTTTCTTGGAAATCAAATACCTAATGGCAGCATGGTCAGTGTGAACAGTAACTTTTGTGCCCATCAAGTATGATCTAAACTTCTCAAATGCAAAGACCACAGCTAACAATTCTTTTTCTGTTGTTGTGTAGTTAATTTGAGCTTCATTCAAAGTCTTACTTGCATAATAAATTGAATGAAAAACTTTTTCTTTTCTTTGACCCAAAACTGCACCTACAGCCCAATCACTGGCATCACACATGATTTCAAAAGGTTTGTTCCAATCTGGAGTGACAACCACTGGTACAGTTACCAAAGCTTTCTTCAAAATGTTGAATGCATCTCTACATTCTTCATTAAAATCAAATTTTTGATCATGCTGTAAAAGTAAACACAAAGGTTTGGATATCTTTGAAAAATCTTTGATAAACCTTCTATAAAAACCAGCATGGCCAAGAAAGCTTCTGATTCCTTTAACAGTGGTTGGCTCATGTAGCTTTTCAACAATTTCAATTTTAGCTTTGTCTACCTCAATTCCTCTTTTTGAAATTACATGTCCTAGAACAATCCCTTCCTTAACCATGAAATGACATTTTTCCCAATTTAGGACTAAATCAGTTTCTTCACACCTTTCAAGACTCTTTTTCAAATTTTCTAAGCAATGATCAAATGATGAGCCATATACAGAAAAGTCATCCATAAAAATTTCTATGGAGTTTTCAAGCATATCAGAAAATATGGACATCATGCATCTTTGAAAGGTTGCAGGTGCATTGCAAAGTCCAAATGGCATCCTCCTAAAAGCAAAAGTACCATAGGGACATGTGAAGGTGGTCTTTTCCTGGTCCTCTGGTGATATGGCTATCTGGTTATATCCTGAGTATCCATCCAAGAAACAGTAATATTCTTTTCCGGCTAACCTGTCCAGCATTTGGTCAATGAAAGGTAATGGAAAGTGGTCTTTTTGGGTAGCATTATTGAGTTTCCGGTAGTCCATGCAAATCCTCCATCCAGATACTACTCTAGTTGGGATGAGTTCATTTTTATCATTGGGGATGACTGTGATCCCTCCTTTCTTTGGAACACACTGGACTGGGCTAACCCAAGAACTACTGGCTATTGGGAAAATAATTCCTACATCTAACCATTTCAAAATTTCCTTTTTCACTACCTCTTTCATGACAGGGTTCAGCCTTCTTTGTGGTTCAATTGATGTGAAGTTCTTATCTTCTAGAATGATCTTATGCTGACAGATGGAAGGACTAATCCCTTTCAAGTCAGCAATGGTCCACCCTATGGCTTTGGTGTGTGACTTCAACATATCCATAAGTTGTTTTTCTTGATGCAAATTTAGGGTAGATGATATGATGACAGGCAATTTGTTCTCTTCCCCTAGAAAAGCATATTTCAAGTGAGATGGGAGTTGTTTCAACTCCAGGTCAGGTGGTGATATGACAGATGGTGTAAAGTTCTTTTGGTCATTCTGCTCCAATGGTTCAAACCTTGCAGCATAAACTGGGGCAGTTTCATCTTTCACTATGGCTCTATCTAAGTCATCCTCAAGATCATCATCATTATCAATCTTACAAACCCTCCTAACTCCTTCCTCATGGAACAATGATTCAATCACACTTAAGTTTGAACACTCCTCAACATCGTCAGGATATTTTAAAGAATTGAAAACATTGAAGGTGACTTTTTGGTCTTGGAGTCTCATGGTCAGTTCTCCTTTCTGGACATCTATCAAAGTTCTTCCGGTGGCTAGAAAAGGTCTTCCTAAGAGAATAGGAATATCTTTATCAGCCTCAAAATCCAAGATGATAAAATCTGCCGGAAATATGAACTTGTCAACATGTACTAGAACATCCTCAATCTTCCCCTTAGGATAGGCTATGGTCTTGTCAGCCAATTGGAGTGTAACTGTGGTAGGTCTGGCTTCTCCTATTCCTAAGTTGTTGAAAACAGATAAGGGCATGAGGTTGATGCTAGCTCCCAAATCACACAAAGCCTTTCCTACTTCCTTCCCACCTATTGAACATGGAATGGTAAAACTTCCTGGGTCTTTCAACTTAGGAGGTATTCCATTGGTCAGGAGTGCGCTACATCCTTCAGTCAAAGCAACTGTCTCATATTCATTCAACTTCTTCTTCTTGCTTAGGATGTCCTTAAGGAATTTGGCATAACTAGGCATTTGCTCGATTGCTTCAACAAGAGGTATGTTGATGTGCAATTCTTTGAACACATCCAAGAATTTTTTAAATTATAATTCTTCTTTTTGATTCCTTAACCTTTGAGGGTAAGGAACATAAGGAGGAACTGGTTTTATGAAAGCTTTACTTGGATGTGTGGAGCAAGATGTGTCTTTTGTGCCTTTGATTTCACTCTCCTTAGGTAAGGTTGGGATTTCATTCACTACAGGCTGAACAGGACTGGCTACCCCAGGCTCTAGATTCTTTGTGGGTTTAGGTTGTGGTTCAAGAATAGGAGCTAAAACAGTAGTCTCGGGTTCTGACTTTTTGTTATTTTCAAATTCTGTTATGTCATTGGTCCAAACTTGTTTTGCACTGTTTCATTCAATTCTCTACCACTCCTAAGGGTCACAACCTTTACATGTTCTTTACCAGGAGCTCTTGGGACTTCTGTGTCACTAGGTAACATGCCATTTGCCCTACTGTTCTGATTAAGTGCAATTTGACTCACTTGGGTTTCCAAATTCCTAATGGCCGCACTCTGTTGATTAAAAAGAGCTTGATTCTGGCTCAAAAGTTGTTGTTGAGCTTGTGATTGAGCCACGAGGCTTTTTATCATAGCTTCCAAAGAAGATGATGATTCAGCCTGTGGAGGAGGTTTTTGAAAATGCTGTTGGTTATTTTGAAAATTCCTATTCTGATGATGCTGTGAACTTTGGTTATGCTGATGTTGAGAACCTTGGTTTTGATGATGTGAACCTTGGTTTTGATGATGTGAACCTTGGTTTTGATGATGCGAACTACTAGCATGATGTTGTGTTTGAAAATTTGAAGTCTCTTGTGGCTTAGGAGCTTGCTGATTTAGACATGGACTGTTCCAAGAAAAATTTGGATGTTGCCTCCAACTCGCATTGTAATTGTTGCCATAGGGAGCATTCCTGTTTTGAACATAGTTTACTGATTCAGAGTTTTGAGGACAATGTTCATAGGAATGTTCCCCACCACAACAAACACATTGAATAGAAAGGACTGACTGGGTTGATGTAGCAGCAACTTGTTGTGTTCCTTGGTTTGAAGATAAGTTTTTGAGCATTGAAGCCATGGAAGCAAGTTGTGCTGTTAATGTAGTATATGCATCCACATCATGGATCCCAGCAGTTTTCTTTTGCGGTTGAGCACGTGGATCAGCCCAATGTCCATTGTTTGTTGAAATTTTTTCAAGAATTTCATACCCGTCATTATAGGTATTAGCTGTAAAGGCCCCTCCTGATGTCGCATCGAGCATTTGCTTTGCCATGGGGTTTAATCCATTGTAAAACGTCTCAAGTTGAATACAGTAGGGAATGCCATGATGAGGGCATTTTCTTAACAACTCTTTAAACCTTTCCCAAGCATCGGGAATTGCCTCATCGTCCATTTGTTTAAACATGCAAATTTCGTTTCTGGACTTAGCATTACGGGTAGGTGGAAAATATTTTCTCAAAAATCTTTCAGCCATGTTGCTCCATGATGGCACAGAGCCAGGTGCCAAAGAATTAAACCAAGACTTTGCCCGATCCCTTAGAGAAAAAGGAAACAAAGTAAGTCTCAAGGCATCGTTAGATACCCCAGGGATCAGGAATGCATCAGTGATCTCCATAAAAGATTTTAAATGAGAATGTGGATCTTCCGATGGCATTCCAGCAAATTGTCCGTTTGTTTGCAACATTTGAAACATGATGGGTTTTAGCTCAAAATGGAGGGCTTGTATATGGGGTCTAATTATCCCTGAATTTAATTGCTCAAAATCGGGGATAGCGTAGTCCATAATTTTTCCCTCTTTGGAATTTGCAAGATTAATTATGTTTGGAACTTCATTTCTTATTTCATTGGTGCCTTGAGATTCAACATCATCATCAACATGGTTATGATTATTTCCTTGATGTGGCGGATTTTGGTGAAAAGGGTGCTCCGGTGGGTTTCCAAAAATTGGAGGTGCATCATGGAATATTGGTGGTGGTCTTGGATTTTCTAAAAGTGGTGGTGGTCTAGGTCCTCTATTTTCAAATCCGGGTGGTGGTGGTTCCATAATTGGAGAGTCTAAAATTAATGCGATTCTTTGCGTTCTTCTCCTAGTTCGAAAAGTTCTTTCAATGTCCGGGTCAAGTTCGAACAACACCCCACGTGGTACTCTTGGCATACACCAAACAAAATGCGATCCAAACGGTGGTAGAAAAATCAAATCTTTTTAAAACTTTTAGCGTGCCAATCCCCGGCAACGGCGCCAAAAACTTGATAGTGCTTGGAATACACCTATAGACGTGTGCTAATTAAACCTCAAAGCAAGTATACAATGAGATCTAATATCGTCTTTCAAGTAATAAAATGGTAAGAACCAAGTATCGTCCCACAGAGATTGGAGTAAAAGTAGATTAAAAAGTAAGAAAAAGAAATGACTTCAGATGGCGATTTTGAAGACTTGATTTGGTTTGGTTTGTCACTTGATTAGATTAACAGAATAATAAAGCAAGCACGGGTGTAAGACATTTAGGTGAGATTTAAACACAAATTCCAGCAGACTTATGCTACAACCATAACTAGATCCACCATCTATTTTGAGGGTATTCCTCTCGGACTTCAATATTCACACTACTGTTTAGAGTCGACTAAACACATCTCTGTGCAGCCTCCAACTATTTATAGTGTAGAATAAAGTCCTCAAAATATATGGACGATCAAATCTCTTTGTATCTAAAACCGCTCTCTCGAGCCGATTCCCATATCATCCAAGTTGACGTGTTCGAAGGGGCTTATCTCTAAGTCCTCTACACTTTAACACTAATGACTAGCGATCAACTTGTCGAGAATAAATCAGTTTATAAATAAAAAGCAACTCTCTCAAGTCTACTTCTTATATCATTCAAACTGACGTGCTTTTGGTAGCTTATCTCTAAGTCAACCGCACTTTAACACTTTAGCAAGTGATCAGTTCGTCAAGAAGTGTCATTGAACTTTATAAAACTTGAAATGAGATGATGGAACATTGTTATTGCTAAACAACGTCCACCTTTCTTTGGTTTAAAATCTCACACTTTTATCTCACACCCGAGCTAAATAAAATTAGCTACTCATATTTAAAGACATAAAGTGATAAATGACGGAAAATAAAAACATAAATGTAAATGACATAAATTAAATGACGGAATATAAATGACAAAAATTAAATGACGGAAATATAAATTACAACAAATATAAAAGACTTGAATATAAATTGCAAGTAAAGTAAAGAACTAAGTAAATAATACTAGAAATAATAAAGCATAAAAGACAAGGGATGATGACTTCAAAAGATTACTTGGAATTAATAAAGTAAACCAAAATCACAAGGTTATTGATGTCAACCTTTGATTTTCACTAACATGAGAGAGAATTAGATGGATTATGGATGCTAAATTACTACCCCAAGCTCCCCTTTTATAACCAAGGGGAGTGGTACAAAAGGTAATTATCCTAAATAAAGTACTTAAAGTACAAAAGTAGTCTTAACCAAGAGTTAATAACCAAAAGACAATAAAGTGTTTAACCACAAATTACAAATCAGCCAAATATTAGTCTAGAAGGTTCCCAAAAGTCAGATTCAAAACTCAAAAAGGTCTTCCCACAAAAAGCTCCTCCTAGCTTATCCATTAAGCTCTCTATACGGCTGCTGTATGGATGCTGCAGCATGCTGCACTTATAAATCTGCCCAAAAATACACCAATTAGCTTATCCAAATGCAATAAAACAAGTTCTTCATATCTTTAGCTCCAAGAAACAAGAAAAGAGAAAATAATGAACTAAAATGACTCAAAGGTTGGGATTAGAAGGTAAAAGCTATGCTAAAAAGAAGATAAAAAGAGCGTAATAGCACTAAATAATTAGTGCCATCAAGTGCCGACCAAAATTCATGCACGAAATTTATTTCTAAAATAAGTTTGCATCAATTATTTCTCATGCTTTCGAAGCATAAATTGTGTTCTACTGTGAAGTCTTGATAAAACATTAGCACTCGTCAGATTTTAAACCGTGAGCTTAAGCATGCATGAAAATTGTTTTGTTGCAAGTTATTGCAAGTTTTTATGGAAAAAAAATCTCCCCGTCTCTGTTTTGTGTTTAACGCTATCTTTGGACATCTTAAGATCCGCGTTTTAATGCCATATGTGGTATTGGGCAAATAACTGTAGAATTTTTAACCTTGACATTGAATCTCCTCCACGTATGTTAAGGTTTTAAAGGAAGAGTTGTCCCACTGTTTTTGAGTCTGAACTTTCTTGAGAATTTTAGTCTGTACGAGTCGCGTTGAATTTTATGGAATATTGTTTTACGATGTTTGGACGCGTGAGTGTATTTTGAGATGCGTGAGTTTTAATTTACGGCGTATAATTTTCGAGCTTTTTGGGTGCCGTGCATCATGAGAGTTTTGTGAAAAAGAGTCACTTTATCGTACGTTATGGTCTTGGAGTTTTAACATTCTTAGACTTATTGTTGTCTTATGTTTCATGTTGGCAAATGGAAATTTTGACGCCGCTTGGTTTCAACATTTATTAGTTTTATGCAAGATCAATGGGATTTTATGGTATCATATCGTATGACTTTTACATCGCGTAATTAAATTTTGGAATTAGTGTACCCGCATTATTGCATGCATTAACTTAAGAGTTTTGCTAAAGATGCCACCTTCCATGTTGTTTTGAGAAATGTCAGTTGTTAATCTTACTAATGGAAATTATGCGATTTATCTCTAGGCTTTATACAAACGCCAGTTGTTGTACGCTAATTGCATTAGGATTAAATTATGTCGTTGGAGTGAGTAAACGTCTAAAAAGATTTATGTTATTTCAGATAAAACTTTTGTTATGAGCGTAATTCAGTTATTGATTTTACTACTAGGAATTTTCAGCGATGCACATAAATGAGTTATCAACATTCATGTTGTCATAATTACTATTTTGGTCAAATGTGTTTTATCTGTGCGGCTCAAAGTTTTAAGTTCGATTTAAGGATTTATTTGCGTTCCCATCGTCCTATCGAGCTTTGGGGAATAAACTGATGCAAAAAGGGGTTGTTGAAAATTTGATGCCACAACGTTTTTGGTTAAAGGATGAAAAGTTTAAGGTTAAAGGTTGTGAAGTTCTCTGCTAGAGCCGTACAAACATTTATTTCACGTGTTTGGGGTACCGGAATTTATTTTCATGATTATAGTATGAATTTTGCTACACACCTTTTGTTACTGTTTTGTTTACGTAAATTTTGATCAAAAGAATTTGGTAAATGGTCTTATATGTGTAGCGTCGGTGATCAATTTTCAACCTATCGAGTGATCAGTAGTCGATTTTACTGCACGACCAATTATCGTTATAAAGCATACGTATTTAAAAGTTCTTATGAAAGTTTAAATTGGTCTGTTAGTTGAAAACCTTGAACTCATTAGGCATATAGATTTAAGCCCTGTAGTGAAAGAAGTTGTAAATAGGGACTAATGGAGTCCTTGTGATTTGAAGCGTCAGATGATCCGACTCGCGGTCAGTCTTGGATTTTGGGTTTCAGTTTTGAATCTGGGTACGCATGGTTAATGGAGTTGGTATGTTTAAGCTTTTCCAGTTAGTTAAGAGGTGATTTTATAATTCAGTAACCATGCGGGATAAGGTCTTGTGTGATTACCTGCGCTTAAATGGAGTTTGATTTGGTGGGATTGCTCGTCGGCGTGACATCATGATATAGGTCGATGGTGTATCGTCTTAGTAGGCTCTTCGATCAAAGGAAGTTCTTATGGTCCGTATGATAAATTGTAATAAATGGAAATGTTAGCACTCTATTAAGTGTCAACCCTAGTGCGATCATCCATCTGGAATGAAATCTTGGACGGGATGTCCACGTTTTCGAAGTCACCGTGTAGTCCTAGGCGTCGACTTATTTTCTTGGAGTCAATGGATCTAGGAATGTTTGGGAGGTACCTCGGTTGGATCATGGGAAGTATTGTCATTTCGGGGATAGAATTTAAATGAAGGATAAATGGTGATGATTTTTTTTGGATATATTTGGTGGGAATGTCGAGGTAGACTTTAAGTACCAATTGTTTTTTTAGGAGACCATGACGCGTCGCATTTAGAGGTATCTAAGAGAAAGGTTTGCTTTGAGGTATTCTTGGTGGAAATGTCTAGATAAGGTCGTAAGTTGCTTTCGGTGTGTTATGAGAAATCTAAGGTTGGGAGGCAACCGAGAATTATCGAGAAAGAAAATGATTAATCAATGACTCAACGTTCATCCTGACGTCGGTAAACTATATTGAACGTTGAGATTTAGTTTGTAACGGCACGTTGTGAGAAACTCAGCGAAAACCTCAACCGGAATGTAATCGGGTCCGTATATGAGGTGAAGTTTTATGAAGGCATCCCTTTGGGATAGGGAATCAATAGATCTTTCAAATGTGAATGTTGGGTGCTTGGTGATTCTAGATTTCGAGGACGAAATCTCATTTAAGGTTGGGAGGATTGTAACACCCCGAGTTTCGAGAGGTACCAATTCAAGTTAATACAGAAACCGATATATCAAGGAAAAATAAGATATTAAATTTTGGACTTGAATCCTGGATTTTATAGTTTATATAGATGAAGGATTCAATTACGAGTCCAATGGTTCTTTCCGGAGCAAAAACGGAGCTATAACGAAGAAGTTATGGCCAAAACAGTGTCGGTACGTACTCGGCTATAGTGTCCGGCGATTGTGACACTGTCAAAATCGTCTGTCACAATCGCCAGAGCCCAAAAACTCTCGGTACGATCTCAGCGATTTTTTCCGGTGATTGTGACATTGTCACTATAGCCTGGCACAATCGCTTGGAGGTATCAGGGTGTTAAAATCACGATTTTCAGCCTCAAACTTCATTTTCTTCATATCTTTCTCATCCTAGCTCCGATTTAGGTGATTCAAAGTGCTACGGTTTCGTTTTTTAGAGATCTTCAAAGATCTAGAAAGATATTGGAGGTCTATTGGAGTATACAAGAGTATTTTGTGGTGGTAAGCTCCTCATCTCTCCCACTTCATCTTCTTCACCAAGTTTTCTAGGGTTTCATCCACCCTTTGTGCTTCCTTTCATAAATTGGAGATTTATGGCCATATTGGTGAACTAGAAATGTTTTGGTTGGTGGATTCAAGCTTAGGTTAAGGTAATCTTCTATCCTCTTCGGTTATGGAAGTTAGGGTTTCGGTATTAGTTGAGGTATTCATGTACGTGGTTTGGGAAACAATTATTTGTGGTTGATTATGTATATTTATGGTTGAATATGTATGGATTTAGGTTTTGGAAGTTTGGTCTTAAAAATCCAAGTGTTCTTCAAAGGAGCTATAGTTGAGGGAAAATCTAGATTTAGCCTAAATCTAGCGAGGTGAGTTCAAGTTGATTTGTCAAAAACGTTGTACATGCCAAAGTGTTTATTTTAAAATGTTTGTGTTTTACCTCAAATTGTTAACTGCTGATAAGTGTTAGTTATTTTGAAATGTTTAGTTTTATAAACATGTTGAGACACCCATTTTGGGATTTTGTGCATTTTGATAAATAATCATATATTTTGGGCATCTAAATGATTTATTTCATGGAGTATAATTTCGAGTATATATGCATTTTATTGGGTGTCATGGGATGATTTGAAAGGATAAATGGTATAAACTCACTTGGAAAATGTTTCGTCCCGACCTAAATCGTGTTAAATTTATTTGGGTGTGTTGAAGCATGTGATGCATTATTTCGGGTCGTTTACGTTTGATTTCATTTTATGATTTTCAACGTTGGGTCTTTGGGTTTGTTGAGCTTATGGCTCGTTTGAATTTTGTCGGGTTTTGAGGACGCTTGTCCGGTTTTGATAGCTTAATGTAAAGCGTTTGGTTATGATTTGCATTTATTGCACCTTATTTGGGGATTACATGTTTTGAGTGTGTCGTCATTCTTTTGAGTCATGTAATGTTTAGACTGTAATGCATTGGATCCATAGGCATATGAGTCAGTTTGTGAGGGATGAGCATCCTTGTTTGACACGTGGAATAATCATGGGTCTGAATGGGTAATAGTTGTAGACATTAAAATCGAGCAACGGCCAATGACCAATAATTGTAATTTCCAAAATGTACCAATAATAGGCATGGGGTCAAAATGGGTAATAGTTGTGGACTTCAAAGTCGGGCAGCGGCCAACGACCATTAATTGTAATTTCTTGTGAATCAGTGAAATCTAGAGTTAATGGAATGACCATTGATTCGTAGTGGGGCTCTTGAACATGTATATGTGACCTACTTTCGTGTTCCATCACATTCAATGGAATCGGGTCTTCCCCGTCACCGAAAGGTGTCATTTAGGTATTGTATTTTAGTATCCATGTTTTCGGTGACGTTTTAAGTATATGAGTTTTATCCATGATTTTATGGGTTGAGTTTTATGTTCCACCGGTGTTTCGGGAAATAAAGGTTTGTCCGCACTTTATTTAATTCGGAGTTCTATTTCTATTCCCGTTTCGTGTGAGTTTTGGGTCTAATGTCCGTGTTCCCGGCAATATTCATTTATATAGATTTTTCATCTATGGTTTAAGAGTGGTGTATTATGTTCCACCCGTGTTGACTATTTCGAAGTATAACATTTTCACCCGCGTCTTATAAAAATTGTGAGTTCTCTCTCTAGCTTCCTTTTTAGCAAGTTTTGGGTTGAACTTAAATTTACGAAAGAACGTTTTATATTAGGATCTCCGCTTCTATAAACACTTTGGTTTGGTCAATGATTAACTCGGTGTCTCTTTCGTCAAAATACATGATTATTGTTAAACGAGTCGTTTTCACGTGTAAGACGTATCATATTGAAGGACTATAATTCTAACCGCATTTTTTCTTTTTAAACGATTATTTTATATATGTTGAAAACTTTTGAGCTCACTAGGCGTTAAGCCTAACCTTTTTATTTTCGGCATGTGCATCAGGTTCCAGTTGGGGGTTTGGTTCTAGCAGCTATGAAGAGTTGAGCCTTAGCTTTGTGCAAATGTAAGTAGTTGGTGAAGTCTTCCGCAACTTTGGAGATAGTGACTATTATGGGGTTTTAGTAGCACCCGCTCTTATCATAGATTATTGTATATAATAAACGTGTGTATTGAGGTTAAATTTCTTAAATTGTGACTGTAGGCGATGCAATTATTGATGTATTTAGAAAATTTTAATAAGTTGTTATCTTCAGATCTGAGGGTGTTACAGATGTGTCTAACTCGCGCTGCCTTAATGTTGGGACACGCCCCCAACGACATGAACGGGCCACACTCCCCGGCACGAGTAGGCGGGCCACACTCCCCGACTTAGGTCACGTAACCCACAAATAATGTATGCATACATTTGAACAACAACAATTTATAACACCCTTGAACAATTTCATAAAAATCATGCCATCATAAATAAATCAGAGTTTAACATAAACTACACATGCTTTCATCATCAAAAGGTTTAGTTGAGAAAAACTCACCTGACGTCCTTTAACTCAAAGCTTTTCGTCTACCTTAAAACTCCGAAACGAAACCTATAAAATGCGTCGATCGGTGAGCCAAAGTAAGAAACATTATAGGCTTACGCACTAAATGACTCGAGGCCACGACATCCTAAAATTCCGAAGATGGGCCGATACATCTGCTAACATGGAACTTAATACCACAGTCCCGGTAACACATAAGCTTCGGCCCAAAACTAATCTGGGCCCAGCCCTTTGGTCGCCCGGTAAGAGAACAATGACCGGTATTGAACTCGACCGGAACTCCCCCTTTGACCGATATACCACTAAGACCGATAAGCAACTAAGACCGGTAGACAACTAAGACCGATAAACAATTAAGACCGGTAGACAACTAAGACTGATATAGAGATTGACCGGAATCCCCCATATCGGGAGACCGGGATATCTCTCTCTCGGTCTAATGGTCGGCGTCTCCTTTACCCAGAACGAAGATGAAATTCCCAACAATCCATTATCGCATAGCCGAAACAAACATCAATTGGTGGAATAACTCCAAATCATTAAGAAATCCATTCTCTACTTCTATTTCTACTCATTTCTGAGCAATCTCTATTATAAAACTCAGTCCAAGGACTCCCATCTACAATACCTCAACCAAATCGACCTCCATTAAAATTTCAGAACATAAACTTTAAACTCTTACAAATAAAGAGGTGAGGATTAGCAATTTACCTTTCAAAGATGGAAGAAGTTCAGCCTTGAATACTTTGCTCTCCCTCTCTATCGGTCGATTCTCTTCTCTCTTTCTCTCTGCTTCCAAAATCGATAGCCGCCACAGGAATAACCCCAAATCCCTAGGTTATCCTCATTATAACACTTATTTTTCCTTTGGCCCCCTACAAAATGAAGTTTTGATCACACTCCACCTCAAACTTAATATTTATCTTTTAACCCGTTTATTACAATATCCTCCCCTCAAAAGAATTTCGTCCTCGGAATTCCTTCATTAAAATAAACTGGGATATTGACTCTTCATAGCTGACTCTAACTCCCAAGTCGCTTCTTGCCCCTTGTGGAATTTCCATTGAACCTTTACCAAGGGGATTTCCTTATTCCTTAACTTTTTCACCTTACGATCCAAAATCGCTACTGGTTCCTCTACATAGCGTATCCTTTCATCTATTTCGACATCTTCTAACGGTATCACAACATCACTTTCTGCTAAACACTTTTTCAAGTTGGATACATGAAAGACAGGATGAACTCCTTGCAAGTCCATCGGTAGGTCCAACTTATAAGCTACCTCCCCAACACGCTTCACTATAGAAAATGGTCCTACATATCTTGGTCTCAACTTGCCCTTCTTGCCAAAACGAACGACTCCTTTCCATGGTGAAACTTTTAGCATCACCATGTCTCCTATTTGAAATTCCAACGGTTTTCTTCGCTTGTTCGCATACATTTTCTGACGATCTTGGGCCATTTTTAACCATTCTCGAATTTGATTAACCTTGTCAGCCATCACTTGCACGATTTCTGGTCCCGCTAACTGTCTCTCACCCACTTCATTCCAACACAAAGGCGTTCTACACCTTCGCCCATACAACGCTTCAAATGGCGCAACTTGAATAATGGCGTGATAACTATTGTTATAGGAGAACTCTATCAGAGGTAAATGAGTCTCCCACGAACCCTTGAAATCGATCACACATGCTCGGAGCATGTCTTCTAACGTCTGGATAGTTCTTTCACTCTGCTCGTCTGTCTGAGGGTGATACGCGGTACTCAACTTAAGTTGCGATCCCAACTCTCTTTGAAAGCTTTTCCAAAACATTGACATGAAACGAGCATCTCTATCTGACACAATTGAATACGGTACTCCATGCCAGGATACTATCTCATCGATATACAATTTAGCTAACTTCTCCAACGGATAAGTCTCTTTGATCGGGAGAAAGTGAGCAGATTTCGTGAGTCGATCCACTATCACCCAAATAGCGTCATGCCCCTTAGGTGACTGCGGCAATCCCGTCACGAAGTCCATTGTTATATCATCCCACTTTCATACCGGTATCTCCAACGGCTGCAGTTCTCCGCTCGGTCTTTGATGCTCTGCTTTCACCTTCAAACATGTTAGACATCTCTCCACAAAATACGCTATATCTTTCTTCAAGCCTGGCCACCAATAATTCTGCTTCAAATCTCGATACATCTTATTGGTTCTCGGATGTATCGAGTATCGCGACTTGTGAGCTTCTTCCAATACTTTCTTCCATAGATCTCCCCGCCTCGGAATCCACACTCTTTGCTCGAAACATCTGACACCGCGATTGTCCACAGATAATAAGTCAACGATTCCCACGATTCTTTCGCTTTTCAAATTTTCACTCGATACGGCTTCCTCTTGATATTGCTTGACTTCCTCTAGAAAGCTTGAAATCACCTCCACTCGATATGCCACTACTTTGGACACCGAACTATGCTCTTTCCGACTTAGAGCGTCCGCTACCACATTAGCCTTACCTGGGTGATATAAAATCTCACAGTCATAATCGCTCAGCAATTCCATCCACCTTCGCTGCCTCATATTTAATTCTTTTTGATTGAATAGATGCTGAAAGCTCTTATGATCGGTATAAATTTGGCATTTAACTCCATATAAGTAATGCCTCCAGATCTTCAAGGCGAAAACTACGGCTGCCAGTTCCAGATCGTGCGTTGGATAATTCCTTTCATGATCTTTCAATTGTCGAGACGCATAGGCTATTACCTTTCCATCTTGCATCAGCACACATCCCAGACCAAACTTTGAAGCGTCGCTGAAAATCACAACGACGGGATCGGTGCACTACTCAACCTCTTCTTCAACTCGCTGAACGCATCTTCTTGAGTTTTCTTCCATGCGAACTTAACATTTTTCCTTATTAAAGCAATCAAGGGCGTGGCTATTCTCGAGAAATCCTGAATGAACCTCCGATAGTAGCCCGCCAAACCAAGGATGCTTCTTACTTCAGACGGCGTCTTTGGCACCTCCCACTCTTCTATTGCCTTTACCTTCGCTGGATCCACCTTGATCCCGTCTTCCAACACCACGTGTCCTAAAAACTGCACTTCCCTTAGCCAAAATTCGCACTTCGAGAATTTGGCATACAACTTTTCCCGCTTAAGCAACTCCAACACAGCTCTCAGGTGAACTTCATGATCACTCACGGACTGTGAATAAATCAGTATGTCGTCAATGAAGACGATGACACACTTATCCAAGAAGGGACTACATACTCTATTCATCAGGTCCATGAACGCTGCTGGTGAGTTTATCAGCCCAAATGGCATGACAAGAAACTCGAAGTGTCCATATCTCGTACGAAACGCTGTCTTAGGTACATCCTCCTCTCTCACCTTCAGTTGTTGATAGCCCGAACGCAAATCTATCTTCGAGAAGTAACTCGCTCCTTGCAACTGATCAAAGAGGTCGTCAATCCTAGGAAGCGGGTACTTATTCTTAACTGTCACCTTGTTGAGTTCCCGGTAGTCTATGCACATTCTCATAGACCCGTCCTTCTTCTTGACGAATAAAACTAGTTCTCCCCACGGCGACGAACTGGGACGAATAAAACCTTTATCCAACAACTCCTTCAGTTGTGTCATCATCTCCTTCATCTCGGTCGGAGCCAAACGATAAGGAGACCTCGCTATTGGGGTCGCCCCTGGCATCAAATCTATCCTGAACTCCACTTGCCTATCCGGTGACAGAGTGGTTAAGTCTTCCGGAAACACCTCCGGGTATTCACACACTATCGGAACTGATTCTAATCCTTTCTTCTCTTTCTTAGCGTCTACCACATACGCTAAGAACCCCACACATCTTTTCACCAAACAACGCCTAGCCTTGATCATCGAGATCAAGCATGATTTTCTATCCCGATGATCTCCATAAACTATAACTTCCATCCGATCCGGCAAGGCTATGCAGATTAACTTCTTATTACAAATGATACTGGCATCGTTAGACGCTAACCAATCCATCCCCACAATGACGTCAAATTCCCCCATACCCATTGGATATAACCGCAATGGGAAGGTATGACCGTCAATGTCTATACTACACCCATGATAAACTTCTCCCACTAAGACTCGACTATCATCGGCTACTTCTACTTCGAACCCTTGACTAAGCTTCTTGGGTTTCACTAGCAGTTTGTGCACAAAATTCGGTGATACAAACGAACGGTTTGCACCCGAATCGAACATTACTTTAGCCAAAATCGAGTCTATGGGAAAGGTACCTGTTACCACATCTGGCGTCTCAACCGCCTCTTCAGATGTCATGTTGAAAGCCCTTGCTCTCGCACGAGCTGGCTCCACCTTCTTCTCGGTTCCTTTATCCCCAAGCATCCCAGCCGTTCCCTTCTTCAGCTGAGGGCAATCAGTCCTGATATGCTCAGAAGACCCACACTGGTAACAAGACCTCGACCCGCGACAGTCCCGAGCCATATGACCAGTTTTCCCACACTTGTAGCACCCTTCACGCTCTAACAGACACTCCCCCTTGTGAACTCGATTGCACTTAATACATGACTTAATCTCAAGCTTCGGATTACCCCGATGGTCAGGTTTTTCCGATTTGAACGATTTGAAATCACGATTCGGCCCCTCCCATTTCTGTTTATCTTCGCTTCTCTCGGCGGCCTGACGATTCCTTTCCTTTTCCCGTAACTCAGCTGCATTTACCACTGCCTGGAACGTTGTTGGATCCTTGTTTGACACAAACTCCTGGATATTACCTCGTAACCCATAAATGTAACGTTCCACCCGTCTTTCTTCGTTAGGCACATAAATCTCTGCAAATCGAGACTTCTCAATGAACTTAGTTGTATAATCCCGAGCTGACATATCCCTCTGTTCCAAACTTAAAAATTCTTCCTCTAACTTTTTAATTGCCGCCTGAGGGCAAAATTGTGCCTTGAACCTCTTTACAAACTCTGTCCACGACATCTCCCTAGCTGCCGCCGAACCCTGCCCACTAGACTCTACGTCCCACCACATGAGTGCTTCATCTTTCAGCATGGCCAAAACGTAAACAACTCTATCCCCTTCTGACCACTTACTGGTGTCGAATGCCAATTCCATTCCTTTTATCCACTTCATTGCTAGAATTGGGTCGCACTCACCTTTGTAAGTAGGAGGTTTGCAAGCAGCAAGCTCCTTGAAGCTACATCCTTTCTCACCCATTGATTTTGATCTTTACAACAGGAGTCGACTGTGATTGATTCCCCTCCACAGTCACCGGCGATTCCGCCACTTCAGTTGCCTCTTTGCCCTCACTCTTCTCTCTACTTGACGACACCTCATTAGATCGTTGCGTCAATAATGCGTTCAATGTTTCTTGCAGTTTCCCCATTTCCGCCGCAAAGGTATCTTGCGTGACAAACCCCTGTGTTCGACCCCTGCCACGATTTCTATTCTGCCTTCGACCCCTCACCGAAGCTGAACTTTCCTGTTGTGAGGTTTCTAGTTCAGGTCCCGCATCCACGCTTCTAGCTCGGCACGCAACCCGAGTAGTCTTTCCACCCCTAGCCCCCACGGCTGGTCCATTAACTTGTGTGGCTGCTTTCTTTGTTGTCTTACCTTTGGGTCGTCCGCGACCGTTCCCTCGGTTAGCCGCTGCATGAGGAGGAGCGACAGGTCCATCCTTAACCACTTCATTAACAGGTGCCACCTCTACTGTCGGCACCGATCTGCTCCTAGTAACTCTTTCCGACATAGCTACAAATAAAACACCAAATAAAAACCCCAATAAGATAACCCCCAGAGCAATAAAGCAAGTTAAGCACGCACATGTACCTGTAAATTTACAATTACACTGGCCAGATGTAATTCTAAATTTAACTTACATGTTAGTCCTCACTACTCTATTACCCGACTCCCTACGGCCATCCTATTATCTCAGTTGTGATTCCCGCACTAAGT
This sequence comes from Arctium lappa, assembly GCA_023525745.1. Taxonomy (NCBI): domain Eukaryota; kingdom Viridiplantae; phylum Streptophyta; class Magnoliopsida; order Asterales; family Asteraceae; genus Arctium; species Arctium lappa. Next base: position 52,191,139 of record CM042064.1, read on the forward strand.
TTAAGTCTAAGCCCAGCTGGTCGCCTAGATCCCTTAAACTATGGCTTTGATACCAACTGTAACAACCCAACCAGAAATCAACAAAACAGAATAATTCTTAATACTAAAAATACCACCATTAGATAACAATCCCTCAAAAGAGCGGTCCCAAGCTTTATAATAGATAATTCAAGGTTCGATATACAAATCAACTTACACAACTGAGATAACTAAAATATAGCGAAATGATGGTCTTCTATCCGCCCCGCTAGACCTTCTCTTTGCCTTTAGCCACACCACCTATCTCACGACGGCCTGAAAAAGTTTTTAGTTTTGAAAGAGCGAGGGTTAGACCATAGGTCTAGTGAGTTCCCTCAAAAAGATAAGCAATAAATTACTTTCCAGAAATAAAACAACATTTGATAATGGCACATAAATAAAACACGTTACGGACCACACGACCGTCAAAGACGTTGTGTCTAACTCGTGTTGCCTTAATGTTGGGACACGCCCCCAACAACATGAACGGGCCACACTCCCCGGCACGAGTAGGCGGGCCACACTCCCCGACTTAGGTCACGTAAACCACAAATAATGTATGCATACATTTGAACAACAACAATTTATAACACCCTTGAACAATTTCATAAAAATCATGCCATCATAAATAAATCAGAGTTTAACATAAACTACACATGCTTTCATCATCAAAAGGTTTAGTTGAGAAAAACTCACCTGACGTCCTTTAACTCAAAGCTTTTCGTCTACCTTAAAACTCCGAAACGAAACCTATAAAATGCGTCGATCGGTGAGCCAAAGTAAGAAACATTATAGGCTTACGCACTAAATGACTCGAGGCCACGACATCCTAAAATTCCGAAGATGGGCCGATACATCTGCTAACATGGAACTTAATACCACAGTCCCGGTAACACATAAGCTTCGGCCCAAAACTAATCTGGGCCCAGCCCTTTGGTCGCCCGGTAAGAGAACAATGACCGGTATTGAACTCGACCGGAACTCCCCCTTTGACCGATATACCACTAAGACCGATAAGCAACTAAGACCGGTAGACAACTAAGACCGATAAACAATTAAGACCGGTAGACAACTAAGACTGATATAGAGATTGACCGGAATCCCCCATATCGGGAGACCGGGATATCTCTCTCTCGGTCTAATGGTCGGCGTCTCCTTTACCCAGAACGAAGATGAAATTCCCAACAATCCATTATCGCATAGCCGAAACAAACATCAATTGGTGGAATAACTCCAAATCATTAAGAAATCCATTCTCTACTTCTATTTCTACTCATTTCTGAGCAATCTCTATTATAAAACTCAGTCCAAGGACTCCCATCTACAATACCTCAACCAAATCGACCTCCATTAAAATTTCAGAACATAAACTTTAAACTCTTACAAATAAAGAGGTGAGGATTAGCAATTTACCTTTCAAAGATGGAAGAAGTTCAGCCTTGAATACTTTGCTCTCCCTCTCTATCGGTCGATTCTCTTCTCTCTTTCTCTCTGCTTCCAAAATCGATAGCCGCCACAGGAATAACCCCAAATCCCTAGGTTATCCTCATTATAACACTTATTTTTCCTTTGGCCCCCTACAAAATGAAGTTTTGATCACACTCCACCTCAAACTTAATATTTATCTTTTAACCCGTTTATTACACCGGGGAGTGTGGCCCGTTCATGTCGTTGGGGATGTGTCCCAACATTAAGGCAGCGCGAGTTAGACACATCGTCTTTGGCGGTCATATGGTCCGTAACGTGTTTTATTTATGTGCCATTGTTAAATGATGCATCTAATTCTGGAAAGTATATTTTGTTGCTTAACTGTTAGAGGGAACTCACTAGACCTATGGTCTAACCCTCGCTCTTTGAAAACTAAAAACCTTTTCAGGCCGTCGTGGGTTAGGCGATGCGGCTAAAGGCAAGGAGAAGGTCTAGCGGGGCGGATAGAAGACCGTCATTTAGTTGTTATTATTATTTATCTCAGTTGTGTATGTTGATTTGTTTATCAAACCTTGAATTAACTATTGTAAGTTTGGGACCGTTATGGCTTGGATTATGGATTATTGAGAATTATATTCTAAGATTGAATCCGTCTGTTTAAATTTTTGGTTGGGTTGTTATATTTTATGCGGTAGTCAAGAGCATAGTGGAACAAAGTGAAATAGGCATGCTCCATCCCCATCCCATGGAACAAGTTGGAATAAATCTATGCTTTACCAACATACACTCAAAATAAAACCTAATTTATTTCTAAAACATTAAATGCACCTCCCTCTTTGCATTTTATCTATTTTTTAAATTTTATTTATTGTAATTTATACATAATAAACTTTCACTTTACTGTCGACAAAATTTCATTTTTTATGCATTTTATATATTTTGGTTAATTTATGTAATTTAATAAATATTAACAATAAAAACATAATATATAGAAGGTATAAAATAAATATTGAAAATTACATAAACTTCATAGTTTCGTGTCATTTTAATTGTTTTCATGAAAACTTTCTATTGATTTATTTTATTATAAAAAATATTTATCATAATATTTAATAAATTATATAAAATTATCAAAATATATAAAATTATAAATGATTTTGAGAAAAGTAAGGCAAAAGTTTAAATAATATAAAATATTTATGAATGTGATTTTAGGTCTTTTTAATTTTTAAGTACAAGACATAAAATAAGAAATGTTTAGATCTTTTAATTTTTTGAATATGAGCCTTTTAATCAATATTTATTTTAGTTGTTTTTGTATTTTTTAATATTATAAGTTAATTTTCATTTAAATTGGTTATTAATTATTAAAAAACATTAAACAATTTTTTAGGGATAAATTAATTATTGTACCGGCCATGTTTTATCAAATACGGAACAATTATCATGGCATGTTATATCATATTTTATTATGTTCTATACTATCTAGATACCAAATGCAACCCAAGAAAACAAACATATAGAGTAACATACCTAGAATCCGATTAGACAACAACAAACTGTTGGGTCATCTAAGATTTGAAGATGACATCTCCTTTAGTTTATGTCTGCTCTTTTGTAAATGATTGTACATCTTAGAATTAGTATAGTTCTTTGTAATAGCTTAGTTGTACCTAAACAGATCAGTGAGTCAAAGACATACCGAAATCAACATGAAGGAAGTCTACTGTGCGGATTTAGATAAACTTCAAGAAGACTAAGCCTCGTCTGCCGAAATCATATTCGGCAGACTTCCCCTTTGCGAACTCTCTTTTCTTTCGGCATCCCTCTGCCATCCTTTCGGCAGAATTTCCTCCTTGCCGATCTTCTCTATTTCGGCAACACATTTTATGTCAAACCCTCTCGATTTGACATACTTCCTCATTCCCAATGATCTTCTGACAAAGGGAATGGAAGCTTCCTTCTCTTAAAAGATATTCACTTGAATTCTGATCTGATTGAGACATTTATTTCTTAAAAGATCTCAAAAATATTTGTTCTATGTATATTTTATTAAGATATTGTACTTTCATAGTACAAAAGTTACCTTTTGTGTTGTGATAAGTCACCTCAAATATCTTATAATTTATTGACAATATATCAACCATCCAAGCATTAAATGTCCAATGTCCATTGCACTCATTGCTTGGATAGTATTTAAAGGGTGAAGATGGTTCCATGCAACTCATGCTTCCAGCTCAAGTTTTCTCAACTGTAAGATTTCAGCAGGTTGCTAGCTATTACTTTCTCTCTAAGATTTTGTCTTTATGATTCATAAGTCTTCTTTGTGTTAGATTGTTTGAATAGTCTTTAGTTATTCTCTTCCGCAACAATCTTTATTTTCTTTGTGTAATTCTTAATATTTATATCAATAAAAAATTAAAAAATTAAGTAAAATTTTGTGTATTGTACTCAACCCCCTTTCTACAATACTTGTTTTGCTTACTTGGGACCAACAAGTGGTATCAGAGCGGTTGATTTAACTTGATAAATCAGATCCGTGATGACATCTTCGTCAAAAGTTGATTTTTCTTCTATTTCTCAAAACTCTTCTCATACTGATAACGGCTCTATGGTCAAACCTCCTAAGTTCAATGCTAACAACTTTTCACTCTGGAAAAGTCGAATGATGCTATTCTTAGAAGGAGCTGACAGTCGTTATTTGATCGTTCTTCGTGAAAGTCCTCTTGTCCCTAAAGTATGGGACAAATTTATCAAAACCTCCAAAAAGAAAGATAAGGAAAAAAGATCATATTTTCCACGTTTCCGATGACTCATTTGACGAGGAACGAAATTCCGAGAACACAACAACAAACACAAAGAGAGAGAGGGAGAGAGAAAACGCAACAAACATAAGATCAAAAACAAAGAAATAGAAATATAAGTTGAATTTTTCTTATAAAAATATCGAGTATTTTGTACAATGATGAAAAATTCAATCATTTTTACATTATGAAAAATCACATTAAATTAGTTTCAAAATATATAAGATCGTATATATCTAAGTTTTGATGTCGATATTCTATGATTATTTTGCAATTCCTATTTATAAACAATAATACATATATTTATATATAACAAATAAAACTATTTAATGATAATAATTGAAGTAACCATCAAATAATGAAGACAAAGATATGATAACATCACGAAAATTGATTTTTGTTTCAAAAAAGAAGGTTTATGTGATGATGTGATCATAAAAAACGATATCTAAAATGAGTAGTTGATGTTAATCTTTATGGATTCTCTTTTTTTCCTTCCTAAACTATGAATATGGATTTTTATTAATTTATATTCTTTTTGGTTTACGTTAATTTGTTTTTTTTTTCTTTTTAAAGTAAAATTGATGTTTTTTCTTTTGAATCTCCCTCAAAATGAATTTGGCCTAATGTCTCATCTCTAAAACTATCTTCACTTTTGGTCTCTAACGTTTGTCAATTTTAACGGATATCGTCCTTAAACTTTAAAAAACTTGGATTTGGTCCTTCATGTTTGTCAATCTTCAACAGTTTCCGTCCCTCCAGCTAACAGACGTTAATTTTTTCCGTTACTTCGAGTTAAATGAGGGGTAGTTGATCATTCTATTAAAAATTTTAAAATAATTTTACATGTAATATATGTATATTTCCGTCCCTCCATTGTCACCAATCACTATCAGCCCCGACCCTGGCTATAGGCCATGAGGGTGATGACCATGGGTAGCAGTACCATTGTAGCTTTCGTAGGGTGAGTTCGTGAATGTACAATGGAACGTTTGCCCTAGACGTGTCGTGTTGCCTCTTCGGATGCTCTCGATTTTTATAGAATCGACGGTAAGAGCTCTCAAATGTTTTATCATTTCTCTGATGAAAACAAGGGGAAAGGAAGGCCACATAAATAAAAGAAAGCTATACAAAGTAAATTATCTAAACAAAGCAGGTTGCTAAAAAGAGGGCCAAAATAGAAGGAAAGATTGGGAGAGAAATAAGCGGTGAATATCTCAATTCCAATAGATTTTGCCCTCTCTGATTGAACAAACGAGGGAACTCATTGTTAAAGAATCTGGACTAATCCTCTTCTCAAATCTCGACTCTCATTTGGTTAGGGATTCTGAATCCCTAATCACACACTGTTGAAGTAAGTTATTCTTTTCATAGGTTTCAATTGAATTTTTTATTCTAACCATCAAACTTTGAACTATAAGATACTTGTGATATATATACAAAAGGTCTTCATGTTAAAGCTATATAAATTGGATGGTACTCAGACTTGCGAGTTTTAAAAAGACTGCTTTGTTTGTTTGTCAGTGATGTGATTTTGAACTTATAGAACAGGTGATGGTTCATGATTTTAGAAAGCATTAGGAATTTCACAATTTTCGTTCGATCAACTCCCCTGTTTTAGATGGATTTCATGATACAACTTAATTAGTTAGCATAATTTATCTTTTCTTCAACCAAAATTTTGGGTTGTACTTCCTCTTTCAAAGACAACAGTACATTATCTTTGTTTTCTAGCCTACCTCTAAAACTCGGTCTAGGCCCAATACACTTTGTTGCAACTGTCATTTTATTTATGCACACTTGTTGCTAAGTTTCAATGTTGTTGGGTCTATTGTGATATCCTTATATCTTCCCCTCTTCAAGTCTTTGTTTCCATAAGAATTCATCAACAACAGATTACCCATTTTTTGTCTCAGTGTTTAAGAGGTGTTTGGATTGGATTAGATAGTGCAAAGTCAGCTGCAAATTAAATATGGTTTTTCCTTGGGTCTTAAAATTCAATTTGACTTTGTGCTATCTCTTTGGATCTTGATAAATTTGTCACTCTCTCCTGATCAGGCCTCAAAATTGGCTAATGGTTTATTTGGATTTTTGTTGCTGTTTTTTTGTGCTTTGGTTTGCAATGGCCAATGGCAAAGTTGCTCTGATTTGGGATTGGTTTCAACCACTGCTACCATCATCTCAATTGCCAATTTCCAATATATTGAAGGACTGTGATTTGTTTTCAAAATTATGGTTTGCTTTGGCCAGTGGGTTTAGTTACTGTCTTTGGCCCCTGATCAATGATGTGTCTACTGTGCTTCATCAATTTGGACCCCAAAAGTTGCATTCTTAGTGCTCGATTATTAATGAAAGTCTTCAAGGATTTTGGTATCAAATTGATTGGAGTTATTTGGGCAATTTCTCACAATCAGTAGCCTTGTGCAGTTTGCTTTATGCGATCCTTTGGTAGTGTTTCTTTATAAATCCGGTTTAAGTAAAATAAAATCAGTTTTATCTTGACAAAATTCTAGTTCCCAATCAATATGCATATTGTTTTATATTCTTACAATATAATACCTGCAAATGCTTGATTTGTTGTATCTTACACAATTTTCCGTTATCCAAGTGGATGCTCAGTGACAGAAAGTTCAAGATCAGCGGCTGGAAGGTGTTAAAAGATGTTTGTGACTTGAAAAGAATTGATTGTTTGGAGATTTTTCAGGTAAATGTTCTATGTTAATATTGATTATCATTACCACCAAATAAATAATAGTAAGTTTTCGTTTGTTTTTTAAATATACTAGGGGCATTTTTTTACCTTTTGGCCCTGAGCATCAGAAACCTCAGGACCGACCCTGATCACTATGTCCATCCAAATCTAAAATCCCACCTCTGTCCTCATCTAGTTGTCCTCGACTTGTTCTAAATCAAAACCACAGGTAACATCGATGGTGCGGGGCTTCTAGTTCTATAAACCACAAGTGGGAGGGTTCCTGGTTCTGGTTCTATTATCCGCATCCATGGAGACGTTGGGGGAAGAAGTTGCTGAAACTGTTCATGACAAAACCCAAGCCCAACGTATATCGATCTTGATGGTGCCGAATCACGACATCATCTCCTCCATCTTCATCCGCCACCAAATCACTACATCATCACCCACAAAAAATCCAACTCTTCTTGGCTCTGCCCATTTCAAGAACAACTCCATATTCTGACTCAACAAATCACAAATCACAACCTGCAACTCTCACATTCTCACCCACCGTCGCTATTGATCTTGCCAAAATCCTTAAAAGAGTGTATGTATGTGGGAGCCATCTTCACCCTTTGCTATTTTAAATGGTTAAAAAAACACAAAGAGGTGAATCTAGCACCCCATTCAGTTTGTCTTAACCCAGATTGGTGACAATTAATGGGGAGAGGTTGGGGGTTCAACAAAAAGGGGGGAGGGGGAGGGGGAGGGGGCGGTGGTGCTTTGCGATAGTGAAAGGGATCCAATGAGAAAGGAGGCGGGGCGGTGGTGCTCAGCCATGGTCGTCCATGTGTTTGTACTTATTATACGTATAATGCAAAGTATAAATATAATAATATAATGTTTTTGGTTTTAATATAAATGAAAACAAAAGTTAAAATAACTAAAATACCGTTCATTTAATTTGACTTAACGTATGAAGTTAAGTGCTTTTAGGAGGAGAGACCAAAACCGTGGTAAAATGACAAACGTGAGAAACCAAATCCGAATTTTTGAAGTTTAAGGACGATATCTATTGAAATTGACAAACATTAGGGACCAAAAATGAAGTTTACTCTAAAACTAATATCATTCAAACCCCTTTGGGTCGGCAGTTTTTATCGAGTATACAATTGGTATTTCTTCCTATAAGCGTCTTTGGTGAGATCTGAACCATTGACTTATAAGAAGACTAGGAATGTATCGACCCAACGGTACCCGATAACTCCACTATTCCGACGAAGGTCATGGTTCAAGTGAGAAATGTGTGTTGTGTGTGTTTAATTTGTCGTATATAAATTTTATATGATTCTAAGAAATTTGGAATCTATCAGTAATACATGTACCTCTAGGTAATTGACCCTTTTGCGGTATATGAATATTTAAGATAGGGTAATTTGGTCAAAGGGGAAGTTATGACATTAATGCCACCATCCTTCTCTTTACGATCTTCTCACTTTCAAACAAAACCAAACAGGTGAGCAGTACTCTTTATGATGGTCATTATTTCCCTTTATAACATTGTATCCCCTTCGTATCCATGATCTGGTCGACATGCATGCACATCCGGATTCTGTTGTCACTCTACATTTGGCACAATAATTCAAGTTATAGTACATACTTGGATTCAAGTGATACATCTAGAATGAAAAAAAGTAAGAACAATTCAATAATATTGTATCAGACTACACTACCACAAAATGTTAATGATAGCTTCCTACAATAACTCATATACAAGCATCAAAAATCTCTCATCATTGTGTTTTTTCGTCGGCAAAGATTGCCTCAACACGTATGTCTTGGCAGTACAACTTGTACATATGGGGTTGATAACCCTACCCCTCTATAATCACATACCCCCTTCTATATACCTATCTCACTCACACTGTGGACATGTGTTGCTATCCCAACCCCTTCCTCACTCACAAAACCCCCATACCTCCTCTATATCACTCACATGCCCCCTATAGGATAGGTTATGGATAAAATTAACCTTTCTTAATTCTAAATCAATAGTTAAAAAGATTTTCTAGGTTCTAGTTCATACAGTTTTTCTTATAGCAAATTTACCACTGGTGTATGTACTTTTACTCCGGTTTGATCCCTAACGGATCAAGGTTACCTGATTTTTGTCCCTAAAGTTTTTTTTATTGCAATATTTTAATTAGCTATGCATTTTTTGCTCAATTTTGATCAAATCTTGAACATGATCAAGAACCTATTAGAAACATAGATCAAAAACATCCATCAAGATTGAAATCAAAAAGGCAGGTTTTTTTTGTAAACCTCCACTTTTACCCCCTCTACTTCTCTTACATTTTCAAATATTACCCTGTACACAATTATTTTTACTTTTTAGTCTTTTCTTTTCTAGGGCATATTTATATAATTAACAGAGAGAAATGTAACAAAGATCGTTTCTTCCCCTGTTTCTCCGATCATCGTCTCAAATTTTTCAGGGTTGCAGGGCCGCCGGCTCCGATCATCATCACCTACCAATAAATCTATGTCTAATCGATCTTGCTAATCCCGATTCTCTTCACCACCGTTTCGTTCCTAAACCCTTCGCCGACGCCACTCGCCGCCTGTTTCATGCACATTCCGCCACCGCCACCGTCGCCGGATCGTTGTTGTGGATTTTGTTGTTGTGCACTTGTCATGTAATTCCTCACCTCCTTCCTTATCATTTCTTGCATCACAGACAAAAATTCTGCACTGAACGGTGTGAAAGCCTTCTCCGGTTGATCTACAGTCGTCACCGGATCTCGTGATACTTTAAGCTGAAGCATCGCCGTTGAAATCGCCATCGGGATCGACGACATGAGGTCGGTGTTGTTTAAGTTTAGGTTTTGTTGACGATCGATCGGAACCTGCCGTAACGGCATCGCTTGGATGGGGATCGGTGGAGGTGGAGGCGGCGGTGGGGGTAAGTGACTCGCCACCGGTTTCGGCGGCATTAGCTGCATCGGAGTCGCGGTGGACGTCGCCTCTTTCGGTTCAACACCTGGAAGCGATAGGCTCAACGAAGTCGGAGGATCCTTCGTCAACGGTGGCGGAGGCGGAGGAGGCGACGTCGTCGTCGCGACTTCGATCTGCGAAGCAACGACGGCACCCGATCTAGCCACCGGCCGATACACGTGCGACGACGAAATCGCAGCCACACTCGAATCACTCACGTCAGATCCCGACGGACTTCCAGGACTCAAATAACGACACGAAACCGGAACCGCAGATCCGGCGCTCACCGATCGTTTCAACGAAGGCTGTTGAATCGCAAACTCGCTAAACTCCTCATTCGTCATAGATGAACACTTCCGTTTCAACGTCGAGTTCCAGTGGTTTTTAATCGCGTTATCCGTACGTCCAGACAACAACCGCGCAATCGTCGCCCACTTGTTCCCAAACCTCGCGTGAGCACGAAGAATCGTCTCGTCTTCCTCCTCCGTAAACGCACGGTGCTCCACCTGCGGCGAGAGCTGGTTGCACCACCGTAACCTGCACGATTTACCAGATCTACCAGGTATAGATTTTCCGATGAGAGACCAATTCCTAGGGCCGTGTTTATCAACAAGTTGTTGAAGCATCTCATCTTCTTCAGGACTCCATGGACCTTTGATTCGATCGATTTGTTTCTTTGGATTACTGGACGCCATGAACATCTGAAATTTTCAGATTGAATTTGAAGAAAATTTCTGAGTTGAAAATGGTGAAGAAATGATGGAAGGTTTTGAGGGGATGAATGGAGGATTTTATATGAGAGAGAAGATAGGGATGACCGGTTAAACCGGTTGAGACGGGTGGGGTAACCGGTTGTTGACTGGAAGAAGCGGTTGTATTTGGGATACAGCTGGCTAACGGACACGCGTCACATCAGATCCCAGCACTGATTTACACATACTAGTCTTCGTAAGCTCTACTTCTACGTGTATTTATGACCACGCGCCTTCAAGAGCGGGTGGTTAATAGTCTTTTGGCGTTATTCAATAGGTAAATATCTTCTGTATTTTAATTAAATACTGAATTGTGGATTTGGTCCACGTGGTTTTCTGATTTCTTGGACCATAGTTTTTATTTTATTTTTATTGTGAATTTGGTCCTTATGGTATTCAATTTATCTTGGTCATGGTCATTCTGACTAACATCTCCGTTAACTTTGTTATATCAAGGATCATTTTAGCCATTTGCCATTTTTTTGTCCTGATAAGAAAAAAAATACTTTTATACACACTGTTTATGCCAAAAATCTCACAAGGAAAATTTAAGGTAAATGTGGAGTTTGATCCAACCAAAGAAAGTAACAACAATAATCGTACGACTATAATAAAAATAAAGTAAATAAGACGAGAGAATTGGTGACGCGGAAAACCCCTAAAATGGGTAAAAACCGCGAACGAGTGTGAGTCGTCGTGCACTATAGACGTCAATCAGGGACGTCGTCCTTTAAAACAAGTGTTATAAGTGTAAAACAATGTAAAACAATACAATAAAGTAAAGTCAGTCGTGCGTCGTGTGTAATTAAACTTCGGTCGTGCGTCGTACGATAAACAACGAAAGACTTTATGAACTTCAAGAGAGATTGAGTGAGCTTTTAAGGTCTGAGAATCAGATGTCCCCGAGTGAGATTTCTTCTTCGTATTTATAGTGCATTTTCCCGTTTAGGATGTCTTTAATGTGTATCTTTCACATTAATGGGATGACCGTTTTGACATTGATGATAGCGTCCGTTATGTCTGTTGCTATTGATGAAGGTTTCCGTTATGATCTTTAGTCATAAATATCCTTGAATCCTGCATTAAAACATGGCATAATGTATATTGTAGGTTAGTAACTGAAATTATGTCATACGATGGTATTCGTCGAATGGATATTTGGTCGTGCGACATAGTAAGTTCTGACTGTTGGAATTCCTTACCTGTTGTCCAGTGTTAATCGTACGACAATGTACTATTGAAATTTTTACCCAAACAGTTTGCCCCCAAATTTAAAATTCAAGCGACAATTTTTTGAAATTTAAATTTAAGATTAAAACATGTGTTGCAGAAGAAAACGCGATTCTTTCGATTAGAATCAAATCAGTTCCTTTCTAACTAGATAATGACGTCATCACCTGCACAAGTAATCATCCAAACGGCTAATTAAGGACAGGTGTTGCATTTTGGAAGGACATACTCGAGTATTTCCTTTGATACAGGAGACACGTGTCAAACGACGACTGGCGATCTATTTTTTCAGTCGATTCAGTTTCCAAATTTATAATATAAATAAGGATTGTTGCTAATCCTTTCCTTCTTTACGCTTACAATTCTTTAGAAAACATATACTTCCGGCGAGATTTCCGAGCGATCAGAATCTTTTCCACTCTAAATTCGAGGTTTAGACTGTTATTTAAGGTACGATTTCCAGTCCTTCCTTTGTGTTTGATTTATGCATAGAAAATCTATAGCTAGAAAACCTAGGAAAGCTTGGGATATTTTGAGTTATTGGTGCGCGACTCTTAACATCCCTGACTTTCAGATGTCAAGTGAACCAGTGAGTTTGTTTAGAGAAGAAGAACATATAGATTTTTTCAAGAGTTTGGCTAAACTTTCAGATGAGATAAATCTAGTGTCGCCGGAAGATTTAAGGCCGGACGAGGTTCCGAGGGGATACTGTGTCTTGTACGAGTACCCCTTTAAGATAGGTTTCTCTTGGCCTTTTAGCCCTTTAGTCAGGGCGTTTTTAGATGCCTTCGATTTGACACCTGGACAATTAATGCCTCAATTCTGGCGCATTGTCCAAGTGATTGATCGTCTCACAGCCGAGTGGGAGGTACCGTTCAATGTGAACGACCTCTTGACAGCTTATAGCGTGCGACCAGATGGTTATCACCGTTATAGCTTATTCCCTCGTTCAAAGGGGGATAACGTACTGATACTTAACACTGCGGTGAACGACCGTGGGTGGAAACATCGGTATGTCTTCCTTCAAGTGGCATCCGTAAGTGATGAAGACAGCCAATGGTTGTCATCAGGCTGGAATGAATCGGGTAGGTTTATTGTCGTGCGTTTTTATTCGTGCGTTTTAGCTTAATGTTTTTCTTTGTTTTGCAGTGATCGATTTCAGTGTAGTGAAGCCAAAGAGGGATTCTCTTAATAAGATTCAAAGAATCTTAGAGAGAAGTATTGCTGATCGTTCCTTCTCCCTTCGGTCGAACGACGAGGAGGACGAAGTCGTCCTAGTCAGTGAAGTTGCACCTACTGAGGATCCTTCGAAGGAAGGAGAGGATATAGAAGAAGAAAGAGAAGGAGAAAGAGAAGAGGAGATGACGGGTAAGTTTTTCAACAATACTTACTTCCTACGTATCGTAAGTATTTTCTAACTTGCTCTTTTCTGTTTCTCTTTTTATTTAGGAGATGCAACTGCCAAGTCAGCTGCTGCCAGGCGAGCCGAGCAATTAGAGCTTGCTCGTCAAGGAAGGGAAAAATCGAGGAAAAGATCTGTCGCTTCCACAGGGGTAGATCCAAGACGGGTTCGAGGCAAGCAACCTCGATCTTCGCCTAAAAAGACGGGCGACGTTACTATGACGTCCCTTCCAGGGGCGTCACCGACGAAGGGAACCGTTTCTGGTGTCGAGCTCGGAGGCTCGACTCAGGTGACGAAGGACATTCCCCTGTCGGGGGTGTCGGGCGTTAATAAGCCCATCTCCGAAGTTCCTTCTTCTTCTTCAAAGGAAGAGAAGAACAAGGAGAAGGTGGGAGAGACGACATTCAAAGTCACTCTCCCATCTGACTTCATGGCAAATGACGTTCTCGAAAGGGATGTCATTTTTCCTCACTTGGGAAAATTCCTTCTCCCGACCTTCTACGACCGATACAAGGAGTCTCGGGTCGAGGATACGGGAGCGCATGCTGCTGGTCTTTCCTTCATGGTACGTCTTTACTTATTTCTTACTCCGTTCATTTTTCTTACTACTAACTCTTTCTTTCTGTCGTACAGGCTTTCCAAGCTTGTTTGAGCTTCTTTGCTCAGACGGAAGGTCTTAGGGCGTCCTTCCCTGACGTTAAGAAAAGGGCTGACGAGGCTCTTGAGAGAGAGAAGGTCGCCTTAGAAGCGGTCGAAGCTGAGAAGAAGAAGGTCGAGAGTCTCAAGACCAAACTTGTCGAAGCTCAAAGTGAGACGATCAAGTTCAGGGACCATGTCCTTGAACTTGAGGCCTTAACGTCCAAGCTGGAGGTGGAGAAGATAAAGGCCACTACTGCTGCTGCTACCTCTGCTGATGAAGTCACGTCCCTCCTCAAGAAAGTCGAAAGTCTAGAGGGCGATGTCAAAGATTTAGAAGAGGAGAATAGGCAGATTGAAGCTTTCTCTCGTCTCACAGCCCGAGCTGCTTTGATGAGACGTCATCTGAGTGGGAAGAATCCTATGGTGTCGGCCGCCGAGGAGCTCAAAACTTATCTTGACACTGTGGGAACAGAAAGGGACCTCGATGAAGATGATGAACTTGAGGGGAGCGATGACGGAAAAGAGGCGGCAACAGCAAAGACCGACGTCGTGCAGGAACAACTTGACGCTCCTCCTTCTTAGATTATTTTCCTTTAGATTTACAAATAAGAGTCGGCCGTCTGTGGTCGTCTCTTATACTTGTAATTTTTTAGTAATGAAAAAAGTTTATTTTGTTTATCAATACTCGTCACTTGCTTTGTTTTTCCAAAAGCACGTCAAGTAAATGTCACTATATATTATACATTCGACCAAACCATCATTCATTAACATTCTATAATTAAATCAACTGAGCTTTACAATCGAACGAGTGCAATCGTAATAATGGTTTCCGTATATATAAATATACATACTGGGAGTCAAGCGTAAAAGATTAACCTTTAACAATAATCACAACCAACCATCTTCATGCGATCGCATGAGTATTACTTGACATGAAAATCTTAGTTAAGTCGTGCGTCCCTGCGAAGAACAACATTAGCGGGGTGGTCGTTGGTTTGACCAACGACCCTCCGATGCTTGAGTTAGTAATTTTTCTTAAAAAATAATCGAAGGAACTAAATGTGAAATTTAAAAGAAATACCTCTTTAGATGAACTGCATTCCAACTTCGTGGGATATCTCGACCATCGGAGGTTTGGAGTCTATAAGCTCCTTTACCCACGATACCAGAGATTTGATAAGGCCCTTCCCACTTAGTGGAAAGTTTACCTGCATTAGGTTCTTGAGTGTTTTGAAACACACGTCGCAAGACGTAGTCGCCTTCTTGAAAAACTTTGACTTGGACATTTTTATTGAAATGTCGCTCGACAGCTTGCTTTTGCGACGCCATGCGAATGTGAGCAGCTTCCCGAAGTTCCTCTAAGGCGTCAAGATCATAACTTAGATCGACTAAATTATGTTCAACAGATGTATGTCTGATAGGCGGGTTTACACCCCCTTCTCTAACCGCAAGTGTACGGGTCGAATCAAGTAATATGTACTTGGAAGTACGAGTATCGAACCAAGGGAACTAGGAACTGAGTATCACAATGACTATAATCACTATTTACTGGACGATCCAATTGATGAATTGGTGATGATTAAATAATAACTAAATTAATAAAAATAAACTCGAGAGTAAAAGCAAGAACAAAGTTGGAAACTTTTTCGGGAAGAAAGCAGTTGAGGGTTGGAATTCCAATGGTTTTCACAAAGAACACTCCACTTATGACTGTTATCAGACTAATCCAATTAAGTGAATACACAATCACCAAAATAACTGTTATTCTCTCTCGAGCAACAACAGAGTTATCTCTAAAAGGATAAGTTTCATCTCTCGATCTCAACCTATGAGTTTAGAAATTTATTACGAACAAGATTGTAAAATAGGTACTAAGGTTTAATTGGTATATCTCTATCCAATTTCTCACCTTAGGCATACAAATCCAATTCAAGTTATAAGCTAGTTCTCTCGAATCTAATCCATAACAAATAAATCAATTTGTAGGTTGATCAGGCTCACAAAAGCATTAAGACCAAATTCATATGCTTCATTAATTAGAAAAACTGATAAAAGTCACAAGATTTCGTGTTCATATGCTTAAAACCAGAGTTCATCCAACCCCCAACATCTAAAGATTAGTTCATGTTGGGGGTGTTAAAACTCAAAGCAATAGGAAGAAAAATCATAGAAAACATGGTCTCTTGAACAAAAGATCTAAGTATGAACAAACTCCCTATTGTTGAATCGTAATACCCACGAACAATGCTTTGATCTTCGTTAATCTTGTGTTCCCGGATGATTTCCCCGCGTTAATTTGGTGTTTTCTTCGTGTGAAAATCGCCCCTAGGTCTCCCTCTTGCTTCCTCCCATCGCCAATTTCAGATTAGAATCAAGAATATCTCAAAACCCTAAGAGATAGAGCTTAAAAACGATTTCAGCATGTCATTGCTACTTTCACCGAGACTTAACTCTCGGTGAAAGTCTCAGTGAACTCTGATTCTTAAAATATATTAACTGGTGCTAGTTGTACCGAGACTAAAGTCTCGGTCAAAGTCTCGGCAGACACTTTTCTCCAAAATCAGATTTTAATGCTAGTTACACCGAGACTTAACTATCGGCAAAAGTCTCGGTGAACACTTTTTCTCCAAAATTTCACTTTGATGCCTTTTCCGAGCCTTGACCCAAGATTTGACTTGCACGAACTTTGCTTTGCCATTAAACTCATCGGGTGTGCCATTCTCGTCTATAATTAGCTTCTTTTGGACTCATTTTCTCAATTTACTCCCGAAAGATAGATACCTGAAAAACTTGCAAATAAATGTGAAAAGACGCTTCGTTTGTTTGGAGAAACAAACATAATTACTCGAAAAATGGCTCTAAAATAACGCCGAAATTGGCGTTATCAATGTCTTGAAGTCGGTAGTTGTATCTCGATAGGTAACACAGCTTCACATCCATAGACTAAGGAAAAGGGAGTTTGTCCTGTGGACGTACGAGGTGTCGTACGATTAGCCCATAGAACGGAAGGCAATTCTTCCACCCATTTTCCTTTGGCAGCTTTAAGTCGTTTTTTAAGTGAATTAATGATAGTTTTATTGCTCGACTCAGCTAAACCATTCGACTGTGGATATCGAGGCGTCGATGTTACTAACTTGATATTTCTTTCTTCACAAAACCTTCGCGTTCGGTCACTGATGAATTGTGTCCCGTTGTCGCACGTTATTTCAGATGGAACTCCAAACCTGCAAATGATGTTAGTTTGGATAAAAGAAACGACTTCTTTATCCCGGACTTGGGAAAAAGCCGCTGCTTCGACCCATTTAGAGAAATAATCAGTTAAAACTAAAAGGAATACCTTTTGCCCGGGAGCAGGTGGTAGTTTCCCAACAATATCCATTCCCCATTTCATAAAGGGCCATGGGATCAAAGTCGAGTGCAAAGGTTCAGAAGGTTTATGAGACATACCTGCGTGTTTTTGACATGCGTCGCATAACTGTACATACCTAATCGCATCTTGTCTTATCGTCGGCCAATAGTAACCTTGTCTCGATATCCGGTTAGCTAAACTACGGCTTCCGGAGTGATTTCCACATTCACCATCGTGCATATCCTGTAAAATTTTGTGTACTTGTGCCTTGCTGGTGATACACCGCAAATTCAAACCAGTTGAAGATCGTCGATACAATTGTCCTCTGATCATAACGTACCTCGACGCTTTGAATCTAATTTTTCTCGCTTCCATTTTATCATCGGGAAATTGATCGTGCTCTAAGTAATTTCGAATGTCGTCCGACCAAGAATTTTCTTCTTCAATTGGTGCGACTGAGATATTATCATCCTCCTTGATGGAAAGGGTTGCAAGATGAACTATTGGGATATTGTCGAATGTCGTTCGACTAAGTGCTGACCCCAAATTGGCCAGTGCATCAGCTTGAGTGTTCTGATCTCTTGGTATTTGCTCGATTATAAAGTGATTGAACTTCTTTGCTTCTTCTTTGACTTTTTTATAATAGGCAATCATCCTTGAATCTTTTGCTGCGAACTCTCCATTGATTTGGTTAACAACTAAGGATGAATCACTTCGGACGTGCAAACGTGTTGCCCCCAATTCATGAGCAATTTTGATTCCTGCAATCAATGCCTCATACTCTGCTTCATTATTTGTTGCTTTGAAATCGCACCGTATGGAATATACCATTTTGCCCCCTTGTGGGGATTGTAGGACGACACCCAAGCCTGTGTCACGTATATTTGCCGAACCGTCAACGTCGAGTGTCCATGTAGTGTCGTGCAAAGTCGCCACAATTAATTTATCGGACATCATCGTGCTTTCTAGTTCTGGACTAAAATCTGAGATGAAATCGGCTAAGACCTGCGACTTGATCGCTGTTTTGGGCTTGAAATCCAGATCAAAATTGCTGAGGTAAATACTCCACTTAGCTAGTCATCCTGTTAATTCGGGCTTTCTTAACACAGATTTTAAAGGAAAATTAGTTACCACAATTATAGGATGTGACTCAAAATAATGTCGTAACTTTTTAGCAGCCATGACTAATGAAAGTAAAAGTTTTTCTATAGACGAATACCTGGTTTCAGCATCTAATAGAGTCTTACTTACATAGTAAATTGGCAGTTGTCGTCCGTCGGTTTCTCGTATAAGAACTACACTTACCGAATTATTGCTGACTGCTAGGTAAAGTTGAAAGACTTCACCTTGCTCAGGTTTAGAGAGAAAAGGAGGCGACATCATGTATTTTTTGAGTTGCTGCAACGCTTCTTCATGCTTGTCTGTCCATTCGAACCCTTTATTCTTTCGTAGGACATTGTAGAATAAATGACACCTGTCGGACCACCGAGAAATGAACCGGTTCAGCGCTGCTACACGTCCTGTAAGACGTTGGACTTCTTTAAAATTTCTGGGCGATTTTAGCTCAACAATTGCTTTAATCTGTTCTGGATTAGCTTCGATTCCTCGTCGTGTGACCATATAACCGAGAAATTTTCCAGCTCGAACCCCAAAGGAACATTTCGTCGGATTCAACTTCATCTTGTATTCACGCAAGATGTCGAATGACTGCTTCAAATGTCCGATATGATCGTCCGCATGTTTTGATTTGACAAGCATGTCATCGATGTATACTTCCATAGTATCACCCAAATGTTCTTTGAACATCATATTCACCAATCGTTGATATGTCGAACCTGCATTTTTAAGACCAAAAGACATTACTTTGTAACAATAAATACCTTTATCCGTCATGAAGGCTGTTTTTTCCTGGTCGTCTGAATGCATCAATATCTGGTTATACCCAGAATATGCATCCATGAATGTGAGTAGCTCATATCCTGCTGTAGCGTCGACCATGGAGTCGATATGTGGTAATGGAAATGGATCTTTCGGACATGCTTTGTTAAGGTCTGTGAAATTGATGCAGACTCGCCATTTGCCATTTTTCTTTTGAACGACTACAACATTAGCGAGCCAATCTGGATACTTGACTTCCCGTATTTTTCCTGTTTTTAGTAAATTATCAACTTCGTCGTTGATAACCTTATTCCTCTCAGGAGCAAATTTTCGCCTTTTCTGTTGAACAGGTTTAAATGATGGATCAATGTTGAGTTTATGAGAAATAATACTCGGATCAATACCCACCATGTCTTCGTGCGTCCAAGCAAAACAATCATAGTGGTCCTGCAAAAAAGATATTAGTTGTTTTTTAAAAGAAGGGTCGAACGTAGAACCTATGTAAACCATCTGGTCAGGTTTATCCTGGTTTAAGACGACAGCTTCCAAGCGATAATCGTCGTTAGTCCCAGGAACGTCCTGGTTCTGTAATTGCTATACTGTCTGCTTCGGGGGCTTCAAGGAAACTTTGTAACATTCCCTAGCAACCTTTCTTTCGCCTTTGATTTCCTGTACTCCCCATTGCGTGGGAAATTTCAGAGTTTGATGATATGTCGAAGGCACAGCCTTCATGTCATGAATCCAAGGTCGCCCAAGAATAACATTATAAGCTGATGAACAATTGACGACATTGAATTTCGTCTGTCTGTTGATTCCTTTAGCATATACTGGGAGTATGATTTCCCCCATGGTGTTTGTCGCTCCACCATTAAACCCAACGAGTGTGGTTGAACGTCGTGTAATCTCGGATTTGTCGATGCCCATTGCTTTCACTGCATCAAAAAAGATAATGTTAGCTGAACTATCTCCATCGACGAGTATCCTTTTGGTCAGACAATTCCCAATGCTTAATTGAATAATTAGTCCGTCATGATGCTTCTGATGTACGTCATCGAGATCCGCATGGTCGAACGTTAAGGGCATAGCCTCCAATTCTGCGTCCTCTTTGAGTCGTACCTCCTTTGGAATTGGTCGGTCATCGGGACCGCGACTAGCATGTCTTTTAGCAGCTGAATAGGTGGTCCCACAGATATCAGAACCTCCAGTGATACAATTAATCACCTTGGCATGCTCTGGGGATGTGGGACGTGCGTCTTTCTTTTCCTTTAATTCCTGCAAATAACCTTTCGAATTGAGCCAAGACAAATCTTTCTTTAAGGCGATACAATCTTCCGTTATATGACCGAAGTCATCATGGAAGTCGCACCATTTATTTTTATCCTTCTTGTCACTGTCTTTGTCACTTTTCTTTGGCCATCGTATGTTCTGCTGAAGTTGCTTCAAGGATATGACGACGTCTTTAGCTGATCCAGGGAAACCATAAGATGATACCTTAGGATACTGGACAGATTTAGAAGTCGCCAGTCCTTTCTTTTCAAATCTGACGTTTGAAATCTGTCGAGTAGGCTCAGATCGATTGGTTGACTTTGATTTGAAGTCTGGCTTTTTAACACTTAGGCTTTTTCGGTCGCCCGAATGTTTATTTCTGAATGCAAGGTCATCCTCGACCCTCATATGGGCAAGTGTCCGTGCTCGTACGTCTTCAAAGGTTTCCGGAGGATATTTTGTAAGATCGAGATATAACCCGGAACTATCGTCCAGACCTCGTTTGTATGCTTCGATTGCTGTTTTTACATCACAGTTACGGATACTAATCATCTCCGCATTGAACCGATTAAAGTAGCTCCAGATGGACTCTCCACTCTTCTGCACGACGTAGTAGAGGTCGCTTGTTTGCTTCTCCATTTTTCGGCTGCTAGCGAATTGTTGAGTGAATTGATTCACCAGTTCTGCAAAAGACCCAATAGTTTTAGATTTAAGATTTATTAACCATTGTAAAGCTGCCCCGGTCAAGGTCGCCCCAAAACTTTTGCACATGCAAACTTCTTGGAATTGGTGCGGTATTGAGATAGTCCACATAAGTTGCTTGTATTGAGCGACGTGTTCCGTTGGATCAGTGACGCCTGAGTACTTTGGACTGAAGGTTGGAATGCTATACTTCTTTGTGACGTCCACCAACGCGATCTCGTCAACGAACGGCGACGCCTGAAACCCTGTACGAGGCTCGACATCGACTGGAACTGCTGCCCCCGGTAATTTGGCCAACATTGATAGGACACGTTCATTTTGCTCTTCCAGAAGTTTTAATCTTTGTGCAACGGGATCTAAGGGAACACCATTTGAAGTGCCCAATGGAACATAACCAGTCCCATTGAGGCTATTCTGCTGCGAGGCATCAGAAGCATATCCATTGAATGGAATAGAGGCCATAGGCATAGTTGGAATCATAAAAGTTGCAGGGTTAATTGATGGTGGACGAGGATAGTTTGGTAATGGAGGAGGCACATTCCAAGTACCAACATAAGCATTTGTAGTCCCCATCATATTGTTCCCATTTTGGTTTCTCAAATTCTCGATGGTTTCAGCTGCTTGTCGAGCTTGAGTTGTTAAGGCATCAATACGAGCACGAGCAGCTGTTAGCTCCATGTTCATTTGAGCTACGACATGATCTTAAGTTCCTTGGAATGCCATTATCCTGAACAACTGGACAAGAAAACACTAAGAGAAAACGTTAGTCTGTCGTGAGATTATTGAAGATTTCCTTTGGATGGGGCCCCACGGTGGGCGCCAAACTGTTTATGCCAAAAATCTCACAAGGAAAATTTAAGGTAAATGTGGAGCTTGATCCAACCAAAGAAAGTAACAACAATAATCGTACGACTATAATAAAAATAAAGTAAATAAGACGAGAGAATTGGTGACGCGGAAAACCCCTAAAATGGGTAAAAACCGCGGACGAGTGTGAGTCGTCGTGCACTATAGACGTCAATCAGGGACGTCGTCCTTTAAAACAAGTGTTATAAGTGTAAAACAATGTAAAACAATACAATAAAGTAAAGTCGGTTGTGCGTCGTGTGTAATTAAACTTCGGTCGTGCGTCGTACGATAAACAACGGAAGACTTTATGAACTTCAAGAGAGATTGAGTGAGCTTCTAAGGTCTGAGAATCAGATGTCCCCGAGTGAGATTTCTTCTTCGTATTTATAGTGCATTTTCCCGTTTAGGATGTCTTTAATGTGTATCTTTCACATTAATGGGATGACCGTTTTGACATTGATGATAGCGTCCGTTATGTCTGTTGCTATTGATGAAGGTTTCCGTTATGATCTTTAGTCATAAATATCCTTGAATCCTGCATTAAAACATGGCATAATGTATATTGTAGGTTAGTAACTGAAATTATGTCATACGATGGTATTCGTCGAATGGATATTTGGTCGTGCGACATAGTAAGTTCTGACTGTTGGAATTCCTTACCTGTTGTCCAGTGTTAATCGTACGACAATGTACTATTGAAATTTTTACCCAAACACACACATATAACGATATCAAAATAAATAAAATATGATATTATTGTATGATTTTATTGTTTAACTTTCTTAAAAGATTAACTATATTAATACGATTTAATTTTATTATTTTATTATAACGATGGAAAAATATTGTTTTATTGTTTACATCAACCGGTTCTATAAATCAAAAGAATATATTTAAGGTATGCATGGAAATGGGACAGGGACCTCAATTCCCATCCCCGTCCCCAATCCCTCATCTTCATCCCCGTCCCTGTCGGGGAATATGATCACATCTCCATCCCCATCCCCAACAGGGAACGGGGATCCCCTACGGGGAAACGGAGATTTTCTTTTCCGTTTATGTAAGTTATTTAAATCAAATATATGAGACACCACAAATGTTTAAATATCACATATTTCCAATAAACCTAAAATAGAAAGAAATTTAATTTAGTATAAAAAAATCACAACATCATATAATAAATAACAACTTAAAACCAAAAGAAATTCAATCGAATTCGGAAAAAAAAATAGCAAATAACCATATTTCATTTTACATCCCTTAACCATTAAGAGCCTTGATTTCATTATGAACAATTAGCAAATAACCATATTTCATTTTACACTATATTATAAAAACATCTTAATCATTCAGACCACTTAATCATTCTGCACTAAACCATTCAGCAACTGGCAAACAATCCCTAACTAATTTTTGTAGATAATTTAGTTGTTCAAGAAAATTTGAATAACCAAATTTAGAATATCCGTAGAGTTTTTGTGTTTTTCTCCTTGTATGAAATCTCATTTTCTTTGAAAATATGAATAAATAAAAAAAAGAGTTATAAAGTCCTAAATGTTCCATATGTTTTCAATAAATAGAAATGTCAAAAATATTATAAAAAACACATAAATAATTATAAAACAATACGTCATCTTATTTTTTAGAGTAAATTACGTTTTTTGTTCATGCAATTTTCGTTTCTATGGTTTTGAAATTTAGGTTCTCATCCATTTTTGTCTCAATATATTTTTCCATCATTATAATAAAATAATAAAATTAAATCGAATTAATATAGTTAATCTTTTAAAATAGTTAAACAATTAAATCATACAATAATATTCTATTTTATTTATGTTGATATTGTTATATGTGTGTGTATAAAAATATTGTTTTTCTTTTCTTATTGTAAAAGGACAAAAAATGGCAAATGACTAAAATGGTCCTCGATTTAACGGAGTTAACGGAAACGTTAGTTAGAATGACCATGTTCAAGACAAATTGAATACCACAAAGACCAAATCCACAATAAATATAGAATGAGGATCATGGGTCCCTAAAGTGGGCCACGGGGCCATGGGTCCCCACCAATAAACTTTTTTTTAGAATGAGGATCATGGTTAAAGAAAACACAAAACCACAAGAACCAAATCCACAATTCACTCTTAGGCTATGTTTGGCAAAAATAAGCTAAGCTAGCTTTTCAAAACGTTACTTTGAGTAGCGTTTCAATAAGCTAACTTATAAGCTAGCTTATGGTCATCCAAACATGTACACTAGTTTATAAGCTAGCTGATAAGGTAGCTTATAAGCTAGCTTATTTTTGCCAAACATAGCCTTAATTAAATGATTTCTTTTTTTAAGAAAATCTACATTTTTACTTCTTATCTATACTATATTATAAAAACGACATAAAAAACTCTTAATTGCAACATTTTAAGCATAAGTTATAACTAATTAAAGCCAATTAATTAATTTACAATTTCTGAATGTTTTGGTACAACCTTTCCAAGCACAGTATCTCACATAATCATCTATTTGTGAGATAGATACTCATTTATTAATATAAATATTTTTTTTGTGGAAGATTTTATAAAATATATTTTATATTAGCATAATCTATTTTAAATGTAGATTTTACATTTAAATCTATATTAATGAGATGTAATATAAAAAAAAAATTCTTCTGTATTTTTTTATATTACATCTCATAATGATTTTTTCATATTTTAGTTTATAAAATCTTTTTCCATATTTTATTTTATAAAATCTTTTTACATAATGAGATGTAATATAAACTCTTTTTTCTTCCGTGTTTTTTTTTGTTAATATAAAATCTATTTTATTTTATAAAGTCCACGTATTTTATATTAGCATAATATAAAATCTACACGTATTTTTTTTGCTAATATAAAATCTACACTTATTTTTTTTCACGAGCATTAAAATAAGAAAAAAGAAGATTGATATAAATTAAAAATAAAAAATAACGAGATACACTACTTTAAAATAAAAATATTCCGTAATACTTTCCAAATTAACCAAGTGCAAAGAAAATAAAATAGAAACGATGTAGATATAAAAATATCTACATAATCATCTATTTGTGGAATAGATACTCATTTATTAATATAAATATTTTTTTTTTGTGTGGAAGATTTTATAAAATAGATTTTATATTAGCATAATCTATTTTAAATGTAGATTTTACATTTAAATCTATATTAATGAGATGTAATATAAAATCTTTTTTTCTTCCGTATTTTTTTATATTACGTCTCATAATGATTTTTCTATATTTTATTTTATAAAATCTTTTTACATAATGAGATGTAATATAAACTCTTTTTTCTTCCGTTTTTTTTTGCTAATATAAAATCTATTTTATTTTATAAAATCTACACGTATTTTATATTAACATATATATGAAAGTTAACCACTTATGAAAATACATTCGTTTTTCACATTGTATTTTATTTCCTCCCGTGCAATGCACGGGCCAACACTAGTAAAGTAAAAAAAATGCAAATATTAATTACAAAGATATTTTATTATAATTTTATCTTACACACTTATCTTTTTTTTTTGAACGACAAGTTAACACACACATACATTCCTGGGGTATCCGGGCTCCCACTTAAGGGTGTCACCCGACTAATCCCCGTCGATCATGACTCAGCCCAGTTAAGGGTACCACTATGTGGCAGACCCATGATCATGGATGTCACAGGATGCTCACCACGGGGTTCGAACCTGTGTCGTATTTTTGATAAATAAATATTGTTAAGAAAGCAAAGTAATAAGCCTAGCTGGCAAAATGTACTCAAAAGATTAGTTATAAAGTTGAAAATTAACATTTAAAGTTTGAACTTAACATCAGATTGAATACAAAAGGACCTCGGAAGGCAAGTGCTATTACTTTGAATGCATGACATTTCCTGAGAAGGCTAGTCACTATCTGAACTTTAGTGCAATTATTCTGATAACTAATCTTATTTTTTAAAAACTACGTACGCAACTAAAATTAACCATGATTAACTATCCATATCAAAGGGTGATTCAATTCTATATGTTTAATCTTGTTTTTACCTAAAATTAGTGCAATTTTAGATTATCCCCCATGTAACTTATAGTTACCCCAAAGCTGAGATTAAGACCATTTTTTTACGGACAACGAACTTCTTCCCAATCCACTTTTTATCCAAAAATTTTCATTGACGCATCCATACCTTTATTCAAACTCAAACACAGATAGTGAATGGAGTGGGTAGAGGTTGGAGGTGGTGAAGAGGTGGGGAAGGCTGGAGATGGTGATCGGCGATAGGGGAGAGGTCGCCAGTCACATTATAGAGAGAAGGACATGATGTTGTTTAATATATAAAATCAATTCATATTATAATATCTTCAATGAAATATGAAAGAAAATATAAAAAGTCCAAAATGTCATCACCAAACAGAGTTTTTAACAGACACTTGATAAACGAACCAAAACCACACAAAAATGCATACCATGTTGGCCAAACCGTAATTATTAAAAAACATGAACGAAAAGTTAGGAACATGTAAGCGAAGGTACGATAACTATAATGCATTTTTTACTTTAACTTACCCCACTTATTTCCCCTTTTATTTAACTCAAACCGCACCAAATCGCACTGCAAAATGCGGTGTGGTGTGGTTTGTGCGGTTTGTACCTTACGCATTTTACACCTACAATTCAATAATTATAAGATCAAAACTTCATTTTAAAATCAATGATAACGTGATCGTAGTACCTAAAAATAAAAATATTCAATATGTCTGATTCTAAAAAGCACATTATATAAATATTGCTATTATTCTATATATACATATATGTGTGTTTAATATATAAAATTAAAAATATATACATACATAATGTGTGGTGCGGTGCAGCTTGAACTGCGGTTTGATAACTCAAAACCGCAAACCGCACCGCATAGTGCGATTTGGTAAAAATGCAAATTGCAAACCGCACCGTAGACGTTTTAAACCGCGCTTTGCGGTGCGGTGCGGTATGGGCGGTTAGTGTGGTTTAGCGGTTTAGATGAACACCCCTACTCTATAGTATACCCTGCAGGTAAAAACTTATTTCGAAACGAATATGAACAAATTACAGAATGATTACAAAACCGTTAGGAAACGGTTATAAAATCGTTACCGGACATTACAAAATGAAACAAGTGTGATCAAATTCTGAACAAATTGCAAAAACATTATGATGTGGAACAACTATGAACAAATTACGGTATACAATTGCTACAAAGAAATTATGAATTGGATACAAATACATTAAGATATGGAACGACTATGAAAAAATCTCAATTTCTCAATATCCTGATTCTTCAACATATAGCTTTTGTTTCAAGATATATTTCTTAAAAATAACTTATACTTACGTTCTCTCAGTCTTTAAACTTCTTTTCCAAATGACTACATCTCTCTAGTAGTCTTTGTTGCACCTTGGCTTATTTTCCATATTGAACTCTATACTTTCATAAAGATATGAGAGAAAGGGATAAAGTCGAATAAATACAGAGAGAACTCAAATATGTCTGTTGAATAAACAAAATTTGCATTTGTTTATATACATCTATTGACAGAGATGGGTGTGGCTAACATTTAACATATGCTTGGGACCAGTAGCACCATATTCACCGACCGTTTACATTTGTAATTTGGGACCAATTCACAAGTTAATGTGTTTCATAAGAATTTCATAATTTGAAACACATTTATAGGCATTCATAACATACTTCGTAACCATTTCAAAAAACTGACATAAACTTAACAAAAAAAACACAAAGCACTCACTTGGGAAAAGCTAGGATGGATTACCTCTTTGTAGTACATCAATTGTATTGATGGGCATGTCCCAACATGTGTTTTTGAATACTTAACATGTTAAAGATATGTATACTTACTCGTAGCAAAGACGTGGCATCACTACAACAAAATTGTCTCTATAGTATATGTCAATCATCTGTTAATTTAACCACTTAGGTGTAGCATACTATTTAAGGCCTCAGGGGATGTAGTGGAAATCTCAGCTTTCCTGATTTCGAATTCTGGCGCTATCAAAGCCCTTGCAGCTATGGAGGTTCACTTGCTATGATTGCAAACCATTCATGGTTGCTCGAGGATTAATCGATGCGAGTAAGCTGGCTTGAAAACTCACGTTTACCTAAAAAAGTATCTCTTAATCTTTATAATAGATCATTTTATAAGACTTAAATTTATAGAACCAATCAATTGTGCGGTGTTATAATAAGATGTTATGTAGTATTTAGGCATTACAACAAGTTTTTTAAGACATTTTTTTAAAGAAAGTGTCACATTAGTTTTTTTATACACTTTTGAAAAACTGCCCTATAACATATTTCTTATTGGGAAATTATGTTTGTAAGATATTTTTTTAAATAATTTCATATAAAAAAACAAATACAATTTTTTATTTCAAAAATGTACTAAGAACTTGTTAGGATTCTCAGAAGTATTATATCAACTTATTACAACACCTTTACATAGTACATACAATTGTTTCATTCTATAAACATAAGTCCTATAATTTTCTATTAAAACATTCAGACATATTTGAATTTGATGTCATTTTAAGCATGAACCCTATATGGTAATGACAACATTTTCTTGAACAAGAAATTGAGAAGATTGAAGTTTAAATTTGGTGATGATAAGAAGTAATGGATAAGGACTCATTTATAAGGGATAGATAAATTAAATGTGTCATATGGTTGGTAAAATGAATTAAATGAGGGAGGTTAACTGATTTTTTGTTCTTTATAGATACTTCGTAGTCACTTCGGAAATTCAACTGTTTTGTATTGTAATTTGAAACTAATTTGCAAGTAAAATTGTATGGTTATCATATGTGTTTCATAACCTGTTAGTAATAAGCTTCTTAAGAAGCTAAGGTATAAAACAAAACACACATGCTTTATAAATAAAAATAGAGATGCACAAAAAGACCCTGCTCTGACTTACTCTACCTGAAAAAGCGAATTTTCTTTTTCTAAAAACTGGGATAGGCTCGGACCTTAAAAGGCACAGTCTATCCACGAAATAGGTCAACTTGAAAATTTCTGAATTTTTTTTTTCTTACTGAAAACGGTCTTGAAAGACTTGTGCATTTCTATATATACGTAGACGCAAGAGATGATAAATGTACTTTTACATGTTGGTTGTTTTCTACATAATGTGCAACATTTCCGAGAATTTTTTTAGTCTTGGAGAGAGAACGTACATGAAAATAATTGGCTAGATGCGTTGTGTTCTCGACATTTTTTTCAAAGGAAAGAGAAAAAAGAAAAAAAGAAAAATCGGAGAAAAGAAAAACTCATATTTTTGAGTTTTTTAGAAGACAAAGGAAAGATATAATGTTAGATATTCATTTCAACACCGGCTTGTTTTCCCTCTTTTCAATCCTCATTTGAAATTTATTTGATAAATATGCCTATTTGTATTTTGATTAAATATGCTTGATCAAGTTTTCATCCAAGAAACCATAATTAAGTTTTTCTTGGAAAACTATGTCTGCTCGTACTAAGCCTGCAAATAGCCAAAACGACCACGATCATGCAAATCCTAAATTCCATAAATGCAAACAAAAAAGAATACAAAGGAGGCGAAAATTGTACTGAAAAGAACAAAAACTGTATGTACGAAATGACCCTTAAAATTACCACTGAATTTGCTGAAACAATGTACCTAATATCGAATATACTATATAAACATAAAACATGTATTAACTGTGTTATGTAAATTTACATAAGGCTAATTAGCCCTATTATATGTTAAAGGTTAAATTATAAGGAAAATTACCAAAATAACCAATATATGCACATGTAATTAACAAAATGATCATTTTTTACTTGTTTGCCAAAAGACCAAAATGACCACCATTTTCGCTAAGTATTTTGCCCATTTGGCGAATTTCTTACATTTGTTTCACATGTGATTAGGGGTGTTCACGGGTTGGGTTGGTCGGGTTGAAAGCACTTAAACAACACAACTCAATGTTTGTGGTTTGAAAAAATCTCAACTCAACTTAACCCAATCAAAAGTGCAACCCAACCCAACCCAAACAGTGCGTGTTGGGTTAGGTTGGTCGGGTTGAAACTTTAATATATCATTTTACAATCTAAGTGATTCCGTTTAAAAAAGTAAAGTCAAAATGGAAATATAAAAATAAGACTAATAAGAAAAGAGGAGAGTAGAAAAATAGTATCTCTTGTCTTTTGATTCTATCAATATTGAAGATTTTTGAAGACTTAAAGGTTAAATTCGTACGATTTTAATCGACGTGGTCTCATAGACAGATCTAAACTCCGGCTATGATAGGAAGACCGAAGACTTGAGAATTAATAGAAAGAAAATCCGCTAAAAGTCTAAAACCATTAAAAAAAGCGTACAAGTTTTGGTCGGGTTGACGGGTTGGTTGGGTTACTTTAGGCCCAACCCGTTTCCAACTCAATAGATGCGGTTTGGGCAAATTTTGTATCGATTATGTATCGGGTTATCTCAGTTTGAGTTTTTTTTGCGTTTTTCCGGGTTGGGTTGGTTGGGTTGGTCGGAAAATATTTTGATACATTTTATGATTTTATCCTATGTTAACTTTCTTCTGCAAATTTACCTTACATATAAATAAATACGAAGAGGCTGTTTGTTTACCTTTTAATGGTTCCATTAAGAGACAACCTCTGAATCGTTAAGAGGTGAATTCTGTTTCGCAGAAAAAAAAAGATCGCCTCTTAATTCCGAAACCCTCTGAATCATTTTGTATCCTGGGTCTCCCTTAACCATTAAGGCCCTGATTTCATTCTGAACAATTACCAAACAACCATATTTCATATTGAACTATATCATAAGAACCTCTTAATCATTCTGACCCTTAATCATTCCGCACCAAACCATTCAGTAACTGTCAAACAGCCCCTAAGTGCATCTTGGACTGATTCTCAAATATTTCTTTATAATTGAAAAAAAGTTAAAATCTCAAAAAAGATTACATTTAACTCTAACAAATTCTCTAATTTGGTAATTTTGATATTAATTAAATTATTAATGTATTCAATGGATTTAATAAAAAAAATTATTTCTACTTGTAAACATTAAATTTCAAAGACTTTTTTCATTTGTGGGAATAAAAAAAATTCATTTCTTTCCTCAAACAATTATTTTTAAGGATTTCTTTAGCTTTGGAGAATTTTATCATATCTTTCTTACTTTTTTTTTTAATTTAGAAAATCTATTTAAACAAAATAAAAAAAATTAGTCTAAAATCTCCAAAACCACCATTTTTTCATTTTGAATAACTTGTTGAAAATGTTCATTTTTGGTATAATAGATTTTCCAAAATGAAAATTATATGAATGAGTTATTAAAATATTCGAAATATGGAGAACTACTTAAAAGTATCGTTTACATAGAGAAATGCTTTTATATATTATATTCATCCATAAAAATACTTAAAATTAAAGTTTAAGATAAAAAATAATGTTTTATTAAATATTTGTCCAATTATTTTATTAAATATTTCATTAGTATTATTAATTTTGTAATCTTTACAATTAATATTGGTGAATTTGAAAGTAACTTTTTTTTAAAAATTATTTTGATTTTATTTCCTTTTATTAATTTATTTTAAATTTTTTGTTATAAATGTTTTAAAAGCATTTCTAACAGATTTTTTTAAATAGAGAAAATAAAGTAGGTTTTTCTCTATATTACTCCAACAAATTTCCTATAATATTCTCTAAAATAAAGAAATCATAAAAATTTCACGTTTAAATAATTTTCTAAAACTTAATATATGAAGGGAGGGAAATAATTATTTTTTTTAATCCTATCAATAAGATTGATTTATTATTATTTTAAATAAAATTTTAAGATGTATTAAATGATAAATTAAAGAATATTATAACAACATATATCATATTGAAATATCTAAAATAAATAATTTGTTAAAATTTAATGTAATTTATTTAAAAAACTTAACTTTTTTTTTCTCTTGAAGAAAATATAAAAAAGGTTCAATTCACCTTACTAACCGAAATTGGACCAATCATTATGCGTCGTCAACTTTGTAACGGCGTTTATTGTTAACAAACAAACCGTTTTAACATTTTCCGTTACCATTAACGGTACGGATAATTCAAAAGCAAAAAAGCATGCCATAGAGTTTCGTTGCACCTTCCTTCTACCTTATTTTATATCTTTTCAAATTTATTATTATAATTAATTATAATAATAAGAATAATGTTATTTAATTAATAAATAAATACAGAGAATTGAGAACAGCAACGTGACCAACACAAGTTGGTCAGAGAATATATTTTTTTTGGGAACCAAACCTTACCCTTTGTCTTTTTCCTCATTTTAGCTACTTTTTTCTCCTATTTTTTCATTTTTATATTAATTATTTACGAAATTATATATTATAATGACAATAATTAAAAACTTAAAACATTTTAAACTTTTGACAAAGAAAAAGAAAATAATCCCAAATGCTATTTATGATTAATATTAGAAAATTAAAATGGTTTAAAATCTCATTTTTATGATGATCGGGTCTGTGTATATTTCATCTTTCATATCTCATTTTTGTAGGGGTGGACTTATGAATGCCCGAGTAATGTCTCGTGCACCTGTTCAACTGATTTTCGTAAGTCAAAATTTATTGAGATATGAAAGATGTATCTGCTAAATTTTGATGGTGATCCGTGAAATTATAAAATACAAGGAATATCAACCAAAAAACCGAAAGTCTTCCTCAAAATCAACCAAAAAGACTCTAAATAAACCAAAAAATATATTAAAAAAATCCCTCAAAATGGTGGATTTAGGCTAAAAACATAACCGACGACTTTGCAGATCTCATATCCACCTTCAAAGTAGGCATGAAAATTGGCCCCGACCTGTCGGGGAACCCGGTCCACCCGCCCCGATCGGGGATGGGGATGGGGACGGGGATCCCGGTTTGTCTCAAACCGGGGATGGGGACGGGTATCGCACTCCCCGTCCCGCCCCGTCCCCGTTTTATATTTTAATTAATATTTGATATATTATTTATTTAAACTAAATCGGTAATTCGTAATTTTCTATTTCCTAACTAGATTTATAATATAAAATTGTAATTTTTTGAATGTTAGTATGTATTTTGGATGTCAATCAAAATACAATTACTCGATATCTTTTGGTACGTTTGAATTTAAGGTTTTTTTTTCCGAATTCGGTTGAATTTCTTTTGGTTTTAAGTTATTAGTTATTATATGATGTTGTATTTTTATACTAAGTTAAATTTCTTTCGATTTTAGGTTTATTGGAAATATGTGATATTTAAACATGTGCGATGTCTCATATATTTGATTTAAATAGCTTACATAAACGGAAAAAGAAAATCCCCGTTGGGGATGGGGATGTGATCATATTCCTCGACGGGGACGAGGATGGGGATTGAGGTCCCCGCCCCATTTCCATGCCTACTTAAAAATCCACCCATTCTGTGAAAAATTTGGGTCCATCGCTAACTGTATGTTTAGTTTAGTTTGGTTTGGTTTATCACACAATTAAAATGACATTACATAAAAGTAATACATAATTGATATGATTAAAGATCGTCTAAATATCTTTTATTTGAACATCTACTTATTAAATATAAAAAAAATAGGTTTTTTAATTAGGAAAGATTCAAATAGCAGATTTGTGTCATTTTTTAAACTACAGGGACCGAAAGTGTCAGTTTGTAAAGATCCACGGAACAGCCAGGCTGGCGGGTTGTTTCTTGCCGGATGTTGGGTTGTTTCCATACACATCCATTTATTTATGATAAATTATTAAATTAAAATTATTACAATACTTATTATTAAAATATACAATAATTTCAAGACGTTCGAGCGAAATTTCGTCATTTGCAATTTTATTCGATAGATTGAATAAATCTGCCGCTACTAAAAACAAAAACAATGTTGGTAATTTAGAGTTATTTATCATGCAACGGAGATCTACACAGGATTGAAGGGATTTGGATTCAACTATGACACGAGTGTCTTTACTGACGTTGGTCTACTGCAACAGTTGTTATCTGATGATAGTTGTTTTAACGCCAGAAAAACTACTTCTTGTCAATAATAGCCGTCGATTGACTTCAAAATTTTGAGGATTCAATCCCAAATTTAGAACATATGATACATAATAGAATCTCTGTGTTTTAAGTTTGTTTCTTATTTATGTAAACCAAAGTCTGATTTTCAATGATCACAAATTTAATTTTGTGAAACCAATGAGTGTATGTTGACATATTACTTTCTCAGAGTATTCAGTATCCATTAATCTATCCAAGTTTATTTTGAATAATAAATCACTCAAACCAAAATTTATAACTATCACAAGAACGTTAGATATCTACATAAATATATGATTCGAAAAATACCAACCCAAGTTCTTGAATTGCTTTCAAAAACCTAAATGCTTATGATCAAGATTATTTGTTTACGGTCGGAAAATTCTCCCTCAGTTCTACACTAAAAAGGAAGCTGATGAACATTTTGTTTGTTAATGAAATCGATTTTTCTTTGGAAACATTCATCAAAATTGGTGACAAGTCTAAAATTTGTTATCTGCTCCAAAAATTATGTTATAAATATCAGTTTCATCACTCAACAATATTTTTACACATATGTCGCTCAATCATAATTCCCACCATCCGACTTATAAAGGCCTCCATATATATATATATATATATATATAGAGAGAGAGAGAGAGAGAGAGAGACTTAAGTTCGCGTGAGACCAAACAGTTTCCGTGAGACCAGTGAGACCAAGCTTTAAAGTATGAAACTTCACACCAAAAAACTGTGAATGTAAAAAAAATCGAACTTTTCATAGGGAAAACACCGTAAATGTTACGTTCACGGTGTTTTTCACTGTGAATGTTAGTTTTTTTTTTTACCTTCACAGCGTATTCACTGTGAAGGTTCGGATATACCTTCACAGTCTTTTATCTGTGAATGTTTGATTTTTTTAACTTGGTTTAGGTTTTTTTACGTTCATAGTGTGATTACATTATGAATGTTCGAATGTTTTTTACCTTCACAGTGTTTCGATGTGAAGTTTCATGTTTTAAGGCTTGGTCTCACGCGGTAACACGGAAACAGCTTGGTCTCACGTGAACCTGACCCTATATATATATATATATATATATATATATAGGAGGTCTTTCTTTTGCAACCTAAACAATTTGTACAAACTATGCAAACCACTATATTAGGAAACAATAAATATATTTATGGATAATGATTATGATTCATTAATAATGATTGTGATATATATGGAAAATGTTAAGTTTATTCATTATAAGATTGGTTTGCATATTTGTACAAATTGTTTGGGTTGCAAAAAAACGCACCATATATATATATATATATATATATATATATATATATAGAGAGAGAGAGAGAGGGGGGGGGGAGGATCAAACGAGAACAATAACTATTTAAAAGAACACGATAACTAACAAAATCATTAGTGATTTTATATTAACGTGCAAAAATGTCACGCGAACCTGAAGCCGCGGCCAAACTCCTTTTTTCGTGTGTTAATGTAAAATCACTAATTATTTTGTTATTTCTCGTGTTCTTTTAAATAGGTAATGTTCTCGTTTGAACCCGACTCTCTCTCTCTCTCTCTCTCTCTCTATATATATATATATATATATATATATAGTGGCCTAATCAAACGAGACTCTATTAGATTGTGGTAACTATGAAATCCAATCTCATCCATTCATTTTAATTTATTTATTTTTTTAATTAATTAATAGGGGAGGATATATTAGTAATTTGATAAATTAATTAATATAACATTTTTTTGTAATTTTTTTGTGGCTTTGACTGGTCAAAAGTTGCGGCTATTCAAAAAATAGAAGGACACTTTCGTAATTTTTACAAAATACACGGGTTGTGTTCATATATGAACATGTATAATTCACATATAAACTATATGTTCATATATGAATCAGTGTAATTCACATCTGAACTCTTTTAACTGATTCATATATGAACCTCTGTGATTCATATATGAACTAATTAACTGTAAGTTCATATATGAACTTTTCTGATTCATATATGAACGTATAGTTCATATGTGAATCATATAGGTTCATATATGAACTCATCCCGCGTATTTTACGAAACTAACCCTCTACTTTCTATAGACCATGCGAAGAATTATCCGGTGCTTCGCGGTCAAAGCCGCAAATGTTGACCAGATGAATGGCTAAGATTACTTTTCTATTTCTCATACATTTACCATTTCTCAAATGAACCTCTCCCTATATATATATATATATATATATATATATATATATATATATATACATACGTGTGAGAATAATAGTTTGGTGAGAATTGTGAGAACCTTTTTGAGCTTTTCGATGAGTTAACCTTTTAATCTAACTTATTTTTTTTCAACTACATTCATCTATCGTTATTTTCACATTAATCTCACTCTTTGCCACTTTCACGAACTTTTACATATAATATTTAATCAATTTCATATAAGGCATGGGATCATGTGAGAAGTGTCATTTTTGGTGACAAGTGTGAGAAGTACTTTCAAACTGTTGATCACTTTTAATCAAATATCCTCCCATGAATTGCGACTTAAAAGGGAATTGATCCAGTGCATCTTATCTCGGTGCATTTCATCATAATGTTCGTCCATTTCTCATCGAATGGTTGATAACCACTTCTCACCAAATTTGGCATTTTAGACCGGCCAAATTTCATCATAGTGTAAGACTCCAAGCCTACAAGCTAGATTTACCACCCGAGATGGGTGGAATTCACCCTACATTCCACATTTGCTATGTACGAAAGTGTCTAGCGGAGGAAGATAACGTCATCCCTTTGTCTGAGATTCGAGTGGACAACAATCGATGTGTGGAAGAACCAGAGTCCATTTTGGAGAAAGTGACGAAAAAGCTTCGCCACAAAGAGGTAGTGATGGTGAAAGTGCAATGGAAACATCATAGAGGCGCGAACATAACTTGGGTGGCGGAAAAGGACATGAAGCGTCGTTATCCCCATTTGTTTGATTGATATAAGATTTCGGGGACGAAATCTTTTCTAAGGAGGGGAGGATTGTAACACCCCAAAATTCTCAATCTAATTCCATAGACCTTTATGACGTTTACTTTATATATCTAAGTTTATGTGTATTGTTGAGCCGCCACTCCATATAACACTTGTTACGATTTAGATCTTGCACCCTATGCGTTTTTGTAGTAAGTGTAATATCCTATGTGTTTATACGACTAGATTGTACGTATGTAAGATCATGCATATACGTGTGGAGATTTTCATCTATGATCATCATGTTATAAACAACAAGTTGGAAACCATGTATGCTAGAAACTAGTACCATTATAAAACTCTTTTATATGCGTCAATATTACCCAAGTCGAAATTTTGTGAGATCATAGGCATCCGGCGACTTTGCCTCGGCGACAATGCCATGGGCAAAGTCGCGAGGTCATTGTCGCCCATGGCGCCTGAATTCGACAAACTTTCCAGTAGGTGGTGTGGGAGGTGCAACTATGCCTCGGCGACAATGCCAAGGGCAATGTCGCACTGTCATTGTTGCGGCCAACATCGAAATCGACCAAACTTTCCAGTAAGGGGGCGTGGACCTACGACTTAGCCCGGTGACAATGCCAAGGGCAATGTCGCACGGGCATTGTCGCCCGTGGGGGTGCGCTTTCCGATATATATATATCGATCAAACCTCTCAATCTCCACACACTTCACTCCTTGTTCGATTTCCAGATCTGCACTCCTAAAGTAGGCGATTTCCTCACCTTTCTTTCCCTTTCTCTCCTCCTTAAATGAACTAGAAGAAAACCTAACATGTATTTCTTGGTTGGTGGCCATTTAATGCTAGTGTAGAAGTCTTCTTGAGGTTAAAGCTTTAGAGAACCAAATCTCTTCCAAGTTCACCCATCTCTAGGGTTTTTACTCCACAAACTCTATTGGTGAGTTTTCTCCCATGAACTCTTACATAACTACTTGTATATCTATTTATTACTTGAAACTCCTTAATTACATGTTTATATGCTCAATATCTTATATGGGTACACATACCCACCATTAGTTGTGAGTTTCTTTTATAAACTCTATTCTTTGTGCTTTACATGCCTATCTAACTCACTCTTGTCTTAATCTATGCATTTATGTGGGTAAGATATGAAGAGACCCTAATTTATGGGTTTGACCTAGTTGGCTAGGGTTTCTTGAGAATGTTCATGAGAAATATAAACCCGTACCATAATGATACTTGATAACCGAGTTGATGATCTATGTGAATTGTAGAGGTGGTTTGTTATTGTGGAGCATTATGTTAATATAACATTCATGAAACTTGGATGATGATTATGGAGTCTATGTGTTGACAAGTGAAGTATGTATATGTGAATATATAATTTGTATATATTTAACAAGTATGTGATCACCTGATAAGAATTGTGAAATCTATTCCTTGTGCACGAGGATATGGATATTTGTTTATTTGGGCCTATTGTTGTGGGTCATTGAGGTTTACTAGTGTAACACTCTAAAAATTGGTGCGATTTAAAACTTAAATTTTTGGCAATATGACGACTGTAAATTGGTGAAACCTGTAGTACAAAATCTGCCAAGGCATCCCAAAGTATCAACCCAAAGAGGGGAATAAAACATAATAAATACAAGTTCACTAAGTGAGGCATAAAGTTACGACAACCTAAATAATCTAGATTTCCCTATCAGATTACAATCGGGTGTCGCTATCCTCCACAAGCTAGTGACTATACACAAAAATGCCGGTCTCTAGATCTTTCAAAATGACCGCTCTCGATCGCTCGATCGACCACTCATTCCCGTAGATGCCCGCCACTAGAGTTTCCTGTCATACATGACAACCAAAGAAACAAGTGTTAGGCTAAGGCCTAGTGAGAACACATAAAGGAAATTAAAACATGAAAGGAATCACAATACGAGATCATTATAGTTTTCACAGCGCTCTACCAATATGCTTCACCTGACATTAATCAATATGCCACAATCAATATCATCAACGCAATTTATAATGTTATTCCAAGTCATTTGCTCTTGACTAGCATCAACCCAAACAAGATCTTTAGCTATTTGGCACTCAATCCAAACCGGATCTTTAGCCTACTTATGACCTCAACTCAAACCGAGTCTTTGGTCTATCCGTGACCTCAACTCAAACCGAGTCTTTAGTCTATTATCGACCTCAACTCAAACCGAGTCTTTAGTCTATACTTGACCTCAACTCAAACCGAGTCTTTAGTCTATACTTGACCTCAACTCAAACCGAGTCTTTAGTCTATACTTAACCTCAACTCAAACCGAGTCTTTAGTCTATCCATGTATGGCAACTCAAGTCGAGACTTAAAATCAATATCTATTCCCATTTAATGACCAAACATGCAACTCATTATTCTTACTTGGCCATTACTACATAGCTTGGCCAAATAACATATTTAATACTCTCCATTTGCCTTTTACCCCCAAATTAGGGTTTGAGGTTAACTTTACATGAACAAGTAAGCAATAACTAAAGTACACGTAATTACCAACACATTATCAGACATGTATGAGAATGGAAGAGTCAAGAAACACTCACCTTGGTGATCTCTCACAAGAAATCAAACCCTAAAGTGGTAGGTGGGAAGTTGGAGACTTGAGAAGTGGTTGCAAGCTAAAATCCTTCCAAAATCACACCTAAGGAAGCATTTATTCCACCATTAAAACCACCATAAGATCATTAATTGATATGGTTGAAGTTGGGGTAGAAACCTTACCAAAATCGCTGGAGAGAAACCCTCTATCAGCTCCCAAAATCAACCCTAAATGAAGAAATCCCGTAAATGAGGTATTTATACCCCTGATGCCCGACGGCGATTGTGCCACGGCGATTGTGACATCCGTCACTATCGCTGGCAATGTCGCGAGGGTCCTCCACCCCGCGGTACAGATGGGGCGATTGTGCCCCGACGATTGTGACCTATGTCACTATCGCTGGCATAGTCGCGAGGACTCCCCACCCCGCGGTACAAGTTGGGCGATTGTGCCCTCGCGATTGTGACCACGTCACTATCGCGGGCACTATCGCCGAGAAGGCCCCGACTGACCCAAATTTACCAGTTCTGATTTAACTCGCGAGGACCAAAACTGATCAAGACCCCCGATACGTTTAAATCCCAAAACATGATAATTTCAAATACCAAGCTCTAAAATTCGGGGTGTTACAACTAGCGAGTAGGCAATAGGGGGTCGTGGGCCCTTGAGGTGTAACTCGTCTAGATATGGATAGACAATGCATATAACATGTAATAGACTTTATTTGTACCAAAAATTACCAAGATGCTTAAGTCATGAAATGGACTCTATTTGTACAAAATCCCAAAATGTTATAATCATGCTATTACTTATCAAGATGTCCAAATTCCAAACATGAGTATTTTATGGAACTAGAATAAGCCAAGTATATCAAATATGAAAACTCATTACAATACTCACACTTTGACAAATACCAAGTAAAATACATTTTTGCTTCAAAATATTCAGAACTTTCTTACCACCCAACGGTCGACATACCAAGGCCGTTCATACAAGCACGACGATGAATAAGAAGGAGATTAACATAATTGAACACGAAGGAAACGTACTACTACGTCTACCAAATAATATAACATTAGAAAACCAAGCACAAGAGAACGTATTACTACCTTATCAATTGTCACGGTAACGGCATTTCAAGTACCATCACGTATAAATATCCTCATAATCACATTAACTAGGTGAGATTATGAACATATAATACATAAAGGTTCTCGTTACCATCGCCACAACGCTTGATAACCATAGTTTCCGTCGACTCTAAGACTAACCCATCTTAGAAATTCTACCCATCTCACAATCATTGCTTAACATACTTAGTCTAAGTCTAGACATCTTACGTTCATGCCTAGTTCACTTACACTAGAGCTCTGATACCAACTTGTAACACCCTAAAATAGGGATAACAAAAATCCGAAAAACGGACATGCGGTATTTAAAATTGCCAAAGCAAGAGCCTCCCAAAAACGGACATCGAACTCTTAAAGTTTTCTCTCTTTTAGTCACAATGCGGCACGAAATAAGATTTCACAACAAAACTTGCATGCGATTGTTTATTTCACAAAGCTAGTAGATTGACATGTGTATGCACCCGGTTAAAACATGAAATAATTTATGTCATTTTCGAGTTCAAGGCCAAATATAAACATGCTCTCATCAACCTAAAACATTGGCTAAAATACCATGACGAGAATTTCCAATAAAATATGCATACGTGATATGTGCAACTGAACTGTTCTCACTAAACTCAAAAGGGAAACAATACCTTTGTTTTTAAACCGGACCAATTTCTTCAAGACTCTATTTAGCTCAAACTAATCTAACGACCCAACGGTTTACATAAGTACCCAATAAAAGTCGATATAAATATCGAGACACGTTTGACTAATTGTTATGCAAACATGACCAAAAGTATAATTAACTAAAATCTCATTGCTGGTTGAGACAACCATTTTTCAAAGGAACTCGTATTCTTATGTTTTTAAAATGCCTCATAACACAATAATATGTATTTTCTGGAAAAGGTTTATAAGATCAAATACACGAAATGACACTTACGTCAATTGATTTCCAATTACATATGTAAAATCATCGAGGAAACATCTCAACATGATTTATTTACCAAAATACCCAAAGATTCCAAAATGGATGACTCGACATGTTCATAAAACTAACATTTCAAATAATCAAAACTTCCCACTGGTTGCAACAAAATATTTTCCAAATGAACTCTTTCTCTACATGTTTCCAAAACGACTCCTAGTTCAATGACATGGATTTTCCAACGGTTTATAAAATCGTATGTACCAGATGGATAATTAAATATCCAAACTACAGCGATCAATAACGGGGATACCCGTATCCGTTGAGAGCGGAAGAGCACGAAGTATGCTACTCCTACAACGTTCATCGTACGACACCTAACGACATGAAAGCTCAAGTGTCCCTACGAACCCTTGACAAGTTCCACCCAAGAGACGAGATACCTTGATGCCACAAAGGACACCCGAAAGGCCCGGCATGTCCGAGGACTACAACTGAGGGAATTCCCCTACGGCGGAGATCTAGGCGCACACCCACACAGTGTCGCCTAAGACTACCTCATCCTAGTGCCTACTTGTCAAGTTTTGGTCATACAACATGAGTCCAGGAGTCCAACCCCGTACCACCCAATTGACCATCAATTAAGACTGACTCAGATGCCTATGGATCCAATGCAACACAGTCTAAAAATATGCGACTACACATGAATGACAAAAGCACTCGAGCCTGTAATGATTGTAAATATGCAATGAAATGCATTAAGATGTACATCATAAATTGGATTCTAAATCGAGCCATTCAAATTGGAAAAATGTCCTTAATACTCTTTAAGTCGACACCGAGAGCTAAAATGCTCAAAATCCATTTGACCACAATTATCAGTTCCCCAAATAATGAAATGTCTTTAAACAACGTTTGCGAAGACGGAAACTTCAAAGACGAGATTAACCCCACAACTCAATACATAATGAGACCAAAGAATTTCAAAAGGGTTTATGAATGCAAATATGACAAAATGCATATAACATGTAATAGACTTTATTTGTACCAAAAATTACCAAGATG
Organism: Arctium lappa; assembly: GCA_023525745.1. Classification (NCBI taxonomy): domain Eukaryota; kingdom Viridiplantae; phylum Streptophyta; class Magnoliopsida; order Asterales; family Asteraceae; genus Arctium; species Arctium lappa. Next base: position 52,233,930 of record CM042064.1, read on the forward strand.
CTTAAGTCATGAAATGGACTCTATTTGTACAAAATCCCAAAATGTTATAATCATGCTATTACTTATCAAGATGTCCAAATTCCAAACATGAGTATTTTATGGAACTAGAATAAGCCAAGTATATCAAATATGAAAACTCATTACAATACTCACACTTTGACAAATACCAAGTAAAATACATTTTTGCTTCAAAATATTCAGAACTTTCTTACCACCCAACGGTCGGCATACCAAGGCCGTTCATACAAGCACGACGATGAATAAGAAGGAGATTAACATAATTGAACACGAAGGAAACGTACTACTACGTCTACCAAATAATATAACATTAGAAAACCAAGCACAAGAGAACGTATTACTACCTTATCAATTGTCACGGTAACGGCATTTCAAGTACCATCACGTATAAATATCCTCATAATCACATTAACTAGGTGAGATTATGAACATATAATACATAAAGGTTCTCGTTACCATCGCCACAACGCTTGATAACCATAGTTTCCGTCGACTCTAAGACTAACCCATCTTAGAAATTCTACCCATCTCACAATCATTGCTTAACATACTCAGTCTAAGTCTAGACATCTTACGTTCATGCCTAGTTCACTTACACTAGAGCTCTGATACCAACTTGTAACACCCTAAAATAGGGATAACAAAAATCCGAAAAACGGACATGCGATATTTAAAATTGCCAAAGCAAGAGCCTCCCAAAAATGGGGAAAGTACACAAACCTGTTTAAATACAAACGTAATTAAACGGATAATAAATAACAACCAACTAATCTATTTTTTATAACCAGAAAAGAGATTACAATCAAGGGTGTCATTTATAGACCCAAAGGATTCTCTACCAATAAGTCCAAAAGCGATATTCCCAAATCTCTCACCCAAGCAATATGCCCGCTTAGAACCGGTGCCGCTAAAACCTGAGATACACATCGACACCAAACAAGTGTTAGGCCAGAAAGCCTAGTGAGTTGAACAATAATAAGCATGCATGATCAGTTACAATTCTTATCAGCAGTTAACCAGAGTTCAACAAATGTGGAGTCAATAGGGGAGACCCATAGCACCAATCAATTCCACTCCAAAGAGTCGATGCACCTTGATGCCCTTAACAAGGAACACCCCAAAGGCCCGGCCCACTCGGAGATCATACCGTGCAGGAAACTTTCCGAGTGGCGGAGGTCTACTGGGCACATACTTTCACAGTGGCACCCCGAGACTACATCCTCCTAGTGAATTTGCCTTAGTTCGTCCAACATAATGCATATAAGGAGGTCCTTAGGTATATTTCAACCAAATATATTCCGGTACCAACCACGGGTACGATAACACCCTCCTAATAGCATGAGTCTAACATAAGACTTAAATATCCACATAACCACGTAGTAGATACAATAACACCAAGTGTGTATTCCAAATAGAAATCATCATGTTATACCAAACATATATTCCATAATCATGTCAAATACCCATTGTGGGCACACATATGTAAATTTCCCAAATAATTACACAACATAGAGTAAATCATGGTATGATACTTCATATACACATATCTCGCATAATCTCATGGAAATACCATCAAATACATAAGCCCGTAAAGATGACCATTTTGAGCAATATGTGATAATAACAACAATTAAGCAAATATGATGTGTATCCAGTTTTAACAAAAGTTTAGTAAACTCACCTTGCTAGATTTAGACTAAATCTAGATTTTACCCACTTAGAACTTTCCTTGAAGAACTTGATTTTTCAAACCAAATCTTCCAAAACCTAGATCCACAAGGTTCCAACCATAAATATACATATTCTACCATAAACAATTGATCCCCAAACACTTAATCAACAAAATCCCTATTTTGGGCAAAACCCAAAATTTGACCCAAAACTTCCAACAAAGATCTAAACCGAAATCTAGAGAAATCAAATACTAGAAAACCATCAATGAAGCTTTTATAACTTATTCCATGGTTTAGAAATGGTTAGAATGACTTACAAGTAGGTTTATTGGAAAACCTCCAAATTTGGTCAACAATGGTGAAGAACACTTGGAGAAGATGAAGATGAGGTTGGTGATTAAGCTTCTAAACCGAAGCCTTGGGTGAAGATCCTCACTCTAGCAACAAATGGTGATGATTTGGTGTTTGGTAGGAGTTTAGATGAGGTAGGTTGAGAGGAAGGGTTGGGAGAGAATGAGAGAAATGAGAAAGATGAGAAATGAGGATATTTGGGGTTAAAGTCATTTAAAACCCGCATAAGGACTCTGCACCATGCGCACGACCTGTGCGCTATTTGTGAAGGGAGGGCGCACGGGTCTCGCACCACACCCAGTAGCACACTCAGCCCCTTCACAAATGTTCAAATCTCGTTTTGTTCATAACTCCTTCGTTATAGCTCCGTTTTTGCTCTGGAAAGAACTGTTGGACTCGTAATTGAATACTTCATCCATCTAGACTATAAAAATCAAGGATTCAAGTCCAAAATCAAAAATCTTATTTTTTCTTAATATCTCGGTTTCTGTATTAACTTGGATTGATACCTTTCGAAAATCGGGGTGTTACAATCCTCCCAACCTTAAAAGAGATTTCATCCTCGAAATCTGGAACCGCCAAGCACCCAATATCACACTTGGAAATATTGTTTGATTTACTGTCCAAAAGGAATACCTTCATGAGACTTCACCTCATAAACGGCCCGATTGCATCCCGGTTTAGGTTGTCGCTGCGTTTCCCATACCGTGCCATTACAGACTAAATCTTATCGTTCGATATATTTTTCCGACGTCAGGATGAACATTGAGTCCCTGATTAACCATTTTCTTAATCATTAAATCACGGTTGCCTCCCAAACTTAGATTGCTCGTATTACCCCAAGAGTAACCTACGACCTTATTCAATCATTTCCACCAAAAATACCCCAAATCAAACATTTCGTTTAGATACCTCTAAATACGACGTATCAAGGTCTCCTTGATAATTGATTTGTACTTAAAATCCACCTCGACATTCTCATCAAATGTATCCAATAAACATTACCACCAACTCCCACCATGCTCTCAAGCATCGATTTCCAAATCAACGAAAGTACTGACAATTATCACAATACCAATGGTTGATTTTCTTAATTAACAACATCTAATTTCCTTAAGTTTACCGCTCGTCCTACAGACGCACCAGATCTAACGAAAATACATTGAAGCACACTAACAATCATTGTCCTCAAATTACGCGCCAACACCTAACCTCGAGACGGCCATTCTGCAAACGTGGGTATACTATCAAATATTTCCTTCTCGAATAGTAATGTCGATTCAAAGTTGACACCTACTCTTGGAAATAGTCACCCAAATACAACATCGGTACCAGTCAACCATAACATCATCATTAATCACGAATATCCAACAATATAGTACACCACCGACACATAACATACCGTTGCATCAAAATCCCACAATTCCAAAACCAACCAAACCCAAACAACCGAACACGATTTTAATCCGTAGGTTTAACGAAGCATAAGGATCGTAACCTAACTAACTGAGAGAAAACACTTGTCTAACGCCTCAAACTCCGAGGACTCTTTAAATCCTTAATATCGACTCCTAACACGAGGGGGTTTACACCTATAGCCCAATGAGTTCAAGGTTTTTCACACTATGATGCCAATTTGAAATTTATAAAACTCTCAAATACATAAGTTTTATAACAATTAAACGTGCGGTGAAAATACACTATCGTGCATTCGATAGTTTTCAAAATCGATAGCCAATGCCACACATATAAAACCATTTTCAAAACTCATTTGCTCGTTACTTACGCTAATAAAACGGTTACGAAATATGCGTAACAAAATTTTCAAACGACTACCCGGGTCTTAGTATGCATCAATTTATGCTATGCATATGAAAGTAACTTTCCGTCCTATAATATGTGCAATAAAAGTTTGTACAACTCCCAAAACTGTAACAAAGAAAATATGCAAACCGGAAATTCATTTCATGCATTTCGGAATACCCCTATCAATAAAATCAATAACTGAAATATGTTCTGGGCAAAAGTCCCATCCGAAATAACATAAATCTTTTATACGATTACTCACACCAACAGTATAATTTTATGTAAAGAACGAAAAATAGTTTCATGTACTAAAACAGTGTATAACAAGACTTTGATACAAAACTACAGAAGGGAAATTCACAAAATCGAACCCCAAAATTTCTGCAAATGAACCATGAAATGTCATTAAATAAAACTTCCCATAGTGACTCGCATACATCGGTTTATTCCCCAAAATTTAGTAAAGACATATGCATGCGATTTGAGCCATTTCAAAAGTAATTTAGTTTAATTCCAAACTGTATAAATGAAATTGTTGGTCCCAAATAGCAGTAAATAAACAAGCAAAATATTGTAGAAGGGGGGGTTGAATACAATACACACAGTTTTTCACTTAATTTAATTCTTATTGATTTGAAATCAAGAATTACACATAGAAAACTTTGATTGTTGCGGAAGAGAACATATGAGATATGTTCAAACAATCTTACACATAGAGAATAAAGAACAATTGTAAAACACTTAGAAAACAATTGAACTTCGTAGAGAGAAAGTTGCCAGGAACTTAGAGAACTTGAAGGTAGTAGAGCTGGGTCTGCTGGGTATCTTGCATGTTAAACCATCCTCCATATTTATAGTGCCTCATGCATTAAATGCATGGGACACCTGTTGAGCAAAGGATGGACACAGGTCTTCAGCAAGGTACAAGATGTACCTTTTGTCTTGGAGTGACTTTGTCTTGAAGTGTTGACCTGCAGGGATGGTGTGGACATTTCCTTAAAAGAGTGTAGGAGACAAAGCTTACTTTATCTGATCTTCAGATGAGGTCCACGTCAATGCAAGATATCACAAATATACTTTGTCAGAAAAGTACAATGTGTTGGAAGGAAATCTTCAGGCATCTTCGGCTCCTGAAGATGTGAGAAAATCTTCAACTTCTAGGGAGAGGTCATCGGCTGCCGAAGGCTTGAGAGATCTTCGGATTTTCCCGAAGATGTGAGATCTTCGGATTTTCCCGAAGATGTGAGAACATCTTCACAATCCTGAAGATATGTGATTGACACCATCCTGGCCGATGGTGTTGATCACTTGGGCATGCTTGGCTTTAGGCAGAGGAGACTATCTTCAATCCGCTTTGAGAGATGTACTCCTTCTTTGTCTTCTTCGGCTAATCTTCGACTTCACCGAACATTTGTATAGAAACCAAGATGCTAAAAGAACCTCAAACATATTCTAAGTAGGATGATATAAGATGGAAGATCAGGAGGTCATCTTCAAATCTTCAGATGACCCAACAGAAATGTTTGCAAAACCCGAGACAACATGCTCATAATATCGAACTCTTAAAGTTTTCTCTCTTTTAGTCACAATGCGGCACGAAATAAGATTTCACAACAAAACTTGCATGCGATTGTTTATTTCACAAAGCTAGTAGATTGACATGTGTATGCACCCGGTTAAAACATGAAATAATTTATGTCATTTTCGAGTTCAAGGCCAAATATAAACATGCTCTCATCAACCTAAAACATTGGCTAAAATACCATGACGAAAATTTCCAATAAAATATGCATACGTGATATGTGCAACTGAACTGTTCTCACTAAACTCAAAAGGGAAACAATACCTCTGTTTTTAAACCGGACCAATTTCTTCAAGACTCTATTTAGCTCAAACTAATCTAACGACCCAACGGTTTACATAAGTACCCAATAAAAGTCGATATAAATATCGAGACACGTTTGACTAATTGTTATGCAAACATGACCAAAAGTATAATTAACTAAAATCTCATTGCTGGTTGAGACAACCATTTTTCAAAGGAACTCGTATTCTTATGTTTTTAAAATGCCTCATAACACAATAATATGTATTTTCTGGAAAAGGTTTATAAGATCAAATACACGAAATGACACTTACGTCAATTGATTTCCAATTACATATGTAAAATCATCGAGGAAACATCTCAACATGATTTATTTACCAAAATACCCAAAGATTCCAAAATGGATGACTTGACATGTTCATAAAACTAACATTTCAAATAATCAAAACTTCCCACTGGTTGCAACAAAATATTTTCCAAATGAACTCTTTCTCTACATGTTTCCAAAACGACTCCTAGTTCAATGACATGGATTTTCCAACGGTTTATAAAATCGTATGTACCAGATGGATAATTAAATATCCAAACTACAGCGATCAATAACGGGGATACCCGTATCCGTTGAGAGCGGAAGAGCACGAAGTATGCTACTCCTACAACGTTCATCGTACGACACCTAACGACATGAAAGCTCAAGTGTCCCTACGAACCCTTGACAAGTTCCACCCAAGAGACGAGATACCTTGATGCCACAAAGGACACCCGAAAGGCCCGGCATGTCCGAGGACTACAACTGAGGGAATTCCCCTACGGCGGAGATCTAGGCGCACACCCACACAGTATCGCCTAAGACTACCTCATCCTAGTGCCTACTTGTCAAGTTTTGGTCATACAACATGAGTCCAGGAGTCCAACCCCGTACCACCCAATTGACCATCAATTAAGACTGACTCAGATGCCTATGGATCCAATGCAACACAGTCTAAAAATATGCGACTACACATGAATGACAAAAGCACTCGAGCCTGTAATGATTGTAAATATGCAATGAAATGCATTAAGATGTACATCATAAATTGGATTCTAAATCGAGCCATTCAAATCGGAAAAATGTCCTTAATACTCTTTAAGTCGACACCGAGAGCTAAAATGCTCAAAATCCATTTGACCACAATTATCAGTTCCCCAAATAATGAAATGTCTTTAAACAACGTTTGCGAAGACGGAAACTTCAAAGACGAGATTAACCCCACAACTCAATACATAATGAGACCAAAGAATTTCAAAAGGGTTTATGAATGCAAATATGACAAAATGCATATAACATGTAATAGACTTTATTTGTACCAAAAATTACCAAGATGCTTAAGTCATGAAATGGACTCTATTTGTACAAAATCCCAAAATGTTATAATCATGCTATTACTTATCAAGATGTCCAAATTCCAAACATGAGTATTTTATGGAACTAGAATAAGCCAAGTATATCAAATATGAAAACTCATTACAATACTCACACTTTGACAAATACCAAGTAAAATACATTTTTGCTTCAAAATATTCAGAACTTTCTTACCACCCAACGGTCGGCATACCAAGGCCGTTCATACAAGCACGACGATGAATAAGAAGGAGATTAACATAATTGAACACGAAGGAAACGTACTACTACGTCTACCAAATAATATAACATTAGAAAACCAAGCACAAGAGAACGTATTACTACCTTATCAATTGTCACGGTAACGGCATTTCAAGTACCATCACGTATAAATATCCTCATAATCACATTAACTAGGTGAGATTATGAACATATAATACATAAAGGTTCTCGTTACCATCGCCACAACGCTTGATAACCATAGTTTCCGTCGACTCTAAGACTAACCCATCTTAGAAATTCTACCCATCTCACAATCATTGCTTAACATACTCAGTCTAAGTCTAGACATCTTACGTTCATGCCTAGTTCACTTACACTAGAGCTCTGATACCAACTTGTAACACCCTAAAATAGGGATAACAAAAATCCGAAAAACGGACATGCGATATTTAAAATTGCCAAAGCAAGAGCCTCCCAAAAATGGGGAAAGTACACAAACCTGTTTAAATACAAACGTAATTAAACGGATAATAAATAACAACCAACTAATCTATTTTTTATAACCAGAAAAGAGATTACAATCAAGGGTGTCATTTATAGACCCAAAGGATTCTCTACCAATAAGTCCAAAAGCGATATTCCCAAATCTCTCACCCAAGCAATATGCCCGCTTAGAACCGGTGCCGCTAAAACCTGAGATACACATCGACACCAAACAAGTGTTAGGCCAGAAAGCCTAGTGAGTTGAACAATAATAAGCATGCATGATCAGTTACAATTCTTATCAGCAGTTAACCAGAGTTCAACAAATGTGGAGTCAATAGGGGAGACCCATAGCACCAATCAATTCCACTCCAAAGAGTCGATGCACCTTGATGCCCTTAACAAGGAACACCCCAAAGGCCCGACCCACTCGGAGATCATACCGTGCAGGAAACTTTCCGAGTGGCGGAGGTCTACTGGGCACATACTTTCACAGTGGCACCCCGAGACTACATCCTCCTAGTGAATTTGCCTTAGTTCGTCCAACATAATGCATATAAGGAGGTCCTTAGGTATATTTCAACCAAATATATTCCGGTACCAACCACGGGTACGATAACACCCTCCTAATAGCATGAGTCTAACATAAGACTTAAATATCCACATAACCACGTAGTAGATACAATAACACCAAGTGTGTATTCCAAATAGAAATCATCATGTTATACCAAACATATATTCCATAATCATGTCAAATACCCATTGTGGGCACACATATGTAAATTTCCCAAATAATTACACAACATAGAGTAAATCATGGTATGATACTTCATATACACATATCTCGCATAATCTCATGGAAATACCATCAAATACATAAGCCCGTAAAGATGACCATTTTGAGCAGTATGTGATAATAACAACAATTAAGCAAATATGATGTGTATCCAGTTTTAACAAAAGTTTAGTAAACTCACCTTGCTAGATTTAGACTAAATCTAGATTTTACCCACTTAGAACTTTCCTTGAAGAACTTGATTTTTCAAACCAAATCTTCCAAAACCTAGATCCACAAGGTTCCAACCATAAATATACATATTCTACCATAAACAATTGATCCCCAAACACTTAATCAACAAAATCCCTATTTTGGGCAAAACCTAAAATTTGACCAGAAACTTCCAACAAAGATCTAAACCGAAATCTAGAGAAATCAAATACTAGAAAACCATCAATGAAGCTTTTATAACTTATTCCATGGTTTAGAAATGGTTAGAATGACTTACAAGTAGGTTTATTGGAAAACCTCCAAATTTGGTCAACAATGGTGAAGAACACTTGGAGAAGATGAAGATGAGGTTGGTGATGAAGCTTCTAAACCGAAGCCTTGGGTGAAGATCCTCACTCTAGCAACAAATGGTGATGATTTGGTGTTTGGTAGGAGTTTAGATGAGGTAGGTTGAGAGGAAGGGTTGGGAGAGAATGAGAGAAATGAGAAAGATGAGAAATGAGGATATTTGGGGTTAAAGTCATTTAAAACCCGCATAAGGACTCTGCACCATGCGCACGACCCGTGAGCTATTTGTGAAGGGAGGGCGCACGGGTCGCGCGCCACACCCAGTGGCACACTCAGCCCCTTCACAAATGTTCAAATCTCGTTTTGTTCATAACTCCTTCGTTATAGCTCCGTTTTTGCTCCGGAAAGAACCGTTGGACTCGTAATTGAATACTTCATCCATCTAGACTATAAAAATCAAGGATTCAAGTCCAAAATCAAAAAACTTATTTTTCCTTAATATCTCGGTTTCTGTATTAACTTGGATTGATATCTTTCGAAAATCGGGGTGTTACAGTTGTCGGACTTGTCAACCGGGCACATAGGAGAGCTTGAAGTGCCTGTCTTTTGGGGTTCGTGCGAAGAGAGATTTTTGGTGGATTAGCAACACCCAAAGTTTATTTAGTCGTAATTCATTATAGATTAAATATGTTGTTGACTTGTTGTATTGTGATATCTCTTATTCTTACAACTACCTTTGGTACAAACTATCCTGACTTCATTGGGTTTTAGTTGTTTTGAGATTTGGGATTTGTCCTTGTTAAATGCCTATATTTTCAGGGTGTATTAGACCTTCATATTTTAGACATATTGCCGAAATTTCGAATTTTTAGTTCGTCTAATTTTTAGGGTGCTACATTCTCACTTTAACTCTTATTCTCACACGATCATATTATATATATATATATATATATTAAAATAAATAGTTTCGTAGACCATTTAAAGACGAAAATATCTTTTTGGGACCATAAACAGTTACAAATTAATTATATCGGTGAAATTTGTGGTCTCAATTGGGTCAATATAACAAGATTTGGAAGTCACATGGGGACCAAAACAGAAGAAACGAAAAACACAGCGGTAAAAAGAGGGTAAAAAAATCTTATAGTGGTCGAGTGCAAATATATATTTATTTATTTACTTATTTTTGTGCAATTTTTTAAATTATTTAAACATTCAATGGAAAAAATAAAAAATCTATAAACAAGATGTGGTGTAGAAGGCTTAACAGCTGTCAGTCATGCCAAACCCCCAATAATGCCCTTTTTGAGTTACAAGGCACGTGCGAGGTGAGAACCTAAGCACGTGACAACTATAAAACACACGTGCGGTTTGTATAGCATCACACATCTTGAAATCACTGAACTGCCATATTTTTAACCCTTATTCTGTTATCCGTTTTTCATGTGTGCACCGATGATAACCCTTTGAGACCATTTATAAATTATACCAGTAAATCTATAAATATTTTAAATCGTATTATACTCCTTCCGTCCAAAAATAAGTATCCACAATTAATTTGACACATAGTTTTAGACATTCATAATTAATATATATTTTTGTTATCAAATGACATATTTATCCTTATTTAACTATTCTCTCTTGTTACAACTCTTATATATTTGTGCATTAATTAAGGATAAATGTGATATTTTAGTTATCTACTTTTTCAAAGTGGACAATTATTTTAGGACAAACATAAATAGATATGTGGATACTTATTTTAGACCGGAGAGAGTATATAAGCTTTTATAGTTACCCGTGTAACATATTTTTATAAATTGATAATGACAAATTGTATAAACGAAAAATGGGTTGCCGTAGAGATGGTCAATAACCGGTCCTGGACTTGGCCCTTAAATCGGTCCCGATTCCAAATAGTGATTTTGTAACGGGTCTCAGCGTAATTGGTCTCGCTCCCGACCCAAATATGAACTTATGAAGGCCTGATTAAGCTTAATAAGGACCGGTTATGAGAACTGTTCCAGGTTCTGGGTCGGGCCCAACCGGTCCCACTTAATTTTTTTTAAATTGATTTTTAAATTATAAAAAATATTTTTTTTGAAGAAAATTGGGTTAATCAAATACACTAACAGATACGTTTTATTATAATTGGGTCAATCAAATACACTAAAAAATATATTCTTATTATAATTGGGTAAATCCAAATACTAAAAAAAATACGTTTTAAAACGTACTTTTTGTTATAATTGGGTCAATCAAATATATACTAACAAATACGCTTTTATGTAAAAATATACTTAAATATACATTTAAAAGTAGATTTAAAAATAAATTTCAAAAAAAAAATCGAGTCAGTCTAGACTGGTCCCATAATCGGTCTCTCGCTAGGCCGGACCTTGTTATTGAATGAAAATCTTAACCAGGTAAGGACCGGCAGGCCCAAACCGGTCCCAAACGCCCAAGTCGGTCCCGGGCCGGGTCGGACCCATTTGGCCATCTCTAGGTTAGCGACTAATTTCATAACAAAATGTAGACCTCGATGACTATTTCTATAGCGTTTAGCCGTTTATGAAAGGTGAAGGTGTCCATCACGTCTAGAGTGCATGGGTGCTTTTTAACAGCGAATGTGTTAACGAAGTTTGGGTTAGGGATTAATTTATGTAATAGTGTGATTCCAAAGCTATCTACATTGAAGATGTTTGTACATTAGGCAGTGTCCCATGCGGGTTTTTCAGCCACCAAACCCAAAAAGAGAATCGCCTAGCACACTAAAGGTTTGCAATCTGGAAGCTATGGAAGCTTGCGACTTAGGTTGCATGCCAATTTGCATCAGGGATTGTAGTCGGTTTATTATAGCAATCTCCACTCGTGGCCTTCCTATGCCCTCTCCATATCTTGTAGTTTTTCACTGCTATCCTTGAGATACAATCTAGTAGCATAAAATCTATTATTCTCCATCGATTTCTCCGTATTTCCAAATATTGTAACATCATCAAAGAATAGTGGACTTCTCGGAGGAGTCCTCTGCCAATGATCTTTTACCATTATGGATTTTCCACATAAATCCAATGTTGCTTTCCTCACTTTTCTTTAATTCCGTCAAGTTATTTGCTTTGTGGTTGTTTATAGTTAACGTTTGGGTTCATTTTTGGGTCATAGGTAAATTTGACTAATTTTCAACTTGAATTAAATTCCAGTTTGTGAATCCCATATTGCTCAAGTAACAATAAATAATTGAAAGCTTAATTGTATTGAATGATTGAGAGAGTTACAAACATAAGATTGAAAAGCAATCTCTCTCTCTAAACCTGATAAACGCACAATATAGTTTTCTCTTTGTCTAACTCTTAACCTAATGATTAGAAAACAAACAATAAATACTCAGGCTAAAACCCTAAAGGCCTAAGGCCCAACAAGCAAAACAAAGCCCAATAATAAAATAAGGCTTTTACAACGCGATTAATAATTAACAAAATAAACTCTATAGATACTTTATAGAACTTTCCACGCACTAGGACTTTCAATCCTAACAATCTCCCTCTAAAGTTGTATAAATGATTTATCTCTTTGAAATCTTCACTTCTTGATCTTCTCTCTCCTTCTTGAATCTCTGAAACACTTTGGTATATAGCGACACCTCGAAAATGGGGCTTGGGTGCGTGCTCATGCAGAGAGGGAAGGTCATTGCCTACGCGTCAAGGCAACTAAAAGTGCACGAGAAGAATTATCCCACGCATGACTTGGAGTTAGCGGCAGTAGTGTTCGCATTGAAGTTGTGGCGACAATATCTCTATGGTACGAAGTGTACCTTGTACACGGACCACAAGAGTTTGAAATATGTATTCGACCAAAAGGAGCTAAATATGAGGCAAAGGAGGTGGTTAGAACTACTTAAAGACAACGATTGCGAACTGCTTTACCACCCGGGTAAAACGAATGTGGTGGCCGATGCGTTAAGCCGGAAGAAGTATAGTGGAAAGCTCCAGGCCGAACTCACAAGGATTGAGTTAGTGTCAAGTCTTATGGAGAAAATCAGAGTGTCGCAAAGCGAGGCCTTGTTGGAGGAAAATATCAAGGATGAAGTGATGACCAAGCAACGGTTACATTTGACCGAGGGTAGCCGGGGGATCAAATGTTTCAACGGGCGTGTTTGGGTGCCGAAGATTGGAGGAAACCGAGAGCTACTTTTGGAAGACGCACATAAATCCAAATATTCCATCCACCCGGGAAGCACAAAAATGTATAGAGACTTAAAGCTACATTATTGGTGGTCGGTTATGAAGTTGGATGTGGCGCACTATGTGGAACGGTGCGTAACTTGTGCACAAGTGAAAGCTGAACACCAACGGCCTTATGGGAGCCTTCAATCGTTAGAAATACCTGAATGGAAATGGGACAAGATTACCATGGACTTTGTGACCAAGCTCCCGAAGACTTTGAAGGGGAACGACACCATCTGGGTGATCGTCAACTGGTTGACGAAGAGTGCCCACTTTCTAGCAATGCGGGAAACTTTGCCAATGGATAAATTGGCAAAGTTTTATATAGAAGAAGTGATCTCTAGACATGGTGTACCTTTGTCTATAGTTTTCGATCGCGATAGCCGGTTTACATCCAGATTTTGGGGAGCCTTACATCAAGAGTTGGGTACTCGAGTGAACCTGAGTACAACGTACCATCCACAGACCGACGGACAAAGTGAAAGGACAATTCAGACTTTGGAAGATATGCTTAGGTCGTGTGTGATTGATTTTGGCGGCAATTGGGACACTCACCTACCCTTGGTAGAGTTCGCCTAGAACAACAGTTACCACTCTAGCCTTGGAATGGCACCATTCGAGGCTTTGTACGGGAGGAAGTGCAGAACCCCCGTATGTTGGTTAGAGGAGGGTGAGAAATAATTTGCCGGAGCAGAAATCGTTCAAGAAACGACCGACAAGGTTAAAGCAATCCGAGAACATTTGAAGGCGGCGCAAGACCGTCAAAAAAGTTCTGCCGACAAGAAGATGAGACCGGTGGAGTTCCAAGTGGGAAATCGCGTAATGTTAAAAGTATCTCCTTGGAAAGGCTTGATCCGGTTTGGAAAGCGTGGGAAACTAAGTCCCCGTTTCCTTGGGCCGTTTACTATCCTCGAGCGTATTGGACTTCAAGCCTATTAGTTGGACTTACCGTCGGAGATGGACGGCATCCACCCCACATTACATGTGTGTTACTTGCGAAAGTGTTTGGCGGAAGAAGAGAGCGTCATACCTTTATCCGAAATTCGTGTGGAGGACAACCGTTGTGTTGAAGAACCCAAAGCTATTCTGGAAAGAACGACCAGGAAACTTCGGCATAAAGAAGTAGCAATGGTGAAGGTTCAATGAAAACACCATCGCGGTACCAATGTGACTTGGGAATCAGAAGAGGACATGAAGCGCCGATATCCCCGTTTGTTCGACTAGTTGGGATTCCGGGGACGAAATTGTTTCCAAGTTGGGGAGGATTGTAACACTTGTATTTTCGGGTGGATTTCCCTTTTTATATGTTTATATATATATATCGTTATGGGATTTATTTATTGGTTCGTCAATGCCTTGAGTGCTTTATTAAGTTTGGGATTAGTGGGCAACTTTCATTCGTTGTTATCATATCAGTTTGGGACAGAAAAAGGAATTTTCAGAACATGTCGCACCCCAGGAGACAATGCCCGGTGACTGTGACACCTGTCAATGTTACGTGGGCAAAGTCGCGGGGAGGAGCGGAATCACGGTACACTTGCGGTGACAGTGCCCGACGACATTGCCCGGGGTCACTGTCGCATGGTCATAATCGCGAGCAGCGTACCGCGAGGGTTCCAACGCGGGCGACATTGCCCTGCGACTATGCCATTGGCATAGTCGCCGTGTCATAATCGCCGACGGGGCCAGACCTCTTAAAAACTCAGATATTGGGATCTTTCAGTTTAGTTGATTTTGGGAGCAGGTTTGGGAGATTTCTCAGCTGCGATTTTGGTAAGATCTTAACCCTAGTTTCACCTCCTTCATTTATGATTCTACAAGGTGCATTAATGAGGATTTAACGCTCCTCTAGGGTTGGACCTTGTGAAGAGTACTTTTACATCAATCTCTCCAAGCTTTCATCTCTCCACTTCCTCTCCTAGGGTTTTGATTTCTTGTAAGAAATCATCAATGTGAGTGTATTTCTTGACTCTTCCACTTTTATACATGTCTAATAATGTGCTAGTATGTATATGCACCTTTCTTATCTATTGATTTGATTTTGTGAAACTAACCTAAAATCCCACTTATGGGTGAGGTCTCAAATGGAGAGTATTAGAGAAAATACTTGACCAAAATATGTAGCATGAGTTATATGAAACTAGTAAGTCATATGTTTGGTTATGTTGGAGTTTGATGTTGGTTCATAGTCTCGGCTTGAGTTTCCGTCAACAAGTAGACTAAAGACTCGGTTTGGGTTGAGGTCACCAATAGGCTAAAGACCTGGTTTGGGTTGAGGTCACAAGTAAACTATAGACTCGGTTTGGGTTTAGGTCACAAATAAACTAAAGACTCAATTTGGGTTGAGGTCACAAGTAGACTAAAGACCCGGTTTGGGTTGAGGTCACCAATAGGCTAAAGACCCGGTTTGGGTTGAGGTCACAAGACTCAGTTTGGGTAGAGGTCACCAATAGGCTAAAGACCCGGTTTGGGTTGAGGTCACAAATAGACTAAAGACCCGGTTTGGGTTGAGGTCACAAGTAGACTAAAGATCCGGTTTGGGTTGAGGTCACAAATAGACTAAAGACCCGGTTTGGGTTGAGGTCACAAGTAGACTAAAGACCCGGTTTGGGTTGAGGTCACCAATAGGCTAAAGACCCGGTTTGAGTTGATGTCACAAATAGGCTAAAGACCCGGTTTGGGTTGAGGTCCCGATTATACTAAAGACTCGGTTTGAGTTGATGTCATGAATAGGCTAAAGACCCGGTTTGGGTTGAGGTCCCGATTATACTAAAGACCCGGTTTGAGTTGATGTCATGTATAGGCTAAAGACCCGGTTTGGGTGAGCGCCCAAGTAGCTATAGATCTTGTTTGGATTGATGCTATCAAGTTAGATGACTTGGGAGAAATTATAAATGTGTTGATGGGATTTTATTGTGATTTCTTGTGTGTTGACAGGTGAAGTAATTCGGTTGAGAACTATAGAAATGCGAACGTTCATGAGTTGTAATTCCATTTTGTTAAATGTATTATGATTATATGGTATCACTAGGCTTTAGCCTAACACTTGTTTCTTTGATTGTCTCGTATGACAGGGCACCATAGTGGCGAGAACCTTCGGGAATGAGTGACTGACTAATGGGTCAAGAGCGGTCCTTTTGGGAGATCTAGAGACCGGTATATACGATTGATAGAGACCGATTTTGGAAGAATAACGACACCCGACCGTAATCTAATAGAACTATTTATATTATTAGGTTGTCGTATTATATTCTTCATTCATTTGGGTTTTGTAATCACTATACTATATTCCCGTTTCGGGATGACACCATGGAAATGTTGTGGTAGGTTAATGTTTAAATCAGGTTTACTCAGTTTATAGCCGTCATATTGCAGAATTTTCGATTTTTAAATTTCCCCTAATTTTTAGGGTGTTACAAATAGACATAATGGAATGAATATGAAGTTCGGAGACCGGAGATGATGTCTTTCTTTTACAATATCTAAGACATCCGAGTGAGGAATAGATAGATTATGTGCTAATTCTCCGTGCATTTATGAAACAAATATCTTTTGTGAGATACTTGAGTGGCTAGGTGGGGTGACACGAGTTATCGACACTGGGTCCATGTCTATTTCAATATTCATCTCCAAAGAATGAGAATGAATAGATTATGTGGTAACCCGTATAACTGACTCGGTTTAGTAAGGACCAATAATTCTTTTAAGTCCTGTCACATCCTCACCATATTATTTTCACTCCGAACTCATCTCTCAAGCTAGACCCCTCACTGATATCTATAAAGGATGTGTTTCTTGGGTAGGTCCTTCCGGTTCTGGACTGGCCATAGAAACATTATGAGCCCTAGCACTCCTTTAACTCACCAAGATAGAACATTGAAGTTAAATTTCTGATTTGAGAGAATCAGAAGTCAAAAAACATTTAATACGAGTCGTGAACTGAAGTGTTCAGAAGTCGATATGAAAGTTCAAAGAAAAAACCTGGTACTCCCCCTCAAAGAATGGCATAACTTTTGATTGTAGCCATGTGACGTGAATTATCTGAATTAAATCCCACATGACATTCCTGCAAAACAGATTAGACATGTTTTGGTTTTGGTATCCATGCTTTGGATCCTTGACGGTTAGATGCCTTAGCTTTGAAGCTATGAAAATGGGGGTTGAGGATACTATAAGTACCATACCAGCTATTGACATACCTGGAATCCACAAAGTCACTATTTCCACAATAAGTGCAACAAATATTTGATCGGTTTAGACTGATCAACTTAGGTGTGGAATAAACATGAGTCGGTGACTTTGGATCAACTACAGGAGATTTGTATGACGTGTTTCCATCAATGTCTTCAGTGGTTGATTTCTTTTTCCAAACCATTTTCACTTTTCGAAACACTTGATTATCTGTATTATCAACAAGAGAATTATAGAAAAGATTTGAAGGGCGAATCCGATCTTTTGAAAACTCATTTGATTTGACACAACTCTTCGAAAATATAGTTGTGGAAGTTGAACTTGAAGAATAAGGAAACTGACAACAATATCGGGACTGGTTTGTTTAGATAAATCGGCTTTGAAATTTAGTTATTCAAGTTTCTTGACTTTTACGGCTAAAACATTTCTTTCTTCGATAATTGAATCAAATTGTTTTTGTAAATCAGATTTTATCTTTTGCTCTTTCGAAACCTCTGTTGTTAATCCAGATAATTTTTGTGAAAGCTTACGAATTTCTATTTCGAAAAACTTCCTTTCACTTTCAAAGTCTTTTTCGATACTGTTGCGTTTATCAGATATTTCTTTGAAAACCGCAATATTTTTCTTTTCAAGCACTTTCTTTGCCGTTTCAAAACCTTATCGTGCTTTTGCAAAATTATCTCTCTCAATTATCAAAACCTATTCAAAATCAGAAACCTGTTTTGAAAGTTTTTGCATTTTGAAGCTCAAAAACCTTTCTTTCATCAAAAACTTTCCTTGAAAGCTCGAGAATCTTTCTCTCAAATTTTTTTTTTTCATTTGAGAAGTCTACTTTTTCTTGTTCAAAAATAGAAAGCCTATTCTTGAGATCAAGATTTTCACTATCCACAACTTTCAGTTTCTCTTCAAGTTTCAGAGTCTTCTCTTCTTGGGCTTCAAAATTATCTGATTTTCAAACTTTTTCGATAGTTCTGAAAATTGCTTCTTCAAAACATTCTTTTTTTCAGCAAGTTTTTCTTTTTCTCTTTTTAAACTTTGTGCCCAACTCAGATTATCAGCATTTTCACTATTAACTTGCACAAACACGTTGTAATTGTTTTCCAATCTGGCTTTAAGAACTACAATCTTGGATTTGAGATCAGAAATTTTCTTGTTGATAATTAAAATAAGACATTGTTACTTGAACAAGATGATCGTAAGACGATCGCGATTTGATTCAAGAAAGGTGAAGAGGAACGAATAACACTCTAAAACGACACTTTAAGATAAGGACAAATAACCTCTATTAAATAAAAAATAAAATTAAAAATAAAACAGACAACAGTCTGGGTGGGAGCCGGGTTTGAGTGGGGAGGGCTTCGCGGGAAGAGGACTTCGTGGGAAGAGGGGTCCATTGTGAGAGGGCTTCGCGAGGACAGGGCCAATAATAAAGTCCAATAATAAAATAAGGCTTTTACAACGCGATTAATAATTAACAAAATAAACTCTATAAATACTTTATACAACTTTCCATGCACTAGGACTTTCAGTCCTAACACAATTTTATGGGTTGATCCAAGCTTGATGGAAGAAATAATGGCAACAATTTCAAAACAAAATACATACCTTGATGACTATTCCTGTACCTTCATAGAAAGAGGAACGACTTTCATAGCTTTCTACTAACCACGTTGACCAAAACTACGATTTGTTTCCATGTGGTTTGCAATAAATTATTGTTTTCGTCATTGAGGTTAATTCCATTACAATTTACCATTAAATACAAAAAAACAAAAGCAACAGTAAAATGTAAACCACGTGAATGATAAAAACAATAAAACATGAAGGAAAATTACACTAATTTTTTTTTCAAAAGTAATCGATTTGAATCCTGCAAAGCGATGATGATTTTTTTGGTTGTTAACTCCAAAATCTAAAATTAGTCAAGATACTTATCCAAACATCTATAATTAAAAAAAATTACGGTAATTTAAGATTTGGGTAAAAACGTAGGAGAACGTGCGTAAATAACGAAAAAATAATTGGGGGCGGGAAACACGTCACGTTGAAGCCAAGTGGCGATAGATGGTAAAACGAAAAAGACGGAGGGAAGAACCACAAGGCTCACGTGGAAAACAAGCCAAAGATAAATAACGCGTCATAAATGAGCCACGTGCCCAACCAAAACGAACCCCCCGAATTTTAGCGCCATGTCAGCCGCCAGTTGAAAAACAAAACTCCTACTATTTTGTCGTCTTCTTACCCATCTGACGTGGCAGCAGCGTGACAACGAATAATTGCCTTTCCTCTCTTTCTCTCTCTATCTTTTGGTCCGTTGTTTGTTTTGTAGTTATCTGAATTCTGTTGGTGTCTGCTTTCACACCATCATTTGGAACGACACGTCACCATCACTGGGACCCACAGCCAGCTATAACGCATTTACGTTTTTTTTATTATTTTTTGAGATTATTAATAGAGTAAACTATGATTTTCGTGTCTCTGTGGTTTGATGTTTATAACGATTTTCGTCTCTGGTTTTTTTAAACTATTTTTTTGGTCCTTGTTTTACATTTTATTTTCATTTTCGTCCTTCAATCAAATTCTATTAAAAGTTAACATTAAAAATCCAAATGTTGTTTTGAGAAGTTACATATTTGATTCTTGTGGTATATGAAGTTTTAAATATTCATCCCTAATAATTCATTTATTACTTTTTCTTTCTTTATTATATTTTAATACTACATATACACACACATATATGTTATTAATTTAAATAATAATGTTTTTGATTAATTAATTAAAAAACAAAGTTTAAATAAAAATATGGAATAATGAGAGTAACTTTTTTATAAATAAAAATTATTAATTTTAAGAAATTTGAACTTAAAACTTCAAAAAAATTATATCGTTCACTGATCAATAATTTTACTGAAGTCATTGGGTTTTTTTTTTATTGTTGTCATAATACTTTTAAAAACTAACAATTTATTTAATAAAATAAATAAATTTCTCAATATTTTTATTTATTATTTTATCGAAAGTTTATTATTTTTAAAGAAATGGTTCTTTTTTTTATTATATTCTTTTTAAAAAATGGTTGGTTTAAAATGGGATATTGATAAGTAATAAAAAAAATCAAATAATTTTTGATTATATTCTTTTTTTTAAAAACGGTTTGTTTTAAATGTAATATTGATAAATAATACAAAAAAATCAAATAATTTCTCTAAGATTAGGGTTGTAAACGAACCGAACGAACACGAACGGAGGCTTGTTCGTGTTCGTTCGTTTAACTTAACCGAACAAATAAATAAATACGAACGGTAAGCGAACGAAATTTTTTGTGCTCATATTTGTTCGTTACAAAAATATGTTTGTTCGTGTTCCTTTATGTTCGTTCGTTAAGGGCTAAACGAACGAACATAAATGAACATAAACGAACGAATACTAATGAATAAAAACAATCATACTTACTCATCATTTCGTTCGTAAAAAATAACATAACAAAATGAAAAATCGGATAAACTTATGAGGTATAAAAAAATAATTTACAAAAATAATTTAATTAACGCTTATACACATTAATGTCATAATATATGTTCATTTATGTTCGTTCATGAAAAAATTAATTTAATTAACGCTTTTACACATTAATGTTATAATTATATTTTAATAACATCTAGAAAAAATAATCAATGAAAAATATGTTCATTTATGTTCGTTCGTTTAACTCTTAACGAACGAACATAAAAGAACACGAACAAACATATTTTTGTAACGAACAAATGTGAGGACAAAAAATTTCGTTCGCTTATCGTTCGTATTTATTTGTTTGTTCGGTTAAGTTAAACAAACGAACACGAACAAGCCTCCGCTCATATTCGTTCGGTTCGTTTACAACCCTAATTTTAGAGAAATTATTTGATTTTTTTGCATCACTTATCAATATTCCATTTTAAACCAACCGTTTTTTAAAAAGAATATAATCAAAAATTATTTAATATTTTTTATTACTTTTCAATATCCCATTTTAAACGAACCATTTTTTAAAAAAAATATAATAAAAAAAACAACCATTTTTTTAAAAATAATATACTTTCGATAAAATAATAAACATTAATATTTTAATTAATAACAACTATTCCATATTTTAATTTAAACTTTGTTTTTTAATTAATTAATCAAAAACATTAATATTTAAATTAATAATATATATATATATATATATATTAAAATATATGTAGTATTAAAATATAATAAAGAAAGAAAAAGTAATAAATGAATTATTAGGGATGAATATTTAAAACTTTATATACCACAAGAACCAAATATGTAACTTCTCAAAACAACTTTTGGATTTTTAACGTTAACTTTTAACAGAATTTGATTGAAGAACGAAAATGAAAGTAAAATATAAATCACAGGGACCAAAAAAGAAGTTTTTAAAGACCAAGGACGAAAATCGTTATAAACATCAAACCACAGGGACGAAAATCGTAGTTTACTCTTATATTAATATTATTATAGGATGATGTTGACCTACGTAATCTGAAATAAGAGAGATTTTTTATAAGGTTGGATTTTGTATCTCTATACTATATTATAAAGCGTGGATAAAAAACTCTTAAATATATATTATTAGGTATAAAATACCATTATTTTATGTAAGATTTTAAAAATATCTTAATTTATAAGTATCAATGCACATGATTACATATTAACTCTACATACTTCTAACACGCACCAATTTGGTATGTTCAGGACATATCTTTTATGTAGACTTTTTCATGTATCTCTATTAATTAATATATTATTTTACTATAAATTTATTTTAATTATATTATTAAATATGTAATTGATTATTTTTTCTAGATGTCATTAAAATATAATTAAGATAATCATTGAATTCTAACAAAATAGTTAATTTTTTTTATATAAAAAACATTATAGTATTAAGCCTAAATTAAACAAATTTATAATAAAAAACATTATCACTTTTCTCAAAACCATCCAAAATCATACCGTAAATCGACAAAAAAAATGAAATATTAAAATCGTGATGTATCTCGCTGCATTGCACGAGTACGCTTTTAAAAGTTTAATAAAAATTTTGAGTATTTGTAACTGATTTAAAAAAAATCATCTTCAAAAATAAGAGTCGAAATTTTTTAAAACAATTACATTCACCTCTAAAAGATTCTACATTTTGTTGAAGTATATAATATTTATAAATGTTAAATGCAAAAAATAAACTCACACACTCTTCTTATCTTTGGTGAGGTTTGAACACCTGACCTTCTAGAAAGCTCCAATACCGCTAAGCCAAAAGGCCTTTAATAAGAGATTCCACATTTTAGAGATAAATAATTAATTATATTAATAAAATATTATTTTTTCTCTTACCTAAACATTTTATTTTAAATTTTCTCATTGGTGAGATATAATAAAAACTTATATCTCTTTCTTGGTAATCACTTTTGGGATATCTCTAAATTTTAAAAAAATTACACTACTTCTCATATTTTTTCTATTTTAGAAAAACTGTAAAACAAAAAAATGGTTAAAATCTCCATTTTCTTCTTATTAGAAAAGCTGTTGGAGATGTTTTAAATTATTTTTGGGTAATATATATATATAATTAATTTTTAAATTTTTTTTTATAGAAAATTGGAATAAATTTTATTTTATAGCAAATATAATAAAAGATTTTAAGCCGGAAATAATAAAGTGAGTGGGGGAATAAAGGCTATTCAACCACTCCACCATGATTCCCGCTATCGTAAGCCGTATGTATTCATCGTACCACTTCACCGTCCTCTCAACTCTCCCACGTGCTCACCACGTTCGTGTCAATAAAAGAAAGTTTGTTAACATACGCTTGTGAGGCGCACGCTAGCAGTGGGTCGGTCTGATATGTTTCGGTTCTAGAAGGAGCTGTGTGGCGTTGTTTGTACATTGTGCTTTACGTGTAGTACTCAATTCCTAATGCGGTGAAACCAATGTGTTAAAACCCGGTTTTAAGGTTGACCCGGTGTGGTGACCGGGTCACGATCCAACCGGGTAGTTGACCCGGTTTCGAGAAATTTTATGTATTTTTCAATTTCTTGCATATTTTATATATATATATATATATAGGGTCAGGTTCAAGATAAAACTCTAAATAAATGGAAAACCGAAAAATAATGAAAAAACGAATGAAAAAGTATATGAATATGGATGTCAAATTAACGAGAAAAATATGATTGTTTATTTGGTGTAATTTATTTCGCTCGAATTTTGTTCATTTTTCGTATTTTTTCGAATAAAAAATAGGAGGGGTGGAGGTTTTTTTAATTAAAAAAATATTGATGTAACCGCCCTTTTAATCATATCCATCAGATCATCTAATTTAACGGTTGATAAGGTGTTTTTTAGTTTTTCATTTATTTGAGGTTTTCCCTTGAACAGAGGTTCAAGAGAAAATCTCAAATAAATGAAAAACTAAAAAACGCCTTATCAACCGTTAGATTAGATGATCTGATGGATGTGATTAAATGGGCAGTTATAACAATATTTTTTGAATTAAAAAACTCTAGCCCCTATTTTTTTATTCGAAAAAAGAGAAAAAATAAACAAAATTCAAGCGAAATAAATTACACCAAAAAAACAATCATATTTTTCTCATTAATTTGACATCCATATTGATATACTTTTTCATCCATTTTTTTGTGGTTTTTCGGTTTTCTATTTATTTAGCGTTTTCCCCTGAACCTGAACCTGACCCTATATATATATATATATATTGGAAGAATATTTTACAACCCTTAAAAAAATTCAAACGAGAAGCTAAACATTTTGCGAGAAGGCGATAAGTGTTTAATCATATATGATACACAAGCTTAATCATATATGATTAAACACATGTTATATTGGCAATACATAAACGTTTAATAATACATGATTAAACACACTTACAAGCCGTGTAATCATATATGATTAAACACTTCTTGCCTTCTCGCAAAATGTTTAACTTATCGCATGATCCTCTCTCTATATATGTATGTATATATATATATATATATATATATATATATATATATATAACCAATAATTTGATGTTCACAAGTTAAAACATTAAAAATACACATAACAAAAGATTTACATCAATCCAAAAACATTAAAAAAACACATAACGACAAATTTTATATCAATAAAAAAAACACAAAAAAAAATTATTTTTTTAACCGGGTCAACCCGGGTTTTTACCGGTTTTCTCAAAAACCCGGCGGTTCGATCCGGTTCATAAATCCCCAAAAACCCGGTGATAGTTGACCCGGTCTCTCGACCGGCTCCCGGTTCAACCGGTTGAACCGGTCGGATCGATCCGGGTTTTAAAACATTGGGTGAAACTTCAATACTTGATGGTTTTGTAAAACTAGATATGTCTTTAACCGACGGTTAAATATTAAAATATTTTATGTGAAAGATAAAATAATTAAAATTATTTAAAAAATATTATAATTATTTAAATGAAAAACTAGAAATTTAGATCGAAATAGGCTCATATGTAATTTTTATTTGTGGGTTGGTTGAAGTATTATTAGAATTTCTCTCTATATCACTCACATACTCCCATAGAATAATTTTATTAGAATTTCAGTTAAAACGGTTCACATTATCCTAATATCGAAAAAATAATGCTCTGTAATTAAACTTATTTTACGAACCTACACTTTATCACATTTGAATTGCGATAAATATATGTGAGGGGTTGGGTGTTGTGCATGACACCTACCTGAATTGAATGAGATTTGGATTAAACAATATTGGGTTATTCGGTTCGATTAAACCAAATAACACATTTTACTAATATTTAATGTACTATTTCATATTTAAAAATATACCAAGGTCCTGTTTGGTTTGTGGGATTGGAATGGATTTGGAGGGATTTGGATTTCAAATCCATTCCAATCCTGCGTTTGGTTTGCATGAATGGATTTCGTTGACCGGATTTGAAATCCGTTGACCATTTAAAAATCCCTTACATGATGGATTTCAAAACCCGTTGCAATGAGCCTGGATTTGAAATCCAAATATGATGGATTCTAAACCCTGATAGATTTCAAATTCTTATCCAAACACATGAAGGGATTTCAAATCCCCCCAAATCCAAATCCAAATCCAAATTCCTCCAAATCCAAATCCTTACTTGAAATCCAATCTATTTCCGCAAACCAAACACACCCCAAATATATATTATACTATAATTATTTTACATATTTTGGTTATATAATGTTTTTTTATTGGATGTAAAACGTCGAATGGAAAAATAATGTCTTTTGAAAAGTATTGGTTTTTGGTACATGATGTTTTAATGATATTCTCTTGCTTTTCAAAAAAAAATTATTATGTAAAAGAAACTATTAGAGCATCTCCAACAGGTTCTCCAAAATGGAGAAAATAAAGAAAAAGGAGGATTTTGAGCTATAATTTTGCTCCAATATAGTTTTCCCAAACTATTCCTAAAATGGAGAGAGAGAGAGAGAGAGAGAGAGATTTTTCTCCCAATATGGTGATAACCCAAAAAATGATTACTATATGAAAGAACCAATAGAAAACTTTGAAAGTGGATATTTAGATAAAGAAATAATATTTTAATATTATAATAAATGTTTGATTTTTCAAAATGGGAATCCGTTAAAGACGAATGTAATTTTTTTTAAGGTTTTGATATTTGGTTTTCAATTTTGGAGGATATGTTGGAAAATATGTTGGAGATGCTCTTTAAAATGCCATAAAAAGTAAAATAGAAATAAATAAAAAACTATTAGTTACCGAACCTAATAATTTAACGGATCTAATAACTTCTCTCATTGTGAAGTTGACTTGGCCTGAGACATAAGTCACATAAAAAAGTGATTCAATATCCTTAATTTAGTATCATATGCAATTAACTAAAATTTTCAAGTAGTTTTATAAATTGGAAGAAATTGGAATGGAAAATTCCTTTGACCAAATTCAAATTTTTTTGTTTGGTTCACATATTGATCATTATGGAATCCTTTGAATTCTATTGAATTCCACAAATCAATGAATTCATCATTCCTTAGTTAAAATGAAAGAATTGAATTTCATTAAATTTCTATCAACCAAATGTGTGGTCAAATTTCATCAAATTTCATTCCAATTCTTTCAAAGTCAAATTCCTTCAATAAATTTCAATTCCATCAAATTTCATTCTGCGAATCAAACGTCTCCTAAGTGTCCTCTTTCAACCATATAAATCAAGTTGAAATTATCTCTTTTGATAATGGGTTAGATAGGAATGAATATTAATAATTGGTGCATGGGAATAGTGGTTGGTTATGTGGGTTGACAAGTCAACATCGAAATAATAAGTTACTTGTGAGACAAGCAAGCAGTAGGAGGCCAGTGTAGATAAGGACTTCCAAAGTTATTTATTTTTATTTTTATTTTTAACAAAAAAGAAAGAGAAAACTACAAATTTGATCCCTATGATTTACATACAACTACGAACATGGTTACTAGACTTCAATAAGTACATTTATGGTCATTGTGACTGCATTTTGCTCATTTTACACCTTTTTAGGGGTTGTTTGTTTTTTAAACCAATTAAGACTCTTATCACTTTTTCGGTTAGAGATAAACCAATTAAGACTGTTTGTTTTTCCAATTAAATCAGATCCACTTATCACTTATTCTTGTCTAACCGAAAAAGTGAAAACCTAATCATTTTTCACTTATTTCTCAAAGCGCCTCCATCTAAAAATCCTCTATATTTGTGCGACTCAAATCGGACTCTAGATCGATATTTATCTCTATCTCCAATCGATCGATCTCGATCTTCGTCTCCAACCGATCGATCTCCATCTCCATCTCCAATCGATCGATCTCCATCTCCTTCTACAATCGATCGATCTCCATTTCCATCTCGGTTTGTCGATTTTTTGATTCTCTTGGTTCGATTTTTTGATTATTTTGGTTCGATTTTCATGCTCATTTTGCTTTGATATGTTGCTCCTTTTGGTTTGATGGTATGTGGTTCAATTTGTTGCGTTTTTTGATTCATTTTTTGTTGTTGTGAATCAATGTGATTATGATTATGGTTCACTGTGTTTTTTTGTCGTGGTTCATCAAAGTAGCCACATGTATACATATTTTCCCATGTGGTTGATTAGTATAATTTTATTCACAACATGCACTCTTTGATTATGGTTCACTGTGTTTTTTTTTCCATTCAAGGTCTTAATATTCTTTTTGCCCTTTTGGGATCAAAATTGCATACCTTGCTCAGTAAAAGTGTGGTGGCCATTACTGAGCAATGCCACAGGTTCTTCGTATTGTATAGCATTGCTGCTTCATTCCAATTGATAAAAATTTGCAGTGGACAGCTTGTTGGCACACCCTCCTCACTTAGCACACCCTTCTCCAAGTGGCAATTTGAGATTTGTTTCTCTTTGTTGCTCTAATGAATGGTACCTTTTAGATGATTCATTTAAGGATTTTATGAAGTATAGATTTACCTACAAATGTTACATAAGGCATGGTTAGAATATAAACTTTGGAAGCTATGCAAAGGCCATGTGTGCAGAAGCCTTTTCTTATGAGTACCCATTGATATGCAATTGAGGCTTGATTATGTTTTTCTATTGCCTGCAGCTTTGAATTGTCGTTCTCTGCCGCATAGATTGTGCTTGGTTGTTTCAACCAACTAAGAAGATTTCAACAATCGGAGTTTGTTACATTCAAACCCCTTCGGGAATGATCTGAAAAGTGTGTTTGTATCAATTGCTACTTTAACATGACTTCAATTTGTTCGGATCAATCGATGTATTGTGATAGGATTTGGATGTTTGTGGTTCATCTAATATTTGTGTTTATGATTTTCTTGAATTCCACTTGGTTAGTGGCTAGTGTCCAAAGTTTAGAATATGGTTAAAAAGAATTGATTCAGATTTCAGACGTTCATCAGTTTACAGATAACAAACAGTCTTATTGTTTCAGATTTCAAACTTTAGCACCACCTCTTAAAAATAAGTAGTGAAATCAGACTTCAGACTTCAACACCTCTTAAAAAACAAACGCCACCTTAGTCTTTTTCTTGTTTGTCGCTTACACCCACCATCCTATCCCACATCACCCGTCTCTCCCTCTCCTTTGTTCTCCCCTCCCCTTGTTGGCTTGATTGTTTTTCCGGCAACAATTTTCTTCACCAATAAGTCTGGCAACACTCACCTCTTCACCTCATACATCACCATCCTCACCGTGGCCATATCTCACCGCTACCAACCACCTTCAACCAAGAGTCGTGACCAAAATCCACATGCAACCCATTGTTATTTTCATTTCTCTCTCACAAATAAAAAATAGAGAAGACATTTTTAATGCTTCTTGGCCTAGCTATGTGTGTGTGTGTGTGTGCAAGATATGTTCCATTAACGATGTCAGAAAATACATGTCGTGAGAGGATATATTGAGTTAATCAGAGTTAATGTCGTAGATGGCGTGTGCTTCGTCAGAGATGGTATATGGTTTCGCTGGAGTTTATGTATGTGTGTGTGTATCAATATAAATTAGAGTAAACTACTAATTTATCCTCGTGGTTTATACAAAATTATGAAACTTGTCTGTGTGCTTCAATAAAAAAGTAAAATGATAAAAATGCCTCTAATTTAACGACACTTTGACTAATGTTGTTTGTGCATGGATCATTTTCAAAGTAAATGCAAACCAAAGTGATCATGACTGTATTTATTAAAATTAAGAGGGACGGTATTAGTAGTTGGTAGGGGCGGAACACAAGCTTTTGAAACGTAGGGGCCGGACCTAAAGAAGGGCCACCGATGGCACGTGCCACCGTATTATCTCTCGGTCGAAAGGTTAAATTTTTTAACGTTTATGAAAGGTGCAACCACATCGTTTTAAAAGGTGTCACCATATGATATTCAAAAGTTGAAGAAGTTAAACCATACTTTGTAAACAACCAAAAGACAATGAACTTCTACTTGCAATTTCAAAAAACATAGGGGCAAGACCCCTAGTAGCCCTGCAAGCCCTCCGCCCCTGATAGTTGGGTGAAAACCACAAGGACTAAAATTATAGTTTACTCAAAAAGAAATAAAAGAAGTCAATTATTTGACTAATCATCATTACAAACTAATCCTATTTATTTCGATTCTCTTAACTTTTGTTAATATACTTTTCACAATTTTTTTATCTTACGTTTATTAGTTTATTTTACATAAAATTTTAACAAGTTTTTAATTCATAATTTAAAAGTTATTTTCAACAAAAAATTGACGATGTTGTTTTCATATATATTATTAGGTTTGATTTAGAGGGTTTTGAACATAAAAAGTTGACTAAGGGGTTGTTTGTTTTAAAAAAAAAAAAACTCTTAATTACTCTTAAGTCTAAATCGTTCAGACCTTTTTACACATCATCTCTTATTAATCATAACTAAAATAAAACTTCAGACTTTAGACCTCTTAAAAAACAAACGACGCCTAAATCATTCATCTTTGAAAACTAAATTGACCAAATTATTAGACTTGGGTAGACCAATGACCACCAGAAATAATTTGGTTCAAATATTTTGAGAATTTAATTAAACTAAAAGAAACACGTTAGCTTTGTATAGAAGGAAAAAATAAAAGAAAAGAAAAGAAAAGAAAGAAAGAAAAATCGTATGGGAAAAGTTTTGAATGTTTCTCCATAAAAAATAGATAACGAGAATTAATGATTAGTGTACTTGCTAATATCTAATTGTCTGTTCCACCGATTTAATTGGCCTCAAACTTTATATTCGTAGCCACCCTTAATGGGTTGTTTGGTTGGTTTTCCATTAAGTTTTGTATTGATAAAATTGTCTATGTGGATTAATCTGTCTGTATAAATTGAGAATTTTTTTGTTTGAGAGGGTTTTTTCATAGATAGAAGAAACGTGTTTTTTTTAATTGGGAGGACCAAGTTTGGAAAAACAAAACTTGTCTTTCTGCATAAAACTCCCCCATATCATTAAGCCACTACCAAACAGTTATATATAGCTGATTGAATACGTTGTGAGTTTTCCCTTAAGTTCATTAACAAACATGCTTTAAAATACCCAGTTTTATAAAGGTTACTCACCGAATAAATAACTCTCAAACTGAGGAGTCCAACCAAAATGCTTCGATTTAACTGGTATACTTATTTTTGGATCAAACCGTAAGCAAATCTACAAATTATATATAATATTGTTTTTTAAAAAAAATATTACATTTGAAATGGGGATTAATCACCTTCAACTTAAAGCAGTTTTTAGAAAGTATTAAGATTATTAGTATAATATAACGGTTTAAATAATACCCCACGAAGTGGGCAACTTTATCTTGAAATATATTATACAAGTTTATACAGCTGTTTGACATAAATCAACTTTCATAATTACTATTATTAATTTAATTAAATCCATATATTAACACAAATCTTATCCCTCTCCCCACACAAAAATACAAATATTTTGTTGGATTGAGGGGCCATATGACACGTAGTTGGTGGTCATAGCGTAATTATTATAATAAGGTCTAAAAAAGATTAAAAAAATATAGTGAGTTTTGGATTATAATAACATGCACTTTGGAATTAATTAAGTTTATAATTTTAAAATTAAATATAAAATCTTAAGTATGAATCAAATCTAATTAAAGATTTTAAAATTTTATGGAATCTAATGAACGTTGTGTCTAAGGGCGTTATGCAATAAAAATTGCTTTTGATATTAATTTTTAATGGTTAAAACAATAGATTTAGAGAATTCAAGTAGTTTTATTGAAACTAATTTCTTATTGTTCGTGTAAAATAAATAATTTATAATTTTAAATATAATGTTTATATAGAGGTAGGTTATTAGAGTATCTCCAACATCATTGTTAAAATCGAAAATTTTGGCTTTTTCTTTGCTATTCCTCTCCAACAGCTTTGCTATATAGTTTGCTAAAATAGAGAAAGATCAAAAATCTCTAAATATAGAAAATTCTCTATAATCTCTAAATTGGAGAGAGAAAATATTATTTTATTCAATTCAATCAATAAGATTCATTTTTTAACATCTTATTTTAAGTTTTTTTTAAAAAGTGTATTGGGATGATAAATTATGGAATATTATAATAATATAAATAATGATTGATTCTCTAAAATAAAAAAGCTGTTGGAGTTGGAAAAAAATGTTTTTAGTGATTTTGACTTTCCATTCTCTATTTTAGAAAAAATTTAACAATGTTGTTGGAGATGCTCTTATACAACTCTTTTATATGGTGCAATCCATGCAACCTTCTATTCACAACTTGTTTTATTTTCAACCTTTTTTCCTTTTTTTTAATTACAAAAGTGAAAATAAAATGAGTTGTGGAGAGAGGGGTTGCATTTGAATGCTCATATGTTTATATATGATTATTGTAATTGTAACAAGTACTTTGTGTAACCGGGTCTCCCATTGTAATTAATTATGTTATCATTTAGCCAGTGAGATAGAAGTTTAATAGGATTTTATGTATTAAACTGGATTTGAATAGGCTTGAAAAAAGATGAAAAGCGGCAAAAATGGACCCCCTATTTCCACCCCAAATTAATACTCTGTCTCAACCATTGGTGTCTTGAAATGGGTATTTATACTCACGTACTTATCATGTATATTCTAGATAGGCATTTTTAGGTCTGTGGACACCATGTATAGATCTCTATTACGCTTGTTATAAGTCGTTTCAGCAGATAGATTTCCTCAATCATTGTCCTTCCTAGCGTAAAGCTCGATTAGTTCTCCGCCACCCTCGTTATATGACACAATTTGGCATCAATCACTCTCTCCCATAGCTTCATGGTGTAGGTTACTAGCTTTATAACACAATAATTACTACATATATGTGCCTTGCATTTGTTCTTATATGGTAAAAAATCAATAAAGTATGAAACACAAAAAGACAAAATAAGAAATCACTAGACATTTGAAAGCAAACAACTAGAACAAATGAAAATCTCTAAGGAAGGTACATATAATCTAAACAGAAAAAGTGAAAACGCACTTTGAATGCAAACCACGTCAAATGACAAAATTTGAACAAGAGAGTTGAATCAAGCACACCATCACTAACCAAGACAAAATGTACGTAAATTTAAGATGAACATACAAACATGAGCAGGGATATGAAAGAATAAGGTGTATAGATGTGGTAAGAGCACTAAAGTCTTGATTGCCTAAGAGTTGATAAACATTGAGACTGATGGGGTTACCTGACAAAGTCACTGAAGGCTTGTGGATTTTTTATAAAGACCCATTTATTAGATGAAGTCCTTTGATGATACGAAGCCTCAAGTGATCTTTCTATTATTCCCTCTAAATATGTCAAACGATTTGCTCCCTTGATTAAGAATATGATTTTTTTAAGTAGATATTATACTTGTAGACATTGCATCAAATCCTGAGTAATTATGAACATTTTAACATACACGAAAAACACAACACTCTGCTACCTTTTTCAAGAAAATCACTGATGAAATCTTACTGTCGCGTTTTCTTCTTTTATGTATATAACAACCACGATAGCCACCATAACCATAATTGCTATATATAAGAAAAAAAAACTCACAACAGAAGGGGCTCAATTCAAACATAGATTATAAAGGTTTGTGAATACACAACCTATTACATAACTGAGATACTAGATAGAATAATCAAAACTATTTGGGAGTCTTCTATTAATGGACGCTGCTTAAATCTTCTCTTTTCCCTTTCCCGAGCCACCAGCCTCACGCTTACCTGAAAGGGTTTTAGATTTTTGAAAGAGCGAGGGTTAGACCAACGGTCTAGCGAGTTCCCTCTAAAATAATTACTATCCACAAAATCACGTAAGGATTTAATAACAAAGCAATAAATATTTCAGTACGATTGAATTATTACACTTTTCCTTAAACTCTTCAGCTCACACTACTGTCTCCATAGAGTGACAGAGTGTTTGTGACTTACACTGCCTTGCTGGGACACACCCCCAACGGCATATACGGGACACACCCCCCGGTATGAGCACAGGCGGAACACCCCCCCCCCCCCCCCGACTTGGAGCTTATAGCTTTCAAATTATGCATGCATTCATTTTTCCACTTTAACAAATTAAATAATCAACGTCACGGTTATAAGAAATTCTCAAAATTTCATAATAGCATAACCACATAACAATTTTTGCATAAAATTCTGTTACCAACAAACGTACATTCTTTTCAGAAAAAGGCTTTAGTTGAGAAAAAATCACCTGAGGTCCTTTGATTAAATCTTTACGCCTACTCGGAAAGAACCTATAAATCAACCAGTATTCAGTAAACTTTCAGTACCTTCTACAATGAATGGAAATCGACCCTTAACCCATCATAAAACCTAAACAGTCAAACCCACCTACGGAACTTACTTCCAACACCTCGACTCGCTCTACGAACCATGCTCAGAATTTAAATAAAAGAACGATAGGTCCAACCTATGAAAACAATTGGACCAAACTACCCACTAAAACCATATTACAGAAAAACCCAATGAGCTATGGCCCAAACGCGAGCTGATCCGATCCAAATATTCGACCAGGGTCTGATATCGACCGAACATGTACATGACCGGACACAGTCGTCGACTGAACTCCGCCTTCGACCGGACACCCTTCGACCGGACACCCTTCGACCGGACTCCCTTCGACCCGACTTCCTTTCGATCGAACTTCCTTCGACCTGACTCCCTTCGACCGGACTCCCTTCGACCGGACTTCCTTTCGATCGAACTTCCTTCGACCTGACTTCCTTTCGACCGAACCCCCTTTTTACGAAACCAAACGATCCAAAGACCCAGAAATTAAAGTCGATTACACAGGTTCCTTTGATAGATTAATTAACACACACACACACAAGACCGATAACAAGAACTCGACTCTGCAACTCTTACTCAGATTACACAAAGCCCAAATACTCCACAGCCCTAGTCGCCCTAAAACTCAAAGATTCAACCCTCAAGGAGGGACTAATACAGATTAACTAAAGGAGAGGATGATGAGGAAGTTGGTTACCTGGAACAATTGACGAATTTCCTTGATCTTGATCGAAAAACCTCACCCTCCAAAGCTAGAACCGATAAGAACACCTCTGCTCTCCTTTCCTTTCTAAAACAGCCGCCACTAAATGAAGAGAAAGGGTTATACTAGGGTAATAACTCCTTTTTGACTAAAATTACACTCCACTCCTTTTATTCTTAAATCTTGACACAATAAACCCCCAAAATCCTTTATTCACTTGAAAACCCGGTTATTACAATACTCTCCCCCTCACAGGGATTCCGTCCCCGGAATCTCTTCGCTAAACAAACTAGGGTGCTGAGATCTTATGTCTGATTCCAATTCCCAAGTTGCTTCATGACCTTTGTGAAACTTCCACTGCACTTTCACTAGAGGGATTTCCTTGCTCCTTAGCTTCTTCACTTTACGGTCCAAAATAGCCACCGGTTCTTCGACATAACTTATCTTTTCGTCTACGTGGATATCTTCCAATGGCACTACAATGTCACTTTCCGCGAGACATTTCTTCAGATTCGACACGTGGAAGGTTGGATGAATTCCTCGCATAGAATCAGGTAGTTCCAACTTGTAGGCAACCTCCCCAACGCGCTTAATAATGGTAAAAGGGCCAACATACCTCGGTCTCAGCTTACCCTTCTTTCCGAACCTAACAACTCCCTTCCAAGGCGAGACTTTCAACATCACCATGTCTCCCACTTGGAACTCTAGTAGCTTCCTTCGCTTATTCGCGTACGCTTTCTGGCGGTCTTTGGCTACCTTTAACCTTTCTCGAATCTGACTAACCTTGTCGGCCGTTAACTGCACAATCTCAGGTCCCGCTAACTGCTTCTCACCTACCTCGTTCCAACATAGTAGTGTTCTACATTTCCGACCGTACAGAGCTTCAAACGGAGCGGCTTGAATACTCACATGGTAACTATTATTATATGAAAACTCTATCAATGGTAAATGTGTTTCCCACGATCCCTTAAAATCGATAACACACGCTCGAAGCATGTCCTCCAAAGTCTGGATGGTTCTCTCACTCTGCCCATCCGTCTGAGGATGATATGCGGTGCTTAACTTGAGTTGCGACCCCAATTCCCTTTGCAAACTTTTCCAAAACGCCGACGTGAAACGAGCATCCCGATCCGACACAATTGATGACGGTACTCCATGACGGGACACAATTTCATCAATGTACAGTTTGGCTAGCTTTTCCAATGGTTCGGATTCCTTGATCGGCAGGAAGTGAGCAGACTTCGTGAGTCGATCCACTACCACCCAAATGGCATCGTGCCCCTTGGGTGATCGTGGCAGTCCATTGTGATTTCATCCCACTTCCACACTGGTATTTCTAAAGGTTGCAATTCTCCGAATGGTCGCTGATGCTCCGCTTTTACTTTTAAACAGGTTAAACAACGCTTGACGAAATATGCCACATCCTTCTTTAACCCTAGCCACCAATAACTCTGCTTTACGTCTCTATACATTTTGTTGGTACCTGGATGCATGGAGTATCGAGACTTGTGAGCTTCTTCCAACACCTTCTTTCGTAGGTCTCCTAGCTTCGGAACCCACACTCTACTCTGGAAGCATCTCACACCACGGTTATCCGTGGTCAACAAATCGACATACCCGACGATTCTCTCACTTTTCAACCTCCAACGAATTTGTTATTTTAGAAAATTTAAAACAACTTATATTATTATAATATTTTCTAATTTATCATCCTAATACACTTTAAAAAAATAACTTAATATAAAATAATAAAAATTGAATCTCATTGGTGAGATGAAATAAAATAATAATTCTCTCTCCTATTTATAAAATTAATAGAGATTTTTTCATGATTTTTTGTTATATCAAACAAGATAGCAATGTTGTTGGAAAAATATATAAAACAAAAACTCATTTTTTTTATTTTAATAATGTTGTTGGAGATGCTTTTAGATTACTTGTCAAAAGAGTTTCTGACAAACTAAAAAAGATTCCATCATATATTACTAATAAACGGTCAAATTTTAACTGACTTGATATTTAGGGGGTGTTTGGGATTGCTTATTTAAAATAACTTATGCTTATTTTTAAAAGTGTTTATCAACTTATGCGGTGTCAAACCGGAGTTTTCTAAAAAGTGTTTGGATTAGTTTATTGTGGTATCAAAACGTAATAAGCTAATAAGTTATTATTTAAAGGTGTTTGGGATTGCTTATACATATAAAATAACCAAAAAAGTCATAAACACTTTTCAAATAAGTTGATAAGTTAGAAAAAAATGACTTATGAAATAGTGTTTATCTCCGGTTTGGCACCGCTATAAGCACTTTAATTTTTTCTTCATCCAAACACTAGAAAAAACTTATCTTCCGTGCCATACCGTAACAAGCTAAAAAGCACCTCAAATAAGCAATCCCACACACCCCCTTAACAATCAGTTAAATAAGTTGGAATTCAATTAAAATGCCCAAACATCAACAATGGATACCCAAAATGCCCCAAACCTTGTAATTTTTGCCAAAATACCCAATAACCCCATGTTTTTGGGCCGCGTTTTTTTAAAAACGCGGGGTTATACGGGTATAAAATGTAAATATATATTTAAAATCAACAACTGAATTTGGCATCCCGTGCCCAACCCCGCGTTTATCAACCAAACGCGGACCAAGTCCCGGTGTAATTTGTAAAACGCGGACCTTCTCCGTGTTTTTGCTCATACGCGGACCACAACCGTATAACCCCACGTTTTTAAAAAACGTGGCCCAAAAACACGGGGTTATTGGATATTTTGACAAAAATTACAAGGTTTGGGACATTTTGGGTATCCATTTTTGATGTTTAGGCATTTTAATTAAATTCCCTAGAATTTTTACTGAATTAATAAATAAATGAAACATTTATTTTGAGAAAAAGAAAAAGAAAAAGTCAAGCATGAGTAGGGGAGGCAGACCAGACATACTGGGGGTTTGTCAAAAGTGGTGGATCCCATTCCTTTCTGGTCTTTGGTTAGGTTTGGTGTCATCATCTTCTTCTTCCTATTTATTCTATTTTTATCATTCATGTTAGTATTTCTTTATCTATACATTTCTTTAATTAAAAACATTCTCAAAATGTCTTTTATTTTGGCTTCAATAAAATGTCTAACAAGCTTTTATTTGGATTGCAATTTACTTATTTAGGAACTTTTTGGTCATTAAACATTAATCGTGGTGTCCAGTTCCAATTTTTCAATTGAATTTCCTCTATATAAATTAAATTAATTTCATGTTGGTAGTTATTGTTTGAGGGTAGGTAATGGTAAAAGTGGGCCTTCACCTATAGCCGTCTTGTGGGCCCATTTATTTCAATGATGGGCTTTCTGTTCCTTATGGACGGTTCTATGATTGTGGCCTAACTGCTATACATAATTTATATTTATAAATATAAAAATTAGAGCTAGGAAGACAAAAGTGAGAAAAAAAAAACTTATTTATTATATATTTATATTAAATTTATTATGTTAACATATGTATTTGTTAAAAAAAAAACTTTTCGTGTAACCATATAATTGAAAATTTGAAACGTATTTAAATACACAAATATAATTAGATGAACTTTTGTAGTTAAAAAAAAAAACTGGATTTTTAGGTATATAACGTAAAAAGAGATATTTTATGTATAATAAAAATTAATTTTTTTTGTTCATAAGTGGATAACGATGTCATTAATATAATTAAAAACTTATTTATAGTTATATATCCCAAAAAACAACCTTCGAAAACAATAGTTTTGAAAATGTATATGAACACATAATGAAAAAGGATCAGGAAATATCCCAAAAAGATTATATATTTAATGTGATGTAACGATCAAATACGGAAAGTTATGTATTAAAAACGTTTTTATTTTAGGGATCATGACCAAACTTATTCCTAACGAAATGATTTTAGTCGTTTGTCGGCTATAATACCAAACATATGTGTTGCTATTATAATAATACTTGTATCTAATATGATCATACGTTTATCCGTTGTCAAGTTGACATATATACAATGTTTTAAAACCCGAGTCGACCCGGCCGGTTCAACCGGGAACCGGTCGAGAGACCGGGTCAACTATCACCGGGTTTTTGGGGATTTATGAACCGGATCGAACCGCAAGGTTTTTGAGAAAACCGGTTGAACCGGTATGATTGAACCGGCAAAAACCCGGGTTGACCCGGTTAAAAAAATAATTTTTTTATATTTGTGTTTTTTTTGTTTTTAGATTGATATAAAACTTGTTGTTATGTGTTTTTTTTTAATGTTTTTGGATTGATGTTAACTTTTTGTTATGTGTATTTTTTATGTTTTAACTTGTGGACATCAAATTCTTGGTTTTATATATATACATATAGAGAGAGAGGAT
Source organism: Arctium lappa (assembly GCA_023525745.1). Taxonomy (NCBI): domain Eukaryota; kingdom Viridiplantae; phylum Streptophyta; class Magnoliopsida; order Asterales; family Asteraceae; genus Arctium; species Arctium lappa. The sequence continues at coordinate 52,272,828 of CM042064.1, forward strand.
CATGCGAGAAGTTAAACATTTTGCGAGAAGGCGAGAAGTGTTTAATCATATATGATTACACGACTTGTAAGTATGTTTAATCATGTATGATTAAAAGTTTATGTATTGCCAATATAACATGTGTTTAATCATATATGATTAAGCTTGTGTATCATATATGATTAAACATTTCTCGCCTTCTCGCAAAATTTTTAGCTTCTCGTTTGAACCTACCCCTACATATATATATATATATACTAGTTGTGTACCCGCGCGATGCGGCGGAATGCAAAATTCTATTAAGTGTAACATGAGAAGGCACCATAGGTCCATAGCATAATAGAAGGCGGAAAGAAATTTATGCAAAAATAAATAAATATTCTTGGAAATCACTTATCATAGAACAGTTTACCAAACGCTTATCCGAGTAAGTGCTTACCGGTTAAATTTAACACAATCACTTATTTACAGGGTAAAATTTTAGTCCACCAAAACATTATCGTATGCAACAATTTTCCGGATATACGTAACTATGATAAGAGTTTTCGTTCTCACTTACCGGGTAAGACTCAATTTAAGGGGTCGTTTACCAATTGCTTACCTGGGTAAGCGCTTACCAAGCTTAACAAGTTATTACCTTAACTGATGAATATGACAATGACCATTAATCTTACCCGGTAACAGCGAACGCAATGGTTGAGAGTCTTACCCGGTAAGTGAGGGCGAAGGCTCTTACCCAGTTAGCGATTATCGGGTAAATTGTTACCTACGATACCATTTTAATGGACTAAAATCTTATTCGATAAGGTAAGTAATAACATTGAATTTAGTAAGTACTTATCGGTAAGTGTTTGAGTAAACAGCCCCTTAGTCCTTGCCTTAGCTCTTACCAAGAAAGATTCTTGGTCCTTGCCATTTTTATCTGGTAAGGTAATATGACTTGATAAGCGCTTACTCGGATAAGCGTTTGGTAAACAACCCTACTTCTCAATAGAAATATGGAACTATGCAATGTTCAATTTGGTGAGAACTAAAATCATGGAATAAATTAGAACCAAATGAAGGTACCATGAAGGAGAAGCCAAATCATCTTCAATTGAATCGGATGAATAACTCAATTTGTTGTACGACCCATTTTAACATCGAAAAATAAATGGTGGGGTCGTACATTCGTAAGTACAGCTAGGGATTTAAACGATTTGAGCTTTTAATGAGCTATTCGAGATCGACTTCATAATTCTCGAGCTTAAGGTAATCTTTATTTCCTCTCTCGTTCTTGGTTTCCTTTTGCTTCAACTTTTAACGAAAAACAAAACTCTTGTATAATTTTCAATCAAATGGCATTTTTACAAAGGTTTCATAAACATTTGTCTATTTCTAGTTATCATCTTTTGTCACTAATTAAGGCATCCATGGTCCATTCGACCTCTCCAAATATAATACTCCCTCCGTCCCAAAATAAATGTTCACAATGAAAATGGCACACAGTTTTAGAAATGTGCAATTATTACACTTTTTAAATAACCAAAATACACTTTTACCCTTGAAAATAGAGAGAGAAACTTTCTCCACCTTATAATTAAGGGTAAAATGGGAAATTGGAAACTTACTTTTGAAAGTGGATATTTATTTTGGGACAAACTAAAATAGTAATGTGGACACTTAATTTGGGACGGAGGGAGTATAATATAATATAAATGGCTATCATAATGTAAGAATTTCTTTTCATATCAGTTTTTAACGATTTTATAGATCAAGTTAAAAAAAACATTTCTAATGAAAATTTTATAATATATCTTATGTTCACCATGGGCTATTAAAAAACAACAAATTTTGAGTATTTTTAGAAACTCTATATCTAGAAATGCAATAAATTTAAAAGTGATATTTCTAACATGAAAAAGACGGTAGTAATTCTTAAAGGAAAATATAAAAATGAATATATAAATATTACAGGAAATCACATATTATAGAATCCAATCGAGATATTATAAAGCAAAAGCCAAATCATTCTACAATAGCATTGGTTGCAAAACCCTATCTATTGTATCACCATTTTAATAAAAGACCATTCCACCAAAAAAACTAAATCTAACCTATCAATTTGATGTACACAAACATTAAACTTGCCTTGCATCGAATTGTTTAACGAACAATGAATCATTGACGCGTTTTGTTGGTTTCGACGCAATTTGATACATTCACATCCTAACATCTGCTTGGATGGTTGATGTGATCATTTGTTGGTGACAGAAGTAGAACCCATCGGTGATGCCTAATATCCACAACGACGCCATCTATGAGATGGGTGCAACAGCAACCAGATCCAAACGACTAAAACAGGTTAAGATTGTGTTAGAAGAGTGACAAATAACTTCCATGGACGAACCTTAAAAAATCCCTAGAAGTCTCGGGATAAGAAAATCACTCGGAAGTCGGAACAACTAATTTATTGACAAATGAAACAAAATGGAATTTTTTTTACCTTCAGGGCTGATAAAATAAAATAAAAATCTTTGCAAATCCTAAGAAAAAAGTTCTCTCTTTCGCATACACTTTTGCAAGCTTGGTCACCATCAAATTTAATTCTTCCACCTGTTGCCAATTGGTTTTGAGATCCAATTGATCGCCACATGAAATAGAGCAAACCAAACAACTCCACAAATTCCCACTCAGTAGTTGGGCTTAGGAGGAGTAAAGATGTATGCAAACCATAACTCTGTATCATAGGGTAGAGCATAAAGGATGTGAAAGTACCTGCAAACAAAGTGAGTGCATGCTTCAGCAATGCAACCTGTCTTTTTTCTTTCTTGGTTAGAGTCATGTAGATCTGATATTGTAATCCATGCATTCCACATATTTTCCTGAACACAAATAGAAACTTTTGCTCTTAAGTTCAAAAACAACGTAAATTGATCTATTTCATATTCCCTGAACCGGTAATAATGGCTACTATTCAGGCATGAAGAATGACCTAATGAGTTGGGTAAACATCAGGTGCAATTTGGTCCAAAATCAATCAGAATAGCTTCTTGAAATTTGGTGACAAATAAACCATGATGGATCAAATAACGGCTTCTTGAACTTTAGTGACAAATAACGACTTCTTGAAATTTAAAGGAACTGATGAGTTGGGAAATTTAGTGACACTTACACCATGATGGACTAAATAATTAATTCTTGAAATTTAGTGACAAATAAACCATGATGGGCCAAATAACGACTTATTGAAATTTAGTGACAAATAAATCATGATGGACCAAATAATGGCTAATTGAAATTTAAAGGACTGGTAAGTTGGGAAAACATCAAGTACAATGTCATCCATTAGTAGTTCAAAATCACTCTACCTTTCCGAAACAAAAAGGCAATAATTAATCTTGATCCAATAATATTTCGATTCATCTTTGATTCTACATTTGATACCTAATGTAAGGTATATATTGGAGATGACATACAAAATAACAACTAAGTAAAAAACAAGCACCTTTCATTAGGTAAGATTCATCGTCATCTTGAGACCTTGACATTGAATCCACAACTTTCATAATTACAATGCTGACACCTTCTTCACCTAGTGGTATAGGACTAACAAATTTAGAAGGTAAAATTCATCGTCCTTGAAGAATACATGCATATTAGAAAAAACGCATGAGTATTTACAGCATTACACAAATGAAGCCACAATCTTTCTAGTTTGTGTCTGTCAAATCAATAAAATATCCAAGATAATCACAATCCGATCAGAACACTCATACTAACAAATATAATAGGATGTTAATGGTGATTCACTCCCATGGATTTGTAAGACGCCCGCACGTCGTAATTGAAACAAAGCAGATGATTTTTATGCTTAAAATAAATTGTCAAGACAACATAAACTCACACTTTCCTTTAGAAACAGCTACAATATGCAACGCTGTACCAAGATATAAACATGTTCCTCACAAATTGGTTAGTACATAAGATAAATTTCTAGTGCATACTGTCATGGGTAGAAGGAGGAGGTCCAAGCTATATCATAAGAAAAAAAATTCTACATTACAATCCAAACACATTCAGGTCAAATCTTTAAGCAAATTGAAATAGGAGGAAAGTTAATTAACTACAAATGTGAAATGATTCACAAGCCCGGTTTGATTGCGATCAAAAAGTGACACATCAAAGAAAAGTTAGGAAGAAAAAAGGTAAGTCATCATGCTCGTTCAAAAATTATGCCGGTCACCCATGAATACTCAACTCATATAAGAGTAAAAAGTAAATAGCAAACATACCAAAAGTAAGCTTGTGTATTTGAATGATGTCCTAAAAAGAGCAAGTAGCAAACGACAATAATGTATTTGGATTTGAATGAATTCAAATTCTGAATTAAAAAAATGGGAGGAAAAACCTAAAATTGGAGAGAACACTCGTCAGTGCAATAAAATCTTACCCGAATTCACAAAATTTCATCGCATCAGATTCAAACCGAAAACCTAAATTCAAACAAAACCAAAACTTAAATGGAATGGAAAAGACTGGAAAATTGGAGAGAAAACTTACCTGAAAATCTTCAACCGAGAGAAGATTAGAGATATATGAGATGATTGAGTGGAGCTATGACCAAGCTGTCCAAGCAGGTCTGTAAATCGCTTAACTCATATAAGACTAAAAAGCAAATAGCAAACATACCAAAAGTAAGCTTGTGTACTTGAATGATGTCCTAAAAAGTGCAAGTAGCAAACGACGCTGATGTCTTTGGATTTGAATGAATTCAAATTCAAATTATGAATTCAAAAAAATGAGAGAAAAAACCTAAAACTGGAGAAAAGACTAATTAGTGCAATAAAATCTTACTTGAATTCACAAAATTTCATCTCATCAGATTCAACTCAGAAACCTAAATTCACCTGTAGAGAACCAACGCAGAAAATGAAACAAAAAAACGAAAATCCTTATTTAGATTTCCATAAAATCAACTCGAATTTAGGCGATTGAGCTAATAACAAAACCCGACATGAACAATGAGGGATGCGTGACGCAATTTTCATGTCCATTCACCATCATCCCTCCTGCATACCAAAAACCAGAACAAATTTCTCCCAAATCATGAACCCAATTTGTGAAACCAAATCAAAAACAAAATAAATAAAAAATCAATAGTTAGGGTTTTTACCTCAAATCAAAATCGGACTGAAGAAGCTTAATCAATACGATACTATGCGTTTGAGATATATATATATATATATATATATATAGAGAGAGAGAGAGAGAGAGAGGAGATTTTGCGGATGAAAAATTCTCTGAACTATGCAACATGAAGATAGCGTGTGTGCAAGTAGAAGATTTACATAAGGTATGGTCTTGAAGAAGTAGAAGAAGAAAGGGTATGGCTGGTGGGTATGGTGGAAACGTGTAGAAGTAGAAGAGGAAGTACAGGTATGGTTAGGGGAGACTTTTTTGTGCGTGTGTGAGAAGAGGTAGAAGGAAGAAACTCCATATTAAAGGAATGCATTGAAATACTTGTATCTTATGCTTCACAATTTGTAACTAAGAGTTTTTTGAATTTAAGGCTTAAATTGGTAGTATTTTGTGCTTTAGGACTTGTCTTTAAGACATTTGGTCTAAATGTATATTAAGGTAGTATATATATATATATATATATATATATATATATAAATACGTAAAATTTTTGAAACCGGGTCAACCACCCGGTTGAACCGTGACCCGGTCACCACACCGGGTCAACCAAAAAACCGGTTTTTAAAACATTGCATATATATGACCAGGGCCGACCTATTAAGGTTCAAGCAGGATCCCATGCACTCGCTTAACCAATTTTCGTAAGTAGATTTCTTTTTGTGGTATGAAATATGCACACGCTAGAATTTGAGGGTTGCTCTGAGATGTTAAATAATACAAGGAACATCAACAAAAAAAAAACGAAATTAACCTATCGAAATTAACCAAGATCCCGAAAAAGTCTCTCGAAATCAAACAAAAAAAACCTAAAAAAAAACCTCGAAAGCAACCAAAAAACTTTAAAAAATTCCCTCAAAATGATTAAATTCGGCTTAAAACACATTGAGCAACTTTGAAGACTGTAACACCCTCAAATTTGGAAAGAGCGACTAAATAAAAACTCTCAAAAATACCTTAAAAGATAATAAAATCTCTTACTAAAGTCCATAATTGAAAAACATTTCTAAATTGAACCATCAACAAATAAATAATGTCTTACATAAAGACTAACTAAAGTCGAGTGTTACTATGTCCCAATGGCAATCGCTAGGGCTGTAAACGAACCGAACGTTCAGCGAACTGTTCGTGAACTGTTCGGCGGGAAGTTCGTTTATGTTCGTTTATTTAATAAATGAACGAACATGAACACGTTTTTTTGTTCGTTTAGTTAAATGAACAAACATGAACAATGGTCTCGTTCGTTCATTTACGTTCGTGAATGTTCGTTCATTTATGTTTGTTTACGTTCGTTTATATTCGTTCATTTATGTTCGTTCGTTTATATTTGTTTGTATATATAAATATATTTATATATATTATGACATTAATGTGTTAAAACATTAATTAAACTAAATTTACATAATTCCTTTTTTATACCTCCTAAGTTCATCCGTTTTTTTTTATTTTGTTATGTTATTTTTTACGAACGAAATGATGAGTAACGGTGGTTGTTTTTTTATTGATTTGTGTTCGTTTATGTTCATTTATGTTCGTTCGTTTACGTTTATATATGTTCATTTATGTTCGTTCGTTTACGTTCGTTTATGTTTATTTATGTTCGTTCGTTTACGTTCGTTTAACTCTTAATGAACGAACATAAACGAACACGAACAAACATATTTTCTTAACGAACGAACATGAACACAAAAAAATTCGTTCGTTTACCGTTCGTGTTCGTTCGTTTGTTCAGTTAAGTTAAACGAACGAACACGAACAAGCCTCCGTTCATGTTCGTTCGGTTCGTTTACAGCCCTAGCAATCGCTATCTCCAAAATAAGTGCAGAAGACTTCATCAAGCTAATCACCTCTTCGAGCACATAACTAGCACTCATCGCTTCTCAGTGTCGCTAGAACTAATCCCGAAATGAAACCTGATGCACATGTCGACAAATAAAAAGGTTAGTCTAACGACTAGTGAGTTCAAGAGTTTATATCATGAATATAAAGGAAAACGTAAAATGGAAATATTGTAACTTATAATCACGATCCTTTAAAATGATTTACTTTAAAATAATGGAACAACTCATTTGCCAATAATATGCATTCTATAGATGGTCGCCTCAACGCCAAAATATCCTTTCATTAAATAATGCAATCCAACACTTACTCAAAACGAGAATAATGGTAAATGCTCCGATGATGATGTTCGAATAAAACTTTATAAACCAAGAGACCAAGATATGATTTCATTCAAGTTTCCAAAAATCATAATATAAGGAGAAAGACCCAAACTCAAACGCCACCGAAAACAAGGATAAAGTTAAATACCCAAAACAAAACCTTTCGATGACGGGGGAAACCCGAATTCCAAGGCTAGTGGCGGAACACAAAGTAAGCCACATTCCGAGTTATTGAGCTCACCATATTAAGATCAAGGCCATGAACACGCCGACTCAAATAAAGATGTGGGGGATGGCACCTAATGATCATAGTCATACTCATTCACTAGGATTTACATTTACGACCAACGGCTAGTAACCGGTCCCACATAACCGTACCAAGTTGCCCTCTAGGGTCCAATGTCTCAACTAGCTACAAATGGGAAGTGACTATCCCATAAAAACAGGCTCAGAAATTAAATTGCGGATCCAGGTCGGGTCTTGGACTCCACGAGCCCTCACCGTATTATCCTCGATATCCCAAGACTAATTCTGACACCAACATATAAATAATAGCCCTTTTTCCTTTTAAAAAAAAAGTAATGACCGACCCATATGCCTATGGATCCACTGCATTACAGTCTAAATAGTACATGACTCCAATTAAATGACCAACACACTCAAAACATGTAATTCTCAAATGATGCGCATTAACTGCCATCATACTTGGTATTTCACAACGGGCTATTAAACTGGACCGAAGTCCTAAAGACTCATTTAATTTTCAAATATGTATTTCCAAGTTTAACTGCTGATAAGAATGGAAATCATAAAATGAGACTATATACATTCTTTCAAGTACCTCACACAAATGTGCAAGTAATACTTCATAAAACATTCTCTTTTCACGAATGATGCATAAAACCCGACAAACATTTAAAAGTGTATATTTGACCAAAGATCTATTTATGCAATAAAACATCAAACACATTTATTTGTGATCCTTTATCAAAATGCCCAAAAATCCCAAATGTGAGTGTTATACAAAGTTTATAAAGTTAAATACTTCAAATAATCAAAGATCGACAAATAACCCAACATTTGATAATTTCATGTAAAACACATAAACACTTTAAAATGAACATTTTGGCATGTACACCGTTTTCACAAATTAAATTGAACTCACCATGCTAGATTTAGGCAAAATCTAGATTTTACCCCGCTTTAAGCTTCCTTTACCGGTTCACCCAATTCAACACTCTTCTCCAAATAGGATAAAAATTAAGGGTGTTACAATCCTACAAACCTTAAAAGAGATTTCGTCCTCGAAATCTAGCTTCCTGATTAACGTTGCCCTCGAGGTATCTTGTGACCTCAACCTCTATCTGACAAATATGTCCCAATTCAACACGATTTTGGATCCGTATCCCGATGATCAACACCCGGACCAAGGAATCCCCAAAATCTCTTAATCATTCTCCCTTGTTATTGGTAGAGTCATCCTTCTAGGGACGTGCCAAAACGTTCACCGAGTAGCCGGTTAATGTAGATCCGGCTATCACTCAACTCCGATCTACCCTCAAATCTCAAAGCATCCCCTCAATAAGATCTTTACCGTAATAGGAAAACCTATACCCATAAATACTTAATTATCAACCTCTAATATTCCTTTGAATCCCACCACCTTCCAAACATTCCAAAATTCATTGACTTCAAATGGACAAGTCGACGTCTAAAACCAAAATGGTGATATAAAAAACGTGGACATCCCGCCCAATATTTCATTCTAGAAGCATTGTCGCACTAAGGTTGACACCTAACAGATGACTAATATTCCCACTCTTACATCCCTAACAAACGGACCACAATAATTTCCTTGTTCACGGAAACCCATTATGACAGTACACTGTCAACATATAACATGATGTCAAACAGGCAAGCAACCCATCAAACCGAACCCAACCAGGCGCAGATAATCACACAAGACCTCAACCCGCAGGTTTACCGAAGCATAAAGATCACCCCTTAATTAACTGGGAAGACATAAATCTAATACCTCCATTATTCATGCATGACTCAATTCAAAATCTGAAACCCAAAATTCAGAACCGACCACAAGTCGGATCATCCGACACTTCAATTTCCAAGGACTCTTCTAGTCCCGAATTACAAATCCTTTCACGATAGGGTTTTAAATCTATAGCCCTAATGAGTTCAAGGTTTTCCGGCCAGTATGCCAATTTGGAATTTTGTAAAACCTTTAAATGTAAAAGTTTTATAACAATTTATCATATGCGTAAAAATCTACTACCGTTTATTCGTTAGGTTTCAAAATTGATCACCAAGACTACGCATATAAAACCATTTCCAAAACTCATTTGAATAGCACTTACGTTAATAAAAACAGTAACAAAAGATGCGCAACAAAATTTTCAAATGGACCACTATGGTCCGGATATGCATCACTTTGTTCCTACATAATTACTAGGATTTATGTATCACAACACTCATCTGTCTCCTTACCATGTATTTGGGTTTTGTTGTATTTTGACCTAAGTATGGGTTTTGGGGATATTGAGGTTTTGAAACCTAAACAAAGATGTTTATAAGATGTTTTTAACTATGAGTAATGGCATTCTATGATTCTCTACATGCTTAGGAACCCACCCTTGTTCTATGGGATTTTTGGTGAACCTAAAGTGAAATTAGGGTTTCGGCGAGATTCAAGTATTGGGTTAGTTATTGATAACTTTGACTTCGGAATAAGATTTATAATATTATGTTGATGGGATGTATTATTAAATTCTCCCTAAGACAGGAGTTAAGAATCTATGTTGGTAAACTTATACTTATGCTCTGGTTTTAACCCTTACATACATGACTAATGATGAATGTGTTAATATGCTTTGGTATTTGGTCTTAGTGCAATGGATCCATAGGCACGGTGTTTCAATGTCCCGTTTTGGATATTGAGTTCACCATTTTGGCACGAAATAGGTATCGGGTCACCATGGTAAGTAAGGTGTGGACCTATATGGTCGGGCAGCGCCCCATGGGCAATAAGGTGTAATTTCATTGTGCATGAATTCCCGTTTTGGAACTCTCAAAAATAGACATAGAGGGGTTGACTTGATGTTTTCGAGCAATAGACTAAGTGATTGGTGTTTATTTGTACCCTATTATGATCACTAATGGTTTACTTGGTTGCTTTGATTTAGCTCAAGGCTATATCCATCGTACGACTTCAAATGGTTTATTACTTTTATTTCAATTGATTTATTCTCACTAGGCTTTAGCCTAACGCTTGCTCTTTGGTTGTCATGTATGACAGGTCATATTAGCGGTGGGGCTCGTCGGGACTGAGTGGACGCCCTTGGGGATCGTGAGTGGTCTTTTTGGAAATATAGTGACCAACACATTTGATTTTGAAGATACATATTTTGGAAGGACAACGACACCCGACTAATCTATTTGTCGAATTTAGATTATTAGGTTGTCGATTTTATTCTTCATTCTTATTGGGTTTGTAAATCGCCATACTTTATTTCCCCATTTTGGGATGATATACTTTAGCTTTGAAATGTCACTACCATATTATTCAGGTTTAATGGATCCCTATTTTAGGGTGAGCAGGTTTACTCCAGTTATAGACGTCATATTGTCGAAATTTTGAATTTTAATTTCACCCTAATTTTTAGGATGTTACAACGGTGTTTATTTATTCAAACATGGATTAAGACTGCAATTATGTGTGTGTAGGGTCGTCCAAAAACCTAATCAAGCCACATATCCGTTCAACCTAACCCGTACATAACCTATTTACACCCAACCCACGATACCGCCTACTTGACAATTAATAGTGTTGGAATTGGATTAAGCATAAATCAACCCAACCCAACCTGCCTCTAATATATTAAACAACATATAATATATAAATTATATAATTATACATACATTATAAAATAACTATAAATTCATTGAATTACAAATGTCAGAAAAATAATACAAATACAACTAATTTAGAAAAAAAAATTATAAATTAGACACTATTTCTAAACAAACAAAAATAAAAAAAATATATAAACCCTTATTTAGAAAGAAATAGGAATAATAGCTTAGCGTTACTTGTGTTTCTTTCAAACCAGGGTGTTTTTGTGGTGACACTTGCCACCGTTTTGTTCCTCCGTCAAATAGTGTAAAAAATAATAGGGTTGTAAATAGTGTCACCGTATATATTTTAAAACTACAATGAGGACACAAGTTTTCCTTGGTATAGCTGGTTTACAAGGGTTTTTTTCTACCCACATAACCGAGTTCAAATCCAGTTAGTGTCATTTTTTCTTAGTTTTTTTTTGCTTTTTATTTCAGATTTATTATGGTTCTCAAAAAAAGAATGAAATATAAGAAATTGAACACATAACCTCACATATGAAAAATAATGAACTAACCAATACACCAGTTATGATTTTGTACAAAATATCCCAATATTAGTTTCTTACGATCAAAAGATACCACCAATAGATTTTTTTAGGTCTGTCCCTGCCCAAATCAATCCCGACCCAGGATTGTTTCCTTGTAACCGGACCATAAAACCTGTCCTAATCGACCTCGGTTCCAGGACATGCCCGGTCCAACTTGATCATCTCCGATTTTACAAGTGTTTGGTGGCATTTATTTTTTAAGTGATGTTGAACTCTGATTTCATTTCTGATTTTTAAGTGTTGGTGTGGAAGTCTGAAATTTGAATAAAAAAGACTATTTGTTTTTGTAAGCTGAAAACGTCTGAATATATACTATTGTCTATTTTATCCTTTACACGTTGACCATTCTCGTCCATCACTAGTTAGCACACAAGAAATAAAAACAATTTAAAGAAGTGTTGAAATCATGTAGATTATCAAATTTACAAAATTAAAATCACTACAATGGCAATCAAAGAATGCAATAAAGGTCCCCCCCCCCCCTCTCTCTGATATTTAGGAAAAACTAGCTTATAGTTTATAATCTAGCTTTTTTTTCTGATACATGTTTGGATGACCATAAACTAGCTTATAAGTTAGCTTATTGAAAAACTACTCATAGTAGCGTTTTGAAAAGCTAGCTTATCAGCTACCAGCTAGTTTGTTAAACATTGCCTTAATGTAATTTACATACATGTTTGTTTTTGTATTTTGATTATTTCAATATTTCCCTTTTCCATGGTTGTCTTTTTTCCTTGTAAAGGATGTCAGTGACGGGAAGGGTACTGCTAAGGCCTTATCGGATAAAATAGCAGGGTTGGAAAGTGAGGCCCAAAAGTTTTTATGCGTAGGTTAGTCCTCTGTTAATTTCAATGCATAAGATTCTAATTCTAATACGTACTATGTTCATTCACAGAAAAGGGACCGTTCAAGAACAAAGATAAAATCCAATAGAAATCCTTTCAAACAAAAGTTTTTTCCATTCAAGAACAAAAATGAAATCCAACAGAAGTAGGGGTGCTCACGGGTTGGGTTGATCGGGTTGAAGGTGTTTCAATAACCCAACCCAATGTTGGCGGTTTAAAAAATTTCAACCAACCAAACCCAAACAAAAGTGCAACCCAACCCAAACCGTTCGGGTTGGTCAGTTTAGTCGGGTTGATCGAGTTGTGTTTAAACAAAGTAAAAACAATATTGAAAACATAAAAATAAAAAAAAAATCTTTGAAATACGATCCATCATTTAAAAGAATATATACGAGTTCGTCAAATATTTAGGTATTACCTTTCCAATAATTTCCTTTTATGAGTTCCATTTCTCGTTATTGCCGATTGTTTTTGGTAACTTATACATATTAAAGAGAAATATAAATAATTTTAGAGAAGTCACTAAAACGTTTATCGGGTTATCGGATTGGTCGGGTTACTTTGAGCCTAACCCAATATCAACCTAATAGCTTCGGGTTGTCCTAATTTTGTATCGATTATATGTTGGGTTACCTCAGGTTGATTTTTTTCCCGGTTTGGTCGATTTTTTGAGCACTCCTAAACTGAAGCATGAAAACCAACAGAAGCATAAAATCCAACAGAAATACAAATCTTACCATAAAATCGAACAGAAGATGAAATCCAACAGAAGCATAAAATCTCATGGGGAACATAGATGAAATTGACAGAAGCAAAAACATGATGTAGGAACAGAGATGAAATCGACAGAAACAAAATTCGAAGCATAAAATTGAGTAGAAACATAAAATCGAACCATAAATATGAACTTGCAAGTCCCGATTTGGAGAGGAGAAGCGGCCATTCGATTTGGAGAGGAGAAGCGGCCGTCAAATCTATCGATTTGGAGAGGAGAAGTGGTCTTTCGATTTGGGGTCTGATTTGGAGAAAAGCGGCCGATTTCGAAATAAATGAAAAAAAAAGTGATAATCTAATCACTTTTTCAGTCGGTGGAAATAAAGTAATAAGTGGATCTGAATTAATAAAAAAACAAATAAAGTGATAAGTGGATCGGAATTAATGGAAAAAAACAAACGCACTTATTTTTATTTTTAAAAGGTTTGATTAAAAAAGTGATAATAGGTAGGGCTGTAAACGAACCGAACGAACACGAACGGAGGCTTGTTCGTGTTCGTTCGTTTAACTTAACCGAACAAACGAACGAACATGAACGGTAAATGAACGAATTTTTTTGTGTTCATGTTACCGTTCATGTTCGTTCGTTAAGAAAATATGTTTGTTCGTGTTCGTTTATGTTCGTTCATTAAGAGTTAAACGAACGTAAATGAACGAACATAAATAAACATAAACGAACGTAAACGAACGAACATAAATGAACATATATAAACGTAAACGAACAAACATAAATGAACATAAACGAACACAAATGAATAAAAAAACAACCACCGTTACTCATCATTTCGTTCATAAAAAATAACATAACAAAATAAAAAAAGGGGTAAACTTAGGAGGTATAAAAAAGAAATTTTAAAAATTTAATTTAATTAATGTTTTGACACATTAATGTCATAATATATATAAATATATTTATATATACAAACAAATATAAACGAGCGAACGTAAATGAACATAAATGAACGAACATTAACAAACATAAATGAACGAACATTCACGAACGAGACCATTGTTCATGTTCGTTCATTTAACTAAACGAACAAAAAAACGTGTTCATATTCGTTCATTTATTAAATAAACGAACGTAAACGAACATCCCGCCGAACAGTTCACGAACAGTTCGCTGAACTTTCGGTTCGTTTACAGCCCTAATCATAGGCAATTACGTTCTGAAAAATGAAAGACAAACAACCCCTTTGAGTAAAATATATGGGCCAGGCCCATTAGAATAATGGGCTTTGGACAGATGGGCCATTAGCATAAATTGACACGTGTCTTATCTCAGTTTCAACAACCTCTGCAATTCCTCGAGTTCCCAAATAATGTGGATGAAATCACCTATCATCGTACCTTCTCGAAAACCTCCATCTTTCCTCACTCTTCAAGCTTCCATGGATAATAACAACAATTCCCAACAAAAAAAATCGACCCACCTAAAAAAAAAGTGGTGGTCTACGGCGGCGGAGTCATCGGCGTTTGCACCGCTTACTTCCTTGCCAAAAACGGCGCCGCCGTCACCCTCATCGAACAATCATCCATCGCATGCGCCGCCTCCGGAAAAGCCGGCGGATTCCTAGCTCTCGATTGGTGCGACGGCGGTCCCGTTTCCGCCCTCGCACGTGCGAGCTTCGAGCTCCACCGTACACTCGTCGGAGAACTAAACGGCCGGGAACTGTACGGATACCGTCCACTCGACACCCTGAGTGTTGGGCTTATACTTTCCAGATGGTCCAGCTAAGTACAAGTCTTCTATGCTTTCATCAATAAAGACCGATTCTTCAGCTTTTCTGGAGGACCACGTCTACTTAGATAGGGTTTGATTTTGTCTTTGATTGTTGCTGATTTTTAGGCTTCTTATTCGTCTCTTTCTCTCTCTGTAATGGCTATAAAAGCCAGTAGTCGTTTTTTATTTCAATAAGCAATTTTCCAGATTGTGGCTTTCGATTAAGCTTGTTGTGTTCATCTTTGTTTCTGTTCAAGTGACTTTATTCTACAATTGGTATCAGAGCACCGTCAAGGGGCCTGATTTCTGAAAGTAGACAAACACGAGTGACTTAGGGAGGCAAACACGAGTGTGAGTGTAAACACAACAACGTCTTCGAAAAGGAAAATAGAGTAATCAAGTATGTCGAACGAAGGACAGAACCTGCTGAGCATCCCGAAATTTGACGGGGACTACGATCATTGGAGAATGATGATGGAAAATCTCCTTCGGTCGAAAGAATGGTGGAATCTGATTGAGCCCGGCTACGTTGAGCCGGCACCAGGCACACGAGAGACAGAAACTGAGAAGGCTGCACGAGAGCAGTTGAAGCTGAAAGATCTAAAGGTTAAAAACTACCTTTTTTCAGCGATCGATAAGAATATTTTGAGGACTATTCTGAAGAAAGAGACCGCAGCACAGCTCTGGGAGTCAATAAGGAAGAAATACCAAGGTAATGCTAGGGTAAAGAGAGCTCAACTGCAAGCTCTCAGGAGAGAATTCGAAGTACTAGAGATGAAGGAAGGAGAATCAATAACCGATTACTTTGCCAGAGTAATGTTGGTGGTGAACAACATGAGTAACAACGGAGAAGTAATGCGAGAATCTCAGATTGTGGAAAAGATCTTGAGGACTCTCACGGAGAAATTCAACTACATCGTGGTGTCCATTGAGGAGTCCAAAGACATCGCTAGTCTCTCCATTGACGAGCTTCAAAGTTCGTTGGTGGTCCATGAACAAAAATTCAGGAGGAAGGCTAAGGAAGAAGAGCATGTGCTGAAAGTGACACAGGAAGAAGGATTAGGTAGAGGTCGAGGCAGAAATGCAAGTGGAAGCTTCAGGGGTCGAGGAAGAGGGAGATCCTCACCAGGAAAAGCTGTCGTGGAGTGCTATAAATGTCACAGATTGGGACACTTTCAATTTGAGTGTCCAGAATGGGGGAAAAGAGCCAACTTTGCAGAAATGGATGAAGAGGAGGAACTTTTGCTTATGGCATCTATTGGACGTCAAGGTGGTTCGCTTGAGGAGGTTTGGTTCTTTGATTCAGGTTGTAGTAACCATATGAGTGGCAACAAAGAATGGTTTACAGACTTGAATGAGAACTTCAAACACGCTGTGAAGCTAGGGAATGACAGTCGAATTACTGTGACCGGAAAAGGAGATGTGCGCATGGAAGTTAATGGCGTTACGCAAGTAATCACTGATGTGTATTATGTTCCCGAACTTAAATCTAATCTTCTCAGTGTTGGCCAACTACAGGAGAAAGGGTTGACCATTTTAATTCAACACAATGTGTATAAAGTATTTCATCCAAGAAGAGGACTGATCATGCAATTTGAAATGAGCGGAAACCGGATGTTCTATTTCAAAGCAGTCATGGCAGCCAAGAATTCCAAGTGTTATCAGACTCAAGTAGAAGATGAGTCACATTTGTGGCATTCTCGATTCGGTCATCTGCACTACAAAGCACTTAGAACTCTAGTTTATAATGGAATGGTTGAAGGAATGCCGGCAATAAGAACTCCACAGAAGTTGTGTGCCCATTGTCTGATAGGAAAACAACATCGAGATTTCATTCCAAAGAAATCTTTATGGAGAGCAACACAAAAGCTACAACTTGTTCACTCAAACATATGTGGACCTGTAAGTCCTATTTCTAATAGTGAAAAAAGATATTTTTTGAGTTTCATAGATGATTTTTCTCGAAAAACTTGGATTTATTTGTTGAATGAGAAATTGGAAGCATTCAATAAATTCAAGGATTTCAAGAATTTGATTGAGAAAGAAGCAGGGACTAGCATCAAATGCTTAAGGACAGACAGGGGTGGGGAGTTCAACTCAAATGAGTTCACGGAGTTTTGTAAAGAGCATGGAATTAATCGCCAACTTACGGCAGCATATACACCACACCAGAACGGTGTAGCCGAACGCAAAAATAGGACAATCATGAACATGGTTCGTTCTATGTTAGACGAAAAACAGATGCCGAAGGAATTTTGGGCAGAAGCTGTTAATTGGTCGGTGCATATCCTCAACAGAAGTCCAACTTCAGCATTGGAAGGAATGACTCCCCAAGAGGCCTGGTCAGGTACGAAACCTAGAGTAGACCATTTTCGTATTTTTGGCTGTTTAGCTTATGTTCACATACCTGATCAGAAGAGACATAAACTTGATGATAAAAGCAAAGTTCACGTGTTTCTTGGTGTAAGCAAGGAATCTAAAGCATACAGGTTTGTTGATCCTGTTACTCGAAAGATTGTCGTAAGTCGAGATGTGAAGTTTGAGGAGAATGAAGGCTGGAAGTGGGAAAAGACCGATCAAGAAAAGAAAAGTGATATGTTGGAGTGGCCAGAGAGTGATTTCACTGATGAAGGACAGGTAACGGGAACGGGAGGATCAGATGCAACTGCAGTTAACTCCATGTCTTCTGGGTCAAGCTCTCATAACAGCGAAGACGGTTCACCATCAAACACACCAAGCAATAGCGCCCCAAGTTCTCCAGGTGAAAGAGTTCAAAGGGGTCCTGGTGAAAGGACTCGAAGGGCTCCAGCAAGGTTGTCTGATTATGTTCCAGGTGATGGTCTTTCTGAAGATGAAGCTATGATGGTGCGGTCAGAAGATCCTCTAACTTACGATGAAGCAGTGAAAGATCAAAAGTGGAGAGACGCGATGATGAAAGAAATAGACTCGATAGAGAAAAATAAAACTTGGGAACTCACATGTTTACCAGAAGGATGCAAAGCTGTAGGTACCAAATGGATATTCAAGACAAAGTTAAACGAAAATGGCGAAGTTGAGAAGCACAAGGCAAGACTCGTAGCTAAAGGGTATTCTCAGCAGTACGGGATCGACTACACAGAGGTCTTCGCACCAGTTGCTCGTCTTGACACCATTCGAGCAATTCTAGCAACGGCAGCTCAGAAAGACTGGGAAGTGTTTCAAATGGACGTTAAAAGCGCGTTTCTTCAAGGGGACTTGGAAGATACGGTCTTTGTTGAACAACCGGTCGGTTTTGAAGTAAAGGGAGCAGAAGAGAAGGTGTATAAGCTGCACAAAGCGCTCTATGGCTTCAAACAGGCGCCGAGAGCCTGGTATAGTCGTATTGAGTCCTATTTTATTAAAGAAGGATTCAAAAGATGTACTAGTGAACATACACTCTTTACAAAAAAAAAGGAGGGAGGTGTACTGATAGTAAGTTTATATGTAGATGATCTGATCTACACAGGAAACAGTAGAAGGATGTGTGAAGAGTTCAAGAATTCTATGATGACTGCGTTCGACATGTCCGACCTTGGAAAGATGAGACATTTTCTGGGAATGGAGGTCTTACAAAATGACAAAGGAATTTTTATTTGTCAAAGGAGGTATGCGAAGGAAATTTTGGGACGGTTTGGTATGGAGAACAGCAACCCTGTTGGGAATCCAATAGTGCCCGGAACGAAAATTTCCAATAACAAGGAGGGAGCGAGGGTTGATTCTACCAAGTTCAAACAAATTGTTGGAAGTCTCATGTATTTAACTTCAACAAGGCATGATATTTCTTACGGGGTGAACTTGATTAACAGATATATGGAGTCGCCTACTGAAGAACATTGGTGTGCAGCGAAGAGGATTCTGAGATATATTCAAGGCACGACTGATCTAGGGATACTCTACAAGAGGAAGGAAAACTCGGAGCTGGTAGCTTACTCGGATAGCGACTTCGCTGGTGATGTAGATGATAGAAAGAGTACTACAGGTTCGGTGTTTCTGCTTGCTGGAGGTGCGATTTCTTGGTCGTCGAAGAAACAACCAGTAGTAACATTGTCCACCACCGAGGCCGAATACATCGCAGCAGCAGCTTGTGCGTGTCAATGTGTTTGGCTTAGAAGAATCCTAGTAGCTCTTGGGCACAAAGAAGAGGGAAGCAGCATAATTCGGTGTGACAATAGCTCAACAATTCAACTTTCAAAACACCCTGTGTTTCATGGTAAGAGTAAACACATCGACATCAAGTTTCATTTTTTAAGAGATCTGGTGAGTGATGGAACAGTGCAGCTGAGCTACTGCAGTACTCAGGATCAAATTGCCGATGTTTTGACTAAACCATTGAAGAAGGAACAGTTTGTTAAACTTCGAGAGTCACTGGGTCTTGTTGAGATATCAGAGGTAAGCTGATACACTATGGTGTTCAGCTTAAAGGAGGGAATGTTGGGCTTATACTTTCCAGATGGTCCAGCTAAGTACAAGTCTTCTATGCTTTGATCAATAAAGACCGATTCTTCAGCTTTTCTGGAGGACCACGTCTACTTAGATAGGGTTTGATTTTGTCTTTGATTGTTGCTGATTTTTAGGCTTCTTATTCGTCTCTTTCTCTCTCTGTAATGGCTATAAAAGCCAGTAGTCGTTTTTGATTTCAATAAGCAATTTTCCAGATTGTGGCTTTCAATTAAGTTTGCTGTGTTCATCTTTGTTTCTGTTCAAGTGACTTTATTCTACACTGAGCATCTCCGTCGTCGAATTGGAAAACCCACCACGCCGCCGGAAAAATTCGCTTCCGCCGTGGGTCGACGGTTCGGCCACGGCGGTGAAAACCATCGGAACGACGGCGACCACCGCGCAGGTCCACCCGCGGTTGTTTACTCGGAGGTTGATGGAGACGGCGGTAGCGGCGTATGGGGCGGAGGTGGTTGTTGGGAAAGTGGTGAGAGTGGAGACGGGTGGTGGGAGGGTGGCGACGGTGGTGGTGTGATTGGTGGCGATGCGGTGGTGTTGGCTATTGGGCCGTGGAGTAGTAAGTTTAGTTTGTTGTCGTCGATTTTTAGTGTTAATGGGCTCAAGGCCCATAGTCTGGTTTTGGAGCCCAAAGAAATTAATGCGATTACGGCCCATGCGCTATTTCTTAGTTATCAACTGGCCCATGGTGGACAGCCCATTGATCCAGAAATTTATCCACGGCCCACTGGTAAATATTTGATTCCTTATTTTAATTTTTTGGATCTAATTCTTAAACCCAAAATATATTAAAATTAAAAGTTTAAAATTTCCACGAAAATTTTTCCTTGTGGTTGCGTTTTTTATCGAGTTACAATTTTGTGGATGCATTTTTTACTGAGTTGGGTCGTTGTGGTTTTTTAATGACCTCGGCCGCTAAATAATAACGAGTTACAATTCTACGGATGCATTTTTTACTGAGTTGGGTCGTTGCGGTTTTTTAATGAGCTCGGTCGCTAAATAATTCAACAACGTGGGTCATAGTTGTTGCATTAAGGACCGAGCTTGTTGTAAAAGTGCAACCATATTGATACGATCCGTTGAATTTTAAAAACGAAGGAACGAAGATGGTTAGAAACATATAACCAATTGATGAAACATGTAATTTATTCTTAATTTAAACAAAATTTCAAAATTTCCTAAGTAGTAGCATTTATTGACGTGTATATCGCTTTTACAAAAGGGGGTTACAACAATGGAATGAATTTTGTCTTAGTTTTTATTTAGTGTAACAATTTTTCTTCTATAGTAAAGTTTCAAATATATATATATAGTGTTTGGTTCATTTGAGAAATGGTAAATATATGAGAAATAGAGAAGTAATCTTAGTCATTCATATGGTCAAGATCGGATTTGACTAGTCAAATATTGCGGCTTTGACCGGTCAAAAGTTGCGGCTTTGACTGGTCAAAAGTTGCGGCTATACCAAAAATAGAAGGACAATTTCGTAAATTTTACATAACACACGGGTTGTGTTCATATATGAACATGTATAATTCACATATGAACTATATGTTCATATATGAACCAGTGCAATTCACAACTGAACTCTTTTAACTGATTCATATATGAACCTTTATATGAATCAGTTGAACTAACTAACAGATTCGTATATGAATCTTTGTGATTCATATATGAACCTTTGTGAATCACAAAAATTCATATATGAATCTTTGTGATTCATACAAATTCATATATGAATTCATCCCGTGTATTTTACGAAATTACCCCTCTAACTTCTATAGACCACACAGGGAATTATCCGGTGCTTCGCGGGCAAAGCCGCAAATGTTGACCAGATGAATGGTTAAGATTACTTCTCTATTTTTCATATATTTACCATTTCTCAAATGAACCTCTCCCTATATATATATATATATATATATATATATATATATATATATATATATATATATATATATATATATAGACTTGAGATCATGTGAGACCAGGATATTACCGTGAGAGCACAAAAATAACACTAAAGCTTCATAGTAAAAGACTTTGACGGTATTGTAAAGTTAAACCTTCACAGTGTTTTTGTTGTAAAGGTTTGCTGTTTTTCGTTCATTCACAATGGTTCACTGTGAAATTTTAGTGTTATTTTCTAGTCTCACCGGTCTCACGAAAACAGGTTGGTCTCACGTGAACCCAATCATATATATATATATATATATATATATATATATATATATATATATATATATATATATATATATATATATATATATATATATTGGAAGGATATTTTGCAACCCTTAAAAAGGTTGCAACCCTTGCAACTCACATCATAACCGCTGGATTCATGATCGAAGGTTATTTTATTTTTATTTTTCTATTTTTTTTTAATTAAAAATGTTGGGCCCCATATCTATTTTAACCGTCGATCATGAATCCGACGGTTAAGATGTGGGTTGCAAGGTTTGCAACCTTTTTAAGGGTTGCAAATTAAACAACCTCTCTCTCTCTCTCTCTCTCTCTCTCTCTATATATATATATATATATATATATATATATATATTGATTTATACGTAATATTACCGAACCATCTAATTTTGTTATATTTGATAACGTGAATGTCAAGTTTACTCAACCCTTTTCATAAATAGGGATCCACTTCACCAAATGTTACAATATGAGCATAATTATTGGTTCTAAAATAGGTAAAAAAATAGGAAAATTTGAAACTTCATTATATCAATTGAGAAAAAAAACCATATTCGTTACACTAAATAATTACTAAATCAAACTTGATGTATTTTGCCTAACTTTTAAATTGCAATGATTAATCATGTGAAGATCTTTAAAACCGATCATAAAACTTGAACGAATGTTTACGGTGATGCAGGGGAGGTTTACGTATGCGGAATGTCTTCCGAGGAAGAGGTTCCTGATGATCCGAATCAGATCGAACCGAACCCGGATTCAATCCGGGTTTTAAAACGTGTGGCTGGGATGGTATCTAGCCATTTAGGAGCAGAAGCTCGGGTGAAAGCTGAACAAGCGTGTTTTTTGCCGTGTACCGATGACAACATCCCGGTGATCGGCGAGATTCCGGGAATGGCAGGGTGTTTTGTGGCGACGGGCCACAGTTGTTGGGGGATTCTTAACGGGCCTGCCACCGGAGCAGCCATGGCGGAGCTTGTGATGGATGGTGGCTCCACCATTGTCGATCTTACTCCGTTTAGCCCAACACGATTTGTTGGACGGATAGGAAAAAGGCGATAAATTTGAATAATGTTGATAAATTGCATGTATTATATAACTTTTATCAAATAATAGATCGTGTGATAATAACAATTATGATGGAATGTTTAGTAACTTTTCGAGTTTTTGTATGAGTTGACTTTTTGACCCATCTTCATCCACCGTAAACTACCTTTAAGTTCAGATTTATCATTACCTTTTTCCGGTAAGTGTTTACCGAGTAAGAGTCATCACTCTCACTTACCGGATAAGACTCTTGGTCATTGTCATCACTCTTATCGGCAAAGATTCTCAATCCTTATTATGTTCATCCGACAAGGAAAAGCGAGCCAGTAAGCACTTACTTGATAAGCATCGACTAAACAGCCCCTAAATTAAATAATTATCTAATATTGATTATTGAAATACCAATAACCACTTTAAGAACAATTTTAAGGGGTTCGTTTACTAAATGCTTACCAGGTAAGCTTGTATAGGGTCATTTACCTTTATCGTATGAACATGACCAGTATCAAGAATTTTCCCAGGTAGGAGCGATGATAAAGACGGAAGGGCTTACCGGGTAAATTGTTGCATACAATATTACCCAATACTATAAGTTAGAGTGTTGACTCTTCCCGATAAATGTTTAGCGGATAAGCGTTTGGGTAAACGACTCCTAAACCTCCCGGTTTCATATAAGTGCATTCGATACATAGATGATAATGGATTGAACAGAACTAGCCGAACGCGAGTGAGATCGAAGAATGAAAAACTATGAAATATCTTACGAGTTTTAGGGGTTGTTTAAATAAAAACTCTTAATGGCTCTTAAGTTTGAATCGTTCAGACCTTTTTACACACCACCTCTTATTAATCATAACTAAATTAAAACTTCAGACTCTAGACCTCTTAAAAAACAAACGACACCTTAATTTGACAAGAGTAGTTTAATCATTTACCAATTTTTTGCTCTCAAATTTTCATTTCAACTATTTTTGTGAGACATAAAAATTATTTTATTTTAGAAAATTAAAAATACCATTATCTTTCACCAACACTAAATAAAAATAGACGAAAAGGCCCATATTCTAAAACAATGGTGGGCTCGGACCTAGCCCATTTCTTTCTTATGACGATTGTTGTACACTTTTTTGTATCTTATTATTTTATTTTTACTCGTAACAATTTTTAATTAAAAAATAAGATTATTTGTTTTATCTAACAATTCTTCAATAAAAAAAATAGTTATGCTTTACATCCACAAACTTTTAGTATTTAAAATTATAATTAATTTATTTTCTAAATCAAAGTACATTGTTTTTTAATTAAATTGAGGATGAAGATAAAGCGTGGACATTACGGAGTATACCAATTGATTTATTAGAGCTAATTTTATTTTGTTAATGAATGTGCAAGTGTAATATTTCCACCTTAAATATCAAGTCAAATATTTGACTTTTGACCCGTAACTTCTCCTTCCCAATTTCTGCATAACGTACTGACAACGACAAAATTAAAAACCAATTTATTTGCATTTTTTGGTTTTTAATTTTAGAGGGAAAAGTTTAAAAAAAAAACAATTTCTTTTACATTTTTGAATTTCTTTTTGGAAAAATCAATTATTGACCTTATTGCCATTGGAATCTAAATAAATAAATTATTGAAATGGAGAAAAAAAAAAAAAAAACTTGAACTTATTGAAATCGAATAAATAAATATTTGAACTCACTAAAATTGAAAAATATCCAACAAATTTTCATATTTTAGATGACTAAGTTTATGAACATTTTTTTAAACGAATAAATTCTTACATTTAGGGGAGTGCATCGGACGGGTCAGGTGACTTGGACCGAAACCCGATCGAGTATTCGGGTGGGAAGAGAACCCCCGAAACCCGACCGAATATTGTTCGGGTAGTTCGGGTTTGGGTGGGGCGGATTAGGTATTTCGGGTTAGGCCTGATTTGGGCTTCTTTTTTTGGACCTGTTATAACCTAAACAAACAACTATTTTTTACATACAAACAACTAATTTACATTAGTTCTTCCCCTGCTACAAGATTACAAGAGAAATCCTCTTGAAGCTCTAACCTAGTTTATTAACAAAAAAAAAAATCAAATAAACGAAACCACAGTATACAAATTCGTTCATCCAAAATAAGAAAACTTATTACTTACAGATTCAACCAAGATTTAGAAGAATCAGAACTCCAAAACCAAAACCCCAATCGCCGGCGGGCGTCGCCGATGAGCCGATCGAGATGACGATTGACGATGAGGATCTGAGTTCTGAGATGGGTAGATCGAGAATCGAGATGAGCAGATGAGATGACAATGAATCAAATCGATGACAAACCCTCGTTTCTACTCTCTTGTTCAGTGTTTGGGATTTGCCGATTTGGGAATGAATTGGGGAAATACGATTTTAGTTTTAGGTTATATGTTATAAAATAAATTTTTTTTTAATAAATCTAATTTTTCGGATATTCGGACGGGTCGGGTTTGTGATTTGGGTACCCAACCTGATTCTATATTATCCGATAATGTATACGGTTCGGGGTCTTCGGGTTCGGATATTTCGGACCTCGGTTTTTTCCCTTCTTTTCGGGTCGGGTCAGGCCGGATATTTCGGGCTGGGCGGGTTATGCTCACCCCTACTTACATTGTCACTTGATAAAACAGGAAAAAAAAAATCATTTCTCTTTCCACGCATATATAAAAAATTAGTAGAAAAGTGCAACGAACCAATTAAATGAAAGAAATACAACGTTTTTATTAACAAAATTTAATTTTCAGATTCAAATAAATAATAGATAATGGAAATGGCATATCATTATTTCATTTAATTGATTTATTGTATTTTGTTATTTTATTGATAAAGAAATGATATATTTTTTTAGTTTTATAAATACAAGTATTTTTCTGTTCAAAATACGGATTTAATAGTTTAAAATATGAAACTCCGTTTGATTCTTTCAATTTTGATAAGTTTAAAAATTTATCTATTTAATTTCAATAAGTTAAAAGGATTTATTTAAACTCAAATGTAGACGTATGTTATAATTTTTTTTTTTTTTGGCCTTTTCCTTTACTATATTAACAAATATTACGACTTTTTATTTAATTAAAAAAATCGGAAATACGATTACACAAAGGCATTGTTTGGCAAAAAAAACTAGTTTATAAGCTAGTTTTTTTTTCTGCTATATGTTTGGATGACCATAAACTAGCTTAAGCTAATTTATTGAAAAACTACTCATAGTAACGTTTTGAAAAGTTAGTTTATCAGCTACCATTTGTCAAACATAACCAAAATTTTCTTTTATTGTATATATTAAATTTATTTATTATGCAATGAGAGTGGACACAGCGAAACAAGTCATGTTCTCTCGCTTCCTTCAAAGAACCAAATCACCGAAAGTATATGTACCCTTTTATCATATTTTATGACTCTCTCTTCATTTAATAAAATAATATATGAAAGTTGGTTTAACAGTCTCGACTAATTTTATAGGACCCTAAAGTTAACACTCAGACAAACAATTCAATAATTTGAATTGATTCGAATTGGTGATATATGGAGACCAAACTCAAAACTTTTCCGGTTGAGATAAATGAAGTGATTATTTAGTTAGAGTATCTCCAACAACTTCTTCAAAATAGAAAAATAAAATGTCAAAATCTTTAAAAACTATCACCTTCATCTCCAACACATTCTCTATGTTGGAGATTACATAAATAATTATATTATTAAAATATTCAATACAACTCATAAAATATTATTTCTCTCTCATACACATTTTTTTAAAATAATTTAATTGGTAAAATAATAATTATCTCTCATATGTAATCATTTTTGAGATATCTCCAAAGTTTGAGATTTTCATCATCTCTATCATACTTTCTCTATTTTGAAGAATATTTTGGAAAATCTATTGAACAAAAAATCCCCAAAATCTTCATTTTCGAGAAGCCGTTGGAAATGCTCTTATATTCTTACATGACAAATAAATATGATAATAAAGTATAATAATTTATTGGGCTTTGTTTAAAAATGATCTGATCCAATTAGAACAAATAGATCATAATTAAACATCCATTTATAATTGAATCACTAGAAGCGTACTCGCGCAATGCAGTGAGATACATCACGACTTTAATGTTTCATTTTATTTTTTTGTCGATTTACAGTACGATTTTGGATGGTTTTGAAAAAATGATAATATTTTTTTTTATAAATGTGTTTAATTTAGGCTTAATAATATAATTTTTTTATATAAAAAATTAAGTATTTTGTTTGAATTCAATTATTATCTTATATATTTTAATGACATCTAGAAAAAAAAATTACCAATTACATATTTAATAATATAATTAAAACAAAATTATAGTAATATAATATCTATAATCTATAATCTATACTATATTATAAAACACAGATAAAAAACTCTTAAATACAAATTATTAGGCACAAGATACCATCATTTTATGCAAGATTTTAAAATTTTCTTAATTTACAAGTATCAAAACACAAAATACATATTACTACTGCAGACTTCTATCACTCACCAATTTGGTATGTACAGGGCATTCCTTTTATGCAAACGTTTCCATTTTTCACTATTAATTAATATATTATATTACTATAATTTTGTTTTAATTATATTATTAAATATGTAATTGGTTATTTTTTCCAGATGTCATTAAAATATATAAGATAATCATTGAATTCTAACAAAATACTTATTTTTTTATTTAAAAAACATTATATTATTAAGCCTAAATTAAATAAATTTATAAAAAAAAAACATTATCACTTTCTCAAAACCATCCAAAATCGTACTGTAAATCGACAAAAAAATAAAATGAAACATTAAAATCATGATGTATCTCGCTGCATTGCGCGAGTACACTTTTAGTCTATTATAAAATAAACATAAAAAACTCTTAATTACAACATTTTAAGCACAAAATACAACTAATTAAAGTCAATTACTTAATTTACAATTTCATAATGACTTGGTACAACTTATCCAAGCACAGTATCTCACATCATCATCTATCTGTGGAATGAATACACATTTATTAATATAAATATTTGTTTTTTATATATAATGGACGATTTGATCAATATTATCTACTATTATCAATATTTATTTTTTATATTTATTGGACGCTTTGATCAATATTTATTTTTTATTTTATGATTTGCTCTTAATATATCTATATCTATATTAGTTATAATCTCATAACTAATATATCTATACTATATTATAAAAACATGCATTGATCTAATAAATATTTTTTAATAAAAAATAAAACAGGTAGTTTATCTCATAGTGTTTATCTTGTATTTAATATGTTTATTTGCAGTTAGTTATACAAATAAAAACATGGACTTTAATAAGTTATAATTATGTTTCATTAACTTGTAATTTTGAATTTTAACTAATAAATTTGTACTATATTATAAAACATTTAATTTAAACTCTTAAAAACTAATTTTTATGCATTAGGTACCACTTATTAATGCATATTACTTAAAATCCAAAAGTACAAATTGATTAAACATAAGTACAGTTTATAAAAGCTCAATGTTTGAAATCGTGTAACTAACTGCAGATAAGCACTTATTTTTATTTTCTAAAATATCTAAAAATTTTAAGTATTGATATAACTAACCGATAAATATAAGAAAATTCGAGATAAAGCACCTTATTTTTATTTTTTATTGAAGTATGTTATTTTTTTAACTTTAAATATAAAATATCTTAAATATAGTTATCATTTAAATTAAACATTTTTTGGCCCGTAACAAAATACTTTATTATTATTTTTTATAAAAAAACCATAAATAAACTAAACTAAAATATATTTTTGTTTTAAATCTAGGTTTCTCAAAATCGTAAAATAAAATCAAAAAATACTAACAAAAAGTATGAATAATGATCGAGGGTTCGAGTTCTAGATTTCAGAAATCCGCTGCTTTGCGAGGGTACATTTCTAGTATCTGCATAAAAGGAAAGTTTTGCACATACCAAATTGGTGGGTGTTAGAAGTCTGCAGTAGTAATATGTATCTTGTGCTTTGATACTTGTTAATTAAGAGATTTTTAAAATCTTGCATAAAATGATGGTATCTTGTGCCTAATAATTTGTATTCAAGAATTTTTTTATCCATGCTTTATAATATAGTATAGATATGAGATTCAAATTTTAAACATCCAAATCGTATCAGTCAGTGGCAGTTCAGAATCTAATACAACTTAATCGATCCACTCTAATTATCATCTAATTACAAATATATATAATTAATAATATTTTATTATATTGTTTTTAGTTGATATTTGTATATAGTTTTTTTTTAAGATATTAGAAAAAATATATCAACGACGGTTAAAATGGTGGATTAATTAATAGAAAATTAGATTAAAATATTCCATTAATCTAATCTAATCCAATGGGTAACCAATAGAATTATCCAATCATCCATTGAATTGGATTGGATTGGATTTGGTTGGTTGTCGATTGTTAATTGAATTGGATCGGATGTAAAAAAATCCAACATTCAATGGATATGGGGATTTGGTCGGATCCACTAAATCCATAATATTTCAACCGATGAACACCTTACCAATTTATAGCATTTCCAACAAATCCACCAAAATAGAGATTTTGAGGTTTTTTTCTAACATATTTCTCCAAAATCTTCTCAAAAATGGAGAAAGTATGAAAGAGATAGTGAATTCTCCAAAAGATAAACATAATTTTATCTAATTTACATCTTCGAAAACATATTTGTATAATTTATTTTTTTCTCACCGTATTATATAACATTATTCAATATTCTTAAAAAATTTGAGCTCCATACAATTAACTGATAAATACGTTCAAGTAAACGATAGAAACAAAGGTAACGGGTTTCGAAAACTAGTAATCCCTCGATTCGCTTTCCAAATCTCTGATCAGTCAACCATATTAACCTTAAATTTGTATATAAGTTGACATACAATTCAAAAGCATACAAATAAATTCGATATGGATGTAAATAGAACGAATCATAAAACATGATAAAGGGTTTGAGTTCTTCATAATCACACCATGTTTGGGAACTATTTCGGAAATGGTGGGCTCTTGACAGCAACATGAAAGATTAAAAAATTTATTACCATGTCAGTCTTGATCAGAATGAATTAATGGATTTAAACAACATAAGTAAACACTAACCTTGTGCAGAAGAAGATGATGCAGTATTCTGATTTTGTTCCATGTTCTGCTTCAAGATACACCCTAGTCTCTTTTCTGGATGGGACAGATTTTATGCAGAGAGTTGTGTTCTTGTAGTTGAATGAAACAATAGGTTGACATACGTATTTATTATCCTCAAAAGGCGCCAACAAGGGATGCACCGGTTCTTTCCATCAAAAAACCGATATTAACTGTCAAACCTTAACTGCATACTGCATCCTCCATATAAAATCATATGTTAAATAAAGATTAATATCATTAAATATTAATCTACGTATTTAACTTATCTATAAAACAGATAATAACATAAATATTAGTGGTTATCCCTTCCAACTATATATTGTTCTTATTTATTCCAACACACCATGGGAAATATTGTGCTCGGTATTGTGAACCGTCCAGGTGCTCACTCGCTTTCTCCTTGGTTTTAAAGGATATGACACACATTTGTTTGGTCTACTTGTTATTTAGTTTGGATCACCAAAATAACGCGATTTTTTGAGGTAACTTGCGATCTGAGGAGGCCTTATTTGTGGAAATAAGAATTCGAGTAGTCCAACGGATCTCGAGACAAACTCGTATGGAGTCTCTAAATGGAAGCAGTGGATCATGGGGTCGCAACACCTCACTCACATCTCATAATTCCGACTAAGCTACATTTTTTGTGTCGGGTTAGGTTCAGCTCCTAGTGTTTCTATTTGGTAAAATTTCATTTACTTTTGTTTTGTTTTCACTTCGTTTGTCTTTAAAAAAACACACATAAATTTTCACATATATCACGACAAACATTGGATATTGAATAAACTTTTTTAACTATAGGCTCTGAAATGGGGATTTTACAATATGGTTTTCCAAAATTAAAAAAAATCAAAATACATTTATTAAATGCATTTTTAATAATACAAATTCCTAATAAATCTAGCTAAAAAATTAGAAGTGTCACCATTTTCAATACACAAAATTAAAATTATGTTTATGTTAATTTAAATAAATCATAAATCTTTTGGAGGAAAAAAAACTATTCATGACAATAATTTATATCAATTTTCATTTTTCCTTATTTTAATAAAACAAATTCCCTAACATGAATTATTAATACCATAATTAATTGGGGGTTGGTGCCTCATCAACCATCATATATAAGAGACATCGATGAGGTTTACAAAAAAACATAATTATTTTGTTTTATCATGAAGTATTTTAAATATTTAATAATAATAATATTATTTTTTTTTTGAAAAATCAACTTTCAAAATATTCATATTGGTAGCAAAAAAGAAACCAACTTTGTTTAATTCTTAGTTTAAAAAATATTAATTCAAATACCATGCCTTTTTAAATGACAAGTTTTGATTGTTAAATTATCAAAAATGGATGTTTTTAAAGTTGGTGCACAAAAATTGGACCAAAACCTAACAACCCATCTA
The DNA here is from genome assembly GCA_023525745.1 of Arctium lappa. Taxonomy (NCBI): domain Eukaryota; kingdom Viridiplantae; phylum Streptophyta; class Magnoliopsida; order Asterales; family Asteraceae; genus Arctium; species Arctium lappa. Next base: position 52,304,322 of record CM042064.1, read on the forward strand.
ACCCGACTCGAAAACTAAACTGAATAACACAATGTGATCCAACCTGAGGTTTCATTTGTTTAAAATGTATATACACTGATAAAAGCAGGGTTGGTCGTGGGCTAGGCCATGTAAGATCAAACCAATCAATGATATCCGACAACTAGACTATCCATTTAATAATCTTATTAATTCATGATTCAGTTAGGTGTATAATCCAATATCCAAAATTGTAAACTCCAAAAATCCTCACCAATTATGATTCCGGCCTTCATTCCTCTCAAATATGAATCGTTATATGTATTTTGATAATTAGACATAGATTTAGATGGCTCTTATATTTTTAGTTGATTAATGGTCAAATGTCAACCATAAATATTTGATTTTTTGGTTTGAAATGTGATGTTAATAAAATATATATATTTATAATTAATAATTAAATCTAGAGTAAACTACAAATTTGGTCCTTGTGATTTGTCAAAAGTAACTTTTAGTCCCTTCAGTTTCAAAATTACAAGATGATTACCATGGTTTGGAAAAACGTTCAGATTTCGTCCCTCCCTTTAACTGACATTGAAATTCCTTTAAATGAAGGGAATTTCATCGTTTTATCGATCTTTTTTGTTCTTTATCCAATCAAAATTAATTTTACGATATTGGTCCTTGTGGTTTTTGGTTGGGTAAAAAACAAAGAAATGATAAAAGACGAAAATGCCCCTTATTTAACGGAATTTTTTTAACGGCTAGTAGATGGAGGGATAAAATCTGGAAGTTTTTCAAACCACGATGGCCATCTTATAGTTCCGAAACTTAAGGGATGAAAAGTGTTGTTTTTGATAAACCACATAGACCACTTAATATATAATTGATGATTAAATTTATTTAAATATGCAATAAACTAAAGAAAAACACTTTATTTAGACATTTGTATTCATGTAAAGGAAAATTATTAGGTGGGGTTACAGCTGGGCAAACCTTTTTGACTAACTTCAGATTTTGGAATTTAATCATTTACACTTTTGAATAGTGGAATTTGAGTGAAGGACTCCCACTACCCCCCTATGTCCCTTGTTACAACTTTTCATGCACAAGGTACAACTATTACTTTGTCCATGGGCATGCCTATTTATGGGAATTATTTGTCTTCCCAAACATGTACACATGGTTAAGTATGGACAACTAGGTTTCTTTTAAGACTTAATTACAAGGATTGTCCTTATATGGAAATTAAGGAATGAGTCCTTTGATTTCTTTTTTGGATAGGTTTTATGTGGTTTCATTTTTGTTAAGTATTTTTGATTATTTTACATTGTTTATGTTTTCTATTAAAAGATTTAAAACTAAGTGATTATAATTAGTTGTATGTATATGTCCGTAGAGAGCCAACTCGTCTGCATCCCCGAAGAACCCCCTGCAACGATCTCCATCTAGATAATTCCCCCTCCCATCTCGAGTCTTCCTCCTCTACCCCTTCCCTTCGACGACACACCTCCCACCCCCTCTGATTTCCAGCTAGGGGTGCTTATGGGTTGAGTTGATCGGGTTGAAGACATTTGAACAACCTAACCCAATGCTTGCGGTTTGAAAAATCTCAACCCAACCCAAACCAAAGTGTAACCCAACCCAAATTGCACGGGTTGATCGGTTTATACTTTGGTACATCAAAATATTCTCCTAACTTGTTTTCTTTAGCCTACTCATAATTTTCTTTTTCATCATCAACTATTTGGTACAATTTATTCATACTTCTTAAATCTTAAGTATATCACATTCAATTAATTTTCTCAATTTGCACACACACACACATATGTGTGTGTTTGTGTGTGTGTTTGTTTGTTCACAGTTATTTAACATATATACAAAGGAGTAATATAGAAATGGAAATTAGATTGAAAATATACGTATATGAAAAGGGTACGTGATAGTGTAATTGTCTAATGTAGATATTAATAGATACTCAACAATCATATTAAATTCAAAAAATAAAAAAATATCGGGTTCATCGGGTTGGGTTGGGTTCAAATAAAAGTAACTCAATATCAACCTAATACCTACGGTTTGAAGATTTTACAACTCGATTAGACATCGAGTTACTTCGGGTTAGATTGGGTTGATCGGGTTTTCTGAGCACCCCTATTTCCAGCTCCCCCTCTTCTACTTCCCCCTTTTCCCTTCCCGGCATTGAATCCCCCTCTACACCTTAAACTTCCGCGCTGAAAGTCCCTCTAATCCTACAGCTATAGAAGTTAGTACAAGGACCCTTTGAACTCAATATATATATATATATAGAGAGAGAGAGAGAGAGAGAGAGAGAGTTCAAATGCAACTCATTTACATGTATATATATATATATATATATATATAGAGAGAGAGAGAGAGAGAGAGAGAGTTCAAATGCAACTCATTTACATGATGCAACCCATGCAACCCCTCTATCCACCACTCATTTTATGTAATTAAGAAAAAAAACTGAAAATAAAATGAGTGGTGAATAGAGGGCTTGTATGGGTTGCATCATGTAAAGAGGTTGCATAATAACCTCCCTCTAAAAAAGCTTGCATTTTGTTCTTGTTTTTCGTTTGTACAAGGAGCCTTTGAATTAATTCAATAGTTTGTTCCTTTTTTCCATTTTTTTAAAAATTCTCGTGTTTAGGTTCGGATTTGGGTTGATTTAGATTAAGTTTTGGTGTTTATAGTTTGAATTTTGGTTGATTTTTGGTGATTAGGTTTGGAATTGGGTTGATTGTTGACGATTCAGTTTGGGTTTGGATTAATTTTTGATGATTAAGGTTTGGATTTGGTATGTGTAGCTGAAGAAGATGATCGGAGAAAGAAATTGAGCGAAGAAGATGATCTTAAAAGGAAAGTCTGGAAATAAATAAAAAGACTAAAATGCCCATGACTTAAGGAAACATTTTAACAGAAGTTGGTATGAAAAACCCAATCCATAACGTAAAGAAAACTGAATTTTCATAACGTAAACGAAACATTTTAACAGCAGTTTGTACATAATACGTTAACAAAATTCGAATAATCCGAACTGTAATTTTCATATAACTGCAACGATACTTTTGTCGTACGTTAACGTTTGTCGACATAATTTTTTATAGATATTATTTTAAATGATACGATCATTCTAATATAAAATAATTAGTTATGATTTAAGTATTGAAAATTTTGTATTGTTTTATTTCTTTGTTAATTATTTGTATGTCGATTGAAGTGATTTGAGATCGAATAATTCAGAGGGAATTTTCTCCATTACAAGAAACACTCATTGCAATAGACTCACGAGTTTGTGCGTATTTAATTTTTATATTTTTTTATATACATGATATCAGATATTTTGTTTAATAAGTTATAATATATAATTTAGGGTTGTTCATCTAAATTGTCAAACCGTTCACGCTGTATTGTAACGTACGGTTTTAAAACTTCCGCAGTGTGGTTTACGGTTTTGCATTTTTATGAAACCGTACTTTACGGTGCGATTTATGGTTTTGAATCATCAAACCATGTTTCAACCCGTACCGCACATTTTTATATCTTTTTACATTATATAATATATACATTGTTTTCAATTAATTGAAAATAACTAATACATTATTGATTATTTATTATGTTTTAATTTTAATTTTATGATACAAATTATTTATATGAGTTATTTTTCTTTTGTCTTTTAATTTATTTTGAGTTTTACATTTTAGATGTATTTAGATTAATTATGCAACTCTTTAGTTTGTTTTACACTATTTTTAATTATACATTTAAGATGTATTTGCATGTTTTATTGTATGGAATATGGACACGTCTTTCTCAAATTTATTTTAATGTTGTGATTTTATAATTATTGGATTGAAATATGTTAGATACAAACCACTCCGCATTTTACAGTGCGATTTTTTGCAGTTTAAGGCACATACGGTGTTGTTTGTTCATACACTCACAGTTCTAAAATGTGTATAAAATATGAGATATCCAGTCTTTTGTAAGGCAAGTTTTATTTCCCTCACAACTGATGTGAAATCTTACAATTCACCCTCTTTGGGAGTTCAACGTCCTCGTTCACACACTAGTTTGATTCCGACTCTAATATCATTTGTAACATCTTAGACTAACTGTATCAAATATTGTTTGTTTTGTCCACACCAGGACTCACGGTTCTAAAACGTGATTGAAAGATGAGATATCTAGTCCCTTACAAGACAACATTTGTTTCCCTCCACAACAGATGTGGGATCTTACACTTAAACTTGAGTAAAATCCGATTAATATTTGAATCTAAATAATAAATAATGACTTTTATTTATGAATATTAAAAAAATACTATAAGTGTATTTGCGCAATGCAGCGAGATACATTACGATTTTAATGTTTCATTTTATTTTTTGTTTTTTTGTCGATTTACAGTACGATTTTGGATGGTTTTGAGAAAATGATATTGTTTTTTTTATAAATTTGTTTAATTTAGGCTTAATAATATAATGTTGTTTATATAAAAAAAAATTAAGTATTTTGTTAGAATTCAATGATTATCTTATATATTTTAATGACATCTAGAAAAAATAACCAATTACATATTTAATAATATAATTAAAACAAATTTATAATAATACAATATATTAATTAATAGTGATACATAGAAGAGTCTGTATAAAAGGAAGATCATGTACATACCAAATTGGTAGGTGTTAGAAGCATGCAATAGTAATATGTATCTTGTGCTTTGATACTTGTAAATTAAAAGATTTTTAAAATTTTGCATAAAATGATGATACCTTGTACCTAATAATTTGTATTTAAGAGTTTTTTATCCGTGCTTTATAATATAGTATAGATATAGATATATAAAAGGCTATTGCAAGTGTGTGGGTTTTGAAGAGTTGGTCTCAAACTTTACATCCATCATCTTTTTGGTCCCCAAAGATTGGGATTTTTTTAATCAAACAAAATTTCAACAAATATATTTTATACATAAAGCATGTTTTATAAAGTAATTATCATTTGTTATTGATGGTCATATTATGTAACACCATCATTCTTAAATAACAGTACGATATTATTTTTTTAATTATTCCAATTTTATATTATACTTGCATTGTTATTACAATTGTTAAGGCAACATCATTTTTATTAAATATTTAATAAGGTATTGTACCATAGAGGTAACGATAACCAAAATCAAACTGTATACATGTAGTATATATATAAAAAACATGTAACATATATAGATTCTTATTGTTTTTTTTTTTTTTTTTTTTTTGTAACCGTGAGTTTTCGGGCTAGCTTATGCGCACCGACTAATCCCCGGCTACCACGAATGGCATGGAGTTATCGCAGGTGAATCTCCATGTCCACAAGGGCTTTGACAGCGCATGTATTTGAACCGTGGGTAGATGAGATGTTACACTACATCCCTCAAAGGCTTTACCGTTGCGCCACAACCCAAGTGGTTTTCTTACTAAAATATTGTTCGTGCATAAGCATGCATCTCATTGTAAATAGTATAAAGACTCACCTCGTAGTATAGATATGGTATCTTATTATAAGTTAATACGGTAATACCTACACATACCACAACATATGCATTAAAGTCAACGGATAAGCATTACATATGACATGGACATGTTTAACCATACGAAAAACCCACATTTAGGCTTTGGCTTACCAAACTTGAGCATGGTCTTTCCCCTTTAGCAGCATAGACGTGTCAGTTATGCATGACTCTGCCAAATGCACCACGAATCTATTACTATCGAGCCAAACTCCCACACCACTGTGTTAAATTCCTACGTGTCCGTGCAACATTCGACGACATGGTTTTGGATTCCGACTTCGAACTTGGCCCATGTTAAAACTCCAAATTACTCATCTTTTATATTGAATTGACCCATTATTTTTGCATAACAACAAATATAATACATACATCTACCACATATGTGCATTTAAGCATTCAAAACAAACAACATCATGTGTTTAATCCTCGTGATTTCTTTTATGTTTTCCAACAACAACGTGAACAATATTATGAGCAAATAAATGGCTATTTGGGCTCTAAATGACGTGAGGCGTGTTATTTTGTCACTATAACTTGTTTCATATACAATTGCGGACTTCGATAGCCTCAAAACCCTTTCACATTCAATTGAACATGTTTGAACTGTTTTCAGTAAGCCTTCCTCTGTCATTTACTGACCATACAGTATTTGGATTCCAATATTTCCATATAATTTTAAGAGTAAATTATGTTTTTAGTCCCTGTGGTTTGTTAAGTATTATGGATTTCGTCCATGTGGTTTTGAAATTTCGTTTTTCGTTCTTATAGTTTGCAATTTCTTTCTATTTTCGTCTCTAAGGGTAAAACGTACTTTTAAGTACGAAAGACTAAAATAGAAATGAATTGTAAACTATGGGGATGAAAAAAATAATAAAATTTAAATCATAAGGACGAAAAAGATAATAAATTATAAATCATAGGGATGAAAATCATAATTTCATAACCCTAAGGACGAAAATAGAAATTTTCAACAAACCATCTAAAAACGTAATTTACTCTAATTTTAATCTAGCTCATCCCTTGACTCCATCTTTACATATAGGTTAACAGTTGGAGTGTTATACACTATATAACTTGTAATATTATATATATATATGTGATACTCGAATCAAAGGTCTCTAATTCATTACGAACAAATTCTAGCAGCCTCAATAGATCGAGCAAGAAAATCTTTATTTTCATCAACAATCATAAATAGTTTATTCTCATGCCATAAAAATATTAAACAACAAAAAGAAAACATACAAACCATGTCTAGCTCAGTTGGTTTTCCTAAGGGCGGTAACATCCTTGGGGGGATTGTGGATGGTATCCCAATCTACCCGGGTTCGAATCCAAGGGGAGTCAATTTGAGGGCATAAGGAGTACCCAGTCCTTGGGCGGATCCAGTCGTTGACTGGGCTGCCCCCAGCCCAGTCTTCGACTGTGGTTGGGCTCTAGGTTCAGCGTAAGTTGGGCCGGGACAGCGGCGGATTAGTGGGTTGCCCGTGGATGCCCGATACCGCCGGGGAGGTGTGCGTGCGTGTGTGCATGGTAGTCGTTCGTTGGTTCGATGCCGCTATGCCTTCAAAAAAAACAAAAAGAAAACATACCTAAGCACTCCATTAAATTTATCAAAAACTCCACCTACTTTTGTCTACAAACTCAAACAAATATAACACATTAACTTTTATGTCAAAGATTATTTTTATCAATGTCACTTTAAAAAATTACCAAATTTAAAACAAGGGGTCATTTAGTATTGTTCACATGATAACATTTTACATATAAGGGAAAAAACACCACTTTAAGGTAAGTAGGAGGGTTACTTTAGGAAATACATTTTAGTAGAGATTTTTTAAACTAATAATTCTTGTTTTTAAACCAAAAAGAAAAAAAAGAGGCCACACAGTTTAAAGTGTTTGCTATTTATGTGAATATGTGCATTTTTTAAACTAATAATTCATAATGTACATTTTCAAAACAAACATATGTGCATGATTTTTGTGTTGTGCATATGGGCATTGTCTACATTAACAAGTCTTGATGTGCATATGTACAATTTTAAATATGCATATCAAAATGATTAGATTATTTGCTCTTTCCGTGCATATGTGCATTGTTCACGTTAAAAAGTTTTGATTTACATTATGAGCCTTTTGTATATGAATATGGAAAATGGTTTAAGATATGCACATATACATATGTGCAAACTTAATAGCATAAAATCCGGAAAATGCATATGTGCTCACTTGGACATTTATTCATTGTCAAGTAAATATGTGCATTTTTTAAACTAATAATTCTTAATGTACATTTTAAAAAATACATATGTGCATGATTTATGTGTTGTATATATGTGCATTGTCTACACTAATAAGTCTTGATGTGCATATGTGCAATTTGAATATACATATCAAAATGATTAAATTATTTGCTCTTTCAGTGCATATGTGCATTGTTCACATTAATAAGTTTTTATGTACACTATGAGCCTTTTGTATATGCATATGGAAAATGGTTTAAGATATGCACATATGCATATGTGCAAGCTTAATAACATAAAATCTGAAACAATATCAAAGTTACGTTTAAAAATATTAGATTTAACTCTTTATAACATAAAATTCATATATATCGTTCATTGTGATATTACGAAGAAAATATAAAGTCTATTGCACAAACTTAATAAACACAAAAACTGTAAAAAAAAACTTATTCACTGATTCGATGGTAGATCCATATAAAAAGTGATATAATGAAAAATATATGTAAAGGATATATTAAGATTTAAGATAATTTTGAATAATTTAAAATTTAAAATTTCAAACTTTTATATTTAATATGGTATATCATTACCATAACAAACACTGCTATAATTATGGTACACATTAAATAGGCGATAATGATTACTTAATTTGAATATTCCGATTGTATATAAGTTTCTTTATTACCTTTGTAAGTTTAAAATAAACAAAATCATTATATAATCTCTAGGAGCATTCTAATTGACCGAAAATTGATTAGCATTATTAGCACTAATAGATTGGTTAGCAAATAAATGATCCTATATATATATATATATATATATATATATGTATGTATGAAAAAAAGTCAATTGTATGATGAGAATGTTTTGTAACATATGTTACAATATTGCATGTGTCACCACCTACCAAATATGCTATCCCTACATTTCCACATACTCATGAAAGTGTATATTGTATGGGGCATACAAGAGCATCTCCAAAATTGATAAGAAATGGAGAAATTAACATTTAAAATCTTTAAAAGAAAATTATAATTAACTTTAACATTTTTTTTTATTTTGGATAGAGTAAAGTATATTTTTTGTTATTGTGATTTCTTGAAAATTGTTATTTTCGTTTATGTGTTTTGAAAATTATGATTTACATCCTTATTATAATTTACAATTCATTGTTGTTTTCGATCTTATAATTTATAATTTATTGTTGTTTTTGTACTTGTAATTTACAATTCTTTGTTGTTTATGGCGTTCGAATATAAAGATAGGAGGTAGCCGACGAAAATAGCAACGAATTGCAAACCTATGAACGGAAACCGCAATTTCAAAACCATTGGTACGAAAGTAGCAATTTTTAACAAATGACGAGAACGAAAAACGTAATTTACATGTTTTTTGGGGATATTACAAGATTATTTCCAACTATAATAACAAATGACAACAACTATACTGTAATGTTTCTAAAATAAAATATTTAAAACTCAAAATCTCTAAAACAAATTACTTTTGATTCCAAGAGCTATTTTATTTAGAAGATTGTAGCATTGATCATATTATTAAAATAATCAATACATTAATAAAACATTATTTATCTATTCCATACATTTTACTGCAATGTTTCTTGTTTCTTATTGGTGGAAAGGTTAAAAATAAATTTTCTCTTTCTTAATTAAATAGTAGATTTTAGAGATCTCTTCAAATTTGGAGTTTTTTATTTTCTATATCTGCTTTTCTCTATTTTAGCATACAATATAACATAGTTGTTGGAGTAAAAATATATTTAAAACCACCAAATTTTTTATGTTATCATAGTTGTTGGAGATGTTTTTATATACCATATTATAGAATATAGCATAGTTCTAAGGGTTGTTTGTTTACCTCTTAATAGTTTTATTAAAAGACAACATCTGAATCGATATGAGATTAATATTGTTTGACAAAAACAATTTGCTTTTTAATGGTTCCAAAACCCTCTGAATGATTTCGTATATATCTTGGGTCTCCTTTAAAATTCAACGCCTAATTTCATTTTGAACAATTACCAAACAACTATATTTCATTTTGCACTATATCATAAGAGTCTCTTAATCATTCTGACCACTTAATCATTATGCACCAAACCATTAAACATCTGTCAAACAACGCCTAAAGGATATTATTAAACATATTATTTCCACCCCAAAATAAATGTCCATAAGGTTTTAGGAATGTGTAATCATTACATTTTTTTTTAAATGACACTTTTTTCCCTAATAATAGAGAGAAAGACTTTCTCCATCTCATAATTAAGATATAATGATAAAGTGGAAACTTATTTTAAAAAATAGACAATTTTTTTGAAACAAAATAAAATAGAAAAATGAACACTTAAGGGTCGTCTAGTAAACACTTATCTTGGTAAGCGCTTAACGGTTCAATTACCTTATTGGATGAACATAACAAAGACTGTAAATCTTACCTGCTAAGAGTGAAGACAATGATCGAGAGTTTTACCCGGTAAGTGAGGATGATGACTCTTACCCGGTAAACGCTTACCATCAATACATTTTAATGTTCGAGAATGTTACCCCATAAGATAAATGAGAATGATGACTCTGTCGATAAGTACTTACCCAGTAAGTGTTTAGTAAATGGACTTTTAATTTGGGATGGAGTGATTCTTTTATAAGAGCATCTCCAATGGAGGTTCTTATAAGAACATCTTTTTTTGTACTTTCCGTTGACACCTCACTTCCAACTCATCAAAATAAGAACTAACATGAAAGTCTATAATGGTAGTTCTTATAAAGACCTGTTTTTTGTTGGTCCCATATATTTTTTCAACTTTAATAATTATTATTTATAAATAAATATTTAATTATTAAATTCATAAAAAGAAAAAGAAAACTAACAAATATGTTAATTCACACCAACATCAAGGTAAGAACCAAGGTTCCTATTGAAGTGTATCTCCAACAGTTATGCTGAAATGGAATTTTAGCATTAACAGCTATGTTATCCTCTATGCTAAAATAGAGGATAACATAGTTGTTGGAGCAACAAAACTAAATATTACCCTCAAAAAGCAAAAATTTTCTCTTCTAATTTTTAATATATTGAATATTTTAATAATATAATTAAAACAAATTAAATATTTTAATAAGATAATTAATATTAGAGTTTATAAAATAGAATAGTTGTTGAAATTGGATATAAATTTTTCTAGATATTTTGTTTTTTTACTCTATTAAAAAAAATAACTTTTACATATATGTTGAAGATGCTATAAAAACCTAAAGAAAATAAGTTCTTATAAGAAATCTCAGTAATACTCCATTGTTTGGTTAGGAGAACCTTGCATTAATAAATTCTCAAAAGATTTACAATTGGAAAGTTCTTTGGGTCAATTTCATCTCATTTCAGGATTAAACATTTTATATTCAATTCCCAAAAAGGTGTCAACTCTAAAGTATATTTGCTTCTCTCTCACTTATTATTATTAACTCACCCTCACATGCCCTTCTGCTTCTACTCTCATAAATCACACCCCCTTCTCACCACCACCGTCCATGCGCCATTGCCACCCTCACAACCACCATGATCAACCTCCATTTCCACCTCCCATTTCTCCTCCTTACCATCCTCCACCAATCTTCTTCCCTCACCATTGACGGCATCCTCTTACTCTCCTTCAAATACTCCGTTTCAAACGACCCTTTCTCCGTTTTATCCACCTGGAATTACTCCGACGAAACTCCATGTTCATGGAACGGCGTCGTTTGTAACATTCCCGACAACCGCGTCACCGGATTATCGCTCCCAAATTCCCAACTTGTTGCATCGATTCCCGCCAATATGGGTTTAATCGAACACCTCCGAGAAGTAAATTTATCGAATAATTACATCAATGGATCGATTCCTTTGTCGTTGTACAATTCGCTGGAGCTTGAGGTGATTGATTTTTCGAATAATTTGATCTCTGGTGAGATTTTTGGGTTCGTCGGAGCGTGGCGAAGTCTCCGGGTTCTTAACGTTTCCGGTAACTTGTTAACGGGAAAGATACCGGAGAATCTTGCACTGCTGGTTAACTTAACGGTGGTTTCGTTGAAGGGGAATTATTTTTCCGGTGAGATTTTAAGTGGGTTTGATTCTGTGAAAATTCTAGATCTATCGAGTAATTTGATTAATGGGTCGTTACCGGAAAATTTTGGTAGCGGTGATCTTGATTATTTCAACGTTTCACACAACAATATTTCCGGCGAGATTCCGGCGGAGTTCGCGAAGAAGCTTCGAGCGAATGTGACGGTTGATTTGTCGTTCAATAATCTCACCGGAGCAATACCGGAATCTAGCGTTTTTTTCAACCAAAACGAGAGACAGTTCGCCGGAAATCCGGGACTTTGCGGGAAGCCATTGGAGAACCTTTGTTTAGTTCCTTCAGTCTCTTCCGGCAACACAACATTCCCTCCGGCGATCGCCGGTATCCCGGAAACCATCCCTTCTTCTCGTTCAAGCAATTCGTCGAACACCTTGAATGCATCTTCGAAAACCAGGTTTAAGACCAGCACAATCGTCGGGATCGTGCTCGGAGACATCGCTGTCGTCGCGATTCTCGCCCTGATCTTCCTCTACGTGTTGAAAAAACGAAAAGCGGTTACGTCGACTCGTCAAAATCACGAAAAGGATTCGAATTCGAATAAGGAATACGACTGGGGTTCATCGTCCGACGAAGAACACAAATGGCTACGATCATGGGCGTGTTTGATGAAGAGGAAAAGCACCGAAGGCGAAGAATCATTGGCCGAAACTTCGAGCTCGGAAGGCTCGGAAACCGGGATCCCGCTACCGGAGAACCCAAAACCCGATAACCCGACGAGAAAAGAAGCGGGTAAAAAAGGGTTGGTGACGGTTGACGGCGGGGACGGAAAAGAGCTCGAGCTCGAGACGCTATTAAAAGCGTCAGCGTATATACTCGGCGCCAGTGGGTCGAGTATAATTTACAAAGCGATTTTGGAAGACGGTACGGCTCTGGCGGTGAGACGGATCGGTGAAAACGGGTTGGAGCGGTTTAAGGATTTCGAGAACCAGGTTCGGGTCATTGCGAAACTGGTGCACCCGAACCTGGTTCGGATCCGGGGATTTTATTGGGGTGCGGATGAGAAGCTTGTTATCTACGATTACGTTCCCTATGGCAGCTTAGCCAATGCACGTTATAGTGAGTCATCTTTTCCTCTATCTTTTTGTGCAAAAAAATAATTTATATTTTCGTAAAAATTGAAGTAAAATGCAAATTTGGTCTATGTGGTTTGTCAAAATAACACTTTTCATCCCTACAGTTTCAAAATTGGGTCTCTATGGTTTATCAAAATAACACTTTATACGTCCGGATTTAGTCCTTTCCTCTGACGTTTGTTAAAGAATTCCGTTAAATGAGGGGTATTTACATATTTTTATTGATTTTTTGCTATTTATTTAATCAAAAATCGTATGGACAAAAATCATGAAATCGATTTTGATGTAAAAGACAAAAAATATAGATAAAATGATGAAACAGCCCCTCGGTTAATGAAATTTTTTAACGGCCGTTAGACGGAAAGACCAAAATGTGACGTTTTTACAAACCACGATGGCCATCTTGTAATTTCAAAACTGTAAGGACGAGAAGTGTTATTTTTGATAAACCGCATAGACCAAATTTATAGTTTACTATAAAAATTAATTTTATTTCTTATAAAAATAATCACAATTAGTATCAGGTACTGATAATATTTGATATATATGGTAAAATGCACGGTTATTTAACTAATCAAAACGGGTAAATTTTGTTAGAATGAGTCAATCTCGCTAGGTCGGGACGAATAGAGTTGTTATGGTGTATTTTTATTTATGCTTTCTAGACTATATTTTACAATCGTACTTTTTTTAATTTTATAGAAAACTTGACGTTTATAAGTCATTAAGTTGGCGTATTTTTCTAAAATTTTAAAACGTATTTAAGTAACATTTCAATAAGTTTTGAGGTTTTTTTTTTCCACTTGCTTTCAATGATGGCCCTTGTATTTTTCAATATGTTTTATGTGTTTTTTTTTTTTTTATCAATTTGATTTTTCAAATATAATATAACTTAAATCGATACATTTTCACGTAATTTGGTTGAAATTACATTATTATGCAAGTTTTGGAATTTGTTGTGATTATTTTAATAAAATTAAGATTTAGAGAATATATATAAATCCTTATTATTCTAATCATATTCAAATTAAAATAAAGATTCATTATTTTATATTTTATCCAAATTCCCCCAACACACTAAAATCTACACGCACATGCGCAATGTAGCAATCCAACATTACCACTGCTAAAATGAGCTGTTTGACGAGGACCAAGGGTGGAGAAGTTGTAACTAAACCCTTTGTTTTATTAATGCACTGCGTTATACACGACAAGTCAACTGTCACCTAGCGGGTGTTCTCATTACTTCACCTCTGGCCCATGGCGTATGATAGCAATAAAGATAGTGGGCCCATAAAAAATTATTATTTTGTTAAATAATTATATAACTTATTCGTGTCAAATTAAACGTTATATTTTTTTGTTACCGTCTCAAAAAGTAACATGCTTTGTTGACTCGTAATTTTGCCAGGGAAGGTAGGATCATCGCCTTGCCCGCTACCTTGGGAAATGCGGCTCAAGATAGCGACTGGCACTGCTCGTGGACTATTATACATCCATGACAAGAAGCAGGTGCACGGAAATCTGAAGCCTAGTAACATTTTGTTAGGGTCTGATATGGAGCCCAAGATTGGAGATTTTGGGCTCGAGAGACTGGTGGTAGGCGATCAGAGTTGCAAAATAGGCAAATCGACCCGAAACTTTGGTAGCAAGAGGTCGAATGCCTCTCGAGATAGCTTCCCTGACATCATGCTTGGGTCGAACCCAAGCCCTAGCCCAAGTGCCATGGGCTGCATTTCTCCATATTACGCCCCTGAGTCGTTAAGAAGCCTGAAGCCGAACCCAAAGTGGGATGTGTACTCGTATGGCGTGGTGTTGCTTGAACTTTTAACCGGGAAGGTTATAGTGTCTGACGAGTTTGGGCCTGCCAGTATGACGTGGGGATCCACGTTGGAAGTGGAAGAGAAGAAAAAGGTATTACGGATGGTGGACGTGGCGATCCGTGGAGACATGGAGGGTAAAGAGGAGGCGTTGTTGGCACTGTTGAGAGTAGCTTATAGTTGCATATCACCGGTCCCACAAAAGAGACCCTCTATGAAAGAGGTGTTGTCTACTCTCGACAAGTTCCCTTCTGCATTTTCATATTATTGAAAGAAAGGGAACATTGTAGAAAGCGATGTGTATTTATGATTAGAAAATGACAAGTAAATGGTTGTTCGTATCTTTTTTTTATATTGTTAAATCGTATGTCTATAAATTGTAAAAGATCAGATAAAATAATTTGACTTTTTTTAAATATTTCTAAAAATGTATTTATATAAAATTGTAATTCCAATTTTATTAATTATTTCAAATTGATGAATGCATGTAAAATGAATGTGGAAAAGTGCACAAAAAACCAAAAAACCTTGTCATGTTTTGCTCATGTTCACACTTATGCTTGTTGGTCGATTTCTATCAACATCTCAAAGTTTTCGGTTATAATTTTTTTTATAAATAAGAGTAAACTACGGTTTTGGCCTTTATTGTATGTCGAAAAATATGAAACAGGTTTATGTAATTTGCTTATTATACTGTTGGTTACTGTAATTTGTACATCTATATAGATTTGATCCTCATCTCAATGACCGTAGTTATGTAAAATGTTTAAGTTATATTGTCAAAGAAAAATAAACTCAAACTCTAATTTGGTTGAATTTAAACAGATTGCAATACCTTTTAATTACCACAATTAAATCGTGACATTGATAATCGTCTGAAAATGTTGTTCATGATAAAAAGATTGTCAGAGTTGAGACCGGAAAAAAAAATACGTCAAATACAGGGGAGGTCTACATGGATTATTTGATCCTGGCCTAGATACACGAATCTGAAATAACCAGTATGATAAAATTAAGTGAACATATATTAACTTAGAACCATACCAACTTCATAAATCAGAGTATCATTTTAATCTGAATAGTTTTAAAGGTAATATACAAAGTTGTTACTTGCTAAATTTTTAACCCCTATCTTAAATTCTTAGCTCTAACACTGTTTCTCATACACAACCAAAAAATAAACATAAAAAGGAATAACAAGCAAGAGGACAACAAATGGAACAATCCAAAATGGGTGTGAGTGGGCAGACAGTTAGGGGAACAAACCCAAAAAATGGGGCAAATCCAAAAACAAAAAATCAAACAGAAAATGAAGAGGTATAGAGATTATAGCTAAATAAGGGATTAAAAAGAGCCTCACAAATTCAAGTGGATCTTTTTCTTCTATGATTATTTCGGGGCTATTTATCAAATACTTATCGGTGAGTATGACAAGAACCAAAAATATTATCTGATAAAAGGGATATAGTAAGGAACAAGAATTTTACCCAATAAGTAAGAAAGAATACTCTTGCCTGATAAACAACACTTACCAACAATTCATTTTGATGGCCGAGAATATTACCTAGTAAAGTAAGACCGGTAATTACCCTTGTTGGTCAGCATTAAACGTTTAGTAAACGATACCTCCCTCCGATGGAGATGGGGTTACGGTGACAGAGATGCATTGAAGATGCATTGGGTTAGAAGGGGGTGGGGGAGGCCAGAAATGGAGCCACCGGTATAGGGGGTTCAAGGTTTTTTTTTGGGTGGGGGCCGATGTTGCGGGGAAATATAATATGTAATGTTATATTTTAAACTTTTTTAATAGAAAATGAGAGATAAAAAAAGACTAAAATGTCCTTATGTTATCCGATCTTTTTAACAAAGTTATCTCAAGCAACAAAATTCGTATAGACTTCGAGCATCTTCAATAGATAACAACCTTGTTAAATTAGAGATTTTAGAGTTCTTTTCTTTTGCTTCAATAGGCATTATGATCAAATGTTCTCTAAAATACATAAAATAAGGGGAAAATGGTGGAAATATCTAATAGTGCATATTGAAAAGAGAGGGATATTAATTTAAATTGTTTCCACCAATGAAGTTGTATGTATTTTACATTTTTAGAGTAAAGTTTAATTTTGGTCTTTATGATTTAATGAGAAATATAAAAGTAGGACCTAAACTTTGTTAAGTCTAGAAATCATTCTTGTAGTTTGCATTTTTCTCCGAAAATGGTTCATGATCACTAAATCCGTTAAAAATATCTGTTAATTGAGAAACATTATGATCCTTTTACCTTTTTCTTATTTCTGATTAAATAAACTTACAATTTAGTAGAGTCCACACCCTCTTGACCTCTTACGTCCCCAACACAGCCCACCATGGGGCCTTCTTCCTCAACCTTATCGGCTAGACGATTTAGGGGCTGTTTGGTTGGTTTTCCATTAAGTTCTGTATGAATAAAGTTGTCTGTGTGGATTAATCTGTCTGTATAGATTTAGAAGGTTTTTATTTGAGAGAGTTTTTTCATAGATAGAAGAAACGTGCTTTTTAATGGGAGAGACTGGTTTGGAAAAAAATTGTTTTCTGCATAAAGCTCCCCCTTGAAATCTTACTGAATAAGCCACTTTCTATATCATTAAGCCACTACCAAACAGTCATATATAGCTGACTGAATAAGCTGTGAGTCTCATTAAGCTCATTAAGCTGCTAACAAACAGGCCCTTAGACAACACCACCACAATCCAGAAGCTTTTTCTTTTCTTTGTCGTCAATTTCCATGGCCTTGTTAACCATGGGCCTGCAACTCCATGAACAACCGAATAGAAGAACACTAAAGAAAAGAAAACGAGTCCATTTCCTTTCTTGCCAATTCAAAAAGAAAAAAGAGCATTCTTTGATCCCAATGTAAAATTAGGGCAAGAAAATGGTTGATTAATAATCACTCAATAATGATTACCATGAGAGAAAAACATTTTTTTAACGTTTATAAAAAACATTGAGAAAATAGGAGAGAGAGAATGAAATTCTCTGAATGTGGATAACTCCCAACAAATGATTACCAAGAGAGATAAACAATTTTAAATTATATCCCCACAAATAAAAAATATTGATGTTAAATGTTTATAAAATGAAAAATTAATATATTTTGATAATATAATTGATGTTATAATCTCTAAAATAGAGAATTTATTGAAGATGAATGTAAAAAAAAAATTGGAGATTTTGAGGGGTGTCTAGTTAAAGTTATCAAACAATAATTAATGGAATTAAAAATAAAACAAACTGTTTAGTTTTATGTAATTTAATATAATGAGTTCATTTTTCCAAAAGTCCGAAATTTTATTTCAGGTTAAATCGAGAGAATGATTATTCTCTTTCATTTTCATTCCCAATATTATTCCCTACCCTAAACCAAACAACCCTTAAATTTTAATTCTCTATTAAAAAAAGATAATTTGTTGATGCGAATGTAATAATATCCCTAATTTCAAACGAGAGTTGAGTTCCGGTGAGAATGAAAATTATGATAAAAAGGATGAGAAATGATCTCCACCCTTAGATGCACATTAGCTGAGATATAGCAAGATAAAATGCACCGAGATGCACTAGATCAATCCCCGTAACAAATGCAATTCATGGGTGAATTTGAGATTACAAGACCATGTGCATATATGAAAACCCAAACCCTTTCCTAAAGTACAACATCATCTTTACAGTAACATCTCACACATCAACAAAAACTCAAAAGTAAACTACGTTTTTAGTCCCTATGGTTTGATGTTTATAACGATTTTCGTCTCTGGTCTTTTAAAACTGTTTTTTAATCCTTGTGGTTTCTATTTGCTTCTATTTTCATCCCTCCCTCCAATTTTATTAATATTAAATGTTCATTCATTTAAAAATTAAATAAACAAATTATATATTTGGTCCTTGTGGTATATAAAATTTTACATTTTTATCTTAATTTATATTTTTTTACTTTTTCTTTATTTATTGTATTTCATCAAGACGTTTATTTTTCTATTAATTATATTGTATACTTTCATAATTATTATCACTTTAATTATAAAAATAATCAAATAATTTTATTAAAAATACTAATAAATACATGATTTTTTTTTAAAGTTTTAGGTTTAGATCTCTTGAAATTAATATTTTTTTTCTGTTGATTTATTAAAGCTTTTTATTTATTTTAAATTATCTTTGAAAAAAGTTTAATAAATTTTGAGAAAAAAAATATTATTTTATAACAACCGGTTGTTTATTGGTAATTCACTTTACTCCCATTATTTCATATTTTCATTTAAACTTTATTTTTATTATTTAATCAAATTTGTTAATATTTAAAATAAACACACACACACACACACACACATATATCATAAGTGATTTTACATTAGCGGGGAAGTCGTACAAAATCACAGTAAAATCACTTATATTTTGTATTTGATTTGTCGTTGTCGTGTTCATTTTAAATAGGTATCGTTCTTGTTTGATCTCTCTCTCTCTCTCTCTCTCTATATATATATATATATATATATATATCAAGGTTTTAAATAATGCATGTGTTTGACGTCACGTTAACTTTGAGACACGACATGACCCATTGCATGATTTTTATAACAACATATTAAAATTTTATTATCCTTTTATTTTCTTATTTTTTGTTTTTAATATATAACCTAATTTAAAATGGGGTGTGTGTGTTTATGTGTGTATGCCTGTAACACTCTTAAATCTGGAAATAACAACTTATTAAAAAATTTCTAAATACATCAATAATTGAATCATCTACAACCACAATTTAGGTTCAACTACAATACACATATACCATCTTATATAAACGGACTAAAAAGGGCGGGTGCTACTAATACCCATGCATAGTCACTATCTCCATAATGCGGAAGACTTCACCGAATACTTACGTTCGGATGTAGCTAAGGCTCTACTCTTCACTGGATTGCTAGAACCAACTCCCAACCTTGAAACCTGATGCACATGCCGACAAATAAAAAGGTTAGGCTTAACGCCTAGTGAGCTCAAGAGTGTTAACATGAACGAATATATCTTTAAAAGAAAGGAAATCAGTTTAAATCAAGATCCTTCGAAATATTATACTTCAAAATGGAAACGACACATTTTCCCATAATATACACTTTTAAAGACAATGCTCCCAAAACACTCGTTTCTTATAAAATGGTGCAACGCATAACTCACCCAAACGAGATCATAGTTCGACACTTATTTGGTAAAAACATGAATAACCATTTATAACCCAAAGTACCCAAAACGTGGGCGGGACAGAGTGCTCGACCCATAAATCGCTATCAAAACCACATATACCATACGTCCGAAAACATGGACACTTGGTCCAATACTCACGCGACCGTAAGGAACCAATGACAATAAAATAAGACGTTCTTATATTTAACATACTGATAGCCAACAACGGGGGAAACCCATATCCGTTGAGGGTGGAGGGAACACAAAAGTATACCACCCAAACAACGTTAATCGCATGACACCTCCCGACATCCCAGCCCGGTGTCCCTACGACTTCTTTACAAGTGTCACCCCAAGTCAGTTGACCTTGATGGATCATTCCGAAGAACTCCATCCCGAAGGCCCGACACACTTAAAGACTACCTCTCAGGCATTACTTCAAGCGGCGGAGGTCCTAGCGCCTACTATTCCGGTAGCACTAGCCGACTCAACCCTCCTAGCGATCACTTGTAAAGTTTTCGGTCATAAAACATAGGTACCGAAGTTCAACCCCGAAATACCCAATTGACCATCCAAGACAGACTGACTCACGTGCCTATGGATCCATTACACACTGTCTAACGTTACATGACCCCAATTGAAAGACCAAAACTCCCAAAACATGTAACTCACCAATGACACAAATTAAGTGTCATCATATCCAAAACCCACGACGGTTAAAAATCCGGACAAATGTCCACACGACTCGTTTAAGCCAATGCCGAACTAAAGAGCTCAAAATCCATTGACCAATTATTACCGGTCTCCAAAACAGTGAAATGTCTTTACATAACGTTTATAAAGACACGTACCTCAAAGACTAGATTTACCCAAAACTCCATACGAGATGGAACTCAAGATTTCCAAAGTGTTTATGAATGCAAATACACCGAATGCATATAACATGAATTAGACTTTATTTGTATAAAATCGTCAAAGACGTATAACTCATAAATAGACCTTACTTGTACAAAATCACCAAAAATACGTAATTTATGTTATTTAGTCGTGGGAAACGTTCAAAACCCAATAGAAGCATTTTAAGAGGTTAACACAACCCAAGTTTACCAAGTATGAAAACTTATCAAAATACTCACACTTTGACAAATAACTAAGTAAAACATATTTTACTTCTAAATACTCAAAACTTATCAGCAGTTAACCATTTCATGTAAAACACTTTAAAATACACATTTTGGCATGTACACCGTTTTCACAAATCAACTTGAACTCACCTTGCTAGATTTAGCTAAATCTAGATTTCACCCAACGAGCTCTCTTGAAGACCACTTGAATCCTCAAGCCGAAATCTTCCAAAAACCTAGATCCACACAACTTCAACCGTAAATAACCACATCCAACCATATAGAAACATTCCCCAAACATTATAAACCAAAATCCCAAACAATATCCAAAACCCTAATTTCTCCCAAAACCACCAAATCCGATATTTGGTATACCAAACACTAAGAGATCAACAATGAAGTATTTCACCCTTTAAAATCAAGAAAGCTTACCACGAGAGACCATGAGACCTTCCGAGGACACCCATAACAATTCTTCGACCCAAACTCCCAAACACGAACTTTGGAGAAGATGAAGGTGGAGGTTCTTGACCATAACTTCCAATCTTTGGTGGGTGGTGGGGAAACACTTGGAATATCATGGATTTGGTGACTTGAGGGTATAAAACCGATTTTAGGGTTTGGGTTCGATTTCTAGAGAGAAAAGGGTGAAATGGGGGAAGTTGGAATGAGAGAGGGGCTGAAAATTCGACTTTATGCAGCTCTGCACTCCGTCAGCGACATTGCCACGCGACTATGCTCTTGGCATAGTCGCCGGGCATAGTCGCCCGAAGGGGAGTGCCCGCGGTACCATTCTCACGACTGTGCCACGCTGTGCCACGCGAGAGTGACACCCTGTCACAATCGCGGACATAGTCGCCCAAAGTGTACTGAGGGTCCAAATTCCGACTTTTTCAACGACAAAGCTCCTGATACTCTGAGGGACTTATACAAAGCATTTCCCCAACAAAACCCCACCGATTACAAGTCACAGAAATGTTCGGGTGACATTTACTTACCAAAATTACGGGTGTTACAATGCCTTATTTAAATATTAAACAAATTTGATTAATTAATAAAAAATAAAGATTAAATGAGAATTTAGAATAGTGGAGTAAATTGCATTTAACAAAAAAGAAATGGTTGTTATAAAATAATACTATTTTTTTCTCGAATTTTATTAAACTTTTTTCAATGATAACTTAAAATAAGAAATAGCTTTAATAAATCAATAGATAAAAAAAATATTAATTTTCGGAGATTTAAACCTAAATCTTTGAAAAAAATACCATGTATTTATCAACATTTTTAATGAAATTATTTGATTATTTTTATAATTAAAGTTATAATATATAACACCCTAAATTTCGTTACCGGTATATTGATTTATGTGATGTTATACCTTCTTGTAACCATAGTTAAAATAGTTGTATTTTTAGACTACTAATGTAAGTCAAAATCTTATGTGGGGGTCAATTATGTACAAATGAAACATGAGTTTAGGACTTGAAATGTTATGAAATATCCATATAAGGACCATTAGTGAATTAGGCTATAGATGAAGGATCAATGTTGGACAAAATGGAAATTCTTAACCTACTTTGCCAAGTTTTTAAACCCATATTTTCAGCCATAATTTTCATTTTAATCTCAACCTCTCTCTCTAGAATCAAAATTCTCTCAACATTCAAAGCTAGGGTTTGCTTCAATTCTCATCATGCATCTATGAAGATGTTAATTTTATGAAAGATTCTTGAAAAAAAGTAAAGAATTAAGGATTAAGAACTTGAGGTATTGATGATTAAATCTTGAAGGAGTGCTAGTTGTAGAAGACAAACCAAGGGTCAATCTTAAGATAAGAAAGGGGTCTTAACAATGTGATAAAGGCTATATGCATATGTAAAACTCTAAGGTAACTTGGAGTGACGGGGCTTAAGGTCGGAACATCCGGAACGTGTAGCATCACTCCGATTACCATTTAAGGTATGGATATCCGATTCTTGTGAATCTCTTTAGACATTAGTCTATTATCGAGGTAATATCGTATTCCGTTTACCATCTAGACATCTATTACTCGATTATGATTATAATTCTTCATATTCAATTCACGTAATCATATTGGGATATTGTGAATTTGATAACTCCTCTAATTGTCGACATTCATAATGTTTATGATCATGGTTATTATTTGGAGCTATCACCATGGCTTATCTTTGATATATTCATTATTGGCTATTCGAGTTGAATTGAACTATCTTTGGATATGATTATTTCTTTATAATTGATCCGTTATCGGATTTGAATCGTTTTTGGATTTGAACCGTTCTCGGAATTCTATTTTGATATTTAGTGATTGAACGTTACATGTTTTATGAAATTACTTCTTATACATCGACTTGACATGTTTTCAACGATTTAAATATTTCGTGCTTTAAGGCACGACATCGAGGGCAACGATGTCGTGACGCCTCCATGGCGGCTATAAATTGCCATGGCGTCCTTGTGATTAGTACCCCAATGTCAATAAGTGGGTTTGGCCTGGTACCGGCCAACTTGAGGGCGAATGGATCGATCCTAGGAACCGTTTTCGGGAGCCGTTTTCGGGAACCGTTATCGGGAGCCGGTTATTGGAAGGGAATTGAGTGTATTGCCCTATACTCATTTCTTATTGTTCGAGTGGTCCGTAAAACCCTCGAACCCAGATGATTTTCTTAATTCTTGACTTTTGGTGTGATGATACGTTTTAGTTACCAGTTGAGATAATTGTGAAAATTGGTGACATGCCACTTTATGTTTCAGTTTTAAGTCATTATTACTCTTTTACTCTTATTCTTTTTATTAACTTGTGTTATGACTATTATTTTTATTATATAGATTATCCGCTCACTGAGCATTTGGCTCAGCCGAGGTTTGTTTTGTCCTCGGCAGGTGTAGGATCGCAGATGGGATCATCTCGGGAATGAGAGCTATGGAGTGTAACCATTTTGAAGACGACATTAGATGAAATAACTTTTGATTCTGTAAATATTGTAATATAATTATGTTGTCTTAAATTTGGTCTCCCACTTGATGAAATTTTTTTGTAGTAACTTTTCTTTCCGTATATGTTAGCCAGTTATGTTATTGTGTTTTCATTTCGTAGCACACCGTCCTCCAGTCACGTGGGACGGGGGTGTTACATAATAATTATGAAAATATACAATATAATTAATAGAAAAATAAATGTCTTGATGAAATACAATAAATAAAGAAAAGGTAAAAAATATAAATTAGGATAAAAATGTAAAAATTTATATAACACAAGGACCAAATATGTATTTTGTTTATTTAATTTTTAAATGAATTAACATTTAATATTAATAAAATTGGAAGGAGGGATAAAAAATAGAAGCAAATAAAAAGCACAAGGACTAAAAATGCAGTTTTAAAAGACCAGAGATAAAAACCGTTATAAGCATCAAACCACAGGGACTAAAATCATAGTTTACTCAAAACTCAAACTCTTTTTAAAAGTGGCGCTCACCACCCATCGTCAACTATTTTATAATTTATATTTACATATTTTAATAATTTAAAATATCAAAAAAAAAATTACTAAATATTATTTATTTATAATTATTATAATATAGCAAATTATAATATAAATAAAAAACATTCCTTAAAAATTATCATTTATTTAATAAAAACACTAAAAATTAATGTTCAAATAAATCAATAAATGAATTAAACTTAATAAAAATATTAATAATTAACGTTAAACTAACAAATAAATTAAATTAAATAAAAATATTAATGTTTTATCTACTTGGATTGCATACGGTCTTGCTAATTTAGCAAGTGTAAGACATCTTATAATTTACATGGACATGTCATGTGATCTTGCAAAACCATTTTTTTTTGTAACCAATAAGCTAAAAAGCTCTTTAAATAAGCAATTCCAAACACCCCCTAAGAGCATCTCCAATGGCTATGATAAAATAGAAAAAAAAAATTAGATTTTAGCATTTTTGTTACTGCAACATGCTATCTTATATATTAAAATAGAGAAAAGAGAAGATAGATTGTAAAAAACTGTAAATAGATAGTCACTCCTCAAAAGACAAATTTTTCCTCTTCCAACTTTTTATATATTGAATATTTTTAATAATATAATTAAATAAATTAAATATTTTAATAAGATAATTAATACTATAAATTAAATATTAAATTACAATTACGATGATAAATGCGGTTTTTTCAGATCTATTTGAATATTTTATAGCCGTTGGCGCAAAAACACGCCCTACAAGATCCCGCTTTCATCTCTCATTTCAAACTAACAAAAACTCCATTTTCTCTCTCTACAGGAGCCTCCTCACTTTCTCTCTCTATCAAACTCAGAGTAATCAGAAATGGCAACAAACATCGGAATGATGGATTCTGCTTACTTCGTCGGTCGATCTGAGATCTTAGCCTGGATCAACAGCACTCTCCGTCTCAATCTCTCCAAAGTCGAAGAGGTGCGTTTTTCCCCCAAAATTTTGAACCCTAAATTTCATCTGTTTTTTAATTGTTGATTTTCTTTTATGTCTATAGCATCGAGTATATGTGATTATGTATAGAAGTAGATTTAACTGGAATTTTCGATGGATCTGATTGGATGTAGGCATGTTCTGGTGCTGTTCACTGCCAGCTCATGGATGCGTCACATCCTGGTATGGTGCCGATGCACAAGGTCAATTTCGATGCCAAGACTGAGTACGAAATGATTCAGAACTATAAGGTTCTTCAAGATGTCTTCAACAAACTCAAGATCACCAAGGTTTTGTTAACATCTCCTGATTTTTTAAAAGTTTCGTTTGAATTTGTCTAACTGCGATTGTGTACGGTTTGGGAAGTTGTTTTGATGAACCATATAATACATGTGTTTTAGACACTGTGATTTGATTCGCTTCAGATGTCAAAAAATTCAACCATTGTACATGTAATTTCATTGCATACTAACCATTGTACTTGCTAAGATTAAAAAAAGAACACTAAAACAGTGTGCTAGAAGCCATGGATAGATTGCTTGCTTTCCTAGGGTTAATTTGTCAATAAACTATAAGCATCATGGTTCGATTGCTTAGGGGCTGTTTACTTGATGCTTAATGGTAAGAGTCAACACTATCACTTAACTAACAGTTAAGATTTTAGTCCATTAAAACGGTATGTATGCAACAATTTATCTGGTAAGTTGCTTCCAAGGTAAGAGTCGTTAATCTCACTTACCAGGTAATTGTTTAGTAAACTGCCCCTTACTTTGGTTTACTTTTAACATCTTTTCTGAACTCTAGCAATAACGATGGTTGGTTTGTAACAAGACTTCAAATATAATGTTTACAAATTTAGTATGTATGGTTACAGCACATTGAGGTGAGCAAGCTGGTGAAAGGAAGACCACTGGATAATCTTGAATTCATGCAATGGATGAAACGATACTGTGATTCTGTTAGTGGAGGCGGTCATCAAAAGTAACTTCTTGCCTTGTCCCCTAGCAATTACTGTTTTTCTTTGCTCTCCTATACTTTCTGTTTTCTGTTTTGTTT
Organism: Arctium lappa; assembly: GCA_023525745.1. NCBI lineage: Eukaryota > Viridiplantae > Streptophyta > Magnoliopsida > Asterales > Asteraceae > Arctium > Arctium lappa. The sequence continues at coordinate 52,331,015 of CM042064.1, forward strand.
CGCTTGATCCATGGTTAAACAAGTATGCCGTTTTAAGTAAGTAAGTTATATGATACCTATATGATCTCTTTTTCATTTTATGAAAATGATACCATATTCAGGTTATAGACCCACCTTGTATATTCTTGTACAAGTTAGTTTAAATTGGAAGAATTTTCTTGACCTTGGTGAATGATGCTAACATACTTATTGTACTTATTGCCCTTGTAGTTTATGTTCTGATGTTCAATATCCATACTATCAATAAATTCTTTTTTCTCTGCTTCATTACATGATATGATGTGTTAACAGGATCATTACATGCAAACAAATAGCTTTGGTTTGCATCTTTTATTTGTCTCCAGGAAGCATGGGAAAATATGTGTGGTTTGGCTTTTTTTTTTTTGCAAATTAGAGAAACGAACAACTTAATAAATAAACAAAAATTTTAAACTCACAGCAAACAAGTTAATCCATCAAATTACTTGTTGATCATGTTCTTGTAGTATCATCTCATACAAGAACATACAACAAACATAGAATTGTCGAGAGACTTAATAAAGAGCAAGTGAAAATTTAGTAGGAGATGAGACATATAGCAGAAATAAGCACAGCCTGTGGAGGAGATGTATGAAGAAAATAAGAGCGAGAGACAAATTTTCATATAAGAAAAATAGAGTGGAGATGGAGTACTAAAACCAAAACATCAAAATCCTCATTATTTGAATAATAGAGATGAGAATTTTGTGTTCCTTTTTTAAGCGTGCCTATATTTATAGGATTTTAATGTTCAAATATGATGCCTATTCACTTCAATGAGACATGTCGACACCTTGAACCCTCATGCCTAGCCCTTGAAGAGATATTTGTGCCTCAGTGAACCTGTGACGGAGAATGCTTGAGTTTGGAATCCTAAACAATAATTTTTAGAAATATAGCCAATTGACCCCTAGGTTTTTTAGCTTTAAGTAAGTCATAAACATTTCACCATGATTGGGCAAAGACTGAATATTGCACCACTAGACATGTATGCCATACTAGACCATGAATAGAGTTCTGCTTAGGATGAGTTTTCCAATTAGTTTGTGTAGTACTTGTACTCTTATTAAAAGGTGATTACCATTTTTCACGTGAGGAAAAGGTCTGGGACCATTGATGAATGATGATATTTTTATTCGAAGGCCGTATTATCTACACCAATTATGTGGGGTACGATTTCTGGCAACCACTGGATAGCATAACTGAGGTGTGGCCAGAAAGCTCCTCTCCTGTTTCGTCATGCAATTAATGGGACTATGTACATTTTGACTTGGGCTTTAATGATAAACAATGGTAAAACTCCTTGCCTTAAGGCTCTGTATTCAGCTCCATATATACAAGGATCACAAACATGGAAAGCATAATTACAGGAATCGTACAGCTAATTACAAGGGGAGATTATGGGTAAAGATATCGTCTAACATTTAACCCATAGGAAACACCAGAAAATGTTGTTCACCCGGACCGTAAACAGAAAAGATTATTAGGAGGGATTCTAGGAATGTTCTGAAGTAATTAGTTTACTACTTTGAATCCTTTCAATCTGTCATACTTGTGCCTAGGGGTGTAAACGAGCCGAGCCTAGTCGAGTAGTAGGTTATTCGAGCTCGAATATTTCTTTGAGCTATCAAACAAAGGTTTATTCCATATTTGTTGTTTACGGTTGTCAAACAAAGGTTCATTTTTGTCAAACGTAGGTTTAACCGTTGTATCTTCTCCCCATTGCTGCAGATTCCTGACTTGCTCACCATGTCTTAGAAACGTTTTTTTACAACCCATAAATGCATTTTGTCGGGATTTACCCTAACTTTTGTTGTTCAGAAAGGTTTGAAAGTAATCAAGTATCGCTAATATCTTCCAGATGGTCCCACTTTTTATAATCATGTCATCCATGTAGCATCTCTTATCTTTTGGACACCCTTATTCTGCTTCCTTAGCCGCAATGTATTGACCTTTTTGAGCCCAAGGAGCATGACAAGTAACCATATGTATGTCATGTTTGATGAAGGATTTCTTTGGGATATTTGGTTTCAACATTAGGATCTAATTCCACACTGATTTAGGGAGGTAATAGGACAATTATCATCTTGGCAATTTTGTCTAAATAATCTATATGAATCCTACATTTTCTGCTTTTTATATTTCTACCATGGCCACTAAAAGGCAATCTATTTGTTTGATGAACCAGCTTTTAACAACTGTTGAGCTTCATGTCGAATTGACATTTTCGACAAATTAAACTTAAATCTAAGAGCGAAAGGATGGTAATCACTAGAAATGGGGAACTAAACTAACTACTCTTCTATGCATCTGTTTATCATTCTATATCTAATTTAAACTACTAGTGGGAACTGCTAACTAACTTTGGATCCTTTTAAGGTGAAGTTTGCCAAATGGCATATTGGAAACTGAAGATATATATATACCCAATCATGCAATATATAAAATATAGTACAAGAGATTGCAATGGCATATTAGAAATTATAATGTGCAAAAAAGTGGAACAGGAAAACTAAGCTAGCAGGAAATTAAACTAAGCAACTAAAAACTAAAAGAGAGGAAAACAGTACTCAGAAATGGGATTCCAATTGAATCAGAATGAAGAATGAAGAACAAAGAAGAGAGCAAACTGGGGCCCGTTTGGTTTGCAGGATTTGGTGGGATTTGTAATTGGATTTCATTCCAATCCCATGTTTGGTTTAAAGGAAAGCCCAGAATTGAAAACATAGAAATCCCATGGGGATAATTGGTTTTTTGCAGGTATAGGATTTGTTTGTAATAATGTTTTAGAGTATGTTAAAAAAATTAAATAAATAGGTAATTTTCCTAATTTAGAAAGCAATAAAGTTTTATTTTCCACGGGGATTTGGAATTTTATTTGCATCTATGATTAACTTGTTAAAATTTACATTGCAGTTACAATCCTCAGGAAAGAAGAGAAGCTTCCAAAGGTGGGAAAGATGTGAGCAAGAAATCTGCAACATCACAACCCACTCGGGGTTCCACGGCTGCACCTAGAACTCATAATTCTCGAAAACCCGATGCACCATCTGTCAACTCAACAGCCCCTCCTGCCAAAAACACTAAACCCTCTTCAACCATAGACATATCTGTGTACTATCAACAGGTACCCGAAGTACAATCTTTTATATAACTGTTATCCAAATTACATAAACTGGGTTACAATAAACAACTGCTCTACTCTTTGGGATAGAGGTCAGGTCTGTATGCATCTTTCTCTCCATAGACCCCCACCTACTGGTGGGATATACTGAGTTTGTTTGATTTGGTTTTTGAGAAACTAGCTTACGTTGTGATCGTTACACAGATAACTGAACTCAAACTAACAATGGATAGCCTCGAGAAAGAAAGAGATTTCTACTTCGCAAAGCTTAGAGACATTGAAATCCTGTGCCAACTTCCTGCCATCTCAAGTTTGCCTGTATGTTTCCTTCGACTCACTTTATAGGCAGTCGCTACACGGTCTATTCTCCTCAATATATGTTGGAACCCCATTAAAGAGCTCTTTTGAAGAGTAACCTAATGGTTTTCATATATTCTCACATGGTATCAGAGTCAGGTTCACCATTAACAGGGAGTGTTATGGTCTCACATCTGCTAGACTTGGACCATTTCTTCTCGATATATATTGGAACCTTCATTCTGTTTTATTTTGGAGTTGTGCATATTTTACAGGCCATTGAAGCCATAAAAAGAATCTTGTATGCTGCTGAAGAGGATGCTTCGATCGTTGAAGAAGCCCAAGCCATGATTCTTAAGCAAGGAAATCCGAAATCTGAAACAACCACCGAAGAAGAAGAAGAGCAGTTGAAGCCGGATTCACAGAAGCGGAAAAACATGGTGAATGCTGAAGTTGATGCAGCCGCTAACACGGCATTGTCTCCTAGGCTAAGGGCCTCGGATGCTTCCGATGTTCATTGTAGTGGTTCGCCTCTTATATCCTATTGATCGTCATCGTGATCATCTAGAATCATCTAGAACTAGAAGTGATTCGTGTTTTTAGACAACGACAACGTATCCGAGATGATCCGTCTCGTGGTGTTGTCGATTTAGGAAAGGGTATATACACATTGGTATTTCCATGTGCTGTTATCGTCAGTGGGATTTACTGGACTCGTTTGAATTAGTTTTAGATATTGATTGTACACTACTACAGAAATGACTTTTTTAAAACGCACCTTTTTAAACGGTTTTTTAAAAAATTCGAAAAAACCGTTTATAAAGGTGGTCGTGTTTTTTAAGACTTTTTTAAACGGTTGTGTGGTTGTGGTACCGTTTAAAAAAGTCATATGACCTTTTTAAACGGTTGTTATAAAAAATCGTTTAAAAAGAGATACGTATTTCACACGGATAATTGAACAAAACCGTTTAAAAAGCCGCCTAACTTTTTTACACAGTTTTTTTCATACAACCGTTTAAAATACATATATCTTTTTAAATGGTTCTCTAGAAACAACCGTTTAAAAAGGCCAGACACTTTTTCAAACGCTTTCACTATCATAAAACCGTTTAAAAAGGCCTTTAAAAATTTAGGGTAAAACTGAACTACATTAATGCGTTTTTATATTTTGATAGGTTCAGATTTACTCCAAATTACAAAAAACTCAAAACATGAACATTGTAGATTTGTGTGTTGGGTTTCCAGATCATCTTGAATCACTCAAATCGGAGATCGGACGAGTGAGATATCAAAACGCCACAGTTGCGCAAATCTGTCAAAAATTATCGTTTTGTTCTTTTTCGCTCCAAATTGTTCCGAACCTATCAAAATATAAAAACGCATTAATGTAGTTCGGTTTTACCCTAAATTTTTAAAGGCCTTTTTAAACGGTTTTGTGATAGTGAAAGCGTTTGAAAAAGTGTCTGGCCTTTTTAAACGGTTGTTTCTAGAGAACCATTTAAAAAAATGTATGTATTTTAAACGGTTGTATGAAAAACTGTGTAAAAAAGTTAGGCGGTTTTTCAAACGGTTTTGTTCAATTATCCGTGTGAAATACGTATCTCTTTTTAAACGATTTTTTATAACAACCGTTTAAAAAGGTCATATGACTTTTTTAAACGGTACCACAACCACACAACCGTTTAAAAAAGTCTTAAAAACGCGGCCACCTTTATAAACGGTTTTTTCGAATTTTTAAAAAAAACGTTTAAAAAGGTGCGTTTTAAAAAAGTCATTTCTGTAGTAGTGTACAATCAGTATCTAAAACGAGTCCAGTAAATCCCACTGACGATAACAACACTTGGAAATACCAATGTGTATATACCCTTCCTAAATCGACAACACCACGAGACGGATCATCTCGGATACGTTGTCGTTGTCTAAAAACACGAATCACTGAATCACTTCTAGTTCTAGATGATTCTAGATGATTCACGATGACGATCAATAGGATATAAGAGGCGAACCACTACAATGAATATCAGAAGCATCCGAGGCCCTTAGCCTAGGAGACAATGCCGTGTTAGCGGCTGCATCAACTTCAGCATTCACCATGTTTTTCCGCTTCTGTGAATCCGGCTTCAACTGCTCTTCTTCTTCTTCTTCGGTGGTTGTTTCAGATATCGGATTTCCTTGCTTAAGAATCATGGCTTGGGCTTCTTCAACGATCGAAGCATCCTCTTCAGCAGCATACAAGATTCTTTTTATGGCTTCAATGGCCTGTAAAATATGCACAACTCCAAAATAAAACAGAATGAAGGTTCCAATATATATCGAGAAGAAATGGTCTAAGTCTAGCAGATGTGAGACCGTAACACTCCCTGTTAATGGTGAACCTGACTCTGATACCATGTGAGAATATATGAAAACCATTAGGTTACTCTTCAAAAGAGCTCTTTAATGGGGTTCCAACATATATTGAGGAGAATAGACCGTGTAGCGACTGCCTATAAAGTGAGTCGAAGGAAACATACAAGCAAACTTGAGATGGCAGGAAGTTGGCACAGGATTTCAACCGTTTAAAAAGGCCAGACACTTTTTCAAACGCTTTCACTATCACAAAACCGTTTAAGAAGGCCTTTAAAAATTTAGGGTAAAATTGAACTACATTAATGCGTTTTAATATTTTGATAGGTTCGGAACAATTTGGAGCGAAAAAGAACAAAACGATAATTTTTGACAGATTTGCGCAATTGTGGCGTTTTGATCATATCTCACTCGTCCGATCTCCGATTTGAGTGATTCAAGATGATCTGGAAACCCAACACACAAATCTACAATATTCGTGTTTTGAGTTTTTTGTAATTTGGAGTAAATCTGGGCCAAATCTGAAGTTGAAGTTGGGAGTACAAAGCTGGACAGAAAATGAATAAAAGAATTAAAGGTGCTTCTATAAACACAGAAGAAGATGTGGCAGAATGGTAAGTGTCATGGGTTTGCATGGTTGTGGTTCCAAGATCGAGTCCTATGTGTAGCAGATAACATTCTTTTATTTTTTAAACGGTTGTAAAATCATTTAAAAATGTCCAGAACAACTGTTTAAAATACCTATTTCTGTAGTAGTGGTATCTAAAATGTAAAAACATTGTGATGGTTTCAATCCATTTTGACGGAATGAGATTTATTGGGTTTGTCTGGATTCGTTTTTATCTAAAAATTAATTCATCTATTCTAAAACTAGATCCATTTGTCATTGAATTGATTTTTTTTCCTTCATATTTTATGAATAATGATTTTATTTACAATTATGTATCAAACGTTCAATTTTTTATATTTTGTACTCATTTGATTAGTAATTGATATAATTTGTGCTCTCTTTGTTTCAAAATAGACGTAGATAATAAATTATATAAATGTGTAATTATTATATTTTTTTAATTAATTAAATCACAATTTCACTATTATACATTAATGAATATTATGTTGTACTTCCTCCATCCCAAAATAAGTGTTCACAATGAAAAAATGAAATCAATTTTAGAAATGATAATTTTATCTTTTAATAATACAAAGAGAAATTTTCTCAATTTCATAATTGAGAGTCGAGTGGGAAAAAACATTTACTTATTATAAAACCGGAGAAATGAGTAATAAACAGTGGAATTGGTGCGAGTAATTATTGATAACATGTATGTCAAGTTATATTGTAAATCTTGATTATGTAACAAATTGTAATATCAAAATTATTTGATTTCATGTATGTTGAAAACTCGTTTATAAGATAAAATGAGTAAGAAATTAAAAAAAAAAATTAGATAATTGAAATAAAATTTTATAAAAACTGAAAATTGAAACAACTTTTTTTTAATACATTGGTTTTTATTTTTTTATAATTTTTTCAATTTAATTTGGATCCATTTAAATTGATAGTAATTGTCCCCCCTACATTCCAAGGAGCAACTTAACCACACAAACCTATGACCATTCACACTGCATTTCTTCAAAACTCAATTTCCATTTATTAATTTATTGATGAAATTTATGGTGCAGAAACAAAACCCAGAAAAATTATGAAGGCATCAACACCCAATCTGGTAATATTTTCTTTTTCTTTTTCTATTTTTTAATTAATTAATAAATTAATTCTTGCTTTTGGATATCAGAAACAAAATGAAACAGAAACGGAGAAGATTAGTCACATGACGCCAGCCGGACAAACACAACGGCAAGAACAAAGGGTGGTGGAGGTTCCGCAACAACAACTTCACCCACCACCATCCACCGTTGCCCCTGTTGCCAACGGTAGCAACACCAGTGGGGCTATTTTGGTAAATGCGGCTAACTCTGTTTCATCCGCCCTTAACAACGCTAGGGAGGTTATTCACAAAAATTAGTCATGTTTGTTTCCTCTTCTGTTTGATTCGTATCACTTTTTTTATTATTCAATATTCTTTAATTGTACAGTTTTATCCCCCATTTTTGTTTCTTTTAATGTTATTTTGTGTTACGATTAGTTTGAAATTATCAAATTAGGGTTTTGATTGGTATCAAATTTTGTGGTTTTATGTGTACAAGTTTTGAGTTTGAATTGGAATTTGAGATTTTTTCTGTTTTTTTATACGATTAATTTGATGGAACATCAGTTGTTTGTTTATCAAATTATTCAATATTTGGAGGATGTTGATAGTGTTTCTGGAATTACGATTATAAAGAAACCTTCAATCTTGTTACAAAATGAAAGTATAATTTATCCATCGAATTAATCCTGTATAAAAACAAATAAACAGTAGAAATTTCGTTTGAAATTTTATGAGTTATTGTTTATTTATTCCATCCCCGAACTAATGTATATAATGAAAAACAAACAATTTTTGAAATGATTGTACATTTTAATTTGTCGAATGACAATTTTATTTTTATTTATTACATTTTTAGTATTTGTGCGTTATAATTAACACTAAAATTGAAAATGTAGTAAAATAAGAACTATCTAACAATCTTAAATAGAACTATAAACAATTAAGGTATGTTTGTTAGTAGCTTAATGGGACTCACAACTTATTTGACTAACTATACATGAATGTTTGATAGTGACTTAATAATATAGAAATTGGCTTATTCAATAAGCTTCTAGGGGAGCTTTATGTGGTAAGTCAAGATTTTCCCAAACTTGTCTCTCCTAATTAAAAAGCCCTCAGAAATAAAAACATTTTCAATTTATATAGATAGATTAATCTATACAGGTAAATTTATTCATATATAACTTAATGGAAATCAACTAAACAACCCATTAGTCCGAAGGAAATTGAACGAGGGAATCCGACAAATCTATTAAAAAAGTAACTTTATCTGAATTATATTTTATCTTTCGAGGACTAAAATGTAAAATTAAAAAAATGATAAAAATTAACACTCGACCAAAATGTATTAAAAATCTTCTAAATTTTTTAATTGGAAAAAAAATCAATCAACTTTATTAATATAATATCTATAACTATAAATAAATAAATAAATATATTTAATATATTTTAAAAAACTATATTTAATATATGATTATTTATAAAATTCAAAAAAAAACTGAACATAATAGTATTGACGAGTCAACCAAATCCAACCTGACACGTGTTTTTTTATTTATGTTTTTTACATATTTGATCCAAACCCGTTTCGATTCATCGTCCGACCCACCCGATACCGAATCGGGTCACTTTCATAAAATCATGAATTAAGACCATGAAATTGGAATCACTTTTTCCCCTTTGAAAAATGAAACTCAATGTCTAAATAAAGTGATTGCTTTTATATTCCATTCCCTTTTGGTAACATCTAATTCCCATTGGAATCACATTCTTTACTCCTTTATTCCCTAATATGAGCCTTTTACCCTTTACTTCACATCCATCCATAAAATAACAACCAATCTAAACATGTTTTAAAACACTTTTATTTGAATTTTGAGCGAAAAAAAAATATTTCGGCGTAAATCATAAGGAACCGCACATTCGTTGTGATCTTCTTTCAGTATTTTCTTTCGGTTTCTTGGTTGTAACGAAGCAAAATGGGCATGGCGATATCACGACTGATCAAGATGTTGTTTGCAAAGAAGGAAATGAGGATTCTGATGGTAGGACTCGATGCTGCAGGCAAAACCACCATTTTGTACAAGCTTAAACTCGGAGAGATCGTTACCACCATTCCGACAATTGGTACCTCTGATCCCCTTCTTGACACGCTTTCATATTTTAACTCGTTAGAATATGTTTGCGTAATATCTAGCGAAATGCAAAACCAGGTTTTAATGTGGAGACTGTGGAGTACAAGGATGTTAGCTTCACTGTCTGGGATGTTGGAGGACAAGACAAGGCAATCAAAATCTTTTGTGTTTATATGTTGTACTCCATCCTTCCCAAAATAAGTGTCTGCTTTCCAAATCTACCCTTAATTATGCAAATGAATAAATTAATTACTCTATCTGTTATTCAGGTAATAATAGTCATTTAGTTAATTAAAAAGTCTAATAATTACACATTTCTAAAATTGTTTGTTTTTTCATTATGGACATTTATTTTGGGACAGGTGGAGTATGTGTTAAAGAAAAATTTAATAACGAGTTGAATCAATTAATCAGTGATTTTGATTGTGTCTGTGAAGATTCGACCCTTGTGGAGGCACTACTTTCAAAACACACAAGGGCTTATATTCGTGGTTGACAGCAACGATCGAGATAGAATTACAGAAGCTAAAGACGAGCTTCACCGCATGCTCAACGAAGTACGTATTGTCTCTTTACCACCGATTAATCATTTTTCATCAAATTCAAAACATTCTTTTGTTTTGTTGACCAGGATGCGCTTCGTGAAGCCACAATACTCGTGTTTGCCAATAAACAAGATCTCCCGAATGCTATGAAAGTTTCTGAAATCACTGATAAACTTGGCCTTCATTCCCTACGCCATCGTCGTTGGTAAATTATCATTTTATCCCTCGATCCTTTCATCTTTCAAACGTCTCTATCAAGATTTAGTAGAAAACAAAAATCATTCCAGTGGCCTTAAATTCGATTTTTTTACATTATAAATTGGATGAATGATTGATAACACGTAATATACAAAATACGTCTGAAATTTGCTACTTCACCAATACCAAAATAAGTGTCTAAATTTCTAGTTTAGTTTGTCCTAAAATAAGTGTCTAGTTTCAAAAGTCAGTATCCAGTTTCCAATTCTACCTATGTGAGATAGAGAAATTCATTACTCCATCTATTATTAAAAATAAAATTGTCATTTAGTTAATTAACAATTGTAATAATTACACGTTTCTGAATCTGTATATCTTTCATTATAAACATTAATTTTGTGACGAATAAAATAAAACTGTATTAATAAACGATTAATTACAGGTATATACAGAGTACATGTGCAACATCCGGTGAAGGACTATACGAAGGCCTTGATTGGCTCTCCAACAACATCTCTACTAAGGTAAGTTATGTACCGATAAAAATATGTTGTCTCAAATTCACACGTTTCATCTTTATACAATTAATAAAAATAAAGATAAATCAGATTTTTATATATTTTAAATTTATTTTATGCAACTTTACATTATCTCTTTGATTGGTGGACATGAATGTAACGTGAAATTTGAGACAAGTGTTTTTTATGTGTTATATATACATTTGAATCTATAATTTTTATGATATTTACAAACTTATGCTCTTAAAAAGATTTATAAATAATAGTATTTATTTTTTGATAACCATATTATTTTCGTTTAATTATTATATAAATTAAAAAAATTCCAAATGAACTATAATCACTTTGCATACCCTTTTTTTATTTAAGATTTATTCTGGTATACAACAAAATATAATTTTTAAAAGTAAATTCCCTAAAATAATAATCAGAATAATGTACATTATTTTGAGACAATTTACGTTACAAACCTACAAACAATTCACTATAAATTTAATATTGTTTTTGTTAACCGTGGATGTTCGGACCAACTTATGCGTATCTCGACTAAAATCAGAAAAATTCTCCAGTGACCTTACTTCTCTTTATGTTGAGGACACGAATAACTACGATTTTATTCAAGACAGTTGTTATTAAATCTTCACACTTTTAAAACCATAAATAAGTATTTTCCCTTCTATTTAAAGGGCCATCTTACCTATATAAAAATAGTGAAACCGGAAACATGGTTTCTCAAACGGAACAGAAATAAAGATCATGTTTGACAACTATAAGCTAGCTCACTTTTTGAGCTTATTATTAAAGTCTCATCTGGATGGCCAAAAATCTAGTTTATTGATTAAATTATACCCCTAATATTTTATCTAATATTAATTAAATAAATATTGAAATTAATTATATTTAGCTTATTAGTTACTAGAAGCGTAACTGCATAATGCAGCTAGATACATCACGATTTTAATGTTTCATTTTATTTTCTGTTTTTTGTCGATTTACATTACGATTTTGGATGGTTGTGAGAAAGTGATAATGATTTTTTTTATATAAATTTGTTTAATTTAGACTTAATAATATAATATTTTTCATAAAAAAAATAAGTATTTTACTAGAATTCAATGATTATGATTTAGTTATTAATTCAAGCATATAGCTTTAGAAATTTGTACTCATGCATCATCACTTGTTTTCTTAAATTTTAGGTAATGTGTATCAATAAACAGCACTCAATGCATAAAAGTACAAAAACGACGACCAAAAAATAAAATTGGTTCTAAAAATATAAAACCATAACTTATTACAATAAATTATAAATTTAAAAATACGTCAATAATAATCGAATAGGTATATATAAGATAGTAAAACATAATAATTGAACTCAATTACAAACTTAGCTACAAAATATAATGTAATTTATTTTGGTTTAATAATATAATGTTTTTTTTATAAAATATTTTGCTATATTTTTTATATTTAAAATTTGATTTTTATTCTATATTTAATTATGCTGAGAGTGATTTTAGGGAGTTAAAATAGTTAAAGATAATGATTAAAAATTAATAAATAACATTAAATGTAGTACATACAGCTTTAATGGTTGTTTTTTAAGAGATTTTAAGTAATTAATATTAAATAGCGATACATTAAGTTTTAAGACTTGTTTTTAATAGTTTTTTATGTCTGCTTTATAATATAGTATATAGATTATTTATATATTAATTATTAATTATAATATGTCTTATTTTGTTTATAATTTTGTTTATATGTTTAATCATTAATTATTACTTGCCATGTTTTATATTAGTTTTATTAGTATCATCTCTTATTTATGGTTTTTGAAAATGCAAATCTTATAACAAAATCGAACATAAAATAGGCATTCTTTACTTACAATTACAATTAAAATGAACCATTCTTTAGATTATATCGGAACTTTAGACATATAAAAATGACATTTAATATTGATGTATCTAAGGAAAAAAAATTATAAAAAAAGGATTTAAATAACATAATAAAAATTCATATAAAATCATTTAAATTAATTTGAATGTGATTTTTCATTTGCAGGGATAAGCCTTGACTCATGTGCCCATTTCCATAAAGTTGCTTACCTACTCATTTTCTTGGACAAGTATGAAACATATGTGCAACAATTTTATATATTTGCATTTTGCTTGTATTCTATGCATTAAAAACTTGTACTTTATGTTGTATTGTAAATAGTGGACTTGTGAATTTTGAAGAGAAAAAAAAAGATGAGTGTGCTAATATGTGGAACTCATTAGATTACTTTTTAAAAGAGCCATTGATTGGTTAACAAAGGCTTCCGACATATATCCAAGAGAAAATGTTTAAGTCTAGCTGATATGAGACTCTAATATACCTCTCCAACAAAGGCAAAGATGTCCTAGAATGTCGAGTCCCTAGCAAAGATGTCTCAAAATGTCGAGTCTGGGGCAAAAAAATGTCACAAATGGTAAACTTTGGGTCTGATATCATGTGACTGTATGTGGAACCCCATTACTACTTTCCAAATGAACCTTTGAAGAGAGAACGAGGGTTCCAGCATATATTGAAAAAAAATATCCAAGTTTAGCCGATGTAGGACTCTAAAACTGTGTTCTTGAAACTTTTTCTTTAAGAGAAAAGACAGTGAGGGAAATGTAGGGAAAGCAAAAAAAAATGTGATCTCTAAACGTTTTGAAAGGGGAAATGAAAAAAAAATAGGAGGGAAAATATCATTTATGTTTCCTCCAAAATGTGGATAGAAATGGAGGGAAAGGAAATATGAAATGAGTCGATTATCTTTTATGACAAAAAGACCATGATAACAATGTTTTAAAACCCGGGTTGACCCGGACGGTTCAACCAGTTGAACCAGGAACTGGTGAAGAGACCGGGTCAATTACGACCGGTTTTTTGGGAAATTACGGTCCGCATCGAACCGCCGGTTTTTTGATAGAACCGGTTGAACCGGTCTTATTGAACTGGTAAAAACCCGGGTTGACCCGGTTAAAAAATCAATTTCGTATAACTATAAGGTAGCGGCTAGGGTTAAAAAATCAATTTCACAAATCATCCACTCCACGCTCGATTCCATCAGTCCACGTTCGATTCCACATCAAATTCTTGGTTTTATATATATAGAGAGAGGGAGGGGGAAAAGTTCAAATGAAAACTCATTTTTCATTGTGCACGTTAGGACAAATCTCAGTCACTCGATCTCTTTTGATCTAACAACTCATATTAAACAGAGTTTTTAATTTTAAAATGCTTAAGGGTAAAAATGGAAGAAAATTTAAATACATGTCTACCATATTTGACTTTTTATTTTTCTTTTTAATTAAAAACTTTTTACCCAATTAAAGTTTAAAACAAATTATCTTAAAAATTACTAATATTTTAATCAAACAAATTACATCAAAAAAACGAGAATTTCATGTTCTTCGATATGACATCCATCTCGATATATTTTTTTTGTCGTTTTAACCGTTTTTTACGTGAAATGCTATATATGTGTTATATTCATTATGAATATTTATGTACGTTCAATTTTGTACAACGTCTCGACACCGTAAGTATGTAACTCGACATCACCTTTTTCAACACTTTCTTCAACGTCGTAAGGCATCACGTTTCTTCACCACCATAACCCAACACTCATCAAGACGAATCGAGAACCTATCGAGTAATTCTGTTGTGAATCGGGGAACAAAAGAGAACATGTCACGTCTACACATCTTCATAGGTCATTCATGTGTTATTCATCATGAATAATGTATCATTCAGGATGAATAATACAACATTCAGGATAAATAATCCACGATTCATGAATTCGTGTATTATTCGTCATGAATGTTGTGTAATTCATTCTAAATACTATATTATTCATTATGAATAATGAATGAACGTTCACATTCGTTATTCATACTGAAGGTGGGACATCCGGGGATGCGCATACATATTCATAATGAATTAAACCAAATTTCGGTTGTGAATTGGGAAACAAAATAGAGTGCGTCATTTGTCTACACCTTCACGGGTCATTCATATATTATTCATCATGAATAATAGAACATTCAGGGTGAATAATACACGATTCATGATAAATAATACATGAATCATAGATTCGTGTATTATTCATCGTGAATATTGTATTATTCATCGTGAATATTGTATTATTCATACTGAATACTGTATTATTCATACTGAATGTGGACATTCGAGGACGTGCATGCATATTCATAATGAATATAACACATATATAGAATTTCACTTAAAAAACGGTTAAAACGAAAAAATCATGAATATTGTATTATTCATCCTGCATATGGTATTATTCATTATGAATAGTGAATGAACGTTCACCTTTGTTATTCATACTGAATGTAGACACCCGAAGACGTGTATGCATATTCATAATGAATATAACACGTATATAGAATTTCACGTAAAAAACGGTTAAAACAAAAAAGAAAACTATATCGAGATGGATGTCATATCGAAGAGCACGAAATTCTCGTTTTTTTGATGTAGTTTGTTTGATTAAAATATTAGTAATTTTTAAGATAAATTATTTTAAAGTTTAAGGGGGTAATTTTTTTTTAATTAAAAATAAAAATAAAAAGTCAAAGAAGGTAGATATTGATTTAAAATACAACTTTGTCCTTGATCACTTCCCAATTAACCTTATTATGTATTAATCATTGATTAGCTTTCTAAGTTTTGATCAATGGTTAAGATTTGTCTTCATATGCACAATAAAATATGAGTTTCCATTTGAACCCACCTATATGGCTATATATATATATATATATATATATATATATACTAGGCATATACCCGCGCGATGCAGCGGAATGTAAGTAAAGAACGAACAATTAATGCTATTTTCTTATACACATTTCATCAATAATCAACCATGACCTAAAGATCACAACTTATGAAACCTAAAGCCATAAAGATATTCAATAATTAGTTTATATTACAATTATTGACGAAAAAAATTATAATGATATTATTTATAATAAGAATGAAACGTATTTTACGATTATGTATTTTTAACGTGCTAACGGTGGAAAAAAAATAAAACGTATGGACAGAAAAAAAAAACATTTCGTAGATATTCATGATATTTAATAATACGGTTAAATTAAAAAATATTCAATATTTGGCTCGTTTTGAAGATATTGAGGAGACGCTTATAATGATATAATTTGTAGAAAAATGAACGTATTTTTTCATTGCATTTTTGTTAATATATAATTATTTGTGTTAATATGTGTAAAATGAAAAAAATAAGGGATATAAAGTAAATTAAATAAGTAATTATAAGGGTGATAAATGTAACAATGTAAATGTGGTAAATGTAATTGTACAAAACCGTTTTAGTAGTATAGATAATTCGTATATATTCTGATATTTAATAGTATGGTTAAATTAAAAAATATTCAATATTGGACTCGTTTTGAAGGTATTGACGAGACGATTATAATGGTATAATTTGTAAAAAAATGAACGTATTTTTTCATTGCATTTTTGTTCATATACGATTATTTGTGTTAATATGATAACGGTGTAAAATGTAAAATGAAAAAGTAAGGGATACAAAATAAATTAAATAAGTAATTGTAAGGGTGATAAATGCAACATTATAAGGGTAGTAAATGTTATTGTATAAAAGATTAAAGGTGGTAAATGTTATTGTACAATAGTTTGTACAATAACCGTAATAGAATTTTCATTATATAGTATATATATATATATATATATATATATATGTATGTATGTATGTATGTATGTATGCAGGAAAATAATAAATACATAGAATTTCTTGAAACCGGGTCAACCGCCCGGTTGAACCGTGACCCGGTCACCACACCGGGTCAACTAAAAACCCGGTTTTTAAAACATTGCATGATAGAACAATATAAAAGGTATATTTGTAAAAAAAAAAAACAGATATTTCTTTTTCTTTCTCTCTTATTTAAGAATATGAAAATTTGTTACATTTTATTCCTTCCATTTTTATTCATTCGTCCCTTTTATTTCTTTTCTTCCTAAATTTGAGAATTCATTAGACCTTTTGGGGGTAATAAAACTAAATCAACAATTACCACGAAAAGGGTAATTAAGCATTCTTCAACATTCCAGTTCGGCAGTTTTATTCCCCGGCATTCCCATTTCATTCTCATCGTTACAGCTAGTGTTTTGAAGAATATATCATATGCGCATACAATCCAAATCAACGTTCGTAGAGTCACCTCTATTGATACAGTTTTGTTTGGTGTAACATTATCCAGTTGTCATTCAGAATGTGATTCCCCCACATACATATTTAAATATCTTCTAAAAGATTATGAATTATTGTTATTATTACATGTGATACATTATTGTTGCCATACATTAAATTTCAAACCAACTTTGAAGGTAAGAACAATAGCATGCAACCCCACAAAATCAAGATGCTTTCTAGTGAACTTTAAGATCCATTCATGTCTTTTTATCGGTATCCGAACCTATAATTTCATAACTCGTATGATTAATCAATACATCAAATGTCATTAGATTCGATATATGTTCGCCTTTTGAAATCAAATACTCCCTGAACGAAAATATGAAGAAGGTATTAGAAAAAGATCGATCAAATGACCCAAATCGCTCAGCAATTAGTATGATCATTGTTCTTAAGGCCATGTTCGACAAGCATAAATAAACTTATTTTTTGAGCTTATTGAAAAAACTCTGTTTGGTCGGTCATAAGCTAGCACTACTTGAAGTAGTGTTTCAATGAGCTTCAAAGACTTTTCTCCACTTTTTTTTTTTTCCAATTATGGCCCTTTTACTTTTATAGTTAATTCTTCTTTTTGGATCATTCTCAACTAGTTTACAAGCTATTTTTACCAAGAATGACTAGCTTATTAGCTAGCTTATTAAGGGGTTGTTTTGTAATTGATGAATGATTGGATGCAGAATGATTAAGTGACTCGAATGATTAATAGGCTCTTATGATATAGTGCAAAATGAAATATGGTTGTTTGGTAATTGTTCAGAATGAAATTATGGTGTTGAATGATTAAGGGAGACCCAAGATACAAAATCATTCAGAGGGTTTTAAAACCATTTCGGGACAGATTTTTTTTTGTCAAACAAGATACACCTCTTAACGATGCAGATATTGCCTTTTAATAGAACTATTATAAAGTAAACAAACAGCCCTTAAGTAGTGTTTCAAAGAGCTCCAAAGGTCTTTTTCCACTTTTTTCCAATTATACCCCTTGTATTTTTCCGGCTAATCTTCAATGTCCTTTTTGATCATTGTCAATTAGTTTGTAAGCTAGTTTTTACCAGACAGCTTATCAACCAACCGCTAGCTTATCAGCCAACAACTAGCTTATTTTGCCAAACATAACCTAAGTTGGAAAGAAACCTATGACTCTCAAGTTCACCAAATGAATCTAATGATTATAAGAGGTTAAGAAGAGTATGTATGCACATGTGAATGCAAAACAACATGCCTAATCATCTGGGAAACAACCATCCAAGAATCTTTGAAACTCTTAAGTAGATCTATAAAACTAGAGTTCTTGGTTCAATAAAGAAGCAAAAAGAAGTCTACAAGATCAAGAATCAAGCTCCTATCAGAATACAAGGTTTTAGCCAGAAAAATACTTATTCATTAGTGAATTTGCACCTTAACAACATATTTTTGGCGAATAAATATGCAAAACAAGGAGGTTTTAAAACAATTACCATACTACCCGAAAGTTCAATGAGCGTTGTTAAGGGTGCTGATCGACACACGACAAACCGGACCCAATCTCATCTGCTGCTCCTGAGCCCGGATCTTCTTGAACACAGGTTCTGGTGAAGACGAAACCGATGACGATGCAACAGCCCACGAATCACAAGAGTTATCGCTGCTGAAATAGGAATCGATTACACCGTTCGGACTTCCAGGGGCAAAATGGTACTTTCGCTTACTTCCATGATTATCCGATACTTCCAGAATGAATTTAGAGCAATCGTCTACCTCTTCCTGCCATAATTTATAGAAACCTTAGATTTCCGCAAGGCTATCTAAGAATCTAAGTGGCTGTTTGGTCCATGGAATTGGAAGGAATTGGAATGGCCAATGGAAAGGAATTAGAATGGCCAATTCCATTGACCAAATTACAAGCTCATGTTTGGTTCACGGAATGAAAGCAATGGAATCCTTCCAATTCCATTGAATTCCACAATTTAAGAAATTCATCATTCCTTGGCTTAAGTAAAGGAATTGAATTCCTACCAACCAAACGTGTGGTCAAATTCCATCAAATTCCTTCAAAGTCAAATTCCTTCGATCGATTCCAATTCCATCAAATTCCATTATGTGAACCAAATGTCCCCTAAGTTTTTACGAGAGCAAAGGGGTATTTAGGTAAATGACCTCCTGACAACTGTTTTTTAAATCCATGACCTTTTGACCCTGTCACTACGCATTCTTGTTATGAAAGTGGCATTATTTTCACAAGTGATTTTTTAATCCATGGTCTTTTGACAGGTTTCTAGGCATTATGTATTGAAGTTGCATTCTTTTGTTAAGAAGTGGTATTCTCAAACCTATCAAAAGGTCATGGACCGAAAACAGGTCAAATGAAGGTCATTGACCTAAAAAAAAAGGTCATGCTCTTATTTGAAAACTCGAGTTTGAAGATTGTAAAAAAAACGACTAACTTTCAAACCATTGTACTCGATTCATGATGTATTGAAATCATAAATCTCGTATAAATTCATAAAAAACTACACTTCGACTTTGTGGGAACGAACGATTTTGAACAAATTGTAGAAATGAAAACGCAAAGATAATTCCCGAATCTCATCCCCTTTTCTCTCCACCTTCGAGTTTTCTAATCATCGAATTCGTTCTTTATAGATACATGCATTCGTTTATCCAACTAGTTTTCGATCTTAATAGATGTAATGTAAAGAAAACAGTTACAGAACGAACCTCGTTAATTTCAAGAAAACCCTTTAGCCGATTTTGATAATCTAATGCATTGGCGGGATCGACCTCTTTGATCACAAGAATCATCGTAGCAGTTGCCATTACAGATGGAAGATAAACCAGAGACCTGGAATCTGCATTTCATTCCACAAAAATCAGCAACTTGATTTGAACGAAAATTGAAAAATATTTCAGAAATCAGTCATTCGTTGGACACACAATCCGCTCCAGATCGTACATCCAATCACTACTTTATCAAAAAACCCGATTCTCATATATGTCTAAATGACATATATGTACTGATAGACTGCTTTATAGGATTTAAGTTTATAGGATCAAACAATTATGATACTATGTAAATGTAAAACATCGAATTCATGGTTATAAAACAAGCAAAGATTATCGAATTCATGAAAAACTTGAAGCATATTCACAAGCTTACCATTGATAACAGCAAGAACAATTCTTTCACACCTCCTAATGAACTCCGAATGGAGATGATGAGTGACTAAACTGAGTCTCCGCATAATGTAATCGTAAAACGACAACGGGGTTACTGGATTCATCTTCCATTCAAGAGAAGAAAGCACCAAAAGCTCCATTTTCATTATAGTTTTTGATTCAAACATAAATCTTGATCCTTCCACCTAAACAGTAAAAAAAACCCACAAAACAAAAACCTACATTAGCAAATAGCAACAAAGCATCAACCCATTGAGGCATTTTCACAAACACTTGGTGTGCAGTCAGATAGACGGCATAAACAAACACATACTTGCAAATCCAAAAGAAGTGGAGCTTGGATTTCTTCAACTTTTGAAGCTAGAGAAAGACAAGCAACAGCAGCTAGCTGATTCATCCATGGCTTCTCTCGTTGAAAATTAGGGCTCAATAAAAACCTATCGAAGTAATTAACAGCTAAAATGGTAGTCATAGCAACAAATCCATAATGGGTACTAACCCTAATCATCCAATCGACAGATTCTTTTCTCAAAACCATCAAAACCCCATCACAAATCAAACCCCCAATTTTCTCTTTAGACAAAAGTGAAGCAAGCTCATCTTCTTCCCACAAAAGATCGTGTTCGAAATGAGTAAAAAGATGATTTTTTTTGTTCGAGATTTGAATTTCGTTGTCGAACAACCCGAACCCGCATCCGAAACCCAAATCCAAATCCTTTTCTTGTTCGTCACACAACAAACCATCATCGAAAGCAAATGTAGCGATTTCCGAACACACATTCATCTTTTTGCAAGATAAAATCGATGTAAAAATAAGAAAAGAAGAAAACAAAAAACCCTATTCATTATCTTCAAGAAATTGTACCATTTTTTCACTGTTTCTCTCTCTAGACTACACAATCTCTGCAATTCTAGAGAGAGAGAGAGAACAAAACCCAAAAATAAACAAGCAAAGCAAGAGGATTTTATCTGAGAACCCTTTCACGCCTTCCTTTCTTTCTTTCTTTCTTTCTTTCTTCTATATCTATATGTATATGTATATATCTGTATGTATATGTGTATAAATATTTTTGTATAAAGGTTTAATTTTTTAATTGTTTTAATGGGGGTATTTTTTAGGGCTTTTTTGGGGACTGTTTGACTCTCGAGAGAAATGCAAATGTAACGGCAACATTCGATTTCGTATATACAGGGAATACAAGAGGGTTTTGCAGCTTTTTTTTTCTTCATTTATGTCCTTGTACTCTTTGCTTTTTACCACTTTACCCCTTTTAGCTTTAAAGTTGTATCAGATTGTGACGCTTGCAGTGGTATTTTATGGTTTTGGTTTTCTGAGTTAATATAGTTATGGTATACAATAAACCGAACCCATGTACTGGAGTTTGGTCTTTTAGTTGTTTATTCTTTACGGTGTAATCTTTTGTGACAAGCGGGGAATGGAGGAGGAGTTTCTTGAAGCGACTTTTACTTTCGATTTCAAGTTATCCAGCTTCGGTAATCCTCTTCACTTAATTCTGACAGGTTGTTCTTGATCGGGTTGAATTGGGGAATAAGGGATGATTGTAGATAGACCATCAGTGTAATAAACTTGGGTATGTGGAAACTATCAAAGAAGTTCCTCAAGCTGTCGCAACCACTACTTTTACTTTGACTCATTTTATGGAACGGGGGGAGCAACAAGTGATTTAAATTTAAAGATAGGCGTGTAGTCTGGTGATCTACAATAGTTATAAAGGTCCCGAGGTAGCGGAAACTAATAGAAAGGAGCGATGAGCTCCATAGAGGAAAAGTTGTTTTGATGAAATAGAAAGTCCTGGTTATGAGTCGGAGTGACTCAAATCCCAATCTATATTCACTATTGTTATTCGATCCGTTGTTCAAAAATTGTCTACATTCAGTGTTGGAAGTAGAAAGATTATTATGAATCAAGAAAATACGTTGTAACAATGTGAACAAAGGTTGCAGTTTGTAACCATTATTTTTTATTCAAGTAATTCTACATCATAAATGCATGTACAAATCAATCATGGGTAATTCCCTTATTAGGACTTCGGAAATGTGATGTTTAAATATTATTATATAACATTTACATGTGTTTAAGACCTTTTACATATAGTTATATATCTTATTAAAGAAAATTTTACTATCTTTTAATATAATATGCCATGTTTATATGGTGGATAACATGGCAAACTGCATACAGATCATTCAATTGGTCTCGAGTTTAGTTAGCATCACCAACAAAAGAAAAAATGTAAATAAAAAGCATACATGCATTCAATATTATTTGCTTATATACAAGTGTTTATTATCGATGGGTGTTTAGTACCTACTAAATCAGCTAAACATGGTTACATACCAGTTATAAAGATAACCCAATAAATTTGTAATCTTAATTAATGTGTTCTCTTTTGAAATTATATCTAAGAAGTTAGCAACGGGCATTGATGTAATCCATGTCACTCGTATGTAATACTCCTGTAAGAGCATGAAACATTTGTAAAAAGATTGAAAAAATAAGTTAAAAGTGTAAATCAGAAAAACTATAGGGGCTAAAAGTAAAATTTCAGTATATACGGTCAGGTGGAAAGACATGTACGTAGAGAGAGGGGAAAGATGTACGTATTATACAAGCAGTGTATACACACGCGCCTTCGTGGCGAATTATGGTTCACTGAGATTTCTGCAAAGGGTTGGAGATTGGGAGGTGTTATACACGCGCCATAAATGCGAAAATGGTTAAAATAAAGATGGAAGTAGGTGCTTAAAAAGACTTTGACTGTTTTTGTCTTCAACTAGGACTAGAGGGAAGCATTTGGTACACCGAGATTTGGTTTCTTTAAAAATTAAAGTTATATATTTTAAATATATTATTTATAATTTATTTGATATAATTTAAATAAAAATTAATCATAAAAGTCATTTTATGGCATCTCCATTAGCTATGTTAAAGTTTTTTTTTTTAATAAAGTAAAAAGATCAAAATCTCTAAAAAAATTGCATCAAACTCCAATAGCTATGTTATTTTATCAACTCTATTATTAATTATATTATTAAAATATTTAATTTATTTAAATATAATATCAAAATATTCAATATATGGAAAGTAGGGAGAGGAAAAGTTTGTTTTTTGAGTGTAATAATTAGTTTTGGAAGAAACTTTATTTTTAGAGATTTTTACAATCTTTCTTATCTTTTCTCTATTTTAACGTAGATGATAGCATAGTTGTTGGAGCAACAAAAATGCAAAAATCCAAAAAAAAATTCTATTTTAGCATAGCTGTTGGAGATGCTTTAAGAGCATCTTCAACAGTCTCTTCAAAATTTTCTCTAAAATGAAGAACCGAAAGTCAAAATCTATAAAAAAAATTACATTCATCTTCATCAGATTCTCCATTTTAGAGAATCCAACATTGATTATAATATTAAAACATTTTATTCATTTATTAAAATATTATTACCCTTTCTGCATATCTACTTTCAAAGTTTTCCATTTGTGCTCTCATCTAGTAATCATTTCTGGGATTATCTCTATATTTGAAGAAAAACACTTTCTCTCTCCTACTTTCTATTTTGGGATGGTTTTGAGGAAAATTGTTGGAGATGATTTTAGTCATTCTCTTCCTAAAATTACCAAAATAGCCCGCATCCTCGTGAAACCCCTCGTCAATACGAACTTCTCCTTAAAAACACCTCTATTTTGCAATTTTGGTCCAAGTTCGTGAAAACCCAGGTTCGCAATATTTGGCTTTTGTGTATTAACTCATCCAAAATTGTGAACCTCGCCAAATTTGGCTAAAATAAATTTTTGTAAAAATAAAATTACGAACCTAGCCTAATTTGGCTTAAATAAATTTTTGTACAATTTGAGAACATGAGGTTTTCACGAACATAGGCCAAAATTGTAAAATTGTGGTGTTCTTAAAGAGGATTTTGTATTTATGAGGGGTTTTACGAGGATACAAGCTATTTTAATAATTTTAAGGAGAAAATGGTTAGGAGGTCAAGCCTCAACACAAAATGACTATTTTAATTATTTTTTTTAATTTAAAAGTATATAATTTACTTATCAATAAAAAATAAATTACATGAAATATTCAGTATTTAGTTTGGAAAAATAAAACCAATGAAATTTGTTTAAACAAAAAAAAAAGTTGTTATTGATATCAATTATATATATTGAATAATTTATTTATAATCAATGAAAATGATGTAGTTGATAGTGTTATTACAGTGAACACACAATCATTGTATATATGCAAAGACTTTATGATTGTTGTCTTTTTAATTTACAATCACGACATTTGATAAGAATGATGTTTGAGATATATGCGTATCAGTGTATGTATAATATGTTTATAAAAACGAGCTAACAATAAAATAAGGTTTTGTTTGATAACTTAGTTTTAACGGGTAGGATATCAGCATGAATGAACGAACCCAGTTAAGTGGCTACGGTGGCATGTGCCACCCTATTGTCCTTCCGTCGTAAGTTAGAAAAAATTAGGTTCGTGAAAGATCCGGCCATTATATGGTGGCACCGTATGGAAAATTCTTGGGTTCGTCTCTGGGTATGGTAGGGTAAGGTTTAATTTTATCCTATTCATTTAAAATTGCGGGTAATGAAACAGGTAATTATCCATTTCATATACACTTTTATTCATATCCTACCATACTCATTAAAAGTTGCGGGTAAGCGAAATCAATAATTAATTATTGGTAAAACATAATTTCATTTATCAAAAAGGTGTTAGCCTAGTGGTAAGGCCCTGGGGGAATAGTGCATGGTATGCCTATCTACGAGGGTTCAAATCCTAGGGGATGCACTTCGGCGATACCCAGACCTTGGGTCGGCCTTCGGGTCGGTTCGGGTCCAGGTTTATGGGCATACCAGTCTATGGGTATGCGGGTTCGGTCTTGACCGGGCTTAGTCGTACCTGGGCGGGTCCAGTCAATTTGGGTTGGGCCGGGTCGCCGCGGATTAGTCGGTGTTGCCCAATTGGATGCCCGGATACCGCGGGTGCGTGTGTGTGTGGGCTTAGCCCAAGTTGCCGTACAAAAAAAAAACATAATTTCATTTTGAGCTACAAATATATATAAATAAAACATAAATTCATAAATATAGTAATTATTTTGTATCTAATGTGTTCTACTAAATATTTTAATATTATTCTAAATATAATCATAGTATAATACTTTAATAATAATATAAAGATTGCAAAACAACATTTTTCGTTGTATTTATTTTCTTAACATGGTCTTATTTCTCATTTAATCATCATGAACTCTTTTACTTGATAAAATTAAAGTACACATTAATATACGACATACTATATGATAAAATTAAAGTAAACATTAATATACGACATACATTAATATTTAACTTAATATAATTATGTGTGTAGAGGTAGGTTCAGGGGAAAAACCTTAAATAAATGAAAAACCAAAAATCATTCCATCAACCATTAGATTAATGATTCAATGAATATGATTAAAGATACAGTTACAACTTTATTTTTAAATTAAAAAATATCTCACCCTCATTTTTTTAATAAAAAAAATACGAAATATGATCAAAAAACGAAACAAAGTACACCAAAAAACTGATCATATTTTTCTCGTTAATTTGACATCTACATTGATATAAGTTTGTATCCATTTTTTCGTGGTTTTTATTTATTTAGCGTGTTCCCCTAAATCTGACCTTGCATGTGTGTGTATATATATATATATATATTAATAATTAACTTTATATATTTATACATACACACACACACACATATATATATATATATATATGTCGTAACGGGTAATGGATAACGGAAAATCGTTTATTTATACCCTACCTACTAAATTTTCGGGTAAACGGATAGTGGATAAGTGGATAAAATTTCCTTTATCCATACCATTATTCGACGGGTCAAAACATAAAGGGTAACGAGTGTGCCCTTACCCATTGTCAGCTTTAGTTGGTAGTGATAGGACGGTTACGATTTTGCAAGAAATTCACTTGCTCGGATGGTTCCAACGGTGCAAACTGATCCATCATTCCATCATTCGGCGGCTGGCTCGGAATGGTAGTGCCCTTTAGCTGGTTGGTGATTGCAGCCAGTTGTGCCTTAATTTGCCGCAGTTCATCATTATCTTGGACCTGAGCTAATCTCCGAACGTCCGCCCTTGGTGTGGCATAGCTATGTTCAGCGAGATTTTCAATTAACTCCCACGCCTCTTCATAGGTTTTATTCATTAGGGCGCCCCCAGCAACAGCAGTGATGTCGTTTTTAAATTGGGGGTGTAGTCCCCCAAAGAATGCCTGGATGACTACCCACCCGTGTAAGCTATGATGGGGACATCTCTTTAGCATGCCTTTATACCGCTCCCAAGCCTCATATATGGATTCTTGATCCCATTGTGCAAAGTGAGTAATCTCGGCTAGTAACTGAGCGGTCCGGTCGGGAGGGAACAACTTATTCAAGAACGCGACTACCATTTCCTCGCACGTGTTGATCGAATTGGGCGGCAAGTTCTCTTCCCACATAGTCGCTCTATCACGAAAAGAGAAAGGGAAACCTCTCAGCTTAATTGCATCTTCAGAAACCCCGTTCCATTTGAAAGTGTTGCAATTTTTTTTCAAAGGAACGGAGGTGACCGTGAGGGTCTTCAGTTGGTCCTCCCCCGAACTGATGAGCTTGAAGAAGCTGAATAGTTCCATGCTTAATTTCAAAAGAGTTGGCGGCAACCGCCGGTGCTTATACTCCCCTCAATCCTACCACCGCCGTTGGTGTTGCATAACTCCTCGAGGGAATTCTATTTGGTGGTGGTGGATTATTATTAGCATTGTTGTTATTATTGTTGGCCGGAATCTCTCCATTTGCGTTGTTATTGCCCATAATTCTACGATTCCGGTCTCTGTCCTCTCGACGAAGTTGTCATGCGGTCCTTTCGATCTCTGGGTTTAACGACTCAAGATCTCTGGATAGTCTCCTTCTTGGCATAAACCAAAAGGAATCCTACAATCAAAAACACAAGTCGTAAGTCCCAAAAAAAATTAAAATGAAAATATGACTGAAAATTAAAGATATCTAATCTAATAATCTTTATAGAATGTAGTGATTACAACACAAAACAAGTTCCCCGGCAACGGCGCCAAAAACTTGATAGGTCGGGTTTACACCCTTCCCACACGGACCGTAAGTGTACGGTGTCGTATCAAGTAATACGTACGGAAGTACGAGTATCGAACCGTAGGAACTTGGTATTGAGTACCACAAGACTATATCGACTATTAACTAGATGAAATGTAATTTGGATTGTTGGATTTAGGTGACAGAGTGTTCAGAAAACTAAGACAAAAAATTAGATATGGAAAATGGTTGGTTAACTGCTGAAGAGAAAAGTTGGGGGTTGGAGTCATATTCAATTCAATTCTTTCAAAACCATTAATGGATTTGGGTTTTAACAAATGGTTCAATTAATTTAATCACGAATGATAACATTACACTTTCTCAAGCTATAATGAAAGTAACACGTAACAGGGACTTTTCATCTTTCGATCTCAAAATAAAGTTACAATACTTATGAAAAACAAGATTAAAACATCTATGGTGGAATCGATATATCTCTATCCGATTCACACCATAGGTTTATGATAAACACATCGAATCATTTAACTTTTCTCTCGAATATGCAAAATAAGCAAGATATATCCAAATACTTGATCAGACCAAAATGATTCCATAAAAACTAATCATAAACATTCATCGATAAATCATTCATCAAATCCCAAACCTAAATCATATATTTAACAAGAACATCACCAAATATTCATCCAATCCCCAACATGAGAAGATTAGCTCATGTTGGGGTTCTTAACAAACACAAACATCAAACTAGATCGAGGAAATAAAACAATTGTATCGAAAATAGAAATACTAGAACTCCCTGAAGAAGGATTTCGATAGCCTTCTATACCCGTCGGACGTCAATTGCTTTGTGTCAACCATCTATTCCTCCTCCTTTTTCTTCAAACTCCCTTTCTTCTCTAGAACAAATCCTCCTTTCTCTCTGTTTTCGTATCTAAAAACTTTGATACCCTAGCCTCCACACAAACCCCTAGTTAAAGAAATCAAAACGAACCAGCGCGGTGACCCGCGTGCAACACTGGAATCTTTGTACATGAGGAGTCTGTGCGGTTGACCGCGCGACTGAACCCGCGCGCAACACTGGAATCTATGCTAAACGAGGGTCCGCGCTAGTGTCCGTGCGGCTTGGCCCGCGCCGCCAACCGCGCGGAGCACTGTTCTTCCAAAATTGTTTGCTCTCTTCATTTAGGCCAAAATTGCTGTCATCCTTCACCATCTTTCTCGGGATTGCTCGGCTTGACCCTTAATCCTCTTCCTGTACTTTCCTTTCCAAAAATGATTAGATTTACTGCTATTCTACCTGGGATTAGGCAAAACTTTCCCCATTTTCGATTACGAATAACGTCTAAAAATGACGTTATCAGGTAGCTGATAAGTTAAATGATGAACTAATCACGTTTGACATAAAATAATTGATAGCTAGTTGAAAAATACAAAATAATCAAACCAGACATGTTAAAAATTAACAATTTTAACACTTCATTATATATTTTAAATCATTAATAATATAATATGTTCATTATTGTAAACTAGATGGTAAAAAATTAAATAATATAATATATTAATTAATTAATTAATATAATTTCAATTTGATGCAATATATATATATATATATATATAATATAATTTTGGATTTGTATAACCAAATACAAACATTGATAATAATATTTTTAAAGATATTAAATTAAATATTTTAATTAAAGTATTATTATTTATGAAACAAAATAAAAATATAACTTTAACTTTTATGTAATTTATAAATATTTCAAATTGTTATATTTGTTTTTTGACGACAAAATATATTGCATAATAATAAAAGAAGTAATAATATAAAAATAATTGGTAATATTAAATAATTAATAATTAGTATTGATGAATAATTTACAATTTAAATTAATTAATATTTTGAAATTAATATTAATTTATAATTAATATTTATTAGTAGTCAATAATAACTAAATAAAAGTTAATTTTACACAAGGGTATAATTAGGAAAAAGTAACAAAAAACTTACATAATAAATTAGTTTATAAGCTACTTTTTCATCCAAACGAAACTTCAGTGATAAGCTTAAAAAACCATAATACTTAACTTCAGATTTATACTAAATAATCATTTTATTGATAAATATATAAAAAATATCTTATTTTGATATGTTTTTATGATTTATATGAACACAATGATTTTTCAAAGTTAGAGTCAAAATTCAATAGTTATAAGTGATCATCCAAGATAAACAGTTTGATGATTACAAAAGTTAGTATTAAAATAATAGGGAAATCGACTCAAATAACCTAATCATTTAGGTAAATTCACTTCTTAGTCAACTATCTCCTTCTTTTGCAGAAATAGCCTCAGCTCCGCAACGGGTCTGGTCTGGTCGATCCGCAATCTAGCAGCTAAAAAAACCCGGTAAAAATTGCTTAAGTACAATTGCGGAAGTGGGTTGCGGATTGCGGACCTATCACGCGTCTTCAAGGGTGTCATTAGGGTTTATGGGAATTCGACATGTGTCCTAGGTCCGCAATTGTGGGAGTGGGTTGCGGATTGCGGTTGTGGATTGCAGAGGTGGGGATATTTTTGCAAAACCGAGAGGGAATTGACTAAAAGGTGAAATTGCTTAAGCGCTTAGACTATTTGACTCAATTTCCCAAAACAATAACTTAATATCCTGTATAAAAGAATTTAAAAATGTAAGCATACTAATTAAACATGTATCATGCAATGTTTTAAAACCCGGGTTGACCCGGTCGGTTCAACCGGTTGAACCGGGAACCGGTGAAGAGACCGGGTCAATTACGGCCGTTTTTTTAGGAAATTACGGCCCGGATCGAACCGCCGGTTTTTTGATAGAACCGGTTGAACTGGCCTTATTGAACCGGTAAAAACCCGGGTTGACCCGGTTAAAAATCAATTTTTTATGTGACATTAATATTTTTTTATTTGATATTGTAGAAAGTGACCATATTGTTGATGACCATGAAGTTGAGATTGAATTTCAATTACTAAGCGATCATGAGTTTGATGCATTTAACACTCCAATGTCTCAAGATCCATGATTTGGTTTGAACGTTATGTTTTTTTTTTTGATGTATTTGGATTGATGAAAAACTTATGCTTATATGTGTGTTTTTTATGTTTTTTGATTGATGTAAAACTTGTTGTTATGTGTATTTTTAATTTTTTAACTTATGGACATCAAATTCTTGGTTTTATATATATATGTATGCAGGAAAATAAAAAATACATAGAATTTTTGAAACCGGGTCAACCACCCGGTTGAACCGTGACACGGTCACCACACCGGGTCAAACAAAAATCCGGTTTTTAAAACATTGGTATTATGTACACATGTATATATATATATATATATATATATATGTATATACAAGGTTAAATTCCGATAAAAATAAGAGTTTCAATTAGAATGTCATAACAAAACCTTCATATACATTCATCTACCTTTATTAACCTATTTTTATCATCATAACCAAAATTTTAACAAATTTATGCATGTAAAAGTGACTAAATTATATGTGTGAATGTTAAAATATAGATAGATGGAGGTAGTTGAAGACAATTGAAGGTACTGAAAGTAGTTGAAGGAAAATGAGATTAGATTGAAAAAGTTGATCCATCCAAATAAAATGATCAGAAGTGTGCTCGTAATTCTCACCATAACTGTTATTATCACATAATCTCATGTCTCTCTCTCTCTCTATATATATATATATACACACACACATACAGAGAGAGAGAGATGAAAGTTCGATTGCAAACCTGTTTTTTGTGAAATGGAAGACGATGGAAAATGCGACACGTGTATCCGGTTGTCCATATTCATCACGAACAATAAATGTGGACATTTGTGATGAATGTTTACACTATTCATGATCCATGATGAATGATACACCATTCATGATCCACGACAATTGATACACCATTCATGACGAATAACCCATGAATCTCTTGGACATGTAGAGCGCTTTATTTTGTCCCGGTTTCTCACAATAACTTAAGTTTTCACATGAATCTACCCTGCCCATATGTGTGCTTGTTGGGGGGGGGGGGGGTAATAATCATGATTCATTCATTATGGTAAAGATATCTATTAGATTAAGGGGCTCTTTGTTTCTAAAAAAACCTCTTAATGACTCTTAGGTCTAAATCGGTGAGACCTTTTTACATCCACTCAATTTTTTCCCCAGTTTTCAGAACCTTTAACTCTTAAATACATCTGAAATAATAAAAGGTGACCTAACTTCTTAAAACGTTTTATCGCCGCCTCATTTCATATATCTCCTTTCTCTCAAGACGCCTCCAGACGTTACAAAAACAAACAGTCTTATTGATTCACATTTCAGATTTCAACACTAGCTCTTATTAATCATAATTGAAATAAGATTTCAGACTTCAAACTTTTTTAAAAAACAGACACCACCTAAATGGAAGATTAAGATCGATTTGTATGGGTTGTAAGAATTATATGACCTGCTTTTAAAACCTTTAATTTTATCTTTCTATTGTAGTTATTTTTTGTCAAATTGTAAAATTCCATAATAAGCTTATCAACCTATGACTATTTTTTGCATTAATTTCATAATTAGTCATTAGTTTTTTAAATTTATAGTTTTCATTATCTTTTATTAATAAATAAAAATATATTTTGATGAACCATAGAATTTGTGACACGTTCTGTTTGCATGTCTATTGTTATTTGTAATACTTTATTTTTTAAAATCAAATTTTAAGTCAAATTTATTTGTTTGTCTATTTATTATTATTAATAAATTATAAATATCAATTTTGGTCAAAGAATTTATTGGTACGAGATGAATTTTATACATAATTAACAGTTAAATACAAATCATTAACGATATAGATTACATATTTTTATGCAAATGCAATTAATTAGAGCATCATGGGCATATTGTAATATTGGATCCACAATTAATTGACCTTTTGGTCAATAAGATATTATAGAAAATTATTTAGCAAATTTCGTGGATCACAAAGTTTTTTTTAACTATTAAGAATATTTTTCAAAATAAATTCAAAGTTTCGAATTTTAATATTCTAAATTGGGTTTAAGATTTCTTGATTTTCAATTTATATATGTTTCTATAAGGGAGGTTCATTTGAAAATTGCAAAATATATGAGAAATAGAAAAATAATTCTAACATTTCATTCGGTCAAGATCGGCTTTTACTGGTCAAATATTGCGTCTTTGACTAGTCAACAATTACGCTTTGACTGGTCAAAAGTTGCGGCTATTCAAAAAATAAAATGACAGTTTCGTAATTTTTACAAATACACGTGACAAATTCATATATAAACATGTATGGTTCACATATGAACAACAGTGTAATTCACATATGAACTCTTTTAACTGATTCATATATGAACCAATTAATTGATTCATATATGAACAAATTAACTGTAGTTTCATATGTGAATCGGTTAAACTAATTAACATATTCATATATGAAGTTTTGTGATTCACATATGAAGTAATTAACTGATTCATATATTAACTATATATGAATCACAAAGGTTCATATATAAATCAGTTAAAAGAGTTCATATGTGAATTACAATGGTTCATATATGAACATATAATTTATATGTGAATCATATATGTTCATATATAAACTCGTCCCCGTGTATTTTACGAAACTACTCCTCTATCTTCTACAGACCATACAAATAATTATCCGGTGCTTCACGGTCAAAGACGCAAATATTGAGCAGATAAAGAGCTAAGATCATTTTTTTATTTCTCATATTTTTAACATTTTTCAAATAAACCTAATCCTGTTTCTATAAATTAATAAATTTTTTGATGATTTTTTTATTTGTTAAATTGTATAACCTCATTTTACATAACCAAACAACTATAACATTTGTGCAAAAGTTGATTACCGACAATCTCAATCGGTCCCACACGGAACCTGTCTTCAAGGACACCAATATCAGGGGGTAATTTTTGGCTCACTCAGTGGCTAAAGCTAGCCGGGAGATAAAACCGATGACCTGTCTTGTATTTGGACAAAGTCGCCCATGTCGCTTTACCAACTGAGTTACACATTGAATGCATAACAAGTATAAGATTTGATCAGCAAATCTTAGATGTATACCTTGTGGAATGGCTAAAGCGAACAATCTTACATAATAAATATATTTGACTTTGTTTATCGACAAATATTGAATTGCATCTAAATAAGGTGTTTTCAAATTTTAATCGATCATAATAATACAATTCATACATAACAACCATGTTTGTTGGTATACAATCGGTGAAAATTAGTCTTACTTTTGCGAATTCAATAATTTAAGTCATTGGTGGTACAAAATAATGACTGTAATATAAAAATTATTTTTCTTGGTGTGACTTACGTTTCACGCTCAAGGTAGGTACATCAGATAATCCTCCCCCAACGACTCACCACACCACAACTTACATTCTACCTTGTACTATCTTCACAAATCTGCAGGAAAAAAGGGTTTTTATGCCCACTTCTGACTCATACTCAAGTCCAAACGAATACATACCGGAAATATGTTTTGTGGGGTTGTATAGTCTCTTGTGAGAGCTTCGTTTTGATATCACATGCATGACATGAAACGCAAGCAAGGCAAAAAAAGTGATCTTAGAAGCATTGCAATTGAAGTAAATGTCTGTGCGTGGAATGGAAAATGAAATATACAATCAGGTTTATATATAACTGTATTGTAAGAATCAACTCACTATAACTAGAAGGCTCTATCCACGAAATGCTTTAAACCACTGAATTGGTGTGTGAGTACATGTCCTACAGGTACGAATGAAAGTTTCACTTACAGTGACCGGAAAAGTCCAAGATAACTTTTCGTATTTTTCTAAAAAAAATGGATTTTTATGTGTTCAACCATGGGCCTTGGCCCATTGTTTTGGTTTATACAATTCATGTGCAAAGTATCGTCGATTATATTAGTGGTACCACAAAACGAATAAACCATTAAGGGATATAATTTTTTTTACACTACAACGAATAATTCCATCAATACCTCCGTAAATCTTTATATAGACTATAGATCCGACATTCAAAGGTAAAATCCTTAACTTATTAAACAATAACAATTCAACATGTGTTACAAATTTACCATAATTACCACTAACATAAATGGAAGAAAAAAAAACGAAAATAAATTAACAATAAATGACAATTCGTACAAGATATAAAAAGTAAAATCTCAACATTTGTTGTTTAAAATCATTTTTGTTAAAGGGAAAAACAAATGAAACAACAATATGGAGAGAATAACAATAAGACAGAGAGAAGAAGTCTATATTTCTCATTAATCATAAGCCCTTTAAATAGGGAGGAGTTACAAGTAGATAGTTAGGAGATATTTCAGTTATAATCTAACTCTGATATATTTATCTCTATCTCTATCTCTATCTCTATCTCTATCTCTATCTCTATCTCTATCGTCATATCCTTTAGACGATGACACACTTATCCTACAACACTCCCCCTTGTGCCGAGTTAAAGGAATGGTGGTGCACAGTTGTTGCCTCGTTAAAACCTTACGCCAAAATAAAACCCAGTGGGAAAAAATAAAAATATGACGAAGGAAAGAGTACAACGCACCAGCTTCTTTGCAATACATAGACTTATCCTTCAGTCTAGTTTTCTCTTAGATTCATACTTTAATCTTGAGAGTTAAGAAAACATGATGGTATATAAACAGTTGCCTCACTAAAACCTTACACCAAGGAACAAAACCCAATGGGAAAAATAAAACCTTGGTTGAAGGAAAGAGCACAACATACCAATATCACAAATATAGTAGACTCCCCCTTTTGTCTACTACTCCCCCTGATTCGTGCATTAACCAAGGGAATTTGAAAAACATTTCCATTTACTTTCTACACGTTTCTCAATATATGGTTTTAGGTAATGACTTGGTAAAACATGTCACATTCTTTTGACACCTTACTTGATTCACTTGAATTTAAAGGAGAGTCTTTTATTGCTGATTGTATAGAAACTTAAGCAAAATATGTTTTGTGTTATTACCCCTTATGTATCTTATGTTCATTTCTTCGATACATGATACATTATTTCCATATATGCAAGTAGGATACTGGTTGAACCCATAATTACTAACTCCTATAATATATGTAATGATAGTCCTTAATGATATATATATTATTTTATTATCTCATGGAGAGTAATATTCTTGGATTAATTCAAGGAGGTACTTACAAAGGATCGCTTAGTTTACTTCCAAGCAATCAACGTGTTCCTTGTGGTAATTCTTTATTCAGTTTGGGAACAACATTTGTATGGGTCAGACAGATACCTAATATCAGCAAACACATACCAAGACATTATTTGGTGTTTTTCTATAAGAGCTATCTAGTATTTTTGCTGCTTACATTCTAAGTAGGTATTGAAGTTCCATTATCAATCCCATTTTTCTTTCTATAGGGAAAGTATAAACCATGTCAATGGTTCCAAAAGATTAATTTAATCTCATTCCAATGATTTTGCGTTGGCGCTGAGCTAAATCTAGCTAACAAGTTCACTGAGAAATACAATATATGGTCAAGTGTATTATGTTAAGTACGATAATGCGCATATTGTACTTAGATAGGGAATTCCAGCTCCCAGCATCTTTCGTCATCATCCTTTAAACGAAATGGATCTTTCCTTATATCCGACACTTCGACCGATCATGGGAGTGCTAACCGGATGCGCTTTGTCCATATTAAATTGCCTGATTATTTTATGGACATATGCGATCGGTGAATTAATATTTCACAAACTCGGTGTCCTAGCTCAAATATCTAGACAAAACCAAGTTTTCCCAAGATCTTTCCTCTCAAAATCAGATTTCAAGTAGCTTGTGGTTCCTCTCATTTCATCAAGAGTGCCTATTATGTTCATAACATTGACATATAGAGCTACTTTGAAAATCTGGAACTTGTTTTCCATAATAAATAAGCAAGAGAACATTTCATCGTTCTTGTATATCCTTTCCCAATCAAGTATTCCATTAGGCGGGTATATCACATCCACTTATATTGTTTTAATCTATAAAGTGGGCGTTTCAATTTATTGCAAACGCATTTCGTGGTTTAGAGTTGCTTGATTTTGGTAATGTAATATCATCAAGCACTTTTATATATCTCTAAATCTAGATCCCTGTATAGATATGTGGTAACCACATTCATGAGTTGCATTTCCAGTCCTTCGGAAACTAGTAGGCTAGTAAATTATACGGATGTCATAACATCCATCATGAGAGAGTAAGTCTCCTCGTGGTCAATCCAGGGCGTTGTGAGAAACCTTGCGCCAAAGGAGAGTCTCATACATTATGACTTAATTATTCTCATTACGCTTTAGGACAAATGATCTATCTA
The DNA here is from genome assembly GCA_023525745.1 of Arctium lappa. Taxonomy (NCBI): domain Eukaryota; kingdom Viridiplantae; phylum Streptophyta; class Magnoliopsida; order Asterales; family Asteraceae; genus Arctium; species Arctium lappa. The sequence continues at coordinate 52,367,911 of CM042064.1, forward strand.
TGTCTTACAGGCTTTACACTTGGTGTGTTAGCACTACCAAACCAAATACCTGTTCATTTGTCAAATAATATGATTATCCTGGATTGCTTATTTAGGCCAGTTTGCTCTTTGTTGATATTTTTCAACTGAGCATGGTTCGATGTCAATGTGCTCTATCACCTCATAAACAATAATATATGCGAAATATATCATCAATAATTATATATGATCTGTCCATCGACTCATATGTGCTCTCATAGTTCATTTGAGATTAATATTCATCTCTAGAATCAATATTAACTTCGGAGCGTCCTCCAGTGATGATTCATAAACATAGTTTAATCAGAGACAATCTCATGAGAGGTTTATGTATTGATGACAAATAGTTGTGCCTTACTCTTCTCTTCCTTTAGATGAGTATCTATCGAACCAAGTAGCTTCCCCCATTTCCGTTTGGGAGCTACAACCTCAACCACACCTCCACTATGTGTGATTGCAACGCACTTTCCAATGGCGTTGTGCACCTGTTGGGGACTTTTTAACCTTGCAAGTATATTTGCAGCTCGTATATGTGATCTTGTCACTTTTGGAATATTAAACGTATCAGGTATCGAGTCTGATTCGTTTGACTTCAACATTACGTTGTGAAGTTTTGGGGATCGAAATGAGACAGAGTGGGAATATTCAATGACACTTCCTGTCGTTCCCATGGAAAATCCTTTTTCCTATCTCCCCCTAACGACGGGAAGACTGTCTCATGAAAGTGGCAACCCGCAAATCTAGCGGTAAAGAGATCACTAGTCAAATATTATAATTAGCGGATAATTGTTGGGGATTCATATCCAACATATACCAAATCGTCTTTAAGGACCCATTTTGATGCGCTGTGGGGGCGCAATTGGCACATATAATCAAACATGCGTAAATGTAAAGTATCAGGCTTATATCCAGTTACCAACTGGTACGCATGAGCAAGTAGTGGGTCTAAAAACGAAAAAAAACTGCATATAATAATTGCATAACCCCAGGTAGATGTGGGTAAATTGGTGTGCATTACTAATACCCTATATGTCGTCATATTCTTTTGATAACAACTTCTATGAGACCATTTTATATATACACATGGGGTATAGGAAACTTTACATTGATCCTAATACATATGCAATTAACATCAAAACCTTATGATATAAATTCTCCAGCATTCAAAGTCATGTAGACTTGATGAAATAATCAGGGTGGTGAGACCTTAAACGTATAGTTAGTGCTAGTATTGCAGTATTTCATGTGGACAATAATACGACATGCGTTCATCGTGTCGAAACCAGAACCATAAAGTACTTTAATGGCCCGCATTCTGGATGTTTATGTCCATAAATATCACCTTGTATTCGTTGTAACAATGGAATATTTTTGTATTATGTCCTTAGCTTTAGGATGATCTCAATCATGTCTTGGCTAAGGAGTAGGTTATATACAAAAGTTTTAGGTATTCGAGAGGGCATATAGCAATGTTGTTTCTTATGCTACAGAAGTCAACAGTTGCAATTTTCCTCATTCTGCCTTTCACTCGAAAGAGAATGTGTCTATGTGTATTTTGAAATACACGGATCACTATGTCATAACCACGGTGTCCCGCATGGTCATGCCAAAACATATATGTGTTATTGCCCCCAAAAATTCTTTATTGGTGACAAAATATGTTCCGATGACCCAATAATCTACTAGTTTGACACATTAGTTTTCATGATATATGTTTACTTTCATATATTCATTAGAACTTATGTATATATGTTCATTTCCATTTCCATTTGATACGAATATCTTTACAAGATTTCTATTAATTTTGTACCAACAAGAGAATGACAGTCCATCATCTAAGTAATTTGGTTGGATGTATTATAAAACAAGTATTAGTCTATCTTTTTTTTCAAGGGTGTGATAGGTCAAAAAAAATCAATTCTCCTCAACACATTCCTACACGGAACGGAGAATATTGAATTTTTTTTGTATTTGTTTTGATGTATTTCTTTACATCTATAATGGTTACATATTCGATTTTACTTTAGCAAAGAAATTAATTTTTTAAAATTAATTTCAAAGAAACATATGCATAATCAATATTAAATATTAAAACAAATATGTTATATTTCATTTTCATCGTGTTCCCTTTTTTTATAGAAGCACTTTTTAGTGCATATCTTATTGATTGTCCATTATCACCTGGGTAGTAGTTGTATCCTACTTCAGGTGTTGAAAAATCCTTCCTGACTCTTACCAATACCCTGACCCTTTCTAGGGTCTCGTCCACATGGTACAGAAATGTCATATGTGTGAAATGGTTTTTAACTCACAATCATTTGGAGTTGTTTCCACTTCTAACACTTTCATTATTGATATCAGAATTTTTTTTTATCCGGACATATGTGGTGTTATTCGAAAGAACCTTGTTGTGTCTCTCAACCACTTGCAATAGGTTGATGAGTTTGTCTAAATGTTACATTCCAACTTATATTGGTTCATTAATATTTATTTATATATGAAATGTGGAAATGATATTAGAAATCATGTCATCTTCTGTGAGCTCCTTGCCACAGAGATTGAGACGCGTTTTGGATATAACATTTATTTGTTGAAAACAATTACCTTTTTGTAATCGAGTAAGTGGGTTTCATTCCACTGTACGATTAGTTCGGGAAGTACATATTCATCAGTACTCCCGATTATCCCTTTCGGAACATCTCACATTTCTTTGGGGGTTTCTAGTAAAGGTATCCTATGAAACTTAGGATTTATATGTCGTCTCAAAACATGAGGGTATTTGTTTGTACCTTTTCAAGAGGTTGATTTTAGAGTCAATGGGGAGTTGATGAACTTTAGGTATTTTCTTGTACCTTTTCGAAAGGAGGTTTATGTACTCATTTATGATACTCATATTCTTTTGAGTTTATGACGTTGATTTTGGGATGAGTTGTTTCAACCATTTACATATATAAATAATAATATATGATTTTCTTTTTGATAAGGAAATGGATTTTGGTTATGAAATTTCATTATCATAACAATATTGGATTTTTGTATGCTTTAGTTTTATTGATAATACTTCATCAATATTTCAATTTGCAAAAAAAATCACTCAATCTATTGGATTTCCAGGTAGTAGGGGAATCACATGAATTTCTTAAATCCCTACAAACCTTAGGGCTATTTACACCCGTTTGACAAAATCCTTTCGATGTATTGCGATTAATTCATCAATGAAATACATAGATAACATTTGTTATTTGGTAAATTTTGACATGAGGTCAAAAAAAATCATACCATATTGGTATTTTGGGATCTTTTGGCAAGAGGCCAAAGTGACTATAATTTGACATATGAAATAATTTTAATACCTTAATAGCATTTTTCGGAGTTTTTGGTAAAGATCAAAATATATGAGTTTGGATGTGTAACTTTCAAAAAATAATTATATAGTTTAAAATTATGAGTAGGAACTCACAATCAAGATAAATGTTTGAATTTAACATTTTCATGTTATTTTTGAACCTTTTGGCAAAATAACAGAAGTTATGGGGGTTGAAATTGTAAATTTCAAAGATAATTTATAAGTCATAACTAAGATAAACATCTGAATTATACTTAAAGTTATTAGGATAAACATTTGAATATTAACACAAACAAATAGTAAATAAATATATAATATTGTAACTAAATGGATAATCATTTAAATATATGAATATTTTAATCTAATTTGGTAAACATTAATAAATCATAATAATATTTTAAAACAATAAAAGTTATATTAACACAATTAAAATAAATAAGGTGAAACAAATATTAAAATAATTAATAGTCTAATTCATTATTTGGACTAGTCTAAAAGAATATATATTAATTGGTCGAATTAAATAAAATTAAGTAAACATGTCAGAAAATAAGTCAAGATTGGCTCGCATAGATAAAGTATATTAAACTTAAATAAAAGTTAATATAATAAATATTTATTAAACAAAAACGTAAATTAATGGGAAAAAAAACAAACTAAGTTTTGTTTTAGTTAAATAAAACAATAATACTTATCCCTTGTGGATACTTAAAAATTATTTATTTAATTCCTTTTGATAATTAAAAAAAAATAAAAACAAAATCATTCAATTATCCTAATAATTCAGATAATTAGATCATAATCATATTAAAATCACATATAAATTCCAATAATTATCTTTTAATATAGGTTTTTTTTACGTCAATATAATTTTCATTTATTTAATTATTTCAATAAAAATAAATAAGTAATCATGAATTCGATTTTTTTTTTGAATTCAATTAATATCAATCACGAAAATAACGGAAGTATTCTACAGAAAATTTAAGAAAAAAAATAAACATGATTCATAATATTCACTTATGAAGAAATTGATAGAAAACTTACTAGATTTTATTTTTGACATGCGTGGCAATGAGCAAAAGATAACGCAGTAGCGATGCAATTTTGCGGCAAACCGTTCAACGACAACGTGCACCAATCGTTTAGAGACGATGAAAAACAACTTTGAGCTTTATGTGCTGATAACGTGTTAAAGGGAAAAACAAATGGAACAACAATATGGAGAGAATAACAATAAGACAGAGAGAAGAAGTCTATATTTCTCATTAATCATAAGCCCTTTAAATAGGGAGGAGTTACAAGTAAATAGTTAGGAGATATTTCAGTTATAATCTAACTCTGATATATTTATCTCTATCTCTATCTCTATCTCTATCGTCATATCCTTTAGACGATGACACACTTATCCTACAACAATTTTATTATTATATTGAATTTTGGCAGTAAAATGGATTCAACCAGTAAATTTGGTAACAGATCACACATGATTGGGTTAAAAACAAATCGAGCCGATTGAATCAATATTTTTTATACAGTTAAATTAGGGGTGAATATAATACAGTACCATTTTTTTTCCTTAATACCATGTATCAATCAATTATAATTGGTACATAAAAATTTATACCGTGTACCAATCAACTTTAATTGGTACCAACTTTTTTCGATTGGTACATGTTGGTACGATTTTGTACCAACATCTCAAAAGTTTACAGAGTTTAAAAACCTATTGTCCGTAAAACTTTTAGTTGTAAAACAATAAAATGCATGAGGTGAGGTATTTGAGTTTGAGGGTCGAGTAAAACTTTTAGTCTTTTAGTGTAAATTGTAAAATAATAAAATTTTAATTTACTAAATAATTAAATATCTTTTAAAAACAATAAGATCACCTCATCACGAGATGCATAAATAATACATTACTAATCAAATATATTTCATTTCATTGATTTTTTATTTAACAAATAATTATATATATATATATATATATATATATATATATATATATATATATATATATATATATATGTCGGTATGGTATTACCGTGGTATACGATTTTCGGTACAACGTACCAACCAAGTTTGTGAAGTTGGTACAGCAATACCAATCAATTTAGGCTATGTTTGGCAAAAAAAGCTAGCTGATATGGTTCATGTTTGGATGACCATAAGCTAGCTTATTAAAAAGCTACTCATAGTAGCGTTTTGAAAAACTAGCTTATCAGCTATCAGCTAGCTTATAAGCTAGTCTGCCAAACAATGACTTAGTTGGTACCAATGGAATTGGTACGGTTGGTAATGAATTGGTTGGTTTGTTGTAGTACAAATTTGACATCCCTAACTTATATATATATATATATAGAGAGAGAGAGAGAGAGAGAGAAATATTCAAACGAGAACGCTAACTATATAAGAAAACAGTAGATCATATACAAAATCATATGTGATTTTACATTAACTCGAAAAAAACGAACACGGTCGACTTTGGGCACGATCTAAAATCGCGTGAATCATATATGATTTTGTATGTACTCGATTGTTCTCGTGTTTTCTTAAATAAATATTGTTCTCATATGAAGCTATATATATATAGAGAGAGAGATATATGTATAAAATAATATGTTTATTTAATGAAAATATATTTGATTTGATGAGTTATTAAATGGTTATTAATTAAAAAATGGGGTTTATATTTGTATAATAAATGAATATGAGACATTTATTTGTTCATTGAAAAGTGAAGAACGTGAGAACCCCGGCCCCTGATTTATGTTCCTGCCTCCCTGTTTTTTGCTTGCTTATTAATGCTTCACACTGTCCGTACGTTAAATGTTTTACTGCCACTTCTTGATTTTTGTATCATTTTATTATTAGAAGATTAAATTACATTTTTGGCCCTGAGGTTTAGTGAAAACTTTGAAATTGGAACCTAAACTTTGATAAGTTTAGAAAGCATACTTGTGGTTTTCATTTTGCTCTGAAAGTGATCATTTGTCACTAACTTCGTTTGTTTTCTTTGTTTGAAAAAGATTAAAAAAAGAAGAAGAAGATGACATAGACTAAATGCCCCTCCTTCCAACAAAGAAAACAATCGAAGTTAATAACGAGGAACCACTTTCAGAACAAATTGAAAACCACAAGGATGTTTTCTAGATTTATCAAAGTTCAGGTCTTACTTTCAAAGTTTTCAGTGAAGCTACTCTTATTATTATTTCGGATCAAATTGGATTTTTTTAATAGGTGGAATTTTAGGGAAAAGTCCAGTCTAGTAAAATCGAACGGATCTTTGGATTTTGAGTGATTAGGTGGTCGGACGATTTTTTTAAGTATACAAATCTTTGGATTTCTTTAAAACGATTAAATAAATTCTCTTGACATATAAAATTGGTTAACTAAGAAGTAATTTAGTCCTTTTGACCATTTTATTTAGATTTCTATAAAATAATTTAATATAAAACTCATTTATATCGTTTTTATATATCTTTTTAAAATATAAAAAATATTATATCTATTTAATATGGTGTTCGGTGATTGTTTCTTGGTCTTCAACAAGGGCATCATCCGACGACTCCCCTCTGTACCTATTTCCTTTATTCGGCAAAACTACCCCCCGAGTTCCATAGCGATGTCGACGCCGACGACAAGTTGGTGGAGGATGATAGTGAAGCCGGTGGCAGATGACATGATGTCTGGTTTTGAAATGGAGGAGAGATGGGTGGATAGGGTGGTGATTAGTTTGGGTGGGTTGTGGTGGTGGACTCGTTGCTGCTTGGGGTGCAGAGATACCTAATTTGGTATGCGTGTAACAATTTACGTTATAGGATTTACATATACTTATAGTTTTTGTTATAATGGAAATTGTATATATTAAAACATGTGTTCAAATTTATTAATTAAAATGGATCACGTTAGAAGGAATATAAAATAATGTAATTAGGGTCAAGGAGGGGGGGGGGGGGAGGATTCATGGAAACAAACGTTCTATTCGTGGGTTACAAACTATATATGCATACAATCCACTTTAACCTACTTTCGAGTAAGATATTGGGTCGGTTTTGTTTGGTTAAGTTTGATTCATATTAATATAGTGTTGAGATAAAAAGATCAACGTAATTTCACGTCAACCACGTTTTGAGTTCTCAACGATCAATCTTACTTTCAGATATTAACGATTTAAAATAATATCTAAATTTGTGTCAACTTTTATATCAACGGTGGTAAGGAAAAAAAAAACTTTGTCAAATAAATTATGGTTGATTAAAATAAATACAAGTTGTACAAGTTATAATGCACAAGATATGTATCTAAAAGCATGAAAAAAAACAACAACAATAAAGTACTGATTATAGGTCAAAAATGCATCAAAATTTAACGAAATTTCCCTTGATTCATACCTATTGTAACAATAATTTTTTTTAATTAGTATAATAAACATTTATTATTTCTTACTCATTTTTATTAAGTCTTTTTACTAGTAATGACGTAGATGTCAAGTTGTCAAACTGTATTGTAATTTTTTTATATAAAGAAATAACTCGTCAAAATCAACCCTGTCTTATAGACTTAAAACCCATTTACCAAGTAAAACTTTTTACAGATAAAAGGAGTTGAACTTTTGTGACAATAACCAAGTAAAAAATCACTGTTACATTGAATATGAACTAGTGTAAAGAATAAACTTCATCACATTTTGCTCTTAATTATAATTAGGGGTGCTCAGTGCTCACGGGTTAAATTAATCGGGTTGAAGACATTTCGATAACCCAACCTAATGTTGACGGTTTGAGAATTTTCAACCCAGCCCAACCCAACACAACCAACCTGTTCGGGTTAGTCGGTTTGGTCGGGTTGTGGTTAAACAAAAGTAAAAACAATATTGAAAACATAAAAATATGAAAATTTTTCTTTGAAGTACGATTCATCATTCAAGAGAATATACGAGTTCATCAAATACTTAATTATTACATATAAATTTCCAACAATGTCCTCTTATAAGTTTCATTGCTCGTTATTGTCGAGTTCCTTTTGGTATCTTATACATATTAAAGGGAAATATAAATAATTTTAGAGAAGTCGTTAAAACGTTTATCAGGTTATCGGGTTGGTCAGACTACTTTAAGCCTAACCCAATATCAACCTAATAGATTCGGGTTGCCCTAATTTTGTATCGATTATATGTCGAGTTACCTCGGGTTGATTTTTTCCGGATTGGTCGTGTTGGGTTTGTCGGTTTTTTGAGCACCCCTAATTCTAATACATTGTATATTTGTATTGATGGCTGCGCTTGTGGATCGATCCAAACCGGCCCAGCCCGAATCTGCATCTCAAGGCCCATGTCCATTCAGCCCAATTCATTTCACGGGACTCACACATTGAGCTTATGGTCAAACCATCCGTTGACTCGTTTGGTTTTGACAAAATTACATAAATAGTCCCTGACCTTTTAGTACAATATTACTTTTTGCCATATGATGCGTTATTAAAATATTTGGAATCTTAAAAGGTGAATTTCATTCTTTATAAACTAGGCATATACCCGCGTGATGCAGCGGAATGTAAGTAAAGAACGAACAATTAATGCTATTTCCTTATATACATTTCATCAATAATCAACCATGACCTAAAAATCACAACTTATGAAACCTAAAGCCATAAAGATATTCAATAATTAGTTTATATTACAATTATAGACGAAAAAAATTATAATGATATTATTTATAATAAGAATGAAACGTATTTTACGATTATGTATTTTTAACGTGCTAACGGTGGAAAAAAAATAAAACGTATGGACAAAAAAACAAATTATTTCATAGATATTCATGATATTTAATAGTACGGTTAAATTAAAAAATATTTAATATTTGGCTCGTTTTGAAGATATTGAGTAGACGCTTATAATGATATAATTTGTAGAAAAATGAACGTATTTTTTCATTTCATTTTTGTTAATATATAATTATTTGTGTTAATATGTGTAAAATGAAAAAAATAAGGGATATAAAGTAAATTAAATAAGTAATTATAAGGGTGATAAATGTAACAATGTAAGGGTGGTAAATGTAATTGTACAAAAGTTTGTACAATAACCGTTTTAGTAGTATAGATAATCCGTATATATTCTGATATTTAATAGTATGATTAAATTAAAAAATATTCAATATTGGGCTCGTTTTGAAGGTATTGACGAGACGATTATAATGGTATAATTTGTAAAAAAATGAACGTATTTTTTCATTGCATTTTTGTTCATATACGATTATTTGTGTTAATATGATAACGATGTAAAATGTAAAATGAAAAAGTAAGGGATACAAAATAAATTAAATAAGTAATTGTAAGGGTGATAAATGTAACATTATAAGAGTAGTAAATGTTATTGTATAAAAGATTAAGGGTGGTAAATGTAATTGTACAATAGTTTGTACAATAACCGTTTTAGAATTTTCATTATATAGTATAGATAATTTATAAAAATAATTAAATTATTTTTTTATTAATTAATTATTACAAAATAAATGTTTTATAATTCAAAATTTTAAATCTGTAAATATTCAATGGTTAAACTTGATCGGATTGACGTTTTTTTTTCCTTTCTCCTTTTTAAGTTTTCAATTTTATATTATTCTACAATAGGGGTTAGAGCTAAATCCATGAAACATATTGTAAAACATTATTACAAACAAATTTTATGGAATTCCTTGAAATACTAACCTTCCCCATGGATTTCTAAATCACACGTTTGTGAGATTTCAATTCCAAACTTTTCTTTAAACCAAATGCAAGATTAGAGTGAAATCTAATTCCAAATCTTACTAAATCCCGCATATTAAATGGAGCTCAAGGGTATGTTTGGTTTGAAGAAATGGGTTACAAGAATTTGGATTTCATGAAAGGATTTGAAATTTAAGGGGGCATTTGGTTCGATTGATGGAATTTGATGAAATTGTAATCCATTGAAGGAATTGGAATGAAATTTGACCACACATTTGGTTGGTAGAAATTGAATGAAATTCAGTTTTTTCACTTTAGACAATGAATGATGAATTCCTTGATTTGTGGAATTCAAGGGATTCCATCATGATCAATATGTAAACCAAACAAAGGAATTGGAATTTGGTCAATTGAATTAACCATTCCAATTCCTTCAAAATCCATGAACCAAACACCCCTAAGGGCGCGTTTGGTTTGCGGGATTGGAATGGAATGAATTGAATTTCAAGGAGTGATTTGGATTTGGAGGGATTTGAAATCCCTTCATGTGTTTGGTTTGTAGGATTTGAATTTGAATTAAAAAAAAAAATATTTGTTTGTTTTATAAAGAATTTATTTTTATTGGTAAACGTCGAATTTGGATCGATACAATTTGAAGTATGGATCACACTTTAGAATTCATCTAATTTGGATTTCAAATCCAGGCCCAATGCCAAGGATTTCCAAATCCATCATATGAAGGATTTTAAAATGGTCAACGGATTTGAAATTCGGTCAACGAAATCATTTCCTGCAAACCAAACGCAGGATTGGAATGTATTTGAAATCCAAATCCCTCCAAATTCATTCCAATCCCGCAAACCAAACGCGCCCTAAGGGATTTGGATTTGAAAGGATTTAGAATGATTGGTGTGTTTGGTTTTTAGTATTTAGAATGAAATTGAATTTCATTTTTTATAAATAATTTTAAAAAACAAATTACAAATAACTATAGACATAATTAAATTAACTTATTATTAATTGCTAATTGAAAAATAAATGTTTTTAACATGTTTTAAAACATTATTATATACCAATCATTCAAAATCCCTTGAAATCCCAACCACTTCAATGAGATTTCAAAATTCTATGTTTGATGAATTTTAAATCTGAACATTCTTATAAATCAAATACGGGTTTAGAATGAATTTGAATTTCAAATTATTTTCATTTCCTACAAACCCAAAAATAATTTAATAGTTTTTCGGTTCAAAGTGTGAATATTAATATTTGTGAGAAACTACAAAAATAAGTTTCCATTTAATACGTAATTTGGGAGATGATAATAGTATTTAAAAAGATACATGGGATTTTGTGTGATTTCTATTTGTAGATGGAAAGAACATGGGTAGTTTGTTGGATGACATTTATAAATTTGCTTACACAATTTCCGTTATGCATACATATCTTCACTTATATTATAATCAAACAAAGAGAACCCATAACTTTTATTAAACCCACTTTTATAGAAATTACAATATTCTGTAATGAAGTATATAAATACTGAGGGTTAGTTTAACTGTCAGTAAAGTTTTGACTTTTGGGACTTATTTTGACTGGTTCAAGTCTCTCTAAGATCATTCGAGATTTTCATGGTTGTTCTCTTGAATCCCATAAGATTAGTCAATATACGTACAAACTGGTCTGAACACTCACGGTAAAAAAATACATAAGCAGGATGGTCTTAACAACAATTTTGAGAAATATACATGAAGCTAATTCAAAATATTTGCTACACTAGGATCGATATACTGCTTATCTAAAGGTATCCGATATGATTTTGTCCTCAATAATTTGATATAGATATGCACAAGGTCCGAACCATTTTTGGCGCTGGCTGCTACGTTATAAGGAAATAAAGTTGCGCCTTCTCCATCAACAATTGCTTTTGGCATAGTGGTAAGCGTTTGATCCTAACATGTGGTATTAGAGCAGGTCACGGGTTCGAATCCCATGGAGTGCATTTAAATGCCAAAGGCATGTTGTGCAACCATTGACTTCTAGCGAAGATCTTGTTAGTGCTGGCAGATGCTGGAGGGGGGGGGGGGGTTGTTCGGTCATTGACCAACATCTTTCTAAATCGAAACGTGGCGCTGGTTGCTACGCTATAAGGAAATAAAGTTGCGTCTTCTCCATCAGCAATTGCTTTTGGTGTAGTGGTAAGCGCTTGATCCTAACAATATATTTAAACAATTGTAAAAAAAATCTATGTTTTTTGGTTGTAAATAATATTTTTAGTCACATGTTACATGTTTAATGCATCAGAATGATCAATGATTAAGCATTTTTAATGAAATAATTGTTGGTATATATCTTTATGTCTTTTAGGGTTTTTTTCTTAGTTGTTCATTAACTGTTTTATTAATTTTAGCGTGTTAAATTTATTTATAAATGAATTGTAATTATTAGTTGCTATTCTAACTTTTAATAACAATGTTTTTGTATGTGTAATAACTGCTGTATATTTTTATTGTCATTATTGATTTTTTTATGAAAAATAAAATATAATCATATAAAATTTAAAACTAATGAAACGTTTGATTCACATAATGTTTTTTGGATGAATGAAATCTATCAAATAAAACTGAAATGAATTTGAATGAAATGTTATTAGGTTGGATTAAATATTTGGTTAAGAGGAAATAGAAAATATAATTTGTTTGGTTGGTTTGCAAAATGTAGGGTATATATTGAATAAAAATAATGAAAAATAACCAAAATAGTCTTTCTTTAAATTTGTTTTTTTCCCCTCTTAGGTTATCTATACTATATTATAAATACGGAATAAAAAACTCTTAATTACTACTTATAAAACATAAGGTACTACCATTTTATGCATACATTTCAAAAATCTCTTAATCACAACTTAGTATGCATAAGGTACAACTCATTTGAAAAAAATTCAAACTTTACTTTTTCACTACCTTCCATATTCAAGTTTTTTCCCTTCCATTTGGGTTTCTCCAAAAGAAGAAAAATTATTTACTTGCTCAAATTAACATATTTTTTTAATTATGATAGTACATGTATTTTCTTCATGTATACAAGTTTTTAAAGTCCTTTGAATTCTATAAAACTAACTAATAATGAACCTATATATACGTTTAGATACAAAATAATACTATCCAACATTATATTTGTTATTTTTACCTATTCTATATTTCATTATTTTGAAAAAAATATTATCATTCGTTAGATATCGCTGATTAATACATGTTTTTAAAATTCAAATATACATTTAACGATTACCTTAATATATTTTCTTAATGCTTCATGATTGAAAAAACTCAAGTTATGCGTTTATCACTACTAATGCTACATAAATTATAAATATATGATTTACTCCATATATATATATATATATATTTTTTTTTTTTTGATAAGCTATTACATTAATTTTTATTTTCATTTACAATTGCTCACCCCGATACATTGCACGGGTACACTGCTAGTAAATAATAATAAGCTTAACGTTTAATGTGAAAAAAATGTTACCATTTATTAAATCAATAGCAAATTACGTGTATTATTATACATATATATAATTTATAATATTATATGTTATATATATACATATGGTGCTATATACATGTATAACATATGTAATTTACATACAATAATATTATATATATGCATATACATGTAGGGGCAGTTTCAAACGAGAAGATAAACATTTTGCGAGAAGACGAGAAGTGTGTAATCATATATGATACACAAGCTTAATCATATATGATTAAACATACGTTATATTGGTAATACATAGACGTTTAATCATACATGATTAAACATACCTACAAGTCGTGTAATCATATATGATTAAACACTTCTCGCTTTCCCGCAAAATGTTTAACTTCTCGCATGATCCTCCCTCTATACATGTATATAATATATACATATATACAATTCCATTTGGTTATGGAGAGAATTTGTACTGAATTGCCTTTTGCTCATAGCGAATATAATGGTTATTTTTCTTATTGCTTTGTTGCAAATTGATATCTATCATATCTATATCTATATCTATATATATATATATATATATATATATAGCCTTAGATTCATTTGATAAATGGTAAATATATGATAAATAGATAAGTAATTCTAGTCATTCATACGGTCAAGATCGGATTTGACTGGTCAAAAGTTGCGGCTTTGACTGGTCAAAAGTTGCGACTATTCCAAAAATAGAAGGACAGTTTCGTAATTTTTACAAATACACGAGACGAGTTCATATATGAACATGTATGATTCACATATGAACTATATGTGAATAAGTGTAATTCACATATGAACTCTTTTAATTTTAAATGATTCACATATGAACTAATTAACTGTAAGTTCATATATGAATCAGTTGAACTAATTAACATATTCATATATGAACTAATTAACTGATTCTCATATAAACTAATTAAGTGATTCACATATGAACGTATAGTTCATATGTGAATCAAATAGGTTCATATATGAACTTATCCCGCGTATTTTACGAAACTATCCCTCTACCTTTTATAGATCATGCAAGGAATTATCCGGTGTTTTGCGGTCAAAGCCGCAAATGTTGACCAGATGAATGGCTAAGATTACTTATATATTTCTCATACATTTACTATTTCTCAAATGAACATTTCTCCCTATATATATGTGTGTATGTATGTATAATTTTTGTGTTTTTGGGACTAGAAAAAAAAACAAGGTGTCTATGAAAATGAATTGGAAACACTAATTTTGTTATCGTTAGACTTTAGCAAGTAATAATTAATTTTATCTTGTGTTTTGAATGAAATTAAAGAAAAGAATTTGAGTGATGATTGTTCCTAGATGCATAGTTCTTCATTAAGTGAAAGAGAAAATTGTAACTTTTATTTATTTAAACATAAATTTAAAAAAATAACGGAAAACGATACTTCTCTTTTATTCTTAGTTTACAAGAAAATTTTGCATTATGCTACATTTTGCAGGTACATAACTAGTTTAACATAGATTGGTGGGATAGAAGGATAAACAAGACATTTAATCGAAGTCGATGATTCAAACACCTTTACACGAGGTTAGTAGTGATTTTTCATAATACGGAGGTATATATCAGAAAATGAACAATCATTAAGGATTCTTATGAAAAAACCTTGACCCTTTACTTGCTTTAGAATACGACACGTGGATAAATCGTGTATGTCCAGGTGGAATCATAACTACCAATTAGGATACAACATGTGGAGAACCGTTGTAGCCAATAATCAACTTTATGTTTCGCGCATTCCACATATATATGTTTTTTATGTAATGATATTTGTGATTAGGGTTTTGAGAGAGTAGAGCTTTGGTGTAGCCGCAACACATTTCCTTCCGGCTCGTCTGCATCTTCAATGGTAAGCGATGTTGATCTTTCACTATCCCCTTGGCTATCACATGCCTTGCATTTCATTGACTTAATCAATGTTGCGGTTTGATTAATCGATTGTCTATTGGAATAAATAAGAATCATGAGATAAATCGATCTTCCTTACTTGGAATTGATGATCATTGTTGAGTTCGCAATAGATCTATTGTGTAATCTTTCCAATTACTTAGATAATCAAAAAACCCCAATTGTACCTTATCAAATATGTAGATCTATTGAAGATCTTACTACACTGACAATTAGGGAACAAACACAACAAGATGGTGTGTTGAATCTAGCTTTTACACGGTGTAGCTGTTAAGAAAATTGCGGTTCTCTTAGTAATTTTTAATCATTTTTTTATTTTTTATATTGATATCGTATTGTGTTTGTGGAAGATATGTTGCATCGATCTCAAATCCCATTTTCGTAAGAAGGTTTTTTGTATAAATGCAAAATCTAACACATTTGGTCCAACCAGTCTGTTCGATCTATGCAAAAACATATTTTACACACGAACAAACGAACTTTAGACCTTCTGACCAAGAACAATTTTTTTTCCTAATATAGCCAATGTATATCTTAGGGTCCTCTTAGGCCAAATCGACCTTTGTTTTATTTCTTTATTACGATTATGAATTGTATGCTTTCTTGGTGTTCTATTTTGTGCAGGATGATAGGATAAGATTAATAAGGTTAAAACGTCAAAGCATCTATTGGTGGGTCTAATGGTAAACCAAGCACTTTCAATGGCTATTCAACTTGAAGAATATGAGGTATCATTTTTGTACATTTTTATCAACCAAAATTTTTAAATATAGACACATGATAATATCTGTTGAAACATGTTCATTTAAGATAATCTGGTAACTCTTTTTCCCTTGTGTTTATGTTAGACATAAATATTGCTTATGGTTTTCAATGCCATACAGGGTCAAAATTCATGGTGTTGTGAGTTGTGACAACCATTACAATATCTTTGGGTAAGGTCAGATGAAGTCCCCTCTATGTGCTAATTGAACAACCCTACCGGGTCAGTATTTACATGCATCAACATCAAAGATATTTGTATTACATTTATAATGCTATGATTTGATCCAAAAGGGGTTCAAATAGTATGACATTTGAAAATTTTCAATTTAAACTGAACACTTACAAAGTTACATTAGGTTAGTGAACTATTCAGTATGCATTGTACATATGCTTGACACCAGTCTTTCCTCTACTTGATTCATTTGCTTTTGGGTGGGATCTTTCAAGCCTCCAAATAATATGTCATAATGGGTTGTAAGAAATTAAACTGAGACAAAATATAAGTTAACCCATCTATAATTTGGGTTAATCTTGGCAACCCAACATCATCTGGTTAATCATTTATTCATCATGTATCATATAGTGATACACAAAATGATCAATGATCGGATCTATATTGAGGATTAAGACTGATTTTGGTCATTTGAACCCAGATTGGTCATATTTTCAAACCAAATACTAGTTGAAAATCATTCGTAAGGAAAAAGACCGAATAAAGATAGTCAAGGTTCGGTCAAAAACAATTTGAAGATTTAAACGAGCCGGACTTGCTTTTGTGGAAGCAACAGTTGATTTTTTTTAGGAAAGATGAATCAGGCCTGATCCAAACCGATTAGGATTGTTGGACCGAAATAGTTCGTAGTTTTCAACCTAAGGATCGATCTGATCTTTGGTCTAGGTTAGGATTTTTTTGGTTGATTAGACCTAGCCCAATAGGATGAGAGATGTCGAAACCTGTCCAAATTAGATAACGAGCATCTTTAATCATATACATAAACTACATGTAATTTTTTGTAACACCCTAGAAATAGGAGTAAATTTAAACCTTGAAACTTACGAAATAGGACAACTTAGATAGATGGAAATCACCCAAAATAGGGAATAAGGTAATAGCGTTTACAACATCTATAAATGGATATTAAAGTCAACAAAATGCTAATCTAAATAATTATATCTAGATTAAATGGTTGTCGGTTCAATCTCCCAAAAGTATCTATCTTTTTTGTATGTCATGCCTCCAAAAGAGTCTATCCCAAAAATGTCATAATGGCCCAACGCTCTTCCCTTAAACCTTGTGCTACCCGTCGCTAAGGGAACATGTTATACACGTCATTTAAGAAAAAAAATGTTAGGCTTAAAGCATAGTGAGAACAAACATTTTATAGCAATTACTTGAATTATAAATAAATAGTTTTTCAATGATTTAGAAAGGTAAAGTGTGCCAAATAACCACATAAGGACCTTACGGTCCAAAATCATCTTACGATGACGGGGGAGACCCGATTTCCAAGGATCGTGACAGAACACAAAAGTAAGTCACTTTCCGAGTTGTGAGCTCAATATTAGGACTCATGGCCACGAACAACGCCGACTCATACATAGATGTGAGGGAGGGCACCCGAGGATCCCAATCATACTCATTCATCAATTTTATGTTATTTCAATTGTTTGTATTTATCCCTTAATTTTCATATTTTATAATCGGTTACAATATCACACCAAATAACAATGTTAATATAGTTCACTCAAAAACAATGTTAATATAGTTTGTGATAAATGTGTGATACAAAACAATGTCTCCTCAGTACATCCTTTGATGCACAAACAATATTAGCAGTTAGTGTGATAAGTGTGTGATACAAAACAATGTCTCCTTAGTACAAACATTGATGCAAAAATAGTGCTAGGAGTCAATGTGATAAACATATGATACAAAACAATCGATGTAATGGGATTTACAAAATGTGTTAATCAAATGCATCCAGTGAAACAAAATCACTGTGAGGAGCTAGTGTGATACAAAATTAGTGACTGAATAACCCCCTGAGATGCAAAAACAGTGTTAGGAGTCGCTCTTAGGGATGGAAACGGGTCGGGTAATGCATCCCCCGTCCCCGACCCCGACCCCCGTTAAAACACCCCGTCCCCGACCCGATTAATCCCCGACGGGTTCGGGGGGAAGGAATCCCCGACGGGTTTGGGGAACCCGACGGGTACCCGTTTAGTGAAAAAAATAAAAAATTTGTATTTTAAAAATTATAATTATAATAAATCGTCACTATATTAATTACCGATATTGAGAATAAAAATGTATTTATCATTTAATAATAAACGTATACATATATACATATATATTTATTTATACACACACTATGTACATATATTAAATAAATTAAAAATTTTAATCAGGTACGGATTAGGGGCGGGTAATGCCATACCCGACCCCGCCCCGACCCCGCTTCGGGTATGAAAATAAATCCCCGTCCCCGCCCCGTTACCCGTTAAAGCGAGGAATCCCCGCCCCGTTAGGGCCGGGTACCCGTGGGTACCCGCCCCAACGGGTAAAATTTCCATCTCTAGTCACTGTGATAAATATATGATCTATTAGAATAGAAGTAATGTGTTCACATAATCATGTGTTTAATACACCCATTGATCTAAAAACCGTGTTAGGAGTCACTATGATAAACATGTGATAGATAACAATTGAAGTAATGATTTTATAAAATCATTCATTCAATAAAACAGTTATACAAAATCCGTGTCAGGAGGCACTATGATAATCGTGTGATACATCAAAATCGAAGTAATTATTTAATAAAATAGTGATACAAGAGGAGGCATTGTGATAATTGTGTGATAACCTGTTATAATGGTGATTGTGCCGTGATAATGGTGAATTTGGCGAGTAGATAGGCGGATGAGAGGGGGAGAGAGAGAGAAAGAGATAAGGGTGATAAATATGGGTTGTTATTTAAGATTAATGTGATCCCTAAAATATTGGACCAACATTTAATTATTATTATTAGTATTGATTTTGAAAAAAAAAAGTTATTCCATAATTAGATGATGTGATAGGCCCATAGGTGTTCTTGCGTTTTCGTAAATAAGGAGTGTTCTCGTTTGAACCTCTCCCTATATATGTGTGTAGGGTATTATATTAATCAATATGAGATAATGTAATATAATATTTTTTAATTGGAAAAAGACAAAAACAACGTAAATTGACCAGCTTGTCCCTGAGGTTAACGAATTGAATTTAACGGTGTTAGGGACAGAGACCCAACTTGAAAAAAATGCAAATCATAGGGACTCCAGTGTACTTATTTCAAAATAGGGATCATATCCAAATTTTGAGCAAACCATAGGGACCAACGGTGTAATTTGCTCTTATATATATATATATATATTTATATATATATATATATATATATATATATATATATATATATATATATATATATAGGGTCATTCAAAGGAGAACTCAGTTATCTGTGGTAACCGTGAGATTCAATCTTAACCACAAATCAGAACATAAATTAGGAAATCAATAATTTTGGTAATTTTAATTAAAAAATGTAATCAAATGTATTTTAGGTATTTTTGAGATCTCCTCTCTCTTCTCTTCTCTCTCCTCTCTCCAACAAATATTATTCCGACGAATACATGATACCTACTGTAATACACTTTATAAACATAAAAAATACGTGATGCACACTATGATACACTGTGTAAAGATCGAAAATACATGATAACACACTATGATACCCTTTTGTAAACATCAAAAATACGTGATAGCACACCATGATACACTTTGTAAAGATCGAAAAAACATCGAAAATAAGTGATGCACACTGTGATACACTTTGTAAAGATCGAAAATATATGATAATACACTATGATATCCTTTTGTAAACATAAAAAATACGTGATAGCACAATGTGATACCCTTTTGTAAAAGGAAATAAGAAAATTTAGGAATTAAGTTATATTTAGGAATTAAACAAATTTACTAAAATATCATTTTCTATTTATTTAAAATTAATATTAATTATTCTAAATGGGTGACTCATATTGGATCTCACGGTTACTACAAATTACCTAGTTCTCATTTCATTATGCCCCTATATATATATATATATATATATATATATATACACACACACACACTATAAGTGTACCCGCACAATGCAGCGAGATATATCACGATTTTTATGTTTCTTTTTATTTTTTGTTTTTTGTCGATTTACAATACGATTTTGGATTGTTTTGAGAGAGTGATAATAATTTTTTTTTTAATTTGTTTAATTTAGGCTTAATAATATAATGTTTTTATATAAAAAAATAAAGTATTTTGTTAGATTTCAATAATTATCTTATATATTTTAAATTCTTTATATTTAATTTGAGATGTTTATCTTGTTTCGATTATGTTTATCAGTTAGTTATAAATTCAAACATATAGCTTTAGAAATTTGTATTCATGTATCATGACTTGTAATCTTGAATTTTAAGTAATGTGTATGAATAAACAATATTTAATGGATAAAAGTTTGTTTTTAAGAGTTTATTCGATAATTCAATAATAATGTAACTTATTTTAGGTTTAATAGTAAAATAAACATTAAATATTTTTTTAGATTTTCTTAATTATATTTTAGAGTTTTATATTTAAAATTTGCAACTCCTAACACGATAGAGGTTTAAATCTATAGGTCTAATGAGTTCAATGTTTTCAACAAATATGTCAGTTTAAACTTTTATACAACTCACAAATTCAATGGTTTTATTACAATCAATTGCACGTATAAAATCCACTACCGTTTACTTGGTTGGTGTGTAAGGTGACAACAAACATCACGCATATAAAACCATTAAAAAAAAAATTAGCCCTTACTTACATTAATAATGACAGTAATAAGGATATACAAGAAGTTTTTCAAATGGACCACTATGGTCCTAGCTCACATCAATATACTCCATAAATGGGGAAATAATTTAACGTGCCAAAACAATTTATAGCAAGTCGTTTGAACAAAACTCCCAAGAGACAAGTTACGTAATCAAGTTCCCAAAATTTTTCATTCGACTATATATAAAGATATGGAATAAAATCCCTAACAAGATCCGCATGCTGAGTTCGTCTCTCAAAATTTAACCGCACAAAATGCACATGCGATTGGTCAATATACAATAACTTTAAATCAATTTTCAAACTTTAGGTCGTACAATGAAATGATTTTGTCCGGAAATAGTGGCTACAATGACATGTATAATGATAACTAACTTAAAGCATTGCGGAATTCATAACAGTAAAATCAACAACTGAAATACGTTCAAAGCAAAAGTTCAATACGAAACGACATAAATCTTTCATATGATTACTCACACCAACAATTTAAAACAACTCGAAAACCATGTAGCATACAACGAGCAACACTTGTATAAAACTCCAAAAGAGAAATCACATAATATTGAAACTTCCCAAAATAACATATGGGATAATATCTATTAACAAAACTCTCAAAACGTTTCTTACGGTTGGGAAAATACCGATGCAAAACTCACATGAGACAAAATATTAAACCAAAATTTATAAGTTAACGCACACAATAATGCAAGTATACACCTCTCGAATTCAACAACATGACGCAAAATGTCGTAAAAATATAATTCCGTAAGACCCAATAAACCTTCCATAAAACCCAATGAAACCCAATGATGCTCAACATCCTATGGTGCCAAAACCGACGTTCCCAAAATCAAATAGCATGAAATAGAGTTATGACTAAAATGTCATAATTCCAAAATTTTATCTTTTATCGCATCCGATATAATACGACACTTTTCAACAAAACTCGCATGAGACCCAACGCTTCAATAAAACTCGCGAATTTACACACAATGAAGTTAAGCTCACACAATTAAAAATACACTCGTGCATAGCAAAGCGTCAGAGAATAATTTTTCATAAATTCAACACGACTCGTACAGACTAAAATTCCAAGGAAAAATTTTGACTCAAAAACATAGGGACAACTCTTCCTTTAAAACTTTAACATACGTGGAGGAGATCCAATGTCAAAGTCAAAAATTCCACAGTTATTTGTCCAATAACATGAAAACACGGATATTACAATATTCGGTAAAATAGTGTCAGACACGAAACAGGGATAAAGAGATTTTCAATAAAAAAAAATTGCAACCACGCACAACAAAACAATTTTATGCATGTCTAAGCTCACGGCTTAAAATCTGATGAGTGCTGAATGTTTTACCAATACTTCGTAGTATAACTCATTTTATGCTTCGAAAACACGAGAAACATTTGATGCAAACTTATTTTAGAAATAAATTTATGTGCATAACTTTGGTCGGCGCTCAACATCCCGAAATCTTATTCCTAAATTTTCCATCATACTATCGTCATCCGAGCGATCAAATGTCTTAAAGCAATCATCGAAAATTTCATCGGTTCATCGAACAATTTCTCCTCGAATAATGTCGATTCCAAAAGTCTACGGTTCTAATCCATCCATTCATTCCTACCCGAAACGGTCCACTTAAGGCCATCACCATGCTTACTGTCGTATCAAGCGTCATATACTCAAATCATCAATTCTTTCTAATGGTTACTCAATCAGAAACTTCTTCACTACCCCAATGGTTATCGTACCAAGGCAGATCAAGCATGCTTATGTAACTCGTAAGCTCACCATAACACTGGCCAAGTGCTATTATGAACGTACTGTACATGATCATCCTTGCCATTTTCGGCGTGATTCCTGTTCCTAGGGAATCCACTCACCTCGCATCGTCAAATCTTAAAGTGCCTAATGGTGTGATCTCACATTCAAACACTTAAATTACGCTAGTTTGAGTCTAGGCATTCCAAAATCAATACCTAAATCTCTCAAACTTAAGCTCTGATACCAACTTGTAACACCCTCAAATTCGGAAATAGCAACGAATTTAAAATTTTCTAAATACATCGATAAATAATTCATCTACAAACACAATTTAGGATTTAACCTCAATACACACATTCATTCTATACATACAGTCTATAATAAGGACGAGTGTTACTAAAACCCAATAATAGTCACTATTTCCAACTGCGGAAGACTTCACCAAACTACTTACTCTCATGAAAGTCTAATGCTCAACTCTTCAACGCACTGCAAGAACCAAACCCCAACTGGAACCTGATGCACATGCCGACAAATAAAACGGTTAGGCTTAACGCCTAGTGAGCTCAAGAGTTTTCGTTAGAGATAAATAAAGCGATAACTTTAGGAATGTTATTTAAAATCATGATTTCCCAAAATGCAATACAACTAATTTGGAAACAACTAGAAATGAAATACATTAAATATTAAAACAATCTCCTTTCATCATTCACCCCTTTCGTGATTAAAATCATAAAACACACACCTCTTTAAATAAAGCCAAAACCCAAAGCGCACGTAAAACATAAATGATATTATAATGATCAAACGTTGAAAACATAGATAACTCAAACTTCCAAGACATCCCAATAACTCGAATGAGTTTCAATAACCGAAACCTTAAAACATAGATAAATACCCATACTCGAACGTCTCCGAAAACATGGATTATAAAACTCCATAACCAAAACCACACCTATTGGTGACGGGGAAGACCCGATTACATTGTACGTGACGGAACACAACATACGTCACATAGTTATGTAGTAAATCAAAACATGTGGGTTACACATAAAACACCTACCGAGCTCAACTACTCCAAGTCTATTGCCCGAAAACATCAAGTCAACCACTCCAGGTATTTTCTTGAGAGTCCCCAAAACCGGGCAACTCGGGCACAATGGAATTACACCTTTTTGTCCATGGGACGCTGCCCGACCATATAGGCCCACACCCTACTTACCATGGAGCCCGATGCCTATTCCGTGTCAAATGGTGAACCAACTTCCCAAACAGGGACAGAGGAACACCGTGCATATGGATCCATTGCACTAGCTAAACCATTACATGACTCAAAATGAATGAACCAAAGCGTTCAAAACATGACATGCCCAACTAATATGCAGTAAATGCAAATCATAACCAAACGCTCAACATCGAGCAATTAAAACGGACAAGTGTCCTCAAAACCCAAACCGAGCCATAAGCTCAACAAATCCAAAGACCCAACGTCGAAATTCATAAAATGAAATCAAATATAAACAACCCATATTTATATAAACCCATGCTCCAAAGCATATAATTAACTCCAACGTAGTTTAGATTGGGACAATTCATTTTCCAAATGAGTTTACAACATTTATTCTTTCAAAACGTCCCCTAACACAAAACCATGCATTTCTCCAAAACACAAATCAAAACACATTTATACTCAAAATCTACTTCCATAAAATAAATCATAGAAATACCAAAATACATGATTTATTTATCATAATGCTCCAAAATCCCAAAGATGTGTGCTAAATGAGTTTACAAAGTTAAACACCTTTAAAAATACTCAACTTATCAACAGTTAACAAAACTTATCAGCAGTTAGCAAAACTTATCAGCAGTTAACAAAACTTATCAGTAGTTAACAATTTTATGTAAAACGCTTTAAAATAAACATTTTGGCATGTACACCGTTTTCACAAATCAACTTGAACTCACCTTGCTAGATTTAGGCTAAATCTATATTTTACCCACTTAGAGCTCCTTTGAAGAAACTTGAATCCTCTAAGCCAAAAGTCTCCAAACACCTATATCCATACATTTCCAACCGTAAATAACCACATTCAACCATATAGAAACATTCATCAAACATTACACATCAAAATCTCCATTTTGGTCCAAACCCAAATTTCGACCTAGATTTCTCCAAAACCATCAAACCCGAAATTGATAAACCACACACTAGGATAATCATCAATGGAACATTTATAACTTATGTTAAGGTTTAGAAATGGAAGGGATACACTTACCACTTAGGTTTTGATGAAAACCTAGAAAACCCAACAATGAGCTTGAGGTTGAAGATGAAGATGGAGATGGTGAATCCTTGACCAAAGCTTTCCATTTTATCACTTGATGGTGTTCCCTCTTCATGAAATCCAAGGAATTGAGCCACAAATAAGTTAGGGTTTGAAAGGGGAATAAGGAAAACGAATTGGGAGAGTATAGAAGAAGTTTGGGTGAGAAGAAATGAGGAAATAGCTGATTTTCGCGACTTAACAGCCCCTGGACTGTTTGGGCGACTTTGCCAGGCAACAATGCCCAGGGCATTGTCGCTGGTTCTCCCAGCTTCCTTCCCGATCACTGTTTTGGCCGTAACTTCTTCGTTATAGCTCCGTTTTCGCTCCGAAAAGGACCGTTGGACTCGTAATTGAATCATTTATCCACCAAGACTATAAAATCTAAGATTCAAGTCCAAAATCATATACCTTAATTTTCCTTAATATATCGGTTTCGGCATTAACTTGAGATTATACCTTTCGAAGAATCGGGGTGTTACATTTTCCCTTGAACCCCTCTCTCTCTCTCTCTCTCTCTCTATATATATATATATATATATATATATATATATATATATATATTCTCCCTCGTCGCCCCCTCTGAAACTTCACTTCCATCGTCCCTCCCCCTCGGTCAGTGTGAAACTCCACAGAACCCCAACCTTCGGTTTTCACCTTCATTGTAACTCATCGTCATTGTGGTATCGTTTGTGTGGTTTAGTCCCTGTGGCGATTCCACTGTGTGTGTGGGGGCATAGATGGAAGGGACTGTCGGATGTGCTTTGAATCAGATCGACGGGTGGAGGGACGAGACGGAGGTGGTTCACGGGTGTAGAGACGAGATGGAGGTGGTTCACGGGAAGGGGATAGGGAGGGTTAGGGTGGTCGCCGAGTCGAAGAAGAGGTTGGTCGGAGGTGGTGATCGATCGGTGGAGGAGGGACCAAATTTTAATTTTAATTTGTTAACAGAAAAAGACAAAAAAGTGTAAAAAGACTAAAGTACCTCTCACTTAACTGAGTTTTTTTAACGAAGTTAACGACGAAGGACCAAAATCGGACCAAAATGCATATTGCAGTGGTTAAAATGTAAATTTTAAATTGTAGGGACCAAATGTGTTATAAACACCAAACCATAGGGACCAAATTTGTAATTTACTCTTAAATTTAAATTTATAAATAAATAGATTGGTTGTTCTACAAATTTAAAACCAATTCTTTGTGTATTTATGATAGCTATTGCGTATTTTCTTAAGATGCATCTGTATTTATATTATATTATAAAACACGGATAAAAAACTCTTAAATACAAATTATTGGGCATAAGGTACCATCATTTTATGCAATATTTTAAAAATCTCTTAATTTACAAGTATCAAAACACAAGATACATATTACTACTGCAGATTTCAAACACCCACTAATTTGGTATGTGCAGGGTCTTCCTTTTATGCAGACATTTTCATGTATTACTATTAATTAATATATTATATTATTATAAATTTGTTTTAATTATATTATTAAATATGTAATTGTTTATTTTTTCTAGATATCATTAAAATATATAAGATAATAATTGAATTCTAACAAAATAGTTATTTTTTATATATATATAAAACATTATATTATTAAGTCTAAATTAAACAAATTTATAAAAAAAACCATTATCACTTTCTCAAAACCATCCAAAATCGTACTGTAAATCGATAAAAAAAACAAAAAATAAAATGAAACATTAAAATCGTAATGTATCTCGCTGCATTGCGCGAGTACGCTTCTAGTTATCTATATCTATACTATATTATAAAGATGACATAAAAAACTCTTAAAAACAAGTTTTAAAGTTTAATGTACCGCTATTTAATGTTAATTACTTAAAAAACAGCTATAAAAGCTATATGTACTACATTTAATACTATTCATTAAATTTCAATCATTATCTATAACCATTTTAACTCCCATAAAATCATTTCTCACTCTAACTCCCCTAAAATAACTCTCAGCATATTTTAGAAAATAAAATTAAACATTAAAATCGTGATGTATCTAGCTGCATTGCGCGAGTACACTTCTAGTATTATAAAAAAGACATAAAAAACTCTTAATTACAACATTTTAAGCACAAAATACAACTAATTAAAGCCAATTACTTAATTTACAATTTCATAATATTTGGTACAACTTATCCAAGCACAGTATCTCACATCATCATCTATTTGTGGAATTGATACTCATTTATTAATATAAATATTTGTTTTTTATATTTAATGGACGATTTGATCAATATTATCTACTATTATCAATATTTATTTTTTATATTTATATTTATCGAACGATTTGATCAATATTTATTTTTTATTTTATGATTTGCTCTTAATAAATCTATATCTATATTAGTTATAATCTCATAACTAATATATCTATACTATATTATAAAAACATGCATTGATCTAATAAATATATTTTAATAAAAAATAAAGCAGGTAGCTTATCTCATAGTGTTTATCCTGTATTTAATATGTTTATTTGCAGTTAGTTATACAAATAAAAACATGAGACTTTAATAAGTTATAATTATGTTTCTTTAACTTGTAATTTTGAATTTTAACTAATATATCTATACTATATTATAAAACATTTAAGTTAAAGTATTAAAAACTATTTTTTATGAATTAGGTGCCACTTATTAATGCATATTATTAAAATTCAAAAGTACAAATTGATTAAACATAAGTACAACTTATAAAAGCTCAATTTTTGAATTCGTGTAACTAACTGCAGATAAGCACTTATTTTTATTTTATAAAATATCTAAAAATTTTAACTATTGATATAACTAACCGATAAGTATAAAAAAATTCGAGATAAAACATCTTATTTTTATTTTTTTTATTGAAGTATGTTATCTTTTTAATTTTAAATATAAAATATCTTAAATATAGTTATCATTTAAATTAAACATTTTTTGACTCGTAACAAAATACTTTATTATTATTTTTTTTATAAAAAACTATAGTTAAACTAAACTAAAATATATTTTTGTTTTAAATCTAAGTTTCTCAAAATCGTAAAATAAAATAAAAAAGACTAACAAAAAGTATGAATAATGATCGATGATTCGAGTTCTAAATTTCAGAAACCCGCTGCATTGCAATGGTACATTTATAGTTTGAAAAAAATAAACTTATTCTGGAATTTTATTTTTTTCCCTATTTTTTTTAGAAAAATAATTATATTGTGAGCATTTCAAGGTTAATCATTGAAGAACAATAATAAATATATGTCACATTTAATGCATTTAGATTGATCATTTATTAGACTTAATATTATGAAATACTCCAATTGTTGGTATGTATCTTCTATAAGTTCCAATTTTTTCCCCTTCTCCAATAGCATTGCTAAAATAGAAAAAAATAGTTGTTGCTTTGCCATTCTTCTCCAACAACTTTACTATATGGTTTGTTAAAATATAAAATTATTAAAAAATCTCTAAATATAGAAAATTCTCTATAATCTCTAAACATGAGAGAGAAAATATTATTTTAATGATTTTTCATAAAAATTAGGGAGAATGACCATCTTAATAAGAGAGAGAAAATATTAATTTAATGATTTTCCACCAATAATTTGTTGGAATATTAAATATATTAAATATTTTATTAATATAAGTAATGATTGATTATCTAAAATAGAAAATCTGTTGGAGTTGAAATAAAATGTTTTTTAGAGATTTTGATCTTTTATTCTCTATTTTAGAGAAATTTTAGCAATGTTGTTGGAGATGCTTTTAGAGCATCCCCAATGGAGGTTCTTATAAGATCCGCATTTTTGCACTTTTTGTTGTCACATCACTTCCAACTCATTAAAATAAGAACTCATATAAATATCTACAATGGTAGTTCTTATAAAAACTTATTTTTATGGGTCCCATCTATATATACAATATTAATAATTATTAGAGCATCTCCAATGCAAGGTTCTTGTAACAAAAAGTGAAGTGTCTTGTAAGAACTATCATTGTGGAAAGTTATTATAAGAACCTAACCCCTTTTGAGTTCTTATTTAAAAACATTGATTCTTACCATGAAGTTTGTGTGAAATAACAATTTCCTCATTTTTATTGATAGTTAAATTAAATATTTGATATTTATTTATAAATATATAATAATTATTGATGTTGACATGACGTTCTTATAAGAACTACCATTATGAAGTTTTATATAAATTTTTAAATTGATAAGTTGAAAATTATGTGACACCAAAATGTGTAAAAAGAAGGTTATTATAAGAATCTCCATTGGAATTATTAATTAGTATATTTTTTTGACATAAACGACATTGATCATTTTACTATAAAATTTTGTCATCATATACACTACAAATATACAATATACACAAATTTCTTAGTTTTTTTTTTTTGAAAAGCAATAAATATATATATATATATATATATATATATATATATATATATATATTTACAAAGACCCAATGGGAAGGTCTGCAAGAGACAGACAATCCATTGATAACCAACACCATTCGCCTATTACAGTTCGAATGCAACAATCTAAAAACACGAAATCAAAATACAAACAAACATATGCATAAACAATTACATATTTGCCTAAAGCAGCTACTATAACCGAACCCTCGACACACCGAATCCGCTCCAAGCCACCTCTAAGATTGCTCCAGATTACCAACAGTCGAACGCCGAACTTAGACCCAAGAACCGGACTTGTGTGCCGAAGATTACATTTGTCGAAACAGTGCAGCAACCTGAGCAACAAACTTCCAATGTTGTCTCAAGACCACCGATGAGCGCACTACAGGTTGTCGTAGTTCTAAAGTCGATCACGAGCATTCCTCTGGAGCGTCCATCCACCTAATCCATTCGAGATTGGCACCACGACACCGATTGCCGATCCATTCAAAACTCATCCGTTGCAATTCCACGAATCTGTCCGCCATCTTCCTTTTATCATTTTTTAACACGATTTGGTTTCGATGCATCCAAATCAAGTAAGCCACACACCAGATTGTTTCTGTACATAATTTAAATCTCGAACCGTTGTCGTTCGGTGCCAAATCCACTAAGTCTTGTAAATTCGAGATGTTCTCGTTCTTTAAATTCCACCATCTTAGCACCATTTGCCATACTTTTTCTACCTCTTGACATTTTACTAATGCGTGATTCACCGACTCCACTTCTTTCTCGCATCTTGGACATAACACCGAGTCTAAATCCATCCCCATTTTTCCTAAGACCTCCCTACATGGTAACCTTCCTATTTTTGCTTTCTAATAGAAGATACACACTTTCTTTAGAATCGCCTTCGACAATTTAGTAACCTCATATTGTTCCCCTCCCACCCCCATTCTCTCATCTAACATTTCCTTGAAACTTTGAACCGTAAATGACCCATGTTCCCCCCTTCCATCCATTTGACACGATCATTTATATCTACTTTCGGAGACCAGTTTTGAAGGAGGTCCTTCAACTCCTCTAGTTCCCCCGCCTCCCTACCTCTCGGTTCCCTTCTCCAACTCCACACCCATTTCCAATTACCTTCTACCCAAGTTCCCTTATCGGCTATCAAATCTTCCTTTCTATTCTCTAGCTGGTAAAGCCTCTTGAATCGCTCCCCTAGCGCCACATTACCCACCCATCTTTCCTTCCAAAATCCCGTCTTATCCCCTCTTCCCACTTCTTTCCGGATATGGTCTTTAATATTAATTCCCACCTTTCCTACATCCTTCCCAATCCTAATGATATTCCTCCATACCGACCGTCCCCCTAGCCGATTCATCACTGCCGATTCCCCCCTCACCCCCATACAAACTCTTGATCACCCATGCCCAAGGTGCGCTCTTTTCCGTAGCAAACCTCCACCACCATTTACCTAACAACCCCCAATTTAAAATTTGCAAACTCCCCACATTTAACCCACCCTTTTCGAATTTCCTCACCACCCTCTCCCATTTTACCCAAGCCACCCCCTTTTATCATTTGACCCTTTTCCTCCCTCCCCAAAAGAAATGACTTCTCACATTCTCAATCTCACGAATCACTCCACACGGGGCTCGAAAAAGCGATAAAATGTACAACGGGAGACTCCCTAATACCGATTTAACCAAAGTTAAACGACCGCCAATCGAAATCAATTTAGCCTTCCAAGTCGCCAATTTTTTCTCTATGACATCCGACCAATTTTCGATTTTATTCATGTATCTTCCCACCAGAAGACCAAGGTAGTTGAAAGGAAGTTCCCCAAATCCACATCCCAAACTAGTCGCCCAATATTTGATTTCTTCAACTTCGGCTCTCACCCCATAAAGTTTGCTCTTACTAATATTAACCCTTAGCCCAGTTGCCACTTGGAAGCAATGAAGGATTTTCAAGAGATTTTTAATGTTGTTGGCACTCCATTTGCCAAAAAAGATCACGTCGTCGGCATATTGGAGATGAGATATCATAATGCCTTCTTTGCCAATCTCCACCCCTTCGAACACTCCTTTTTCTCTAGCTTCCAACATTAGAACATTTAAGCACTCCGCAAAAATTAGGAATAGAAAAGGAGCCAATGGATCACCTTGTTTAAGACCTTTTTCCATTTTAAACTCTTTTGTCGGGGACCCGTTGACCAAGACCGAGATCGAAGATGATTCCAAACACGCTTTGATCCATTTACACCATTTACTACTAAAACCCATCGAGGATAGAGTTTGAAGCAAGAAATGCCAATCAATGCTATCATAGGCCTTTTCGAAGTCCACCTTGAAAACCATTCCTCTTTTCTTCGACCTTCGAATGTACTCCGTCGCTTCATTTGTGATTAACACTCCATCTAAAATATTCCTTCCTTTAATGAACGTCGCTTGGGTTTCTCCAATAATTTTTCCCATCACTATCTTCATTCTCTCCGCCAAAACCTTCGCCAATACTTTGTAAAAAACACCTATCAAACTTATCGACCGATATTCGTTGAGACAAATAGGGTTTGAGTTATTTGGGATGAGAGTAATGAACGAAGTATTACAACCGTTGCTTATTTGGGCCTTTTCCCAAAAGTTCTCAATTGCCTTCATTAGATCGGATTTAATGACCGTCCAAAATTTTTTCACAAACGTAAACGTGATCCCATCCGTTCCCGGGGATTTGTTGCTTCCACACATTTTGATCGCTTCCCATACTTCCTCCTCCGTGACCGGTCTTTCCAAAATTCTCGCGTCCTCCGACGATATCTTTTTTAATTTTTCGCTTACCAACTTCGGCCCTGTACCCGTACTTGATTTGAATTTCTCCTTGAAAAATTCCCACACATAATCTTTGATTTTTTCGGGATCTTTCGTCCAAACCGCATTGATCTTTAACCCTCGGATTCCATTTTTTCTTACTCTATCCCTTATTGCCGCGTGAAAGAATTTTGAATTCTCGTCTCCCTCTTCTATCCACTTGATCTTCGCTTTTTGAGACACCATCTCCGCTTTTCTCTTTTCTGCCTCTAGCCACTTCTTCCTTGCATTAACCCACCTTTCTCTCTCGTTTTCTTCAAACGGTCTCAATCCAGCTTCTCTCTCTATCTTCAAAACCTCTTCTTTATTATTTTCCAACACTTTGTCTAGAGTTTTTAATTTTCCATCACATCTCGTTTTCAAAACACTTTTCACCTTTTTAAGTTTATCTCTAAATAGGCAATCCGGTCTCTTTGTAAGCATCTTGATATCCCATTCCTTTCTCACTATATTTTCCGTATCCCTATCTGCCAACCATGTGTCAAAAAGCTTGAACGGTTTCGGACCAAAGTCTATGTTTGATTCGATTACACAATCGGGTAATGATCCGACCATCTCCTATCTAACGTCGAGACCCCCAAATTCCTCCACGTCAAATTAAAGGATGGGGAAACTAGGAAGCGATCCAATTTGCTAAATTTTCTCCCGTCGTCACTTTACTTAAAATTAAATTTATATTTAAAAAAATTATGTATTTGTGATAAGTATTGTGCCTTTTATGTAGTTCATGATTTTTATGCGAATTAAATTTAATAATATTAACTTTTAAAGTAAAAAATAAACATTTTACATGATAAATATCATGTATTGTGATCAGATTAATACATTTTATTAGATCAACAACTTCTTTGTATAAATAACAATATACAAAGTTTTCGAAGTTAATGGTGCATTTAGCCTTTCCCTTTATTAATTGTCAATATTTTAACTTTAAATATTTAATTTATCTTAAAATAAATTTCAATTTTTTAGTTTCTTTATAATCAAAAGTACTCATTCCTTGTATTCCCATTTACTGTAAATATTATAAATATAGAAAAAAATATCCTCCTTTTTTTAGATCTAGATAGTTTAATTTTTATATTTTTTAATTATTATAGAAATATGGAGAAATATTACCCTTATTAGAATGATATAATTTAATTTCTATATTTTAATTTAATTATATGAATATATTAATTACAATTATTTACTTTCTTATGTTTTTAGTTAATCTTTTTATGAATCTAGACTTCTATTTTTCAAATTACGATTGATTTGATCATCCAATTGCCACAATATTGAAAGAGAATTGCACACAAATATTTTGGATACAAGCATTTCCAACAACTTTTTTTTATAATTTCTCTTAAATAAAAAACAAAAAAACGCAAATATTCAGGATAAAAAAGTATTCAACTCTAATAATTTATTCATTTTGAAGATTTTAGTATTAATTGTATTATTACATAATTAAATGCATTTAATATCTCAACAAATATTAAAACAAAAAAGCATTAATTTTATGTTCTAAATAAATAAAAAATATAATTAAAGTATATTATCTATTTTTAAAATTTAATTTTAAAGAATTTTCTCTCTCCATCAAAATATGGAAAGAGAATTTATGTATGCTCTATTTTGGAGAATGTTTTGAAGGGTATGTTAGGATAAGAAAAATTATAAAAATCTCTATTTTCTTTATTTTGAATATTCTATTGGTGATACTTTAAAAACAAGTGTTAAAAATTAATATATATATATATATATATATTATAAAATATGTATTAAAAATTAATCATTAAGCATTAGCGTTGAGTTCTTGAATATGGGGAGAGAAAAAAAAAGAACTGGATGGAAAAGAGATAAAAGAAAAATAATTATTTTATTTGCGTTCTTGCAAGAAAATGAAAGGAAAATAAAATAAAATTCATGCTCTTAAATAGTAGAAAAAGGAAAGGAAAGATTTTATTTTTACAAATATACCATTTAAAAATGTATCATCTATAATGAAAAGTTGGGTACTAGGTAGTTTTGCAATTTTAGTAATCTTTTTAAAATGTTTTAATTTCTTTCATTCACGTCTTCCCACATTTGGAATAAAAGTTTTAGAATGAAACTTATCATTATTTTCCATCTGTTTCATTTCTTTTTTCTCCTAAATTTTTTTCGAGAACACGAGTTTTTTTACTCCCCTCTCTTTCCTTCGTAAAAAAAAACTTTCGTACATGTTGCTTACTAATGCATAACCCCTATTAACAATACAAAATACTCGATCATTATCTATAACCATTAAAAAATCTAGTCATTTGAACCAAGATAAATTACATATTTATTCTAAAATAAAAAATACATACATTATAATAAAATTTTGAATCAAACAAATTACACTAAAAAATAAAATTTTATAATATTTAATTCGACATAATATCAATATATTTCACAAAAAAAATTTACCAATTTTTTAATTAACAAAACATATTTAATCACCAATCATAAATTTCTATTTTATTCAAACATAAAATTTCAAAATTTCTTTATATTTACAATAAAAAAAACACAAAACAAATAAAAACATTATCATTTTAAAGTTAAAATTTGTTGGATATATTCAGATATCAAAATTCGGGTCAATTTCAAACCCATTAACCCGCAATCTGTTCACTATTTAACCTCTTATCAAACTAACCACACCCACCAGCCACCACCACGCCTGGATGGGCCAATCCTCTTCCACCCACGCGCCGTCGTCGCCGCCTCCGCCGCGGTCAACACAACGCCACCACCACCACCACCGCTC
This sequence comes from Arctium lappa, assembly GCA_023525745.1. NCBI lineage: Eukaryota > Viridiplantae > Streptophyta > Magnoliopsida > Asterales > Asteraceae > Arctium > Arctium lappa. Next base: position 52,403,285 of record CM042064.1, read on the forward strand.
CCTCAGTCTATCTTCTTCTTTCTCCACTCGATCAGATATTTTCTCCTTTATGCACTCCAAAAAGGAACCCTCGTTTGAGTTTCCCGATGCTGTAACCACCACAATCGACTACACATCTGAAATTCCCGATGAATGTTTAGCAATAGTCTTCCAGTTCCTCAACTCCGGCGAACGGAAGCGATGTTCTCTCGTTTCTCGCCGTTGGCTGCTTGTCGAAGGTCAAAGTCGTCACCGATTGGCTCTAAACGCCCAATCTGACCTAATCTCCGTTATTCCGGCGATTTTCTCACGGTTCGATTCCGTCACGAAACTCGCTCTCCGATGCGACCGTAGATCCGTTAGCATAAACGACGAAGGTTTGATTCTTATCTCTTTACGTTGCCCTAATCTCACGCGCCTCAAGCTCCGCGGATGCCGAGAAATTACCGATGTAGGTATGGCCGGATTAGCGAAAAATTGTAAGTCGTTGAAGAAATTCTCTTGTGGATCTTGCATGTTTGGTGCGAGAGGCATAAACGCGCTTCTCGATAGCTGTTCTTCTCTCGAGGAACTTTCCGTCAAGCGATTGAGAGGCATCAACGACGCCGCAGCCGAGTCGATTGGCGCCGGCGCCGCGGCTTCGTCGCTCAAAACGATATGTCTCAAGGAGCTTTACAACGGACAGTTTTTCGGACCTTTGATTAGCGGCGCGAAGAAGCTGAAAACGTTGAAATTGCTTCGTTGTTTAGGCGATTGGGATCGGTTGTTGGAGATGATTGTTAATTCAGAGAATTGTTTGGTTGAAGTTCATCTGGAACGGCTTCAGGTGAGTGATGTTGGTCTTTCATCTCTATCTAATTGTTCTAAATTGGAAACTTTACATATTGTTAAGACTCCTGAATGCACAAATACTGGTTTAATTGCCGTCGCTGAGAACTGTAAGTACTTGAGAAAACTTCATATTGATGGTTGGAGAACAAACAGGATAGGAAACGAAGGTTTAATTGCGATTGCGAAACATAGCGCCAACCTTCAAGAATTGGTTTTGATTGGAATTAATCCAAACTCAGTAAGTCTAGAAGCTATTGCTACAAATTGTCAAAAGTTGGAGAGATTAGCTTTATGTGGAAGTGAGACAATAGCTGATGGTGAGATTTCTTGCATTGCATCAAAATGTGTGGCTTTAAAGAAGCTTTGTATAAAGGGGTGTCCTGTTTCTGATGAAGGACTTGAAGCTTTTGCTTGGGGTTGCCCTAATTTGGTGAAGATTAAGGTGAAGAAATGCAAGAATGTGACTTGTGAAGTTGGGGATTGGTTAAGGGCTAGAAGGGGATCATTGGTTGTCAATTTGGATGTTTGTGAAGTTGAAGCTGAAGTTGTGGATGCAAGTACTAGTGATGGTGGTGGGGTTCAAGAAGATGTAGTTGAGTTTCCCCCAATTGTTAACCATGTGGCTGATGGTGAAGCACCTGACCCTTCGACGACCACCGGCTCGAGCTCGAGTGCCGCCAATGGTCGTAGACCATCTACGTTCAAGACATGGTTCAGCTTCTTTGGAGGTAAGGGAGGTAAGGGTTTCGCTCCTTGCGCTTTCAGGAGGTGATCAAATATGGTATAATAGCAGTTTCGATGGTTAGCTTATATTGATCACAATTCACAACCTTGTGTTTTCGGTGTTAATACCCCGATTTCATTTCAATCACTTGCATGATTCACTTTTTCTTTTTTCGGGTTCCTTTTTTTTTCTTTTCTTTTCTTGAATTTGATCTCAAGTTGGGTTCTTGTTTTCTTTGATTGTAACAAGCATCTAGAGTGTTTTAACTGTATTCCAATGGTTTAATTCACTCTAGGTGTTCTGCCTTTTAATACTTTCTTTAAAGTTCTCTTTTAATTCTTTTTTCACATGGAAACAGTTGTTAGTATGATTTGGCAGTGAGTCTTGAAGAACTCTTGAGAGGGTTTCAAAAAGTGTTAGCTTTTGTTTGTTATCAAATGGTTTAATGTTTTTACCAACCATGGTTCTATTTAAGTTTCTGCATTGTTTGTGTTTATGCAACCTTTTTTGTTATTGCTGGTTGTGAACATTATTTTGGTTTATAACTTTGTCTGGTACTGCTTCAGCATCTCATTAGATGTTTTAAAGAAAATAACCAGAAAACAACAAACTTAAAAAGCATTAAAGGATTAGAGGGGAGATTAGATAGGAACCTTGTTTTCATTGAGAATATGGGGAACTAGTTATTAATGATGAATAACAGTGAATAGTAATGAATATTATGTATTGTGAATATCTCACTAGTGTTATTCATTATGAATAATTGGTTTTCTAGGTTCTCAATGAAAATGAGATTTCTAACAGAACTTACCCTAAAAGATCTAATCCATTTGGTTTGCGGGATTTGATGGAATTTGGTTGGATTTGGAATTAGATTTCATTCCAATTTTGTGTTTGGTTTAAAGGAAAGTTTGGAATTGAAATCCTTATAAACATGAGTTTTAGGTGGCGGTTGTTTTTTAAGATGTTTGAAATCTTATTTTACTTCTGATTAATAAGAAGTGGTTCTGAAGTCTGAAATTTGAATCAATAAAACTGTTTGTTTTTGTAACGTTTGGATGTTTCTCGAGAGAAAAGAAAGGAGAACATATGAAATGAGGCGGCGATAAGAGGTTTTAAGAAGTTAGGTCATCACTTCTTATTTCAAATGTATTTAAAGAGTTAAAAGGTTCTGAAAACTGGGAAAAAAAAGTCTGAATGTAAAAAGGAAACTAGGGGTGTAAATGATACGAGTCGAGCTCGAGTATCATTATATTCGAACTCGAAACTCGATTACCAAGCTCGAACTCGACTCGCGAATACTGAAAATACAAACTCGAAACTCGATTACCAAGCTCAAACTCGACTCGAAAACCCACGAGTACTAAAAATACAAACTCGATTCGAACTCAATAACCAATTTCCAAACTCGAACTCAAACTCGTTTCAAGCTCGAAAACTCGAACCAAGCTCGACCTCGAGCTCGAAAACTCGGATCAAACTCAAATCCATTTAATGTGTAAAAGAACTCAAGGTGAACTGTTTCCATGATTAATTAGATTTTCTAACAATAGCTTTGTATTTATTAACTTGACAAGTATACCCACAATTTTTGTATTTTTACAATAATTTAATAAATTATATTAAAATGTATTTTAATCGAACTAAATTGTTCTTATTAGATTACTTGTCTATGTTGTTTAATACTTCATTTTCAGTTATACATTTTTTATTTCTTTGGTCATTATGTAATTTTAATTTTTTGTTAGTTATGTTTTCACACTAAAATATACATGTTTGTGTCTTTTAATTAAATATGTTATTAGATTCTAATTATTATAAAGTAATAATGAATTTGTATAAGTTGAAAACATAAAAAGTAAATTTACTAATACTAAAAAATGAATTTAAATTAAATTTGTAATATAATATATGTAGCAAATATTTAGATGTTATTATACAATAAAATAAAATAAACCTACATACATTTCAAAGTTAAAAGAACAAATTTGTAATATTAAAAGTTTAACACTAAGGTGCGTTTTGTTTTTTAAGAGGTCTAAAATCTTAAGTCTTATTTTAGTTATGATTAATAAGAGGTGGTGTGTAAAAATGTCTGAACGATTCAGACTTAAGAATCATTAAGAGGTTTTTTAAAAAAAACAAACAACTCCTGAATATAGTATAAATAAATAGTGTTACACCAAATTTGGTGTTTTGCTATTCATTACACCATTTTGAGGGTCATATATAATGTGTTCATTAGATGCATAAACAGTGAAAAAACATACATTTAATGTAAAATATGTTATATTTTGATAACATTAACAATGCGTTATTTCCCTGTATTTCTTGACCATTGGCTTCATACATCTTTCTCAAAATGGGGTGAACTATGTGTAATCTCCATACCTCCACTTAATTCACTATAGAAGTTTTACGGTATACGGTTATAGGTAGAGCCGCAGAGATGGACAAAAAGATCAGGCCTTTCAGTGCAGATCGGTCCAAGAATAAACTATGATGTCACCAGGTTGGACCATACTAGATTAGACTAGACCAGCGGTCCTTAATCGATCCAGATGTTTTGAGACAGATCGCTCATTTTTTGGCTGTGTAACTAAACCAAAATTTTTTATGGGTCTGGTTTGTGCCTATCTATAGTTATAGGTAACATTTAAAAATGGGTTAGTTGCACGGTTATATGAGTTTTAAGGTCAATATGAAAATTATTTTGCAATTCTTGATGTTACATGCATGGTCTCTTCCCCGTACTACATATTGGCACTTTTGATAACTATGCTACACAAACTTTTCACAAGCCATGGGTTTTTATTAAAACAATTGTGCTACTCTTTAGTATAGAGGTCAAATACATTTTACTCCCGAATCCCATCTCCGGGTGGGATAAACTGTGCTTGTTTGTTTTGTTGAATTTGCTTGATTATTGACTACGGGAAAAAAAAGATCACATGATATTTACATGGTTTGTTGCTAGATTTTTTTTTTCATTACGAAGATCGTTGTAGTTTATATGTAAAAGAACATACAGAAAACGAATAAAATAGAAAAAAATGTTATTCTAATGATGACATCATATTCGTCTTGTTATAGAGTGTGGATCTACCAAGTTTATTGTTTGGATGCTTTTGTTGCAAGTCTTTGATTGGCTTGGAATGATGTCGGTGGTCCTACGATGTAGGGTTGGGATAGGAAGGATTTCTTTCTTGCTAATTCTTTTCTCGTTTTGGATAAAATTATGTTAAGATTTGTCCCACATCGAAAACTAAAGTATAAAATATCACAAATTATATATGTTTTTCTTTCTAATCTCCAACTAAATGGGCTTGTGGGTCAATTAATTTTTTTTTTTTGGATTAACTGACAGTTTTTTTGGCAGTTGAGAGAAAAAGGTATATAAACCCAATGAATATCAGTTTGGGATGCTGATAGATTTTTTGGGTTTTCTATTGTTTTTCATCTCCCCTTCATTATAAAAGCATAACTTTCATTCGTGAGATTGAAGTTCTTGAAAACTTGAATAGATTGTTGAATCTTATAGATAGACGTCTGCAAAGTCTACAAGTGAGAGGAAAAATGTATGTATACGAACATCGTACCTTTTGAGATCAAGAACGCATCAATTTTTGTCTTGTTTCATCTGATTATTAAATATAGTTGTTGTTGTATATTTTTTTATTTACGAATTATATATATAACGTTTCTATTGGATGCATTATTTATATAACACATTTAGAGATTGTTAAGCATCTCATATAGAGTGAAATTTATAGTGGTAAAATGTATATAGATCTTATTTCTATCTTAAGGAGCATATATGTTGTTTGGCTTTTCTCTAACTTATAAAAATATTTTAAGGAAAAGACTTATACGTTTTAAGATATTTCATTATTGATGACAATCATAAAATATATCATTATAATTAATCATTTGATTGTAATTTCAATTATTCTAAGTAAAATAATTCAATATTTTAGCAAATAAATGTTTTTTGAATTAAAGAATGATGGACATAAAACGTAGTTTACTCTTTTTAAAATTACCATATGACATTTTCTATTTTTCTTTATTTATTTCTTTCTTAATTTTCTTTATTGTTTTTATTTAAAAAATTGATCATAAATTGCTGTTAACGACAAAAGATAAATACTTTTATGTAGTCATAACTGTAAATGTAAGTCAGACATACGTTATACATAAATCAAAATAAAAAAAATATAGACTCTTCTTGTGAGTAGAGGTGGGCAAAAACCGAGCATGACCAAGACTTTAATCCGTCCTAATCAGACCAATCCTTCTACAACCGGTCCTAACTATAATATGTCCTTCAAAAAAATTCATAATAGGTTATAACTGTCCGAAAAGATCCAGTCATTTTAACCATTCCTTTTTTTTTTAAATATTTCAAATAAACTTAACAATTATTAAATTTTCTTTTATAAAACTTATGTTTAAAATAAAACCTTTTGAACATTTTTTAAAAAATACCTCGATTACATTTATCAAATATTATATTTGGCAATCATCAAAACACTAGAATTCGGGGTTTTGAGAACATCAATGATTGCTTGATTTTGAGCTTTAAAAATGGTTTGATTTATATGAATAAACAACCAACCAATTGAAACACATATTTATACTCAACAAAGAGGAAAATAGTAAGAGAAAACCAAATTTTTTTATCGTATGATCGTTTAGTATATAAGACAAAAACTAAAAATAAAAAAATAACTGATCCTTAGTAACCAGACCAATCTAACATCAAAAAAATTGTTACTGGTCCAATTTTTAGCAACCAAGCTTGTGCTTCTTGTAATCGGTCCTTAACTGGTCCATTTTTTTTATTAAACGAGCTTGTGCTTCTTATGACTGGTCCTTATTGGTCCAATTTTTAGCAACCGAGCTTGTGCTTCTTATGATCGGTCCTTACTGGTCCAATCTTTATCAAACGAGCTTATACTTCTTATTATCAATCCTTACTGGTCCAACTTTCAACGATCGAGTTTGTGCTTCGTGTAATCGACCTAACTAGTCCATATTTGCCCATATTCCAATTTCCATATATAATCCATAAAAAGAATAAGGGGTTGTTTGTTTACCTCTTAATGGTTCCATTAAGAGGTAACCCTCTGAATCGTTAAGAGATAAATCTTGTTTGGCTAAAAAAATGTCTGCCTCTTAATGGTTCCAAAACCCTTTGAATGATTTTGTGTCTTGACCCTGCCTTAACTATTCAGAGCCTGATTTCATCCTGAAATTAATAAACAACCATATTTCATTTCGCATTATATCCTAAAAGCCTCTTAATCATTCTGACCACATAATTATTCTGTACCTAACTATTCAACAACTGCCAAACAACCTCTTAAAATAAATTAAAAAAATAAAATCTTATCATCGTTTTTTGAATAATCAAAATAAAAAATATGATAAAAATATTATATTTATTTTTAACCTTATATTAAAGTTGGGCTCTAAGGCCCAATTATAAGTCCAAAAGAAAGCCCAAAGGAAGGAAGCATATGACCATACTTATAGAGAACCGTTGAACACCATCAACGTTACTATAAACCCTAGCGCATTCATTCACTGAATAAACCCTTCAGAATTTTTTCCCTCAAATTTCCATAACCCTAAATACATTCCGACGAAAACGATTTCGATGGAAAACATCGAAAAAGCCCCAAAAGAGGTACATGTTTGTGTTTCGTAATCGATTTTTGTTACAATTTTAAGCTTCTGATATTGTCACAACTCGCAGTTTATGTTGTTCTTTTCATAAACAGTAAAATTTTCTGTTTTTAAGTGCTTAATTTCTGATGCAATTTCGAATTTTCGGTGAAAGGAAACTTATATGAATTTGTTCGTTTGTTTGTTGTTAGAAAAACAAAGCATTTCAGCGAGATTTTTTTTTTTTAATTATCAATCGACTAATTTCGATCTTAATACTAAATTGGAGGGAGTATGCTGTTAATTTTGTAATGTGGATTGAAGAATTGGATGTTAATTGGTTTCCTTGACTTTAAACTGTTAGGTTTTGGTTGACATTGTGAAGTTGGCACAAAAGCGAGGAATGAAAGGTAGTAATGGAGGCTGGAAGGATTTTTTGGGTGTTTATGACAAGAAGGTTGGGATCAGCTTGAGTGATCCAGCAAGAAGGACGCCTGAAGCATTGATTGCTTTCCTGAAGACATTTAGCAATGATGATGATTTGCAGGTAAATGGTGGTCAGTGGAACCTTTTCTTATAATTCAATTCTATATGCACCAGATGGCATTGAGATTTTGATGATAATTAAGGATTTTTTATTTCAGTTTTTTGATAAAGTGGTAGAAAAGCATGAGAGTGTGGAGCATATTGAGAAGAAAACGGATAAAATGTCCCCTGAACAGGTTTGTTATGATTTATGTGCATTGTTTTATAGTTGAACTCATTCGTTTGTAGTAGAAGGATGAGGCTCCCGTATTTGATGGGATTCATGGGAAGCTGCTATAATGTTCCTTTCATCTTCCATAGTTCCATTTATGCTGTTATGGGGGTCAAAATCTAAAATAATGGCCAACCGTCATTTGATATAGCTGCTATGGTGATGGTATAGCGGTCTATATAATAATTAGAATTATATATGTATGTATAACTTAATATATTTTATGTATTGAATAAATACATATAGGTTTAACTTCAAACCATTAACTTAGAACAAGGCTTTGGTTGATAGAAAATGCTTGGGTGGTTCACAAATTAAAAATGCGAAGTCTAAACACAAAAACAGACTAAAACAATATGAAATAACAATTAAAACAAGATGAAAGTCTTAAATGAGCCAACTATAGATGTCCAGAAGCACAGTTGAACCAGAGAAGTAAAAACCAAGAAAATAGTAGAGTTTTGGAGTGAGCTAGAGTGCAGGGGGCAAATAGCAGTCAAATATTTACTGCCACTATTAGTGGCATCACGATTTCCTCTGCTATTTTGCCACCGCTATTCCGTCAATAAACACGAATCGCGACACCACCGCTATACTAAGCAGTTAACGCGGTCTATTGCGGAAATTGCGGTCAGGACCTAAAATTGCGATAGCGGTTATTGTGGTGAGATATCGGTGAAATAGCGGTAAAAAAATAGGTTCATAAATTAATATGAATATATATATATATATATATATATATATAACTTAATAATTAATATATTGTTGGCTGTAAATTTTAAAGCAAAAAAGTAAAAGCAATCGAATAACATGCTGCTGTTGGAGAAGTAGCAATCAGAGGGTTCTGAAGTCGAGTAGGAGAAGTAGCCGATTAGGAAAGGTCTGAGTAGGAGTCGATTAGGAAAAATCAAGTAGGAGTAGAGCCGATTGGGAAAAATCGAGTTAGGAGTTGTGTGAATTGTGGAATAGCGTGCGACTGTGGTCGCTGGAGAAGAGATTGAGAGGTAGGGCTGTTAGGTTAGTCAAATTGGAAGTCCACAAAGTCCAAACATCAAAAATAAAAACAGGCCCAAGAGGAAATTGAAAGCCCATAAAGGAAAAAGCCCAAACTTATTAGTGATAATAATTTCGGTATTTTCGGACCGCAATTTTTACTAAATTGCGGTGAAATTTCGGTGAATTGCGCCGCAAATTCCGCTACCGCTATTTGTCACCGGAATTTTTCTCCGGACCGAAATCCAAAATTTCACCCCGCAATTAACTGCTTAGCCGCTATAGCGGTACATTAACAGCATAGCCTTCCATTGATCCTGGTATTCATTTGAAGGAAAACTGTGCTTTTGGGTTGTTAAGGTTGCTATTGACCTCTAGAAGGTTCTGGACGTGCTTGTACTCTGATGATAAATACTGTTGAATTAACATTAGTCATATGGTGTTTGTTTGGGAATGTGATTTTCTTTTTTTGTAATGCTTGTTGTTTCGCACTCGGCGGGTGAATAAAGGGGAATCACGAATATTATCACTAAATGGTCATTAGCTGTGTAAAAGTAACGAAAAACATATAAAGTACTGAATATGATGATTATGAGAGCATGTTAATATCTATACGAGATGACAGGGAGGAAATCCCATGTAATAATCTAACAAAGTTTCAGAGATGCACATAGGAACACATAAATCACATGCAAAGAAACAGTCTAAGTTCTGAAATTTATGATATTCTATTGCTAAAGTAAGCTTCTCTTCACAATAAAATGCCAATAGCCTATAAGGATATATGCTATTAGCTTGATTTATGTTGATGCAATCTCAGTTCATACTTATTTGTTTGTGTGCCAAATGCAGGAGCTGGTCTACAAGACCATTGGTCATCCACAATATGCACTAAGTTATTCATTTCCATCACACGAGGAGGTTTGTAGACATGTATCTTTTGGATTTTTACACACTATTTATGCATGCAGAATTTTTAAGTTGCATTTAGTTCTAGGGGTCTGTACCTATTAGGTGTTTCTACCCTACTGTAACTCTGTAAGCTAGTAGCAGCTAAAAGTTTCCTCATTATTGTTAGCCCATTATCGTACTTAATCTATAGTCTTTAACTTGGTTACATGACCAACACTTCATGCATTACCCATTGATTGGGCAATTTTGCCTTCTCTAAATGAAGTTGATTCCTTACATAGGTGATTTAGTCCCAATACTTTTCTTGATACAAGAATAGACGCTTTTAAGACGAAAAAAGATCAAGAATTCGTGCTTATCTCATCTTCTCTAACACAGCGGAGATTGCAGAAAAGTAAAGAAAATAAGTTGGTTTGTTTGTATTTTGAATCTTTTGAACATTGTTGCAGGGGTGGTTGGTGACAAAGCATAGAAAAAAAAATAAGGCAATGAGATCTAATACAATTGTTGCTGTTGATTGTGAGATGGTACTCTGTGAAGATGGGACGGATGCATTGGTTAGGGTTTGTGTTGTAGACCGTGATTTAGAGGTACTTCAAAATACCCTTTTTAAGTTGGTATGCTTTTTTTGACATAGCGGTCACATCTTTCTGCAATCTCGAAGTTGATGGGATCAATTTGATTTGAGAGCCTTGTAGGTCAAACTTGATGAACTCGTTAAACCCGATAAAGCAATTGCTGATTATAGATCCAATATCACTGGGGTCACTGCTAAAGACTTGGAAAACGTTACTTGCTCTTTAGAAGATGTACAGGTGAAATTCCGGTGTTGAACTTTGAAACTATTTGGTCGTTTACTTGAGCATTTCCTGTTTTACCCCTGAAATTGACTCGTTTTCAATAGGAATCCATGATGAAATTGCTAGCAAGAGGAACCATATTGGTTGGGCATAGTCTAAATAATGATCTACAAGGTAATAAATTTTTTTGATTTAAGATCCATTTTATTTGTAACCTATAAGTTTAGTCACAAGATTTGGCCTTGCAAGAGTCGGATCCCAGCCATTATTTGCTATGCTTTTAATTCCTCTTTATCATTTATACTATTTCCGTTGCAGCACTCAAGGTAGATCATACAAGAGTAATCGACACTTCTCTCGTCTTCAAGTACTGGAGTGGCTCCAATTTCAGGAGACCGTCTCTGAATGATTTGTGCAAGGCAAGTCTCAAATTTCTAGCTTCAATAACCTACTTTTACAAAATCTCTTATTATACCATTGTACTTTCATTTTTTCTTATTACAACAATATACTTTCAATTTTTTTTTAAGACATTGTACTTTGAAAATTTTACCCATTATAGCAATGGATAAACTTGTTACCTTTTAAACCGGCTAACCCCACATTTTCTTACATTGCTATTTTGTGCATTTAACCCCTCCGTCCCAAAATAAGTGTCTATATTTCTATTTTAGTTTGTTTTAAAATAAGTGTCCATTTTCAAAAGTGCATACTTTCCTATTCTACCCTTAAATATGAGATGGAGAAATTCATTACTCCCTCTATATCAAGGGTAAAATTGTCATTTAGTTAAAAAGTGTAATAATTGAATATCTCTAAGACTCTGTCTTTTTTGTGGACATTTATTTTGTGATGGAGGGAATAACTGTTAGACATTTTGCAGTCGGTTTTGGGATACGAACTTCGGAAGGAAGGTGCTCCTCATGATTGTGTGGAGGATGCACGTGCTTCAATGAAACTTGTTCTCGCCAAAATAGAAGGCGGAGTCGATAACACTCTACCCTTGAATCAAAACAATGTGAGTTTGGAACTCGCTTCCGTGTTCACTTTTATGTTTGACCAATTTGTTCCCTTGATTGGTTATCTATTTGGAACTACAGGTGCATGAAGCAGATGCAATGAAGTTACTTTGCCACCGCATACCAACCAGCATCCCTGGTGAAAAATTACTTGAAATTATTCCTGGAGACTTCACTGTTGAATTGAAGGTTTACTAATTCCCCTTTTGCCCTCAGTTTCATGATCATCCCAAAGATATGTTACTCAGGAATTTTCAACATTTTTACCTAGTTGCCTTATTCGATAATTGGTCAACCTTCATGCTTGTAATTTTCGAAAGAAATCATTTAAAAATAATCTAAAATAGAAAACATGCAATGATAGTAAAGGGTATTTCTAACATGTTGGCAAGATCTGTTTTATAAGGGTCTGCAGGTGTGTCAATAAAGATTTTAAATCTTTGTATGTATTGAATATCAACTCATAAAAAAATTCTAGTTATTTGTGATGTTTACAATAAAAAAGGCACATAGTTTTAGAGATGTGTAATTATTACACTTTTTAGTTAACTAGGGGCCGTTTTAAACAAGGCGGCTAAATATCCTGAGAAGGTAAGAAAGGAGGGTTAAGGGTACGTTCATATGTGAATAATTGAAAAAATCCAAATAAAATCTATTTGAAGATACATATGTGAATTGACTATAGATTATTCATATGGGTTCACATATGCATTTTCAAATGGATTTTTCCAATGATTGACATATGAACTTTCCCTTCTTATCTTCTCATGATATTTAGCTTTTTTATTTGAACCTTTCACTAGTTAACTAAATGACAATTGTACCCTTAATAATACAAAGAGTAATGAATTTCTCCATCTCATCATACTTAAGGGTAGAATTGGAAAGTAGACACTTATGTTGGGACAAACTAAAATAGAAATATGGACACTTATTTTGGGACGGAGGGGGTACTTGTTTAGTCCATATATTTTGTTTCTCATCTTATGAATTTGACTGGTTCTGCAAACAATTTGCTTACAGGCAAATAAGAAAGCCGGAGGAGACAAGTATTCGGCCTTTGCAGTTTTCAAGAACAAACTAGAGGCTGATCAAGCTTTTGAGAACCTTGATGGCGACCAAGTTAAAGTATGCTACACTTATTCTAACTTTTTACGGGCACAAATTAAACCTTTTACTTCATCAAACCAATTATTACCACCTTAGAGATAATCACCTCCTAATATAGAGACTAGAGATAAGATTATTATGGGAATCCCGAATTGCTCGTAAACTATTTGAGTCATGAAAAGGGTTCGGATTATATATTTCCATTCGTTAATCTTTTACTTACTTTTGTAATCAATTCCCTCCTATCAGGATTCATCTGGGCGTCCACAGAAGTTAATTTTGTTCAAACTAGATTCAGGTATAGCTGGTAGTTTATACGTTCGGAAGATGGTCCAAGATAGTGATAATGTCCAAACGGCATCAAATAAGAGGGCAGCCGAAGATGATGATATCCCAACTCACCCCAAGAAATTAAAGACACAACCAAAAGAAACCGTTGAATGCGATAATTGTGATGGTTATTTGAAAGAGATCGAAACCCTCAAGAAAAAACTAAGCGAACGAGATCAAGAGATATCCACTTTACACAAAATCATAGTCTCTCAGGCAAGAAAACAATCCGGACTTTGACCACCGTCTTTCGAGCAAATCCATCGGTCTTCATGTGATATGGTTTCTGGGGTTGAACCAGGTTCCATAAGGGTTCCAGATTTGGGTCAAATGCTTGCTGAAAACCAACATAAAAGATGATTGCCATTGAGACTCCCAAAAAGAGCTGATTGCCACTGAATTTTGGAACCCAATGGTACCTCATGTTTGTATTTCTATTAGGTTTTTTTTTAATTATTATTGCAACCAACTATCATAGCATCAGGCTCATCATATTAGGGTTTTTTCTTTTAAATTATTATAGATATGAGGATAATGGGAGGTGATTCAGGCAAAGTGTATTATGAGCTTACTAGTGCAATTTTTTGGTGCTCTGTGAATCTGTATGAAGCTGTAACAGGTCATTGGAGATGTAAATCCATGAATTTTGGTGTTATATTATCTTCTTTTTTCTTGTGTTTGTTTACTAAAGTGGTGCGTGCGTTTGGTATGTTGATGGGACGGGATTGGATTGGACAGGCGAGAGTGAGGCAGGCTGGCTGATGAAAGAATTATGTAAGGTTATATAGGGTTTTAATTTGACATATGGGTAGTTTAGTAATTTATCAATCTTGTCACACCTCCCTTATTTTTGTTTTACCTGTTTTGGTGAGACAAAAAAAATGCATTTATCCTACTCAGTTGTGTCATGTACAGGTCAAAACATGGTATTAAATGTGGGAATTTTTTTTGTTTCGTTCTGTCATTTTCTGTCGTACTTGCTAAAAATCTTTATTGGTTAAAAGAGAAAGTTAGGTGGCCAATACCAGACTTTGATGTATATGGGGTTAAATGAGGGGAAATTGGCACAAATAGCCATATTATACCTCCTAGCCATGTCTCTCCCGTATTTGTAGATTTGGTCCTAGGTCCGCAATGGAGGACCTAGGTCTGCAATGGAGGACTTGCATTAATGTTTGTTATGGAGATGACACGTGTCGGGATATTGCGGATTGTGGACCTGGGTGACCCGACCCATTGCGGACCTGCAACAATCCGCGACTTTTTTTGATTTTTAGCTGTCCTCCATTGCGGACCTAGGGCCAATTGCGTAAACCTGGTAAAGAAATAGCTAGGAGGTGAAAGTGACCGTGTACTTTGGTTATTTGCGCCAATTTCCCTTAAATGAGTGGTCTTCAATGTTGGTTGGGGGGTAATAGAGGATGGGGGATGAAAATGAATATAATTGATGATTTCTGATTTGATGCAACGGAATTGATTATTATCAGATGCTCGACAATAAGTATTTCTCAACAAATCGGATAGGGAATGAAACTCATTTTCATCCTCGATGTTCTTATTTTTATTTCTATTTTTTAAAATGAACCGAGAGATGTGAAAATCTAGTAAAAACATTATAATGTGGGAAATTATCTCATTCCCGTTATCTACGGGACAACATCAATACAATGACCATTTTTATTCCTATTTTCATTTTTCATACATTAATTTGTAGAAGGAAACATTTTCACAAAACAATTAAGATTATAAGATGGTTACAAAATGTTTTTTTTATAACTGGGGTCGGCCAGTTCACGCGTGCCTCGATTATTCCTATAAAGGCATGAAGTTAACAGCCGGGAAAATCTCCGATTGTTGTGAGGAGACTCGAAAGGCATGACCAGTTGAGCTACTTCTAAGGATTAATGGTTACGAATGTGGGGGAATTATAGAATGAAAACCATACAAAGATTACCGTGAGAACTAGTTTCCACGTGTTGTTTCACATCACATTGTGAAACAATGCATGTCAATGTATAGCGTTGTTTCACAATTTGATTATTTTTTAATGTGTATTTTTTGTACCTTTTGTTTCACATTACTGTAGCATTGTTTCACAATGTGAAACATGGTTCTCACAATTCTTGTTATTCTCCCCAATGTTTATAGAAGGCGGCGAGCTCAATTGTTGCTACAAATAATCCAAAGAAAACATTGCATACCGATGAACGTGTTTATAATTTCGTCGCCGGACAGAATGGGAAACGGAAGAGATATGAAAAACAACGAATTCGATGGAACAAAATTTCAAACAAACGGTTTCATATTCAACAGCCAAAAACGTCGTTTTTAGCGTCGTATCATCAAACGGAATTAGCATTGCTCACACAAGTTTTGAACCTATGTATGAACTTTTGACAGAAATTTGGGGCACAAAACAGACAAAAACAAGATTCAAGGCTAAAAATGACATCTTCTTTCGAAAGCTCACTCGCTTTCATCGTCTTCATCGTCACCAAACGAAAAAACCGAAGCATCGGCAGCAATTGCCTTAATGTCACCCGAATTCAGATTCGGAATCGATCTCTCGACCTGCTCGTTTCGTGTATTGTTGGAACCTTGAATGGACTGTTGCCTGCTGTTTAACGAAAGCTGTTCCGTGTTTTTCCTCATATTTGTTACTTCCGCTTCCATTTTGCCGGATTCCGGTGGTGGTGGTGACGGTGGTGCAGTCCCTGGTCTGGAGGTCACGTTGGGTCGGCTCCTGTCCGTGGACGCGGGTTCGTCTCCATCATCACTATCGGAGAACACATTGTCGTTTTCTTGTTCTCCAGAAGCTTTGTTTTGATTTGCAGGATTTTTGTATGATGGTGAAGAATCATTGGAGCTTGTACTAGGTTTGTCATTCGTTTTGTACTTTTCGGGAATTGTACCATCGTAATCGATCATCACTACCTCAACTTTGAATCCCGGAACGGGCAATTTTCTCTGCAGAGAAAACCAAACCAAGCCAAACAGACGCAGTAAATTTAACGCAAAAGATAGGATTTGGGGCGCGGGGGGGGGGGGGGGGGGGGGGGGGGGAGGATGCATGGGCAGATCCACCTGTAAGGAAGTGGTGGCACATACTAGCACTAATATATCCCGTCATAGAGTAAAAAAATTACGACCCTTAAAGGTGCTGCTACCATTGTGATTCGTTTTGTGCTACAACTAGGCATCGTCATTAGAGAGGCTACAGTAGCATATTGAAGCTTAAATTTGAGTTTCAATGGTTAACAACGGTGGAACACAAAAACTCTAAATGTAAATTATTGAAATTGGAACTAACTGGTATTGTAATTTGTAGGTTGTAACTATAAGCTAATTTTATAATATATGAGTATCTCTTTGAGATTCACTAATTATTTAACTGTTGGCGGGTCTTTTTGTATGTGTTGTTTGGAAAGAGGACTCAATGATTATTCATTCGCCGGAACTGTAAGTAAAAGTTTTGGTAGATAGGGATCACATAGAAACTTCATTCGAGGAATGGGCTAGACCGGGTTTCTCAAGACCAATAGTTGAAGGCCCTGAAACTACCACTTGGATCTGGACTAAGGATCTTACCTGGTAAGAAGTATAACAAGACCGAGAGTCTTACTCAGTAAGTGAGAAAAAAAAACTCTTACCCGGTAAACGCTTACCGCCTTACCGGATTTAAGATGCTTACCAACAATCAATTTTGATGGTCAAAATTATTACATCATAAGGTAAGTGAGGGTCGTCTTAATAGTCCATGACTAAATATTTTTTTATCGTGAACATTGATCTTAGATCGAGAGGCAAGCAATACTAAAGTTATTATGTTGACTAATTCATCGTTAGGTGCAAGTTCATTTGAGAACCATAAATATTTTGAGAACCATCATAACCAACTATTCATGAAGAATATCATGATAGATATTCATGATGAATACTATCCATGAATATTTAGGTATATTCATCATGAATAACTCATGAATAGTTGGTTCTTATGGTTCTTAAAATATCTACATTTCCTAAATGAACTTTCCCCTTCACCTTTAATAGCACAAGTCTAACAAACCTCTTTGTAAAATCCACAGGGAAGGCTGCATAGAGAGCAATCTCTCCCCAACCCTCACCAAGTCTTAACTTGAATACATTAATTTCTAAATTACCATCTTCTGAGTTTTGACACATGTTTATTGGCATCATACCATTCTACAAGTAGATGAAAATATCGAAAATTAGAGGAAGAAAAAGAGTAATCACAAGTTGTGCATCACATACCTTCTCAAAATCATCAAAATCAGAACCGTTCAAAACTAGCCTGTTTTCCATCATTGTTGTATTTAGCCAACTGAAGACAAGAAATTAACAATTAGTATAGCGTCAAATGAGTCAACAAGCTAATTCCTACACAATACTAGCCTGTTTTCCATCATTGTTGTATTTAGCCAACTGAAGACAAGAAATTAACAATTAGTATAGCGTCAAATGAGTCAACAAGCTAATTCCTACACAATACCCAAGCTCAAGAATACAAGTCAAACTTCAAACCAATTATTTTCGTGTCACCATATCAACCCATTTTCAGATATATTAATGCTAAGATGTCAAACTTTCCGGTAATCAGATGAGTCCTAAGAATAATTACGGAAAGCAGGTGTGATATTATGCTTTAATTTATAAATAGATTGCTCACAAAGAAGAATGTTATGCATTGACCCAAGCCCAGGCCCATAAGTACTTGGTAGATTCTAGAAGAGGCTAGAGAGGGGTATAGTGGGGAATTTGTCTGTTTTTGGCTAGTATAAATAATAGGGCAGTAGCTATAGAAGGGTATCCAGATTATTAGCCTGTTCTCATATAGGAGAGACTAGCCTCTCGAATTGCTAGAAGTTTCATTCATCGTCATTATCGTTGTTTTCCAGTTCATTTGGTTCCAGTGAATAGAAGTTGGCCAAGTATTTCGTTTCTAGTATTGGAGTTGTTTCATCTTGTTATTCAGTTCATAACAAAGAACTAGTAATCTTTACTGACCAGTAAAAATCGCCTTGGCGATCATGAAATTGGATCTTGAAATCGCCCGTTAACTCTGTCAGACCAGGCTCTCCAGGTAGAGCAAAAACTACAATCCCTTTTGTTGGTGCACGAATCCAAAAATCTTCAGGCTGCAAAATCGGTTACATTTCTTAGTGAGTTCAAAGAAGTTTCTCTTATGTGCATATCAAAGAAAAGATGCACAAATAATTACCATAAGATTTTTCGTTTTTGGATGCTTTCTCGTTGTAAATAAAACTCCTGTAGTGAACTATATATATCAAATTCCAGAAAATGTGCACACAGCACAAAGAAAACTAGAAGCATTTCCTAGTTTAATGGTTTATAATGAAATATATGAATAATGCATAAACAATATTTAAGCAATCAAACATCTTAGGCGTACCGTTATGATCAGATATGGTAATTGAAGGTCTGACCCAATAAGGGCATTCATGTAGCCTGAATCCCCTCAGCATGCACCTGAAAAAATAACTTAAGTGGTGGACTCGAGAAATAGTGGGCGAATTTTATTCAGGGTGCGGGCCAATGTGAATTGGGATCAAGGGTGTTTGGGCCCTTCAGTAGAGGATCCATTGCTTTATTTATTTCAGCTATGGTGGTGTAACATCCCAGGCTAACCGTACCAAATATTGTCCGTTTTGTCCACACACTTGGACTCACAACTCACAGGTTTTAAAACGCGTCTTATCCAGTCCCTTGTAAGACAACGTTCGTCCCCCCCCCCCCCCCCCCCTCTCCCACCAACCAATGTGGGATCTTACAATCCACCTCCCTTGGGAGCCCAACGTCCTCGTTGGCACACTAGTCCGGCTCCCGGTTCTGATACCATCTATAACATCCCAGGCTAACCATATTAGATATTGTCCACTTTGTCCAGACACCTAGACTCGCAGTTTTAAAACGCGTCTGATAGAGAAGGTATCCGGTCCCTTATAAGGCAACTTTCATCCCCCCCCTCAAACCAATGTGGGATCTTACAGGTGGGCCATAAAAACTCAAGGGACTCTTTGGGCTTGTGATGTGTAGAGATTTTGGATTCTCAATGGAGCAGACTTTCGTAATCTAAGGTTTTTTTCTGGACTGCTTCATTTATAGACATGATAGTACATTCATGCTTGTTGATATTAGAGGGATTTTATATGGGCAAAGTTGAGTTTTTAAGAACCTTCTTGGGTATAGCGCAAAACCGTTGTTGAGTGTCTACCGAAAGCATGTTTTCGGTAGACATTTTCTTTTTTGTTAAAATGGGTAATGCTCATTTAATTTTGTATTTTGTTTTTTTATTGAATAAAATTTGCCTGGGATCCCCCCCCCCCCCCCCAACCAAAAAAAATACTCCCTTTGAAGTGTCCGCATTTCTATTTATGTTCGTCCCACAATAAGTGTCCACTTTCAAAAGTAAAAAAACTAAATTCTCAAATTTACCCTTAATCAATGCACAAATATTTAAGAATTGTGAATAGAGAGACATTAAATAAGGGTAAAGATGTCTTTTGGTTAACAAAAAAGTGTAATAATTATCATATTTAAAACTGTGTGCCATTTCAATTGTGGATACTTGTTTTAGGATGGAGGGAGTAATAACTTAAGTACCTACTGACAATTGAACTAAACAATAGAAGGAAGATGAGATTACCTCCTGCCAGGTGGACTTTCACCGTTGAAATCTTTCAAGATGCGCTCAAAGTATTTTACATACCGCTAGAAAAAAGAAATACCACCAATTAGTAACAATTAATTCTCGTGCAGTTGAAAACTTTAAGCAGGATAAAAGTTCTGAGTAGTAGGAAACTAACAATCTGGCTTGGAAGTATCAATCCTTTCCCATCTACACATCTTCTTTGGTTATAGTAATCAATACACTCCTGTGCTGTTGGGAAAAACTACAAAACGATAAGAGAGATCACGTTAGTCGATGACTGACTTTGATTACTTAAAGGATCAACAATTGACAACCAACACTTACAAAAAGATATTTGCTGATATGATTAAAACTTACCTTCAAAAATAAAAGAAGACTACAAATCATTAAACCTGTCCTTGCTTTACCAGCTTTACAATGAACAACCACGACGTTAAGAATATCTGCCTTTAACCATGAGTAAGCACTTTGACAGAATAATGGTACTAGGTGAATCGGGGGACAATTATGGTCGTTGAACGGGAAAGATGCAACCTGCAGTCAGATAAAGATGGAAAAACCTGCAAGATCAGTTTTCTTTCAGTTTACTATTTCCATTACTGGGTTTCCAAATTACTAACTCAACAGTAAGGAAAGGTACAAAGATTACTCAAAGGTGCTTCGAGTTGAATAAGATGTTTTTGGTCTTTTTGGAACATGAATGAAAGCATAGTTAACAGGACGGTGGAGTATGAATTATAAGTTAGCGAAATGATGCATGGTGTTGATTCAACTATTCAATTGTAGGATCCAAATTTATCGTTCAACAGGTACGTATTTAAATATTTTGTCTCGATCCTGAGCTTACAATGATATGGAAACTCTGTTTACTAAGGCCTTGTGTTTGTTTTTGTAAAAAAAGCTCTTATCAGCCTCTTATGTCTGATTCGGTTCAGACTGCTTGTTTTTTTCCAAATTTTCAGAGCCACTTATGTCTTATCGTCCTCTTATCTAGTAAAGAGGTAAAACAACCCCTTATTTGCCTCTTATTGTTCTCAATAGGATTAACCTTAATAGATCCAATCCACTTGGATTATAATAAAACTCAATTTACTATAATTAGGTGACTTTCTAATTTAAATTTATATAATTTAAATATATTATTATCTCTCAATCAATAAACCTTATTCGTTTAAATGAATGCTAATTTTACAATTTAGATGTAAATTTCGTAATGCTAATGAATAAATATGTGAAATTGTATAAATTTATATATAACGTCTACACTATAATATTCTAATGGGTAAAATAGACAATATCAGTTTACAAAAACAAACAGTCTTATTGATTCAGATTTCGGACTTCAGCACCACCTCTTATCAATCAGAAGTGACATAATACTTCAGACTTCAGCACCTCTTAAAAAACAAACGCCACCTAAGACTTCGTCTAACAGCAAGAAAAGGTACCCCTATATTTGCTCTAGTTCAAAATTGCTGCTTCTCATAATAGTTTGACTAAAAGATCATTATTGATTATTGTTTGACGACCATTCATTAGAGGTATAAATTGTTATATTTTCGTATGGAGACAATGTGATGGTAACATTTGAGATTCTCACTCAGTTACTCTCAAGTCCTAACTAGTAACAACATGAATACATTCTATGACTTTTTTATTAAGAGAAAACCACACACCTTTCCTGCAAATAGTGAAGCATCGTACAATCTTTCTGAACAAAGATTATACACTTTGTATCTATCCTGCAGAAGGAAAATAGATATCAAGCTCTCATCAAGGCATCAACCAAGTATATCGAGGTTATGGGATAGCATATAGAATAATAGAAGTCAAAAGTATAAATTGATCATGTCATGGCAAGTTTGATCAGGTTAAAGATAGGTGGCATAATATGTTTGTAAGGTTGTAAGAGAATCTATGAAATAAGATATATAAGGGTAGACACCACCCTCTGAGATGCCCCCACCGCACCGGTCCCACGGTCATCATGGGGGAGGTAAATGAGCGCATGCATCCCATTGGCAGAGGAGTGATGCCCAGGCTTGAACCCAAGACCTCACACATATGGATTACACTCACACCTCTACCTCTGGGATAGATCAGCGGGGTGGGGCACTTCACATTTTGAAGTATAAGGTTTTCACTTTTCAGGCATCAATGCATCATATCGAGTACACTGATTCACAGAACAAGAGGTGCCACCTTGTGCAAACATGCCAAATTCTAGACTTCTAATACAATATTTCTCAACCCATTGCATTACGACATAATGACCACCATAATGTTCGTTATACTCATAGTCACATAAATTTCCATCATGGTAATTAGGTAAATAGTTTTTCTCAAGGTTTATTCTCATTACATTCACATAGGCTCTGTAGCATTGGTGGTTTGGTTATAAATAAGATAGTTACCTTATGATGAGTTTCAAAAAATTTGATCACTTCTTCCATATGATTTCGGTAGAATCCCTGCATTTAGCTTTAAGACATTCATGAGAAAGACAACGAGGTAACTAGACTTGATTGTCTAAATTTGTGGTTGAGTTTATCAGTTGTTTACCTCAAAATATCCAAAAAGCCCAGAACTCATATCACCAGCAGGAAACCCCATGGCAATTATATTATCAGTAATATAAGTCAAATCCAAGTCAAACCCTCCCTCCTGAGATCAAGAATAATATCAATGTTTGTGTACTGAATAACCAATATCATCTTTGTTAACCAATTCAGAGCTAAAGTTTTCTAGATTATCATCACAAGAACGAATGCCATCATTGTGTTGTGTAAGGTTGTAAAAGAATCTATGAAATAAGCTATATAAGAAGAAATTTTGCATGATCAAGACCAATCTGTTGGAGTCTATAATAACCGCTTCTACGTAGAACGGATATATTTTAATGGTGTTAAAGTTGAGCAACCTGGTATCTTCGTTTGTTTTGGGAGACCATATGGCGTGCTTTAACTTGCACTGCCTTCACTGCACCTAAAGATGTGTCGACTAAACCTTTTCCAACCGACTGAAGAACGGCTGATGGAGAAGTTGGAGCACCAGCATTGTCGTTTGTTCCAGAAGCTTTCAAATGCAAACCAAACCCACTAGCAAGTCGCGCAATGGCCCACTTTCCGGTATTTTCAGACTGTGAACTGTTTTGTGCTGGTACCATAGGTTTGGGAAAATTCGGAACTTCGTCCGAAGATGATACAATAGGTGTAGATTCTATGGAAGACGAGTTAACTGCAGAACTATTAGTCTGTGCAGAGACGGTGGATGCAGAAGTTTTAACATCAGATTGAGATGACACGTCCGATTCTGAAGCCATTCTGCACACAAACAAAGTCCACAAATGATCCATGGTTTCCAATTAAAACAAATGATAACTGATAGCTACTTTGCCAGCATGATTACACAACCGCATGACCACGACCCCGACCCCGACCCCATATGGCCTGGAAATCTCTCAATGATTACACAACCGCATGACCTAAGCAACTGGTATGACATATCTGTGTTGTACTCAGAAGAACCAAAACATCTTATGCATTGAAATTCCAATCCTAATTCCTAAAGAAAGACTTCTGTACAATAATAATGCTGAGCAACACCGTTGAGTTCAGAATACTAAACCAATCTTGCACACTTCTTTAGCAATAGAGGTTCATGCCTCAATTAAGTTCATTAAAATCTCGGTATCCGTTTTATCAATTATCATTACTCCTCTTAACACTTTTATTAGTAGCTTGGAGCAGATACCTGGAAACACAACATGAATTTGTGCATTGATAGTGCATATTTAGCAGAGATATACATAAAACCGCATCATTCATCTCATCTGTTAGGGAAATGCCATTCTCAAACTAAAATACGTATGACAAAAACTCAAGCACAAACCTCACTCTTCACCATTTACGATGAGTGTTCCGCTAGAGGACTACATCAATTTATGAACTAGCCATCAGTAACGTCATATGTAAGATAGTGCATTGATCTGTTTCGTATTTGCATAACAATAACTCAAAACAAGCAAAATCACACATCAAAAACAAGATATGTTCACAAATTTCTATCAAAACGCAAATCTTACAAATGAATGTGGTAGATCAATAAAAGGGATCCGAATTCCGATCACTCACATAGATCCAATAAATCCTCGATATCAGTTCCAAGCCTCTTTGATTCTTTTTATCCAATTCGCAGATAAAATTGGGAGCTGTAGCCGACGGGAACGACGGAGAGGAGACAGATTGGACGGAAAGTTGGCGACGGAATTGGAAGAACGGTGGTTTCCGGCAGTAATACCGGCGATGGTTCGTGAAAACCGGTTTTGGGGTCTCAATTTTGATTGTGAACTCTTTCGCTTTGACCGGGTCTCAAATATATTTCCGAAAAAGGAAACACACGTCACAGTAAAAGAAACGGAAAATGTTGATCTTAAAAACATTTTGTTTATTTAGAAAATACGATATTTGAAAAAAAAAAAGGAAAAATCCAAAAAAACCCAATAGACTTTGGTGTTTGGAGTGATTAAGTCTGGACAATTTTTTGGAACAAATAAGTCATTGGACATTTCAAAACTTGTTAACTAAATCATTGGACTTTTGATAACCTGTTGAATATATTCTTATTACTTAAAAATTTAACTTGCAACCTATATAGCAGGTAAAACGACAAATTAAAAACAAGTCACCTACTTTATCCTCATATAAATTAAAAATAAAAAAATTAACTAAAATAGTCAATCTCATCAACCATATTTATTTTTCTTTTACCATTTTTCAAAGTTTTTTTTTTCTTAAAATTGTCAAAGTTTGCATATAATGTTTTTTTTCTGCGTAAGAATTGTTTTTTTTCCAAAAAAATAAAAATAACAAACATCCTTACGTAGAAAATTTTATGTATAAAGATTCACTTTCTGCTTGTAGTTTAGAAAAAATTTACACTTTGCATTCTTATAAAATTATAATTAGTTATTTAATTTATTTTATATCAATTACGTTTTCATTAAACATTTTTATTTTATTAACATACACAATCGGATATTAACTAAAATATATCAAAAAAATTAGTTTTTTTTACAAATTACACCATTATAGTCGTTTCGTCAATACGTTCAAAACGAACTCAATATTGTTTTTGAACTTTATCTTGTATTATTTAATATCATAAATACGTACGAACTATTTTTAATATTTACCCTTTATAATTACAAATTAATCTTATATTATTAAATAAATAACTTAAAGGATAGAAAGTGTAAATATTAAATATAATTAGTACGTATTTATGATATTTAATAATATGAGATTAAATCCAAAAAAATCAATATTATGCTCATTTTAAACGTATTGACGAGACAATTATAATTGTGTAATTTGTAAAAAAAAACGTATTTTTTTATATATTTTAGTTAACTAGAAATGTACCCTCGCAATGCAGCGGGTTTCTGAAATCTAGAACTCGAACCCTCGATCATTATTCATACTTTTTGTTAGTCTTTTTTTATTTTATTTTACGATTTTGAGAAACCTAGATTTAAAACAAAAATATATTTTAGTTTAGTTTAATTATGTTTTTTTATAAAAAATAATAATAAAGTATTTTGTTACGGGTCAAAAAATGTTTAATTTAAATGATAACTATATTTAAGATGTTTTATATTTAAAATTAAAAAGATAACATAATTCAATAAAAAATAAAAATAAAGTGTTTTATCTCGAATTTTTTTATATTTATCGGTTAGTTATATGAATAGTTAAAAATTTTGGATATTTTAGAAAATAAAAATAAGTGTTTATCTGCAGTTAATTACACGAATTCAAACACTGAGTTTTTATAAGTTGTACTTATGTTTAATCAATTTGTACTTTTGGATTTTAAATAATATGCATTAATAAGTGGTATCTAATGCATAAAAATTAGTTTTTAAGAATTTAGCTTAAATGCTTTATAATATAGCATAGATATATTAGTTAAAATTCAAAATTACAAGTTAATGAAACATAATTATAACTTATTAAAGTCACATGTTTTTATTTGTAAAACTAACTGCAAATAAACATATTAAATACAGTATAAACACTATGAGATAAACTATCTGTTTTATTTTTTTATTAAAATATATTATCAATAATTTTAAATATAATAACATAACAAAATAATTTATCATTATCTTTATAAACAGATCATAACTAAAATTAAAATAAATTACATTTTTATAATAAAATATAATATTTTGTGCTTAAAATGTTGTAATTAAAAGTTTTTTATGTCTCTTTTATAATATAGTATAGATAAATATAATAACATAACAAAATAATGTATCATTATCTTTATAAACAGATCATAACTAAAAATAAAATAAATTACATCTTTATAATAAAATATAAGTTGTACCAAAGCATTATGAAATTGTAAATTAAGTCATTGGCTTTAATTAGTTGTATTTTGTGATTAAAATGTTGTAATTAAGAGTTTTTTTATGTTTCTTTTATAATATAGTATAGATATACGATTATGTGTGTTAATATAATTAAAAGTTAAAATGAAAATTAAAAGTTAGAAGATATAAAGTAAATTAAATAATAAATTATAAAGATGTTTTTTTTTTTTTTTGCCAAAAACAGTTTTTAGGGCAAAAAAATATGATTTGACTATTTTAAGAAAAGACTTTGAAAAGTGCTTAAAAAATTAATTTTGTTGATGAGATTGGCTATTTTAGTTAATTTTCTTATTTTTTTTATTTGTAGGGTGATAAAGTAGGTGACTTTTTTTTGTTTTTTCTTTTAATTTGTAGTTTTACCTATTATATAGGTTACAAGTTACATTTTTAAGTAATAAGAATGTATTTAACAGGTTTCCAAAAGTCCAATAATTTATTTAGTGTGTTTTGAAATGTCTAAGAACTTATTTGTTGCAAAAAATTGTCCAAAGATTTAATCACTCCAAATACTAAAGTTCATTGGGGTTTTTTGGTCTTTTCCCTTGAAAATATAGTTTAACAAAATTATTTTAAATATTTTTGTTTCAAATAAAATAATTTATCAATATCAACTATAAAAAGTTACATTGAAAATAAATATATCGAATGAACATAAAAATGGTTGAGAATTTTATTGGATAAAAGCGTTCTTCTAAATATAAGATGTTCTCTTAACTGTATCTGATAAGTATTTATCCGGTAAGAGTCGTTACTCTTACTTACCGGAACCGGATAAACCTATATCGTTCTTACCGATTAAGATTCTCAATTATTTATCCAATAAGATAAAGTAAATTGATAAACACTTATGGGATAAGCATTTAGTAAACTATGTTTGCATCAAATTCAATAAAAAAAAATTATTATTATATCTTATCGTTTTTAGATTCAAAAGTATAAATGAAAAATAATACAAATTTGAGGATCTTTTTTTGTAAAATTGAGAAGACTTTATGTAAATTTAATTTATTAATATTACTCTCTCCGTCCCAAAATAAGTGTTCATATTTTTATTTATGTTTGTCCCAAAATAAATGTTCACTTTCAAAAGTAGATAACTAAATTCTCTCATTTACCCTTAATTAATGAACAAATATACAAGAGTTGTGAAGAAAGAGAAAAATTAAATAAGGTAAACATGTCAATTGGTAACAAAAACGTGTAATAATTATGTATGTCTAAAATTGTGTGTCAAGTCAATTGTGGACACTTATTTTAGGACGGAAGGAGTAAATAAATTTATTAATGCCGGAGAAAAATAGACATGAAATTTTGGAACAGCAAATTTGAGAATCAATTAATATTCAACATTCATATATATATATATATATATATATAAATACTTCTTTTACCGAAAGCAAGATACATTTACTTTCTGAAAGACCGTAAAAAAAACAATCAAACCATCACAATACATTAAAGGGTAAATATCAAGAACTCGGAACGAGTTCATAGACATAAACATAAGCCACCGAGAAGTGTGGGAAAACCGCCCTTGATCCAACTCATTGCTTCCTTTTAGCGTTTCATGCGCCGTTATATAAATAATCAGGAACTACTTATCTGATCAGTATAAACATTGTTTGAGATAACGGGATTATTGTTTCTATACTTGACCGGGTAAGAAGCCATCATCGTGATCCCACACTTGCCGGTGTGCGTACGAACCACGTTACGCTCCATTCGGATGTACCCATCCTCGCCCCAATTGCTCCCCCATGAGTTCCGAACAATCCAATAGTCCTTCCCGTTTTCGGAACCGTATCCCACCACAACCACACCGTGGTCTAGGTCAGTTCCACATGAACCCGTAAACACGCCCTGAAAAATATAGACGTAAAACAACTTATTATATGATTATTGCCTTGGCTCGTTGGAAGACGACTCAGCCCAACACTGAGTTTGGGCTGAAACTCATATCCGACGAATAGGGTCCCTGAAAGGTTACATAAAAAGTGATGATGGATTAAACTTACCGATGAATATAGTTGAAAACCGAGGCCAGATGCTTCTATTCCGACACTCACGGGTTGGTGCGCCACGGCTTTCATCAAAGCTTTTTCATTCATTGGAGGAACATCTTCATAACCATCGATGCTAACAACTTTTGCCTTGTTCTGCACACCAATTTCAAATTCCGAACCCAACATTACGATTCGAGCAAATCAAAATCCACAAAATGGATTTGTGTAACAAAAGGCCGTTAGCCCAATGATATTCGGGTTATCAGTAGGGCTCCGCCTCCCTGAAGATCAGCGTTCAAGTCTCACGAAAAGTGAGGAATATGTGTGATTTTCCAATGAAATCACATTCGATTACAGAACAAAAGTCACTACAAAATGGTGTGTGTGCGGCATGGCCCGCGACAAAGGTCACGGCCAAAATCGCACACACAATTGTAAAGTAAAATCACGTGTTATTTAACCGTCCTCTTTCCTTATTTGATCACTATTCTCGTTTGACCCCGACCACATATATATATATATATATATATATGTATATGTGCATGTGTGTGGAGGAATGTTCATTTAGAAACTTTAATATCTTAGAAACCAAGAACCACGAGTATTCATGATGAATAGTGCGATAAAATATTCATGATGAATATCATGACAGATATTCATGATGAATTATCACGAATACTCACAAAATATGTGGTTTCCCAAGTTACTAAAATATCTAAGATTCTTAAATCAGCATTCCCCTATTTGTGTATGTGAAGTAAACGGTATTTACTCGAAGGGGATCGCAAACGCCGTCGACACCCTTGTAAGGATAGTCGGATTCCGTGTCGATTCCGCCATTGGAGACGATGAACGAGAAGGCGTCGTCCATCCCACCGCCATTGCAACCGCTGTTGTATACATTATCACAGTCAACAAGCTCTTGCTCCGACAGACTGATCAGTTTTCCGGTGACTATTTTGTTGATTCCCTCCACCGCCGCCACCGTTGAGAACGCCCAACAACTCCCTGCAACACACTTCAATCCGTTACACAAAATCTCCTTATTAATTATAAACAACATCAAATAAGTAAACAATTACTCTCCTGGTCTTAAAACAAATGTCTTCGTTACTATTTTAATTTGTCACACGTTCCTATTTTAATTTGTCATAAAATAAATATTCACTTTCAAAAGTAAATGTGTACTTTGTCATTCTATCATAAATTATGTGATGGGGAAAATTTCTCCGGCAAAGTTATCCTTTTTACTAATTAAAAAGTGTATACAACATATTCTCTAAAACTTCTCCAAAATGGAGAAACAATAGTCAAAATTTTCAAAAAAAAATTACATCAATCTCCAATAGATTCTCTATTATGGAAATAAATTGTTGATTATTTATATTATTAATGTTTGGGATTGCTTATTTAAAACAACTTATGTTTTTTCTTAAAAATGTTTATCCTTATGTGGTAACAAAAAGGATTATCAACTTATATGGTAACAAAAATGAGTTTTATAAAAAGTGTTTGGATTAGCTTATTGATGTACTAAAACGTAATAAGCTAATAAGTTGTTATTTAAAAGTGTTTGAGATTGCTTATAAATGTAAAATAACTAAAAAATAATAATAAGTTGTTTCAAATAAGTTAATAAATCAGTATGGACTAACTTATTAAAAACTCCTTAATTAACGGTGTGGAAAAAACTATAAACACCTTTTTTTCCAATCCAAATACGCTTATTAGTGGTGACAACACGATAACCCAAACACCCCTATATATATATATATATATATATATATATATATATATATATAATATTATTTTTCTCACCTAAATATTTAATTTTAATGTTTTTCATCGATGAATATAATAAAAAAATTATTTCTCTTTGTAATCATTTTTTAGATATCTTAAAATTGGAAAAAATTAAACTCTCTCTTATTTTCTTCATTTTAGAGAAATTATTGGAGCAAAAAATGACTCAAAATCTCTATTTTCTCTATTTTAGAAAATCCGTTTCGACATACTTTAATAATTACAAATTTCTAAAACTATTTTATGGTGTACATTTATTTTGGAGTTGTAGGGAGTACAAAATCATACCACAGCTTCCTTGATCTTTGACCGGAGCAACCGCACCGCTCTTCCGCCAGTCAACATTTTCCGGCAACATCTCGTTATTCTCAACGGCGTACCGTTGGCTGATTCCGGCCCTCTGCAGCTTAGCGATCCGACGATCAGCGTACGATCTGGTCCCCAAATACATGGATCGGTACTCGTCGTTGGTGATGTCAGCAAACCGGTTTAGTCCGACGGTGTAACTCCGGTTGCCGGAGAAATTATGCTCATCGATAAACTTCAAATTATCCTTGAAGATCTGAAACCTCCTCTCCTTTTCTCCCAAGGCGTTGTACGCTTTCGAATGACGAATCAGCCACAACTCGTACGTATTACTCAGCTCCTCCTCCGTCCTCTCCGGTGGCGATTTGTGTTCTCCGCCGTGTACGGCGGAGATGTACGTCAGAGAGAAGATGAGACAGAAGAGAAGGGAATACGTGGTTGGAGCTGTCGCCATTGTTGTTGTTATGTATGGAGAAAAGAATGAGGATTTGAAGAAGTGGAGGAGTTCGTTGGGTTTAAATAGAGGGAAATTGGAGTAAAATAGTTTATCCGTAACCAAATTTTTATTTATTTATTAAAATAGTCAAATTTATGTAGAATGTTAAGCATGATTTTTTTTTTTTGGCAAAAATAAAGAAAAGGTTTTAAAAAACATTCCTATGCAGAAAATTCATTTTTTTGCGTATATGTATGTAAAAGCTTAAAAAGAAATTATATATTTGTAATTCTTTATTTAATTTTACTTTAGATTTATGTTTTTTACACCTTTATTAGATTACAAATAACTGTATATTAACTAAAATACATTAAAAAATACGTTTACTTTTTACAAATTATACCATTATAATTGTCTTATTAATAAGTTCATGATGAGCTCAACACCGAATATATTTTTATTTATCTTATATTATTAAATACTAGAAAGTATTCGTGCAATACAGTGTGATATATCTTGATTTTAATGTTTCATTTTATTTTTTTACTTTGTCGATTTCATAATACGATTTTGAGAAAGAAATAATGTTATTTTTATACAAATTTGTTTAATTTATTTTTTATTTTAATTTAATTTAGGTTTGACAATTTAGTTTTGGCTTAGTAATATGTTTATTATAAAAATTAATAATTAAATATTTTGTTAAAATTTAATTATTTAAATAATATTTTATTTTGTATTTGATTATATTTATCAGTTATTTATGAATTCAAACAATGCAACTTTAAAAAATTGTACCTATACATCAATTACTTGTAAAGCTAAAAATTAAGTAATTTAACATTAAATAGTATTATATATTATTTAAAAAGTTGTTTTTAAGACTTTGAATCAAATGTTTTATAATACCAAGGTTCTAAATGGCGCGCGGCGCGGCGTGGCGGCGAGGTCAAGCCCTCAAGCCTTACGAGTTACGTCGAGGTCATGGCGTTTTTCATGGCGGCGCCAAGGCGGCAAATATATATATATATATATATATATATATATATATATAGAGAGAGAGAGAGAGAGAGAGAGAGGTTCATACGAGAATGATAATGATTTAAAGGAATAAAGGGACAATTCTGAACCAATCATAATTATTAAAAAAATAATTAATTTTTTAAATAAAGAAATTTATAAAAGGGTATTTTGGTCTTTTTTACTCATGATTATTTTAGGATTATTTCAACTACTAAATATAACTTACTTCCTAATTAGTAGCTCTATCTCTATCTCTATCTCTATCTATTTCTCTCTCTCTCTCTCCATTTAATCACAAAACAATCACGCCGACGTGAGGGAGTTGGCCGGAGTTTTCCGTAGATCGTTCCTGAAGGGGATCGAATACGGCGAAGTTCGCAAAGTCCCCGGAAAATCGAAGACGGCAGCGGGTTATTGAAGAAAAATCAGTCATGAATCCTTCTTCTCCAGTGAAATATTCTTGTAAATGCGACCTCCGGCAGCCACCTCCACCGCCATCGTCAACAGAAGAAGCCTTATCACCGGCAGCACCATTGTTCCGACGTTTGCCGCTGGTCTCCTCTTCCGCCTCGGCTGCCGTAGGCGGCCGTAGGCGGTATCATGTTCACATCGATCCCCTTCAGGAACGATCTCTTCTCCACTCTAAACACATCACCGTTGTTCCGATCTGCATGTAACAGATCCAGTCAGAAAAACAGATCTAAGATCTAAAAAATGTTTAAGTGTGTTTTTTTTCAATCCAGAATCATCTATGGTTCAAATGGTTTTAGTTGTGTTTTGTTCATTCTATAATCATATATTTTAGTTGAATGAAGAATTGACATTTCATGTCTTCCAGATTTCATATGGTTATTACTAATAAGATCACCTGTGATGTTGTATTGTACATCGATGGTAATTACTTATTTTAGTTTGTCTTCTTTCAGATGCATTAAATTTACAATGATAATACCAGTAGATTACTTGTGATTACCTTGATAAACCAATTTAGAATTCATTATACCAGGGATCACTTGTGATTACACCATGATAAACCAATTTTGCATTCATTATACCAGCAGATCACTTGTGATTAACATGATAAACCAATTTTGAATTCATTATAGCAGGGAATCACTTATGATTACCATGATAAACGAATTTTGAATTTTATAGCAGCCGATCACTTGTGATTAACATGATAAACCAAATTTGAATTCATTATATCAGCAAATCACTTGTGCTTACCATGATAAACGAATTTTGAATTTATTTTCAGAAAAAATAGGGAGAGATTGAGACGTGTTGAGATGAATTAGGAAGAGATTTTTTTTATTTGAATTAAATATTATAATCCTTTTTTTTTTTGAAGTTAATAATGTCTTAAATTATCCAAAACGCAATATGACTTTATTGCCCTTTTACTCTTAATTTTAGAAACTATTATTTTTGGAATTAATTTAAAAAATGATTGCCTGAGAATTGTCCCTTTATTCTTTTAAACACATTATGTTCTCGTTTGAAACCACCCCTATATATATATATATATATATATATATATATATAATGGGAGTTTTATATCATATAAAAAACAAAAAAAGAATCATGAATTGATTTGATATCAAATATACAAAGTTTACAAAAATGATATCAAGAAATCATAACTCCCCAAAAAATCATAACTCCCTAAAAAATCATAACTCCCCCACGTGATCGTGACTGAAAATTGAGAAACAGAGAGAGAAAGGGAGAAGGGGAAGTGAAATTATAGGGTTTAAAATATTTAATTTTGACTTTTTTACCATGTAAATTTACAAGTTTTAGAAAAGTACAATTTCCCCCCCATAACTCCATAACGCGCCATGGCATGCCTTAGGAAGCTTAACGGCATAACTCCATAACGTAATGTAACGCCATAACGCGCAATGGCGTGCCTTATGAAGCTTAACGCCATACATCGACGCCAAGGGTAAAAACGTGGCGGCAAGGTGGCGCCTCGACGCCATGGCGCGTTTTTTAGAACCTTGTATAATACTAGAAGTGCACTCGCGCAATGCAGCTAGATACATCACGATTTTAATGTTTCATTTTATTTTCTGTTTTTTGTCGATTTACATTACGATTTTGGATGATTGTGAGAAAGTGATAATGATTTTTTTATATAAATTTGTTTAATTTAGACTTAATAATATAATGTAATTTATTTTGGTTTAATAATATAATTTTTTTTTATAAAATATTCTGTAAGATTTTTTAATTATATTTTAGATTTTTTATATCTAAAATATGCCGAGAGTTATTTTAGGAAAGTTAAAGTGAGAAATGATTTTAGGGGAGTTAAAATGGTTAGAGATAATGATTGAAAATTAATGAATAACATTAAATGTAGTACATACAGCTTTTATGGTTGTTTTTTAAGTAATTAATATTAAATAGCGTACATTAAGCTTTAAGACTTGTTTTTAAGAATTTTTTATGTCATCTTTATAATATAGTATAGATAATATAGATTATAAATAATTACAAATAATTTTCAATACTTTCAAAATGGATTTTTTGCATAAGAAATGCTTCTTAAAATTTCTTTTCCTTTTTTTACCAAAAAATCCTTACGTTGAAAAAAAAAACATTTTGCATAATTTTTCGTTATTTAAACAAAAAGGCTTTAAAAAATAAATACAAAGTAAATTTTATCGATGGAATTAACAATTTTAGTCAATTTCCCTTGAATAGATCGAGTTTCTTAAGACGTTTTTCCAGGGACGGATCTAATTAGGTGGTAGTGGTGGCACGTGCCACCGTATTATTTCTCTAGCGCAGGGTAAAAAAAATTAGGTTTGTGAAATGTGTAACCGTATCGTTTTGGAAGGTGCTACCGTATTATTTTGGAAACTTTAAAAAGGTGCAACTATACCTCGTAATCAACAAAAAAACAAAAACAAAACTCTTGAAATCAACAAAAAAACCGAAAAAATCCATTGAAATCAACCGACAAAACCGAAAAAATCCATTGAAATCAACCAAAAAAAACCTAAAAATCCCTCGAAATCAAACAAAAAACTTAAAAAATCCCTCGAAGTGGAGGATTTTGGCTAAAAACACATAAGACAATGTTGAACGTCGGTAAAAACCGTGTTTTTTGTAATTATTTTTTGTCTATATTATATGATGTCACCGTATGAAAAACATTTTGGGTCCGTCCCTACGTTTTCACCGTCGGCAAGAGCATCTCCAATGCAAGGTTTTTGTAAGCAAAAAGTGAAATCTTGTAAGAACTACCATTGTAGGGAGTTCTTATAAGAACCTAATCCCTTTTGAATTCTTATTTAAGAACCTTGGTTCTTACCATGAAATTTGTGTGAAATGACAATTTCTTCATTTTTATTGGTAGTTAAATTAAATATTTGATATTTATTTATAAATATATAATAATTATTGATGTTGACATGGAGGTTCTTATAGGGTGATTCTATTAAAACACTCATGACTAATTAGACACCTATCTATATTGTAAATGAGACAAGACAACTCGCGAGCTACTCGAGATCGACTCGGTCAAAACTCGACTCGAATAGGCTCGACTCGAACTCGAGCTCGACTCGATATACTAACGAGTCGAGTCGAACGACCTGATACTCGACTCGATAAGCTTGTGGGATACTCGATAAGCAAAATAATAATAATAATTAGTAATATTATTTTAATTTAATTGATAATAATAATAATAAACTCAAGTCTTTTGATTTTTTTATTTGGAAAATTATGGTGTAAAAGACATGGGTAAACTCTTGATGGTGTGTCCAATCCATCCCACATTGGCGGGATATAGAACTCAATGCTTTGAACTCCACTATATATAGACCTTTCTCCTCCCTTGTTTTACATCTTTTGTCTTTGTTAAATGGTTTGAGCCTCAGGGCTTGAGCCTATGTAGGGGTATAAATGAGACGAGACAACTCGCGAGTTACTCGAGATCGACTCACTTGAGATCAACTCGGTCAAAACTCGGTCAACACTCGACTCGAATAGGCTCGACTCAACTCGAGCTCGACTCGATATACTAACGAGTCGAGTCGAGTATAATGATACTCGAGTTCGACTCGCATCATTTACACCCTATAATGATTAGTTAATTATTTTTTGTTTTACTTATTTTATCTATTAATCATCATTACTTGATTACTTTTTATTTTTTTTATTTATGTACTAGTCATCATTACTTTTTGTTTTTCTTTTTTATTTATTTACTAGTGATAACTATTTTTTAATTTTATATATGATAGTATTTAACATTTTTTATTATTATTTTGATAAATTTTCTTTACAAAGTTGATTATTTAAATTTTAAAACATAAAGATTTACAAAGTTTTTTTTTGAGAAAATTTTTGGTGGAACGTAGAAGTTTTGACAAAAAGGACAACCTAATAATAAAACAATATAAATAATATTATAATATTTAATAATTATTATAGTGAATAAATAAGTCCTTACAAAAAAAAAAGATAACATTATATAAAATAAAATATCATACCTTGTCGACAAAAAAACTCGATTCGTCATGGACATGAAATTCAGTTCTCTCATTTAAATCCGACAATTCCCTAGTTTGA
The DNA here is from genome assembly GCA_023525745.1 of Arctium lappa. NCBI lineage: Eukaryota > Viridiplantae > Streptophyta > Magnoliopsida > Asterales > Asteraceae > Arctium > Arctium lappa. Next base: position 52,439,701 of record CM042064.1, read on the forward strand.
TGTTGATCCTCAAATCCATCTTGACGTTGTAACTCATCCCATAACTTTTCCTACATCTTATAACTTGCAAAAATACATATAGTAAGATAAGTTTATATGTTAGTAAGTAAACTAACAATGACTTCTTTTTATAGTAGAAAAATGGGTAGTTAGGTGTTAAAAATTTATTACTTGGTTACAAATTTTAATTTTTCAACAACTAATTAATTTAACATTTACCAATTAAAATAAAAAAATTGATTACTTTAATCTTTATTTTTTATTTTGGGGGAGGCTAAGGAGCATCTCCAATGAAAGTTCTTACAAGAACCTCTTTTTTACACTTTTTGGTGTCACTTAATTTCCAACTCATCGATTTAAAAATTTATATAAAAATCCACAATGATAGTTCTTATAAGAACCTCATGTCAACATCAATAATTATTATATATTTATAAATAAATATCAAATATTTAATTTAACTATCAATAAAATAAGTAAATTGTCATTTCACACAAACTTTATGGTAAGAACCAAGGTTCTTATTTAAGAACCAACCTAGAGGGCTTTAAGTTCTTATAAGAACTCTCCACAATGTTAGTTCTTATAAGTAATTGCACTTTTTGCTTATAAGATACTTGCATTGGAGATGCTCTAAAGGCACCCCATGAGACATGAGTTGCTAAGTATACCCTTACTTTTGACTAGGCATGGAAATTGGTCCCGACCCGTCGGGGAACCCGGTCCACCCGCCCCGATCGGGGATGGGGATTCCCCGCTAAACCGGGGATGGGGATGGGGACGGGGATCCCCGTTTGTCTAGAACCGGGGATGGGGACGGGGACGGGTATCGCACTCCCCGCCCCGCCCCGTCCCGTTTTATATTTTAATTAATATTTGATATATTATTTATTTAAACGAAATTGGTAATTCATAATTTCCTATTTCCTAATTAGGTTTATAAATAAAATTGTTATTTTTTGGATGTTAGTATGTATTTTGGATGTCAATCAAAATACAATTACTCGATATGGTTTTGAATCTTACTTGATATCTTTTGGTACGCTTGAAGTTAAGTTCTTTTTTTTTTCGAATTCTGTTGAATTTCTTTGGGTTTTATGTTATTAATTATTATATGATGTTGTGATTTTTATACTAAATTAAATTTCTTTCGATTTTAGATTTATTGGAAATATGTGATATTTAAACATGTGTGGTGTCTCATATATTTGATTTAAATAGCTTACATAAACGGAAAAAAAATTTCGTTTCCCCGTTGGGGATGGGGATGGGGATGGGGACGGTGATGAAGATGAGGGATTGGGGACGGGGATGGGGATTGAGGTCCCCGCCCCATTTCCATGCCTACTTTTGACTTCCTTCATTGGGGTTGTTATATGCACCCTCTTTAGGTCAAAATGAGGTCAAATTATGCATTGAAAATGTAAAAAGAGAAGTTTGATGTTGATAGATGTGAGGATGAAATTAGTAGAGTATGGTGTATTTAACAAGTAGAGAGAGGTGTATCTATCCTAACCCTTCATTCTCACATATGTCTACATCCAAATCAACTTTTTCAATTTTCAATGTATGGAATTGATTTGATTTTGACGCTTTAAGGGTGTCATTAGCATTGCCATTTATTTTTTCATATATACTAGGCATATACCCGTGCGATGCAGCGGAATGTAAGTAAAGAACGAACAATTAATGCTATTTCCTTATATACATTTCATCAATAATCAAGCATGACCTAAAAATCACAACTTATGAAACCTAAAGCCATAAAGATATTCAATAATTAGTTTATATTACAATTATTGACGAAAAAAATTATAATGATATTATTTATAATAAGAATGAAACGTGTTTTACGATTATGTTTTTTTAACGTGCTAACAGTGGAAAAAAAATAAAACGTATGGACAGAAAAACAAATTATTTCGTAGATATTCATGATATTTAATAGTACGGTTAAATTAAAAAATATTCAATATTTGGCTCGTTTTGAAGATATTGAGGAGACACTTATAATGATATAATTTGTAGAAAAATGAACGTATTTTTTCATTGCATTTTTGTTAATATATAATTATTTGTGTTAATATGTGTAAAATGAAAAAAATAAGGGATATAAAGTAAATTAAATAAGTAATTATAAGAGTGATAAATGTAACAATGTAAGGGTGGTAAATGTAATTGTACAAAAGTTTGTACAATAACCGTTTTAGTAGTATAGATAATTCGTATATATTCTGATATTTAATAGTATGGTTAAATTAAAAAATATTCAATATTGGGCTCGTTTTAAAGGTATTGACGAGACGATTATAATGGTATAATTTGTAAAAAAATGAACGTATTTTTTCATTGCATTTTTGTTCATATACGATTATTTGTGTTAATATGATAACGGTGTAAAATGTAAAATGAAAAAGTAAGGAATACAAAATAAATTAAATAAGTAATTGTAAGGGTGATAAATGTAACATTATAAGGGTAGTAAATGTTATTGTATAAAAGATTAAGGGTGGTAAATGTAATTGTACAATAGTTTGTACAATAACCTTATTAGACTTTTCATTATATAGTATAGATAAGAAAAAGTAGTTTTATAGTTTTTTAAATAGTCAAAATTAGTTTTATAGGGATAATAAAAAGTAGGAACATTAATGTAGGTGGAATCAATAAGTATAAAGTAGTCAAATTTTATATTTTCTAGGTTATTAGATTTAAGTCAAATATATCTATAATATATAGATAGGTGTTGCTATAGCAACACCCTTCTTATAAGAGCATCTCCAACAGCATTGCTAATTTTTTTTCTAAAATAGAGAATGAAAAATCAAAATCTCTAAAAACATTTTCTTCTAACTCCAACAGCTTTTCTATTTTAGAGAATCAATCATTATTTATACTATTATAATATTCCATAATTTATCATCCCAATACATTTTAAAAAAAAAAAACTTAAAATAAAATGTTAAATATTGAATCTTATTGGTTGGATTGAATAAAATAATATTTTCTCTCTCCAATTTAGAGATTTTTTGAGCTTTCTCTAATTTAGCAAACCATATAGCAAAGTTGTTGGAGAGAAATAACAAAGAAAAAGTCAATTTTTTCTATTTTAGCAATGCTGTTGGAGATGCTCTAAGAACTACCATTGTGGAGTTTTATATAAAATTTTAAATTGATGAATTAGAAATTTGGTGACACAAAAAAATGTAAAAAAGAGATTCTTGTAAGAGCATCTCCAACAGCTATGTTATAATTTTTCTAAAATAGAGTAAAAAAACTTAAAATCTTTAAAAAAAATTACATCTAACTCCAACAGCTACTCTATTTTAGCAATTCTATCATCAATTATATTAATAAAATATTATTTCTCTCTCCTAAACACACAACTTCAATGTTTCCTATTGGTGGAAAAAAAATCTCTCTCTTAAATATGGAGTTTTAGAGATTTCTCAAAATTTAGAGATTTTTACCTTCTCTCTCTTTTTTTCTCTATTTTAGCATAAGATATAGCATAGCTGTTGGAGCAAAAAAGTTGCTAAAATCTCATTTTTTTCTAATTTAGCATAGCTGTTAGAGATGCTCTAAGAACCTGCATTAGAGATGCTCTAAAGAAGGTGAGCGGCGGTGGAAAGGTGGCGGAAGGTGGTGGTAAACAGTAGTCCGATAATGGAGGAGCAAAAGGAAGATGATTGATGGATTCATTTCCGAGAACACCTAGTTATCTGAGCCTTATCTTCAACACACTGAATCTTTTTTTTTTTTTTTCTTATTTTCCTCGAGTAATGGGTAGAGATCTCGCCGCCATTTTCATCCAATCCAGTTTCTTTAACTGACATAAACGGTCTTTGAATTCAGTCGTGAAAGCCTGCACAATTTAGACCACCCCCCCCCCCCCCCCCCTCACCTCTTCTTTCTCATTGGTCGGAAAAATCGTTAAAAGAATCTTGTTATATAAACCGGTTATCGTCCAAATACAGAATGAATTTTTTTTTTTGAATTTAATTGTAAAAATAGACAAAAAGAAAATAGTCTCTAGTTATTTCTTTCTTGGTTTTACATAAATATCACTATTTTTGTAATATCCAGGTTTGTAATTTGCAAGCCTGACTAAACGACAAAGAAATAAACGAATCTTGTCATTTTTTACTTAAAAAACAAAAACAAAATACGGACTCAGGTATACAATTGCGGACCCAGCTAAAAGAAATTAAAGAAAAATTGCAAAAAAAAAATACATTTTCTACCCATGCCTAGGCATGGGAATCTGACCCAACCTGTTGGGGAACCCGGTTCACCCGACCCGGACGGGGCCGGGGATACCCGGTACACACAAACCGGGGCCGGGTAGACCACCCCCCGACCCACCCGGTACCCGGTAATAATAATATAATTTTTATTTTTTAAATATATATATATATATATATATATTAATTAATATACTAATTACTAAAGTTTTCCCAAAATTGAAATTAGGTAATAATTATATTAATTGTTATATGATACGTGGTGTATATACTATTTTTCTAACTTATATTATTTTTAAATTCAGATAAAAAGGACGGAGAACCGCAAGGATTTGATCAAAAGGTTGCATACGATGAAGACGTTGAAATTTGATGACATTGTTTAATGTTTATGCATTTTTTCAACTTATTAGTTGTAGTAAAATGGCCCAAAATCAACCCCAAAAACAGTCCAAAATACCCAAAAAAAGGTTTAAAAAAAGGCTAAATGAGACCGGGGATTTGACCGGGGCCGGGTGTTTAATCCCCGCACCCACCGGGTACCGGGGCCGGGTACCTCTCCACGAAACCAGGGCAGGGGCCGGGTAAGGGCCTAAGGGGATCCCCGCCCCAAACCCGCCCCGTTACCATACCTACCCATGTCCATAATTATTGCGGACCCAACTAAAAGAAATTAAAGAAAAATTGCAAAAAAATTACATTTTCTACCCTTGTCCATAATTATTGCGGACCTAATGACATGCGTGATGCGTGTAGAACCGAGAGATAAATGGCTAGAATACCAATTTCTTTGTTACTTTGGTTATTTGAGTCAATTTCCTCAAAAAAAAAAAAAAACTTTTTAGTCATCTTTTTTTTTAAGTCACATAATAGGCAATAAATCGCAAGCTAACTTTGTAGTACATTTTTTCTTGCTTTTTTCTGACATTTTCTAGCACATCCAGATTAAAAATGGGTCTGCCGTAAAAATAAATTGAGAGATCGCAGCTTACGACATTGCAAAGACATGCATCGATGAACAAAAAAACGAGGCAAAGTCGCAGCTCGCAGTATCACATGGACATACCGCAACTTGCGACACTGTAAGAAAAAATGTGTTGCAGCGTTGACTTAGGGTTTTATTGGCTTTTTTGTGAAAAAAAAAAAGAAGTTTAGAGGTGGCTAGAAAGTAAAGTATTTTGCCCATGCGGTAGCAACCTAGGGACGAACCCAGGTGGTGCATGTGGTGGCACGGGCTACCGCATGGTAATGTAAAAAGTTATAGGGTTGTGAAAAGTGTTACACTATCAATTTGTTGTGTCACTGTATATATTTTGAAACTACGGTTAAGGCATAAGTTTTTCTTGGTATAGTTGGTTTGCAAAGCTTTTCTTCCACTCTAGACATGAGTTCGAATTTTGTTAGTGTCATTTTTTTAGTTTTTACTTTCAGATTGATTGTGTTTCTAATTTTTTTGCAATAAAAGACTTGAAAACAAGAGCGCACAAATGAAAAACAACGAACTAACCGACAGACCAATGATGATTTTGTGAAAAATATCTCTATATTTGTTTCTTAAGTCAAATAGTACCACTACTTGGAAAAAATTATAGGTCCATCTCTAAATAACCCTATAAATACCCCTTTTCCCAATAAAATCAACTGTTATAGTTTTTCTATTTAAATTTCAACATATATAAAGGTAAAAGTTGAATATGTAATTGTAGGAATGATTATGTAAATCGTTCAAAGTATATATTTAAATTAAATAATAGTGGGAAAGAGGAAAAAATGATATATTCGAATTCAATTGATAGGATATGGCAAGAATAAGGATGCGGCGATGGAGTTTTTTTTTTGTTTTGATTTAACTGAGTTAACAGATTTATATTAAAGGTGTTAGTCAAATGATCTAATACCACATGAATGAATACATAGTTTTATCTAATAATTAAAATAAAATTAAAACATAATAACTAAAAATATAAAACTTGTATAAAAAGTTAAAATATATGAGAAGTTTTTTTTTTTTTTTGCATCTCTATAAATTATTTGTTCAATCCTGGTGAAAATTGAAATCAACAAACAAAAACGGTCTACATCAAATCTAGAGATTTTTATTATTACAACAATTTTGACCATTTACTTGGGTCGGAGCTTCCACCAACTAGATTATTATTATTATTATTCTCTTTTGTGTTTTGTTGTAAATATTTTATTTATATACAACGTAAGAGTATTTTTAATTAAATATTAAAATCTCTAAAAAATTACCTTTACTTCTAATAAATTTTCTATTTTAAAGATTTCAAAACTCATTACTACGTTATTAAAAGATTATATAAACCTATCATTCTAATACATTTTTTAAAATAATTTATATAAAATAATAATAGTTTAATATCGTTAGTAAGAATGAATAAAAAACTAATATCTTTCGGTTCTCTTTAATTTTCTCTATTTTAGAAAACTTGGAAATAAAGAAAAAAAATATATCATTTTCTCTATTTCAAAAACTCTATTAGAGATGCTATGATGCTTTAGACTTCATTAATTTTGTTTTAACTTCTTTTTGAGAAGCCTATGTTGTTTTTGTTCTTTTTTGGCATTGTTTTATGGCATTTCAAGATTTTTTCAGGCCAAAAAATATGATTTAAATTTGTTTCAATGGTTTGGATTTATTAAGTGATGTGTAGTTTGTCTTGACTCCTATGTGGAACAAGTTCCTCTTTTTCTTAACTAAGTTCCAACATGTCAAACTCAAAAATGATCTTGAGCATATGCTCTTGTAGTCAATTTAAGCGAAGTGTATTTAAAGAGGGAGCATATGTACTGAAAAACCAATGTTTGTTCTTTTCTTTTAAGTCGTGTGTGTACATACTTTGAAATATAATGAGATAAAAATCATGCAGAATGTGATCTTACAGCTTTATGCCAAAGCATGATAATGTATTGTATTATAAACATGTATTCATTTATTGTATTATGTTGTTTTGTTTTGACCTTTATATATGACTATTTAAAGTGCTCATCATTTGGACTTCACGCTTTGTTCGCCAGCACTACATCAGAGTATCTTAGTACGTGCTCAACACATATAGAACTCCAGTAAATGTGACTTTTCGCTACGTATTTACATGTCAACTTGTTTTAGAATGGTCATCGTAGACTACTACATTTATTAGGCGATTTCGTATTAGTATTAAAACGTAAATATTTGAGAACCATAAGAACAAATTGTTCATATTTTTTTTAGAGGGTATCCCAGACCACATTGGGCCCAGACTAATCTCTAGTAATATGGGCCGAAGCCCGACTGCTAAAGCATGTAGCCCGGGGTCGAAACCCCCGTACCTCCATGATGCATCCCCCAGGGTTCGAACATGAGACCGCTACTAGCTAGTCCACATGTCTTACCACTAGGCTAACACCCTTTTGGTTCATATTTAATGATAACAAACTCAGTGTGATTCATATCCAATAAAAGTTTGGTTAAAAACTCTAAGGTGTCGTTTGTTTTTTAAGAGGTCTAAAGTCTGAAGTCTTATTTTAGTTATGATTAATAAGAGGTGGTGTGTAAAAAGATCTGAACGATTCAGACTTAAGAGCCACTAAGAGGTTTTTTTTAAAAAAACAACAACCCCTAAATGTTTGGTTTCGCTGGAAGCTAATAAGATATGAAGGAAACGCGAATGGTCAATTCCAATGACCAAATTCATTCATGTTTAGGAATTTAAATTTCATATATGACGAATTTTAAATTCACGTTTTTGTAAGAAAATTCAATTCTATTTCATCAAATCTTTTGAAAAAAAACTAAGACACATTACATAAAAAAGGTAACGTACTTTGTTTCATTTTCATTTTGGTGAACATACTTTCAAATAATTTATGTTGGATTTGAACTCCTAGAGATGGTCACTGGTTGATACTTTTAATTTTAACTACGGTGGTAGTTTTCTGCAATGTGAAAACAATGACCCCCAAAAAATATATTTTTTCAAATTATAATATTATAGAAAAACAATATAATTGCCACCTCATAAACAAAATCAAATTTTAATTTGGTTTATTATCATGTCATCTATGCCACATAAACTTTTATCAAGTTTAAAGGCAAGTTGATCCTCTTTTGGTTTATAAATTTTGTCATAGACCTCTAAATAGATTACTTTAATCTATTTCATCCCACCATTGTGATCGTCGCCACCGTTATTGCCACCATCACCATCACGACTACAATTGTCGCCACCGTTTTCACCGCCACTACACCACTATCATTGCTGACACTGCACTGATACCACCAATTGCCGCCACCGTTTTCACCTAAATTCCTTAAACTATGACTCTCATACCAACTGTAACAACCCGAAACCAAAAACAACTAAAATATGCATTACAACCCAAATGGTCCGAAATAAAAATTTAATACATAAAACTCAACTCAAAATCCACACGGTAATACATGACTACAACTGAGATATACTATGTCTACCAGAACTTCGAGCTTCCACGATGCCTCTTCCACGACACCACCTCCCATCTTTTCCTTGGGCGAACTTCTAACTAAACCCTTACCGAAAATTATTTTAGTTTTTGAAAAGTGAAGGTTAGACCATGAGGTCTAGTGAGTTCCCTCTAGAAACAACACTCGCGCCGCCAATAGTATTTAAAGCAGTTTATACGCATTTATAAACAATTCACAACTTTAAAACATTAAACGCATGAATGACACATGTCGATGGCACACGATAAGGTCACGCACACCTGTGACAGCGTGTCTGGCTCACACTGCCTTTAACTGCCCCCCCCCCCCTAATTGGCATAAACGGGACACACCGGTATGAGCATTTGCGGGACAACCCCCCCTCCCCTCGACTTAAGCCATTACATGCCCACTCTCAAATGTATGCATACATAACAAATCGTATTTCATAACACAATAAAAATGCAGTTTCATAATCATCTCATGCATTAAAGTTCGTACGTCAACAACATTTTCAGTTAGAAAGACTCACATGTCGTCCTTGCTTAACTCCTCTCAATTACGCTTCTGGTTCTTAACCCGAAAACCTACGATTAAAATGAAGTACGAGAGTGATAGGTCATCCGATCATCCCTCAAAGTTGACCCTAAACAACACTCTAGACGACGCTTCGGACTTGACCCGCAGAAACCGACGCATGCACAAAAAATAAAACCCCACAGAGCCGGAACTGAGTTATCGGACTCTCCATCCAGACTCTCTCTTTCTCCCTCTCCCTCTCCCTCCCCCTCTTTCTCTCTCCCGGGTTTTCCCTTACTGGGAACTCCTCTCTACCCGGGGTTCCTTTTACCGGGTTCGGCCTCCCGATACAAGGATTTCCACATACACTTATTCTTTATCAACAACATAACCCATCACTCAGCCTCATAGCAACCCATTACCACATCCATAGTGTCAGCGATGGTAGAATGACCAATTCCATTGACCAAATTTGAAGCCTATGATTGGTTCACGGAATGAAAAGCAATGGAATTCTTCCAATTCCATTGAATTCTACAATTTAATGAATTCATCATTTATTGGCTTAAGTGAATGAATTGAATTTCTACCAATCAAACGTGTGTTCAAATTCCTTCAAAGTCAAATTCCTTCGATGGATTCCAATTCCATTAAATTCCATTCGGTGAACCAATTGCCCCTAAGGATTTCACCATCCAATGGGATATCCCAAAGATTTTAATTACTAATAATTCCATTCCAATTTCATTCAACTAAATACATTATTAAATTCCATTACAATTTTTTTAAAACCAAATTCTTTTGATGGATTTAAATTCCATTGAATTTCGTTATGTGAAGCTAACACCACCTAAATTTTGGTAAAATGCCCAAATTTTCATTCCAAATCATTTGAAATATTACAATTTTGAAGCGAAAAATACAATCTCTTAGAAGAAAAATCCCCAATGAACTGAACCCGTTCTTTTCAAATCTAAGGTGTTTGGGATTGCTTATTTGAAGCAACTTATGCTTATTTTGAAAAGTGTTTATCAACTTATGCTGTATCAAACCGGAGTTTTCTAAAAAGCGTTTGCATTAGCTTATTGTGGTACCAAAACGTAATAAGTTAATAAGTTGTTATTTAAAGGTATTTAGGATTGCTTATATACATAAAATAACCAAAAAAGTCATAAACACTATTTAAATAAGTTGACAAGTTAAAATTAAATGACTTGTTAAAAACTTATTTTTAACGATTTGACACTGTTACAAGCCTTCTTAATTTTTCTACCTCCAAACACTCTAAAATTGCTTAGCTAAAAAGCCCAAACACCCCCTAAAACCGAAAAATCTCAATTTGGTCCTACGATTTTGTTAGACCGATGACATCAAAGCAACCGATTCGGTTTATCTGCTTTTTTGATCCAAAACCACCACCACACACCAAATGGTTCCCGTCGCCACCGCGGCGGCGATGGGTTGCCGGATGCAAAACTTCTCAGCTGCCAATACTTCCTCCGAAGAGCAACATTTAACATCGGAGGAGAAAGCCTGGGCTCACTGGAGGAAATTGAAGCAGCCGAAGCTTATAGTAGCGCCAATGTATGAAGGATCGGAGCTTCCGTTTCGAATGCTGTGTCGGAAGTACGGCGCCGAAGCGGCTTACACACCTATGCTTCACTCTCGCAACTTTGCACAGAGCGAAAAGTATCGCTCCAGAGAATTTAGCACCTGTAAGGTACATAGTGATGATTCGTTGATGAAATATGATTTTCGTATACAATTTGAACATCATTGTGTTGATTCGAAACCTAAATTTGCTGGAATTTGTACTTCCAGAAGTTTTGAGTAGGAATTTTCAAGTTATTAACGGAATTGCCCTAACGTCAAGCTCTATCTCGAGTCTCTTATTGTCAAAATGTTAAACGCATGGAATAATTCTGATACGCCTTAATAGGAGTACCGGATTAGAGATAACTTTTGGGGTGAAAAGCTACCGAAAACACCTTAATGTTCTCAACTTTTAGAGAGCACAAATGATGAATTTACTCTGCTGTATTTCCATCACCGTTACACCACCTTAAATACTTAAACTTAGTTTCCTAATATTACCAGACTCCAACTAAGATAAGAACTCCAACTAAACAAGCAACTAAAAGATAGAGGTTAACTAAAGACTCGATAAACTTAACTACTCGATAAGGACTCCAAAACACCCTTCCGATAATCCTCGATAATTACTTGACGAAGTCTGGACCGCATACGTAAGAGGGCTTATGTACCCGAGTCGTTCGCCTCACCTATGTCTTTGGTTCTGCTGGGTTTTCCCGACTCCCCTCGGTTGTATCAAATTCCTATTCGAAGTGGACTATTTTTTGCAAATTGATGATTTATCTGTCAAATGTTGATTCAAATTCATCGTTATTAGAAACAAAACATCTGCAGTAATACGACTAGAGTTATGCTATGCATGACGTTGTTAGACAGCTTCAGGAGGATTGCTGGAATTTCAATCTTAAGTCCCAAACTAACACCAACAACAATATGGAACTAATTAGGATCCTGATGAACACTCAAATGTAACTTAAAAAATAGGATGATTAATTCCTATTCAAATTGTTAAACGCATGGAATAATTCCTATTCGAATTGGACTGTTTTTGCAAATTGATGTTTTATCTGTCAAATGTTGATTCAAATTCATCGTTATTAGAAACGAAGCTTATGCAGAAATACGACTAGAGTTATGCTGTGCATGACGTTGTTTGACAGCTCCAGGAGGATAGGATTGCTGGAATTTCAATCTTAAGCCCCAAACTAACACCAACAACAATATGGAACTAATTAGGATCCTGATGAACACCCAAATGTGTACATTGACATGAGAGAGGAGGGGGCTTTGTAGACCGAAACAAATGAGCCCCGTATATCCCGCATGGAGGGCGGTGTGAGAATGTGTGGAATCCCCAAATCACTCTCCAAAAGAGCCCTCGAGGAGAAAGGGGAAGTTCAAACATATATACAGGAGAAATGGTCCAAGTCTAGCAGGTGTGGGACTCCAATAGGCGGGTCCCGGGGTGGTATGTATGCAAACCTGTCTTCTATCGTGGAGAGTATAGCGGCAATTTCCATGAAGACCCTAGCTTGCAAAAAGTGTGTGCAAACAAGAAAGCTTGTCTAAATGAAAAGAGGAGAAGAAATGGAAAAAGGAAAGGAGATTAAGGCTAGAGAGTAGAGACTAAATTGAAAAAGAAGACTACCATATAATCAAAAGTAAGTACAAAGGAACAAAGTGAAGGTAAAATAACAACACATCCCCTAGTCTATCTTAGGACTCTAGTATCCAATCTCCTGGTACACTACCCTACCCCCCCCCCCCCCTCTCTCTCTACCACTCGAGCTCCCTTCCTTCCGTTTAGACTGGCTACAGGTCTCCACCCCTGGTCTGTTACCCTAATCTTTCGTCTCCGGGAAGTCTTATGAGAATAGGGGATTTGTATTAATATCAAAATCGAAGGATAACGTTCTTACCTTGTCAATCTTCTACACAACAGAGGATGAACACACAAAATGGAGGCTCAAAACACATGCACCATTATCTTAAATAATGTGCTCTAAAACACCTTAAAACAACCCTGGAATGGCAGTTACGGGATTTGACACCGTAAGTGATACGGCCATGAAACTCCAAAGAGCCAACTTGCACGGCCGCGTGCACCCTTCAGAAACAATCTATTTGCTTGGCACGGCCGTGCAACCCATGTGTACAATTTGGCATGGTCATGCACATCCTCTAGAACCTTCTGCTTGTTTGGCACGGCTGTGCAACTCCTTGGGTACAATATGGCACGGCCGTGTGCAATAGCCAAAAAGTTAGTATCACTTACAGGGATAACATGTTCGAGTTTCATACTTTCCCTTGTATTATACATTTATACTGAAAGACGGTAATGCCGAAGATATATCTGTTCAGTTTGTGTTTGCAGCAACAAAGTAACACTTTGAAGTTCGAAGTATCAAATATGTGACTCCATTTTCTAGTTCAATTCAAAGTTAATTGGGGTAAATAATCCTTTCGAGAAAAAAATTGGATACCTACATGTACATCAAAACATTATACTAAGAAGTACAAACTGAAAATGTTGGTTTATAGTGACGAAGTCTATATAGATATCTGTATTTCAGAAGTATGATTCTGGCATAAAAGTCATAAAGTAGTGAGTAGCTCTCTCATGTTTATTGAGAAAAGAAGAGTATTATGAATGTTTCAATTTAAGATGTTCTCATGTTATTTTTGATTTCCATGACAGGAAGATCGTCCACTATTTGTCCAATTCTGTGGAAATGATCCAGATATCTTATTAGAAGCAGCATATCGAGTGGAATCCTTTTGTGATTATGTTGATATTAACTTGGGGTAACCTTTCTCATCCCTCCCCAAAGAAAATATGTTCCTTCGACTATATCTTTGGTACCTTCGACTTAACATACTTTACTTTTTGAAGTATATAATATTTATGTACGGCAAATGAAGCTCGCACACGCCTCTTCTTTGGTGAGGTTGAAACCCTTGAGCTCTAGAAATGTTGGGTTACCGGTTACTGCTGGGCTAAAGGCCCTTTGGTGACCTAACATACTTCCTAATGTCTATCATTACATTTAGATTATAAAGTTGATATCAATATGTGCATTCACATGAATGACATACCTACACAAGATGAATATGGTCATTCAAATGTGCATCTGGAAAATGCAACGGAAACAATTGCTCTACTCTTTGAGGATAGAGGTCAGGTTTGCATACATCCCCCAAACCCCATCTCTGAATGGGTTATACTGGGCTCGTTTTTGTTTGGTTCAGTTTGTGCATCCTGGTTAGGCAACTTGAGCATCCACAATGGTAACCTTTTATATTTGAGCTTTTTCCAAAAAAGTGGGACCCACAAGCTTAGATGACCAAATAGAACAAGCTCATTGATAGGGGTGCTTACAGGTTGGGTTGATCGGGTTGGAGGCTTTTCGACTGATCAACCCAATATAGGCGGTTTGAAAATTTTACAACCCAACCCAACCCAATCAAAAGTACAACCCAACCCGTTTGGGTTGGTCGGGTTGGTCGGGTTGTGTTTAAACCACTTGTTTAACATGAATCCAGATGTTGTAGATCGTTCCTATCCTTTTGTGAATATCAAACCACTTGTTTAACATGAATCCAGATGTTGTAGAGGATTGCACATCAGTGAACTCCAATTCTTACCAAGTTCAGTAACTATATAGTCTAGAATCATAAGGTCAGAGGTATAGGCAGCTAGTACTCTTAATGGTTTGCCTAACAGACATCATGGAGAAACCTTGATTGTGGGTTCTGCAGGATTGGATAACAAAACGAGAAGGTCCAATTCAGCATCCAAAGCAATTGCTCAAAACGCAAAAGCCAGTCCAGTCATATGCTCATGTGCTTAAATGATTTTAAAGGGTAGGGTGAACAATACAATAGATGGCAATTGAATAATCCACATAAGAAAAATATATACCAAACACTAAAACAAAATGCAGATATTGATGTTGGAGATAAAATGTGAAAAAATGTATCAGTATATGACATATAGAAATTACCTGACCGTCCTCTCTTATTCTTAGATGCTGTCCTGCTGGATTCAACAAGTCATTAACAACCTAGCACCAGGGTAATTCAACAGGCAACAAACATTGATTAGGAGGCGAGAGTCGTGTTTTAATTTATATTAAAACTAGCACCAGGGTAATTCAACAGGCAACAAACATTGGCAACTGGCAAGAAACGTCGTCTAACGACAGAGAATGAAAACAAAGAGCTGAGGTTTATATGAAAGAAGAAGTACATTTCAAGAGGAAAAGGTAAGGTCATCACATTGTTAAATTGAAAATAAATGACACCTATACACATTAAAGAGAAATACAAAGTAAAAATCTAACAATCTAAAAATCTGTGAAGGGTTTAAGTTTAACACATAAGCTGTGAACTGTGAAGGGTTTAAAAATCTAACAATCTAACAATTAACAATCTAACAATTAACAATTTAAAAATCTAACAATCTAACAATCTAAAAATCTAAAAATCTGTGAAGGGTTTAAAATCTCTGAAGGGTTTAACAGATTAGAACACAAAGATAACAGATTAGAAGACAAAGGAAACCACATATTAAGGAAACATACAAAATCGACAAAGAAATGGAATCGGGAAAGGGTGAAATCAAACAAGAAATGGAAACCTACAAAATCGACCATGTCCATACCTGTGGGTGAAGCAATGGATGGAAACCTACAAAATCGACAAAGAAATGGAATCGTTAAAGGGTGAAACCGAACAAGAAATGTAATCGTATACCTGCTGGCTGAAATCGACCAAAAAGATGAAGAAGAAATGCAAAATCGAATAGATGAAAACCTGTTGGCTGCTGCTGAAATCGATCAAGAAGATGAAGAAGAACTGCAAAATCGATAGACTGAAGACTAATAAAATCGATGGACTTAAACTGAAGAACCGCTGAAATCGATCAGCGACCAATTGTGTTTGTGAAGGTGAAGTGTGAAGAAACAAGGAAGTGAAGGAAGTAGGAACGGCGCCTGTTTTTGACCTACGGGTTGTCGGGTTGGGTCGGGTTCCATGGGCCTGACCCAATAGGGGTGCTCAAAAACCCGTCCAAACCGATCAACCCAACCCGAAAAAACCCAACCCGAGCTAACCCGATGCTTGATCGATCAAAAAATTAAGTAACCCGACTATATTGGGTCAAAAAACAGCCCCTTAGAAAAGCTCCATTGTGGATGCTCTTAATGAGTTTTAGAGGATCTGAGAACAGAAAGAAGAAATGCTAAGAACACCTTTGAATGCATCTAAATTTGGAACAAGCTCATGAGCATATGTTTTTTTGACATGTTTAGAAATTCATATGTTGTTTAAACAGTAATCTCTTTCTCACCATCAACAATTTTGAAGCATCAGTTTCTTGTTGACTATTTAAATAATATTCTCTTTTCAGCATATTCATAACTTGAATTATTTTCATATCACATATTATTAGGTTGAACCCTTCTGATTTTGTTGGTAGCAACTTATTTGGGACTCATGATATTGGATTATTTAGATCAAGTATGTTAAAGTTGTGATATTATATTGCATATATGAATCCTTTCATATTATCCTCCTAAAAAAAAAATTATTGTAGTGCATGCATACCATTAGCCTCTCTACCTCTTAGAAAGTTATGCATACATCCTACCATCGACCCTACATTTTGTTGGTGATTTTTAGTGTCATCGGCCATTTGACATGATCGGAAATGATTCACGGCCTAAAGGGTTCTACTTAGCTATAATATGGGATGTGGAGTCTACACTCGTGTGTATAAGTGGTTGTGATGGATCATAAGAGCATCTTCAACAGATTCTCCAAAATAGATAAAATTGAGATTTAAGAGTTTTTATCCTATTTTTTATATTGAACACCCAACCATACTTTCTCAAAAATGTATTGAATATTTTAATAATATAATTATTGCTGGAATCTCTAAAATAAAGAATCTATTGGAGTTTGATGTTTTTTTGAGATTTTGATCTATATTCTCCATTTTGGAGATATTATGGAGAAACTATTGGAGATGTGAACACGACCAGATGAAACTTTCTTATGCTCGACAATTTCACCGCTAACGAATTTGACAAAAAGGCCGTTCGTGTTTCCAATTTCTATTTTGCTTTTATATCCAGACGTTGTATTCTTTTATATTCAGGTGTCCTCAACGTATCGCAAGTAGAGGAAACTATGGCGCATTCCTTATGGACGATCTTCCGCTAGTTAAATCTCTTGTCGAAAAACTAGCCACCAACCTTTCTGTTCCCGTATCCTGCAAAATCCGCTTATTTCCCGTACTCCAAGACACCATAAACTACGTCAAAATGTTGGAAGATGCCGGTTGCTCACTAATAGCCGTCCATGGCCGAACAAGAACCGAAAGAACCCGCGAACGGGCCAATTGGGACGCCATTAAATCCATCAAAACCGCCGTCAAAATCCCGGTTCTCGCAAACGGAAACGTCCGTCACATGGACGACGTCCAAAACTGCTTGGAAACTACAGGTGCCGAAGGTGTACTTTCGGCAGAGTCTCTCCTTGATAATCCGGCATTGTTTGCCGGATTCCGAGGCGGCGAATGGGTGGTGGATGGCAGTGATGGGTTTGAAGACGGTAAATTGGACCGTGGGCGGTTGGTGGTGGAGTACTTGAAGCTTTGCGAGAAGTATCCGGTTCGATGGGGTATTATAGTTGCGCATGTTTACGGGATGTTGAGGGAATGGTTGGCGATGCATCCGGACGTAAGAGACGATTTTAATAAAGAAAAAAATTTGAGTTTCGAGTATTTGTATCGTATGGTTGATCAGCTTCGGGCTCGTGGCCTTCGCTTCCCTCTTTACGTCAAGACGAGAACATAAAACATTTTTTTTTTCCCGGTTTTTCTTAAATTTAAAATTCAAGTTTATAATTTATTACCACTTACCCATTATCCTTAAAACTTTACATCTTAATTTTATAAATATAACTGATAAATACGTTTATATATAGGATAATTTTTTTTTTACTAATATGACATATTATTTCTTTTTTGTTGATATATATTTCAGGTATTATTTGTTAATTAGAGGTTTCGCGTTTAGTACAAATGAATGAATTTTATTGTATGAATCATACTCTAAAAACTAAGAACAATTGTTATGGATTTGAAAACCCATAATTTTGTTATTCTCTTTTCAAATATTTGACTAACTAGTTACTGAATTTATACGTCAATTGATTCAAAGAGTATTGACTAAATACGTTATAATTGAAAACAATTAAGGTGTTATCCATATCTATACTATATTATAAAGTACGGATAAAAAACTCTTAAATACAAATTATTAGGCACAAGGTGCCATTATTTTATGCAAAATTTTAAAAATCTCTTAATTTACAAGTTTCAAAGCACAAAATACATATTACTACTGCAGGCTTCTAACACCCATCAATTTGGTATGTGCAGAATCTTTCTTTTATGTAGATCTTTCCATGTATCACTATTAATTAATATATTATTTTACTATAAATTTGTTTTAATTATATTATTAAATATGTAATTGGTTATTTTTTCTATGTGCAATACCTTCTTTTATGTAGACATTTCCATGTATCACTATTAATTAATATATTATATTACTATAAATTTGTCTTAATTATATTATTAAATATGTAATTGGTTATTTTTTCTAGATGTCATTAAAATATACAAGATAATCATTGAATTTCTAACAAAATACTTCATTTTTTTATATAAAAAACATTATATTATTAAGCCTGAATTAAACAAATTTATAAAAAAACATTATCACTTTCTCAAAACCATCCAAGATCGTACTGTAAATCAACAAAAAAACAAAAAATAAAATGAAACATTAAAATCGTGATGTATCTCGCCATTGAATTATAACAAAATACTTAATTTTTTTATATAAAAAACATTATATTATTAAGTCTGAATTAAACAAATTTATAAAAAAAACATTATCAGTTTCTCAAAATCATCCAAGATCGTACTGTAAATCAACAAAAAAACAAAAAATAAAATGAAACATTAAAATCGTGATGTATCTTGCTGCATTGCGCGAGTACGCTTCTAGTAATTATTTAAAAACAACAACTTGGTATGTTAGAACATCTCCAACAGATTCTTTATAATTTCTCTGAAATAGAAAACTAAGTGCATCTCTAACAACTATGTTAAAATAGAAAAAAGTGATATTTTAACAACTTTTTTGCTCCAACAACTATGTTATAGCATATGCTAAAATATAGAAAATAAGAGAGATAAGATAAAAATTCAAATTTAAAAAATCTCTAAAACTCTATATTTAAGAGAGATAAATAATATTAAATTATTTTTCACCAATAAGAGAAATTAAAGTTGTGTGTTTAGAAGAAAGAAATACTATTTTATTACATGTATGAAATATTTTAATAATATAATTGATGATAGAATTGCTAAAATAGAATAGCTATTGGAGTTGGATGTAAATTTTTTAGAGATTTTAACCTACTATACTCTATTTTAAAAAAATTACAACATAGCTGTAATCTTCAACAACTTCTTTAAAATATAAAAAAATGAGTTTTTGTTCTCTCAATTTCTCCAACAACTTTGTTATCTTGTTCTCTAAAATAGAAAAACCAAAAAAAAAATTCCAAGTTTAGATAATCCTCTAAAAGTTGATGGGAGGTAAGAGATTATTTTTTAAATCATTTCCACCAATAAGATTAAACTATTATTATTTTACATAAAGTTTTTATCAAAAATGCACTAGGATAAGAAAACTATATAATATTTTAATAATATAATTAATGCTTAAATCTCTAAAATAGATAATCTGTTGGAGTAAAATATGATTTATATAGTTATTTCTATTTTAAAAATATTATAGAGAATCTATTGGAGATGCTCTAAAAGTTAAAATCTTTAAAATAAATTACATTCAAATTCAAGAGATTCTCTATTTTAGATATTTCATCATTTATTATATTATTTAAATATTCTATGATAAAAAAGTTTCTATGATTTTATGATCTCAATACACTTAAAAAAAAATATTTAAGTTTTCTATAGTTTTATGATTCCAACACACTTTTAAAAAAAAAAACTTCACATAAAATGATGTTAATTCAACTCTCATTAGTGGAATAAATAAAAAACTCATTTTCTATATTGAAAGTTTTCTCCATGATTTTCTATTTTAAAGAATAAAACAGGGAAACTATTTGAGAACTCGAACCCTCGATCATTATTCATACTTTTTGTTAGTTTTTTTTATTTTATTTTACGATTTTGAGAAACCTAGATTTAAAACAAAAATATATTTTATTTTAGTTTAATTATGGTTTTTTATAAAAAAATAATAATAAAGTATTTTGTTACGGGTCAAAAAATGTTTAATTTAAATGATAACTATATTTAAGATATTTTATATTTAAAATTAAAAAGATACTACCTGTGTTATTTTTTATTAAAATATATTTATTAGATCAATGCATGTTTTTATAATATAGTATAAATATATTAGTTATGAGATTATAACTAATATAGATATAGATATACTAAGAGCAAATCATAAAATAAAAAATAAATATTGATAATAGTAATATTGATCAAATCGTTCAATAAATATTAAAAATAAATATTGATAATAGTAGATAATATTGATCAAATCGTCCATTAAATATAAAAAACAAATATTTATATTAATAAATGAGTATTCATTCCACAAATAGATGATGATGTGAGATATTGTGCTTGGATAAGTTGTATCAAGGCATTATAAAATTGTAAATTAAGTAATTGGCTATAATTAGTTGTATTTTGTGCTTAAAATGTTATAATTAAGAGTTTTTTTATGTCTCTTTTATAATATAATATATATATATATATATAACAAATAAAACCTATTAAAACTGTAACACTTTAACACTTTAAAAAACAAAAATAATAAATCTCAAAACTGAAGAACCAAAAATGTAATTGAAAAATGATGTAAAAAGTAGTGTAAATGAATAGTGTTAAACCAAATATAGTGTAAACGATGACGTTTGTTTTTTAACAGGTCTGAAATCTTATTTCATTTCTGATTAATAAGAGCTGGTGCTGAAGTATGAAATCAAATCAACAAGGTTGTTTGTTTTTGTAACGTTTTGAGGCGTTTTGAGAGAAAAGAACGCACACGAACTGAGGCGGCGATAAGAGGTTTTAAGAAATTAGGTCATCACTTCTTTCAGATGTATCTAAAGGGTTGTTTTGTTGGTTTTCTATTAAGTCATGTATGAATAAAGTTGTCTGTGTTAATTAATCTGTCTGTATAGATTGAGGAGATTTTTGTTTGAGAATGTTTTTTCATAGATGGAAGGAGCATGTTTTTTTAATTGGAATGACGAAGTTGGAAAAAAACTTGGTTTTCTGCATAAAGCTCCCCCATAGAAGCTTACTGAATAAGCCACTTTCTATATCATTAAACCACTACTAAAGATTTTCATGTACAACTGACCCAGGGACGGACGCAACAACTTTTTTATACGTTGGCACCATATTTTTCATACGATTTTTATCGACATGTCTTAATTTTTTTTACCGGCGATCAATATTGTCCGATGTATTTTTAGTCTAATTCCACCGTTTCGAGGGATTCTAAAGTTTTTTGCTTGATTTCGAGAAATTTTTAAGTTTTTTTTTTATCGATTTTGAGTGACTTTTTCGGTATTTTTGGTTGATTTTAAGAGAATTTTTCAGTTTTTGTGGTTGATTTCAAGAGATTTTTATGGTTTTTTTGATTGATTTCAAGAGTTGGGCTAGAATAGAAGTGAATAAATGGGCTTTCAAATTAAGATTTGGTGCACCTTTGAAATTTCGAAAATAAATACGGTAGCACACCCGAAAACGATACAGTTGCACCTTTCACGAACATAAAAATTTTACCCTTCGTCGGAGAAATGATACGGTGGCACGTGCCACCGTAACCACCCTCTATGTCCGTCCCTGAACTGACCGAATAAGTTGTGAGTCCCATTAAGCTCATTTAAGCTGCTAACAAACAGACCCTAAGAGTTAAGAAGTTCTAAAAACTAAAAAACAAATAGTAAAAAGTTCAACCATTAAAAGATTTAAAAAAATAGTAAATTTAGTGTGGCTGTTTGTTTAATTTCATTTTGCACTATATCACTCTGACCACTTAATCATTCTGAAACAAACCATTTATCAATTGTCAAACTGTATCTAAAATTTAGTGACTCATTCGATATAATCTTATATGGCATATAATTGACGAGACATCGACTAAACATGTAATTATATACTATAACATTTATCAGAACACTGTTCATGAACAGTTTTTTTTTTCTTCATACAGTAACTTACAGATTTGGTTCTTCAGGTTTTTAGTAAATTACAGATTTGGTTCTTGAGGTTTTATCTCCCTGTTAGATTTAGTACTATGTTTGTAGAGTTACAGATTTTGTCCCTATAGTTTTATTTTCCTCTTGGATTTAGTCCCCATAATTTGTTGATTCCAAAATAGACTTTCGATTTTGCATTTGCGTAACGTTTTGGTCATCGAAACTAAAAGTTGTTAGCTCCTGACCGTTAAGTAAATGCCATTTCGATCATTTATAACCTTTTCATTTTCTAATTTAAATAAATAAAAGTTATATTATAAAAATTATTTTTATTATATAAGCATAAAATAAAGATCTCTTAACATGCATCGCATCTCAATGATTGTGTCTTCTCCAACCCAAAACCTTCCGCCTTCCCCATCAATCCAAGCACATAGTTGTAGGTGATTCACGCACCAATTTTTTATATATTAATAAAGTAATTTATCATAATTTATTTTATGTTTAATAATGATGTAAAATTTGTTTAATTCATATTTTTATTATAATTTAATTTATGTTTAATAACAATATAACTTTTTTTAGATTTAATGATGTAATGTATCATTTGCCAATTTATTTTCGCTTATCATACACACACATCATCTTTATAGGGCATTTTGTAAATTATAGTCATGCTGCTGCTAACAGACACAAAATATTCGTTTACTCTAAATGTTAGATACCATTCCCACTTTGGGATCATTGAATCACTGATTCCTTGATATCAAGTGATAGATACAGATAAAGTGAACCTCCGACGGAATCGTAAACTCCGGCGTCACCATGTCCACCGACTTCCAATCCATTCCTCTCATCGGTAAATTTCTTTCAATCTCTAGATGTTAACTTCACTATCATAGTATATCTCGAAGATATCACTACATCTTTCCACTTAATCTCCACAAATTTGCAATAGTCTAAGATGTATCTTGGACCTCCCTTAACCATTCAGCGTCCTAATTTCATTATCGACAAAATATCAAACAACCATGTTTCATTTTGCAGTATATTCTAAGAGCCTCTTAATCATTCTAACCACTTAATTATCCTGCACCAAACCATTCAGCAACTACCAAACAACCCCTAATTATGAACCGCTTGTTTTTAGTCGCTGGATTCATACGATAAGTGGCTCTGAATCTGAATTTCCAACTTTTTC
This sequence comes from Arctium lappa, assembly GCA_023525745.1. Classification (NCBI taxonomy): domain Eukaryota; kingdom Viridiplantae; phylum Streptophyta; class Magnoliopsida; order Asterales; family Asteraceae; genus Arctium; species Arctium lappa. The sequence continues at coordinate 52,463,057 of CM042064.1, forward strand.
CCCAAAAAATGACTATTCCAGTGTCAATTAACAGCACAAATTACGAATCTGGAAGCATAAACAAGGATGCATATGACTTTTATGTGTCATAGGGTTTACTTTTTATTTCGAAACTGATAAGAGTTCATTTAGGTGCAGAGAATTGATAAGTAGATTAACAATTAAAAAGTCTGTTATGGAGGTAAAAGGCTAGAATCCTTTATGTTGATTTTGAACTTGGAAAGTAGTTTGCTGATTCAGTGAGCATTCAGTTTGGTATTTTGTAGGATATTTTGTCAAAAAAAGCGTCTTGATGTATTGTGGTTTACTTCTGTTATGAACAGATATTAGTCCTCTGGTAGCGAAGTGTGATGATCCGGATGTTGCTGAGGACAAAGATGTTGCAAAAGTTGTTAGACTTCTAGATCAAGCTTGTAGAGAAGCTGGATTCTTTTACGTGGTAACTGCGTTACTTTGTGCCATCATAAGCTTCATGATCATTAATGTGTGTTTGGGATGGGGAACAAGAGAATTTTTTTTTGGAAGGGTGTTCTAGGCTATGCCTAGACTAATCCCGGCAAATTATGACTGCAAGAAATCAATCCTGATAATTGATAAACTCAGTGGCTACAATTGTTGTGTACGCCTGGATTCGAACCCTGGGCAGATGGGATATTCCACCACATCCCCCAGGGTCTTAACCATTACGCCGCAAACCTTGTGGTTAACAAGAGAAAAACTTATTGTCCCATGTTTGGTGCGACATTTTGGCTGTGAAAGGACAGGACCGAGTTAGACAAAAATGCATTTTTTTTGACAAGATTGGTAAATTACTAAACTGCTCGTGACAAATTAAAACCCTAAAACCTTACACAACCTGTCCTGTCTATGTATCAAAAGCACCCTGAATACACAATATGTTTTCAGCCTTCTATATCTTGTTTTTTTAGTGCTAATAGATATTATTTGAACAGAAAGGTCATGGTATTCCCGATTCTCTTATTAAAAAAGTTAGAGACGTGACACACGAGTTCTTTGATCTACCTTATGAGGAGAAACTCAAGATCAAATTGTCTGATGCAACTGGATACAGGTTTTTCCCAATTACATTGACATCTTCACTTTGATCAAATTATAGAAAATATATCATTCAAGGTTTAAATTGCAGGGGATATCAGCGAGTCGGTGAAAATATAACTAAAGGCATACCTGACAGGCATGAAGCTATTGACGTAAGCTCTATATTGTTGCCTTAAACTTCATACTTTATAGCCTTATAGGTGCTCATATTGGGGGATAAACTAAATTTTGAGTTCCACTTGTGCATGTATGATGAAATTTATACTGAAACCAGTTTTCATATCATTTAACATTCATATAACGGGGCTTTTGGATAAATGACATTAAATTAGTTTTCAATTAGGCTCACGACCGTTTAAAACTGTTTTAGCTCAATGACCTTCATCTGACCTGCCTCTAGTTCAAGACAATCAACTCCCGTAAAAACTTAGAACTACACTAGAGGACTATATTCTTACATTCAGCTTTAGATTAACGTTAAGAATGGAAATAAATTTTAAAATTCTTTGTTGGATAGCAATTGAGTTATTTTGTTTCTTAACTTGAATGGCTTTGAGGTCTGTGACTACCGATATCATAAAGTGCTCCTAACTAGTTAGTGCATGAAACTTTTGTTTGTTTACAACATCTTTTGATAGAGGAATTGTTTTATTGGAGATAAGTACTTATAAGTCGAATTATCTTTTCATGAGCAAATTATTACTTTAACTTGATATAGATGGAAAAACTTCATATCAAGAATATTTTCCTTTTTATTTGAGACACGATATCTTTCACTCTTTATATATATATACACACACACACACACACATAGAGAGGGGGGGGGGGGAGTTCCGTTAGGAAACCAAAATTGATTAGGAACCCGGGAGCCGCTGACAGCATGCCAAGTGCCTCTCTTCAAGATGAATATTCATCATGAATATGAAGGTGTTATTCATCATGAATCACACAATAATGATGAATATGGACGTGTTATTCATCTTGAATCACACATTCATGATAAATATGTTATAACATTCATGATGAATAGCACGTCCATATTCCCGATGAATATGTCATGTGTTGCGTTGTGGGTGGTCCCCTTGTTCCTAATCAATTTTAGGTTTCTAGCGGAACCTACCCAATATATATATATATATATATATATATATTTCTTATATTGATATGATAGTAATCCATGGTTTTGGTGGACTTGGTAGATTTTGCTTCCATTGTCTTATAATTGTTTCTTCTGACAGTGCTATAAAGAACTAAACAAAGGGATGTATGGAGCTCTTGGCGACCCATTAGTAGGAAGCAACAAATGGTATCTGATGTTTTGATCTCTCTCATATTCAGTAGGAACATAGCACAATTTCCAATCGTTATCATTCACAAAATTATTTCTTGGTAGATTCATTTAACCTAATTGAGCCCTTTAAGCTTATTGGAATGACCGATGGAGGCATATTACCAATATTTCTACGTAAATGTGTCTTTGTCTTCCACAGGCCAACCGACCCTCCAGAGTTTAAAAAGCTGATGGAGGACTATCTTATCCTTTGCACAGGTATCTTACATTGATGCTATTAGTGTACAGTTCCCACGTCCAGTGGATCTTCACGGAAACAACCACTTTATCCTTTGGGGTAGAGAACATGTCTGCATAAATCCCACCCCAAGACTCTGTTCTCGAGCAGGATATATTGGGATCGTTTGGTTTGGTATAGTGTCCAGTTCCCACGTCTTTCTTGTTTCTATGAATTAACGGTCACTGATTACTGGCAGAGCTATCAAGAAAAATCATGCGAGGAATCGCTCTAGCACTTGGTGGCTCAGTAGATGAATTCGAAGGCAAAATAGCTGGAGATCCGTTTTGGGTGTTACGTATAATAGGTTATCCTGGTGCCTCATCTACTAGTGACGAGGTATCGCAAAAGAACGATGTTGGATGGTAATTCAGTTGCCGATATTTGTTTTCCTTTCTTTCCCCCCTGATTTTACTTGTTCTCATTTAAGCATGTTTTTCTTGGTATGTTTTCGTCTCTTCTCCAAATGAATCCAGTGGAGCCCACACCGACTACGGTAAGTTTCTCAAATTCAGACTTGGGTTACCCTGGATTATAGTGCTGACCGAGTTTTAAAAATTATTTGTGAAATTGTGATGTTACAACAGGTCTGTTGACATTGGTTAATCAGGATGATGACAAAAATGCACTTCAGGTATCTTACATTGATGTACTCATGTGACCCCTTACGGTGCATTTGGTACACAAACAGGACTAGACAGTACATGCAAGGGTAAGGTAGGCTAGGCAGGGTGAAAGAATTGTGCAAGGTTTTAGTTTGACATGGGTAGTTTAGTAATTTACCAATCTTGTCCCATCTCCCTTTTTTTCCACCTATTTTGGCGGGACAAATTTTTTTACCACTCAGTCCTATCCAGTCTAAATGTTCACCAAACGTCAAACAACAAGTTTTTGTTCTATCATATGTCCTGGCCCGCATACCAAACGAACCTCTAGAGTGGCTTTGTAGCTCAGTTCAATTGGCAAAAGGGGCGGAACGACTTTGCCCAAATACAAGACAAGTCTCAGGTTCGATCCCCCCCCCCTCTTCTCCGCTAGCCTCAGCCGTTGATTGAGCGGAAAAATCTCCCTCATATTGGTGTCCTTGGAGGTGGGTTCCATGTGGGGTCGGTCGGGGTTGCCAGTAATCAACTTTTTCCCCCGATAACCAAACTCTGGGCATATTGGATCTTAATTGAATTTGATGGTCAGGCGTACGATTCAATTGTACTACTATGCTTTAATATATTAATTTGCAATTATTTACAATGACTTGCATCTACCACCGGATTCTTGAAGGTGAGAAACGTTTCAGGCGAATGGATATCAGCAGTTCCGATTCCTGGAACATTTGTCTGCAACATCGGCGATATGCTTAAGGTATATATATATATATATATATATATATATATATATATATATATATATATATACACACACATATACATGCGCAGCTCGAGAATTTCCCCGTCACTTTTTTGTGCACTAAATTGAAAAAGTACGGTATTATCTAAAACTTGGATTCATTGCAGATTCTAACAAACGGTCTTTATGAATCCACATTGCATCGGGTCATCAATAACTCCCCAAAATACCGAGTCTGTGTGGCTTACTTTTACGAGGTTAGTTTCCCTTCTCTCTTTTTTACGCACATATCATTGTGTTATTTTCCGTTCTTAATTGATCTCGTTGCCCGTTTTCGTATTGTGAGCAGCCAAACATCAATGCTGCAATAAGGCCCTTGGATATGTGCATAAAGAAGAGTGGAGAGAACAAGAAGTTTGAATCAGCTGTTTATGGGGAGCATCTAGTTAGTAAGGTTCTCACAAATTTCACATATTAAATCAAACTAAATGGGTCTAGTATTTCCCACCTGGAGGCGGGTTGGGGGGGGGCGGGGGGCGGGGGGCGGGGAGAGGGTGGGATGTATGCATACGTGTCATTTACCCCATAGTGTAGAATGGTTGTTTGAGAGAAGACCAACTTGAACCTTGTGATTTTGTTGTGATAATGATGTGATGTTGTTGTAGTGTTGTTATGATAAATCGAAAACCAGTTATTATGATCACGTCGACAATCATCGGCTCTGTTTGTTCGTTACGTGATTTGTAGTTCTTTTTCCCATTTTATCCCTACATGCCTTCAAAATTCCTCCTCGATTCTTCTAAAACTGTGACTTAAAACAGAATGACGAGTTTACAAGTGTTCTTGCATTTGCGTAAATTACAGGTATTCTCGTATGAACCACCCTCCCCCAACATACACATATACATAGGGATCATATAAGACAACCCGGTTTATGAGACCCAAGAGTAGATCTGGCAAAAACTGACACGACACGCTAACCCGACACAAAATAAACGGGTTTGGGTAATCATTTCAACCCATTTAAGTAAACATGTTGACACGACACGAAAATTAAACAGGCAAGATCAGGGTCAAAAATTTCAACTCGAAAATGACCCGAATAACCCGTTTATATATATATATATATATATATATATATATATGTGTGTGTGTGTGTATAAGTTTTCCTTTTAATGCTTTGGATTTTTAGTGTTTTAGATTTGATTATAATTTTGAACTATAAATTTTGGATTTCTAATGCTTTCATTTGAATTTTGTATTTGTATTTTTTTGTGAATTTCCGATTTTTAATTTTAATTTTATAAATGTTAAACGGGTTAGGCGGGTCGTGGCGGGTTGAGATTTTTTGACCCTGTTTATTAAACGGATCGGGTTAGGGTTAGACACTTTCAACCCGTTTAACTTTGAACCCGACACGACACGTTTGCACCCAAGATACTATCTTGGAGGCTTTGGATGAATTGATCTCATAGAACATTCATAACAAAAATGATCCTTTGCTTGAAAGAAAAAAAAAACTTAGGTGGTGTTTGGTTTGCAGATTCTGATGTAATATGGTGGAATTGGAATGTTGAATTTCATTACCCAAATCTCATTTCTTTGTTTGGTTCATTCTTTTTCACGAAAGAAATCTTTAAATTCCATCAAATTCCACAATAGGGAATTTAACATTCCTTAGCAACTACTACAAGGTATTTTGATGGAATGATTTTTTTTTTTTTCATAATACCACTAACACATATGCTCTCAATCCGATATAACCTAATCACATAAAACTTATCTGATTAAACCATGCCTCCATCGGTTCCTTCTCTAAACCACCGTCGACCGCCGACCACCGCCATCCTGAACCACCACCGATTTGAACCACTGTGGATCTAAACCACCACCGACCACCGTCGTTCTGAACCATCATCGATCTGAACCACCGTCAACCACCGCCATTCTGAATCACCGCCGATCTGAACCACCACTGACAACTGCCAACCATCGCCGACCATCGACAACCGCCGCTGTTCTGAACCACCATCGACCACTGCCGACCACCAATCACTGCTGATCTGACCCATCGGCGACAACCGACAATTTGAACTACCACCAACCACCGTCGATCTGAACCACCGTCGACCACCGTCGATGTGAACCACCGCCCACCGTCGATGTGAACCACCGCCGATCTAAACCACCACCGATCTGAACCACTGTCGACCACATCCGATCTGAACCATCGTTCTAAACCACCACCAATTTGAGACATCGTTACAAATAAAATATTTTTAATGACTATTTTATTAAAGCATGTTTTGTTTAGAAAAATTAAAATTATCAAAAAGAGTACTTTGACCATTTATCAACATTTCATTCAAATTCCAAAGTTACATTATGTGAACCAATCAGACAGATTCCAATTCCTTTAATAGATTTCATTCCAATTTTGTCAACCAAACATGTGGTCAAACCTGACAACATTTCATTCTAATTTCTTCAAAGTCAATTTTTTTGACAGATTCAATTCCATCAAAAAACATCTTGCGAACCAAACGCCGTCTTAGTTTCACATGAAAAACATAAATAAATAAACATAACAAACCTTTATAAAATTCATATACCAAACCTTCACCTAAAGCATACATCAAACATTTTACATTAAATTTACGGATCTCACAAAAAATAATTGGAAGCAAAACACCAAACATTTATAAGAAGAGTAAATTATGTTTTTAGTCCCTATGGTTTGTTGAAAACTTCTAGTTTCATTCTTATGGTTTTGAAATTACAATTTTCATCCTAATGGTCTTTATGATTTAAATTTTATTGCTTTTTTCGTCCCTATGGTTTACACTTCATTTCCATTTTAGTCTTTCATACTAAAACTAGTGTTTTGATCTCAGGGATGAAAATAGAAATGAATTGCAAAAACCATAGGGACGAAAATCAAAATTTAAAACCACAATGACGAAATCTGAATTTTTTAACAAACCACAGGACGAAAAACATAATTTACTCTTATAAGAATGATCATTTGTTTCCTATTTTATTTTTCTTTTTGTTTTGCTTGGGTTTATATATATCTTTGAGTAAACTCCAACTTTGGTCCCTGACGTTTAATGATTTCGTTGAAAGAAGTCCCTATGGTTTCATAATTCAAGTTTATGTCCCCAGGGTATGGATTTTGCTTTGAAAGAGGTCCCTGGACACTAACTCCGTTAAAAAGCTCCGTTAGAGACAGGGGCATTTTCGTCAAACCATGTTTTTGTCCTCCTTTTGCAACTTTTCTATATTTTTTCTTGTTTTTTAAAAACCATAAAATTTCAGGGACCAACTCTGTAAATTTAATTTAATCACCCCCTTCCCCCATTTTTCCGGCGACCCACCAATAACTCCATTTTCTCCGGTGACATCCCCCCGGCCACCTTCTTCTTTTTTGCTATTTGATTTTAGTTAGCATATTCTAATATTCCTCTGACATCCTCAAAAACTAAGTCCTCCATCTTCAGAAAAATTTGCAACTTAAAAACTTAGGCACCATATTCGTCTTGCAACTAATGTAATGTTTGTACATGTTATTTGATTCTCTTCTAAGTAAAGCATCATATTCTTCTGGTTATCCGAGAAACTATATCTTCCATATTCAATGTAAGACCATGACTTGAAAAGTCAGTTGATCCTAACGAGTAATGAAGTCCTTGATTTTCAGAATGACCTGCAACTTGAAAAACTGTGGCACCAACAACTTAATCCTTTGCCATTTCTTTTAATATTGTATTTTACTGTTTGCAGCATCATATTCATCCTGTGTACTTAATCTATTCCATTTCTTTTAGTATCAGATATTCTATTTGCAAGGCATTCCTCCAGTTTTCTGAAGAACAAATTTCTTTTAGTATCAGATATTCTATTTTCCGTTGATTTCCCATTTCTTTTATCTACTTGTTGTATGATGATTTTGTTGGCTCAGATTAAACTTTGTAGGCACTGGAAAGTTTATGGACAGTTTCAAAGGGAAAGGGCAGAGAATCGAGCATTAATGAGATGCGTTATGGAGCTAAGGATGAAAGGGGCGAGCTTTGATCTATCGAAGGAGCCTGGAAATGGGAAGAGAATGAAGAAAATGAGGAGAAATAAAGTTCAAATAGAGTAAATTACTTGGTCCCTGTGGTGTGGAACTAGTAATACATATATATCAAGATTCTAAATGGCGCGCGGCGCGGCGTGGCGGCGAGGTCAAGCCTCAAGCCTTACGAGTTACGGCGAGGCCATGGCATTTTTCATGGCGGCGCCAAGGCGGTATATATATATATATATATATATATATATAATGGGAGTTTTATATCATATAAAAAAACAAAAGAAGAACCATGAATTGATTTGATATCAAATATACAAAGTTTACAAAAATGATATCAAGAAATCATAACTCCCTAAAAAATCATAACTCCCCCACGTGATCGTGACTGAGAATTGAGAAACAGAGAGAGAAAGGGAGAAGGGGAAGTGAAATTCTAGGGTTTAAAATATTTAATTTTGACTTTTTAGATTTTGACTTTTTTACCATGTAAATTTACAAGTTTTAGAAAAGTACAATTTCCCCCATAACTCCATAACGCGCCATGGCGCGCCATGGCGTGCCTTAGGAAGCTTAACGCCATAACTCCATAACGTAACGTAACGCCATAACGCGCCATAACACGCCATGGCGCGCCATGGCGTGCCTTATGAAGCTTAACGCCATACATCGACGCCAAGGGTAAAAACGTGGCGGCAAGGTGGCGCCTCGACGCCATGGCACGTTTTTTAGAACCTTGATATATATATATATATATATATATATATATATATATATATACGTTCGCAGGATATATACATATATATACACACACAAAGGGCTGTTGATTTTGTTGGGGTAAATCGAAAATCATCGGCAACATTATTAATGGAGAAGCGATTGCATCAACGGAGAATCGATTGGTCCAGGAAGAAAAACGATCGACCCTTGGTCTCCATCGATGGTTGGCAAACGACTTCATCTTCTCCGACAAGTTCATCTTCTCCGGCGCTACAGAGTCCAGATCTATAAACCTATGAACCAATTCCATCTTGGTATAGAAATGCTAAATCTAGAACTAACGTCTTCTCCGGCAAGTTCATCATCTCCAATTTTCCTATGAAGTTGTGGTGTTGGCGATGGTAATAGTCGGTGAAGAAGGGTGATTGATATGTATTGAGTTTTCAATACATATTGCGTATTTTTCTTTTCTTTTAGGATTTAAATTTTCTTTATCCCAAACAATTGAGTCATTTTCTTATCTTATTTTATATTTTCTCTCATGCATGGAGCTAAGTGTAATATTTAACTAATTGTTGCTATTTTGCGTAAAATGACCTAAAATCTTTTGTTTATTGTAATGTCAGGTTGAATGCTGGAGCATTGGGGGGCTGATTGAAGATTAAAGAACACTTTTTGAAGCAAAGGAAATCTTTGACTTTTTGCCAAATCTTTGTGTGATATCTAGAAATCGATTTGTGTTTGCTGGAAGTAGAAGCAATTGGTTGGACAAAAGTCTTCAAAGTTTTATAATTTGTGTTCTTCATTATTAGTTGTTGCACTTTACATTTCATTCTTACTTATTATTAGTTTAATATTGCTTTTCTTTACATTTCATTCTTACATTTCATTATTATTATTATTATTATTATTATTATTATTAGTTTAATATTATTATTAGTTTAATATTGCTTTTCTTATTATTATTAGTTTAATATTGCTTTTCTTTACATTTCATTCTTACTTATTGCATTATTTTATGCACTTTACATTTCCGTCATTTACATTTCCGTTATTTAATTTCTGTCATTTATATACTGTCATTTACATTATGTCTTTAATTTATGTCATTTACTTTTATTGCAATTTATATTACGTAATGAGTAGCTAATTTTATAGTTTGGATGTGAGACGAAGAGGAATGTTGTAAACCAAAAACTAGTGGACTTCAATAACATTGTTCCACTATGTCATTTTAAGTTTTATAAATCCAAAAGCACTTCTTGACGAATTGATCACTTCTTAAAGTGTGAAAGTGCCATGGACTTAGGAATAAGCCATGAAAAAGCACGTCAGTTTGAATGATACGAGAAGTATACTTGGAAGAGTTACTAGCAAGGGAACTTGCTATCTTTGTTTTTCAAACCGATTGATTCTTGACGGGTTGATCACTAGTCAAAGTGTAGTGGACTCAGGAATGAGCCACTAAGAACACGTCAACTTGAATGATATGGGAATCGACTCGGAAGGGTGATTTTTAAACAAAGGCATTTGGTTTTCCATATACTTTAAAGAAACCATTTGACACTCACACTGGTCCGGGCATTTGCATAGGCATATGTTGATTGAAGGCTAAACAAAAGTGCAATGGTAGATATCCGGAAGGATACTCTTTAAAGTACTTGGTGGAACTTGTTGTTGATGAACTAATGTTATAGCATCCCTATAGCATTGTCCTCCAGAATTTGTGTTTACTCCTCACTTTAAGTTTTGCACCCATTCTATCTTTATATATCCTGTTAATCATATCATTGTTAACCAACTCAAACAAAGTCTTCAAACTCGCCATCTGAAGTTAGTTTTTCATCTCGAGATCTTGCAACTTAAGATACCTATCCATGTGGAATACGATACTTGGTTCTTACCATTTTATTACTTGAAAAGACGATATTGGATCTCATTGTATACTTGCTTTGAGGTTCAATTATCACATGTCTAGAGGTGTGCAAACATCCGTATCAAGTTTTTGACGTCGTTGCCGGGGATAGGCGTAAATCTATTGTTGTTTAGAGATTGAGTTTTGTTAAGCTAATTTTTCTACCATCTTTGTTGCTCGTCATACGTCTCCATGTATGTCCGAGTAACAAATCTTTGAGTTTTTCTTTCTGTGAATATGGATTCCATGGGACATTCGTTTGGTCCGTATGAAACTGTTTTCTGTGACTATTGTGGCGGAAATCATTTCTCGTATAATTGTCCTTCGAACCCCGAATCCCATTATTTCATGGAAGATAGTGTTGGGTCATCTAAGATTTAAAGATAACCTCTCCTTAGTCGTTATTGATGATTGAACCTTGTATTTTGTTCTATGGTTCTTTGTAATAGCTTAGTTAGTTTAACAAATCGGTGAGTCGAAGATAAACCGAATCCAACATGAAGGAAGTCTACAATGCGGATTTAGATGGACTTCAAAAAGTGAACTAAGCCTGACCTGCCGACTTCTATTCGGTAGATCATCCTCTTTGCCGATTCTTATTCGGCAGTCTTTCCACATGCCGATTTCCTTTTCGGTATATCCTTTCTATGTTGCCGAATCATCTTTGTTTGGCACAAGTCTCATTTGCCGAATCATTATTGTTCGGCACAACCCTCATCTGCCGAAGTCTTTATTCGGCATTCTCCTCGTACAGATTGCTTCTTTATCTAGTACGAACATTTATGTTAAATCCTCATGATTTGACATACTTCCTCTTTCCCAATGATCTTCTGACATTGGAAATAGAAACTTCTATCTTCCTTTAGAAGATTTACATTTAGTCTTAAATTGATTAGATGTTTATTTTCTAATAGATCTCAAAAAGATTTTTCCAAGAATATCTTATTTAGATATTGTACTTTCATAGTACAAAAGTTACCTTTTGTATTGTGACAAGTCACATCAAATATCTTATAATTTATTATCAACTTCTCAACCACAAAAGCCTTTACTCCTACTTGTCCTTTGCACTCATTACTTTGGATAGTATATAAAGGATGGAAGTAGCACCTTGCTACTCACGCTTTCATCTCCAGCTTTGGCTTTCAAAAGATTTTAAGCAGGTTGATAGTTGTCTTTTACTTTCTTAAGATTTAAGTCTTTGTGTTCTTAATATCCTCAATGTGTTAGATTATTTAGAGTAGTCTTTAACTATTCTTTTTCCGCAATAATCTTTAATTTTCTCTTTGTGTAATTCTTGATATTCCTTATCAATAAAAGAATTAAAATTAAGTAATTTTGTGTTATTGTATTCAACCCCCCCCCCCTTCTACAATACTTGTTTACTTCTTTGGGACTAACAAGTGGTATCAGAGCGGTTGGTTTAATCTAATAAACCAGATCCGTAATGACTTCTCCTTCTACAAAACCTGAGTCTTCTTCTCAAAATTCCTTTTACTCTGAAAATGGATCTACTGTTAAACCTCCTAAGTTCAACTCGAACAACTTTTCCTTATGGAAAAGTAGGATGATGCTCTTCTTTGAAGGAGCTGACAGTCGATATCTTACCATCCTTAATGACGGTCCTCTTATCCCAAAAGTATGGGATAGATTTGTCAAAACTCCTAAGGATAAAGACAAGAAAAAGGACAATCTCTTTCAAGTTTCCGATGACTCATCTGAGGAGGAAAGAACCTCTGCAACTGGTCGATATGTCTTAAAAACGACCAAAGAATACAATGATGAGGATAGGCGCATTATTGGACTTGACTCCAAAGTGCGAACCATCATTGCTCAATCCCTTCCTGATGAAGTTTACCAATCTCTTGTCAATCTCAAAACAGCAAAAGATATGTGGTCAACTCTATGTGTTTTGTACGAAGGTACTAGTGAAGTAAAGAAATCTAAAAAGATCTCTCTAGTACGTAGATACGAATTTTTCTCTCATGAAAAAGGAGAATCTCTTCCCTCTTATTACAACCGTTTCAACAGTCTGTTAAATGAGTTAAAACTTGTTGAAAAACTTTATGACAATGAGGAAATCATTTGCAAATTCATGGATGGTCTTCCAGATTTCTGGAATACCCTTTCCACTTGCATTAAGACTTCCAGGGACTTGGAAAGTCTTCCTCTCACTTCTCTCTATGGTATGTTTCTTAATTACGAACAAACACAACTTCAAAGGAAAACCATCTATAAAGAAATAAGAGCCCCCTCTATGGCTCTTATCAGCGATGGCTCCAAGAATTCTGCGTGTATTCCTCGTATAACCTACCCTTCTGATGATTCAGATAGAGAGAGTCATGAAAGTTTGAATCACTCCTCGGAAGCTTATCTAAGTGAAGCTGATGATGAAGGAGAAAATCCCTCTGTCAATCTATTAACAGAGGAAATGGGTTTGCTTGCAAATTTCTCTAAATTTCGAAAGAACTCATCTAATAAATTTCAAAGAAACAGAAATTTTTCTTCTAAAAACTCCTTGAACAAATCAAAGGAGGATTGCTATGCATGTGGTAAGAAAGGCCACTTTGCATCTGAATGCAGAAGCAATCCTTCTAGGATTTCCAAATCTATTTCTTCTAATTCTTCTAAAAGAAGACATCTTCGATCTAATTCTACAGGTAGATCGCATCCCAGAAAACCTTCTCCATCTTCTTCCTTCAAAGAGCTTTCCGAAAAAGCCGACAAATACAAAGCCAAGTACAAAAGAGAGAAAGAAAGAAATTTCAACTCTCAACAAAAAGGCAAAGGTTTGATGGCAGAAACTCTAGACTGGGTAGACGAACCCACTTCCGATAGTGAGAAAGAAGTGTCGAGTAAATGTCTTATGGCCAAACTCGATGAAGAATCCAAAGACTCCTGCTCTAGGATGAACTTCACTGCTGAATGCTCTTCTTCATCTTCTCAGGTACATCCCTTTCACTCTCTCACAAATGAAGAAAAGATTGAGGCCTTTGACTCTTTAACTGTACTTTTTCACAATGAAAAGGATGCAAAGAAAAGAGCAAATGCTCATGTCAAATCTCTCTCCTCTCAACTTCATGAGTCTCTATCTCAGCTGGAACAGTTTGACAAACTAAAAACCGAGTTAGATGACTTAAAGACTTTAAACTATGTGCTTGCCAAGGAAAAGAACAAGCTTCTAAAGAAGCTTCAGAAGGAACAAGAAACCCTAAATAAATGGAACACTTCTTCCAAAAATCTTGAGAAAATTTTTCAAGATCAAGTTGTTGGTGAAACGTTTGGTTTAGGGTACTGGAAAGAAAATATTGTGTGTCTCCCTTCTGAAAACATATCCTCTCCTACTCATGATATTCCTCTATCCTCTAAACTTCCTTCTTATTCTACTGATTGGAATGATTCTATGTCAGAAGACTCTAATTCGGTTTATTCAATGGATCTTCGTGATTCAAGAAAATTTGGCCATTTTGTGTCTGCTAAATCCTCTAAACCTATTCTAATAGAAGATCAAGGCTCAAATGAGTTGGTCAAACCTGTAAATGACCTTCTTATGTCATTAAATCTAAACACTGATTCTTCTTCTTCTTCCCATTCTTCGAAAAAGGCCCATTTCCTCTCTAAAGGAAAATCCGTTGTTGTTAATACTCCTAACAAAAGAAAGATTACTCCTTCTTCAAAAGGTAAATCTCCCATGAACACAACGGACTTCATCCCAAGAGCTCTAAAAATAAAGAAGTCCAAAGGAATTTCTTCTTCTTCCATTTACAAAGGAATCCTTGGACCAGCTCCTCATAACCCTTAAGTTCCGTACAGTCATCCCATCCATTCTCACCTTTCCAAACCTCCTAAATCTAAACCTCAAGGAAAGGTAAAAGCTGCTTCTCTTGATCCAACGAAGAAATTTATTTACCGAAAGTGTTACAACTGCGGTGATACTTTTCACCTGGCCAAAGACTGTCCAAAGGACCGTATCGAAAGATATCGTCCGGACAAAGAAAATCCTTCTTCTTCCTCTTCTAACCCTAAAGGACCCACCTCAAAACGGGTTCCAAAAGACTAATTTGTTCTTATCTGCAGGTCTTTGAGCATCATCAAACATGGTATCTTGATAGCGGATGCTCACGTCATATGACTGGGAACAAATCTCTTCTTCAAAACTTTGTGAAAGAAAAGGGACCAACTGTAACTTTTGGTGATAACTCTCGCGGTTCCACTAAAGGTTATGGAACTCTTTCTAACGGTTCCATTACTTTTAACAAAGTTGCCTATGTGGAGGGACTGATGCATAATCTTTTAAGCATTATTCAGCTATGTGATTTAGGTTTCTATGTAATTTTCAGAGAAATTGATTGTCTCATCGCTGATAAACAGTTTCACACTGTCCTGTCTGGCTTTAGAAAGGATAATGTGTACGTCATCAATATGGGTGACAAATTGTCTGAAAAGGAAAGCATCTGCTTCATTTCTGAAGACTCTGAAAAGAAAAACTGGCTCTGGCATAAACGTCTCTCTCATCTCAACTTCAAGACGATAAATGCTCTCTCCAACAAAGAACTTGTTGTTGGCTTGCCGAAAATTTCTTTCTCAAAAGAAAAGCTTTGTGCATCTTGCGAGAAAGGCAAACTGACAAAATCTTCTTTCAAAACAAAACAGTGTTTCTCTATTTCTACTCCTCTACAGATGCTGCATATGGATCTTTGTGGACCTGTCAGCACACCTAGTCTAGGTGGAAAAAGGTACATTCTTGTAATTATTGATGAATACACACGTTACACTTGGGTATTTTTTCTCAGGTACAAAAGTGATACATCTGAAGAAATCATCAACTTTATCAAGAAATCTGAAGTTCTCAACGGTCAATTAGTCAGATCTATCAGAAGTGACAATGGAACCGAATTCAGAAATGCTACTTTAGATGCCTTTCTCTGTAACAAAGGTATTTCTCAAAACTTTGCAGCAGTAAGATCTCCACAACAGAATGGTGTTGTGGAAAGAAAGAATCGTACTCTTTGTGAGGCTGCAAGATCCATGCTAAGTGAATCAAATCTTCCAACCTATTTTTGGGCTGAAGCTGTCAATACAGCATGTTTCACTCAAAATCGATCTATCATTGTGAAAAGGCACAAAAAGACTTCCTATGAAGTCTTCTATGGCCGAAAACCAAACATTGGTTTTCTTCATGTTTTCGGCTGCCTTTGCTTTATCTTGAACGATCGAGAGCATCTTGGGAAATTTGATCCCAAAGCTGATGAAGGTATATTTGTGGGTTATTCTCTTTTCTCTAAAGCCTACAGAGTATATAATCTAAGAAGAAAATGTATTGATGAGTCAATAAATGTGAAGTTTGATGATCACAAGACATCCTCTCTATCTTGTGATAACACTGAACTTCATGAATGGATTATTTCATGTGTTGGAGAAGAGTCTCAAAAAATCCCATCTCCAGGACCTCCATATGTCCCATTTTCAGTATCCTCTACTTCTTGTCATCTTGACTCCACAGAACCTTTCCCAACTGCCAAACCCCCAGCTCCTACCGAACTCACAGCTACTACCGAATCCATAGCTCCTACCGAACCTACCTTACATACTTCTCCTCTCCATCATATTCATTCTATCGATCCTTCACCTTCATTCTTTCCTAACATGGTTCCTGCACCTCTTCATCCAGCTTTAAAATGGACCAAAGATCATCCGATAAATCAAATTATAGGAGATCAGCAAGCAGGTGTCCAAACTAGAAGAGGTATTGGAAACATCTGTCTCTATGTGAATTTTCTATCCGTCATCGAACCCAAGAAAATTGAAGAAGCTCTAGCAGATTCGTGTTGGGTCACTGCCATGCAAGAAGAGTTGTCTCAATTTGAGAGAAACAAAGTCTGGAGACTTGTGCCAAGACCTTTCGGTAAAACCATTATAGGTACTAAGTGGGTTTTCCGAAACAAAATGGACGAAGTCGGTACTGTCATTCGAAATAAAGCCAGGCTTGTTGCTCAAGGATATAGGCAGGAGGAAGGTATCGATTATGATGAAACGTTTGCTCCTGTTGCTAGACTTGAGGCAATAAGAATCTTTCTTGCTCATGCTGCTCACAAAAACTTCCGGGTCTTTCAAATGGATGTTAAGAGTGCATTTCTCAATGGAGAACTTGCTGAAGAAGTCTATGTGAAACAACCTCCTGGCTTTGAAGATTCAGCTCATCCGTACCATGTGTTCAGACTTGACAAAGCTCTCTATGGTCTAAAACAAGCTCCTCGTGCTTGGTATGACACCCTGTCTGATTTTCTACTATCCAACCGGTATACCAGAGGTAAAATTGATAATACTCTTTTTCTCAAGAAAACAAACGGTAATATCATTCTTGTTCAAATCTATGTGGATGATATCATTTTCGGTGCCACTGATGAAAATCTTTGTCAAGAGTTTGCCTCTCTCATGAAAAGTAAATATGAGATGAGTATGATGGGTGAACTTACTTTCTTTCTTGGTCTTCAAATTAAACAATCCTCTGAAGGTATTTTCATTTGTCAGAATAAATATATTCGTGATCTTTTGAAAAAGTTTGATTTTGAAAATTGTTCTCCCATGAAAACTCCAATGGCACCACCTCTAAAAATTCATGCAGATTCCACCGGCAAGTCGGTAGATATCACGAATTATAGAGGAATGATAGGGTCTCTTCTTTATCTTACTGCTAGTAGACCTGACATCATGTATGCTACGTGTCTGTGTGCACGTTATCAAGCCAATCCCAAGGAATCTCACTTGGCAGCTGTGAAACGTATTTTTAGGTATCTTAAAGGTACCATGAATCTGGGTCTTTGGTATCCCAAGGACTCAGGTTTTGATCTAATTGGCTATTCAGATTCTGACTTTGCAGGGTCTAAAGTTGACAGAAAAAGTACAACTGGCAGCTGTCAATTACTGGGAGGAAACTTAGTCAGTTGGACCAGCAAGAAACAAAATTCGGTATCTACCTCCACTGCCGAAGCCGAATATGTTGCAGCTGGAAGTTGTTGTGCCCAAATCTTGTGGATGAAGAATCAACTACAAGATTATGCCAAAGTTTATTCTCATGTACCAATTCTATGTGACAATTCTAGTGCCATAGCCATTGCCAACAATCCAGTGCTGCATTCTAGATCTAAACACATTGATATTCGGTATCACTTTATAAGAGATCATATCTCTAAAGGTGATATTGAACTTCACTTCATTCCTACAGATCTTCAACTTGCAGACCTTTTTACAAAACCACTGGATGAGGCACGTTTCAACTTCCTTGTGGGATCCTTAGGTATGTTAAATTTATCGTAAAAAAAAAAAAAAAAAAAATCGGTAACTCTTTCATACCGAAAATCTCTTAACTCTTTCATACCGAAGATTCCGGTAACTCTTCATACCGAATATTCTCTTAAGCTTTTCGGTAACTCCTTCTTACCGAAATATCTCTCTAGTCGGTACTTCTCTATCCTTCTTACCGAAAAATCGCTTCCTTCTCTATTCGGTATCTTTCTATACCGAATTTTTTTTTTCGGTTACTCATCTCTTGCCGAAATATTTCTCATTTTTCGGCATCTCTCTTTTCGGTATAGTATATGATGTGTCTTTCTTATCCACTTCTCTCATACCGAATATCTTCGGCACCTTCTTTTTACCCTATGGGTTTATGCCACGTGGCTCTACAGGGTTCGTGCGTCAGTTGATGGGACGCCCACGACCTGACACTTAGCCGTTTTTCGGCCTTTCCACTTCTCAATAACGCACGTTTTGCGTCGTACCATAATTACCATCATTACAATATTTTTTTTGAATTCTCATATTTCCCTTCTCCTTCTCATACCTATAAATACTTTCTCTCTTTTCCTTTTTATTCTTTCTCTGTTCTCTCATCTTCTTCAACAAGACAACACACTCAACCTGCAATTTTTCTTCATCCATGGCATCCTCAAAATCGACTAAGGCTTCCAAGGCTACTCCTCTCACTCGTGAATCTCTCACTTTCCCCGCTTGCAACCAAGTTGCTCGTCTCTCTGCGGATGCTGATCATCCGGAGTTCAACCAAGTATCCATCTTTCTTCAACGATCTCCAATATGCCATGCTCTTACTTCGTCCACCAAGATGAGCAAAATGCTTCTTGGTAACTTTTGGTTGACCTGTAAGTATGACTCTACTACTCACCAGGTGTTTGCTTCAGTTCTCTCCTCTGAAGAGCACCCCGACCTCTCTTTTGGGGTGGATGACATTCGCTCGGTTCTACAAATACCAGAGTTTAATGTCTATGCTCCATTCCCTACTCATCAAGAGCATGATGAAGTTGTTGCCGCTCTACAGTATGTGCACGAAGGCAAAACCAAGGGGTCTGGCACTCTCCTTCGAAAGAATATGGGTGCCCTATGGAACTATTTCTTTTCTCATCTCCTTTACTGTCTTTCCCACAAAACTTCGGGATGGGATCAATCTCCGGCGGCTATCACTCGTCTTGCTCATGCCCTTATTTTTATGAGGCGGATCGATTTCGCTCAGGTATTCTTCGACTCTTTGATCACCGCAATCTCTCCTCCCAGGACTCACAATGTGGCTCTTCCTCGCTTCATCTCTCTCATCATCAACCACAAGTTTTCTGCACAACTCTGTGCCGATGCTGCTCTCCCTGAGCCAAAGATCAAGTTTGACTTGCCCATTTCTCAAATTAGCAAGCAAACGATCTTTAAGCCTATCAAGCCTACTGACTCTCCGCTCACCTCAGGTATGCTTTCTTTTATCTCTTCTCCCAATCCGATTTGGGGAACGCTTGCCGAAGGTGAATCCGAAAGGCCTTCATCTTCTCCCAAGCCATCCAAATCAGTGGTCCCTTCTCCCCCAAAACCTTCCCGAGCTAAGTCGGTAGCTATTAAAAAGAAAAAGGCTACCGGCAACGTCGCACTTGCTCTCATGACTATGCCACCGACGGATCCTTCGGTGGCTACCCCAGTCATATCTCCTTCTATTTCTATTAAACGACGGAGCTCTACATCCCCTCCTAAGTCTCGTTCTAAGAAACTTAGGAAACCTTCGGCCGAGCCTCACTCTCCATCTACCGATTCTCAAAAATCGGTACATGTTGAACTTTCCCCTCCAGGGCCACGGGGATCTGTTAAACCCTCTCCCACCTCCTCCAAACCTTCTCAACAAGATTTGGATGTACAAATGGAGTCCCCCCGTATTCCTTCTTCTCCATTTCATGTGGAGGCTGAAGATGAGTTGGTCTTCTCTCCGGACCAACATTCTGCTTCCTCACCGCACAGCCTATCACCCGGGGTCAATCCCGATGATATTGCACAAACTGGGGTTTCATCCCAGGAAATGTTCCGACGGTTATTCTCTCCCTCTTCCTCGCCGATGAAGTCCCCTTCCCCACGACCTTCGCCGAAGAGATCATCACCTAAGAGATCTCCCTCACCGCAGATTTTTCCCTCCCCAAAACCCTCCTCTACCGAAAAGGGTGGGGCTTCTGCATCAGTACCAAGCACCGTGCCTGCCGAATTTCTTGCCGAAATTATTGACTCCAATCGGCAAGTACGGATGCTCGGTGCTCAATTTGAACAGCTACGCAAGTCATTGCGTGAACCGACGCTCCTACATTCTTTGGACATCAACAACGTTTCTCTTGCCGAACTTCTGCAGCTCGTCAAAGAACAAAATTCTGAGGTTGTCACTCTAAATCGCGACATCTTTCAGTGTTTGGATGTCATGCATAACCAGATCGACGGTCTTCGTTCCCCTCTATCAGCAGCTATGGATTCTATTCTCAAGGAGGTGGTCAGACTTAATGATCAAAACACCTCCTTGACCTTATCAATGGCTGCTCTCAAGGCAGCCTCTGATGCCCGGGATCAGGATCTCGTCAATCTTCGGCAGCAGGCTCTGGCGCAGGAATCAGTCAACTCTCAGATTCTCTCTGCTCTTCAGAATATAAATCGGCGTCTTGATTCTATGCCTGCCGATGTTGCTCAATATTGTGCCCAATCTCTGGACATCGACATCACCGAGTCCGCCTTCACTTCTGATGATCGCACAATATTGGAGCGTCTTGATCGCCGTCTTGGCCGTGTGTCGGCTAAAGCTGGTGTTTCTTCCCCGGCTCGTTCTGAGGGGGAGAAACCAACTGAGGGGGAGCAACTCCCTCGGGTTCATATAGTCAGTACGAGTCAGGGAAAACACTCTTCCTTTGCCGAAGTCTCTGCTGCTACCGAACCTATTCCCTCTGCTGCTGCCGCCGAACCTTCTGCTACCGAAAAGAAGGGTACCGATCACCCCTTGGTGGTCGAAGAATCTAAGGGGGAGAAAAAGCCTAAAAAGGATAAAGGCAAAGCTGTTATGACACCAGATGAAGTAACTGCTGAAGAAAAGCGTCGTAAAGATGCTCTTTCAAAGAAAGCTGCGGATGGTGATGGTCTTCATCTTCCTCCTCCAAAGGTTACTTCTCCTAATCTAGGCTTATCTGAAGAAGAACTGAAAGCTGCAAAGCTTGCTCAGATTGCTCGTGATAGAGATGTCGAGCTAGCGTTGGAGATTGCTGCCGAAGAAGATCCTACTAATACAATCAGAACTCAAATGAGCGCTCTAGAGGATTCGGCGAAAAGAAATGAGGAAATAAAGACTATGTGTGTAGACTGGTACCGCAAAACCCTCAACAAACGCCGATGCTATGCTAAAATCACAGATGTCAAAATAATCAAACCGTCTGCAAGCTGCAAGGTTATTCGGCTAAAGATTATCAGGGATGATGCTTCATTGTCCATGGACCGACTAGACTCTCTTGTTCGGTTCGGAGTATCAGAATGGGTAGAAATTGGTATCTGCTTGTTAAAAAGCCAAAGCTCTGCAAAAGCTGAGGTTGATAAATACATTGCAGATCTTCAAACCAAATTCAGAACCTACCGAAAAAGATACAACATTGTCCATACTCCTGCCGAAGAAGAGATTATAAACAATCTAATGTCTGGTCGTCCTCCTCCCAAATCTAAGCCGAAATCCAAAAAGGAAGACGTGTTTGCCCAAATGGCTAGAGAAGGAAAGGTCCCGGATACTTCAAATCTTGATCTTTCAGTACCTATTCCGGTTCCTCATCCATCAACAACTGTGATTTCTGAGCCGACTCATGGGATCTTCTTCAACAACGCGCTTGGGCAGATCTCCTTCTTCAGATCAAGCCAAATCCCTATTGCCGACACAACCTTTCTCCACGGGATTATTCAAATAATTCCAATGTCGGCTAAGGATTTCTATGTGGCTACTACCGACGAACTAAAGAAGAGGGATGCTGAACCGCATCTGTCTTTTGAATAAACTCGGTGTAGTTTTATGTTTACTTTTGCTTTCCTCTGTATTGTAATCTTCTTAAAAAGATTAATACATTGAGCTTTTATGTTTTATCGTAAATTTTTGTACAAATATTTATTTCATTCTTCTATACTTGTAAATATCGGATACTCTAGAAAATCCAAATATAAACAAAAAGAATGGTCTATGTGAAAAAGAACCCAAAAGAATATGAATAAGGGTCAAAATGCATTATTCATTTACTTCTTTGTTGTATGAGATGTTATCATCAAATAGGGGGAGATTGTTGGGTCATCTAAGATTTAAAGATAACCTCTCCTTAGTCGTTATTGATGATTGAACCTTGTATTTTGTTCTATGGTTCTTTGTAATAGCTTAGTTAGTTTAACAAATCGGTGAGTCGAAGATAAACCGAATCCAACATGAAGGAAGTCTACAATGCGGATTTAGATGGACTTCAAAAAGTGAACTAAGCCTGACCTGCCGACTTCTATTCGGTAGATCATCCTCTTTGCCGATTCTTATTCGGCAGTCTTTCCACATGCCGATTTCCTTTTCGGTATATCCTTTCTATGTTGCCGAATCATCTTTGTTCGGCACAAGTCTCATTTGCCGAATCATTATTGTTCGGCACAACCCTCATCTGCCGAAGTCTTTATTCGGCATTCTCCTCGTACAGATTGCTTCTTTATCTAGTACGAACATTTATGTTAAATCCTCATGATTTGACATACTTCCTCTTTCCCAATGATCTTCTGACATTGGAAATAGAAACTTCTATCTTCCTTTAGAAGATTTACATTTAGTCTTAAATTGATTAGATGTTTATTTTCTAATAGATCTCAAAAAGATTTTTCCAAGAATATCTTATTTAGATATTGTACTTTCATAGTACAAAAGTTACCTTTTGTATTGTGACAAGTCACATCAAATATCTTATAATTTATTATCAACTTCTCAACCACAAAAGCCTTTACTCCTACTTGTCCTTTGCACTCATTACTTTGGATAGTATATAAAGGATGGAAGTAGCACCTTGCTACTCACACTTTCATCTCCAGCTTTGGCTTTCAAAAGATTTTAAGCAGGTTGATAGTTGTCTTTTACTTTCTTAAGATTTAAGTCTTTGTGTTCTTAATATCCTCAATGTGTTAGATTGTTTAGAGTAGTCTTTAACTATTCTTTTTCCGCAACAATCTTTAATTTTCTCTTTGTGTAATTCTTGATATTCCTTATCAATAAAAGAATTAAAATTAAGTAATTTTGTGTTATTGTATTCAACCCCCCCTTCTACAATACTTGTTTACTTCTTTGGGACTAACAGATAGTAATTGGGATACCTCACACTTTAATGGTTACAATCAATCATGGGAGGATCATCCTAATTTGTTTTTAAGTGGTCAAGCTCATGGCACGTTCACATCACCATTACCTCCCTACCAAGATTGGAGTAACACTTACTCGAATACTTTTGACCAATCTTGGGAGGAACAAGTTGATTTTTCTGGAAGTTTTCAAGGGGATGATTTTAACAACTCATATTTATCCCCTACACCTTCTTTAGAACAAACTGAAAACTTTGAATCTCTTGAAACTTTGATGAATGATTTCTTACAGAACATAAATGGAGTTGTTATCAACATAACGACCTGTGTTGGAGAGATCATTAGTGAGCGTAATAGACAAATCCAAAATCCTATACCAAGTGAGATTGGAAAATTTGAGAGTATTGGTAAGGATAAGGATGATGTCAATACTTTGGAAAATAGTCAAGAGATAGAGAGTTTCGAAGAAGCATCTAAGCATTTGAGCAACCCCTCTTCACTTCAAAATAGTGAAGAGGTGCAACAAAATGCCAAGATTGTCATTAACCCATGCTTTGAATCTGTGCAAAATAACCATGTTATTGCAGATGTTGCAGTACCCTTGCAGCAAAGTTGTGCAGAAGGCCTTCAAGTTGTTTTGAAAAGGGGTCATGACGATCAATTCAAGGGCTCGAGAAGCTTCATAAGATCAAGTTCTATTATTGGTGAGGTGGTGTGGAAAAATCATGATGGGATGAAATATTCCCCCATATGTGCCATCAAAGTCTTGTGTCGTGATCAAGGAGTGAAGAAAGTGATAAGGGAAGTATATAAGCATAAGTGGAAAGAGAAACACCAAAATGAGTTGGTGAGGATCGTTCAGGCTGAGGAGCATACTGATGTGCTCCAACAAATTCCACCATTCCTCAAGAAGTTGTCAACAAGCGATCCATTAGCTGAAGAAGGAGAGCACCTTACTAAAATGCAGAGCTTGGTACCGCAACATGCAACATCATCCGCAGATGGCACCACGAACCCTACTCCTCATGAGTAGGCCAGGTTTACTCGTTTTCCTTAGTCTCCATGTTTTACATTTCAGTTTTTGAGCCTGGGATAATTTTTTCATTTTTAAGTTTATTTTATTTGCAAGATTGCTTATGTAGAGTGTTAATATCTTTTACGTACATAGCCATAATAAATCCATAGTTGCTTGACATTTCGCCTAGTATTGGGTTCTTGCTATAACTAGAATTACTCTTTTGGGACACAATTTGACTTACACATACTTCACATATTTAGGGGATGATCTAGACTTTCTTTTCATACACCATTTTAGCCACTTGTAACCTTTTTAAACACAATCCTATGCTTTCATTCTCAGACAATGAGGACATTGTCAACTTCTAAGTTTGAGGTTGAGGGGGTTACAAGTTACCCAAAATGGGAAATGCATGTCAATACAAAAGAGCAAAGCTCTCATATGACAAGAACACCACAAATACCCCATAGGGGTAAAGGTGCACAAAAATTGAAAAAATACCCCATAGGTGTAAAAGAGCACAAGTGCCAAAACTTGAACATTTTGGTAAATTTTGGTGTAAGAAAAGGCTTGGTGAGAAAAGATATGCCATAAAATGAGTGACCCTACAAGCCCTAGTGATCCTAAATGAAGTTTGTGTAATGTTTGACAAAGAAAAGAGTCTTGCTAGCATATGGTCCATACACATAACTAGGTTATGAAGATCTCATTTTGGATTTATGAAAGGCTATGAATTGTATGTGATACGCTCTACACATGATGTGCACTTATTGCCAT
Source organism: Arctium lappa (assembly GCA_023525745.1). Lineage (NCBI taxonomy): Eukaryota > Viridiplantae > Streptophyta > Magnoliopsida > Asterales > Asteraceae > Arctium > Arctium lappa. Next base: position 52,488,178 of record CM042064.1, read on the forward strand.
TATCTTGCAATCGTTTCAGCTTTGAGTCATTTTCTTAGTTTATTTTTATTGCTTGAGGACAAACAAAACTTTAAGTTTGAGGTTGTGATATGTATTGAGTTTTCAATACATATTGCGTATTTTTCTTTTCTTTTAGGATTTAAATTTTCTTTATCTCAAACAATTGAGTCATTTTCTTATCTTATTTTATATTTTCTCTCATGCATGGAGCTAAGTGTAATATTTAACTAATTGTTGCTATTTTGCGTAAAACGACCTAAAATCTTTTGTTTATTGTAATGTCAGGTTGAATGCTGGAGCATTGGGAAGCTGATTGAAGATTAAAGAGCACTTTTTGAAGCAAAAGAAATATTTGACTTTTTGTCAAATCTTTGTGTGATATCTAGAAATCGATTTGTGTTTGCTGGAAGTAAAAGCAATTGGTTGGACAAAAGTGTGGATATAACTTTAGTTGGTAGTCCTTTTATATTATTTTTAAGTCTCCTAATTTTACCATTTTGCCATCATGGTTTGGTATAAAAAGGAGTTGTGTTCTCTTGTTTTGGGGAGATCTCTTTTGTAATCCATCAGGGGGAGAATTGATCTCTTGAAATTCTCTCTCTAAAGTTTAATATTAAGTCTTCAAAGTTTTATAATTTGTGTTCTTCATTATTAGTTGCTGCACTTTACATTTCATTCTTACTTATTATTAGTTTAATATTGCTTTTCTTTACATTTCATTCTTACATTTCATTATTATTATTATTATTATTATTATTATTATTATTATTATTATTATTATTATTAGTTTAATATTGCTTTTCTTATTATTATTAGTTTAATATTGCTTTTCTTTACATTTCATTCTTACTTATTGCATTATTTTATGCACTTTACATTTCCGTCATTTACATTTCCGTTATTTAATTTATGTCATTTATATACTGTCATTTACATTATGTCTTTAATTTATGTCATTTAATTTTATTGCAATTTATATTACGTAATGAGTAGCTAATTTTATAGTTTGGGTGTGAGACGAAGAGGAAGGTTGTAAACCAAAAACTAGTGGACGTTGTTCTTCAATAACATTGTTCCACTATGTCATTTTAAGTTTTATAAATCCAAAAGCACTTCTTGACGAATTGATCACTTCTTAAAGTGTGAAAGTGCCATGGACTTAGGAATAAGCCATGAAAAAGCACGTCAGTTTGAATGATACGAGAAGTATACTTGGAAGAGTTACTAGCAAGGGAACTTGCTATCTTTGTTTTTCAAACCGATTGATTCTTGACGGATTGATCACTAGTCAAAGTGTTAAAGTGTAGTGGACTCAGGAATGAGCCACTAAGAACACGTCAACTTGAATGATATGGGAATCGACTCGGAAGGGTGATTTTTAAACAAAGTCATTTGTTTTTCCATATACTTTAAAGAAACCATTTGACACTCACACTGGTCCGGGCATTTGCATAGGCATATGTTGATTGAAGGCTAAACAAAAGTGCAATGGTAGATATCCGGAAGGATACTCTTTAAAGTACATGGTGGAACTTGTTGTTGATGAACTAATGCTATAGCATCCCTATAGCATTGTCCTCCAGAATTTGTGTTTACTCCTCACTTTAAGTTTTGCACCCATTCTATCTTTATATATCCTGTTAATCATATCACTGTTAACCAACTCAAACAAAGTCTTCAAACTCGCCATCTGAAGTTAGTTTTTCATCTTGAGATCTTGCAACTTAAGATACCTATCCCTGTGGAATACGATACTTGGTTCTTACCATTTTATTACTTGAAAAGATGATATTGGATCTCATTGTATATTTGCTTTGAGGTTCAATTATCACATGTCTAGAGGTGTGCAAACATCCGTATCAGTGATATATATGTATATTATATATAATATATATATATATATATATATGTATGTTATATATATAATATATATATATATATATATATATATTAGTTAATTACATATAGGTCCTAAAGTTTGATTGTATTAACAAAAATAAGAAAAAACAAAAGAGAATTGCAAAAAGGAGACAAAAGCATGGTTTGACGAAAATGCCCTGCCTCTAACGGAGCTTTTTAACGGAGTTAGTGTCCAGGGACCTCTTTCAAAGCAAAATCCATACCCTGAGAACGTAAACTTGAATTATGAAACCATAGGGACCTCTTTTAAAGAAATCACTAAACGTCAGGGACCAAAATTAGAGTTTACTCTATATCTTTTGTGGTTTCCTACCGTGTGTCTTATAGAGAGGTTCTATTATTATTTGGCTTTTCAAAAAAAAATTATACCTCTTAATGGTTTTATTACGAGACAACCTTTGAATCGTTAAGAGGTAAATTTTATTTGACAAAAAAAAATGTTGCGTGACCCTCCCTTAACCATTAAGAGCTCTGATTTCATTATGAACAATCAGCAAACAACCATATTTCATTTTAAACTTTACCATAAAAACCTCTTAATCATTCAGACCACTTAATCATTCCGTACTAAACCATTCACCAACAATCAAATATTTACGAAAAATTGAAATAGGCTGGTTCCCGATATTTTTCAAACCCTAACGGTTCCTTCACACCCCCTTTTGCCTCCAAAACTCGTCGCCGGCGGCGATGGCCTGCCTTCCGCCACCGCTTCCCGTCGCCACCTCCACCTCCTCCTCATGAGGTTCAAACCCTCCGCCACCAACTTCCACCACTTCGCCAAACACGACCTCAACAACCACCACCACCTCACAGCCTTCTCCACTCTCACACAAACCCTAACTTCACACCCTACACAATCCCCAACCACCGCCGACGACCACCTCTGCTCCGATACCACCTCCGAACCACTACCAAATCACGAATTTTCGTTTTCCGAACCGCCAGATCTCCAATTGACTCGAGAGGCTCGGATCGAGAGAGCATGGTCGCATTGGAAGAAACTCGGCGAGCCGAAGGTGATTGTGGCTCCGATGGTGGATAACTCGGAGCTACCTTTTCGGATCCTGTGTAGAAGATACGGAGCTGAAGCTGCTTATACTCCTATGCTTCATTCTCGTATATTCTCCGAGAACGAGAAGTATAGATCTCAAGAGTTCACTACCTGCAAGGTACATCTATGGATTCAATTTTGAATTTTCTCTAGAAATTGTATTTTCATCGAATTTATTGTTAACTTTTGAAATTGCAGGAAGATCGGCCATTGTTGATTCAATTTTGTGCCAATGATCCGGAGACATTGTTGCAAGCAGCTCGCAGAGTGGAGTCTCATTGCGACTACGTTGATATTAATTTGGGGTAAGTAGTAGAACCAAATGAATCCAATATATCTCACTTGAAAATAGGATTATATATATATATATATATATATATATATATATATATAAATAGAGAGTCGGGTTCAAACGAGAACGGTACCAATTTAGAACCAACAAAATCACATATGATTTTACATTAACTTGCGAAAAAGGCCAAGCAGGTGACTTTAGCCGTAGCTTCAGGTCGGTGTGGCTTCTTTGCGCATTAATATAAAATCATATATGATTTTGTTGGTTTTCGTGTTCTTTTAAATAGGTATTGTTCTCGTTTGATCCTCCCTATATAGATAGATAGATAGATAGATAGATAAGAGGTGAAGGGGAACCAAAAAAAATGGAAAACCAAGGAACACTGGATAACCATTCCTCTGGACGGTATACACATGTACATACAAGTAATTGAAGTTGTTTTTTGGTTTTTATACATGTGTATATGTTATGCATATGTACATATTGGAGAAATTGCTTACAAATTACTTGTAGGCATATATGCATGTTGTCCAGATGAATGGTTCATCCATGTGTTACTAAGTTTTTCATTTTTTTGCAGTTTTCCTATATATATCCCACTCGAAAGTAGGGTCATATATACAACTTAAAAGCAGTGTATGTGCTGGGGTGTATACGGACATGTTCTCTACCCAAGAGATGGATATATGTTCTTTGCTCCAAAGAGATGTATCTAAGTACTCAAATCAAAAGAATTCAGTACTTTCCACTCGAAAGTAGGGCAGAGGCGGACCCAGTATGGTGCATATGGCGGCCCGGCGGCACAGGCCGCCGCTTTATTCCTCGTCATATGTGTAAAAAAAATCAGGGTTGTAAAATGTGTCACTGTATTATTTTCCTTTGGTAGAGTTGAGTTGCACGGTCTTTAATCTTCTAAAAGGCATGGGTTTGAGTCTCATTTGTATCATTTTCTTAGGGGGCGTTTGGTTCGCTGGATTCCGCCGGAATCTGGTGGAATTGGAATGGTCAATTTCATTGACCGAATTCCGTCGTGCTGTTTGGTTGCCAAGGGAATGGAATTGAATTCCATGAAATCCTTAGATTAAGGAATTGGTCATTCCATTTGAAAATGGATGGAATTGAATTCCATTCCATCATGGTTTTTCAAAAAGACAAAAATACCCTCCAAACCTTTTCTAACAAAATTAAAACCCATCAGATGTGGATTTGGTTTCCTCTCTCTTCTCTCTCTCTCTCCTTTCTCTTCTCTCTCTCTCTCCTCTCTCTTCTCTCTCTCTCTCTCTCTCCTCTCTCTCTTTCCTCTCTCTTCTCTCCTCTCCTCTCCTCTCTCTCTCTCCTCTCTCTCCTCTCTCCTCTCTCTCTCCTCTCCTCTCTTCTCTCTCTTATCTCTCCTCTCTCTTCTCTCCTCTCTCTCTCCTCTCTCTCGGCATTTAAAAAAAATAAATAAAAATAAAAGAAAGGGTATTTTTGTCATTTTCAGAATTCCATTCCAATTCCTTTGTAAACCAAACAGACATATTCCAATTCATTTAACTGATTACATTCCATTCCTGCCAACCAAACAGTTGGTCAAACCTGAAAACATTCCATTCCAATTCCTTCCAGATTCCAATTCCATTGACAGATTCCATTCCATCATAAATCATTCTGCGAACCAAACGCCCCCTTAGTTTTTAACTTCTCATTTCAGGTTTATTGTGTTTCTCGAAATTTTTTGGATAAAAGACACGAACACCAAACCTCAAATACAAAAAGCCATGACTAACCATCATCAGACCAGTGATAGATTTTATAAAAAAATATTCATAGCTTCGTTTTTTATATTCATATGGTGCCACCACTTAGAAATTTTTTAGGTCCGCCTCTGAAGGTGGGGTCTGGGAGTGGGATGTACGCAGATCTGACCTCTACCTCAAACAGTAGAACTGGATTAGTGACCTACAAATGATAGCTTGTTATATGCAGGTGCCCTCAGCGTATCGCCAGGCGGGGAAACTACGGAGCCTTCCTAATGGACAAACTTCCTCTCATCAAGTCCTTGGTCGAAAAACTCGCACTTAACCTCGCCGTTCCCGTTTCTTGCAAAATCCGCATCTTCCCAGACTTGCAAGACACACTAAACTACGCAAAAATGTTGGAAGAAGCGGGTTGCTCTCTCCTAGCGGTGCACGGACGCACCAGAGACGAAAAGGACGGGAAAAATATTCGAGCAAATTGGGACGCCATACGAGCTGTCAAAAACGCTCTTGGAATCCCAGTTCTTGCAAACGGGAACATCCGTCACATGGATGATGTCCGAAATTGCATGGAACAAACCGGTGCTGATGGGATTCTTTCAGCCGAGTCCCTTCTTGAAAATCCGGCTCTCTTTGCCGGATTTGATGATCATGGAAAAGTGGATCGGGGTGAGTTAGTCGTCGAGTATTTGAAGCTTTGTGAGAAATACCCGGTGCCATGGCGGATGATCCGATCTCATGTTCACAAGATGTTGGGGGAGTCGTTTCGGATCCATCCACACGTGAGGGAAGATCTTAACAAGCAATCGAGATTGAGCTTTGAGTTTTTGTACGGTATGGTGGATCGGCTTCGGGATCTTGGTGTTACGAGGCTGATTTACGAGGGAACTTGTTCGGAAAGTGTATCGGGGAACAAGGATAGAGAGTTATGACCTTTGTTTAGCAAGTGAGCGGCTGTTTACCAAACGCTTATCGGGTAACCGATTCATCAGGTAAACAGATTACTCGTTGCTATAATCTATAATGAAATACAATGCATTAACAAAAACTAATTTAAAAATTCATTATTGTATAAGAATAAATGAAAGTAAAATGGTATAATAATTTTTTTAGAGTGAATTACATTTTTGGTCCCTCGTCTATGGTTGTTTTTCGGTTTCGTCCCTATAATTCGTAAAGTATACCGCTGGTCCTTTTTCGTGTTTCAGAAGCTGAAACTAGTCACTTCTGTTAACACCGTTACTCTAGCAACTGTTTAATCTGTCACTTGCCCTCACGTGATGGGCAATTTGGTCATTTGATGCCTAATCTTTAATGACTTTGTTGTTGTACATGTTTCAATGCAATTTGTACAAGTGTGTAAAGCTTCAGAGAAAAAAACTTACAATAAAAACAACCACCCCAATCCAACGATGACCCAAAACACAAATAATCCAAATATGACCACACTTCTCATCTACGACCATCAAGAACACACACTGCCACCATGCCGATAACATTTTCCTCATCTTTAATGGAATGGTTGAGTAAATCTGTAAAAGCCTAGGTAGATGTAAAAGGTTACAACCAACAAAAGAGAGAAGAACAGGTCCCAATTTGCCGTCATTACGATAGGTCCCTATCAAAGTTTTGTATCCACCTTCTCGTTTGCATCTTTTGGTTACAAGAAATTCATCACAACAAGAACGACTCTAAAGCCTAACCAACGAGCAAGCAAGCGGGGTATTTCTTGCATTAAACTCTATTTTTAAAAGAAAATGAGAGGAAGATGACAAAAGTCGAGAATACCCCTCGCTATACATATTTTTTAATGGCCGGTGGAGAAATTGACCAAATCTGAACGTTTTTACAAGTCATTATAGTTTCAAAATTGTACTAACGAAAACCATTATAATTGGGGAAAAAAGTGACGCAGCGTAGGTTTGCGGAAGGATCGACAAGCGTCTAAACCCTTTAACAATTGAGAATTACGATGCGTAAAACTCAAAATTAAGAGAAAACTCTCTAAAAAGCTAAGCTTTATTAATTGAAACTTGATTGAATTGATTAACAATGAAACCTAGCTACCCTATTTATAGCTAAACTAACTAAGAAATAAATATGGAAATTAGAACTATCTTAATTATAAACTAACTAGGAAGCTATTTAAATAACTAATAAAAGGAAACTAAATAATCCTAAATTATTATCTAAGATATTAAAACTAATCCTAGAAAAGATAATTCAAAAAGGAATTTAAAGATAAAGTAAATTATAAATTAAAGACTTCCAATTGATTAAGGATGCATGGTCACGTTAGTTGGAAAATTTCTTTGGAACACCAACAGTGTGTTTCGCGGGTATTGTAGCGGCTTAGGACACATCAAACTCGCATGGAAGGGAAACAAGCCGCACGACACCCGCTTACTCGTCTGTTTGTATATTCCGACTTGTTCTTCGATTTCCGTCACAATCCTTTTTATACTCGGTGCTTTATATTTGCCTCTTTTTCGATACCAAATTTCGAGCCTCTTTCGAGCTCGTTTTTCTATTCGATCTCGATTTCCCATTTTCCAATTATTATTAAAAATCCTTATTAACACTCGATTTCTCCCTGTATCAAAAAGGTACATAGACCAAAATTGTAGTTTACTCATTGATTTATCATGGTATAAAACAAAGTTAAAACAAAGTTTTTAACATTTTAAATCATACTAGAAGCGTACTCGCACAATGCAGCGAGATACATCACGATTTTAATGTTTATTTTTATTTTTTGTTTTTTATTGATTTACAGTACGATTTTGGATGGTTTTTATTGAGTGATAATGGTTTTTTATATGTAAATTTGTTTAATTTAGACTTAACAATATAATGTTTTTTACATAAAATAAATTAAGTAGTTTGTTAAAATTCATTAATTATCTTATATATTTAAAAAAAATTATATTTAAATTGAGATGTTTATCCTGTTTTGATTATGTTTATCAGAATTCAAATTTCATACTTTTAGGATTTGGGGATTAGAGATAAGGATTTTGGGGGATAAAGATGAAATTTATTAATTAGGGTTAAAAGCATTTAAAAGTAGTACATATTGGTTCATTAATTGTTTTTTAATTGAGTGATAATGTTTTTTTATATATAAATTTGTTTAATTTAGGCTTAACAATATAATGTTTTTTATATAAAAAAAATTAAATAGTTTGTTAAAATTCATTAATTATTTTATATATTTTAAATTTTTTATATTTAAATTGAAATGTTTATCTTGTTTTGATTATGTTTATCAGAATTCAAATTTCATAATTTTAGGGTTTGGGGATTAGAGATAAGGATTTTGGGGGATAAGGATGAAATATATTAATTAGGGTTAAAAGCTTTACTGGTAGTATATTATGCTTTAGTAGTTATTTTTAAGAAATTTTAAGTAGATAGCTTTAAATGATAGTACATAAAGCTTAGTGAGTTGTAATTAAAAGTTTTTTATGTCATCTTTATAATATAGTATAGATGAGCTTATAATTATTAAAAAAATGTATCAAAATCCAACATTTGATTATATATAGTAAACAAATATCTTTATAACTAGAGTAGATTACGTTTTTCGTCTATGCGGTTTGTTGAAAATTGTTATTTTCTTTCTTCTTATTCTGAAATTACAATTTTCATTTCTATGGTTTACAATTCTTCGTTGTTTTCGTTCTCATGATTTATAATTCATTACTATTTTCGTTTCTATAATTTATAATTTTATATTGTTTAATCTTTAGACTCATGAACAAAATAACAATAAATTATAAAGTACAAAAAAATCATAATTTTCAAAACCAAGATGAAAAGTCTCAATTTTTGACAAACCACATGTAAAAAAAACATAGTTTACCCTTATAACTATATCCAAATTCAATTTTATTTTAAAGAAATTACATTTTTCATATAAACATTTCAAGAAAATGAAGAAGATTTATTTAAAAATAAACCCCAAAAACCCCCCTCCAAAATTTCAAATCTTCTTACACCATAAATAATCAAATTGTACATACAACGGCTACCATTTAAACACACACACTTCCAGCCGCCGATCAACTCGCCGGAAAACACAATATCCCTATATCGCTGCCGTGAAATGACTCCGGCAAAACCGGTGGTTGTCACTCTCCTCCGTCACTCTCTCCACCATATAATGCGCCAATAAATCCTTCGAAAATTTCACCAAATTCTCCTTGCACAAAAACTCATCACTCGAAACCCTCTCGACTTCCCGCTTGTAATCATGCACGAAAACGTGCGTTTTCCGGTTACCACCCTTCTTGCTTCTCGCCAGTACGCCAGCGGTGAAGATCGCCGACATCCTCCCGGGCCCTTCCGGCCAATACCCGCGTGGCCCGTCGACCAATATGATGTCCCAATCCAATTCGTATAATTGGTTCGGGAGATCGTTTAATCCGATCTTGCATTCGGAGAATAGAAGGTTTTGCACGGGCCGGCATTCGTTCCGGACTTGTTCCCGAACGGATGCCACGAGCTCTCGGAGCTCGCTAATCTTGGTGGTGTATTGGACGTCGTACGCCTCGATTTCCGGGTGTTTTTCCTCAATGTAGGCGGCGTAGTAGCGGTTTTCGTCGATGAAGACGGTGCGTCCGCGGTGGTTGAGGGCGTTCCAGAGGAGGGTTTCGGGGGTGAGGCCGAAGACGAGGAGGTTACACGGGGACGGGCATTGGCGGAGGACGTCGGAGATTTGTTTGATGTCGGTGTGGGACATGTGATCGGAGGTGTTGGCGTTTGCGGCGTAGTGGAGAAGGGCTTTCGTGACGGATTTCGGGAGGGTGTGGTGGTGGTGGTGGTCGGCGGCGGTGGCGGTGATGGACGGGACCGCGGCGGTGATGGATGTCGAGAACGATTCGCGGGTGTAGACGAAGGTGAGGAGGGAGGCGACGGCGAAGATCGAGACGGCAGCGACGAGCCAATAGAGGCGGCCGGAGGAGCCTTGTTTTTGAATGTAGGGGTGGAGGAGGATGAGCTTTGTGCCACCATTGTTGATGGTGTTCTTCATGGTGGTGGTGGGTGGTGGTGGTTGATGGTGGTAGAATGAAGGGTTTATGAGTGGTTTTAAAGAAGGAATTTGGATTGGAAAGCAAAAGAAAGGTTGAAGCAAAAGGGATTGATGGAGATGTAACAATGACCATGGTACCATATTTGAATGTGAGATTTCATCTATATTTAATTTTGTCTACCTAATCTATACTATATTATAAAACACGGATAAAAAACTCTTAAATACAAATTATTAGGCACAAGGTACCATCATTTTATACAAGATTTTAAAAGTCTCTTAATTTACAAGTATCAAAACACAAGATACATATTGCTACTGCAGGCTTCTAACACTCACCAATTTGGTATGTGTATACCTTCCTTTTATGCATATTTTTCCATGTATCACTATTAATTAATATATTATATTACTATTATTTTGTTTTATTTATATTATTAAATATGTAATTGGTTATTTTTTCTAGATGTCATTAAAATATATAAGATAATCATTGAATTGTAACAAAATACTTAATTTTTTTATATAAAAAACATTATATTATTAAGCCTAAATTAAACAAGTTTATAAAAAAAACATTATCATCTTCTCAAGATCATCGAAAATCGTACTGTAAATCGACAAAAAAGTAAAATGAAACATTAAAATCGTGATGTATCTCGCTGCATTGCGCGAGTACGCTTCTTGTTAAAAATAAAGAGTAAACTATAAATTTGGTCTATATGGTTTATCAAAAATAACATTTTTTTGTTAATACAGTTTTAAAATTACAAGATACTCATCATGGTTTGTAAAAATGTTTAGATTTGGTTCCTTTCTTTAACAACCATTACAATAAAATTGAGTTTATAGGACGTCTAAAATGTTTAAGATTCTTAATAGGATACTTATAGGATTTAAGTTTATAGGGTCAAACTATAAAACATCATATCTAAAAGTGTTACAATAGATTTATATGACGTTTTTGGGTGTTTCAACAAAAAAAAAATTGGACGTTTTTAAAATAAAGTGTCATATTAGCTATCTTATACAACATTTTTTGGAAGTGTCAAATAAACTTGTCTTTTTATAGGACATTTGTGTTTATATGAAACTTTTTATATATTGTTGTATAAAATAACTAATACGACACTTTATTTAAAAATCATCCTAAAAATCTTGTTAGGGCGCCCAAAAACATCCTAAAAACCTATTGTAACACTTTTAGATAAAAGTTTTTTTCAATAAACTCAAGTCCTATAAAATATCTTATTATGACGTTTAGACATTTTAGACGTACTATAAATCCAAGTTTATTTTAGTGAACCATAATTTTTTTTGTTAAATGAGAAATGTTTTCATCTCTTTATGGATTCTTTTTGTTTGTTATTTAGCCAATCAAAAACCCAAGGGATTAAATTATAAAGTCAATTTTTTTATTATTTACCAATCAAAAACCAGAGGGATCAAATTATAAAATCGATTTTGATTGTTTAAAAGACAAAAAAAAATCCACAAATGGAAGAAAATGTCTCTTGTTTAAGGAAATTTTTAACGACCATTAGATGGAGGGACCAAATTTGAACGTTTTTTGCAAACCATGATAGTTATCTTGTAATTTTGAAACCGTGGGGATGAAAAGTGTTAGTTTTGACAAACCACAAGGAACAAATTTGAAATTTACTCTAAAAATAATAATATTTAAATTTATTATAAATAGTTTTATAAGAAAACATAAACCAATATTTTTAAAATGCGTTTGTTAATACTAAGCATCATTGTTGAGGATGATAAACCCAAAATTATGTAATTTACCCAAGCTTATGAACTAAATAAACCAATATAATTGATGTTCTAATTTTTAAAATAGAGAAATTATTGAGATTAAATATGTTTGTTTTTTTTTTTGGATTTTTGATTTTTAGAATTTTGAAGAAACTTTAAAGCATCTGTTAAATATGTTGTTAAAAACATGTTTATATTGTCTATGACAAAATATTTTAAACATAATTCAAAGAAAAATACAAGGTTATAATTCATTTTTCCTAGCTAAATTGCATCAAAGTATATTTTTCACAATTGAACTTGTAAAATAAAAATTAAATAAATTATAACGTGTTGGTTGGTGCTTATATTTGAATGACAAATAAATAAATCATGACCAGACATAAAATTACAAGTTAAAATAAATTACTTGAATCATTCTAAGCAAAAATTGATCACATACTTGCATCATGACAAAAGTTTAAATAAGTAAATAACATATGAATCATTAAATATTGATTTGTAAAACAAAATAAATAATCTCTAATGTCGATTCATATATGTATTTTTAAATAAATTTTTTTAGACCTTTTCAATGATTTACATATAAACCTTCACCACTTACATTCTCATGATATTAAACTTTTTTTTGTGAACCGACCTCTCTCTCTCTCTCTCTCTATATATATATATATATATATATATATGAGTTGCGGTAAGAAACGTGAGAATGGTTATCGACCATTGTATGAGAAATAGACGCACATTAGGATGTGATGCACCGAGATGCACCAAATCAATTCCTTTCTAAGCTGCAATTCATGAGAGAGATTGAGATTAAAAGAGATCAATGGTTCACATCCACTTCTCAATTTTAATTCAATTTCTCACACGATTCTTCGTCTATATATATATATATATATATATATATATATATGATCAGGTTCAGGGAAAACCTCAAAAAAAAAAAAACATAAAACTAAGGAACATCTTTAACCCTTCATTTGGGCAGTATGCACTTGTGCATACAAGTAATTTGTAACATGCACAAGTGCTGGGGCGGAGGGCCTTGGAGGCTACTAGGGGCCATGGCCCCCGTGCCTTTTGAAGTTCCACATATCAGTAAAAAAAATGAAGTGTAAAAAAAGAAAACTTTTATTCCCCCCCCCCCCTTTTTTTCAAGTTCAGTTCATGCACTCTTCAAGTCCTGTCCACTTTCATTTAAAACTTGGTGAAAGCAGACATAGCATTGTTTGATTATTTTGATTAATTTGTTTGATTGGGTATTTGGTTAACTGGAGTTTATGTTGTTTGATAGAATTGTAGTCACTTCATCACCCAACGTGTTTTTAGTCTAATTCCACCGTTTTGAGAGATTTTTATAGTTTTTTGCCTGAATTCGAAGGATTATTAAGTTTTTTTTATCGATTTCGAAGAACTTTTTTAGGTTTTTGGGGTTGATTTCAAGAGTTCTTTTTTTTTTTTGTTTTTTGGTTGATTACAAGGTATGGTTGCACCTTCTTCAACTTTTGAATATCATATGGTGACACCTTTTAAAACGACACGGTTGCACCTTTTATAAATGTAAAATTTTTAACCTTTCGGCGGAGAGATAATACTATACGTGCCACCGGTGGCCCTTCTTTAGGTTCATCCCTCGGTCCAGCCCCTGCGATTGGAAAGCTTGTTCCGCCTTGCACAAGTCATAATGCACACATGCATAAAAAACAAAAAGAACAACTTAATTTATCTGTATGCACAAATGCATATTGTCCAGATCAAGGGCTACTAGGGTGTTCCTCAGTTTTCCATTTTATTTTTTTAGGTTTTCCTTTGAACCTACAAATCAAATACAAACCATGTAGATGTTATACATCTTACAAACCAATCTAAGACCTTGATATTTATGTATTTTGAAATTTTTAGGCGGTTATCAAATCAGTTGCAAATAAGGTTGAGAGAAAATTTCGGAACCAATTTAATCCACATCGTTGACATTGATCACTTTTAATTTCAAATCCACCCATGAATCGCGATTGATACAATGCATCTCGGTGTATCTTCTCTCCGTACATCTCATCCTAATGTGCATTCAATGGTGGATATATCTTCTTATTTTTCTCACTATAACTTTTATTCTCACCGGAACCCAAGATTTCACAAGTCAACATAGCAAGACATTTTTCCTTGTGGTTTCTAATATTTTATGACGCATCCAAATGAAAAGTGGTCCCAACATGAAAATAAATTGAAACACCATAGCTTGCGGCAACGAATAAAATTTTCATTCCCTAAATTTGGCCAGGTATAAAAATTAATGGGTTTTGGGTAATAGGTCCATTATATTATATTAACCAAGCCACGTTATCCAAGTTAATTAAATATTTTAATTAAAAAAATTATAATTAAATAAAAATAAATTAATTGGTATGATCATAACAACATAAGAATTTTGATTATTTCTTTTTCTTTATATAACTACAAAGTTATGAAAATATAACAACCTTGTTATCTATTTTATCATAAAACCATTAAGAAAAAAGAAACTAAGATAGTAGAATAAAATAATGTAAACAAAAGATATCTTGGAAATTAAGTAAAACATGTACAAAAGGACATCTTTTAGGTGAGGGGGCTTGGAGCTATTTGGAAGGAAGGCCATTTCACACTAGGATGCATAAATGGAATTAGTTGAGATTTATCACGATTTTGTTTCGGTTTAATTTTAACGGACCTGATCAAAAGTCTAGTTAAGATAACATATTTAAATCAACGTTTTAAGAGGAGCCAATTATAATTGGAAGTAGAGATACATGTGGAAACGAAGGATTCCCCACCTTCGTGGACAATGGGGCCGAGCACGAGGATGATTTTTATGCCGGAAGCGAGTATGGGAATGATAGTATACACATAGATGTTCAAAATGAGAAAGACAAAAAGTACACCTGGTAAACGTGTCGTGTCGTGTCGGGTTCAAAGTTAAACGGATTGAGAGTGTCTAACCCTAACCCGACCCGTTTAATAAACGGGTCAGAAAATCTCAACCCTAACCCGACACGACCCACCTAACCCGTTTAACATTTATAAAAGTAAAATTTAAAAATCGGAAATTCACAAAGAAGTACAAATCCAAAATTCAAATGAAAACATTAGAAATCCATATTTTATAGTTCAAATTTATAAGTTTTAACCAAATCTAAAATATTAAAAATTCAAAGCATTAAAAAGAATACTTATAATATATATATATATATATAAACGGGTTATTCGGGTCATTTTCGAGTTGAATTTTTTGACCTTGACCTTACCCGTTTAATTTTTGTGTCGTGTCGTGTCAACCCGTTTACTTAAACGGGTTAAAATGTATTACCCAAACCTGTTTATTTCGTGCCGAGTTCGCGTCGGGTTAGCGTGTCGTGTTATTTTTTGCTAGGTCTAACAAAAAAATTAAGATAGGTTCCATCATACACTACAAGGATATTGTTATTGTGGTTATTTGCTAAACAAGTACCCAACAGGTATTCCTTTTCCTCGAATCCGTTGGGGATTAGAAGTAACGGGGATTTTTTTTTTTTTTTTTTGGGGGGGGGGGGGGGGGGGAGGGATAAACATATAGGGTGGCGATTGGCGGTGCAAAACATGAGAATTTTGGTCTTTCTATCTATGAGTTAAAATGGGTTAAAGATTTCTTTTAAATCTGTTATTGCAAGGGACCTTGGTCGTAATAAAACCACAATCACCAAGACCATATCCACAATTAATCGAGTATAGGAACGCTAGCCATAGTCTTTGACATAAGATAGCGACCAAATCCGTAATTTATATATTGCTTATCATAGAAGAATTATTGTTTGTATCGTATTTTACACCGTATTTAGGGATTTCGTGTTACTCATTGAAGATGCCCTAACTAACATGTTTGCACTATTTTTGTCATGTTATGTTCAAAATTCAGCTACTTAAAAATTGTATAAAATAAATTACAAAAATCATGTTTCTTCAACCACACATTTATTCTTTTAAATTATTATTGGTTGAATTTTATATGATATATACCCAAATTTGAAGCTAAAATATGAAGTCATATGGAATAATGAATGTAATCCACAAGTAGAGTATAAAATCTTGCAAAGTTGAAACCAATTTTTTGACATCCTTTCAAACATGTATAAAAGAATCAAACTTTAAACTACAAATGGGTGATATTAAATTTTAAAATAATGATGGTTAAATAAGTTATTTATTTAAAATTAAACTTATGCAAATTCATATACATAACATATTTGGGTAAAAAGTTAATTATCAGCAACACCAACTGGCCTTTCATTAAACCAAGGACACCAATATAAAGGGACTTTTTTTTGAGTCATTTAACGATTGAGGCTAGCCTGGGGGGTGGAAGGGGGGGGGGGGGGTCGAAGCCAAAACTTGTATTGTAATGTTATCCCACCCATTTATCAACTGGGTTACATGCAAAAGGCCATATACATAACATATTATAAAATATATTATATACATACTATTTCATGAATTTATATATCATTACATACATTTGAACCAAATCAAATTGTTTTATAAATTGGTGTAATCTATAATTCAGAATTAATAATTGACAAGGGGATTATAATTAAAAAAAACACTTATGTGCGTTTGGTTTGCATGATTGGATTGGATTTAGAGTGATTTGGAATAGATTTTCATTTTAGGCTATGTTTGGCAAAAAAAAAAAAAAAAACTAGTTTATAAGCTAATTTTTTTTTCTGGTACATGTTTGGATAACCATAAGCTAGCTTATTGAAAATCTACTCATAGTAGCGTTTTAAAAAGTTAACTTATCAGCTACCAACTAGCTTATAAGTTAGTTTGCCAAACAATGTCTTAATCCAATAGTTGGTTTGAGGGATTATCTAGATTTGAAATATTGGGATTTCATTGAAATCCTATAAACATAGGATTTTGAAATCACATGGAGGTGGTTGGTATTTCGTAAGATTTGTATCTAATAATATTTTAAAATATGTTAAAAATATTTGTTTTGTAATGATCGATTAATAAAAAGACAAATTAATTATTTTTATAAATTGTTTATAGACAATGGAATTCATTTTCATTTCAAATCATTCCAAATCCAAATCTCTCAAAATCGTCCCAACAAACCAAATACTATCTTAGAAGATTAATTTCATGTATTTACTTAAAAATATGTTAATATAGTTTATTTTATTTTTAATGTGTTCAAGGAGTAAATTTTAAAAACTTATAGCTACAAATGTAACCGGACAAATAGGTCAAATTGGTTGAAAGTCATCTAAAATATATTTAAATACTTACAAATTTATAAACTGTTTCATTAAAAAAAAAGTTTAGATGATTATTCTGATAATATAGATCTTGTAATAACATTAAGGTGTCGTTTGTTTTTTAAGAGGTTTAAAGTCTGAAGTCTTATTTTAGTTATGATTAATAAGAGGTAGTGTGTAAAAATGTCTGAATGATTCAGACTTAAGAGTCATTAAGAGGTTTTTTAAAAAAAACAAACAACCCCTTAATCTATTAACTATTTATACTCTCTTTGCCAAAAAAAAAACCCATTTATAAGTCGTATTTAAATATTATCCATTATTCAACCCGACAATTTAACGAATCATCCAAAGTTGATACATGTTTAATATCCATTATTTCCCGTTGTAATCAATCCTTTGAATATTGACATGTTCAAAAAGAACGATATTAAATCACAAGGTAGGGTCCTAAATGAAATCATACACAATAGAGTAGCTTGGTTTTCACGCTTGAATTTAAATATTTCCACCGTCAAATCGACAAACATGTTTGAATTTTATAACTATACAATTTAATAAAGTATTTAATTAATAATAGATACTAAAAACGTCATTTTGAAGATGAAATTACATTAAAACGGTATTAATATTGTCAATATTTTACACACAATTAACTGGTATAAAAATAGATTTCAAATAAAAATGTTATAACAAATTTAAAAATAAAATTCAAATTTAAAAATAGGGGTTTATTTGCTAACCACTAAGTATTCTTACTAGAAGTAAATAAAAAGTTATTATATCTTAGAGCATCTCCAACAGCTTCCTCAAAATTTATTTAAAATTGAGAATCAAAAGTCAAAATCTCAAAAAAAAAAATTATATCCATCTCCAACAGATTCTTCATTTTAGAGAATCAAACATTAATTATAATATTACATTCATATATTAAAATATTATTTTTCTCTCATAAATATCTATTTTTCAAGTTTTCTATTGGTGCTCCTAACTATTAATCATTTTTGGGGTTATCTCCATATTTGGAGAAAAACTTCATCTCTCTCCTACTTTCTACATTTTGGGGATAGTTATGGAGAAGCTCTTGGAGCAAAAATATAGCTTAAAATCTCCATTTTTCCTATTTTCTCCATTTTAGAGAAGCTGTCGGAGATGCTCTTATAAGATAAGAGACTCGATCTTAGATGATGGTAACTATCAATAATTTTATTGTGTTATTTTGCTTTATTGAAAATCTTACTTGGTAAGTAAGGATGATGACTCTTATCCAATTAGTGTTTAGCAGGTAAGAGACGATTATATTATGCTATTTTGATAATTGATAGTCTTATCCGGTAAGGTAAGTGACTAATGGGACGTTTACCAAACACTACAAGACATGGCAACTTCACCTATGGTCAAATCTGTTGCTGATCCATCGATAAACCCCATCAGTGTCGGATTCAGATCACTGACGGAACGGCGCTGGCGCTAAAGGCTTGACCGGTGATTGACTTTACCAAGTGAAAAAAAAGAGTCATCACATTTACTAATTGTATCGGGTAACATGGTAGGCTATCAAAATTGACTATTAGTAAACGCCTCTTATCAGTACTAATCGGGTAAGAGTCTTATTTTTCTCTTACCAAGCGGAAGATTATTGGTCATTGCTAGAGATGCACAAGGCCCAGACTTTTTTCAAGCCTGGTCTAGTCCTTCCTAGTCTGTTTTCAGCGAGCAATAGGGCCAAGCTTTTCTAGCACCGTTCGAGCTTCGGGTTGAAATTGGCTCAATCAAACTTTTCCCGGTCGAACTTTTTTGTGTTTTTTGGGATTAACCAGGTTTTTTCAGGCCATAATTTTTCGGACCATGCTTAGGCCCATAACTGCCCCCTCAAATTTCAGCTAGGGTTTTGAGGTCTAGTCTATACCGAGCTTTTGGCTCATTAGGTTTGGGCTTTTTCAGGTCGGGATAAGCCCAAGACAAGTTTTTTTTTTGTGTATCTCTAGTACTTATAGGGGTGTTCATCTAAACCGCCAAACCGTACAAACCGCCCACACCGCACCGCAAAGCGCGGTTTAGAACGTCCGTGGTGCGGTTTGCGGTTTGCATTCTTACCAAACCACACTATGCGGTGCGGTTTGCGGTTTTGAGTTATGAAACCGCGGTTCAAACCGCACCACACCGCATATTATATATATGTATATATTTTTAATTTTATATATTAAACACACATATATGTATATATATAAAATAATTGAAATATTTATATAATATGTATTTTAGAATTGGACGTATTGAATATTTTCATTTTTAGGGACTACGATCACGTTATCGTTGATTTTAAATTGAAAATTTGATCTTATAATTATTGAATTGTAGGTGTAAAATGCGTAAGGTACAAACCGCATAAACCGCCGGTTTGAGGTATATGCGGTGTAGTTTACAGTTTGAAAAAATGCTCAAACAGCATATGCGGTGCGGTTTTGTCCCAAACCGCACCACGAACACCCCTACTTATCATGCTCACCCAGTAAACACTTACCCAATAATCGTTTGGTATAAACTTCATATAGTCACATAATTTTATATTTATTATGAATTTTATTACAATGATTTTTTGTAAATTGAAAAATGAAAAGGAGTATTTTGATGGTTAAAAAAAAGATAGAAATATTCGAGCTTATCTTTGATAAAACTGTGGTATTATTGTTGGGGGGAGGAATAAATCATAAGGAGTAGAAAAAAGTCGACTGCTCCCAAGTCAGACATTCGTCTTCTTCGCCATAATAAAGGTAGTTGCAGACTTCTACAGCCTGCAAATCTTCCCCATAAATCCACAAAAATCCACACACAGATCGGCACACCGATCGGAAAAAAACTGTAAACCATGTCTGGTGGTATTGCTCGTGGCCGTCTCACCGAGGAACGAAAAGCATGGCGAAAGAATCATCCACATGTTCGTTTTCTACCTCCTTTCTCTCTCTAATCTTCATGTGTACACACACGTATATATATATGTATGTGTTATGTATTTGCGTAATCTGTCTGTGTGATTAGGTGTAATTCCTGATCAATTTGTGGATTTTGGTTTGATTTGATTAATTAGGGTTTTGTGGCGAAGCCTGAGAGTCTTCCCGATGGTTCAGTGAATTTGATGATTTGGCAGTGTACCATCCCTGGTAAGACTGGGGTAAGTTCTCGTCGTATCTCGTTCTTTGATTTTGTTTTTGTTGATCGGAGAATTTTTTGTTGATTATGCTTCTCATGAAACCGGAAGTCTGGAAAGCACTTGTTATTTATTATTAATTGTTATGATCTGAGATTTTTTTTTTGTTATTTCAGTTTGTTGGTATGTAGCAGGAATTGCTTGATGTTTAACTTCGATTTAAGTAGTCTATGTGAATTTTATGTAATGTGTGTGCCTGTGTAGATGTAATTTTAGTTTTTGGCCTGCATGTGCAACTATGTGTCTGTGTTTGCTGAGAGAGTGTTACTATCAAAATTTGTGAGGTTGTAAAGGTTGCAAATCGTATGGTTTGATTTTATGACAGCGTCAGTTGATGATTGGCTCGTTAGCTGGATGCTAGTTATAGGCGCGTTGTGATGATTGCTCATAGTAATTTGAGAAATCCATTGCTGCTTGCAGGATACCAAATTCCACAAAATTCACTAATCTTTTTGGATGTAGACTACAAGTAGTTATTTTGATGATCATGAGTCCATTGTTACCTTTTGTTTCCGAAGTTCGTGTATGAGTCTGCAGCCTCCAACTATCATGAAAGTTGTGTGCGTGACATCTATCTTGATCCATGATGCTATCATCAAAACTATCGATCCCACAAGGGTTAGTGGATGTGAAATTTGATTAAGACTCTATTAAATCACAGAATGGTCATATGTTGCATATCATTGTTATTTGTGACAAAGACCTTCCTTGCATTTGCTCATGAAAATTCTTGTCAACGCTTAAGTGTCAGAATCTGTATATTAATAGAAAGGGTGGTGAAAACGAGAGATTAAAATAGTTTATTGTAATTTGTAAAGAAATATTTGAATCCGGTTTCCATGTTTGAAGGTAGCATGAGTAGAGGAACAATAGACAGTGAACATCATTTTATGTGCCTAAGAAGCTGCAAGGATGTTTTGGGTTTAACAGTGTCCGCATAAATTTATCCTTGCTATGGCTTGAACTTTAGCAACTCTTCATACCGGTTTTTTCTATTTAGATCATTCTAGACGTAATTTTGTTGTCTTCGTGCAACTCCCCTTGGCTAGAAGTTTGTTCAGCGTAGTTAGCTTCTCTGCAATACACAATGGTGTAGTCTATAGTTTTCATGAGAATTTTGTAATCAGTGTTAACACTGCAATAAGAAATCATATGGGGGAGGATAACAAGGCTCTCATATCACTTCGATGTTGAGAAGTTGAGATAAAAAAAAAACGATGGCATTAAGCCTAAGACAATGACTCTAAGATATCATATTTGACAATAAGCATGTATGGAGTTGATTTCAATATTGAAGTTATTGAAGAACAATTACGTTTATCCTAAAAGCAATGATGGCTGGGACCACAATGTTCAAGCTTTCGTTGTTTTGTGGTAAAACAATCGTTCTTGAACCATTATGGTAAAGTAATTGTTACCGATATTGGTTGTATGCAAGCACTAAGTAGAATCCAAAGTGAGACTTTCCCAGTTATATGATGGATGGTTGTGCTATGCAACTACCTAGCAAATATTTATAACATTCTGTATTAGCTTTGTACATGGGGAAAGTCGGGACTTTCATTATAAGCATGTTGTATACTCTAAGCAAAATTTTGTTCTTTTGTTAATGGATATCGGGGTTGCCCCCTAAGTCAGCATTTTGTGGTAAAAGAATCATATTGCGCAAGTTAATTTATAGTAGTAGACAATGCTAGTTTGAGCAATTAAGCGGGAATGATATGGTTGTGTCAACAGTTAAGGAAAGAAGTTTAAAGGACAATAAAATGATGAACCTTTGACTTGTTGGTTAAAATATGTAAAAAAAGATCACGTGACAAATAATCTAAGTTGGAAGTCAGTGGTAATGACGTAAGCTGCGGAGAAATATAGTTTCCATGAGCAACCAAGGCAAGATTTAATAATAACTAAGACGTGAATAGAGTTGTGAACCTTGGAAAGTAAAATGATTCTATAAGCAGAAAATATGTAAAATAGTGAAAGTTGTAGCCTTAATACAGCCCGAGAGTAGGGAATTATGGTAACCTCAACTAGTGAAAAAGGGACAATAAGAATTTTAATGTCCTATTTGATGGGTATCGTTGGTGATGATAAAAAATCGGGCCTTAATCGGTCCTAGGAATTAAGATTGGTTATAACCAGTCCTGACCCTAGCTCTTACTGCAGTAACCGGTTAAGCCGGTCCTGGTCCCCATCCTCGGGAAATAATGAATAACGAGTAGTAAGTAGTAACCATTAACAATCTTCAAAACTTCGAGTTACACAAATTTGGTTCAATTTTTTTGTTGTTGTTGCATTTACGGTTCCTAATATTATACCAAAATAATCCCATCCATTCTTAGCTATTTAAACCAATTAAAGCGACCCATATCTCATAAATAAATCCACTATCTTTAAGAATCTTTGAAGCATTGATTTCACCCGATTTTGATTGTTTTCAGGTTAGATTTTGATTAATAACATATCTTTAGTCCATATATAACACTTGGCTATAGATGCTCAAAAGTTGTTTTCCATGTGCGATTGAAGAAGAGGAGAGGAGAGAAAGAGAAGTGTTTTTAGGATTTCATTAATTAACGATCTGATAAAAAATCCCCAACCACTCGTCTGTACACTGCCCCACCTTATAATCATGCACCTCAATTGCAGCTCATTCATGCGAGGCGTATGCCTCAATGCCAACAGCTGAGGCATAGCCTTAGAATTGGTTTTGGAATGCCTCGCCTCAAGGCATATGCCTTGCCGTTTATAAAACCATGGATATATATATATATATATATATATATATATATATATATTATTTTTTCATTTTGTTGATAAGCCCTGTGATATAATTGTAGTGAAAATATCTTCTTAGCTTGTTTTAGAAAATTTCTTTCACTATGAATCTATGATTTTGTGGGCGTTTATTATAGCTTGCCGTTGCAGACTGACTGGGAGGGCGGCTTTTACCCCCTCACCCTCCATTTCACCGAGGATTATCCAAGCAAACCACCAAAGTGTAAATTTCCTCAGGGGTTCTTCCATCCCAACGTTTACCCTTCCGGAACTGTTTGTTTGTCTATCCTTAATGAAGACAGTGTAAGTGCTCACATCTCCTTGCTAAGATGTCACATGTAAAATATCCATTTTTAATTTATAATTTTGTGTATGTGTTGTCTCTAGGGTTGGAGGCCGGCAATAACGGTTAAACAAATTCTAGTGGGTATCCAGGATCTGTTGGACTCCCCCAACCCTGCTGATCCTGCCCAGACTGATGGATATCACCTCTTTATTCAGGTAATCATGCAATTTTATCTGTTTTACTTGTTAATATTCTGAGTTATGTGTGCCTAAGCCGGGAAGTTGGGAATAGAGATGCACAAGGCCCGGGGCTCCCAAGCCCATTTTCAGTAAACCAAAAAAAGCGCAGGCTTTGGGGTTGAACGATGGCCCGATCGGGGGTTTTCAGGCCGGGATGTAACCGGGCCTTGAAAAAAGTTGGCATGGTCGGGCTTTATGGCCGAGCTCGGGCTTACTAGGCCCTTACCGGGCTTCAGGCTTGGACCTTTTTGTGAATCTCTAGTTGGGAACGTACCACTACCAATTATGTTTGAAGGTAAGTAAAAAAACCACAAACTGTAAAAAAGTGATGGACATCATCATAGGAAGGATAACATTCATGCTTGAGGCATTCTGTATGATTTTCTTTTTCTACACCGTGTTCTTATTCTATGACAAATTTCACTATTTGAGTCACTTTTAGTGCATGAAAGGGTGACATCGAGGAATTTCAATATTCCCTCCGTCCCAAAATAAATCTTCACAATGAAAAAGGCCCACAGTTTTAGAAATATATAATTGTTACAGTTTTTAATTAACTAAATGACAATTTTACCATTGATAATAGAGGGAGTAATGAATTTATCCATCTCATAGTAAGGGTAAAATTGGAAGGTAAGCACTTGCTTTTGAAAGTGGAAACTTATTTTGGGACAGATTAAAATAGAAGTGTGGACACTTCTTTCGGGACGGTAGGACTATAAGGTTTTCCTCCGGTCTTCATAGTTCATCTGCAAAAAAGTATGGACCCGTGTTCCATCTTCATTTCTCCGCACATCGAGTAAATGGACCCACGATGAAATTCGATGAATGAGTTCTTAGTATTTCCACTGTCACTGGTGACACCAGTTAGTCTTTGGGATGCAAGGAGTGCTATCTTTATGCTAGAGTTGAACTTTATTGGAAAAGAAATCCACCGCTAAAGGGCATTTTTTTGTGTGTGCAAAGGTGATGTTTGATTTCAATTTTCAAGTGTCTTTAATATGCTAAATTAGTAAAGGTATACTAAATACTAAATAGATTCACCTGCTAGCTTCATATCAAACATTTTATGATCAAATTTAGTACAACACTAATAAAATAGTTGAATTATGCTCTGAGTCATTATATGGTGAATCTTTACGTTACTCCCTCCGCCCCAACATAAGTGTCTACATTATTATTTTAGTTTGTCCCAAAGTATGGGGCCATTTACCTAAGCACTTACCGGTAAGCGCTTAACGGTATGAATCAACACTTTCACTTACCTTATCGGGTAAGTTTCTAATCCATTAAAACATCATATGCAAACCACAAGGGTTGTGGCATACTAGTTAAGGCCCTGGGGGATGTGGTGGAATATCCCATCTGCCCAGGGTTCGAATCCAGGCGTACACAACAATTGTGGTCACTGGGCTGATGTCTTACGGTCATAATTTGCCAAGGGATTAGTTTAGGCATAGCCTAGGACACCCTTAAAAAAAAAGAAAATAAAACATCATATGCAACAATTTATCCGGTAAGCGCTTATCGGGTAAGAGTCGTAGCACTCACTTACCGAGTAAGACTCTCGACCATTACCATCCTCTTACCGGGTAAGATTTTCGGTCATTGCCATGTTCATCCTATATGGTAAAGTGACGTGGTAAGCGCTTACCAGGTAAGTGTTTAATAAACGGCCCCCATAAGTGTCAAATTTCAAAAGTAAATGTCTACTTTTCTACTCTACCCTTAACTATGCGATAGGGAAAATTTCTCTCTACAATGAAGGGTAAAATTGGCCTTTTGTTAATTAAAAAAGTGTAATAGTTACAAATTCCTAAAACTACGTGCATTTTCCTTATGGACATTTATTTTGGGACAAATAGAGTATTTGACGTGATTTGAAAAGAATGAATATATGATTGTGGGTCCCATTTGCTTGGTGTGAGGAGAAACAATGCATGACCTCAAAACGAACAAAAATGGTATAAACCAAACCAAATGACTCTATCATATCTCCACCAGAGGTGGGGTCGGGGGTAGGATACTAGGATGTACGCAGACTGGTCTTCTACGGTTCTACCCCAAGGAGTAAGAGCAATTGTTTATGTGAAAACCCGAAGCTTATGAAAAGTTTGAAAAGAAATGGTATAAACAAATGGCAAAGTTTGGGGTCATTTACCAACACATATTCGGTAAGTGCCAACAGGGTAAGAGGTTCAGCCTGGGTAAGCGCTGACCGAGTAAGAGAGTTTTTCCTCCCTTACCGAGTCAGCATCTCGGTCAACAATCATATGTCGATTAGTGTGTATGGTAAACAACCTCGCATCTTACCGGGTAAGTGTCTCTTACCCGTTAAGAGAGTCAACAATTAGGGGTTGTTTGTTTTTTAAAAAAAAACCTCTTAATGGCTCTTAAGTCTGAATCATTCAGACCTTTTTACACACCACCTCTTATTAATCATAACTAAAATAAGACTTAAGACTTTAGACCTCTTAAAAAACAAACGACACCTTAGTAAACATCCCCTTGGTGTTATCTTTATTCTGATTCATGCAAATATGTTTGCAGGATACGGTGGAATACAAGAGAAGAGTCCGCCAGCAAGCCAAGCAGTATCCGCCTCTCGTTTAGAAGCAAACCACGGTTTTACTATCGTTTGGTTTATTTTCATGTAGGCCATCTCGATGAATCGTTTGATGATTTTCTATGACTCTTGGATTTAACTTATTTGGGAAACAAAACAAAGATTAATCAGCTGATGATGGATGGGAAGATGTTAGTTGATGATTTGCTTACCAATAGAGATGGCAAAAACCCTTTGTTTTTATCTGGTGTGGTTATTCAATGGTTCTTCAGGATCCTATGGTTATATATATATAAATGTGAAATGAAAACACAATCCTGCAATACTACTTTTGCCTTTGGGGTGAAAATTTCCTTTAATAATCCAACTGCAATTTAGTCATTGGATGCTTTTGTGTTTATGGTTGATCTATGGATCTTTTATTTAAATTTTTTATTATATGTGACTCCCTCTGTCCTAAAGGAAATGTCCTCAATAGAAATGGTATACAGTTTTAGATATAAATAAATATTACCCTTTTTAGTTAACTAAATAATAATATTACTTTTAATTGATGTATCTATCTTTTTCAACTCTTAAACATTTGTGTATTAATTAAGCGTAGATTTGAAAATTTAGTTATTTATTTTTGTCTTTTTTTAAATTCTCGACTCTTATTTTGTGGTATACATAGAAATTTGGGCAGTTGCTTTTGGACGGTGAGAGTATATTAAAATGAGTTTTTGGAAAGTGACGAGCAATATGCACGCTAATCGGTGTATCTAAGCTCATGTTTAGCGTAACAATTATGTTTTTTCCTTCTCAATTGGTGTAACGAATGTTTAGTTATTAAGTGATAAATCTTGTAATTATTGATGATATGAATGTTAGTTATAATGTTATTACGCTTATCGGTCTAACCTACTAGGGATATAATGGACTCTAATTGGCACTATTCTGCTTTTTTCTTCTCACCATTGCCACTACTTTCGATTATGGATCGCAACGGTTTACATCTCCAATTTCACCACCATTACCGAATGAAGCGATGTGTATAAGTTGAGCATCCGTCAACACCAACTAAAACGTCATTGTTTGTAGTGACGGATTCAGAACCTCCAACGACAAAGCACACGTTGGTCGCTAGTGATAAGACTACAGAACACACAACTCTTTAGTAAAAGAAATTTTTTGTTTTAGTTAGGGTCGAAATGATTGGGGACACTTTTGCCGCTATGGATCAAAAACCATTGATTGTTTGTTACTCCACCACCATTAACATCAATTGGATATTATTGTGTTTTGAATGAACCATATCCATGGAATAAGGATAGGCATGTGAGCTTGAAACTCGAGATCAAGATCGATTATAAGAGACTCGTATCCGGTTACTAAAAGTCTGATCGGTTATCATCAGTTGATTTTATTAAGTTGGTCTAGTTAAGGACCTGTTAGCATGTTAGTAGGGTTTGGTTAGCAGAGTTTGGTTACAAGGCTAAGTCCAAGAACCTTACCTCTTTGACCATTTTAACCTTTTCTACTCGAGTATAGATAGGTGTTTGAGTTGGTGGTGTATTTATACAAATCAAAACACTATCAAAGTTAAAAATCAAACAATCATTCGTGTTCTTAAAGCTCGATTTTCTCGTGTTTTAGGTGGCGTTTGTTTTTTAAGAGGTCTGAAGTCTGAAGTCTTATTTCACTTCTGATTAATAAGAGGTGGTGTTGAAGTCTTAAATCTAAATCGATAAGACTGTTTTTGTAACGTTTGAATGCGTCTTAAGAGAAAGGAGATCATATGAAATAAGGCGACAATAAGAGGTTTTAAGAAGTTAGGTCACCACTTCTTATTTCAGATGTATTCAAGAGTAAGAGATTCGGAAAACTGGAAAAAACAAACAATCTGAATCTAAAAATGTTTGAACGATTCAGACTTAAGAGTCATTAAGAAGTATTTGTAAAAAAACAAACAACCCCATAGTGATTGACAAATATAGCATTTGATTAGAGTAAACCACGAACATGTTACACCTAGAACATGTTACGAAATGACCTTAACATCGGTTAAAGACACGTCTTGCAAGGTCTTGACCATAATATTTCAATGAATACTAGGCATAAACCCGCGCGATGCAGCGGAATGTAAGTAAAAAACGAACAATTAATGCTATTTCCTTATATACATGTTACAACAATCAACCATGACCTAAGAATCACAACTTATGAAACCTAAACCCATAAAGATATTCAATAATTAGTTTATATTACAATTACTGACGAAAAAAATTATAATGATATAATTTATAATAAGAATGAAACGTATTTTACGATTATGTATTAACGTGCTAACGGTGAAAAAAAATAAAACGTATGGATAGAAAACAAATTATTTCGTAGATATTCATGATATTTAATAGTACGGTTAAATTAAAAAATATTTAATATTGGACTCGTTTTGTAGGTATTGACGAGACGATTATAATGGTATAATTTGTAGAAAAATGAACGTATTTTTTCATTGCATTTTTGTTAATATATGATTATTTGTGTTAATATGATAATGATGTAAAATGAAAAATGAAAAAGTAAGGGATATAAAGTAAATTAAATAAGTAATTGTAAGGGTAATAAATGTAACATTGTAAGGGTGGTAAATATAATTGTACAAAAGTTTGTACAATAACGTTTTAGTTTTTTGGGAAATTAATTAAAATGGGCGTATTTCA
This sequence comes from Arctium lappa, assembly GCA_023525745.1. Classification (NCBI taxonomy): domain Eukaryota; kingdom Viridiplantae; phylum Streptophyta; class Magnoliopsida; order Asterales; family Asteraceae; genus Arctium; species Arctium lappa. Next base: position 52,517,043 of record CM042064.1, read on the forward strand.
AATCCGTATTACCCAAATGCCTCAAATCTCGTTAAATTCGCCGAAATACCCCTTTTGTCCGGGATGCGAGGCCGGGATGGGGCTCGATCCCGGGATTGGTTGCGAGGCCGGGAATCCCGGGGTTATGTCCGGGAAACCCCCTAAGTAATGATTTTGACTTGGAGAAAATTGATTTTGACCAATTTCACACACTCTTTGTGTCTGTATATTGTATGCATATGATACTATGTAACCCCGGGATTCCCGGCCTCTCTCAAATTGGAAGTAATGATTTTGACTTGAATGAAATGATAAAAATAAGTAAACCCATTGTTCATGGATAACCCCGGGAAACCCGGCCTCTAACCCCGGGAATCCCGACCATAACCTCAAACACGACCAACCCGGGATTCCCGGCCACTATTCCCGTACATAAAGGGTATTTTGGCGATTTGAACGAGATTTGGGGTATTTGGGTAATACGGATTTGAAATACGCCCATTTTAATTAAATTCCCTAGTTTTTTCATTATATAGTATAGAGATAATATAGGGACTGTAGTTGAAATTCTTTAAAACACAAAGGACTAAATGTGTAACATGAAGCCCAAATGCTCTTGTAGTAAAACAGTAAAACACAAATTGGGGAAAAAAAGAAAAATTAGGGTTTGGAGAACGGAAAAGTAACAATTAATGGACGATATGGCAGCTTACTACCAACCACCGGCGGGACTGCACACCACCTACTACCAACCTCCTCCACCTCATCCGGGAGCGGCGCAACCTCCTCCTGCCGCCGTTCCTCAGTTACAACACCAGTACAATTATCCTCACCAGCAGCCACCTTTCACTTCTTACGCACCACCGTTTTATACGCCGTCGTTTCAAGACGAGGTTCGAACGCTGTTCATTGCGGGACTTCCGGAGGACGTCAAGCCTCGTGAGATTTATAATCTTTTCCGCGAGTTCCCGGGATATGAATCTTGTCACCTTCGTAGCCCTAGTGCAACGCAAACACAGGTATGAGGATTTTGATTTAGTTATTTGGCTGTAAATTGGAAATTGAAAATTGAAGATGCATTGTTGAAACGATTGTTGTTTCATTTTTATTTTATTTTGGAAGCAATTTTGAAGGTGAAAAACTGATCATTGAATGATCGGGTGGAATTTTTTGGACAATTAGAAAGAAGATATTTTAGAGAACAGAAATGCGAGTCAAAATGTGTGTTGGCTGCTACAATTACATTGTACCTTTATAATTTCTGAAACACCATTTACTATTGGAATCAAATTTTCTTCCAACTTCATAATCGATGTTGATGGGCAGCTTGTTTAGGAGAAAGAATCGATAACTATGTTGAACTTCATCATGTCCGTTCCTGACATATTATAGGTCATTGGCGTATATAGAAACAGGGCACTCAAGTTTTTTATTATTAGAAAATTGAATACTAGAATTGATAATAATTGATGGAGTAAAGAAATCTTATTCTATTTATTACAGATAAGAGAGTACTTAAGATTAATGTACATATTAGGTAATTAGCAGCCAAAAATGTACTAGAAAACAAGGATAGTTTTGAAATCCTAAAATATAGGTATGAGTTTGACCATGAACCATCTACTATGGTTGATAATTTTTTTAAAAGCTAAGAATTTTCTTAGTTCATACAAGAAATATGTGTTATTTTGATATAATAGAGAACTCATTTGGAGGAAGTAATCGATGAGAGATCGACGACATAGAAGATTATCAAGGTTTTCAACGATTTCGTCTCTAATTTCAGGCCCTTGTTATCTACTAAATTCTTTTTGACTCTTGTTATATACTAAAATCTTTTGGATCTCTTTTATGTACCAAGTTTTTTGGACTACTACTATACGGACTATGCTAAAAAAATTATGGGCCCTAATATTTTTGGGCCCTGGGCAGGCTCCCGTCCTGCCCTCCCCCAGGGTGACTTGAACTTCATATTATGTATTGTAAATATGCAATGTTGGTTGTGACTTGTAAGGTTGTAACCAATTGCATATTGGTTTTGTATTTGTAAAGTGCTGGCTCTCTTATGAAGATGAAAGCAAAATCCTTTTGTGAATGGATGGAACATCTTGTTCTCTATCATTCAGATCATATTGGTTGAAAGAAAGACTACGGATTTGTGTTGGGAATTAGAATCCATTCATCAAACATTCCATATGTTGAATTTTTTGATCATATTCTGACTGATTCTACTTTCAACTGGCTAATAAATATATATGCTATTAAGCTCGCTTTTGGCATTTCTATCTTCGTATTTTAGGTAGCCATTGTGTGCCTCTTTTTTCACTTGCAGTTTTCATATATCTCTTTATTTGTATTGTCTTTAATTCACTCTTTGTGTGTTAAACAGCCATTTGGGTTTGCCGTCTTCGTGGATCAGCCTTCTGCGCTAGCGGCATTGCACGCTTTAAATGTAAGAATAGTTTAGCCATATGTACCCACCTGCTTACTTTTGAATAAAAACAATTATTACATCCGTAGTTAGGTTTCTCATTCTGGTAAAATGCCACGTATGGTTTAAGGTGCAGTTTGGTTGCACAAACTATACTTGTGGAAATATCTTGAGAACTGGGATTTTAATACTAATTGCTTAGGTAGCTTATAGTTTGTTTACTATGATGATTACTGTGTGCTAAGATTATTACTACACACTTTAAGTCCTAAGTTTCAACCAGCTTTGAGTTTTCAATATGTTTTTTTCTATATAAAACATATTTCAACTTTTAGTTATGAAGTTGAAAAGAACTAACTTTTGTTCTCGTTTAAGCAATCTTAATGAAAGCCAAAACAGGGATTGTTGCATAATAGTTCTTTTTCTATCGGATTGTTGCATAAAAAGGCTGCACCTTGATAGTCTTTTTAAAAAGAAAAAAAGGTATTTTGCCTGGTATTTTGATGAAAAACATGTTCTGAGTGGAACTCATTTGATTAGCTAAAATCATGATTATAATTAGAATATCAAGAAAAAGGTGTTGGGTGCTGACTTTGTATACAAGAAGTTACAAAATAACCCGCCAAAAAGGATTCAAGATTTTAGATACTACTTAAATAGTAGAAAAACCAAAGCGCTATGTTAAATGTCAACAATACCAAAAGCCAAAAAGCTTGTTTAAATTGGGACAGTAACTCTATATATTTATATTTTATATACTGAAGGACTTAAGTTCGCTTAATTCTTATGTATTTATTTTTGAAGTTCAGTTTTTACTAGTGGTAGTCCTGAGTAAATGTGGGGTCGTTATCTTTTCATTCTTGTGTAGTGTAATATGATTATATGAATATTCATTCATAACAACTGAGCAAAGAAAGATAATTGACTTCTTTTTGTCTGTGTGTGAATAAAGAGGGTGCTTAATGGGAATCGAAATGTAGCATAGAGCCTTTAATAGATAGTTTGTGAATTCGGGTGTGAGCTCTTTAATAATGCCATCTGTATGTTACGGCCTTTAGACACCGACTTGTCTTCACTTATGAGGAAAGTTGCAGAAGAGCATACAGAAAATTGAATGCACATGCTCCTAGGCTTGTAAGTCAGCTGCAAAGCGAAATGTTAAGAGCTCTTTTTACTATGGTTTCTTTTGATTTGCAGGGGTTGGTGTTTGACCTTGAGAAGGGTTCAACATTACATATTGATCTTGCAAAATCAAATTCAAGGTCTAAGCGCCCAAGAATAGGTATATTTGCTAGTTATTTTCTGTTCTTCAATCTGATTGCTATACTTTTTTTTTTACCTTTCGTGACCTTTTTTGTGGACTTATATGTTTAAACTTGGCTAACTGTAATAACTAGATGATGAAAGACACGGATCTGACAAAAGGGCAAAAGGATCTGCTGCATTTTTGAGAGGCATTTCTGATCCTGGTGAGAGACTAGTGTTCAAAACATATGCACCAAAGAGACATACAAGGAGCAGTTTACACAGTTTTTTAGTCTTATTGCTGTTGTTCACTCTTATCTAGCTTTTCTTTTTTGGCATATATGTTTTTCTCCCCTTCACACACATCTCACTGGCCGGGGGTCGTCAAGGAAACAGCCGCTCTGCAATCTAGGGTAGAGGTCAGGTCTGTCCACCCCCCCACCCCCACCCCCTGGGCTGCTCGTGATCCATCCTCCGGGCGGGATATATTGGGCTTGTCTATGGTTTTGGTCTCTCACCTATCCCCCCACCCCCAACACACAAAAAAAAAATCATTGTTCACCACACAACACAAACACATAGATGATGTAAACTTGCTACTTTTTAAGTTATTGGTCATGCACTGTTTTTTCTGCTATCTATGAATTGATGGGACATAGACAGTTAGTAAGGGGTGAAACACGTTATTCTAGAAGCTCACATTGCACATGTTTTGCACGCTTGGGCACTAGCAGGTGTTGGCAGCGTTCACATGCCTGGATTGAGTAATTCTGCTTACAACATGATTGGTTATCCATCTGCACAAAGGTCATCTGCACTGCTTAAGCACAATTTCTTTACTTCGATTGGAAGAAATTTTACCGTAACTTGCACATGTTCTTACATGATTGCCTGTTGCTGAAAGGTTAAAAGGGCTGGAAAAGGACACATATGATATGCGTTATTGGATGAAGCCCTTGTCATCAAATAGCAACTCTTCTAATACGATACTTGTCTTTTTTAATTGTTCAGTCATGGAAGCTTTGATGGTAGAGCTGAGAACACTGGTGCAAGATTGGTACGTTCTTTAAATGTGTTTTAGAGTTTTATAAGTAGTAATCGATTTTTTAAGTCATGAGGTTTCTAAAGGAAATTATTAAATATGCAAGTTTGTTAAACTATTTGTTACAAGACTGGAACGTCTATCACAAACTTGTATTATTAGCTTATCAGTGTGCTACTTACTTCTTGTGGAGGATACACAATGCTTAACAAATGAGTGAAGAAGCTTACAGGGTAGTGTAGGTGATGCACAATGTGATCGAACTTCTGGAAAATACTCCCTCCGTCGAAAATCAAAGTCGACTATGAAAAAAGGCACTTAGTTTTAGAAATGTGTAATTATTACACTTTTTAATGAACCGACAGTTTTACCCTTAGTAATAGAGGGAGTAATGAATTTCTACCTCTCATAATTAAAGTTAGAATTGGAAAGTAGACACCTATCAAAAGTGGACACTTTTTTTTGGGACAAACTAAAATAGAAATGTTGACACTTATTTTGGGACGGAAGGAGTAATAAATTGTGCTACCTATATTGCATGAGGTCTGTATTTCTCAAGCCACTCGCTCCAATTGTAGGCAACTATATCATCGATACAGACACTGAATCTGTATTCATTGCATGTAGGGAGCACATCTTTATTTCCATTCTGTTGATCACGTTTGTCCACCAAATTGCCTATGAACAGCATGCTATTATCAAAACATAAGTTGCTAACTGAAGCTTGTTTCAATTTCATGTCGCACATGAAAGTTTGAAAACCTACTAAGTCAAAACAAAGATGCTCTAAGGTCATCCATTTTGGAACTCTTTTAAGTTCACTGTTTTACTTTTAGAATGGACAAAACAATGTCATTATGTCAATTATTTGTATTTGTCTACTGTGCTTGTCTAAACACACACACACACATACATATATAGCTCTTGATATGACCTTAGTTACCATCTACTATCATGGCTAATAGACTATTTTATGTGCATGATTAGAGAAACTCATCAGCTCCCCCATGTCCAACAATATTTGTGGCGAGTCTAGGACCAGCTTGTACAGAACAAGAGCTGACTCAAGTATTTTCAAGGTTTGAGAAACTTTTGATTTGCTGGTTAGTTTTAGAGTTAAGTATGAAGCTTGTTGGCAGTTGGCACAACTTTTTACTTGTTACCGTCATTGTCAATTTGCAGATGCCGTGGATTTTTGAAATTAAAGATGCAGAGTACATATGGGACACCAGTGTCATTTGTGGACTTTGAGGTACGTTTCTGTACATAAAAACTCATTTGTTTTGGACTGTATGGTGAATCTTCGTTTACGCCTTGGTGTTTTAGTTAGAGAATAGGATATCTATACACTTTTCTTACTTTAAACACCCCCTCTCCCTACCCATCCCCTTCCCAAAAAAATCACCTCCTCAAAAATAAAACCTTTCTCATTATTCTCATCTTTCTTTCTTTCCTTTTTAATTATACATTGTTTGTTTTTTGTTATTTATTCTAAATTATTGATTTAAAACATCATACTTGATGACTAATTCTTTTAAATGTAACTATATTATTATGAAGACTTGTCTTTTAAAACAAGAGTTGTTTTATGATGACAAATCATATAAACATAAGTACTCTTGTAAGACAATTTTATGATCTGTTTTTTGAAAATGCATTTCTAGCATGACAAATATTTAATGATAATTTTTTTTTAGAAATATGACTATATTCAAGATTTTTTAAGCCTACTTGTTCTATAACATCAAATCTTGTGGAAAGAAGTGTCAATTTTTTTTACATCACATATTTTAAAACATGACAAAATATTTTCATGTTAGAAGTTTGATCCATTTATGATATCAAATTTCAAAAATATGGTTGTTTTTATAACAACCAATTGACCAATCAATTCAATAGAACTATAGAAGGCATTAAGCTGACACAGACAGAAGATAGGATATCCTTATCCTGTTGCTGCTTTTCATTGAAGAAACAAAGAGGATGTAGTGATGGGGGGTGTGGTTGATTGGGTTGAAAGGGGGTTGATGGGGTGTTTTTTTGGGGAAGATGCGCGCGGGGGGGGGGGGGGGGGGGGTAAAGCAAACAAAAAGTAAATTGGTCGATTTGGGTCATGATGCATCTGTTTTGATTAGTTGGGCCATGGATCAGTTCAAGATCCATTCAGCTAATGGGTCAGATCAGAATCCATTTAGTTGGATCATGAATCATACAAAAACCTCTCTGTAAATATGCATTATCCCGAAGTTGTAAATTCGTTAATAATATGGATACTATACATTGCAGGATACTGCGTGTTCAACCGAAGCACTAAATCATCTACAAGGCACTGTTCTTTACTCGTCAGTATCCGGTGAAGGAATGCGGCTAGAGTATCCTTTAAATCTGTACTTGCATATTTGCATTCTTTATTAACCCGCTCTTTGTTCGTTTATATCATTCCCAGAAAATATTACTTCTACCATCCCAAAATAAGTGTCCACTTTCAAAAGTCAATGCCTACTTTCCAATTCTACTCTTAATGATGAGATGGAGAAATTCATTACTCCCTCTATTATTATGGATAAAATTGTAATTTAGTTAATTAAAAACTAAAACTGTATGCCTTTTTTCACTATGGACATTTATGGTTCGTGGGTTCCACGTGATCATTTGATGTATATGGCTTTACAACCAATGAGCAAGACATGGACATTTATGGTTCGTGGGTTCCACGTGATCATTTGATGTATATGGCTTTACAACCAATGAGCAAGACTTTGAAGCCAACCAAATAGATTTGATCTCATTGGTGTTAAGCTTGAGGGTGCGTTTGGTATGCGGGACAGGACAGTCACGGATGAAAACTTGTCCTATGTTTTCTTCAACATTAGACTGTGACAAGACATAACTGAGTGGGGACAAACATAACTGAGTGGGGACAAAACCACCAGGAGATGGAACAAGATTGGTAAATTACTAAACTACCCATGTCAAATTAAAGCCCGAAAATCTTACACAATTCTTTCATCCGCCTACCCCACTCTCACGTGTACAGTCCAATTCCGTCTCATCTGCTTACCAAACGCACCCTTCACCTGCAAGATCACAAAATATTTTCCCAACTTTTAACCTTTTTCGGTTCTATTGGGAATTTGTGTATTAGGTTTTCATTAACCACACATTTAGGTACGCTAAATCGAGGATGGGAATGCGGAGTAAGAAGTCAAGATAAATGTTGGAAATTAGAAATTAGATCATGCCATGTAAGGTAAGGTATCAAGTAGAATTACACTTTGTACTATGAGGCTGCATTTTTTACTAAAATAAACTATGGTTTTCTCTTCTTTTTCTCCATATTCCATTTTAAAATGTATAAAGAATGAATCTCTTATATACTCTCTTGTATTCTTCTTTTCTTATACTTCATACATGTTGCATTTGCTGTTTAATTTTCTTCTTGGTTCGTCGCTATTCTTCGTAAGTGCATCCCACAAGACAACGGGCCTGGCTGCTATGCGGTCAGGGGCGGATTCGGTAATCGCCTAGAGGTTATCTCTGATCTGTGCCCCCGCTATATCGTAAAACATTTAAGGGATCTTTAAAGTTACACATGTTTTAATTTGATATTTGCTTCCTAAGTTAGTGAAATGTGGTTGTTACCTCTATGTGGCATTACATGTTGCAAAGTTTAATACTTTTTGTTTTTTAATTTTTGGTAATGGCAGCGAGAAGAAGACTACCCACTTGGGTGTTGCAAAAAAAACCACTTGTATGTCATTTTTAATTAAACTGTGTTTTTTTTTATAATTAATTTTCATTTTATTTTATATTATATTGATTATTTTGTTCCCTGTTTGGAAATTTTTCTGGATCTGCCTATGTGTGCGGTCCCTATGTTCTTGGGGGACCCTCGAGAATCCTAATCTGTATTCTCTTTTGAAATGTATGATAATTATGTACGACAAATACTTATACACACTCTTCACCTTTGGGGAGGCTTGAACCCTTGAACTTTTTTTGATGTTGGGTTCAATTAGGTAACCCAAGTGCCTCTGGGCCAATGGCTCGTTGGTCCTAATCCATTTTCTCTCTGGATGTTTGATTTTATTGAAAATTCGAAAACAACTGTTTTATCATCTGGCGTTAATAACAGGTATGTATGCATCCTACCTCCATATTTGTTTTTTGAGTGTGATGTATTGGGTTGGTTATGTAAAAAGCAAGGAAAATGATGGGTTTGGTTTTGGTGGTTTTGGTTTATATATTGATTTTGTTTTTGGTGTGAAAGTGAAAGTGAAAGGGAAAGTCTTGGTGGTTGGCTGGCTAGTGGTGTTGTAGATATAAATTAGGACCTTTGGTGGGACTTCTTTATTTGCTTCACATTAAATAATGTTAGCAGTTTAATGAGACTCACAGCTTATTCAGTCAGATATATATATGATTGTTTAGTAGTGGCTTAATGATATAGAAAGTGGCTTATTCAGTAAGATTTTAAGGGGAAACTTTATACAGAAAACCAAGTTTTTTCCAAACCAGTCCCTCCCATTAAAAAATACGTTCATTCCATCTATGAAAAAACTCTCTCAAATAAAAACCTTCTAAATCTATACAGGCAGATTAATCCATACAGACAACTTTATCTATACAGAACTTAATGGAAAACCAACCAAACAACTCCTTACTTTTGTTTTAAGTTTATGTTTATTTTGAGAATAAAGTGAGTTTTTTTTTTTTTTTTTTTTTTTTTTTTTTTTTTTTTTTAACTTTGAAGTGTAATAATTAGTGGTGTTAACGAGTCGAATTGAATAGTAGATGTTTTGGGTTTGATTCATAAAATAAAAATCTCTCTGTTCCGTAATAAGTGTTTATTTTTTAAAATAAATGTGTCATTCCCATTATACCCTTAATTATGAGATGGAGAAAATTTCTTTTTATTGTTAAGGGTAAAACTATCATGTAAGTTAATTAAAAAGTGTAATAAATACATTTTCTTAAAACTATATGCATTTTTTTATTGTGAATATTTATATTGGGACAGATGGATATTATGTTGAGTTGGAGATTAAAAAAAATAATGTTCAAGTTTGAGCTTGATCTTTGTCTAAATATATTGAGTTATAAATTATTATATAAGATTCAAGTTTTACAAGAGCTTTTCAACAAATTTTTCTAACAGAGAAAAAAAAAATGAAGTTTTTGTTCTTTAATTTGTTTTGAAAGATTGCCTATATTGTTTTTTAAAATATAGGAAACTAAGGTGCCGTTTGTTTTTTAAAAGGTCTAAAGTCTGAAGTCTTATTTTATTTATGATTAATAAGAGGTGATGTGTAAAAGAGTCTGAACGATTCAGACTTAAGAGTCATTAAGATGTTTTTTTTAAAACAAACAACCCCTAAGGGAAGGCCCTAAATTTAGAAAATTTTATACGAGAGAAATTAATTTGAGAAATTAATCTTTTATTAATTGCCATCGATGATTATTGTTATATGAATTCTCTTTAAAAGGTGTTTGGGATAATAAATTTATAGAATATTTTGATAATATAATATATGTTGAAATCTCTAAAATATAGAATATGTTGGAATTAAAAAGTAATTCTTTCTAGGAGCATTTGGTTTGATGAAATATTTTTAAGGGATTTGAGTTTCGTTGTAGGATTTGGAATTGGACAGAATTTTGATTTGGAAGGAGGAATGTTTAGTATGTTTGGTTTGTAAGATTTAAAATGAAATTGAATTTCATAATAATAGAAAGAAATAATAAATAATTTTTATTAATTGATTATTATAAAACAAATGTTTTAACATATTTTAAAACATTATTAGATATAAATCCTATGAATTCATGTGAAATACCAACCATCCTATGGGATTTTCAAAATATTATGTTTGTGGGATTTTAATGAAATGTCGAGATTTCCAATATGGGAAATCATTCAAACCAAACATGAGATTGAAAAGAAATTCAATTTCAAATTTCTACAAACCAAACGAGACCTTACAGATTTTGACTTTAAGTTCTCTATTTTGAAGATATTGTATATGGACTCAAAGTTGAGATTGATTAAGGTATTGTTTTAGCTTATAAGCTAGTTTTTTTTCGTACATGTTTGGATGACCATAAACTAGCTTATAAGCTACCTTATTGAAAAATTACTCATAATAGCGTTTTGAAAAGCTAGCTTATCAGCTACCAGCTAATCAACTAGTTTACCAAACATAACCTAACTCTTTTGTCAATTCGAGTTTGACATTTTGATCATGTTCTTCATTATCCATTTGATTTTATGTCCATTTCTTTTTTCGTTAAAAAAATCGTTAACTAGAATTTAAAAGGTTATAAATGAAAAAACACAATAAAAAACAACTTAAATTGTGAAAAAATAAAAAAAATAAATGGAGTTTATAATTTCATTAGAATATTTAAAATTAATATGAAGTAATTAAAGAAAAAATGGAATTAATCTTTTTGAATTTAAATACATAAATTAAAGTGGGTGAATTATAAACATACCCTTCTTATAGGGAGTATGTGAATAAGGTAGAAGGGGTATGTGAGTGAGAAAGGGGTAGGAATAACAATGCTCTGTAGTTGCGGCAGAAAATATGTTGATTTGACTAGTTCAAATTTCTTCAATAATTACAATTAAAAGTTTAAAACTACAAAAAGTCAACACCCAACCAACAACATCTATCTTCTTTTAATTTCTCCATTGTTTCCTTCGCCATTAATTTTGATATTATTAATTAGAGTAAACTACAAATTTGGTCCTCGTGGTTTGTATATGCAGTAGGGGTGTTAGCGGTGCGGTTTGGAATAAAACCGTAAACCGCACTGCATGTGTGGTTTGAGCATTTTCCCAAATCGCACCGCATATACTTCAAACCGCACCGCATATACCTCAAACCGTACCAAACCGCACCGCGAAATGCGGTGCGGTGCGTGCGGATTATGCGGTTTGTCCCTATCGCACTTTATGTGTACAATCCAAAAAATCATAAGTTTAAAATACATTAGAAAATCAACGATTTAGTGACCATAGTCTAAAAAAATAAAGAGTTTGAATATATCCAACTCCAAAATGTATAATTAAAAATAGTCAAAGAAATAGTCTAAAAAAATAAATTGTTTCAATACGATAAACGGATAAAGTGACATCTCCAATTTTTTCTTTCGTCTTCATCTTGACTCTTAATTGCCAACGCCCAGTTTTTTTTCCATTTGTTGGGCCATAAACTTTTAAGAAAGCTTATAAATACTTAAAGTTCATAATTAAAATTTAAAAATACAAGCTCAATTATATAAATATTAAATTATATATATATATATATATATGTTTAAAATTAAAATTTTAAAAGTAACATAAAAGGTGCGGTGCGGTGCAGTATGAAAACTCAAAACCGCAAACCGCACCGCATAGTGTGGTTTGATAAAAATGCAAACCGCAAACCGCATCACGAAAGTCCTAAACCGCGTTTTGCGGTGCGGTGTGGGCGGTTTGGCGGTTTTGATTAACACCCCTAATATGCAGTTTTAAAATTACAAGATGGTCATTATAATTTAAAAAAATGTTTAGATTTGATCCCTCCTATTAATGGTCGTTAAAAGTTTTTCTATTAATGAAATGTATTTTCGTTATTTCATAAAAAAATTGTCTTTTACTCAATCAAAATTGATTTTATGATTTTCTTTTCTACAGTTTTATAGATAGGGTAAAAGACAAAAAATAATAATAAAAAAACGAAAAAGATCTTCATTTAACTTATTTTTTTATGGCTCTTAGAGAAAATGACTAAATTTGGACGTTTTTGCAAATCACGATAACCATCTTGTAATTTAGAAACTACGGGGTTAAAAGTGTTATTTTCGGAAAACCACAAGAGCCAAATTTGTAGTTTATTCTATTATTTATTATATTAATTCTAGAGTGAATTGTGGATTTGGTTCATGTGGTTTTACGATTTCTTTGACCATGATCCTCATTCTATGTTTATTGTGAATATAATCCATATGGTATGCAATATATTGTGGCTATGGTCTCTAAACACTAACATCATTAACTTTAAAGTGTTAAAGGCATCATGTGCCTTGCACACTATGAGTATAATAGTCATTTTACTTTCTCTTTCAATTTATTTTATACACCTTTAAAACAAACAATACTAAATTGTGGATTTGGTCCCTATGCATCACTCATCATCTTTAAAACACATTTATCATTTCTCTTAAAAAAATACAATCATCTCTTTAAAAAAATTATTCAATCTTCATTGTCAAAGTACAAGAAAAACTAACTTGTTAAAATGCAAAAAAAAAATTACTTGCCTTTAAAAATAACAATTGTTTGAACCCAACACTACATCCTAAAAAAGACAAACTATCAAAATAACAATTGTTTGAAACCAATATTACATCCCCCAAAAGACAACCCATCAAATTAAATCGCCTATCAAATATAGGAGGTTGAAGGGAAGACAATAGTGTCATAAGAGCATCTCCAACCGGCCGTTAAATCGCCTATCAAATTTTATTTATACCAAAATTAACATTTTAACATTAATAATTTGTTTTAAAAATTAACATATTTATATTAAGTAAATTATATATACATTTAAGTGAAAATTGCATTAAAATGGAACAAAGTTTCACTTGATTCCTATTTTAGGGAACAAACTTAAAAAATGATCATTTTAGGGTTTAAAACAAAGTTTATATATATTTAAGAGCTTGATTTACCTGATAATCTGCTAAAGATGATATGGCTAAAGGTAAATGCCAACTAATATACCATGTCATTTTTAGGATTCAAATAATAAATATAAAATGATGATGTGGCACCATAAAGTACAACCTATTAAAGCATATAAAAAAAACAAAACAAATCGTTAATTTATCCCTGCCAGCACCTTCTTCTCCGGCGATGCCACAGTGCGCCTTCTTCTCCGGCGATGCCACCGTCATCTCCGACGACCCCCTCCACCCCTCCCAATCTCCTTCTGCCTTTGTTACCATCCTCATCTTTGTTTTTTTAACACAATCGAAGTCCAGAAGCATCAAAAGATGGAAGTCCTTCAAAGCCTATGTTACCATCTCCATCTTTGTTTGTTTCTTTTCCTCCCTGCACCCATCTCTTTCAAAACCCACTTTACCCAATACTATTGAAACCCATTCCCACTAACACTTTCATCTTCATCTAAATTTAACCTAACCTAAAATCCTAAACCCATCACGATGGATTGAGCAGATTACATAAAGCAAGAGCAAATGATTGGCCTAAAAGCAAAATCTATAGAAAAGATTTGAAACTTAATATGTGTTGGATTTTGAAGGAGATGGAGATTAGAATGTGTAGGATCTCTTAGATCTTGAAGGAGATGGGTTGTGTTGGTGGTGTTCAACCTTAAAGCATACCGGAGGGAATGACGTCGGAGAAGGAAAGTGATGGTGGTGGCCGACTATGGTGGAAGAAGATGAAAGGCCTGGAGATTCTAAAGATGAATATGAAAGATAAGTGGAGTGGGTTTTTGTTTTTTAAGGGTGTGTTTGGTTTGCAGACTGGATGGGGCGGGACGGGACAAAAACTCACTGTCCCATGTTTGGCGTGACATGGGACAGGACAAAAATTCACTGTCTCACGTTTGGCGCGACATGGGACAGGGACAAAGACTGGACAAGGTGGGACAAGATGGGACAAAAAATGGTATTTTCTTGTTCCACCAAAATAGGTGGAACAACATGGGACAAAAGTGAGACATAAACTGAAAATCATTGATTTACCGCTATTTGATGTATAATCCTGATATGGTATTAGTCTTAAAGGTCATCACTACCCATCGCCGCCATAGCCACCACCAACCACCATTGGCCACCTCTACCTATTTTTCCACCATAACAACCTCATCCACCACCTCCACAACCATCGACCATCGCCACCACTACTACCATCGTCGACCACCTCCACTAACACCGATCACCACCACCTTTGGCCGCCACCACCATCAACGGCCACCGGTAGCCACCACCAACCATCGTCGACCACTTCCACCTCTTACTCCACTACTACAACTTCCTCCACCACATCCACAACCACCACCTATCGCCACCACCCATTGCCGCCACCACCGACGCTTAACACCAACTACCGTCGGTGACCTCCGCCTCTTCCTCCACTACAATAACCTCTATTACCCCTGTCGACCGCTACCACCACTACCATCGTCGGCCACCTATACCTCCACCACATCAACCATAACAACCACCTGCACCACCACCATCCACTATCTACACCACCACCCTCCACTATCTTTCATGTTCTTCACAACTACCGTCCTTCACGGACCACCTATTGCATTTATTTTTACCTATCGCTGCAACTATGCATCCGCCAATTCATTAAGATCTTTCAAATTGAATCAAATATTATATTTTTTCTTTATATGAATCAGATTTTTTCGAACTACATCAATTATTTCAGATTCTTCATTCATATTTCCTACCTTTGTTTTTCTATGTATTTATATGTATGAAAATCGTTTAAAAAATAAAAATGTTTTTAATTAAATTATTTAAAGATATACTTTATTTGTGTTATTTATAACTATTATATGATATATAAAATCATCAAAAAACTTTTAGGGAAATTTGTCCAGTCCTGTCCTATCCAGTCATGTCCTATCCAGTCCTAGCCATACCAAACACAAGACAGACATTTGTCTTGTCCTGTCCAGTCCCGTCCTAGCCTCTTGTTCTGTCCTGTCCAGTCCCGTCCAATCATGTCTGCGTACCAAACGCTACCTAAGCTTTAAGAGTTGTACCTTTGTTATTTGTTACATATTGTTTTTTTTTATATATATTTGATCTGACCATCTGATTAATGTATATGTTGTTTTAATTGATGATGTGGCTTTTATAATTATCATTTTGATATTTTTTAATTAATAATGTACCATGTAATATTAAGGTGACCGGTTACCTCCTAAAGAGGTAATTGAGACCCTTTAGAGCATCTACAATCATGGACCTTATCAAAAGTCCATAGCTTTGCCACATCAGCTTTCTCTTTCTGATACATCAGTTTTCTCTTTCCTACACATTTCATAAACCTTTCACACCCAATCATGGACCGGTCCATGATTAATTTAATAAAAACTATAATAATATAAAATTATACTGATAAAAGACAATAATTAAAAACTAATTATTAATTAAAAGACAATAATTAATAATTACAATAACAAAAATCATAATAAATTAAAAATTACAATAATTGAAAGTTACTTTAAGTTAAAATAAAAAAATAGAATTCTAAAATAAGTTTTAATTTTTCATTTTTAATTAATTAACTTTGATAAATATAAATTTGGTTTGATAATTAAAAGAAATTAAAAAAAACCTAAAATTTAATTTTTTATTATTATTTTAAAAGTGAGACCCACATTTTTTGAGAAAGAATCGGTCCTCAAAGAGGAACCGGTTCATGAAAGGTGGCAAAAAAGCTTTTACTCTCAATGGGATGAACTTTTAGAGGAAGGTCCATTAGTATCCACGTGGCCTCATGAACCTGCCGTTGTGGATGCTCTTAATATATGTAAAGTTTGGTGTAGACCCTAAAATGATGATTTTGAAAGTTCGTTCTCTAAAATAGGAATTAGGTGAAAGTTGGTTCCATTTTGATGCAATTTTTTCTACATTTAATATATATTTGATTTTTTTTAGAGTGTGATTGGAGTTGGATTTTTTTTTTGTTGATGGACCCACCAAATTTGGTATTTTTGTGTTAAATTTAGTGTTATGGTTTGAGATTCTCTAAATAGTCATACTTGAATTACACACCAAGTCACTTGACACTTGCTGGGGATCCATACCATTTCAATTAACATTTTAATATTTAATGCACTATATAATGAAGATTGGATCTCCAAAATTAAGATGATTATATCACATTTCCAAATGGTCTATGTATTTATGTGAAGAATTAATGTACTTCATACTCAAGTCACTTAGATGTCATCAAGAAAATAAATAAAACCGTTGCCAACAACTACTACATAAATGTTGATATAAAACAATTGTCATTTTGATGAGTTGTATTTTTGGGGATGTAATATTGGTTTCAAACAATTGTTATTTTGATAGGTTGTCTTTTTTAGGATGTAGTGTTGGGTTCAAACAATTGTTACTTTTAAATGCAAGTAATTTTTTTTTGCACTTTAACAAATTATTTTTTCTTGTACTTTGACAATGAAGATTGGATGAAAAAAAATTAAGAGAGATAATAAATGTGTTTTAAAGATGATGAATGATGCATATGAACCAAATCCACAATTTAGTATTGTTTGTTTTAAATGTGTATAGAATAAATTGAAAGTGAAAAATAAAATGACTATTATACCCATAAAGTGTGCAAGACACATGATGTCTTTAACCCTTCAAAGTTAATGATGTTAGTGTTTAACGACCCTAACCACAATGTATTGCATACCACAGGGACCATATCCACAATAAACATAGAATGGGGACCATGGTCAAAGAAATCACAAAACCACATGGACCAAATCCATAATTCACTCTTAATTCTATAATTTTTTAATTAGAGACTTATGTTATGTTCAACTAGTGATGGCCATCTTGGCCCGGCCCGACCCGATCGGTTAACCGAGCCCGACCCGCCTGAAAGCCCGGCCCGGCCCGATGCCAAACCGGTTTGAAGCCCGAAATCATGGACTGGTTTGGGTTTTTGGCGTTTTTGGCAGCCCGGCCCGGTCCGAGCCCGATTCACGGCCCGGTTTTTGGCCCGGCCCGGCCCGATTCGTACTTTTTAAAAAAAAATACGTTATAAATACTTGTATATTACCGTTTATATACGTTTTTTTGAATTTTTTTTGTATTTTTTACCCCCCAAACCCCTATAAATACTTGTATTGTAAGTTTGTAACTTAAAATTATATATAAAATGTATTTTTAAAGTGTATTTTAGTGATTTATTATAAATAAAACGTATTTTTAAAGTGTATTTTAGTGATCCATTATATAAATAAATTATTTTTAAAAAAATACGAAAAAAGCATCGGACCGATCACGGCCCGGTTTAGGCCCGGCCCGGCCCGGTTTTGGTTAAACCGGTTTACCCCAAGCCTAACCGGGCCACGCCTTTTCGGGTGAAACCCGGCCCGGCCCGAAGCCCGTTTGGGCCCGGTTTTTGTTTTCACTGTAGAGGCCCGAAACCCGTTTTGGCCCGGCCCGGCTCGGCCCGAGCCCGATTTTTGGCCATCACTATGTTCAACTGAATTTAAGGAAGATAATAAAGTTTGTCATGTATTTGACAAGCAATAGACCTAGGACATGATGAAGCTAAATAAAAAAAAATTGTGATTTTTTTTATCTAGGTGAGTTCTGACAAGGTCATCAAAGTTTTTTTTCACTGTTTTTTAGGATCTTATACGACTAATCGAGTTGTGTACAAACTAATTCGGGCACTGATAATTAACATTAAGAAGAAAAAAAACAATTATATCTTAAAATATAACATCTTTACTTCTAATCATAATTCATAATATATATTAAAATGAAATCATGTATACATGGTTTTATAAAACAAAATATAAAATTATTTGTTAAGACATTTATCATTTATAACCAGTACATACTACATAGTTATAAAAAAAAATCATCTGTCTCAAAATAAATATTCACAATACAAATCGCACAAAAATTTAAAAATTTGTAATTATTACACTTTTTAAAGAATTAACTGACACTTTTATCTTTAATAATAGAGAGAAATTTTGTCTTCATCTCAAAATTAAGGGTAGATGGAAAAGTGTAAACTTGTTTTTAAAATTGAACGCTTATTTTAAAACAAACTAAAATAAAAATGTGGACATTTAATTTGGGACGGAATAAGTATTAGAAAACATTTTAGGGATAATCAAGTCATTTTAACATTTTGTCTCGCCATGTACTAGTGTTACCACGTTGCACATAAAGCATCCACAACTACAGATCTTATAAGTCAAAAATATAGTTCTTATAATTCACTACCATTGTGAAAGGTCTTGAAAGTTACTAAATTATTGAGTTCTACGAAAGAACATTTTTTTTAAAGGCATGCATATAATACCAACCCAGACAATATATAAATCATCCAAGATGGTCAAACAGACCATAACAACCAATAACAAGACAAGCACAGGTTTGCCAGGCACAAACCAAAGCACACGAACACACACCATCACAATTACATGCACCTATTACAGCCACAATTCACACTAAACATAGGACCCGACTCGAAGACTCAACCCGTTGTCTAGAACTGCGCCATCGAACAACCCACAAGCCGTGGCTAAATACCAAACAGCCTGTTGTCTCGTCAGTCCACGAGCAGAACATCAGACCTGCATTCGACTTTTTGCAGCCACGGACAATCCTCGACTCGCATCTTCTGTTTGCTTACAGCGTCTCGCTTGGGTTAGTCATCCACTCCGCCCATCCGATCTTCCGTCCGTTTAGCCTATTTACGATCCACTCGAAGCTTCGTCTTTGCATTTCATAGAACCGATCCACTAGTTTACTTTTATCGTTTTTGTGCACCACTTGATTACGGTGTGACCATATTAGGTAAAGGAAACACCAAATTGTCCCCTGCCACATATTATTCTATTAGTTCTTAATTATATCTTTGACTTATATATCATAATTACTGTTGTTGAAAAAGAATTGCATGAGACCCACCAAAAAAAAAACGTTCTTGTAAGTAAATACTATTATAGAGCTTTATGATAGTTCTTAGTTTGTTGAGTTGACAATGATATAATTAAAAAAAAATGCAAAAAGAATTTTTTATTGTTTCAATGAATTCAAGTTATTTGGATATGGCTAGTTAAAATGAGACACTCTGTTAACAGAAATAAAGTTTCATATCTGCTTCATCTATATCAAAGAATTTTAAACTACATTTTATTCAAAATTTTATTAATATAATTGATTTTGTTTATAAATTATGATCCGTTTTTATTGTTGAAATATACGTCGGATGATATGGCTTTGTTAAAATTTCGATCTAACTTTTGTGTATTGTCGCACGTTTAAAACTTGTATATACATGTCATTTCGAGCTAAGTTATTACTTTAATTCAAAAGTTGCAATTGCTTTTCTTTGATCTTATGCACTGATGTTTTAGATACAGCCAAAATGGCCCATCACAAAGAAACAGTTAAAAACTCACACTAAGAATGAATAATAAACGAGCAATTAACCCTTGCCTCGAAACCTATCGAGAGCCCAATTTGAAGATGGAAAGTTGGTTACGTATGATTAAGTTGAGACCATAAACAAACCTTTAAGTTGCCCTAACTCGATCCTAACCCATTGGAAATATTACAAGAAACCGAAATCTAAATATTCAAAACAACACAAATAATCATATGATAAAACGTGTTTCATTATACAAAAATGTTATTTATACTGAAATTATAATTCACATCCTCATAGAAACTACCACAAGTACTTTATGTATTTAATTAAATATTAAATTTATTTTAATATAAAAGGAATGTATTTTTTTAATAAGCAAATAATCAATCACCTTTAAAATTATTCTTTATCAAATTACCCAAGGTTAACTTAGTGGGTAAAAACTTAACATTATATATCACATACGATAAAGGATTCGAATCTTTTAACTTGTCGAAAATAAAAAGAAAAAAAGTGGATTCAGTTGAGAAGAAAAAAGTCGAAATATCATTTTTGAACCTTTTGGATACACATAATTTTTTTTATTATTATTATAACAGAATTGTCTAACGACTTATGTCATAAGTCTCATGTTCAAATCAGTTATGTCAAACGGTCACGTCTACTAATTAAAATCAGTATCTGGGATTGGTTTTACATGATTATTTTAAATGAAGTTGATCAAAAATGATTAAAAAAGATAAATTACTAATAATAGTGATGATGATAAATAATAATAATAATTAAAATTAGGTTAAAATTCAATGAAATAGGAATAGAAATAGAAAAAAAGAGGTATTTATGAAAAATAAAGAAAAAAGCAAAATAAGGAGACAATGTTTATGTCCAAAATGATTTCCACTTATCCACCGCACGTGAAGCCTTTTTGACTAACTCACATTCATGACGTCATCACCCTTGTAACTTACTTGTCCTTTTAACCTATACACCACTTTTTTGCTTTATATTTCACCAATATTCCCTCAAAATGACCATTTTACCCTTCATCTAATTAACATCAAATTCATAAAATTTGATACAAATAAGAACATCTCCGACAGCTATGCTAAAATAAAAAAAGTAAGATTTTAGCAATTTTGTTGCTCCAACAGCTATGTTAAACCATATGCTAAAATAGAAAAAAAGAAGAGAGAGAAGATAAAAATCTCCAAATTTGGAGAAATCTATAAAACTCTATTTCTAAAAGAGAGAAATAATATTTAATATTTTCCACCAATAAAAGAAATTGAAATTGTGTGTTTGGGAGAGAAAAATAATATTATATTAAATGTATTGAATATTTTAATAATATAATTGATGATAGAATTGATAAAATAGAGTAGCTGTTGGAGTTGGATGTAATTTCTTCTAGAGATTTTAACTTTTTATACTATATTTTAGAAAAGTTATAGCATAGCTGTTGGAGATGCTCTAATAATTCTCCTTTAAGGGTAACATCAAATCTTAAATCAAAAAGTAAGATTCTAGATGTATTTCTTTTTATTTTCTTCGCAGCATTCTCAGATGGAATTGGTAAGCTATGGAAAGCCTCTTTATGGACTGTATGTTTTATAATCTGGAAGAGACGAAACGAGATTATTTTTAGACAAAAATCACTGAATGATGACATAATTTTTCAAGAAGTTCGAGCTCGTTCATACGCGTGGATTATTGGTCGGATCCGCAAGGCTGTCATTCCTTGGGATGTATGGGTTAGCTCTCCCCAAAGTTGCCTGACCTCAACGTAGCCTTCGGTGTTCCTTTTGGTTGTTTATTTCCCTTCTTTCGGCTATATTTTTGTTGTGTAACCTCCCTTTGTTTGTTCTTTTCGTTACTGCTTCTCGCAGTCTTGTATTGCCTTTCGGCTTTGTCGGGTTAATAATATGTTGCCTTTCAAAAAAAAAATAGTGCTATGTCAAAATTTGATGTGTTAAAACCAACTTCAACCCATAACACCAAAAATAACACCAAATCACTAAAATTAACGAGACCCTTATAACACTAATAAAATATCAACTTCACCCATACTTCAAAAGAGAATACCAAATTGATGGGGCTATGTAAAAAAAAAATCAATTTTCATTATTATTAAACATTTTTAAATACAATGTCTATAATTTATAAATAATTATCATACAACTAATAATGATATTATTAAAAAAAAACTAAAATACACAATTAGTAGTAGGCATCTTGATTTTTGAGGATGAATAGTTAACACCAAATTTGGAATGGGCCGGCATAAAGAATTTCATTTTGGAGTATGGTTGGAATCCCCCATACTGTAAATCACCATTTTTTACAATATGGTTGGAGTTGCTATTAGAGCATCTCCAACAGACTCTGCAAAATGAAGAATTAATTAAAAAAAATAGTATCATCTCCAACAATTCTATTTTAGAGATCATAATATTAATTATATCATTAAAATATTTAATAGAATTTATAAAATAT
Source organism: Arctium lappa (assembly GCA_023525745.1). Taxonomy (NCBI): domain Eukaryota; kingdom Viridiplantae; phylum Streptophyta; class Magnoliopsida; order Asterales; family Asteraceae; genus Arctium; species Arctium lappa. The sequence continues at coordinate 52,539,408 of CM042064.1, forward strand.
TATTTATCTATGCTAAACATTTAATTTCAAAAATTCTCATTGGTATAAATTATAAAAAAAATTATTTTTTTTCTAAACAATTATTTTCAGAGAATTCCTCAAATTTGAAAATTTTCACTTATCTCCCTCCTACTTTCTCTATTTTAGATAGGTTTTGGAGAATATATTGGATCAAAAATCCTCAAAAGTCAAAATATTCAATTTGAATAATCTATTGAAGATTCAATCTTACTCTATATATTTAAGTTAATGTATGAAGTGAAATGCATAGAATTAGTGTCAGGAGCGAAATAATACATTGTTATCTGAATCATGCTCCCTACATTAATAAATATACATAATAATAGGTTTTTTTACTTTTTGAATAAAACAAAATAAGCAAATGACACCGTGTACGTATGTATATTATAAAATAGTGTAGATTATTTATAGGGAGCTCCATACATGTAGGAACAAGTTAATAAAAAGTAATGCAGAGAGCCACTATAGGGAATGTATTAAAGTGAGTTTTGAGTTTTGTCCATATCTGGCTCCCTACAATAGTTAAAAAGCCAATGTATGAGCCCATTGGAAATTCTCTTATTATTTATTACACCACATATATATATATATATATATATATATATATATATATATATATATATATATATATTGGTAATCGTGGGTTTTCGGGCTATCTTACGCGCACCGACTAATCCCCGGGCGACAACGAATGACCTGGAGTCATCGCAGGTGAACCTCCATGGCCACAAGAGCTTTGGCAGCGCCTGGATTTGAACCCTGGGTAGATGAGATCTTCCACTACATCTCCGAAAGGCTTTACAAATGCGTCACAACCCAAGTGGTTATTACACCATATTTGATGTCCTTGTTAGAGTGATCTGGTGTCAAATTTGGCATTTGGTGTAAGATTTGATGTACTCATTGGAGAAGATCTAAGTTACTAATTTTATGTTTGAGTCCATCTCAAACACAAAATAAAAAGTTGGTTTAACTTATGGAGTCGAGTTCTGTAACATCAATGTTCGACTTGACTCGTTTAAAATCTCGATTAAATTTTTCGAGTCGAGTCAAACAGAGTCATACGAGCATACAAATTTTCCAGTCGAACAGTTTAATATGTTGAATACAATCAAAATAACGAGCTCGAGTCGATCAATGAATTAATCGAACTGGAATTCGAACCAATAAACACGGTTATAAAATTCGAATTTCAGACAACAATATCTAACTCAAAATTATTAAAAGAGCATTGAGCCCGACCTTGAATATTAAAACATTATTCAAGCTCGTTCAAACACAAGATGAAACATTATTTTGAAGAAAAAAAAATATCTGAGCTCGAGCATTTTCTCAATTGACATGGTTACAAATAACATGGTACATCAATGAACATTATTAATTTATGAATAAACTATATGTTGGTCCCTAAGGTGCTTAACAAGTTTGTAGAAGGGGTGAGGGGTTGAATACAAACACAGAATTTAAAATTTAATAAATTGTTTATTGATAAATCAAACACAATTTACAAGTCTGTTGCGGAATAAGATTAAGTAAGACTCAATCTAAACAAACTTAAGAAAACACTAAGATGGTTGCACAAGAATTTCAGAGAATGGGGGATTTAGAATATAGAAAACAAAGGTTTCTATTTGGGGTTCAAGGATTGAGCACCCTTCAGATTGGCTTTGGGAGTCTGACTTTACACGTGGCATTCACTGATTGGCTTTGGGAGTCTGACTTTTGGAGACATGTTTTCGGTCGGATCATGAACAGTGTAGTAGACAGAGTTGTGTACGAATTGTGGCAGAGACATGTCCGTTCTGACACATAGTACAAGGTTGTGCAAGGTTAGACAAAAGGAAACTTGAGGTATAAGCTAAGTGATCATTCGATCGCTGAATATCTTTTTCTTCAGAGACATCAAGAATTTAGCGATCGCTGAAGCCTTCCTCATGTTCCTTCGCGTATAAGTAGAGATGTATTTGCTTCACTGATATCCGCATCAGGTCACTAGTAGACTTCTCTTTGTTCAGCAGCTTCGTCTTCGATTCAGCTATGAACATCTGTTGACGTGAGACTTGTCTTCAAGGATTACGTTACTGTTTACATCAGAACCATCAGTGATAACTGAACAGACTCAGTTTTATTGCTGATAGTGAAACACTAATACATAAAATGTTTACAAGAAGGACTATCAGCGATAACTGAACAGACTCAGTCTGATCGCTGATAGTGAAACACTAATACATATTAAACGTAATTTTCACTAAGTATAGAAAATGGTCGTTATCAAATCACTGAGAGAGTTTGGATCAACAATCTCCCCCTATTTGATAATGACAAAGTAACTGAAGAAAATTACTATATAATTCAAAATGATGGAATAATCAGGACTCATAACATACATGTCCCAATTACTATTTTGAGGGATCTTTTATAGTACTGATATAGTTAAGTACTTCACTGAAATTCTCATTAATCCAAGAAAGGAATTACAAGGTATGAAAATTACAAGTACAAGTGATGTACTAACTACTGTAAGTTAAACTAATAGATTACAAGAAATAAAACTAATCTATCAGTTATCTAAAGAGGGTTTAGGAGGATTTATCAAATACTCAGGTATTTCTTCTTCTTTTTGCCTTCGCTCTAAAGATTCTTTGCAGATGATCGCTATGATTGGCTCAGCAGCAGGAGAGAGAGTACACCATAGGCACATGAGATCCTTGAGAAGAGCGAGGGGACAGATAGGGATTTCAGAGACTCTTTGAAATCTGAGCTGTTCCTCGTCATCTCTATAGAAGATTCCAAAAGGTTCTTCAAGAACTTGTCCCGCAACGTATGGTCCGCCAGGAGGCAGAGATAGATCCAGAACTGAAAGATCAGGAGGAGGACCGAATAGAGCTTCTCTTGAGAATTTGATGGAGGTTTCATTTCTGATCACTGCGACATTATCAGATGAGGAGGAGACAGGCTTTCTCTTGATTTGCTTGGACTTTGGAGGAAAAGTAGATGGCACCTTTAGTATAGCAGCGACTCTGTTGATGAGGGAATCATTTACCCTTTCAACATAGCCTCTGTATGTTGACTTTGATTTCTTCAGCGCATCTTTGAACTCAAGCCATTCCATGTAGCTGAAGTCTTCCAGCTTTGAAATGAACATAGCCTTGCAGCTTCCATCCTCTATGGTAATCTCCATGGTGACAGAGAGTTTATCCTTCTTCTTTCTCCCAGAGATAGCAACAACTACGATCTTCATTGGGTCAGAGCGATAGTCAATTTTGTGCTTGCACCAATCGACTGTATTATCGCTGACCGCTTTTTCTTTGGAGCATTCCTCTTCAATCTCTTTCAAAAGAGTTGCCTGGACTTCCACTGGTTTGCTTTTCAGCTTCTTGTCTTTGACTTGAGAAGACTGAATTTTGAGAGCCAGAGAGGCTTCTCTTTGACAGTCAGCAATCAACTTCTCAGCCCTGACGGATTTTTCAATTTCAGCTTCAGTCAGGAACTCCAGATCTGATGATTGAGAGGGGATCTTTCGTCGTTGACTCTCCAGATGAGAGATAATCTCCGTTCTTTTCTTTCTCTCTTCCTCTGACCAATGAGAGAGATAAAGGAGAGAACTATCTGGTCAGAAAAAGAAAAGGGTTAGATTTATTTTTAGGGAAGGAGAGAGATAAAGGCTAGAAAGAAACAGGGGTTGGATTTTTATAGAATGATAAGGGAACAAGAGTAAGGCATACCTTAGAAAGATTCTTCTCAGGTAGTGAAATCATCTTCAGGGTTCCCTCAGCAATTGCACCTTTGCTTTGGGAAGGGGTTCCTGAAGAAGTTCCATGGCTCCCCCCCTGCTATGATAACTTCTTTCGAAGCTATCGCTGATGAAGTGACGGCTGAAGAACACCATAGCGATGGATCTTCTTCATCGTCATCATCATCATCATCTTGATGAGGTTCTTCCTCTTGATCTTCAAGATCAAGGGCTTCATCTTCATCTTCATCGTCCCCTTCATCTTCATCATCGATTAAATCTTCGAGAGAAGGAGGGGCTTTTTTAGCAGCTATCTCCCCCTCAACCTGAGAGGGAGTTTCCTTCTGTTGGACCTCAGCAGCGACTTCAAACTCCGTATTTTCTTCAGCAGATTTCTCCCCCTCTTTGTCATTATCACGGAGGGAGAGATCTTTGGAAGGAGAGGAAGTTTTTGCAGCGGCCAACACCTGAACTTCAGCCTCCAATCCTTTGAGTCGGTCTTCAATTTCAGGGATTTCTGACGTAGCTTGATGAATAAACTCCACAGCTACGCCTAGAGCTGTGCGATCGTCTTCTGTAAATGAAGGAGCAGAAACTGGAGCTGGTGCCTTCAAGTGAGTCAGGATCTGCTGAAAAAGAACTTCACAGGAATCAACCTTTGTAGCCAGGGGTGCAAACTGTTGCTGTGAGTCTTCCCTGACTTTGACAATCGCTTCTTGGAGAGTAGCGATTTGAGAAACGTCAACTTTGGAGGCGCAGGTGGCTGTCAGCGTCTTCAGTGCTTCACCAGCTGATTGAACAGCGTTGGTGGTGGTGTTGAGAGAGGCAGTCAGAGATTCCACCTTTGCACTCAGATTGTTGACATTGGTGTCAACAGTCGCCAAACTAGGACCTAAAATATAAGTTAGTTTTTGAGAAACAGGCTTATATGGTGAGTTGGGAGAAGTGTTTAAGGTTATAGGGATTCCTGAATTATCAAACATTTTGTAGAATTGTAACGATTCCTCAAAAGATTGATGTTCAGGTCCTATGGGTCCAAACTGTGGTTGAGTAGAAATAGATGGAGGGTTAGAGATCAAAGAAATATAAGGACTAGAGATGGGGATAGAAGATGTAGGGATAGGGGTAGTAAGTAAATAAGAAAAGTATTGTAGAAGGGGGGTTGAATACAATACACATAGATTTTCACTTAATTTAATTCTTATTGATTTGAAATCAAGAATTACACATAGAAACTTTTGATTGTTGCGGAAGAGAACATATGAGATCTGTTCAAACAATCTTACACATAGAGAATGAAGAACAATTGTAAAACACTTAGAAAACAATAAGATCTTCGTAGAGAGAAAGTTGCCAGGCACTTAGAGAACTTGAAGGTAGTAGAGCTGGTTCTGCTGGATGTCTTGCATATTGAAGCATCCTCCATATATATAGTGCCTCATGCATTAAATGCATGAGACACCTGTTGAGCAAAGGATAGACACAGGTCTTCAGCAAGGTACATGATGTACCTTTTGTCTTGAGGTGTTTTGGCTTGAAGTGTTGACCTGCAGAGAGGATGGTAGAGATTTTTCCTTAAAATGTTGTAGTAGACAAAAATTACTTTATCTGATCTTCAGATGAGGTCCACGTCAAAGCAAGATATTACAATATACTTTGTCAGAAAATTACAATGTGTTTGAAAGAATTCCTCAAGCATAGACTGCCGAAGACTTGAAAGATCTTCGGCTCCTGAAGATGTGAGAACACCTTCATACTCTAAGGAGAGATCATCGGTTGCCGAAGACTTGAGAGATCATCGGTTGCCGAAGACTTGAGAGATCTTCAACTCCTGAAAATGTGAGAACACCTTCATACTCCTAATAGATATGTGATTGACACCATCCTGGCCGATGGTGTTGATCACTTGGGCATGCTTGGCTTTAGGCTAAGGAGACTATCTTCAATCCACTTTGAGAGATGTACTCCTTATTTGTCTTCTTCGGCTGATCTTCGACTTCACCGAACATTTGTATAGAAACCAAGCTGCTAAAAGAACCTCAAACATATTCTAAGTAGGATGCTACAAGATGGAAGATCATGAGGTCATCTTCAAATCTTCAGATGACCCAACAATCTCCCCTATTTGAGGATGACATCCATACTAAAGAATAGAACAAAGAGTATACTGAATAAATTCATTTTGACCCATATTTACTCTTTTTGGGTTCTTTTCACATAGACCATTCCTTTTTTTTTTGGTATATCAGACATTTACATAGTGAAAGAAAACGTATAGCTATACAAACGAATAAATGAATACAATGAATAAAGAATCAGAAAGAAATATATATATATATATATATACAAAGATACAGAAGGCAGTGACCAAAATTATTTGAACTTGAGTGGTTGGATGATCCCCCTCAATTCATACTCCCCCTCAACGAATGTCAGGTGGATTTGATCACATAGTCCATTGCAAAAGCAGAGTTTAAGCTTGAGTGGTAAGTTGCTCCCCCTTAACTCATACTCCCTCTTAACTAAGAAGTCAGAAGATTTTCAGGATCCTCCGAACCTGCTCCTGGAAGGGCAGATTCATCCTTGGATCGTGCAGAAGTATCAGGACTGAGAATCCTGGGTGATAGGCTGTGAGGTGGAGAAGAGGCACCTTGGATAGGGAAGGAGTCCAAGTCATCCTTATCAACCAAGGAAAAGGTTGATGGGGGAATAATAGGGGTCCCCAATTTTACAATTGTGTCCTTTTGTGAGGATACAAAGGAGGTGGCTTTGGGCGGTTTAGCAGAGTCCCCGGGCCCAGATGGAAAAATTCCATCACCTATCGATTGTGGAGAATCGGTGGGTGGAGTTTGTGGCTTGGCCCTTGAAACCTTCCTTAGCCTCTTGAGAGGAGAGGGAGGGGAAGAGGTAGAGTGCTGCCGCTTTGAGATATGTGGTGTGACCTGGGTAACCGTCGAAGGTTCTTTCGGTGATATGGCCATTTGGGCAAGTGCGGCGGTGCCAGTAGCAGTTGAGGATTTAATGCTAGCCGGCGTCACTAAGGAGGGGGAAGAAGGGTCCACTACAGTTGAGGGACCTTTAGACACAGGAGTGTCCTTAGTATCACCCCATTGTAGATCGGGAGAGTTTATGAAGGAGAACATTCATGGGTTGAGAGCTTGATTGGTGGATAGAGAGCCCTTGTTGAGAGAGGTCTTCTTGACTTTCTAAGTGTTGGTAGGAGAGTCATCACCAAATCAACCAGAGAGCCAACAATTTTTCTCCCCCTATTTGAGGATGACCCCAACACATAGAAAAGAAATGGTACAGACACCAAGAAAAATTACAAGACAATAAAACTCATAAATTCAGTGGCCCACCATTTTTTTTGGGGGGGGGGGGGAGGGGCTCTTTTTTGTTTTTTATTTTTTATTTTTGGGCACTTTTTTTTGTTTTTTTTAATAGGAAAGAAAAAAAAGGAGGGGAAAAAGTGGTAGGTAAAGAAAAAGGATGAGATATATGGGGGGAGAGAAGATATGGAAGAAAAGAAAGGGAAGAGGATAGGGAAGACCAAGGAAAAAGACAAAAAAATATCTAAAAAAAAATGAGAAAAAAGAAATTTCAAAAAAAAGGGGGGGAGGAAGAGAGAGAAGCCGAAAGAAAGGGTAAGAGAGAGAGGGAGGCCGAAGGGATGGGGAGAGAGGGAGGCCGAAGGGAGGGGAGGAGGGAGAGGGGAGGAGGTTTCGGTGGGGAGAGGGGAGAGGGGAGGGGGGTTTCGGTGGGGAGGGAGAGGGGGTTTTCGGTGGGAAGGGGGAGAGGGGAGGGTTTGATGTAAGGGTGAGGCCGAAAGGGGAAGAAAGGGAAGAGAGAGGGAAGCCGAAGAGGGGGAAGGGAGGGGGTTCGGCTAGAGGGGGATGGGTTGTTAGCCGAGAGAAAAAAATGGAGTAGGGGTGTTTTTCGGCTAGAGGGTGAGGGGAGGGGGGGGTGTTAGCCGAAGAAAATTGGAGGGGGGGGGGGGGTTGGGACTTCGGCCGAACTAGGGGTGATAGGGGGGTTGTGGTTCGGTTGAGGGAGGGATCGGCTAGGGGTTGTTCAGCTAGGAAGGGAGAGGCCGAGAGAGATAGGTAGCCGAAGAAGGGGTGTTCGGTTGAGGGGATTGAGAGAGAAAGAGAGGGAGATATAAGGGGGAGGGGGGTTGTTGGTTACCGAAGACAAGGGGTTGGGGGGATGGGGTGATCGAGTGGAGAGATAAGGGAGTGAGGTGGTCGCCGAAGTGGGGTGGGTGGAGGCCGAAAGGTGGAATGATAAGGGGATGGGGATGGCTTCGGTAGCCGAAGGGGGGGATAAGGGGTGAGGGTCGGTCGCCGATGGGGTGGAGGTTGGAGGGTGTTAGGTTGGGAGTGTGTTTCGGTGGGGGGTATAAGGGAGGAGTTGGTTTTCGGTGGCAAGGTGGAGACCGAAGTGGAGGCTTTGTTGTGGTCGGCTAGTGAGGAGCCAAAGGAATGAGAACCGAAGAAAGGGAGAGGGGTTAATGTAGATAAAAATAAAAGGGAAGGATAGAAATGGAAAAGGAAGAGATTTGAAAAGAAAATTTCTAGGAAGATGGGAAGATAGAAAAGACAAAAAAAAAAGTTTGGAGGGGGATAAGAGTGAAAATCGGCTAGGTCTCAAATAAGACAAAAAAGAATTAAAACTTTGGAAGAGGGGGGAGAGGGGTGAGTTCGGCTGACTTGGGGGTGCTACCGAAGAAAAATATAGGGGGGGCCTGTGATGTGTTGCTGAAGAAGAAAAGAAAAAAAAGAGATTTTTTTTAAGCTTAACCAAAATCGGCGGCTATAAAAAATAAAAAGAATTGTTTTTTATTTTATTTTAAAAATAAAGTTCATCCACCGGAGCCAATTTTATTATTGTTTTTTTTTAAATAATCCTTTTTTTTTAAACAACTTCACATAGAGACAAAAGATTTTTTTTTTTATGCATTTTGGCAACACCAAGAAATATTGAAAACTCTTTTTTTTTTTTTTTTAACCAATCAGCTAGCCGATTTGTTTAAAAACAATGATTCGTTGTTTTTTTTTTTTGAAAAAAAAAAGAGAGTGTCGTTGGAGTTTTTCATAGAAGAGCAATTTTCAAAAAATTTAAGAGATCACGAAAAATTTGATTTATAAAGATCTCTTCAAAATTTTGTTTAACTTGTAAACCCAAGAAAAATGTAAGCTCTCCCATTATGCTCATCTCATATCAAATTTATGAGAGAGAGGCAAACTCCCGACCAAGAGATTCAAGGAGAGGTGATATGATGAGAAATGAGAAATGAGAAAGAATAGGATATGAGGTATCTTGATCTTCAGAGACGACTATCTGAAGATTAGAGATTGGAGATGAGAAGACGGGTAGGTCACCATTTTGATGGGTTGTGTTTGAGGTGAAAGGAACATATGACTTTGAACTAGATGAAGGATTTTGAGAAACTTCACCAACACATGATGAAACCCACCAATCATCATTCCATGAAGAGATGATGACTTAAGATCATCAAACTTCACATGAGTAGATTCATTCATGCATTTTCTCCGAAGATGGTATACCCGGTAGACTTTTGAAGAGTGGGAGCGAGGGGCCGAAGATAGTGAGAGAGGGTGAGGACCGAAGGTGAGGTGAGGACCGAAGAATGGGAAGGGTAGAGATAGAGAGAGAAAAAAAGGATGTACCTAGGTAGGTGAGGTAGAGCACTCAGCAGACACAAGGGCCATAGAGAAGGATTGAGCCTCACTGTTTATCAACATCATCTATTCTAGCCATGAAGCAGAGGTTGACCATTTCTTTGTCACTTTCAGAAGTGGGTTCATCTGCCCAATCATGGGTTTCAGTCATTTGACCTTTTTCCCTTTTTGAGCAAGGTTTCATTTCTCTCCTTCTCTCTCCTATATTTTGCCTTGTACTTTTCAGCACGGTCAGAGTTTGAGGAGACAGACATATTGGCCTTTTGAAAAGAAGGTTGGTAAGAATTAAACTTGGTTCTGACAACCCTAGAGGAGGGTAGTCTGGATTTATCAGAAGACCTGCTTCTGCACTCAAAAACAAAGTGTCCCTTCCTCCCACACCTGTAACATTCCTCATTTGATTTGTCAGAGGGAGTGGTTTTAGAAAAAGTTGAAGATGATTTTCTTGAGAACTTAGATTTTCCAGAAGAGAAATGAGGGTTATTGGAGTTTTCCTCACCTTCATCATCAGCCTCACTAAGATAGGCTTCTGAAGGATCATTAGGGTCCTCTTGACTATCACGGTTAGAATCGGAGGGATAGGTGATTCTAGGAACACACACAGAGTTTTTGGAAGAATCACTAACAAGAGCTAGAGAAGGGCTTTTAATGTCATTTGTGATAGACTTCCTAAGCAATTTAGTCTGTTCATAGTTAAAGAGAGTACCATACAAGGCAGTGAGAGGCATGGTGTCAAGATCCTTGGTAGACTTGATACAAGTACAAATATTTTCCCAAAACTCAGGAAGACAGTCCATAAACTTGCACAAGACTTCCTCATTATCATATATGCGATCCACAAGTTTTAGATCATTGAGAAGACTGTTAAAGTTATTGTAGTAGTCTGAGAGAGACTCACCCTTCTCATGAGAAAAGAGTTCATACTTTCTTGCAAGAGCAATCCTTTTGCTCTTTTTCACCTCAAACGTACCTTCATAAAGAACACACAAAGTGGACCACATTTCTTTTGCAGTAGAAAGGTTAACAAGAGAATGGTAGACCTCATCAGGCAGAGAGAGGGAAATGATGGCTCTGACTTTAGTATCAAGAGCTATAAGACGTCTGTCTTCATCATTATATTTACTGGGGTCCTTTACAATGTATCTCCCAGTAGCTGGAGTTCTTTCTTCCTCAGAAGAGTCCTCATCAGCTTTTCCCTTGTCTGCATTATATCGGTCCCAAACTCTAGGAATAAAAGGACCTTCATGTAAGATAGTTGGATATCTGCTGTCAACTCCTTCTAGAAAGAGTATCATACGACTTTTCCACAAGAAGAAGTTATTGGGGTTAAACCTTGGTGGTTTGGCTATAGAGCCATTGTCGTATGAAACAGCAGTGAAGTTTTGAGAAGAATCATTTTTCAAAGAGGAAGAAGAGGAGGCTGCCATTGCGGATCTAGTTTATTGAGTTAAACTAAACCACTCTGATACCACTTGTTGATCCCAAATAGCAGTAAGTAAATAAGAAAAGTATTGTAGAAGGGGGGGTTGAATACAATATACACAAATTTTCACTTAATTTAATTCTTATTGATTTGAAATCAAGAATTACACATAGAAACTTTTGATTGTTGCGGAAGATAACAGATGAGATCTGCTCAAACAATCTTACACATAGAGATGAGATCTGTGTTTGAAAGAATTCCTCAAGCATAGACTGCCGAAGACTTGAAAGATCTTCGGCTCCTGAAGATGTGAGAACACCTTCATACTCTAAGGAGAGATCATCGGCTACCGAAGACTTGAGAGATCTTCGGCTCCTGATGATGTGAGAACAGCTTCATACTCCTGATAGATATGTGATTGACACCATCCTGACCGATGGTGTTGATCACTTGGGCATGCTTGGCTTTAGGTTGAGGAGACTATCTTCAATCCGCTTTGAGAGATGTACTCCTTCTTTGTCTTCTTCGGCTGATCTTCGACTTCACCGAACATTTGTATAGAAACCAAGCTGCTAAAAGAATCTCAAACATATTCTAAGTAGGATGCTACAAGATGGAAGATCAGGAGGTCATCTTCAAATCTTCAGATGACCCAACAGTTTCATCCCTAAGGTTTAACTCTGTAAGTGGTTTACCATTAAGTATAAGGGACGAAAATAACAACAAAACATAAACCACAAAAACAAAAAAGACAATAAAGTGTAAACTATAAGGACGAAAATCGTAATTTTCACAGGGATGAAAGTAGTAATTTTTAACAAACACAAGGATTAAAAACATAGTTCTCATTTTAGGCTTTTTGATCTTTGATTTGAGGTATAGAATTAGAGATGTGGAGTTTTTACACGTATTTGGAATAAAATTGAATTTATTTTTTTAAATAATTTATAAAAAGTTATAGTGATAATAAAGTTAGTTGGTAAAGTAATTATGTTTGACAAAAGTAGTTGATAAGTTAGTTGAAAATTTTAAAACAATCAAAGAGGGTATATAATATGTTTATATAATGAAACGTATGTTAAAAACATGTGACATCACTAAAAGGACAAAATTGTAAAATAAATATTCTTTCATCGCCCCCAATATGCCAATATTGGCACTGATAGTATGTAAATGTAACTCGCTGATGGTTATAACGGTGTTATAAATATCTATCGATAATTTATAAGTGAATAATGAACAGATTATATGGGTTAGAGTTCCATGTCAAAAATGGATCGGGTGATGATGGTTAACATGTTAACATTTATTTGTGTAGTTTTTTAGATTTTATAAATAATTAATCTATTAAATATAATTACAAATTATTATTAAAACAATATTATAACATATTTAATAACATAAATTATGATACGTAAGTATTTGAATATCTTGACCAACCCTTTAACGTGCCAATCTTAAATACTTAACCCATTACATATTTAATTATGAATAAGAATTACCTTTTATTTCTATTTCAAAAAAAAAAAAAAGAGTTACCCTTTATTTGAACCTTTTAACTCATTTTCTACTAACTTTTTATTTGACCCATTAAATATTAAATATGAAAAAAATCACCTATAAATCACATAGTCATATATAGAGAGAGGAAAGTTTGGTTGCAATTTGTACACCTGTTTTTGGTTGTGAACATGAGAACAAAGAAGAACATGATAAGTGTTCCTAGGTGTCTACATTTATCATGAATAATAAATGTGATCATTTATATACTATTCATGATCTATGATAAATTGATACATCATTAATGATGAATAACTCATGAATGTATGGGACACAAAACGTTTTCTCCTTTGTCCCTTGGTTCACAACAAAATTTAGATTTTCAATTATATATACTGAGATCGTGTAGATTTTTTGTTTTTTTTAGAATCGTAGATTCCCATAACCCTTGGATGAATTGTGCCTCAAGATCCAATGCCCCAACAAGACGCAATGACATTTTCTCAATAAACTTGAACTGGAAAAGATAAGATTAATGGGAAGTGCGAGAATGGTCAAATAATACGTGATTATATAGTAAATCATATGTGATTTACAACACATCCAGAAGAATGTGAACGACTGACCAACATGATCAAAATTTTGTGAAAACTTGTCCTTGTAATGGATGGTCAACGCGCTTATTCTAGACGTGTTTTATAGTAAATCACATGTGATTTGCCTTTTTTTTACACTTTTAATAACTTGATTGACTTCTCATTTGAACCTGACTCTCTATATATATGTGTGATTGTGTGGTGTATTGGAGCAGGTTCCCATTATAAACCTAAAATTGATTACGAATGGGGAATTATCCATGTCGCGACACGTGACATATTTCATCAGGAATATGGAAGTGTTATTTGTCATGAACGTGTGGATTCATGATGAATAACACTTTCATATTCATCAATTAATGTGTTATTCATGATGAATATTCATCTTGAAGAGGGATATTGACATGTTGTAGACGCTTTATGGATTTCTAATCAATTTTACGTTCCTAACGATATATATATATATATATATATATATATATATGAGTGAATTACATATTTGGTCCCTGGGGTTTGGTGGTTTTAACACTCTGGGTCCTTAAAATGAAATATCTATGGTTTGCATCTTCGTGGTTTGCATTTTATAACGTCTTGGGTCCCTAAAACTAACTCCGTTAAAAATATCTCTGTTAAAGTTGGTCATGTGCAAAGCACATGATGGATAGTTTGGTCATTTTAATTGTAGGGACCATGTAATAAAAACCATTCATCATTTGCTTTACACATGACCACTTTAACAGATATATTTTTAATTGAGTTAGTTTTAGGGACCCAAGACGTTATAAAATACAAACCACGAGGATGCAAGCCATAAATATTTCATTTTAGGGACCCTGAGTGTTAAAACCAACAACCAAACCCCAGGGACCAAATATGTAATTCACTCTATATGTATTAAATTACGTTAGTGGTGGATATGGTTTTTGGCCCACCGTCTTTATACGCTACATGATGAAAATGACTAGCAATATATAAAATGTAACAAATGACAATAATGCCCCCGATGTACACCAAGGGAAAATAGCGAACCAACCAAATTTATGAAGGGCAAAATAGTCCAACCAATAAAAAATCGCTTTTGCTTGAAGACGAGAAGTCAGGTGAGTTCATAAAACGGTATCTCTCGACCCACCGACCACCGACTTACCTACCCCCCCCCCCCACCCCCCCCCCCCCCACCCCCAATCGCTTCTATACTAATCATTTCTATTTTTATAAAACAATTTACATCCCAAGTTATTAAAAAAAATTGTTGAAAATATCTTTTTTATTTGGTCTAAACTTTATGTAATTCGGTTAAATATGAATATAATGATTAGAGATGCATAAAAAAGTTCAAATCCGAAATCTGATTTCAACTCAGCATGAAAACGCATGGGCCTAGTGAACATTTGGCCTGATCTAGACAATGGTATCAAAGTCGGATCAGGCCGAAATTTTGAGGTCAGACCCAGGCTTAAGCCCGAACTAAAAAAGTCTGGAAAAAAACCGAAAAGCCCGAAAAAACTGGCATGAATTAAAAAAAATGGTTTGAGATCTTTTTCAACTCCAAAGCATGGACCAAGTCTAAAATTCTAGGGCTTTTTTGTTCACTGAAAACGGATTTGAAAGGCTCGAGCCTTGTGCATCTGTAATCATGATTGCCTAAAAAGGATATTGTACTTAAATTAGATTTGAATTTTTTTAGGGTGACTGAGGATTTTTTTTATTGCTATATTCAGTATTATACGTAATTAGTTGAGGTGCATGCAAACTAGTTTGGACATCCACGATTATCAAAAAAATTATAACATAGATATTTATAAAACAACAACTGAATAAAATGAATGTGACAAAATAGATGGGTCAGTAAAAAGTCAAAACCAATAATTTTTCGTATGGATGCAAAATGAGTCATTTATACAAAAATGGAACAAACTTTCATTTAATTTACATTTTTTTGGAACATATTTTCAAAAAACGCATTTAATATTTATGCATTTAATGTATTTTACGTTATGTCATCACCACATTAACATTGTGTAGGGAAATAAATAATTTTCAAACTATATATCTTTAAATTGACTTTTAGGCATTGTTTGGCAAAAATAAGCTAGCTGATAAGCTAGCTGATAAGCTAACTTATTTTCTTGGTACATGTTTGGATGATCATAAGCTAGCTTTTTGATAAGCTACTTGGAGTAGTTTATGAGAAGCTTTTTGTGATTATTCCAATTATGCCCTCATTAATATTCATAATTATATATTAACTTTTAATTATAAATAAATAATCAATGTTCATTTTGGTAATTTAAATGCTTATAAGCTAGTTTTTATCAAACATGACTTTTTCATCAGCTAGCTTATCAGCTATCAGTTAGCTTATCAGTAATAAGCTAGTTTGCCAAACATAGCCTTAAAATATGATTTAGCAAAATAGAAATCAAACAAAAATATATTCTATGTTCTGCATTTTGCCTGTATATTTTAAGATATATTCCATCTCTCTTAAAATATAATTTAATTTCAAATCTCTGCAAATTCAATTCAATCCTCGAAACCAAATGAGACCTTTTCTATTTTTCTTTTTCATATATATATATATTTTTGTTTAAAAAATAAGGAACCACTTAATAAGTGTTGACTTTTCAATCACGCATTGTTATAAAAATGGATTATTTCCTCGTAAAAATTATCATGTAATTAATTAAAAATATAATAATTATAAATTTAACAAATTATAAATTTTTTCATTATAAATATTTATTTTGACATAAAAAAAATATTTAGATAACAATATTTATCCCTTTTTTTTCCCAGTTACGTTGTTTAGCAAGTGGGAAATGATTACAATTATTGTATCGCACGTAAACATTAAAAATAATCATTTTAGTTATATATTTTAATAATAGATATACCTGTAAAATTTAATAATCTTGTCCTTTACATAAGTACAATAGTTTTAAAAATAAAAGTCAAATTCAATAATTGCAAATAATTAAATATTTCAAGAATAGTTTTTTGAGGAATTTATAATTATAATCACTGTTCTCAAAATTTAAAACGAAACACGGGAAAACCCATACGAAAAGGTTAATTTTTCAGAACAATTTGTGTATTTTTACCATATCACGAGGACTCGGATTCGACACTCTTTATACCAGCATATTTTGGTGTCGTTTGTAGTTATCTTTTGTAAGAAAAATATTTGTCAGATTTAAATAAATGTGACGGTGGATTATAAATAACGAATTAAGTGGGATTTTAATGAAACAATGTAAATATGGCACATGTGTGTTAACCGTTGAATCGATAGGAGTAATGGAGCATATGACTGGTCGATGAAAGGACTTAACGAGTTGCACATTTGAGTAAAACAAATTTAGTTATTTTGGCATATCAGGATACAAGTTGTGCAAAAGTCCACTTCAATTTCCCGAATCTTTTAGATTTTTTCCAAAAAATAATTAGTTTTTAATGTAAAACATGTGAAATCGGATATTTTCATCAATCATGTGTTATCTTAGTAAAAAAGTTATAATGTTTTTAGGCATAAAAAGATTATTGTATAGATATACAAGTATTCGGAAATATATTTATTTTTCACGCAAACAAGCACATTTCCCTATCCTGTTTCTCTTCTACATCATCGACTCTTGTTCATTTTGTTGGTCGAAGATTTTATGTTAATTCAACTTTCTGATAGAGACATAGAGTTGTAGGATCAACAACTATTGAATAAAATTTCATGATTCAACGTTAAAAAGATACATACAATATATAAAATATTTCAAAATGAGTTTCAATTTGGTGTGAAGTAGTTCAAAAAACGACCTAAATTCATTTCACTTAACATATTTTTCTATAACTCTATAAAATTTGTTTAAGGGGCCGTTTACCGAAATGCTTACCGGGTGAGTGTTTACCAGGAAGACGTTATTCTCACTTACCTTATCGTATAACATTTCGACCATCAAAATGGATTGTTGGTAAGCGTCGTACACCCTGAAAGCGCTTACCGAGGTAAGAGTCATTTCTCTCACCTACCGGGTAAGACTCTAGGTCCTTCTTATTGCTCTTATCGAGTAAGATTCTAGCTAGTTTTCTTGCTTAATAGGTAAGGACCATAAGGTAAGTGATACCAGTAAGCACTTATCCGGGTAAATATTTAGTAAATGACCCATAAGACTTTTGATACAGTATTATATAATACTAGAAGTGTACTCGCGCAATGCAGTTAGATACATCACGATTTTAATGTTTCATTTTATTTTCTGTTTTTTGTCAATTTACATTACGATTTTGGATGGTTGTGAGTGGTAATGATTTTTTTATATAAATTTGTTTAATTTAGACTTAATAATATAATGTAATTTATTTTGGTTTAATAATATACTTTTTTTTATAAAATATTCTGTAAGATTTTTTTAATTATATTTTAGATTTTTTATATCTAAAATATGTTGAGAGTTATTTTAGGGGAGTTAAAGTGGGAAATGATTTTAGGGGAGTTAAAATGGTTAGAGATAATGATTGAAAATTAATGAATAACATTAAATGTAGTACATACAACTTTTATGTCTGTTTTTTAAGTGATTAACATTAAATAGCGGTACATTAAGTTTTAAGACTTGTTTTTAAGAGTTTTTTATACCATATTTATAATATAGTATAGATAAATTCAGTTATAAGAGATGATACACTAAATTTACTGTTAGTTTTATTTGATTGTTTAAATTTAATTCTTATAGTTTGCCAATATTTAATAATATGTTAGACAGGTAAAACTAAAAATTTAGCTACAGAGTCAAAAAATTTAAAAGTCGTTTAACTAGTGTCACTGTTAAATGGAATACTTTTACATATGGAATTTTCCCTCATAAATCATTGCTAAATGGGTGATTCGTCACAAACTGTCACAAAAGTTGGTGGATAAACTATTGGTGGAAAACTCAAACCAATAACAAATTAATCAGGTCCTGATTTATTTATTCATCTAAAAAACATCGGATCTTACCGAAACTATTTGTATTTTATGGATGATTCATCGGTAATCACTGATGAATATTTCTTTGAACGATGTTTGTGGGTAAAAACTCATTATTTTGTAGTGTGTTTATAACCTTATCTAAATTGTTTTATTGGGAAAATCAAATAATTGTACAATTAAAAAGATAAAACAATTTAAAAATATTAAGCATTAAAAAAAAAGCTTAAAACAACTTTTGACTTATTTTCTTTTTAACTAGAATTTCAGTACGATCCATTTGATCTTTAAATATAAAATATATATCAAAATTATTCGTTTAATTTTAAAAAAAAATTGAAATTGTCATCTTTAATTACACATATAGATGTAACAAAAAATTATTTCAGAAAATTAATAGAATTAAAAAAAAAAAAAAGATGATTATAAATTTATATTGGAAATTTGAATATGCCATAAAAGTTAATAAATTTGTGGATATTGGTGAAAAAATGACACTTGGGATGAAATGACCTTGTTGACCAAGTAAAATATGTGATGCAAAATAACAATGTATTTTTATCAACTAAACTTAGTTTATTCATATCAAGTGTGAACAAAAGGATTTAAAGATACTCTCAATAGATAATGATTAAAAATATTCAAATAATAATAATATATTTATTAATTAATTGTTTATTAATATTTGGTTGTCATTTCATTTATATTTGTTGCATTCATGTTGTTCAGTATTGAGAAGATCTTCAATGGATTTTCTATTTTTTTTTTCAAAATTTCTAAAACAAACTCTAATAGATTATCCAGTATGAAAATTATAACGTTAATTATATCATTAAAATATTCAAATTCATCTAAAATTGACCATGTCCTTCATATGATGTTGACCCACTAAGTTAAAAGGAGAGATTCTTACTCTATCGCTGATTAATATTGACACATATTGCATTTTTACCTTGTTACAAAACCCTCTTACCTTACTTAACAAAAAAAATGACAAACAACTTTATTTGTATTCCATTTAATTAAAGCTTTTGCAAAGTATATCTTTTTTTTTGTGATTTTTCGAACTTGATTATCAAATTTTCAATTTAACAGTATTTAAATGTCACTTTCAATAGTTATCCAACAAATTAAATGTTGTGCAATAAATATTTTAAAAAGTATAACTAATAATAGAACGTGTTACAATATTGTTATTTACTTTACTTCTGAATAATTTTCGTATCATGACAAGAGATCATTAAAATACCGAAACCGAAAGATAACCATAACAAAAATTGTACCTGATTCCATTTGAAGCAAATTAGTCGTATGTCTTAATAGTCTCTTACAGAGAATAAAGAAGAAAATCAAACAGATGCTGAGGCTCGTGTATCACACGATTCCCATAAACAGGTTCGTCGTCTGTTCCCAGGGTACAACAGCAAAAGCTGTATTACTGTCGGAGATGACCACTTGCCTGGAAAATTCGTCGGAATGATCGTAAGCAGTAGAGAATTTCAGAGAGATGTGTGTTCTATTGTGTTGTGTCTTTGGTAGCCGTGAGGGTTAACTCGCGTGAGCCACTGGGTCAAAAATAAAATTAGCAAAAACCAAGTTGCGCGAGCTTGAGATTTCGTGTCCGCAGGTCGTGCACAAGCACAAGTTCGCCGATTTAGCTAACGAAAATCTCAATCTACACCCCCTGCACGCGGGTAGGTGTTGGAGTAAAACCATTCAAGGAACTTGTAAACTCTTCTCACTTTCATGGTTATAAACCACTAAATCTTTTACTCCTTTCTATGTGGGACACTTTCCCACACCCACTTGGTTTTTTCTAAGTTCATCCAAGTACTCAACTTTGAATATCGATATCTCATTCACACACACTCTGTTTTGGACATATTATATATCGTTTTGAAGCTCTCATATAGGAGAACACAAACACACTAAGAGTTAATTATATATAATACGTATATATGTATTTAAATGTGTTCAAAGTTAGTAAAAAAACTAAATTTTTACTAAATTTTCCAACATGATTATATTGGTTCGGACTTGGTTAAACTAGCTTAGCCGGTTCAGAAAAAATGAATCATAAAATAACTAGTTCTTATACATGTTTTTGTTTTTAATTTATAGGGGTAGTTTATTTTGCAACCCGGTACAAGGTCACAACTCCGTGCAACCTTCATCTAAACCGTTCATTTAGCCCATTCATTATGGTTTGATTATTGGTTTCATGCAATAATTTTACATGCAATGCATAGTATTTCATTAAATGCATACACTAACATGGAATGCATATTGTTTCATAAAAGTACCACCTTCATCCGATACATCGCATGAACTGTTATGTGCATCGACATCTGCTACAAAAATTCGATGAAATCAGATACAAGTCAGTAATCAATCCAGTGTCTACATAATGAATGAACTAAATGAATGATTTGAATGAGAATTGCACGAGGTTGTAACCTTTTACTAGGTTACAAAATAACCATGACCTTTATTTAAAGTGTTTTATATAAATCAAATGTAATAAGTGGTCATTTAACCATTAAGTATTTTATATAAATCAAATGTAATAAGTGCCATTAGCCCATTACTTGATTACCATTCATGGAAAATTGGCCTAAATGGTCAAACTACGGGGAGGGATTGGCCTCCTAGCCATCCCTCTCCCTGACTTGCAAAAATGTCACAACGTACGTAATGGAGACCAGGGCGCAATTGCGCCCCTACACATTAATCTTACTTAATGACTTGTTTTCAGTAAAAAAAAAAAAAAGACTTGTTTTTAGTAAGATTAATGCGTAGGGGCGCAATTGCGCCCTGGGCTCCATTGCGTATGTTGGGACATTTTTACAAGTCAGGGAGAGGGATGGCTAAGAGGCCAATCCCTCTCCGTAGTTTGGTCATTTCGGCCAATTTCCCTTACCCTTTAGCGGGTCAATTTACATATCATTTTTTTTTAACTTTAAGGATTCAAATCAGTAAAAGAAAACAGGTAATTGGTCAAATAGTTAGAAAACCGTTTAAAGTTAAAGTATATTCAGATGTCTACAGTTTATTAAATCATCTTATTAAAAATTAATTGTTCATAATACAATTTCTGTAATAACTATTTATAAAATTTAGAGTCTCTACTGGATAAAAAGTGTTGACGGATCACTCAGATCAATTTTAATTCGTACAAAAAAGTGAAAAAACAGTACTCATTTTAATTGATACGTTCTTTGACACGTTTCTCAGATTGCCTGAGCCATAAATATTGGAGAAAAAACCTTTGATAGTAGTTCAATTAGTTACGTTTTGAGTTCGTTCAATGTTGGTCACCAGTTCAAGTTCTTTTAGAACTGTTAGGAGGCGTTTGGTCGCATAATGAAATTTGATGAAATTGGAATTCATTGAAAGAATTTGACTTTGAAAAATTGAAATGGAATTTGACCACATGTTTGGTTTGGTTGGTGGGAATCGGATGAAATTCAATTTCTTTCACTTTATTTAAGGAATGATGAATTCCTTGATTTGTGGAATTCAATGGAATTCAAATGATTCCATCATGATCAATATGTGAATCAAACAAAAGAATTAAAATTTGGTCAAAAGAATTATCCATTACAATCCTCCAAAATCCATGAACCAAACACCCTCTTAGATTATTCAAGCTGTTAACTTCAAAATTCCATTAGACAAAGTATATGCAAGTTGATTCGGACACAACTAGTTGCAAAAAAAATTAAAAAAATAAATATATATAAATGAGGAAAAATTTCTCCGCCATTGCCACTGGCCAAGTGACAACTGCCGTTTCTTTTAATATTGAATTCCCCAATGCTGACCCTCTTAATTTTATTAGTTTTAATTATTTTTGATGAAGACGTGTTAATTAATTATTATATTTTTAACGAAATAAAACATTATTATAATTTGGAAGAATGCAAGGATAAAAAAAAAACTAACAATATAATGTAATTCACGAACTTTAATAATCGAAACAACTCTAATCGAGACATGATAAGATAAAATGAAGCGATAAATACTTACAAAATATACGTTTAATAAACGTCTTTTAGAGCATCTTCAACACTATTGTTAAAATAGAAAAAAAATGCATTTTGTTTTTTATATTTCTTCAACAATATTGTTATCTTGTTTGTTATAATAGAGAATCGTGAAAAAATCTCTAAATATAGAGAACTCTATATAATTCTCTAAAGAGAAAAGAGAAATATTATTTTATTTCATCCCACAAATAATATTCAATTTTTATCATTTTATATTAAGTTATTTTTTAAAGTATATTGGGATAATAAATTAGAAGATATTATAATAATATAAGTTGTTTTAAAATTTCTAAAATAGCAAATCTGTTGGAGTTGAATATAATACTTTTTAGAGATTTTTACTTTTTGTTCTCTATTTTAGAAAAATTATAAAAAAACTGTTGTTGAAGATGCTTTTAAATTTTGAATTAAAAAATTATTGAACTTTCACATTTTAAATGATCAATTCCCAAAATTATTTTTTTAATAAATAAACCATCAAGTTGTTTTAAATTGATACCTACATTATTTTAATCCAAACAAACAATTCTAAACCGACTACAAAGGTTTTAAAGAAAAATAAAACTTAAATCAGTTTTCCCGTTCCTAAACCCTACATCATTCAAACCCCTCCCCAACTCTCATCGCTTCATCGTCGTTCGATCTCTATCGCCGCTCATCATTGCCTTTAGCCTCGTCATAGATCTCCCTGTTGTTAATTATTTATTTTTGTTTTTCGATTCTCCATCATTTTTTAGATGTCTACACGTATTCCATTAAATTGTTATAAAAGAGGGAAAATCAGAAGGAACAAAAAAACAGATCAAAAAGAGGGAGAGCATACACGGTTGGACGATGAGGAGTGGTGAGTGTTAGTGATGTCGTTGTGTGCGAAAATTTTGAATGGCGTAGGGTTTGAAAAGGTAAAATTGATTTAAGTTTTTTTTTAATTTTAAAACATTCATAGTCGGTTACATGTAACCTTTTTTGGGTTAAAATGATTTCGGTAACTAATTTTTGAAAGCTCAGTGATTTCTTTATAAAAAAATTTTAAAAACTTAATAATTGAAAAGGTTCAAGGATTTTTTCTTTCCAAAAAAAGTAGTTCAGAGATTTAATCATTCAAAATGAAAAAGTTCATTGGGTTATTCTGAATTTTTCCCTGTTCTTTTTAAATCTTGAAATTGACTATTTTGAAAGTCGGTGTTATATATGTTAATTTTTCGATATTCTTTTTTTTGTTCTTTAGTTGAAGATAATTTTGTCATTTTAACCATCTTTGTCTTCGTTTGTTTTTATTTTTGTTGATTTTCTTAGCTTTTTATTTGTTTTATAAATATAAGTTCAAGAATACGTGCTAAATAAAAATTGTTCACATGTAAAACACATCCTAAATGGAAAATCTCAAAACCTCTAACATAATCTAATAAATGAATGGTTTTCTTCGCTTGGATTTAGGAGACGGCGATCATGAACCTCGTACCTCAAGATTGATTTCATTCGTTCTTGAACTGTAAGCTAATGACCAGTCAAGCCTCATTAAGGGGTCGAAAAGCTAGGCCAACAAGAACCGGAAGCAAATCCATTCACAAGACTTATATCACGCATATCAACGTCATTTATAACCGAAATCATTATTGCAGAACATTTCAAGCACCTTGTTCGTAATTTAAGTCGCTTAACATAACAATGCATAAAACTTCATTTTTGACTCCTATCTTGCTTTTTATCCACTGAATTCCAACAGTGATCACAACAATTACATATGAACATAATTTTTCCTTCAAAGTCCGAACAGTATGGGAGCCTTGCAGCTCATACTGCTCACACTCCTAGATATTCATGGTAATACTAACCCATGGATCCAAACAAGTGTTTGACACAAGTTCTTACCCTAATTTCGTAGATTACGTTATCTGACGTTCTGTACAACTTTGTTTTCAATTTACGACTTTTCCTGCTTAGCTTTTTTTGATTCATCCTTCTTTGCTTCTACTACAACCCTTCAATAAAAAATGGCAAATGAGATTGTGATTGTCACTAATTTGAGGCTTAACTCCCCTCTCCTTTTGCTCAATCAAAAGTAAACAAAAACATGTACAATTTGGTCCTTGCACTTTGTTTCCTCTTACATAAATAAACCCTTGAACTGAAGTTTCAAATCTTAACAAGTTTAGCCCTTGCTTTTTTTCTTATTCAAAACTTGAGGCGGTACATTAATTAATGAAAATGTTCAAACATTTTAGCATAAAATTATGAATTAAGGAGACGTTTGGTTTGATAGAATGGTTTTGAGAGATTATGAATTATTTAGTTGATTTATCTCTCACATGAATATTATAATAACTGTTATTAATGTACCCAGTGTGGACAAACTCGAGAAGTTGCGGGCCACTATTTACAAAAAAATTCACACAAACCTCCTCACACATAATTTTATCCATAAATAATAAAATATCATATCTAATACATCAGGTGAATGTTCAAACGATAACACTTTCATTTTACCAAAACATGAGAATTCCATCACATGTGATAACACACTTATGGGTTGTTTAGTTCATAGAATTGGAATGAATTTGAAGGAATTGGAATGACCAATTCCATTGACCAAATTCCATACTTACGTTTGGTTCGCAGAATGAAAGCGATGAAATCCTTCAAATTCCATTGAATTCCACGATTTAAGGAATTCATCATTCCTGGCTTAAGTGAAGGAATTGAATTCCTACTAACCAAACGCTTGGTCAAATTCCATCAAATTTAATTCCAATTCCTTCGATGGATTCCAATTCCATCAAATTCCATTATGTAAACCAAACGCCCCCTTAGGGAGCGTTTGGTTTGTGGGATTGGAATGGATTTGGAGGGATTTGAATTTCAAATCCATTCCAATCTTGTGTTTGGTTTGCAGGAATGTAATTTGTTGACCGGATTTGAAATCATTTGACCTTTTTAAAATTATTTACCTAATGGCTTTGGAATTCCTTTGCAATGGGTTGGGATTTCAAATCCCTCCAAATCCAAATATTTACTTGAAATCCAATACATTTCATTCCAATCCCGCAAACCAAACGAGACCTTAGGGGATCTAGCAGTATGCCAAAGATCACCCGCATATATGATTTAGTATCACATGTTTACAGGGGTGGACCTATGTATGTCCAAGAGACTCCGGTGCACCCGCTCAACTTATTTTCGCAGGCATGATTTTTTTGACGTATGAAAGGTGCATCTGCTAAGCTTTGAATGGTGCTCCAGGATATTAGAAAATATAAAGCACATTAACCAAAAAATCGAGAAAGAAAACCTTGAAATCGGTCAAAAACTTAGAAAAGTATCTCGAAATCAAAAAGAAAACCGAAAAAGTCCGTCAAAATCAACCGAAAAACTTAAAATCCCTCGAAACAGTAAAATTCAACTAAAAACACATCGGACAAACTTTACAGGTCATTGACCCACTTTAAAAATAAACCTGCTCAGCAAAATCCAGGGTCCACCATTCTATAAATATTCACGAGAAATTTACATAAATAGCCATATTGGGTTAACTTTTTTAAAATTTAGCCATAAAAAATATCCAGAATCCCACAGACACCACAAGCCACATTTTCTTTGCAGTGTCAGATTTTTTCTAACAAAAGCAGACTTTTTCTGACGATAATAGTGAGTTTTAGGAAAATCATAAGCTACGGTTCTGACTTGAGGGACATAAGAGCATCTCCAACAACTTCTCCATTCCCTGCATTCGCAACTTGTAGTGTAGCGGTAATCACTTGGGGAGTTCATAGCGCTTAACCCGGGTTCGATTCCATGCATTCGCAACTTTGTGGACACTGGGTATAACCTCAGGGCTGCATGCTTTAGCAGTCGGTTTCATTGCCAAGGGATTAATCTGGGTCAAAGGTTCTGGACACCCTTTCCTAAAAAAAACTTCTCCATTTTGGAAAAATGAAGAAAATTGAGATTTTTGGTGTAAAATGAGCTCCGACAGCTTCCCCAAAACTTTCTCCAGAATGGAAAAAGTAGGAGACAAAATACATTTTTCTCTAAATTTAGAGATATCCCAAAAAATGATTACGAAGAGAGTGAAATTATTTTTTATTACATTCAACCAATGAGAAACTTTGAAATGAATTGTTTAGGTGAGAGAAATAATATTTTATTAAATATATAGAATATTTTAATAATACAATGATTTATCTCTAAAATGGGAAAACTGTTGGAGATGATTGTAATTTTTTTTAGAGATATTGACTTTTAGTTCTTCATTTTAGAGAAATTTTGGGGAAACTGTTAGAGATGATCTAAAAAGTTATTTACCATCATTTAAGGTGTTGTTATCCTATCCCTTCTTCACTCAAAAACCTCCCCATACCACCCCCTATCTCACTCACATACCTCTATAGAAAGGGGTATGAATATAATTTCAACTTAATTTTTTTTTTACCTAATATGATTATTTATGTAATTTATCATATATTCACATATGATATACTAGTACAATATCATAGCATCTCCAACAGCTATGCTAAAATAAAAAAAAGTCATATTTAACAAATTTTTTTCTCCAACAACTATGTTATATCATATGCTAAAAAAAAAAAAGAGGAGAGAGAAGGTAAAAATCTTCAAATTTTGAGAAATCTCTAAAACCCCATATTGAAGAAAGAGAAATAATATTTAATTATTTTCTACCAATAGGAGACATTGAAGTTATATGTTTAGGAGAGAGAAATAATATTATATTAATATAATTGATGATAAAATTGTTAAAATAGAGTAGTTGTTGGAGTTTGTTGTAATTTTTTTTAGAAATTTCAACTTTTTATATTTTATTTTAAAAAAATTATAGAATAGCTGTTCTCGCATAGATAGTGATATGATGGACTCGATTTTTACTCACCTATTTTTTGCCGCCTTCAAATACCTGTTCTTTTTCCACTCATCCAAACTCCAATTAAACCACAAAACGAAACGATAATCCTCACCTCCATTAAAGCATCTCCTCTACCTCTGATTTATGGCGGCCAATTAAACCCTTTTTCAATTCACCTATATATCTATACATACATACACTCTCACACACACACACACCAACCTCTGTATATAGAGAGAGAGAAACCACAAAATTCACCCAAAAAAATAAAGGTGTCGGTGCCTTTGGAATTATCTTTTTCTTCGCAGGTTTTTTCTTCCAAATCATTTCTAATCTTATAGAAATCAACGATTTCAATCCTTTTCTCACTATGACATCCTTCCTCGATTTCTAGCCCTAATTTTTTTCCCCTCTTTTTCGTCGCCGATTGTCGCGGATTTCGCAATTGATTTTGTAAATCGATGGAGGCGAGAAGAGTCGTCGGCGTCAGTGGTGGCGGTGGTGGCGGTGTGACGTGTAATTGTACGACGACGGGGAAGAGGAAGAACGATCAGAGGCAATATAAAGGGATACGTATGAGGAAATGGGGGAAATGGGTGGCCGAGATTCGTGAGCCGAATAAGCGGTCGAGGATTTGGCTCGGCTCGTACTCGACTCCTGTAGCCGCCGCTAGAGCTTACGATACGGCTGTGTACTACCTCCGTGGTCCGTCGGCGCGGCTGAATTTTCCGGAGTTGTTGGCGTCGGAACACGGTGGTCCCGACGGCGACGAGCTTTCCGCCGCGTCGATTCGGAAAAAAGCGATTGAGGTTGGGGCACGAGTCGATGCAGAAACGAGTTGTACGACGTCGTTTAGTACGAGTAGTAATACTACTACTCATGATCATGATGATGACCATCATCATCATCATGCATCCACTTCTGAATTGAAGCCTTGTTGGTTTCAAGAAAAACCCGACTTGAATAAAAAACCCGAACCCGAAGACCCGGATGGAGATTATTGGTGAAAACAACTTTGGGGGGTTTAGAGGGGTATTTTGGTAATTTGATGTCTAACCGGAGGTAATTTGGAGGAGTATTTTTTTTACCTTTGTTTTATTTATTTCTTTTATTGGGAATATATAAAACAAATTTTGGATTTTATGTTACAAGACAATGATGTAAATAGATTGCGATGTATTTTCTTTTAAATTAATAAATATTTGTTTTAATTTCCGATTTATTTATTTTATATTGGGAGTGTATGAAAAAAATTTAAACCCATAAATGGAATTGTTATCTTTTTATATGAAAAAAATTAGATGATAACATGATTTTTGGTCATTTAAAAAACGGAACTGTTATTTGTTTGTACAAATTTTTAATGATACCTAGTAACGACGACTATTTTTAAATACAAGACATAACCAACGAGGTTACAATCGAGGAATCAAGGACCACACACAAGTTTTTTGGCTGGCAATCTTGAGACGTTTATGTCATGAACGAACAACCTTGAATAAGTATGAGAAACGAGTAGGTCGACAATTAAGTAATCTATAAATACGAAGGGTCAAAAACGTAAATAGACAGTTCTATGCTATACACGACCTAAATGGCTTATTATTCCCCAGCCACTACTTTTAAGGTTGATAACAAGGCAAATCTTTCCTAATGTTTATTTCTGTAGGTTTTGAAATGTTTGCTGTTGTAAGTTATCTGATAGCATTAAACAGTAACTTAATTGACATTTACCTTAATACAAAGAACACAAAAAGTATTACAATTATTACATGTGGTTTATTCAATTTCCTTCTAGATTTTGTAATTATTAGAACTTTTAATATAAAACCATAAATAAGATAATCCATGACTTGTAAAAAACTTGTAATTAATGTGTAGAATATTTTTTTTTTTGGATCATTAACTTCAATCACATTATCAACCATAGTTAATTAAGATTGTTAACATATTTTTCTATCCAACTTTAATATTTTAGAGCATCGTGAAGAAATATTTACATGATAATTACTAGTTTTAAGTTTTAACATCTATATCTATATTATATTATAAAAACGGTATAAAAAAACTCTTAATTATAACATTTTAAGCACAAGTTACAACTAATTAAAGCCAATTACTTAATTTACAATTTCTTAATGCTTTGTTACAACCTTTTCAAGCACAGTATCTCACATAATCATCTATTTGTGGAATGGATACTCATTTATTAATATAACTATTCGTTTTTTTGGTGGAGGATTTTATAAAATATATTTTATATTAGCATAATCTATTTTAAATGTATCTATTTGTGGAATGGATACTCATTTATTAATATAACTATTTGTTTTTTTGGTGGAGGATTTTATAAAATAGATTTTATATTAACATAATATAAAATCTACTCGTATTTTTTTGATAATATAAAATCTACAACGTTTTTTTTTCACGAGCATTAAAAGAACAAAAAAGAAGGTTGATATGAATTAAAAATAAAAAATAACGAGATACACTAATAAATTATCGTATTATTTAAAATAAAAATATTCCGCAATACTTTCCAAATTAACCAAATGTAAATAAAATAAAATAGAAACGATGTAGATATAAAAATATTTTTCCATATTTTTAATATATTTACATTTAAATGTAAAATCGAAAATGAAAAATAAAAAATTTTAAAATATTCTCTACATTCACTATAAATATATATAACTTCTCTATGTATCATCCGAATACAAGAATAAGACGAACGGTCGGGTGTCAATGGCGGAACCTGCAACTGAACAAAATGTATTCCACTATATTTTTGTTTCTTTGAAAAACTACTTTTTTATATTTTATTTTATTTACTGATGATTTGTTTATATTTTTCAAAACCCACAATTATATTTTTCGAAGTAGGGGAATAAGATATATATACATATCTTTATTTTTATCGATTAATACTATGAGGTCTTGAAGTCAATAGTCAGATAAACATGTTGTGAGACATGTCGTTTGAGTTTTAAATAATATAATACAAAACTATTACTAATATTATTGCACAAACGCATAACAACAAACGATTAAGAATATATGCAAATTAACCACTTATGAAAATACATTCGTTTTTCACATTGTATTTCATTAACTGTTAACAGAGAAATTATGTTTCATTTTAACTCGGTTCAATATTCCAATAAAAAAATTATCCTCCCGTGCAATACACGGACCCAACACTAGTATAATTAAAAATGTGTATATGTATATTGTTTTTGGGCTGGAGGACAGAAATGGGCCTACAGACCGGTTGTCAGTTTGGTGTGAAAAAAGCAATGTGAAAGTGGTCCACTTTTTGCTAATAAAAAATTCTTTCAGTTTTTGGTCGTTGTCTGATTTTCACAACACTTTTTTGTCTTGCTGTCACTCACACCCAAGGACCGGATCCCGTGCATAAGATACGGTGGCACAAAACAAACATCCGAAGAATCATGTGAGAAGTTGAGTTAATGATGAGAAGCGTGAGAAGTGGATCTGAACCATTGATCTATTTTAATCTTAAGCCCTCTTATGAATTGCGGCTTTGAAGATAATTGATCTGGTGCATCTTATCTCGACGCATCTCATCCTAATGTGCGTTCATTTCTCATCCAACGGTTGATAATCACTTCTCACGTTTCTCACCGTTAACTCAACTTTTCACCGGAACCTAACCCTCCTCCCTCTCGTATAAGGTAAATAAATTTTAAGGAATGTGAAGTGTATCACTGTATTATAATGCTGGATGTCACTGTATATATTTTGAAACTACAATAATAATACAAGTTTATTTTAAAATAGTTGGTTTGGACGACTTTTCTACCATCCAGACGTGGATTCGAATCCTGCTTCAATCATTTTATTAGTTTTTAGTTGTTAATTTTAGATTTATTATGTTTTTTTGAAAAAAAAATTGCAATAGAAGACTAAAATACAGTACCCACATACAAAAAATAAGGAACTAACCAATAGACTAATAATGATTTTTTGAAAAATATTTATATCTTCGTTTTCTTAGAATCAAATGGTGTAACCACTCTGGAAAAAAAATCATACGTTCGCCTCTGTGTCCCACCCCTTCAAGTTTGTTTCCTCAATCTGAATAAATACTTTAAATTAATATAACTTTTCGGTATTATTATTTGAAATTTAATCGAATTTGATTATTGGAAAATGTAAAAAGTAAAAATTTATATTAGTACACGAGATATGTATATATTTTTGGTTGTTGGAAGCACTCTATCTTTATGTCTTGTTTCATAGTAATTCGTTTAGTTTTTATAAAATTTTGTTGTTGGCCTTTTAAAAAAAATGTATGAGATAAAGTAGTAAACACAAAGCTTAAATATATTTAGAATTACTCCACCCTCTTCCTACAAAATTCATTTTACATATTTCAAAATCAAACCTTCATTTTACATTTTTAATGCATTGATTTGATTCAAAAGGGTTTGTTTAACAATACTTTTTTTCTTTTATGTAAAGGAAAAAAAAAATAGTTTGGTGCAATTTATTGTCATCGTTTTTCTAAAATTGTGATGGAATCTTGTAGAGGATTTGTCTTCGATATAAATGTAAGCGAGGACGAGACACGATGCAAAAGCAATGGGCATATGCATTGTCGGTTGAATCTCATGTTCTCTTTTTAAATAAAAAAGACAGAAATATGTAACTTCTTTTATAATTAACGTACTTTGCCGACAAACATCTTGTGTCTTTTGTGAGAAAATTAACATCGAATGTGTGTGAAAGTAAATACGTTGTTACATAATGCTATGTCCAAAAATGCTGAAATCCGAGTTCCCATATGCTAAACTTTTCAAAACATAACATCTCAGGCTAAGGGGTTGTTTACTAAATTTTTCATTAAGTCATGTATTAATAAATTTGTCTGTCCGGATAAATTAATAATGTTGTTTACCTTTTTTTTCTTAATCAACAGTTTGAATGAAGAAAATTACTAATTTACCCTCAATATGTATTATCCCCAATTTGATAATTCTACTTCTCTATTTCCAATTAAAGCAAAACCCAATTTAAAAAACCAAAATTCACACCTTAACATATGTGGACCTTTAGCATCCACTAAAAATCCAGTATATATTTGTTCTAGATTACAGTTTAACCCAATCTTTAACGAGTTGGGATTTTTGATTTTTTTGAAGAAAGATTTAAGGGTTGTGAGATATTTTAGGGTTTAGTAGAACTTGAGTTTGGTAGAACTACGTTTGTTGATTTCATTGCTTGTGGTTGTTCATTCAATTCATCAAGAAATTATGCAAGAAAAGTGATGATGAGTGCGAATAGGGGTGGTAGAAAATTGATTTGTTGCCAGCAGGAAGGTGATTTTGCAAAGTGTCGAGTGTTTTCAACTGAAGCTCTGATTCCCAAACTGATTTGTTGTCGGCTGGAAGGTGATTTTACATTTTTGATTTGATTGCCGGAGATGGAGAGGATCGTCGGAGATGGTGGTTGATGGAAATTGAAGGAGGCGTGGTTGAAGGAGATTAGGGGTAGGGGAGTCATTTTTTCGTCTTAATGGGGACAACACCCCGTTTCCTACTTTATGAATAAGCCATTTTTGGTTGCGCGAATAAGCCATTAAGCCACAAGTAAACACCTCCAAATGTTTGCGCGAATAAGCCCTTTTTGTCATTAAACTCATTGAGCCACAAGTAAACACCCCCTAAATTAATCTCAAGATAGGATAGGATATTGACGGCTACTCCCTTTCGAGAAGCACGTTTAAAACATTTGCACAAACTTTATTCAACTTCTCCTCTTCAATGACTCAAAAATAACGGTATATAAATATATCATGGATTTCTTAGTTAGAAGTGAACATACATACAAAGTTTACTATGTATATAAATGTTTGGAAGCAAAAAAAATGTAGAGCATAAAAACCTGTTACCTTGAAGAATTTACTGACTGTCATTGCTTTTTGCTCCAAAATTATTCTACCAGTTCCTGTAAGAAATTTAGAGTTTAGAGACTGTACGGACCAAGTGTATAATGTTTTATTGTTGTAAGTTTGGGTTAATGTTGGTAAAAAGTTTAAACTTGAGGGGCTAAAGGGTATATTGGAGTATGTTACCTAAAAAGGGCAAACCCCTTGATTTTCTTTCCATTTTTGGTTTGGAGGCGGCGAGTGAAGAGGGGCTAGGGTTCTTGGAGAAGGAAGCAAGTGAGTTCTTGAAGAACCGATCTTAAAGGTTAGTCTCCACCTCTAGTGTTCTATTTAATCATTTTTATTCATCTCCTTTTTGAGTTTGAGTTTGGGGTTGGATTGTGGGTATCTGAGGTTGAGATTATTAGGGTCTTATCTGATGTGATTTTGGGATTGAAATCAGTCTTGTGTGAGTAGTTTGGGATGAAGTTATTGTTGTTAAACATTAATAGCTCCACCATTTAGTTTAAGATGGATAAGATTAAGTTAGAGCCTGAGTTGGGGGCAATTTCCTTCGTAGAAATCTGGGTTTAGGGTTTTGGAATCGCAATCGCAGTCGGGTGATGTCGGGCACCGAGAACCGGGGGAGACCCGGGTGGCACCGGGAACGGGGGAAGACCCGGGCAAGCCGTGACCCCGGGGAGTCCCGGGTGAGCCGAGCCCGGGGGAACCCGGGAGATGCCGGGGAGACCGGGGGTGACTTCTTGGGTCTATTGTCTGCGACTTCTTTTCTTTTCTTGTAGCAGTTAGTTAATTATTGTCTCTTTTCATTAATCAATTGTAGGGGATCAATTTTGCTAGGTGTGCAATCCTTCGAGCAGGTGAGTTTCTAACATCTTTATCCCCTTGGCATTTTAGAAATATTTTTTATACTGAAAATGGGGTAAATGAAAACATGTTAGTATTTGATTGTTATTTTGAAATTTTCACCTGTGATATTAACTGGTTATTTCTGTAAATCATTATGATTGTCTGAATTAGATATATATATATATATATATATTTGGGAAAACTTGGTTTGGTTTGGAAATAGTGAAATGGCGGTGGTTACGGGAATCTCACAAACCACGTGTGCGTGAAATTCGTTTTTTGCACATGTGGAACGGGGAGTCTGCTTGGGCCCCAATCGGGGTGTGCGCGTAAGGTGAAGGAAAAAGGGGACACAACTGATCATTGTGATTCTCGTTTATAGAAATGTAACAGGGATTTTATCTTAGATTGCTACTTCTATTTAAGCATATTGAATTTTAAATGTTTGTCAGAAATTCACTAGACCTTATGGTCTAACCCTCGTTTTTCAATCTTAAAAACCTCTTTTCAGGAAGAAAAGCTTGCGGTGCTTCCGGTAAAGGAAAGAGAAGACGTAAGAGCTGTTAGTGGCATGAGTGAAGGCGTAGTTTAGTTTTAATTGTCGTTTTAAATTTAGAAACTCTTGGTTGTAGTCAAGACTTCTGTTGTTAATTTTATTTGTGAACTGGTTGTATCGGATTTATGTTATGTTATGTTTTGGGCTTGAAATCTTGGTTGTTACATTTGGTATCAGAGTCATAGTTTAAGCGATTTAGGTGACCGGATGGGCCTAAACTTAAACTGTGAACCTAGGAACACATTCGAGATATAGGATGCCGGTAGGACTTCCACTTTAAGTGAACTAATGATAAGGTAGTGAGGACTGTCATGTAAGGTAAAATTGTGATTACACCTGGCCAGTGTAATTGCACATTTACAATTACAGGTACATGTATGTGCTTAAATGACCTTACCATGCTAGGTTGGTTGAGTGTTTGTTTGTGCGGTCTTAGCAGTTTTGTCTTGTCGAGATGGATGATGAATGTGGTAGTACAGATTAAGTTCTAATCTTGCAAGTGTTTGGCAAGGATTTGATTGGTTGAGTGGGAATGATTTTGGGTAATTGTTGATACCTCTAGGAAGGAGTTGTGTTCGAAGTGTCGGTGAACCAACTAGAGGTAGAACTTTTAGAGTTCAATAGAGAAACATAATATGTAATTATATGCTTTTAATTTATGATGAGACTCTATTCCTCGTGTCGGAGGTACCGATCAGTCAGTGTAGAAGGAGAGGTGTGTTTGGATCTTGAATTCCTCAATTCAAGTTCGGGTGAAAGAAGTAAGCCTTGGACTCGTCAATTAAGCAGCGGTGTGACTTGAACAGGTGAGAAAAGCATCGGTGTTAATACAAAGTATGGGGCAAGAATATAATGGAGGGTAAGTGGTCGTTGTTAATCTTTGTAGTTCAAGTATCAGAACCGAGTATTTTGCAAACCACGATTGGATTGGAAGCGATATAGTTGGGATAAACGAGTATGCAGGGAAGAGCCTGTACCAGAAATTGTTACAAGATTGAGAAACCCGACCTTTGGGTCAAAAGCAGAGTGTTATTGGGAAATAGTGAGAATGCAAACGCTTGACCTTGTTAGAGTGAGTAGCCTTCTTTTGTAAATTGAATTTCATGCATTGTGTTTTAATGGATTGCATGAGTCACTGCATATTAAAAAAAATTATGTGTGCGTTAAGTCTCTTGTTTTGGAAGCTAATACAATGCATGCAAACGTGAACTCGATGTTTTGGATAAATTGCAAAATTATTTATGCTGGAAATTTCGAATTCAATAATTGGCAAGTAATTTCACTTCTTTTTGCAGAGTTAACCTTTATTGTATCGGTCATGACAACTCTGGATCACGTAGTTTTCATAACTGAAACCATTATGGACATGTCATTGTCACACTCATGAGTGTGAGAGTCACACACATGAGTGTGAGAGTCGGTTGACTCGCTCAGTATAGGCGATTATGCTCAGGACATTCCAAGTCGCATAGAAGAGTTTCATTGCACACGGTTTTGTTGTCATCAATAATGGCCTGGATGGTCAGTGTGATGTTTTCTTTTTACGGGGTGTCGTGGGGAGGATCCCTGAGATCCATGTGCTGGTCTATTCAACAATGGTGATTTACTTCTTGCATACACGAGTTATTTCATGGTATCATACTCTTAAATTTTTTCAAAGTGTAAAATAATTTCAATCATTGTGTCATCATGCATGAAGGTTATGAACTCGCTAGGTCATGGAGGATATTACACTTAAAGTTATGGGAATATTCCAAGGGTTGAAATCATCGATGGAGCCATTTGTGGTCGAATAATGATTCTAGTGTGTACGTTAGAGAAGAGTGGTGGATAATAGATCGCAGATGTCGTAGTTGGTAACGTTCTTTTGATGGTAGATTAGACTTCTGGTTCGGTAAATTGGGATGAGGTTGTTGGTGTGTGATTATGACTGGGGTGAATTGCGAGATTGTTAAGATGCTTCTATTAGAGTAGGAAAATAAGAGTGTGGCAATTCTACGATGAAAGGTTGTCGACGTTGAGCCTGAGTGTTGATGTAGTTTTGTAATAAAACTATGTACCAAGTGAGTTTGGGCCTTCTTCAAGCGAAGGTTGTGAGGTATAAAGTGGGTTACGACGCGTTGGGAGAAGTAGATTCCATTGGAATCCTTGTTGTTGGGGAAATTGTGGGAGCATCACTTTCTATTGGTTATTCTCGAAATCAACGACCGTTCGAAATATCCAGTGTTGAGGTCGTTGTCGAATAACTGGGAATTCATTGAGTATCTCTAGTGTGGTTATTTCCCCCAAAGGTTATAGGAGGTTCCTCAGTAGAAATGTATACTTTACTTTATGATGGACCACATAGATTAAGTGTAGGAAAGCAAGGGATCGTTAATTTGAAGAGGTGAATTCTTATGAGTTGGATTATCTGTTTGGGAAAGAAGGATATAGCACGACTGAAGGGAATACGCATCGAGAATATCGATCGGCAAGGGAGGACGTCTTATTGTAACACCCTTAATTCTGGAAATAACAACTTATTTAAAATTTTCTAAATACATCAATAAACAAATCATCTACAACTGCAAATTAAGATTTAACCTCAATACAACCATTCATTATATATAAAAAAATCCAGAAATAAACAAAAAGAATGGTCTATGTGAAAAAGAACCCAAAAGAATATGAAAAAGGGTCAAAATGCATTATTCATTAACTTCCATGTTGTATGAGATGTTATCATCAAATAGGGGGAGATTGTTGGGTCATCTAAGATTTAAAGATAACCTCTCCTTAGTCTTTATTGATGATTGAACCCTGTATTTTGTTTTATGGTTCTTTGTAATAGCTTAGTTAGTTTAACAGATCGGTGAGTAAAAGATAAACCGAATCCAACATGAAGGAAGTCTACAATGCGGATTGAGATGGACTTCAAGAGTGAACTAAGCATAATCTTCCGATTCCAATTCGGCAGATCATATCCCTGCCGATTCTAATTCGGCAAGTTTCCCCTGTGCCGAATCCTCTTTTGTTCGGCAGAACTTTCTTCTGCCGAACCTTCACCTGTTCGGCATTCATTCCTTCTGTGCCGAGTTCCTCTTTCGGCACATACCTAAGTTATCGAATTCCTTCTTCGGTAACTGTCCTCGTACAGATTGCTTCTTTATCTAGTACGATTATTTATGTTAAATCCTCATGATTTGACATACTTCCTCTTTCCCAATGATCTTTTGACAATGGAAATGGAAGCTTCTATCTTCCTTTAGAAGATTTACATTTAGTCTTAATTTGATTAGATGTTTATTTTTCTAATAGATCTCAAAAAGATTTTCCCAAGAATATTTTATTTAGATATTGTACTTTCATAGTACAAAAGTTACCTTTTGTATTGTGACAAGTCACATCAAATATCTTATAATTTATTGTCAACCTCTCAACCACCAAAGCCTTTACTCCTACTTGTCCTTTGCACTCATTACATTGGATAGTATATAAAGGATGGAAGTAGCACCTTGCTACTCACGCTTTCAGCTCCAGCTTTGGCATTCAAAAGATTTCAAGCAGGTTGATAGTTGTTTTTTACTTTCTTAAGGTTTAAGTCTTTGTGTTCTTAATATCTTCTATGTGTTAGATTGTTTAGAGTAGTTCTTAACTATTCTTATTCCGCAACAATCTTTATTTTCTCTATGTGTAATTCTTGATATTCATTATCAATAAAAGAATTAAAATTAAGTAATTTTGTGTTATTGTATTCACCCCCCCCCCCCCCCTTCTACAATACTTGTTTACTTCTTTGGGACTAACAACTTCCCAACTACTTACATTTGCGCAGAGCTAAGACTCAACTCTTCATAGGATTGTTAGGACCAACCCCCGACCTTGAAACCTGATGCACATGCCGACAAATAAAAAGGTTAGGCTTAACGCCTAGTGAGCTCAAGAGTTTTCAACATATATGAAATAATAGTTTAAAAGAAAGAATGCGGTTAAAAGTTATAGTCCTTCAATATGATACGTCTTACATGTGAAAACGACTCATTTTCAACAATATGCATTTTAGGTAAAGAACACCAATTAAGACGTTTTCCAAGCCAACTACTTCAAAGATAATGATACTAACATAAGCCGCCCATTCACAAATTAGTTTTTAACTCAAAACTCACTCAAAGTGTAAGTATAAATTGAACTCTCCATTTATGAAGATAAGGTTAAACCTTATATCCCAAAACACCCCAAAACACGGGTAGGGAATAATACTCAACCCATAAATCAAGGGTAAAACCTAATTATGCAAAACGTCACCGAAAACTTGGATAATAAACTCAATACCCAAAAAACAACACCTTTCGGTGACGGGGGATTCCCGATTCCATAAAATGTGACGGTCCACAAAGTAAGCCCATTTTATGTTGTTATGACTAGTCATATAAACAAAAGTACACGCAAGAGATGTCAGGCTCAGTAGCTTTAAACGTACACCCACGGAAACTCGAGTTCAACCCTGTCGGGTTCCTATGTCGAGCCCCTCATCTAATATCATAATACTTGAGCACGAAGGACTTATACCGCACCCCGGTACCTTAACGTGCAGCACGAAGGACTTACATCGCACCCGATACCTAACGTGCAGCTCGTAGGACTTACATCGCACCCGATACCTAACGAGCTTCATCCAAAATTGCCAACAAGGCTCGAAGTCGAGTTACCAAAACTGGACAATTGTCCAAAACCCCATCAATATAACAATGCCAAGCCGCAGGCTTAGCAACCCAATTGACTCATTGATTAATGAAAATAACAATACGATAAAACGCACTCGACCAACGGATATGTCAACACCACGACCAAAAGTAAGATTAGTTCAAAACTCAACATTAGTTGAGACACCCCATTTTCCAAATGAACTTATACTCTTATAATTTTTCCAAATGTCTCATAACACAAAATATGCATTTTCCAACTTTAACTGCTGATAAGAATGAAAATCATAAAATGAGACTATAACCATTCTTTCCAGCACCTCAAATAAAAGTGCAAGTAATACTTTATAAAACATTCTATTTCATGAATGATGCATAAAATCCGACAAACATTTAAAAGAGTATTTCTTTGACCAAAGATCTATTTATGCAATAATATCTCAAAACACATTCCTTTGTAACACATTTATCAAAATGCCCAAAAATCCCAAATGTGGGTATTATACAAAGTTTGTAAAGTTAAATACTTCCAAAAATCAAAGGTTAGCAAATAACCGAACGTTTGATAATTTCATGTAGAACACATAAACACTTTAAAATAGACATTTTGGCATGTACACCGTTTTCACAAATCAACTTGAACTCACCTTGCTAGATTTAGGCTAAATCTAGATTTTACCCAACGAGCTCCTTTGAAGACCAGTTGAATCCTCAAGCCGAAAACTTCCAAAACCTAGATCCAAAGTTCCAACCCATAAATAACCATTTTCAACCATAAGGAAACGTTCTCCAAACATAAAAATACCAAGATCCCCAAACAAGATCAAAACCCTAATTTCTTCAAAACCACCAAATCCGAGATTTGAGATATCGAACCTTAAGAAACCACATATGGAGCATTTATAACCTTAATACAAGAAAACTTACCCTTGAAGACAAAGAGGCCTCCGAGAACACCCAATCCAACACTTCAACCCGAGCTCCCAACCGATGAACTTGATGAGGAAGATGAAGATGGGGGGTTTTGTGGTTTAAGGTTCCATCTAGTTAGATGATGAAGAATCATGTGGTTCAAGGGGGAAAACCATCAAAATGGGTTAGGGTTCGGTTTTAGTGTTTGGGAGAGAAAAGGGAAGAAGATTGAAGTGAGAGTGAGGGAAATGGTTGAGAATCGCGACTCTTAAAAGACCCTGGGGCCGACCGCGATTGTGCCCGGCGATTGTGCCAGGGCACTATCGCCAGGGCACTATCGCTCAACATGTACCGCGGGCACACCCCCGCTGGCGATTGTGCCCGGCGATTGTGCCCAGGGCACTATCGCCCAGAGTGTACTGAGGCCCGATTCTTCCCATTTTCCGTACAGACCACTCACGACGCGATAAGGCTTAAATAGGTAAGATATAGGGGATGAAATCCTACGATAAGAAACAAGAATTTCTCAAAGGGTTGGCTTTCACAACTAGGAATTTACGGGTGTTACACTTACCCTCCTAAATTGCCGGGAATTGTTTCTTGAAGATTGTAATGAGCTAACAAGAAACCGAAACTTATTCCGGTGAATTAGGTGATCATGAGTCGTGGTTTATCTAAATTTGAGATGTCAATGTCGTATTAAAACCTTGTTTCAATGTAATTGTGTGGTGTTTGGCGCGAATAAGATGGTATCTGTTAAATATGTAAAGAGGATCGGGAGGATTATGTGATGGTGTGATAGCGTGGTGTAGTAGTTGTGTGGCATTTAGTGGCGTTTTACACCAGGGTAGGCGTGTAAGTCATCGAGGTGATAATGGGTTGCCGTTATGTTGAGTGGCGAGATGTTGTTGTAATGTGGGATAAGCGGAGGTGTGAATCCTGGTTTAGAGATTATTTTAGGGAGATTCAAAGGTGGCAAGTACGTTTGATCTGGGGGTTACGTTAATGTTATTTTTAGATCACTAAGGGTGAGTGATAGTGGGCGACCACCTAAAAGAGGAACCCGTGTTCTTCTCGGTCTCGTTGAATTTCAGGTGGGTGTCTCTTATATCAATCGAATGTTGAGAAGAATGTCCTATTTGATTATGTTATGAAGCTCTGTAATGGATTTGAAGTTTATATGGGGATGTTGAAGTATTCCTTGGGTGTGAAGGAATCCCTGTGGATAGGTCGACTCTGCTTGGAGAGCGAGTAGTGCATGATAGGTTGTGTAACACCCCGAATTTCGTTGTTTTGCGAGGATGTTGAGAAAAAGGAAGTATATGGAGCTGTCTACAGGACGCACGGGTCGTGCGTCCTCCTTCAGAGATAACGCACGGGTCGTGCGTAGGATCCAAGGCCGAGGCACAGTGCATGCGCACGGGTCGTGTGCATTTCCTTCTTTGAGGGCACACGGGTCGTGCGCCCTGACAGACCACTTTTGTGGATTGCTTAAATATCTTGAGTTAAAAGATATTTTCTATATATCTCAATCTCAGTTTCTCTCTCTCTCTCTTCTTTTTCTCTTTTCTCCTTTTCGATCTTCAAGGCTAGTTTAGTTGCTAGTTTTCGGTGTTTCTAGCAAGGGTCGGTGTTTTAAGCTTCACCTCTACGTCGTGATCGTTATCTGGTTTTCCGGGTTTTATTCTAAAAACCTACTGGTGAGTTCCTACTACCATTTTACAAACTTTATACATGTCAAAACTCTTATTTGCGAAATCTGAAGTATTTCTACGGTATGATTTCATGTTCTCTACATTTTGATATAAATGAATTTTTTGGTGATTTTCGGGGTTCCCGATCAGTTTTGACTAAAATAACGGGTTCCGCCTTATCAGAAGTAAAAGGTTGTTTTACTTGCCCATGTTGGTGGCTTATTGAAAGAATGTATATAAACTGATTTTATGATTATCTTTCTTACCAGCAGTTGGTCTGGAAAATGGCATTTTGAAATATAAATGTGTTGATAGCTATTTATCTAGCTTTGTTGGTCACATGAAATATTGTGACAAGTCCTGACTGTACTAGTGGATCCCTAGGTATCGAGTCGACTTATGGCTGGGAAAGATATGCCCCTTCCGTTGTTATGGCTGGGAAGGATATGCCCCTTCCGTTGTAGTTAGCTACATTTTATCCTCGGGGGCAACTTAGGTACGGTTATGTGAGACCCGATCCTAGCCATGGTTCAGATGTAGTCTAATGAACGAGTATGACATGGTTCCTTGGGGGCTCACCCTCACATCGTAGTATGGACTGAAGAGTTCGTGGCCATGGTTCCATGTATTTAGCTCATAACTCGGATTTGGTGGTCTACTTTGTGTTACACCACAATCCTTGGTAAAATGATCCTTTTGTCATCGTTTAACGAGTTTTGGACCGAAAAGGCCCGGTTGTGGCGAAATGTTATCTTTTATAAATTAAACCTTTATGAAAAGATTTCCTTATGATACTGATGTTTATATCTCTGATTTTGAATAAACTGTATGTTCTCACTAGGCTTTAAGCCTAACACTTTTTCTCAAATGATATGTATAACAGGTTTCCCTTAGCGGTGGGTTGCCAGGGTTTTGAGAGACGGGCTTGGTCTCGAGGCTTCTTGAGATGACTAGTATTGTATCTGGGCAATTGTTAAGTCCCATTCTTTTGGTGAATTATGGATGTACATCTGATGTAATCCAGATAGATGTGTCTAGATTAGTTTGTTGTTGAATTCTATATCTGTACAGGTTTTGTAAAGTCTTAAGGACTGATCCCCTTTATGGGAGGTTTATATCAATACAAATGTCATGTTGCCATAATTCCAGGTTTTAATTTACTCTGATTTTTAGAGTGTTACAAGTTGGTATCAGAGCTCTAGTTTAAGCGAACTAGGCATGAATGTAAGATGTCTAGACTTAGACTGAGTTTGATAGGCATTGATTGTGAGATTGGGTAGAACTTCTAAGATGGGTTAGTCTTAGAATCGACGGAGGTTATGTTAATCAAGCGTTGTGATGATAGTAACAAGAACCCTTATGTGTTATATGTTCCTAATCTCACTTAGCTAATTTGATTATGAGGATATTTTACGTGAGTGTAATTGGTTCGCTAATGTTGTGACAAATGGTAGACGTAGGGGTACGTTTCTTTCGTGCGTGTTTCAGTTAAACTCTTCCTTACCCTTTCTCGTGCTTGAGTTTACCTGCTCTACCTTGGTATGTTGACCGTTAGAGTAGTGCGAAGTTTTTAAGCGAGTAAGCTAAGGAATGATGGT
Organism: Arctium lappa; assembly: GCA_023525745.1. Lineage (NCBI taxonomy): Eukaryota > Viridiplantae > Streptophyta > Magnoliopsida > Asterales > Asteraceae > Arctium > Arctium lappa. The sequence goes on from CM042064.1 coordinate 52,582,461, forward strand.
TGTTTATAGCAATGTGTGTTTGGGATGATAGTAAGTGCATATAACGCATTAACTAAATCATCTTGAGCCAGATTCGTTGGTGGAATTAGAACTATATCTTGTTAGATCGATTCTATTCGATGAGATTGTAAGTTAATTATTGGGATGGTTGCCCTTTGATGCCTGAGGCATCCGGTAGATTATAGAACGTCGGAATATTGGGAAGCGTAGTATTAAGATGTGAGTGCCGACCGAATTCATGCATTAAATTTATTTCTAAAATAAGGTTGCATAGATTGCTTTTCATGATCGCCAACCATAAAGTAAATTACCTTATAACGTTTTGGCAAAACATTTAACACTCAGCATATTTTAAAATATGAGCATAAGCATGCTTAAAATGGTTTTGTTGCACCTGATTACAAATTGTTATCAAAACTCTCTTTATTCACGTCTTGTGTTTAAATGCTATTTATGGATGTCGTAATATCTGTGTTTTAACGCTTTTTGAGTTAATGGGCAAGTAGCTGTGGAATTTTGACCTTGACATTGGATCTCTTCCAAGTATGTCAATGGTTTTAAAGGAAAAGTTATTTCCATGCCTTGAGTCGGAGTTTCTTGGAGATTTTAGTTTGTACGAGTTTTGTTGAATTTCATGGAGTTTTGTTTTACGGATTCTTTTGTCGCATGTGTATATTTTGTGATGCGTGAGTTTAATTTCATTGCGTGCAAGTTATGAGTTCTTTGGGCGTCGTATCTCATCAAAAATCTTGTCAAAATGGTCGCCTTACCTTATGTTGGAAAAAAATAGAAATTTGGACACCACTTGATTTTAGCGATTAATGAGTTTTATGAAAATCCAATGGGATTATGGTGTCTCATCTTACGACTTTTGTGTCGCGTAAATAATTTTGAGAGGCATGTGCGTGTGCATCATTATGTGTGTTAATTTCGGGGTCTTATTATCAAGTATCATATGTCGTGTACTATGTGCATTGGATTTAAGTATAACGTTGGTGTGAATGATTGCATAAACGATTTATGTTATTTTTAAAAAACAGGACTTTCGTTCTGATCGTATTTCCATCATTAACTCTTACTGTTAAAATTTCCGCAAAGCATTTAGCGAGTTAGCGGCATTTTGTCGTCGTAATTTCTATTTTGGTCAATTGTGTTTATCTTTACAACGAGAAGCTTTAAACTCGATTCAAAATCTTATTTGCATCCCCGTTATTTTACCGCCTTTGGGGAATGATTTGTTGCATACGGGGTAAGTTGAAAATTCTTTTGTTGCAACGTCTCTTGGTTATAGAGAAGGAATTTTAAAGATAAAATTGTGATTTTCCTTTTTGGAGTTGTACAAACAATTGTTGCACATGTTGAAGTGCAAGAACCTATTTTCACGTTTATAGCGTAAATTATTGCGTATGTTTTACTCGGTATTTCTCAAGGTGTGAGTATTTTGTTAAGTTTTCGTATTCGGTAACTTGGATTGTTTTAACAGCATAAATTGCTCATGTCGAGCTTGAATATTTCAACAAGTAAATAGTGTGATTTGCATATTTTGGGTGATTTTGTACACGTAAAATCTACATTATGATTTATGCGTCTTTGATGATTTTGTGCATCTTAGTATATTTGCATTCATAAACTTTTGGAAAATCTTTGGTCTCGATACGTGTTGAGTTTTGAGAAATCATGTCCTAGTGGTGTGTGTTTTTATAATCATTATTTAAAGACATTTCATTATTTGGGGAAAACCGTTAAATGTCGGTTAAATGTGTTTTAAGGTATATGAGGCTTTCGTTGGAAATTTATGTAAAGTGTCGAGCCTTTGGCTCGGGTTTTGACTGAATGAGTCGTGTGGACATTTGTCCGGATTTATAACCGCAATGAAAGATTTTCGTATGATGGAGTTTATTTGTGTTTTTGGTGAGTTAAAGTTGATTTGTGAAAAAGGAGTTCCTGCCAAAATGTTTATTTTAAAGTGTTGGTGTTTTACACTAAATTGCTAACTGCTGATAAGTTTTGGTCATTTTGAAATGTTAGTTTTATGAACATGTGAGACACCCATTTTGGGATCTTTGGTTATTTTGGTAAATAAATCATGTTGAAGTGTTTCTTTGATGATTTTACATATATAATTGGAGTTCAATTGACGTAAGTGTCATTTGGTGTATTTGATCTTATAAACCTTTTTCAGAAAATGCCTATTATTGTGTTATGAGGCCTTTCGAAAACATAAGGGTATGAGTTCATTTGGAAAACGGTTTGTTCCAACCAACGATGAGATTTGAGTTAATTATACTTTTGGTCGTGTTTGCATAATAGTTGGTCAAACGTGTTTCAATACTTATATCGGTTTTCATTTGGGTATTTACGTACACTGTTGGGTCGTTGGCTCAGTTTTGACTAAATGGAGACTTGAGGACATTTGTACGGTTTAAAAACAGTGGTGGGATTTTGGAGTATGATGGCGATTATTCTATGCCATTAGGAGTCACATGTTTTGGAAGCTTTGGTTTTTCATTTGGAGTCGTGTAGCGTTGTAGACTGTAAAGCTGTAGATCCTTAGACAGTCTGTCGGTTTTGTAAAGCCTGAGGTTTTGGGTTGCACTTAGTGACCGCTCGGGTTGGCTAGCGAGTAGACAATAGGTGGCACGAGCTGCTGAGTTGGAACTCGTCTGGATTGGATAGGCACCCGTGTCCGTAAGCCCTTGGAGTGGAACTCGACGGAGTATGGCTAGAGGCAATAAACGGTTTGAAGTTGTGATGTCTGGTATGGCATGGGAACTAAGATCGGGATACGTGGTGAAATCCAATAACATCACGGGTGGCCCCATTCATTTGTTCTCGCCACCCAAGATGGAAACGTTTAGAGGTCATGCGAGGAAGTTGTATGGGCGACCTACTTGCGTGTCCTTCTATTCTCTTTGTGTACGGGTCTCTCCGTCGTAGACCCGGGGTATTTTAAAAACTAATGTCATATTTTTACCTGCTTTGGTTATGTGGAGTCGACGGTAAATGATGGCTTTAATATTGGGTTCTCCCCACGTATATTAAGGTTTGAATGAAATGTGTTATTCCTGCATCGTGATATTTAGTTTTCTTTTGTTTTTGGTCGTGTGAATGTTGGGCCTAGTGTCCATGTTTTCGGACGTACGATTTGGATAATGTTACTAATATTTCATACTTCGAGTTATACAAATTGTGTCAATTTATAAAACGTATTTGTAATGAAGTATCCGTCTTTGAAAGTGCATGACTTTGAAAATGAGTTGTTTCTATGTTTTAAGGTTCATCATTTGAAAGGTTCTGATTTAAAGAGAAGTTCATCAATTTAAATGCTTTTACTTATGTAAAACTCTTGAGCTCTCTAGGCGTTAAGCTTAAACTTTTATTTATTTATTTATCTTCGTGTGCATCATTTCCTGTTGGGAGTTCGGTTCTAGCAATGCTTTGAGGAGTCGGGCCTTAGCCTTGAGCTAGAGTAAGTGGTTGGTGAAGTCTTCCACAGGTTGGAGATAGTGGCTACGCATAAGTTTCTGTAGCGCCCGTCCCTTATAGTCCGAATGTGTAGATTGGTGGTATGTTTAGAGGTAAATCTTTATAAAGTAGTTGTAGACGAAGTATTTAGGGATGTATTAAGAAATTCAAATAAGGGCTATTTCCAGATTTGGAGTCGGATTGGAGTTGAGTGATAACAGAATCTATGTTAACCGCTTACCGGAAAGACGCATTAGTACGCCTTGTAAGAATACCTTTATCAATATTAGGAATGGATCAATGAAATCTGAGAGTTTTGGGAAGATTAGCGTTGACCGTTGGCTTTGAGTTCGGAACCGTGCAGTTTGAAAGAAAATTTGTAAGTGGAAAGTTAAGGTCGCTAATTTCATGGAGGTAGTAATTGTCACCTAAGGTTGGGAGGCAACCGTAACCTTGGGAGTAAAGGTTACCTTGAGGTGTCGAGTGTTCGCTCGGTTTGGAGTAATTGGTACCCAAGAAGGGTAGCTAGTATGGATGTCGGTATTAGGATCTCGTTAATGATTCTGGTATTTAGGTTTGAGACGTTATTCTCTGCGACCGGTGTTCCATTGAGAAGAGTAGATTTCGAGGACGAAATCATTCTAAGGTTGGGAGTATTGTAACACCCCGAATTTCGTTGTTTTGCGAGGATGTTGAGAAAAAGGAAGTATATGGAGCTGTCTACAGGACACACGGGTCGTGCGTCCTCCTTCAGAGATAACGCACGGGTCGTGCGTAGGATCCAGGGCCGAGGCACAGTGCATGCGCACGGGTCGTGCGCATTTCCTTCTTTGAGCCCGTGCACCCTGACAGTTTCTCTCTCTCTCTCTCTCTTCTTTTTCTCTTCTTTTTCTCTTTTCTCCTTTTCCTTCTTGAGTTAAAAGATATTTTCTATATATCTCAATCTCAGTTTCTCTCTCTCTCTCTCTCTTTTTTTCTCTTTTCTCCTTTTCGATCTTCAAGGCTAGTTTAGTTGCTAGTTTTCGGTGTTTCTAGCAAGGGGTCGGTGTTTTAAGCTTCACCTCTACGTCGTGATCGTTATCTGGTTTTCCGGGTTTTATTCTAAAAACCTACTGGTGAGTTCCTACTACCATTTTACAAACTTTATACATGTCAAAACTCTTATTTGCGAAATCTGAAGTATTTCTACGGTATGATTTCATGTTCTCTACATTTTGATATAAATGAAGTTTTTGGTGATTTTCGGGGTTCCCGATCAGTTTTGACTAAAATAATGGGTTCCGCCTTATCAGAAGTAAAAGGTTGTTTTACTTGCCCATGTTGGTGGCTTATTGAAAGAATGTATATAAACTGATTTTATGATTATCTTTCTTACCAGCAGTTGGTCTGGAAAATGGCATTTTGAAATATAAATGTGTTGATAGCTATTTATCTAGCTTTGTTGGTCACATGAAATATTGTGACAAGTCCTGACTGTACTAGTGGATCCCTAGGTATCGAGTCGACTTATGGCTGGGAAGGATATGCCCCTTCCGTTGTTATGGCTGGGAAGGTGATAAGTACTCACTTTTGAGTACTTAAGCACATTGTTTTTATCATTTTAGATTAGATTTTACACTTTATAATCCCAACCTTGAGTCATTTTGGTTATTATTTTCCACTTTCTTGATTTGGAGCTTAAGATATGGATTTGTATACAAACATGGGTTGTATAGGCTAAAGTTGATGTAATTTGCAAACTCTGGATGATACAGGTCAGTGCTGCAGCATCTCAACAGCATTGAAAGTGCAGGGAGAATTGGAAGTTGATTAAAGAGGAGTGGATAAAGCATTTCTATGGACCATTGGACAGTACTTTTGCCAGCTGTTTATCTGATAATTAGCTGTATTATTCCTTTGTATGGTACCTTTTGTTGTAAAACTCTAACATTAGTACCTTAATTTAGTTAGATTAACCCTTTTGGCCCCTCTCTATTTCCTATAAATAGAGTGTTCTTGGGGCATCAATGAAAAACTTATCTTAGCTTATCCTATCATCACCAATCACTCATCCATGAAGCCTCCTTCACCATCGATCATCAGATCATCATTCCATCTTTGAAGACACTTTTGTAGTTACTTTTAATCATCTCCAATTCTCTTTTATATTTAGTAATCTTTTAGTTTAATCATCTTGTTCTTCATATTTGCTTTCATTTCTTCATCATGTTCTTTGATTTCTTCATGTTGTTATGTTGTTTGTAATCGTTGGTATAGCATAATCATTTTATTTTCATTCATCTTGGAACTGGACCGAACCTCAGTTCCAAGGTTTTCTAGAAATTTCCAGGAAATATGCATATGTTCATATGGTGTTCTTCGTGTTCTTCATGTGTTCTTCGTAAACCCAGGCTATGAATGCTTCTAGCATTGGAACAACATCCATCTGCAGATTTTCTCCATGCATTTTCTTTACTTATCTTGCATCTCTAGCCTTTCCATTTATTGTATGTCTTTAGTTTCAAGCATTTAAATTCTAGTAGATTGTAGTGTTGTACTTACATTCCATTTTACTTTCTTGTCATTTACATTTATTGTCCTTACATTCCAAGTCTTATATATATATATTTATATACTTTCTTGTCATTTACATTTCCAAGCATTTTACATTATGTCTTCTTTTATAGTTCTTTGTAATGTTCTTTCTTTATTTATTGTAATGAGTAGCTAAACACCTTAGCTTGGGTGTGAGGCAATTGGTGATGATGTTAACTTAAACAAAGTGGACTTTTGTGACTGTAACAAAGTTTTATTATTCCAACTCAAGTTTTATCAAGATAACAAAACTCTTTGACAAATTGATCGTTTTGATAGTGTAATAGTGTCATGGACCTAGAGATAGGCCATTGAATAGCACGTCAAATTAAATGACATAGGAGGTAATATCGAAAGAGTTACGTGCAACGAGAGTTGTTACTTGTGTCATTTAAAATGATTCATTCTTGATAAGTTGTCGCTTTTTCAAAGGGTTAAAATGGAGTAGACTTAGAGATAAGCTATTTGGAATATACCAACTTGGGAGGTACGGGGGTTATTTCGAAAGAGTAACTTTTAACGAAGAGAATTTGTTTCGCCGTATATTTTGAGAACTCCATTCCCATCATTCTCTTATCTGGAACCTTGCTCAGAGATGAGATGGTTCATAGCTACTGGAATAATGGGATGGTGAGAGTCCGAGAGGAACGTGTCTTGAAATAGATAATAAAATCAGTTTCTGTCACAAGGATGCTGCAGCATCACTGCAGCATTGGTCCACTGGAATTTGGGTTAACATTTCACCATAAGCCTTGCACCCTTGCTTCTTTTTAAAGCTTGTTAAAGTAATCGTGTGTTAACCAACCAATCAAAATATTGCTTCAAATTCGTCATCTGAAATCATATCTTTCATCATACTTTTATTACACTTTTTAGTTCAATCTCTATGGGACGATATCTGGTATTTTACCACTTTATTACTTGAAAGGCGACATAGTACCAATTTGTATACTTGCTTTTTGGTATTATTTCTCTCACCCTAAGGTACACAAAAGGGCCTGTAATTACTTGGGACACAATTTGGTGCACAATTCACTCATATCACATCAAAATGCCAAAAAAGCCATACACTTTATTCCATTTTTATCCACCCAAAGTCAATACACTCTTTCATCCTATACAATGAGGACATTGTAAGATTTTTAGTTTGGGGTGGGGGTGTCTAAAAATGGCAAGAGCAAAGCTCTATACATTCTGAAAAAAAAATGCCATGGACACACAATCAAAACACCACAAATGCTCCATAGGGGCAGGTGTATGCATGCAACAAAAAGAGCACAAAAAGTGCCAAAATTTGAAAAAACACCCAAGTCCATTCCTGATCCAGAGATTCATGTAATTCCAATACCAGAAATTCAAGAAGAAAAGCAAGATCCTAAGATCACAAGTTCAAGTCCACCTTTGACTAATCCAAAGACAACAATTGTGATTTCACCTAATGAAACCAAGACCAAAAGCATACTGGAGCCATCTTGCTCAAAACAATCAAACCAAGCTGTGATCAAACCAGTTCCCCCTTACATTCCTTACCCCCAAAGGTTAAGAAATGAGAAGGAGGAATTGCAATTTTAAAAGTTTTTGGATGTTTTCAAAGCATTGCACATCAACATACCTCTTGTTGAAGCAATTGAGCAGATGCCCAGTTATGCCAAGTTTTTAAAAGACATATTGAGCAAGAAAAAGAAATTGAATGAATATGAGACTGTTGCCCTCACAGAAGGTTGCAGTGCTCTCTTGACCAACAAGATTCCCCCTAAGCAAAAAGATCCAAGGAGTTTCACCATTCCTTGTTCCATAGGTGGGAAAGAGGTTGGGAAGGCACTGTGTGATTTAGGTGCTAGTGTCAACCTTATGCCATTGTCCATTTTCAAAAGCTTAGGAATAGGCGAGGCCAGACCTACCACAGTCACACTCATTCTAGCTGATAAGACCATTGCATATCCCAAGGGTAAGATTGAAGATGTGTTAGTCCAGGTTGACAAGTTCATTTTTCCGGCTGATTTTATCATTTTAGACTTTGAGGCTGACAAGGATATTCCCATACTTTTGGGAAGACCTTTCTTAGCTACGGGTAGAACTTTGATAGATGTCCAAAAGGGTGAGTTGACCATGAGACTACAAGACCAAAAAGTCACATTCAATGTCTTCAATTCTTTGAAATACCCTAGTGATTTAGAGGACTGCTCAAGCCTAGGTGTCATTGAGGACTTGTGTCATGAGGAGGGAGTCAAACAAGCTTGTAGGATAGAAGAGGAGGATGAGGAAGACCTGAGTTTGGGAGACTTAGATGAGGAATATGATGATGATGATGATAAGACCTTGGAGAAAGAGTTTGTCCCTCTGGATGCTGCAGCATTTGAGCTACTGGAAAGAGATGAACAAAAGTCATTTACTTCTTCCACTATCTCACCACCTGACCTGGAGTTAAAACAACTCCCATCTCACTTAAAGTATGCCTTTCTAGGGGGAGAAGACAAATTGCCAGTCATTATTTCAGCTACCCTAGAATTGCATCAAGAGAAGAAGTTAGTAGATATGTTGAAGTTGCACACCAAAGCCATAGGGTGGACTATTGCTGATCTTAAAGGAATTAGTCCCTCTATTTGTCAACATAAGATCATCTTAGAAGACAAGAACTTCACTTCCATAGAGCCACAAAGAAGACTGAACCCTGTCATGAAAGAGGTAGTGAAAAAGGAAATTTTGAAATGGTTAGATGCAGGAATTATTTTCCCAATAGCCAGTAGTTCTTGGGTTAGTCCAGTCCAGTGTGTACCCAAAAAGGGAGGGATCACTGTCATTTCCAATGACAAGAATGAACTCATCCCTACCAGAATAGTCTCCGGATGGAGAATTTGCATGGACTACCGTAGGCTGAACAAGGCTACCCAAAAAGACCATTTTCCCTTACCTTTTGTTGATCAAATGTTAGACAGGTTGGCTGGAAAAGAGTACTACTGCTTCTTGGATGGATACTCAGGATACAACCAGATAGCCATAGCACCAGAAGACCAGGAGAAGACTACTTTCACTTGTCCTTATGGCACCTTTGCCTTCAGAAGGATGCCTTTTGGACTTTGCAATGCTCCTGCCACTTTTCAGAGATGCATGATGTCCATATTTTCTGATATGCTTGAAAAATCCATTGAAATATTTATGGATGATTTTTCTGTTTATGGTTCATCTTTTGATCAGTGTTTGGATAATTTAAAACAAAGTCTTAAAAGGTGTGAGGAGACTGACCTGGTCCTTAATTGGGAAAAGTGTCATTTCATGGTCACAGAAGGGATTGTCCTTGGTCATTTAATTTCAAAAAGAGGAGTTGAGGTAGACAAAGCTAAACTTGAAGTAATTGAAAAACTACCTGAACCAACAACTGTTAAAGGTATCAGAAGCTTTATTGGCCATGCTGGATTTTATAGACGGTTTATAAAAGACTTTTCAAAAATTTCAAAACCTTTATGTCTATTATTACAGCATGACCAAAAGTTTGATTTCAATGATGAATGTAGAAATGCATTCATCACCTTGAAGAAAGCTCTGGTAACTGCACCAGTAGTTGTTGCTCCTGAATGGGACAAACCTTTTGAGATCATGTGTGACGCAAGTGATTGGGCTGTTGGTGCTGTATTAGGTCAAAGAAAAGATAAATTTTTTCATTCCATCTACTATGCAAGCAAAACCCTAAATGAAGCTCAAATTAATTATACAACAACTGAGAAAGAATTGTTAGCTGTGGTTTTTGCCTTTGAAAGGTTTAGGTCATATTTGATGGGAGCAAAAGTCATTGTACATACTGACCATGCTGCCATTAAATATTTGATATCAAAGAAAGATGCAAAACCTAGGCTGATAAGATGGGTTTTGTTATTGCAAGAGTTTGACCTAGAGATCATTGATAGGAAGGGGACAGAAAACCAAGTGGCTGATCATTTGTCCAGGTTAGAGAAGCTTGTTGAAAGTAGGAAAGATGGAGATATTGTAGAAACTTTCCCTGATGAAAAGATTCTTATGGTGCAAGCACAACTTCCATGGTTTGCTGATATAGCAAATTATTTGGCTTGTGGCATCATACCTTCTGATTATACTCATCACATGCTTAAGAAATTTCTCCATGATTGCAAATTTTACTTGTGGGATGATCCTTTTCTGTTTAAACTTGGTACAGATCAATTGTTGAGAAGATGCATCCCAGAGACAGAAGCTGCAGCAATCCTGCAGCATTGCCATCAATCAGCTTATGGAGGACATTTTGGAGGCCAGAGAACAGCAGCTAAAGTGCTTCAATCAGGATTTTATTGGCCAACTCTCTTTAAAGATGCCCATAATTTTGCTCAAAGATGTAATGAATGCCAGAGAAGTGGTTCCATTTCTCGGAAAAATGAAATGCCTTTGAATGGGATCTTAGAAGTTGAGTTGTTTGATGTTTGGGGAATAGATTTTATGGGTCCATTTCCCCCTTCAAACAATTGCCAATACATTCTAGTTGCTGTTGATTATGTATCCAAATGGGTAGAGGCAATGGCATGTGTTTCAAATGATGCTAAAACTGTAGTTAAGTTTTTACAAAAACAAATTTTTACAAGGTTTGGTACCCCCCGGGCACTGATTAGTGATGAGGGTACCCACTTTATAAACAAATTGTTGAGTAAAGTTCTTGAAAAATACCATGTGAAACACAAAGTTGCCACTGCATACCACCCACAGACAAATGGACTAGCTGAACTCTCAAACAGGGAAATTAAAGGGATTCTTGAAAAAGTTGTTAAACCAAACAGAAAAGACTGGGCTTTCCATTTAGATGATGCTTTCTGGGCATATCGGACTGCTTTTAAAACACCTTTGGGTATGTCTCCATACAAGCTAGTCTTTGGAAAAGCCTGTCACCTCCCTTTGGAACTTGAACATAAAGCATATTGGGCTATAAAGGAATTGAACATGAATTTAGATGAGGCTGGTAACAAAAGAAAATTGCAACTCTGTGAGTTAGAAGAGCATAGAAACATGTCCTATGAGAATTCCAAGTTGTATAAAGACAAAACAAAGAAGTGGCATGACAATAGGATTAGACACAGAGAGTTGAGAGCTGGCCAAAAATGTCTTTTGTTCAATTCTAGGCTAAAGTTGTTCCCTGGTAAACTTAAGTCTAGATGGTCAGGCCCATTTCTTATTCACAAAGTGTATCCATATGGGGCTGTAGACTTAGTCGATCCAGAGAACAACAGTGTGTTCAAGGTCAATGGCCAGAGAGTGAAGTTGTTCCATGATTCTGTAACATCTCCATGCTCTGTGGAGATGATCTCTCTTTGCTAAAAGCTTCCACAAAGATGGGAACTATCTTAAAGTTCCAATTCTATGTAAATATCTCTTTTTAAAAGTCTTGTTTATGTTTCCGTATTAGTTATGTTTAATATGTTTGTTAGTGTACAGCTAAAAGTCAAAGAACAAAGGCAGAACCATGTGATGCTGAATCCATGCTGCAGCATCAGAAACCCTAGGATTTTCAAGACAAATCAGCTGAAATTAGAGGGAACCGGGTATAGCAATTTTTGAATTGAATTGAGAGATAAGTACCAAAAGTGACATCAGCTTTTCATCACCTGGAGAAGAGTACACCTCTCTCCTAGGTGATGATTAGTTTTTGTACCTAAAGATGCTTCTATGATGTCCTTTTTGTACTAATCTTAAAATTATCCATTGGATAATACCCATTAACAACCTGATTCCATCTTTTTAAAAATACTCAAGATCAAACCCACCTCCATCCAAAAACTGACTTTTCAGTTTCCTCCTTTCCAAAAATCTACCTTCTACAATCAAACCCACTCCTCTTCCCTCTCATTCTTTCCAACGACCGAACAACTCTCAAGAACCACCATCTTCTTCCCCTTTTCTCAGTGATTCAACCTGTCAACCTGTATCATGGCAAAGATGAAGAAAGCCACGACTCGAAACCCTAATAGCGAAGGAAGAAGACGAAGCTCACGGACCAGGGCTGTCGAGCAAAGCCCGAACGCGAACAACCCTCGACCTTCAACGGTTTCGGAAGACAACTCCAGCCCTGCACAAATTCGACCATTCCTCCACATTCTCACTCCGCAGACCCTATTCCCTAATACTTCTGACATCGAGGGTTCTCTAATGGCTGAAAGAAAAGAAATTTCGGAAACAGGGGAGAAAGAGGTCGCTACTGTGGATACACCACCAACACTCAACCCTCTTGCTATCATCGTGTACAAGGATGCTTCTTCAACCCTTTCATCAACTCAGACACCGAAGGTATCCACTGGTCCCTCTGAAACTTTGGTTGAGGGATTATTCACTTCTTGTTCTGAGGACAATGTCGATGAACCTATTTCATCAACAAAAGTCGACATTTCCCTCATTCAATCACACACCAAGGATGCACAACCCTTTGGCTTTCTACAAACTAATGGATATTTGGCCACGGCCATCTCCAGTAGAATAGCTATTGAGGACCCATTGGAGGAGATAAACACTGAGACTTTGTCCAAACCTGCTGAGTTTGACAATACAAGTCTTGAGGACCTCTTTGGTGATGATGATGATGTACCTGTGGTTAAGTTGATCACCAAGAAAAAGAAGAGACCATTAGGGAAGATTTATGCCACTAGGTCTAGAAGTGAGATTCATACTGCACCTGAAGTCCAGGAACCCACACCAAAGAAGAGGAGGATAGTGATATTTGAGGATGATGAGGATGATTTAGAACTCTTAGAGACCAACTGTCATGCTGCAGCATCTGTGCAGCATGAACAGACTGTGAAAGAAAAGGGTAAGAAAGCCAAGGAAACTACTGTGTTTGTTACTAGACCAGAAATGCCACACAAGGGATTTAGCTCTAAGGCTGCTGCTAGGATGTGGAGAAAGCATCACACTAAGGTGGGATTGCCAGATAAGGGGTTTGATGAACAAAGCCTAAGGGAATTCCAATTTATTGGAGATGTAGTCGATACCCATGGACTGGAAAAGGTTTGTGAGGTCTATTCCTCATATAACCTCACACTGATGAGAGAGTTTTATTGTGAGATTTCTGTCACGCCTTCACCAAAAATCAAAATCAGGGGGGTCACTTTCAAGCTCACAGCTAGGCAAATCAATGAATTCTTAAACCTCTCACCACCTAAGAACACCGAATACCACAAGATGATGGTCAAGACCACTCCACAAGACCTGGAAGAAGCCTCTGCATTACTGGGAAAACCAAAAGCAGAATGGGAACATCACAGTAACTTCATGCTTAAGACATTTAAGGCTTCTAACCTCACTGCCAATTCTAATGTATGGAACAATCTTGTCAAACATTCCATTTATCCTACCACACATGATGGAACCATCTCTGTGGATAGGATGCTTTTATTGTACTGTCTCATTACAGGAAGGAGCATAAATCTGGGAAGAATCATGCTCAACAGCATTAGGGAGTGTGCAACACGGAAGAAGGGCAAGCTGTACTTTCCAGGACTACTCACAAAGATGTTGGTAAAGGCTGGAGTTCCACAGTACAAGGATGACCTTATTGTGAAGGAGCAGAGCGAGAGATGGCAGATAGATATGAAGGCAGTGACTAGGCTGAGCAACAGGAAGGAGAAGCCTGTTGAGGCTGCAGATTTGTTGACATTGGTACAAGATCTTCTGGCCCAGAACACTGCTGTGATGGAAGCCATGAACAAGCAAAGGACTGAAGGTTTGGAGAAGATGGAGAGACTAAGGGAGGAGTTGATTGCGGTTGCTAAAGGAAAGAGGAAGGTAGGAGAAGGGTATGGAGCTGAGAGGCAGATCGCAGTGCTGAAGAAGATGCTGAAGGTCAGAGATGAAAGGATCAAGGCATTGGAGGAAGAAAATGAGAAGTTGATTGCAGATGCTATTGTCAGTTCAGGTGCTGCAGCATCCAAGGATGCTGGACAGCCCTCCACAGATTCCACAGAAGATCATTAGCCTACTCCCATGGGAGTGGGACAGGTCCATATCATTCCCTTTTGCTCCATTTTCTTCATTTTTATGTCTGGGATTTGTTTTTCTATTTTTTTTTCATGCATTTGGGATCATGTTCTGTTAGTTAAATGTACTTGCATAGCCTAAATAAAACATGAAGTACACATCACAATTCTAGGATTTATTTATGCTAGAACTAGCCGTGTAATTACTTGGGACACAATTTGGTGTACAATTCACTCATATCACATCAAAATGCCAAAAAAGCCATACACTTTATTCCATTTTTATCCACCCAAAGTCAATACACTCTTTCATCCTATACAATGAGGACATTGTAAGATTTTTAGTTTGGGGTGGGGGTGTCTAAAAATGGCAAGAGCAAAGCTCTATACATTCTGAAAAAAATGCCATGGACACACAATCAAAACACCACAAATGCTCCATAGGGGCAGGTGTATGCATGCAACAAAAAGAGCACAAAAAGTGCCAAAATTTGAAAAAAATTTCATGTTGATGCATGGGGTGAGAAAAGGCAAGGTGAGGAAAATCAAGCGCCAAAAAGAGAGAAACACATTCCACCTATGGCCCTATCAAAATGTGATGTGAATTGTGTAAACCATAACAAATAGAATGCTAGGCTAGCATATGGTTCATAATAGCAAATAGGATGGTGTGTGATCACTTTTGTATTATGAAAGGCTATGCTATGTATTCTTGACACTTTCAAACTCATGATGTGCACTTAATGCCATCCTTTTGCATAAATTTCTTAGAATTGAGTCTTCTCTTTTCTTCTTTGTTTTGCTTGAGGACAAGCAAAGTTTTTAGTTTGGGGTGGTGATAAGTACTCACTTTTGAGTACTTAAGCACATTGTTTTTATCATTTTAGATTAGATTTTACACTTTATAATCCCAACCTTGAGTCATTTTGGTTATTATTTTCCACTTTCTTGATTTGGAGCTTAAGATATGGATTTGTATACAAACATGGGTTGTATAGGCTAAAGTTGATGTAATTTGCAAACTCTGGATGATACAGGTCAGTGCTGCAGCATCTCAACAGCATTGAAAGTGCAGGGAGAATTGGAAGTTGATTAAAGAGGAGTGGATAAAGCATTTCTATGGACCATTGGACAGTACTTTTGCTAGCTGTTTATCTGATAATTAGCTGTATTATTCCTTTGTATGGTACCTTTTGTTGTAAAACTCTAACATTAGTACCTTAATTTAGTTAGATTAACCCTTTTGGCCCCTCTCTATTTCCTATAAATAGAGTGTTCTTGGGGCATCAATGAAAAACTTATCTTAGCTTATCCTATCATCACCAATCACTCATCCATGAAGCCTCCTTCACCATCGATCATTAGATCATCATTCCATCTTTGAAGACACTTTTGTAGTTACTTTTAATCATCTCCAATTCTCTTTTATATTTAGTAATCTTTTAGTTTAATCATCTTGTTCTTCATATTTGCTTTCATTTCTTCATCATGTTCTTTGATTTCTTCATGTTGTTATGTTGTTTGTAATCGTTGGTATAGCATAATCGTTTTATTTTCATTCATCTTGGAACTGGACCGAACCTCAGTTCCAAGGTTTTCTGGAAATTTCCAGGAAATATGCATATGTTCATATGGTGTTCTTCGTGTTCTTCATGTGTTCTTCGTAAACCCAGGCTATGAATGCTTCTAGCATTGGAACAGCATCCATCTGCAGATTTTCTCCATGCATTTTCTTTACTTATCTTGCATCTCTAGCCTTTCCATTTATTGTATGTCTTTAGTTTCAAGCATTTAAATTCTAGTAGATTGTAGTGTTGTACTTACATTCCATTTTACTTTCTTGTCATTTACATTTATTGTCCTTACATTCCAAGTCTTATATATATATTTATATACTTTCTTGTCATTTACATTTCCAAGCATTTTACATTATGTCTTCTTTTATAGTTCTTTGTAATGTTCTTTCTTTATTTATTGTAATGAGTAGCTAAACACCTTAGCTTGGGTGTGAGGCAATTGGTGATGATGTTAACTTAAACAAAGTGGACTTTTGTGACTGTAACAAAGTTTTATTATTCCAACTCAAGTTTTATCAAGATAACAAAACTCTTTGACAAATTGATCGTTTTGATAGTGTAATAGTGTCATGGACCTAGAGATAGGCCATTGAATAGCACGTCAAATTAAATGACATAGGAGGTAATATCGAAAGAGTTACGTGCAACAAGAGTTGTTACTTGTGTCATTTAAAATGATTCATTCTTGATAAGTTGTCGCTTTTTCAAAGGGTTAAAATGGAGTAGACTTAGAGATAAGCTATTTGGAATATACCAACTTGGGAGGTACGGGGGTTATTTCGAAAGAGTAACTTTTAACGAAGAGAATTTGTTTCGCCGTATATTTTGAGAACTCCATTCCCATCATTCTCTTATCTGGAACCTTGCTCAGAGATGAGATGGTTCATAGCTACTGGAATAATGGGATGGTGAGAGTCCGAGAGGAACGTGTCTTGAAATAGATAATAAAATCAGTTTCTGTCACAAGGATGCTGCAGCATCACTGCAGCATTGGTCCACTGGAATTTGGGTTAACATTTCACCATAAGCCTTGCACCCTTGCTTCTTTTTAAAGCTTGTTAAAGTAATCGTGTGTTAACCAACCAATCAAAATATTTCTTCAAATTCGTCATCTGAAATCATATCTTTCATCATACTTTTATTACACTTTTTAGTTCAATCTCTGTGGGACGATATCTGGTATTTTACCACTTTATTACTTGAAAGGCGACATAGTACCAATTTGTATACTTGCTTTTTGGTATTATTTCTCTCACCCTAAGGTACACAAAAGGGCCTGTCAGAAGGATATGCCCCTTCCGTTGTAGTTAGCTACATTTGATCCTCGGGGGCAACTTAGGTACGGTTATGTGAGACCCGATCCTAGCCATGGTTCAGATGTAGTCTAATGAACGAGTATGACATGGTTCCTTGGGGGCCCTCCCTCACATCGTAGTACGGACTGAAGAGTTCGTGGCCATGGTTCCATGTATTTAGCTCATAACTCGGATTTGGTGGTCTACTTTGTGTTACACCACAATCCTTGGTAAAATGGTCCTTTTGTCATCGTTTAACGAGTTTTGGACCGAAAAGGCCCGGTTGTGGCGAAATGTTATCTTTTATAAATTAAACCTTTATGAAAAGATTTCCTTATGATACTGACGTTTATATCTCTGATTTTGAATAAACTGTATGTTCTCACTAGGCTTTAAGCCTAACACTTTTTCTCAAATGATATGTATAACAGGTTTCCCTTAGCGGTGGGTTGCCAGGGTTTTGAGAGACGGGCTTGGTCTCGAGGCTTCTTGAGATGACTAGTATTGTATCTGGGCAATTGTTAAGTCCCATTCTTTTGGTGAATTATGGATGTACATCTGATGTAATCCAGATAGATGTGTCTAGATTAGTTTGTTGTTGAATTCTATATCTGTACAGGTTTTGTAAAGTCTTAAGGACTGATCCCCTTTATGGGAGGTTTATATCAATACAAGTGTCATGTTGCCATAATTCCAGGTTTTAATTTACTCTGATTTTTAGAGTGTTACAGGTTGAGCATTGGGTATTGTATCGTGATGACCCAAATGATTTCCCTAAGTGAGGATTATGGCAAAACCGAGTTCGTAAACGAGGGGAATCAGTGTTCAGACTGGCGTGAGAAGGTGAAGTGGGCATGTCCCAACGACAGAGTAAACCGAAAGTAAGAAATTCGTCTAGTGAATCGGAAGTTTATGGTGTATATTAAAAGTTGTCTTTGGACATGCGTATGAACTTTTGTGAGTTTAGGAAAATTAATCCATGTGATTGGTCTAAAGTCTGCACCTGTTATGAAGTCTTGTTTCGAAAGTGTATGTACTATTTGTTTTCGGGAAGACGTGGTAAAAATGGGTGAATGAGATGTTCGGAAGGGAAGATCGGCGGTTATGAGTAAGTAATGGTGCGATGAACATTTCGACTGAGCATTGTGTTTATTGTCGTGCAAATTAAACTAGTTCTGTGAAAAAAATATCGCTCCTTTTGTAAAACAAGTGAAACTGGGATTGAAATGGGAAGGTTGTGGATTATATATGGGTTTAATGGTATTCGGTATGTGTTGGGATTGGTTCAACTCGTAGGCGGACTATTCGGGCAATGAATATGTGGAAAAGATTAAGTTTATAAGTATATATGCAAATGTTCAAAGGAATATGTGAAAATGATATTTTGGTCGTTATGTGCATGATGCATGTAAACTGCCGATCATCGAAGTTTTAGTGATCGATGTTGTGTTATATATTAAAGTGATATTGGTGTTGGAAACAAGTTATAATTGTGCGCGATAGTAAGAAATTGTGTTGCTTATTAAAGGAGCTCTCATCAGCGATCTTGGAGTTGATGTCCGAAATTGAGTGTGTTATTTTGGCAAGTGAGTGGTTGTTCTTAGATGATTTTTATTTGTGAACCGGTTGTATCGGATTTATGTTATGTTATGTTTTGGGCTTGAAATCTTGGTTGTTACAGAGACAGAGTAAAAAGTTGTGAGAAATAGATAATTTATATTTATTTAGATGAAAATGATTTCAATAACAATAATTCAGATCAATCAGTAATTAAATATCTTAATGATTTATATACAATTTTTAATGATTTATCGAAATACAAACAACTAAAATATGGGTTTATCATATAAATTTTTTATTTTCAAACCAAGATTGATACTTACTAATAATCTATACTACCTTATAAAGGAGATTTGACAAAAGTCTTAAAAACAATCTAAAATGCATAAGGTACCGCTCTTTCTTGCACAAAGTCTTAAAAACAAGCTAAAATTGCATAAGGTACTACTTATTTTTGCACAAAGTCTTAAAATCTCTTAATTACTACATCTAAAGCTTATTGTACAAGTTTTCAATACTAGACACAAAATTTATCTTCCCAATAAGACTCCTGTCAAGATGCACGCCTCATATCGCTCCTCTCCAAGGTGACCGATTCATTTCCCGACGATTAAGTTTCTGTTCAATGCTTTATCACTCCTCTCTAGGTTAGTGTTATTGTTCTTCTCTTGGTTATCTCTCCTCTCCTGATTAGGGTTATAGCTCATCTTCTCTCCATCGATTCCTCAGGCTGTGACCGATTCACTCTCCTTCCAAATCAGGTAATTTATTTTTGTGTGTTGATTTCTTTCGAAGGTGTTTGTTTGTTTGTCGTATTTGTGTGTACCGATTCAGACTCTGTTTTTTTTTGTTTTTTTATATCGATTGCATAGAAGGTGTTTGAGGAAATTCCTCAAAGGGATTTGTTTACATCTCGATAACTTCCTCACTTCTTCACCGTCTTCAAAGTTGTCATAATTTTCAACCTTTTAATGTTTTTGAAATGGTCACTTGGCCGCACCAATGGTTCTTTTTTCGTATAATGGAACAAAGAATGCTTCGAAATAGTCACTTGTGTTGATTCTAAAGGTGTTTGTTTCTGAAAGTGGTAAAACTCCAAGCATTTTAAGCATTTAACAATTTTAATGGTAAGCTATGTTGCATTTTAAGCATTTAAGACCAAAAGTTGTGGTGACAACGTGAGTTGTCAATTTGATATCCATCAATTTCATATGTTCTATGTAATTCTCAACCTTTCCCCGGTGAACCTTAATTTCTTAATCTGTGCTATAACGATTCTTCAACCCACTGCAGATGTGTTGTAACGATCCATCTCCATCTTCTCCTGATTCCATTCTATATCACTCATTCCAGTTAGGGTTTCAACAAATTTGATTCTATACAAATCCATCTTCCCGTATACTTTTCTGCAGGTTGTCGACCTGTTCCAGACTCCAGTGGATACATCTTTTAGAAGTGGGTTGTTTTAGTATTTAAAGAGGCACCCT
The DNA here is from genome assembly GCA_023525745.1 of Arctium lappa. Classification (NCBI taxonomy): domain Eukaryota; kingdom Viridiplantae; phylum Streptophyta; class Magnoliopsida; order Asterales; family Asteraceae; genus Arctium; species Arctium lappa. The sequence continues at coordinate 52,602,380 of CM042064.1, forward strand.
GAATTTTTCCTGAATCATTTATTTGTTTGTATGTTCTGTAGAAGCTAAAAATGAGGCCAGCGGGAAGTTATCAAAAATAAGATCAAGGATATCTCGCTTCAAAGGTAGTTTGTTTTCCATAATCTCTCTCAAATTTCCTTTTTCAATCGGATAATGGAGTAGACATAAATTGATCTCATACAATAGAAACTATACCAAGTTGGCGGATAATGAAGAAACAACTACCTATCTTTGCTAGCATTTTTAATCCATTTATGACATTTGGATTAACAATAAAAGATATATGCGTTTAGCCATGAAGAATACTAACTTTTGGTACAAATTTTATTTAATCAAGGTTCAAAGAATACTAACTTTTTGCTTAATATTCATCAAATCTTTACGATAATATACATGTTTTCATTTCCTAATTCTTAATTATTTTGTGCTTATCCGAACCACTATATTTGAATCCTAAGTCAACATTGAGTCGTTTTTGATATATTGGACCAGCGATATCGAATTGTAATCCATATGAACTTCCAAAGTGGAACTTTTCGTGTTTTGGTTAGGGGTTATGGATGAAGTGTAGATTAAGGATAATGTTTGAGTCCACATGTCATGGAGCTTTAGGCTATGCAATTTTTATTTGATAGGTCTAAACATAGAGAAGTTCAGCTGATTGTTACTTCGATAATATTCATTACTATCTTAATTTACTGCTTTCAAGAACATTTTATAACTTTTTTTGTACTTAAAATTATATCGTTGTCCTTCAAATGATCTAAGGGTAGCTTTACGATTTGAATAATCGAGTATTCTAACTCTTACAATATATCTCTCACTTTACGATTCAAAAATCTTATATATATCTCACTTTCGAGATGAAAACGATTCAGTCATAAGTCAGGGCTAGAGTCGACTTCCTTGTTTTAAGTGACTTTATTTGGGTCGAGGTGTAGAATTTCTTTCTTCACGTGTATTTTGGAAACACTTGGTCTCGATTGATAATGCTTTGGTCTTTGAGGGTTGATTTGATGTTAATTCTTGTTATAATTCTAGACATTGTACCTGTTGCGTCTGTGTTTAGTGGTTGTGGATCTAAGATATGTTATAAATGTGGGGACTGCTTCGTGTCGTGTATTGAAATCTTATGGATGGATGTATAAATCGAACATAGGTACAAATTGTAACACCCTCAAATTTGAGATAGCAACTAATTTAAAATTTTCTAAATACATCAATAATTGATTCATCTACAAACACAAATTAAGAAGTAACCTCAATACTCAAATTCATTCTATACATACAATCTATGATAAGGACGAGTGCTACTAATCCCAATAACAGTTACTATCTCCAACTCGCGGACGAATTCACTAACTACTTACTCTTGGAAGAAACTAAGCACATCTCTTCATAGCACTGCTAGAACCAACCCCCATCTGGAACCTGATGCACATGCCGACAAATAAAAAGGTTAGGCTTAACGCCTAGTGAGTTCAAGAGTTTTACATAGGTAAACACATTTAAGATAATGAACTTTACTTCAAAAATGCTTTATAAATCGGTGCAACTTAACTAACTTGAAACATGACTCATCATCCAACCGTATATATCGTACGTCCGAAAACATGGACACTAGGTCCAATACTCACGCGACCGTAAAGACACAATGACAATAAAATAAGACGTCCTTAATTTAAGATACTGGTAGCCGACAACGGGGGAGACCCGTATCCGTTGATGTTGGATCCCAGATTTAATCTCACAACAATGATATAAACAATAAGAGTAATAACAGCGGAAGCAGTATAATTTAATATCAAAGGAGATTCAAATATCGCAGTTCATAAAGCAAATAATAGATAAACGAGATATTCTTTGAATAAAATATTCAACTTATATTATCGGTTATAAGACTTCTTAAGCACACTTTGAACAATAAGGTGATGGTCCTATTTATAGGACCATAAAGTAAATAGTGTACTTATCTGACAAATAGAAGCATGCTTGAACAGTGTCTTACCTAAGAGGTAAGATCAAGACATGCTTGAACAGTGACCTATTATAGAAAGTAAATCTTATCACAAGGTGACGTGTCATCTGTTCTTCTTTGTCAAGAAATTCAGAGTGAACATCTTCAGAGCTCTGAATTAGGATCTCTGATGAGGAGCTCTCTGATGTCTTTCCGTAAGACTGTCTCTGAACTGACTTCAGAGACAAACATGCTTTCTCTGAGACTGACTCTAAACTGACTTCAGAGACAGACTTGCTTTCTTCAAACTGACTTTGAACTGACTTCAGAGACAAACTTTTTTTTTTTGGAAAGGGTATCCTGGGCTTATGGCCCAGACTAATCACTGGCAATTAGGGCCTTTGGCCCAGCTACTAAAGCATGCAACCCTAAGTTTATCCTCAGTGGCCACAAGTGCTGCTAGTGGGGCTCGAACCCGGGTTGAGCGCTATGAACTCCCCAAGCCTTTACCACCACACCACAACCCTTGTGGTTTTCAGAGGCAGACTTGCTTTCTTCACTGTTGTCTCTTGAAAGTCTTTAGTTGAAGACTTAGTTATTTTCAATACTTTCATTGGTTCAGATTTGGGGCTAACAGTTGAGAGTGGAGGAAACACAAAAGTATACCACCCATGCAACGTTAATCGCATGACACCTCCCGACATCACATCCCGGTGTCCCTACGACTCCTTTACAAGTGTCACCCCAAGTCAGTTAACCTTGATGGATCATTCCGAAGAACTCCATCCTGAAGGCCCGACACACTTAAAGACTACCTCCCAGGCATTACTTCAAGCGGCGGAGGTCCTAGCACCTACTATTCCGGTAGCACTAGCCGACTCAACCCTCCTAGCGATCACTTGTAAAGTTTCCGGTCATAAAACATGGGTACCGAAGTTCAACCCCGCAAAACCCAATTGACCATCCAAAACGGACTGGCTCACGTGCCTATGGATCCATTACACACTTGTCTAACATTACATGACTCCAATTGAAAGGCCAAAGCTCCCAAAACATGTAACTCTCCCATGACACAAATTAGGTGTCATCATACTCAAAACCCACAACGGTTAAAAATCCGGACAAATGTCCACACGACTCGTTTAAGCCAACACCGAGCTAAAATGCTCAAAATCCATTTGACCAATAATCAATGGTCCTCCAAGTAATGAAATGTCTTTAAACAACGTTTATGAAGACACATGTCTCAAAGACGAGATTAACCCAAAACTCCACACGAGATGGGACTAAAGATTTTCCAAAGGGTTTATGAATGCAAATACACCAAAATGCATATAACATGAAATAGACTCCATTTGTACAAAATCATCAAAGATGCATAAATCATGAAATGGATCTTACTTGTATAAAGTCACCAAGAATACGTAAATCATGCTATTTAGTTGCTAAAATGTTCAAACCCAATATGAGCATTTTAAGAGGTTAACACAACCCAAGTTTACCAAATATGAAAACTTATCAAAATATCACACTTTGACGAATAACCAAGTAAAACATATTTTACTTCGAAATACCTAAAACTTATCAGCAGTTAACCATTTCATGTAAAACACTTTAAAATGAACATTTTGGCATGTACACCGTTTTCACAAATCAACTTGAACTCACCTTGCTAGATTTAGGCTAAATCTAGGTTTCACCCAACACGCTCTTTTGAAGGCCGCTTGAATCCTCAAGCCGAGAACTTCCAAAACCTAAATCCATACATACCAAACCACTTAGAAACATTTCCCAAACATTAAAAATACCAAGATCCCAAACAAGATCAAAACCCTAATTTCTCCAAAACCATCAAATCCGAGATTTGAGATATCGAACCTTAAAAAACCACCGATGGAGCATTTATAACCTTATTACAAGAAAACTTACCCTTGAAGATAAAGAGACTTCCGAGAACACCCAATCCAACACTTCAACCCGAGCTCCCAACCGTTGAACTTGATGAAGAAGATGAAGATGAAGGTTTTGTGGGTTATCATCCCAACTAGCTAGATGATTAAGAATCATGTGGTATGAAGAAGAAAAGCCTCCAAAATGGGTTAGGGTTCGGTTTTAGGGTTTGGGAGAGAAAAGGGAAGAAGACAGAAGTGAGAAATGAGAAAATAGGTTGAAATCCCGCACTTAACAACACCTCTGTGCCCTGGTGCGACATTGCCCAGGGCAATGTCGCTGGTCATAGTCGCTGGTATGTACCAGCTCGCGGTACACCCCCTGCGACTGTGACTCGTCATAGTCGTCGGGCATTATCGCGGGATCTTTCCGGAGCCCCAAAACTCGACCTTTTCGCTGCCAATACTCCCGATACCCCAAGGGACTTTAAACAATACATTTCCCAACAAAAACCCACTGTTTACAAGTCACAGAAATGTCCGGGTGACATTTACTTACCGAAAATTACGGGTGTTACACAAATGTAGCAGAACTTGAGATTTCGAAATTGAATAAATTAATCTTGATGAAACTTTTGCATCCTGCTACATTTGTGTTGGACCAGGTTTATGCGTATGGGTAAAATAGAAGGAATTGGTTAAAATGATAGTGTTTGGTCTAATTAGATATATTATTTTACCAAGGGACTTTTAGTCTTTGATTTTTTTTAATCCTTAATATAAAACAAGGGTTCTTTCTCTTAAACAATATTGTAATTCCAATTATATGAGATAGAATATTAGAGTTTTGGATAGATTCTGGAAATATTCTTTAAAATCCTCTCTATTAATGCTTCAGCAAACCCTTGTTCTTTTTCATTTTCCCAATAATCTCATTTTATTTCAAAAAGTTGATTTTATCATGCATGGCTTAATAGTTTTTTTTGAGCTATGAATCTTGTACTAAAGGGTTGGGCTTGCTCTTTCTATGTTGTGTTGCTATGGCACCACTTCCATGTTAAACTTGAGTGCGTTCATGTACCAGGGTAGGGTTTTCGCCATTGTAAAATAGAATAAGACTATTACCAAATCATGTTTGTTAGTGAACCAATTATGTTTTTTTTGAAAGGGCACCAGACTAATCCTTGGCAAAGCAACCGACTGCGAAAGCATGCAGCCCTGAGATTAAACCCAGTGGCCACAAGGCGAATGCAGGGAATCGAACCCGGTGGAACAGGTGCCCTGAGATTAAACCCAGTGACATACACAGGAAAACCTCCAACTGTTGATTTTTGATAATGCTACCTCATTTCCAAAATTATAAACAAGTAATTGACTTATTAAACCATAGTATTTGACTTTTCGTTTCAAGCTTGTCATTGTACTTGGGAAAATTGCCAACAACTTGTGTTAATTTAAATGCAATATATTACATCATATTCAACACTTTTTGCCAAACTGTGTTTTCTTTTTATTTTTAGCTGAAGATAAATTGTTTGGAATGAGTAGTCAAGGATGATTAGAAAGTTGTGACTCAAATAAAAATTCATTTAGACTCTTTTGGTTAACAAGATAAATTTTGAATTTGTGACTGGTTGTGTTTCGAAATTTGGTTGTATTGAGCGTGCATTTTAATTAGTTTAACATAGGATCCTTGTTATTGTTGGAACTTCACAATGCGAGATGTTGGTGTATTTTGATTGAGTTCCTGTGATTTATTTTTATAATATGAGACACGTAATAAAGTTTAGGTTGTATGATACAAAAGAAACACATGTATTGTGATTTGTGAAGATAGCTTGGACCGTAAAAGAAATTTCATAATTTATGTATCTTGGTTTAAGCTTATCCATCTAGATTCAAGTATATTATATGTTATTTAATAATTTATGTTTTTATATAATTTTAGATATTATATCTTACTAAAGTTGTATTTTCTAATATTTTCAGTAAATGTTTTGAATTCAACGGCCTTAATCAAGATTGCATTCAAGCCAGAAATGCTAGAAGTACACAAAATAAGAATTGTGCTGAGGGATATTATGTTAGCACAACCATCTTTACGTGGCATTGTCTAGAGGGATATCATGTGACACTACAAAGGTATTAGTGGAGCCTACAAAAAAGTTTAATCAGGATAGAGTCTACACATCAAATGTGGTTTATCGAGAAGTTTTAAGTGATGATTGTATATGATTAAAGCATCGTTGTAATTTCTATTTTGTTTAAACATACATTTTTTATTTTTTGAATGGGAAATTACATTAAGTTTTCATTTTTGGATTTATGTATTTCAAAGATATTTTGCAAAAAATTAATATCTAAAAGTTAAATGTATCTTGACAAAACTTTAACATCCCGCCGGCCGCCGCATTACGCGGATACTCAACTAATATAATGTAATTTATATTATGTTTTATCTTAACCAATATACCTTTTGTTATGCTAAATAATAATATAATTAATTTAACTCTATGATCAAATTATTGTCCATTTTACCAAGACAAAGCGATTATAATTGACTGAACCATTATATTTTGATATAGTGCAATAATGAAAATATAAAAAATTAGTATCAATAAATAAAATTAACATTTTTTGTTATTTTATGTAATACACGGCCTAAAATAAACGAAAATTATAAATATCTTGTTATTTGGTATAAAAATATGTGAATAAAAAATAAAAGTTAGCTTTAAAAATGTGTATTTAAACCTAAAAACATTATTACCGGATTTTATTCGAAGTAAATTATGTTTTTCGTCCATGTAATTTGTTGAAAATTGCTATTTTCGTTTCTATATTTTTTAAATTATGATTTTTCATTCATATGATTTACAATTTACTGTTGTCTTTGTCCTTTTGATTTACAATTTATTGCTATTTTCATCCTATGTTTTACAATTCTTTTTAATTTTAGGGTTGTTTGGTTAGTTTTCCATTAAGTCCGATATGGATAAAATTATTTGTGTGGAATAATCCAACTGTATAAATTGAGAAAGTTTTTGTTTGAGAATGTTTTTTCATAAATGAAAATGGCGTGTCTTTTTAATTGGAATGGACAGTTTTGGAAAAAAAAATGATTTTCTGCATGAAGCTCCCTTTAGAAGTTTACTGAATAAGTCATTTTTATATCATTAAACTACCACCAAACAGTCACGTATAGCTGACTGAATAAGTTACGTGTCTTATTAAGCTTATTAAACTACTAACAAACAGTTCGTTATACTTAAAGGTAGCGACAAAAGGCGAATGATCGTTTGAGAAGTTGAGTTTTTTTTTTTTGGAGAGGGTATCCCAGACCACATTGGGCCCAGACTAATCCCTGGCAATATGAGCCGAAACCCGACTGCTAAAGCATGCAGCCCGGGGTCGAAGCCCCCGTACCTCCAGTGAGAAGTGAATATGAACGGTGAGAAATGTGAGAAGTGAATATGAACCGTTGATCTCTTTTAATCTCAAGTCATCCCATGAATTGCGACTTAGAAGAAAATTGATCTGGTGCATCCCGGTGCATCTTATCTCGGTGCATCTCATCCTAATGTGCGCTCATTTATCATCCAATGGTCGAGAACCATTTCTCAAACTTCTTACCATTAACTCAATTTCTCACCGGAGGTCCGGAACCAACCCAACGACAAAAATAGCAATTTCAAAAGCACAGGGATTAAAGTCGCAACTTTTAACAAACCATAGGGACTTAAAACGTGATTTACTTTTTTTTGTTTTCTTTCTGAAGAAAACATACCGATAACTTTTAGGCGAAACGTGGTGATAGCAGATACTGTGGAGGCCGGAAACCAAAAAGAAGGTCCACAAAATTTCTCTTTTTCGTTCTGATTCCGCCACATCTCCGCCGGTGATCGGCGTTTGTTATCTCACAACACACCGGCACCACCGCAAATGGCCTCAATTTCTCCGGTCCTCGATCACCTCTCTGTTTCTCAACTCCGTACTACCACCGCCTCCGTACCGGCCACCGCCTTCTTCCACCATCAGATGCCGAGTCTAATCTCATCTCATCCAGTGCTCTCCTCTGGGCTTTCTTCTTCTTGCCGCCGTTTTGGTTCTCGTAGACCAGATCTCACCGTCGCTGCAGCTGCCACTTTGATGTCTAATTCCGTGCCGGTACAACTCTTCTAAGTCTTATGTTATGAATTTATGTTTCGGAATTCGGATAGATTTGTTTGCAGCACAGTCGCTATAATTTCAGTGAGTCTACGTGTTCGCTAGGTTTAATCTGCTTCCGGTATAGAGATGTTGGAAAATTTACTGTCACTATTCAGTTGATTTATGTGACTCGCCTGCCTGTAATGCATACCGTTCAATCATTAGTTAAGTGCTTGTGTATTAGAACGTTTGGCCATATACGATAAAGGAACTTAGGCGTTAGGCGTGATTTTGAAATTTTAGTACGTTTGTTGTAATCCTTACAATGCCTGCACTGTTGTAAAGTCAATCTGTGATATTGGAGCAAACATCTCCTCGCCCCTTAACCAACTGAGCTACACGCCATTGGCAAGTCAATCTGTGATATGCAAGTTAAAAATTAGTGAAAAACTGTAAATATGTAATTGATGCAGATCTAGATGATTCTATTTCGGTGTCTATGAATAAATGTGTTCCTCAGTTAATTTGCATGGTGTAAGGTCACGGTTACACGTGTTAAGAAACCACATTGGTTAGAGGTTAGCTGAACTTGGGTGGAGATGAAACTTGCAATGTCTGTAACTAGCAAGTGTAAAATTTAAACTTGGGAGCTTTAGGTTATTTTGAGCTAGTTCCAACTACTTGCGGTAGCTTAACCAGTCTTGATTATTGAAGAATAAGAACAAATGTATCCGGAAAACTCGTGGCAGTCTCTATGTGCGAGTGCGTCTTTGTCAGAAAGCTCCATCTGTGTTCATTTATTTCACCTCTAAAAGTTCCACCCTGCCTATTCCAGCAGAAAAGTGGAGTGTTGATTGTGGGTGATTTTATGACCAAGAAAGAGGATTTGCATGTGGTAAAGCCCACGACAACTGTAGATGAAGGTATTAGAGTGTTGGTTAAAACAAATATCATAGATCACTTCAATATTCTTGTTTATCTAATTAATTTTCTTCCAACAGCATTGAAAGCTCTTGTGGAGAATAGAATAACTGGCTTTCCTGTAATTGATGATGACTGGAAATTGGTATGATTTTCTTTCTCCTACCATATTGTTAATGCATGTTATCTTCTAACAATCAAGCTGTATACCATATATCATCTTTTCATAAAAACACAATAAGAAAAAGTTAGGCAATATGATGATCTTTCATCTTGATAGTTGTAGAGTGAAATTACTCTTATAGGATGAAGCTGAAACAGTTGTGCAAGTGGTTGGTCTTTGATTGTGTTTGATGTATCGTTTATGGTACTTGGTTCTCAAGGGGAAACCACAAGAAGTTAGATCTCATTTCATCGCTTTATCATGTGCCTATCTCTTGGCCGTAACCTTGGAACAACTGGTGGTTTCTCTTTGTGACTGGGAGGTCATGGATTTGAGCCTCAAAAATACCCTCTTTGCTCATAACGCAAGGAAAGGCTGTACAAAGACTTCTCTCCTAGCCCTTGCAAAGCCAAGGGGCCATGGTGCACCAGTCCTGCTTGATATATATAGTTTTCTGGTTCAACTCTTGGTCTATCACATTGCGAGTAAGTTGTGAATTTGAAAATATCAACTGTTTAACTTATACAGTCCTTTCCCTATGGCGTGGCTAGATTCTACGCCGATCAGTCATGGGCTTGTGTCTTTGTTCATCATTACGTGTCAAAACAGAGTGTAGTGTAGACATATACTAGTTTTGAGTTACTGAAGTTGTATAACGAACTTCGAAGATGAGAATGTTTTGTTTTTGACTATAGAGCTATAAAAGTAATGAAGATCGGAGCGTTCTTGAACTTTGACTTCAATAAACAAAATCCATAATTTACTAAACCGTTATATCTTTAATACTACTAAGTGTTTCTAAAGGCAGATCAATGCAGGGTTGATCAAATTTTGTATCATATTGCAATAAAATTCTGTCATCCTGTGAATCCTCAACCAGCTATATATTTAAGAGGCTTATAGCTGAGTCGATATAGATCTACGAACTTATATTTTTGATATATATACATATATACACACACACTCCAAATGAGATGGTTTATTATCGTCAACCAAGTCAATGAGCAGGCCTTTCTTTTGTTCTGAATACTACCCAAATTGCACTTTTTCTTCTTTTCCTTGATAAGTGCTCGTCCTAGTATTAGGTGGCGTTTGGTTCGCAGATTCTGAAGGAATTGGAATGTTGAATTCCATTGACCAAATTCCATTCCTTTGTTTGGTTCATTCTTTTTCACGGGAGAAATCTCTAAATTCCATCAAATTCCACAAATGAGGGAATTTAACATTCCTTAGCAACTACAAGGTATTTTGATGGAATGAAATTCTTACTTTTCATAATACCACACATGCCCTCAATCCAATATAACCTAATCACCGCCGACCACCTACCACCGCCGATTTGAACCACCCTCGATCTGAACCACCACCGACCACCGTCGTTCTGAACCACCGTTGACCACCACTGACCACCGCCGACCACTGCCGATCTGAACCACCACCGACCATCGTCGGACACCACCGACCACCGCCGGTCTGAACCACCACCGACCACTGCTAGATTGAACCACCGTTGACCACCGTCGTTCTGAACCACCGTCGACAATTGATCACTGCTGATCTAAACCACCGCCGATCATCGCCGATTTAAACCACCTCCGATTTGACCCACCGCCGACCACCGTCGTTCTAAACCATCGCCGATCTGAATCACCACCGACCACCAATCACCGCCGACCTGAACCACCACTGACCACTGTCATTCTGAACCACTGCCGACACCACCGATCTGAACCACCGCCGTTCTAAACCACCGCCGATCTAAACCACCGCCGTTCACCGCCATTCTGAACCATCGCCGATCTGAACCACCGCCGACCACTGCCAATCTAAACCATTGCCCACCACCGATTTGAACCACCACCAACCACCACCGATCTGAACCACCGCCGACCACATCCGATCTGAACCATCGTTCTAAACTACCATTGACCACCACATATCTGAACCACCGTTACAAATAAAGTATTTTTAATGGCTATTTTATTAAAGCATGTTTTGTTTATAAATATTGAAATTATCAAAAAGGGTATTTTACTCATTTATCAACATTTCATTCCAATTCCAAAGCTACATTCTGTGAACCAAACAAACATATTCCAATTTCTTTAACAGATTCCCTTCCAATTCTGTCAACCAAACAGGTGGTCAAACCTGACAACATTCCATTCCAATTTCTTCAAAGTCAAATTCCTTTGACATATTCCATTCCATCCAAAAACATTATGCGAACCAAAAGCCACCTTAATGTCTCTAGGTCATAAGAGATGGAATTGTACTGTCACGTGGAATTGAAGAGAGATCTCTTCTAGGGATCTTTCAATCTCTGTTCTTATGAGTTTTACACTGGCACCATAAGTTGAGTCTCTGAAATATTTAAACCATATATGACTCTGCCGTCTGCATGGGAAGTTTGTCTATGCTTATATGAAGTATTCAGAGGTTCATTGTTGTTTCAGGTTGGGGTGGTATCAGATTATGACTTGCTAGCACTGGATTCTATATCAGGTAAGACGTAATTTGAAGCAGCTACTTTACCATCTATTTGACTGTTGTTGAAATCTTATAGCACTTGCATGTTTTGACTGGTTAATATATTTTTTCACCCAGTGCCTTCTTGTTTGGAAATCAACTTTTCAATTCAATTTTTCCTACTTGAACCTTTACATCATTGCAAGTTTAGGATGCTTTAGCATGTGAAGTGGATTGTTGATGTAACAACCCAAACTCCCGACATAAGCCAAAACTAACTATATTAATTAAAACCGCCAAACGACCCAAAACAAAATCTAAATTCAAGGTTTGCGGAAAGACAACCTAATACACAACTGAGATTACAAGGAACAAAAACTATAGTGGAAGTCTCTTAACCCAGCTCCGACTCACACCTGCTCCTTACCCTTGCTCGATCCTCCTACCTCACGCCCCGATATGACTTTAGGCGGGACACCCCCCCCCCCCCCCCCGACTTCACCCATACTTGTTATCTCTGGCCTGTCACTTGCGAATGACAGTGTGTCTGACTCATACTGCCTTAACTGGGACCCCCCCCCCCCCCAACTTCACACCATTTCCAATAATTTATGCATACATTTAACCAACAACAAGGGCATAAACCACGTTTATAATAAATCTCGCATGTATAAATCTGACATAATAATTAAATGATCGAAAGTAAACTTCCACATAGCCATGACCATTTTAAGAGTGAGAAGCATTTAGTTAGAAAACTCACCTGTCGTCCTGCAATAAAGTCCCCACACTTGAAATTGATCCGGTCACAGATTCCTAAGGCACAAAGTAGGATTTTCAATGAGTTACTGGGATACTCTCAACTACACAACTACTAGGACCGACTGATGGAACCCCGAGAAACAGGTTTCGGCCCAAAGGAAACTTCCTCAGGTTCACCCGTACCGGGCTCTCCAGGATCGCCCGGGTCGAGTGGACCGGTGTCACCCGGCCTCCACACCCCCGGGGTCACCCGGTGGTCACCAACCCGGGGTCACCCGGTAATACACCGCCCGACTAGCCCAAGCCCGGGGTCGCCCGACATCACCACGCCCGGGGTCGCCCGGTTCCCATTCCAGAGCCGCACGGCGGCGAGAGTGCATCCAGGGGTTCTCGGCCGCTGCAACTCAAATTCGACCGCCCCAAATCGGTCGGGGATTAACTCGCACCAACAAAACTCTAATCCACCCTCCCCTTGGTAGATTAAAATCATCCCCTTTATGCAGTGAGTTCACATTCAATCAATAACTATCCAAAACCCTAAACTCAACATTTCTCAAAAGGGATCCATGGATTCTACGGTAATTCCAAACGACTAAATCATGCTCAAAACATAAAAACCAAATCAAGAGAAGGAGTTAGGGGCTTACCTTGATGGAGATCGAAGAACCTTGAAACCCCAAAGAAATCTCTTTCTTTGCTGCTTTTCCTTCTAAAATCGCCTTCTTCCTCCCTTACAAAAGAAAACTCTCAGCCGTTCAACAAAATGAGATGGCCTCTAGGGTTAAGTCCCCTTCTATTCCATCTTTACACTTTAGCCCCCAAACTTTAGACTTTTAAATAAACTTACACTAGCTTCATAACTTATTCAAATCTCAACACGGTTATTACAGTTGGGGTCCAAATACTAATGATGCAATTGAATAATTAACCAAGTGAACACCCTTTAATGCCTTGGGTCTTGAGATTTTGATAATTTGTGGACGTAAAACAAAAATCTTTCTTTCCCTACGGTGAGATTTCCAGTCCCGGTGATAGATAGGCTTATAGATGAGTTCCACAGATCAACGACATTCTCTAAAATTGATTTGAAGTCAGGCTACCACCAGATCCACATAAAGCAAAAGGATGCTCCCAAACTCATGAGAGGCATTATGAGTTTTTATTTATGCCTTTCGGTTTGACAAATGCACGACCACATTACAATCCCTTATGAATAATTATTTCGTCCCTACCGACGAAAATTTGTGTTAGTTTTCTTCGATGGCATCTTAGTCTATAGCCAATCTATGGAAGAACACGTGAGCCACCTACAGCTAGTTCTGGCTGAATTGTAGAGGTGGAAGTCATACACCAATCTGGAAAAAATGTCTATTTGGCCAGGAAAGGGTAGAATATTTGGGCATCCGTGGTGTTGTTGCCCATGCCAAAGACGTCGTGGGAACTACGAGGGTTTTTTGGGTCTCAAGGGGTATTCCATTGATGTGATAGATTACCCAGATTGTACAACTTCTTCAGTGATCAATCAAGGGAATAAAATAACAATCACAGCAACATAGTCAAACGATAGAACATAAGCAACCGGATTGAAAAAGTTAATCAATTAAAACATACCCAGGAATAATTGTCCCAACCATTAAGGCACTTGGCTCACAAGGCTTGAAATCAACATTACAGAGAAATGTAAAATAAACATGAAACCAACAATGGCAATGTTTTCAGACAAAACAAGAATTGAATTTTAACTCTCCCTTCTCTCTTCCTAGCTTCACTAGAACTCCCAGAATGAATCGCCCGCCTCTGCTTTATTACCTAATTCCTTTAAATAGGCTGTCTTCTTCCTTCCTCTCTTCAGTCCAGGTACAAAAGTGATCTGGCAGCATCTCAGCAGCACCACTACCCAACTACCTCTGCCACAGCGGCACTGCCATTGCCCAACAGGGCAACAGCGGCACTGCCATTGTCCCCTAGCAGCTCTAACGAACCATCAGCGACCCTTGATCCTACAACATTGTTACGCCTCCCAGCACTTTTAATCCAGCCATCAACATATACCCTGCAGCCTCACTGTTGCACCACAGATTCGATCGACAAGGGTTTTCAATTAAATTTAACAAAAGAACTGAAGGAAATTCCAGTATTCGAAAGACTGGAAACTCTCCCAAAGGCTGTCGCCAAACTACTCCAAAATCATCTCCCCTCTTCTCCCCCAAACCTACTCTATTTATTCCATATGCAAAACAGAAATTGGAAATGGAAACAGAAAGTCAGAATGGAAACAGAAAGTGGAAAAAGGAAACAAAATATTCTCTAACCAAAAAGAACCATTCTGCCAGCGATGCTCAATTAAATATTCTTTTTGCCCCTCCTTGCATAGGTGAATCGAGTAGGGGGTCTATCAATACCCCTCCCCAACAGTCCCACCTTGTCCTCAAGGTGGAAGTCTGGAAATCGAGTTTCGATGGCCTCATAATCCTCCCAGGTTGCTCCAAACTTGCCTAACCCCTGTACTTGAATAACACTTCCCCCTGACTGCCATTAACCCCCTCCTACTGTTGTCGCACATCTAGGACGACTTCAGGTTCCGCCTTAAATACCATGTCTTCATCAATTGAAGCAAGAATAATGCTTGAGGCAATATATGATCCAATGGCCCTCCTTAACCGCGAGACGTGAAACACTGGATGGATGCTTGTTGATGGGAGCAACTCCAACTTATATGCCACAGTTCCTACATTTTCCAAGACACGAAATGGCCCATGGAATTTGGCCGCTAGCTTCCGATTTTGGCGTGTAACCAAAGACCGTTGTCTGTACGGTCATAGTTTCACAAATACTAGGTCACCCACTGCAAAAGAATCGTCCCGATGCCCCAAATCGGCCTGTTGTTTCATCCGTAGTTGAGCCTTTAGCAGATTCATTCTCGCCTCATCCAGAATCTCTTTCCGTTCACTGAGCATACGATCCACTGCTTGGACCTCTGTGAACTCCTCTTTATACTTAAGGAGGGCTGGAGGGTCTCTACCGTAAAGCATTCTAAAAGAGGAACATTCAAGTCCAACATGATATGTCGTGTTATACGAGACTACGAGTACTCTGCCCAATGTAACCATTTTCTCCAATACCGAGGCCTGTCCGACACCATGCAACGTAGATATTGTTCCAAAGTTCGGTTGACCAATTCCATTTGGCCATCCGTTTGGGGATGGTACGCTGAACTGTACTTGAATTTTGTTCCTCGTAATTTGAACAACTCTTGCCAGACCCGTACCGCTAGTTTTCATTTCAACTTCACCCGGTTAAGCCCTTTCTTCCCTCGGATACTTCCAACACAAATCCTAAGTTCTAAATACAACTAAAGCCAAACGTATAACGAGACTTATGCATAACCGTCTTAGATTTTAATTATCAAGTTTCCGGGTGTTACAGGAGAAGACCAAGATAGGGGAAGGGAACAAAACACGGAGAAGGAAAACAAAGAACACAGAAACATCACAGCCATGCATTAAGGGGCTGTTTGGCAGATACAGGATGATTTAGTGCAGAATGATTAAGTTGTCAGAATGGTTAAGAAACTCTGTATGATTTAGTGTAAGATAGAAAATGATTGTTTGGAAACTGTTCTGAATCAACAACCTGAATGACATAAAATTACCGTTTTACCCCCAGTTTTGTGTTTAATGAAAATTAACGTTTGACAAAAGTTCCGAAGGAAATTTTAAATGAAAAATAGAAAATAATTAATGGTCCAACTCCAACCCAATACATGATATCATATCAATCCGAACATATGGCAAATCAAGATTGAAATCTCAAGAAATGACCACATATAACAAATCTCTTATAATTCCCTATCAAAAGCATTCTATCACCAATTATCAATAAACTTTGGTACCAATGGTCGAAGCTATCAAAAATAAAAGCTATGAAAAGCATTCTATCATCAATGATCAAAAGTAGAAGCTATGAAAAGCATTCCACTATAAAGAAACTATGCTCATGAAAACAGATTACTCATTGCAGCTTCATAATATTAAACAACTTTTTCAAATTGGTTCAAAGCAAAAGAAATAAAGCATTACAAAAGAGATTTATTTGGGTCTATACTTGGTTCAAAAGAATAAAAATAAACCATTCCTACATAAGTGAGTCCAGTGTTCCTATCAGGTTAATTCACTTCAAACCTACCCATCATCACCACCATCATCCATATTTTAACCTAAGTATGGACGCAAAATAACAAAACTATTTCAACTCCAAGATAACTATGGTTTGAATGGATGCAAAATAACAAAATTATTTCAACTCCACAATAACAAAATCATTTAACACTAAGAATGGATGCAGTGCTTGTAAGCGAATAACAAAGTTATACTCATTTTCTGTTGGTTCAAGGAGCCACACAATAATTTTCAGCAGGAGCCATAAAACATTCTCAAAATTTTAAAACTATAATATTCAGCAGGAGCCAAACAATAGTTATACACATCGATTTTGAATGATTAATAAACATAAGAGTCAAAAGATTACCTTGTTAGTCGGACACTGTGGTAGGGTCAATCGGCGGTTTGCTCTTCAACAGGTGGTGTCAATCGGCAGCGGGGAAGGGGAGAATCGACGGTTTGCTCTTCAACAGACGGTGTCAATCGACAGTAGGGAAGGGGAGAATCGACGATTTGTTCTTTAATTGGATGTTGTGTAGCTGTTGGGTTCTTCAAAAAATTTTTTGAACGGCAAGTAAACGCACACACACGTTCCATCGGTATCGGGCCTCCATTACGGGCAATCCCACCAATCCGCTGCGACCCGGCCCAGCCTTTGGCTGAACCCGACCGGCAGGGTAGAGGGTCCCATAGACTGGACCCACCGGATCCGGCCCCGAAGGACCAGTTCTTCAATTGCCATAAGTTAGACTAAACACCCCTTATCCACTAATGGAAACACAAAAACTTTGGACCAGTAGGACTTTCAGGGGTTAAGATCAGTAGACACAGTGTTGAGGCATATATCATTCTCATGTCGATCAACTGGATCTGAGACTTCTGCAGTTGATGCCGAATACTCTGGAATGTAGCGGCTGAATGATTTGTGCAAGAATGGGTACAACTGAGATGAGAATATTCTGTGCGAAAATGACGTCTTGTTAGAACATGCCCACCAATAAATTGTTAGTTGAAATGATAAACAAAGTGCCGAAAAGTAAACTTATCCTTAAAACCAAACACCTTGCTCAAAGTATCTTTTGAGGATGTGGAGGATGCTTCTTGGCAAGCTTCCTTCTCAAAATAATCTCTTCACTCTCTGGCCTTTTACCTTAAATTCGGGTCCAGTTCTTTCATTTCAGGATAACCCATGTGGGTATATTTCAAACAGTGTAAATGATCCTCCCCATCTGGTTCTCAACTTCCCAAGGAATAGTTTTAATCTGGAGTTGAAAAGCAGCATTTTCTGCCCTCGTTCTAAGTTCTTGAGCTGGATACTCTTGTCATGCCATTTCTTTACTTTCACTTTTTAGAGCTTGGCATTTTCGTTGGCCTGAAGTCTAAATTCATCCAATTGATTTTGCTGCAATCTTCTTAGCTCATTTGCTAACTTCTGGTTGAAATTGAGCTCCTTAATAGCCCAGTATGTCTTGTGTTCAACTTCCACTGTAAAGTGACAAGCTGACATGCATTTCCAAAGATAAGACGATATAGAGACATTCCCAAAGGTGTTTTCAAAGCTGTCCCGATTGCCCATAAGGCATCATCCAATCTTTCGGACCAATCTTTCTTGCTTGGGGTTACTACCTTCTCAAGAATGTTCTTAATTTCTCTGTTTGCTAGCTTTGCCTGGCCATTGGTCTATGGGTGATAGGCTGTAGCTACTTTGTGTTTGAAATTATACTTGGTTAACATCTCCTTACCATCTAGGCATCTATTGACAAAATGAGTTCCCTCCTCGCCGGTGAACGTGCCCAAACCACCAGTCTTCCCTGTCAATATTATAGGTGCTACTCCCACTCTGTTTGAAAGATCTTGTTTGGTATCCAGTTCAACCATAGTTCTGCCATAGGTCCACCTGAGCATCCTCATTTCTGCAACTTCCAGATTTCTTTCATGCACCTTCTTTATTGACCAACACTTCCCGCGAAACAATATCGCCATTCTGATCGCTACCCTACAAAAATTCGTCTTCAGTTTTAGCGGACCTTTCTGTCACACAACACTCTTGTGGCATCCCTCCATTTTAACCACCCTGCCTTTATTTGGTGAGTGATGCGATCATCGACTTCCCCATCCTTCCGGATCATTGAGCCTTCTTTTGGGGCTCCTTTTGCCATCCAATTCTGATTACCATTCCCTCATCGATACCCTCCCTACAGAAATTGCACCAAAAATGTTCGGTCTTGGAACAACTAATGCACAAGCCCTGTGATTCCAAAGCTGCCCTCCACTATCCCAAAGGAACACAATGCGCGAACATGAGGTTTTCCTAGATAAGGTGAAGGAGCTATGTCTAGAATACCCGCTACATTAGTTTAAAATAATGAGAAAGTATTGACAGCATCAATGGCGCTATGCCTACCGTCATAAAGTGGCAAACAATAAGGGGAAACTCTTCCAAATTGTCGAAACCGAGTGATTGTGAGGATATTGATATTGGGACTTCCAATTTCTACAGTGAGAAGTGTGAGATGGATTTGGAGAAACGAGGATAGATGTTATTAGGACTGGAGGCGTTACGGTTGTGCTGGCGAAAAGAACTATGAATTTGAGAACATAAGTAGAGATGGGGTCATAGTGGCGATGTAGCAAGTAGAAAGGAGAAGTCAACCGACTCAATTATAGTTAGATAATGTTGCTGAGGCCCATAGAGCTTAAGGGATTTGACCATCTTAGCAAGTTAACTAAACGTACATAATTTGAAACCTTCCCTATAATTGAATAACGACGTTGAGATGGAGAACTAAAGACAACACGGCAACACACGTATGCAGTTATTCAGCCTACAGCACAAACTCATAATGTTGTCTAAACAACTGATTATCTTGATAAACTGACTTCATGATGTTGTCTAAACATTAGCAAATATTGCGTCCATCTAAAAGACTGCTGCATTTCTTTTTCCCATCATCAAATCTTTGTTCAAAAGTTGTGGTGAATCGCTGAAATCCTTGCAAATAATCATCTCATTTCTGTGTTCTCAACTCTGTCAGTTCCTGTTTCTTTCACTAGTTTGTTCCAATATGTCAGTAATTCTGACGCACTGAATGATTATTATATTTTATTTAGGCACTTCACGAGCTGAAACTGACATGTTCCCTGAGGTCGATAGCACTTGGAAAGTATGTATGAATCATCTATGCTAAAAATTACTTCGTGAGCATCATTTCACTTGCATATCTGCTTCTTTCAGTTAGTTTTATTGTTTTCTTATCTAAACATAATTGAAAGGCGTCCTATCTAGGAGCTTGTACAGTTGGTACTTTTCTGCCTTCCTACGGATTTTGTGTTCAAGTGGTCTTGAGCCCTATGAGCATAATCTCTTTGCCTTTTTTTTAGTGATAATATTCAAATAAGTTACCAAAGTTCGTCAATAACGTGAAAGGAATTAAAATATGAAAGGTCAACCAACTTTCAATTTGGTGTCATTTATACTGAATCCGGGTAAAATGACCATTTTACCGTTTAGTTTTAATTTTAAATTTAAAAGTTCTTTGATGATAAAGGATGCAAAATTCAGAGGATTTTGCAAAGTTTTGAAACTCATTTAAAAATTAATTTTGAATTTGGAGAAAAATGCATATGACTTGTACAACACAAGTCATATTTATCCCACCGCCGGCAGAGATTGCACCACCACAGGCAGCCACCATACCATATTTAGTCTTTTGGTAGTATAAGTGACACCAAATTGAAAGTTGGGTGACCTCCTTTGACGTTTGTATACAATTGCAGCAGAAAATAGAGTGACATCAAGGCCAACCTACCTTTTGTATCTGTTACGAATTTGGTGTTCATTCTGTTGGTTCTTTTATCAATTTACATAACCAGAGTAGCCAGAAGCCTAAAGTGTATCAGGCTTGAGGGGTGCAGTTGGTATGCGGGAGAGGATTTGACGGAACAACAATTTGTTGTCCTACGTTTGGCGCAACATTAGATTGGGTCAGGAAGGGACTCAGTGGGATGAAAATGCATTTTTTGTCCCACTAAAATAGATGAAACAAAAGCCAGGTAGATTGAACAAAATTGGTAAATTACTAAACTATCCTGTTAAATTCAAACCCTAAATTCTTTCATCCACCAACCTCACTCTCACTGATCCGGTCCAGTCTCGTTCGCATACCAAACACCCCCCCCCCCCACCCCCCGAGAGAACACTTTAAGGTTCAGCGTTCTTCTGTAGTAGATTATGTTATCATTATCTTATAGCGTCTCCCGTCTCTTACACTCTTTAAGTAATGGTTGCAGACATTCAATGAGGTACAAAGGCTACTCAGTAAAACTGATGGGAAAGTGGTTGGTGATTTGATGACATCCGCCCCGTTGGTAGTTCGTGAAAACACTAATCTTGAGGATGCCGCAAGGTTTGCCCGACCTTCCTCCATATTTTTTAAGCACCGGACTGTTCTTTCGCCATTATTCATCTACTCCTTCCGTCCCAAAATATATGTTCACAGTGAAAAAGACGAAATTTTACAAATATGTAACTACCACACTTTTTACTCGAGTAAATGACAATTTTACCCTTAATAATAGATTAAGTAATAAATTTCTTCTATCAAATTAGAAAGTATGCACCTACTTTTGAAAGTGGATACTTATAGAATTATGGACACTTCTTTTGGGACGGATGGAGTATAATGCTACAAATTTCATCCTACATTCATCACAAAGGCTATCTTATAAGAGATTTGTTTAATGTCAGATTGTTGCTTGAAACTAAATATCGGCGACTGCCCGTCGTAGATGGTGAAGGGAAGTTGGTAAGAGCATTTCGCGCAACTCTGCTGTCGATTTCATCTGTTTTTGAAGTATCTAAAATGTAGGGTCCGGTTCAAATAAGAAGGCTAAATACCGTGAGAAGGTAAGAAAGGAAGGTCAAAAGAAGTTCCATTTGTGAATCATTGAAGAAGTACCAAAAAAAAAAAAAAATCTATTTGAAGATGCATATATGAACCAACGTTACAGATTATTCATACGGATTTACATATGCATCTTCAAATGGAATTTTTCAATAATTCACATATGAACCTTTCCTTAACCTTCTAACAATATTTAGCCTTATTTGAACGTTCTACATAATATTTTATATACAACACCCTTAACCTTCAGTGGGACTAGAATTTACGAGCAACCTGGATACTGTTGAGCCAATGACCCTTTCGATGATTTCATCTTTGTTTCTTCATTATAAGTTGTTAACCATTGATTTTGTAAATGAAGGTTGGGATCATTACAAGAGGAAACGTGGTAAGAGCTGCCCTGAAAATAAAAAAAGAAAGCGAAATGAAAGCATGACATTTGAACTTCATTTAGACGAGGTAGACGAATTTTGATGATTCCCACAAAACTTGGTTTGTATATGTAATATTTTAATATAAAATATGTAAATCTACATATATTAATAAAGGCATAGGGTAAACACCCATGAGAGAAACGTGAATTTTTTACTTGTTATCGTATTCTAAACAGTATCCGGAAGTAACAGTCAAACCAAATAGGGTAAAAACCATGAATTGCATTCGGGAAAGGTGAAATTTTTACTATCCTCTCGTTATTGTATTCTAGAGAAAGGTGAAACTTTTAGTATCCTTCCGTTACTACAATACCCAAAAGTAATATTCACGAATTAGGTAAAGACCGAATAGGGTAAGAATAAAGTTATTTCTGGGTTCCGTCCCTTTTCCAAAAAAAAAGAAAAAAAAGAAGAGGGTAAAGACCCAAGAATCACATTTGAGAAAGGTGAAATTGACGATCCTCTTCTTATTGTATTCTAAACAGTATTTGAACGTAACATTCTAATTGAATATCCACCTATTAATTTTTACTATCCACCTATTAATGTACTCTAGACCATCTAAAAGTAAAATTATAAACACCAATAAGGTAAAAAAAATTATTGTTTTTTTTTTTTTTTTTTTTTTGTTATTGTACTTTAGACAATATTTCAAAAGTAATATTTAAACAGAATATGGTAAACGCTTTGAATCAAATTTGAGAAAAGTGGAATTTTGATTATGTCCAAAAGTAAAATTTGAACCGACACATATTAATTATATCCGAGAAAGGTGACTTTTTAACCACCGTCCTGTTATTGTACCTTAGACAATAGGGAATATCAAAAAGTAAAATTGGCTAGTGTTAAACGCATCTTAAGTTGTACCATCATCCCGTTATTATACCCTAGATAGTAGGCAGTATCAAAAATCAAATTTACCCTTTGTAAAATTCGTCTTAAGTTGTACCATCATTCCGTTATTATATCTAGACAATAGATAGTATCTAAAAGTCGAATAGGTCACTGTCTCATCTCCTAAAGAAATTGCCTTGTGTTAAATTTGTGAAGAGTCACAAGTAAATTGGCTGTTTTTTATTCTTTTTAAAGCATTCTAAAGTTTTGATATTAACAAAAGAATTTTCCATTTTTTAAAAATATCTGTTAAAATAAACGTAATAATTTTACAGGACGAAGAGATACTATGAAACTTGTATTCTACGGAAAGTTGAGTTATTATGTTTTAGAGATACATACAAGCACAAACGAATAGGAACCACATACATAATATGTTACACATTGTCAGTAAAATGTGTCTTGTTAGAGCATCTTCCAACAACATTGCTAAAATAGAAAAAAATTGGCTTTTGCTTTGCTATTCTTCTCCAACAACTTTGCTATATAGTTTGCTAAAATAGAGAATCATCAAAAAATATCTAAATATAGAGCATTCTCCATAATCTCTAAAGTCTAAATAGGAGGGGAAAAATATTATTTTAATGATTTCCCATCAAAAATTTGTTGAAATATTAAATATATTGAATATTTTAATAATATAAGTAATGATTGATTCTCTAAAATAGAAAAGCTGTTGGAGTTAAAAGAAAATGTTTTTAAAGATTTTGACTTTTTATTCTCTATTTTAGAGAAATTTTAGCAATGTTGTTGGAGATGCTCTTATACTCCCTCCGTCCCAAAATAAGTGTCCACAATTGACTTGACACACAGTTTTAGACATGTATATTTATTACACATTTTTGTTATTAAATGACATATTTACCCTTATTTAATATTTCTCTCTCTTCATAATTCTTATATATTTGTCCATTAATTAAGAGTAAATATGATAATTTAGTTATCTATTTTTTGAAAGTGAACACTTATTTTGGGACGGAGGGTGTATTATACAACTACACTAATATAGAAGTACTTTTATAGAAGAAAATGTTGAATACTAAAAAAAAAAGAGGGAGAACCATTGTGACTTTCCTACATCGTCCTCTACCATAATTAAGCTTAAAACTTAGACATTAACTTTTTATTGGACCCGTTACAACAATTACATATAGGTCATTATCTCACCTAAGATGATGATGTCGGTAGTTATTAATATTGTTGTTATAGATACCTAATAATGAAATGATATAAATATCGATATGGGATTTAATAATTATTCTATCTTAATGGTCCCCCTCACCCTAACTCGATGGCAAAACCACTTTCTTCTCTTTTGGGCCCCCGCACTCTTTTGAAATGAAATAGACGTGACAAAGAATGTGGTAGCACGAAAATGGGTACAAAATGACAAGCAAAGGTCTATGCTTGGAACTTTGGCATTTCCTTTTGGGATGTAGGGTTGTTTTCTCTGATGTTTTATCAAATGTTTCCTTGAAATATCTGATTCTTATTGTATATCTATATAATTTTTACCGACCTGGGATATAAAGGGGTCACGTGCCTTGTACTCTTACTTTGAGAGATGGGGTTTACATAGTTCAAATTAACAGTTGATGAATAACTGTACACATATAGTATGGTGTTCTCTTTTCGTATAAAGATATGCAAGTTTACACAGCGAGAAGTAAACAAGAATCATGTCTTTGAACGACTTTTTATATCAAACATTTGAAGTAAACTGTTGGTTCAAAAGCTCAAATGAGTTCTTCAATTATGAATTCTCAAAAGTGACTCTATTCAGCTTTTTTACGAACTAAATGTTCAGCCAGTTTAACCAACTACTCGGGGCAAGTCTATAAAATCGCTTGGGACAATGACCGACCATCCAACACATTCATCATGCTTCTAATATTGATTGAAGATTATTTTTTTGATTCAATTATCTAGCGCTATCATGTACATGACGACAAAAGTTCGCCAAAAAGTCAAACAAGCGTACCGTAAAATCAAGTTTAGAATCACGTAAATGGATGTTTAAATGGTCAATGGACCCTCTTGATTTCTTTCTTAGAAGCAATGTCCAACTACATCTAGTAAGGACGTTATCTTTAGTAAAGAAATATGTGTTTGATTATGTAAGCCTTAATTATATTATCAAATAATTACAGTATAATTCTAACTTTTCCTGATATAATATATTAATATCAGAATAGTACATACTTAGAGCATCTCAAATGGAAGGTTCTTATAAACAAAAAATGTAAGTTCTTAAAAGAAACTACAATTAGAAAGAGTTCTTATAAGAAACTCACATCCTTTAAGTTCTTGTACAAAAACTTTGGTTATTACCTTGAAGTTGGTGTGAAGTGACAATATTGTAGTTTTTTATATATTTTCTTGACTTATAATTATTAATATTGTGTGTGTATATATATAATAATTATTATTGTTGACCGTTTAAAAAATAAATGAGACTCGCAAAAAAGGTTCCTACCTACCATTGTGCAGACTCGTTCCTGATATTTTATAGGCCTTGGGCGAGATGTAAAAATGGGCTCCCGATAACTACGAAACTATTTTCAATATATTGTTTATATCATAAAAAATAACATTGAATTCAAACAAATACTAATAATTCATATAAAACCGTTTTCCCGGTATTCTTAGCGCAAGATCAATCCATAATTATATCTAAATTAATATTATCTACCATATTATTTTTACATAACATCGTCAATCAGTTCCACCATCAAAGACATCTTATGATATAACTTTAATATGTAGATTGAAATCATTTGACGTCACTATGTTTACCATTCGGAGTAACATTTTAAGTAAATCAACATAAAGAAATTGATATTCCACATGTTACCTGATGTTAATGTCTTTCATCATCATTTTAAACTTTTAGGGTTGAAACAAATTTTTTAATAACCAACAATCTTAAAATCAAAAATCCATGTTGGTTATAGTTTGAAATCTTATTCTTGTTTTAGAGATAGTTGAGTACTTTAGATTTATGCATCCAATATTAGGTAATAAAGAGTCAATAGTGTATGAAAAAAGAAGTATATTTGAAATCCTAAATATAGATATATATTGGGTCGTCTCATATAGTTTGGTAATTGTTTTCAAAAGGTAGGAGTTTTCTTAGTTAATAACAATAAATCTACTATATTATAACACAATAATAAAATTCATGCGTATCAAATAATGAAAAGAGTATGTGGAAGATGAGTAATGGAGTTTATATCAAAGATTATAGGCAAAAATAGTTTTTAGATATTAGAGCATCTTCAACAGCTATGCTATAGTTTTTCTAAAATAGAGTATAAAAAGTTGAAATCTCTAAAAAAAATTACAACCAACTCCAACAGTTACTATATTTTAGCAATTCTATCATCAATTATATTAATAAAATATTATTTATCTCTCCTAAACATACAGCTTCAATGTCTCCTATTGGTGAAAAATAATTAAATATTGTTTCTCTCTCTTCAATATGAGGTTTTAGAGATTTCTCCAAATTTGGAGATTTTTACCTTCTCTCTACTCTTTTCTCTATTTTAGCATATGATATAGCATAGCTATTGGAGCAAAAAAATTGCTAAAATCCCACTTTTTTCTATTTTAGCATAGCTGTTGGAGATGCTCTTAGTACTAGATAAAGTGATGTGACAACAAAAAAATATAATATTCCATTCGAGATGTTTTTAGAGCATCTCCAATGGAATGTTCTTATAAGCAAAAATTATAGATTTTCAGAAGAACCACCATTGGAGAGTTTTTATAAGAACCTTGCATCTTTGAGTTATTGTATAAGAATCTTGATTTTTACCTTGAATTTGGTGTAAAATAACATTTTTGTTAGTTTTTGTATATATTTTATTTATATTCTTAATTTGATAAATTAGAAATGATATGACAAAGAAAAAAATATACAAAATAAATAAATAAAATATCATCTTATCTCATGTCTATTAATTATTTAAGATTAAAATATTTACAAATTACATATTTATATTCTCATTATCAACCCAATTGTATCAATTTTTATTAAATCTTAACACAAATCATTCTCTTTGTCAAATTTTAACGACCATTTACCATATTTAGTTTAATAAAATTGATAAAAATGACATACATTCTGACATTTTCTTTACTAAAATTGTATAATAATAACTTTAAAATTACATGTTTTTTTTTTTAATTTTGAAAATAAGTAATATTTATACATCTTCTTAAATCCTTTAAAATCGAAATAAAAAACAACATTAATCTAAATAGTTTTTTATATTTTTTTCTAAATATTTAACTATTATTTCCAAACAATTTATTTAATTTTTATATAATTTTCCAAATAATTAAAATTTGGGAATTAAATATTCAATGTCGACACAACAAATAAGTTGTATTGGACCAGGGGGCCCCACCAATCATAGAAACGCCCCACCACCACCTAATTGATTTAACATTTGGTTACACTAACTACCGACACGCATCCAAATATTAAAATATTAAAATATTTATCACAAAAAGTAATATAAAAATAGATAATTATGTTATGAAAATGAGTAACACATAAAGTAGTTCACAACTTAAAACTTACATGATTTGCATAATTCTTACTCAAACTTTGTAACTAGATTTTATGATCTTTTTATTTAAATTTTAGATTTTCTTGTCACGAGTAAACAAGAATGAAAGAAACCCAATATCAGTATATTCAAGAGAGGCATGAGTCCAACTGAATACATCTCGAGATTCTACTGCTCTAACACAAATGTAATGTCCAGATCCCAAAGCAACAAGTTGACTTAGGGGTGGTTTATCTGTGTCTTAATGATTAAAAGTTTTGATCATATCAAATGTGAGATTTTTTGGGGTTTGTGTCGACCCTTTTGGCACCTCCCCCTCTTTCCCCATTTAGTCTTCACTTTCGAAACTATCAACAACACTTATAAATTAGGGAAGTACAACAAGTAATCCAATCCAATTACAACTAGTGAATCCAAATATAACCAAACGGTTAAGACTGGAAATCTAATTGTAATTGGATCAGATCATATGCAAAATGGATTGGTTGGTTGTTGGATGAGAGTTAAAAATCCAATAAAATCGACATGGTCCTATCTAATTCCCATTCAAGTATCAATGATGAAGGATTTATTTTATGTCATCTTTGTATTTTGTATTTTGGTGTATGTGATCTGGCCGTTCGATTTATATGAAATTTTATTTATTAGTGTTTTAAGTGAAATATGTAGATAGTTGGTTAACATAGTTCGATAATTGGTTGGATCTAATTCATTTGGTAGAACCGATTCAATCCAACCCAATTATCCAAACTCAATTGGATTGGATTCAGGGTTGTATATGAGTTATGTTGGTTTGTTTGAAGCGTTTGAACAATCCAACTCAACTAGTACAATTTGAAAATTTTCAACAAATTACAAGAATTAAATGATAACCCAACCCAACACATAAGGATTGGGTTGGTCAGCTCGTGACATCTAAGATATGTTCTTGGAACAAATCTGAGCGTAAAAATGACATGTCATCTCTACTTATACGAAGAGCATATGACATTACTAAACATACTTGCATGACCCTATTTAACCCATTGCTTCAAGAGCAAATTCTCATTCATTTGCATCTTGAATATCTAGCAATGAAAGTCTTTCATCGACAGTTGAAATCACAACTTTAATACTTGGGAAGTGGAAACAGTCGGACATATTGCAAAGATCTATAACATATAAGAGGAGTATCAGGTTCATCCTGCTGAGTTGGGTTGAAATGAGTTGGTTCAATTCCAACCCAATACCTACAATTTGAGGATTTTTCAACTCACTTGAACATCAGGTGGCTTTGGGGTGGGTGAGCCAGGTTGGTCGGATTTGTGTGCACCGTAATTGGATTAGTTGTCAAAAGTATATACCCAATGGGTTATTAGATTGACTTGGATCAGTTCCTCCCAAATCTATTAAACTGTAACACCCTAAAAATCTAGGCATCGAGGTTACATACCTAGTTCACTTAAACTAGAGCTTTGATACCAACTTGTAACACCCTAAAAATTAAGCAATTTTAAAAATTCAAAATTTTGGCAATATAACGTCTAAAATACGGAGGTCTAATATACCCTGTAAATACAAATATTCAACAAGGGCAAATCCCAGATTCATGACAACTAAAACCCACGATAAGTTGGATTAGTTTGCACCAAAATGAAGTGGCAAGAATAAGGAGACATAACAATACAACAACCTACTTAATCTAGAGTTAATTCGAACTAGATTAACTTGGGTGTTGCTATTCCACCAAAAATCTCTCTTCTCAAGGTTCCCCCAAAAAGACCGGTACTTCAAGAACTCCTATGTGCACGGTTGAAAAGCCCGACATTCTAGACTCCACCGCTAGGGGAACCTGTGGGATAACCAACAATCAAACAAGTGTTAAGACGAAACCTAGTGAGATCTCATAATTAAACAATTCAAAACAAGGATATTATAATGTAAAACTTGTGTTACCGAATCCCTTTGCATTCAGCAATATTCCCACTCGCAATGATGTTCCCAAACCTGAACATAAACACACAAGAGATAACTCTTGAATACGGGGGAGACCCGTTTCCATCGGGGTGACATGTACACGGGAGTGGATTCACCCATGATGTTATTGGATTACACCTCATGTCCCGGTCCTAGTTCCCATGCCATCAAGACATCACAACCTCAAACCATAACATTGTCTTTATTGCCTACTCCGTCGAGTTACACTTCAAGGACTTACGGGATATTATTGTCTATCCAATCTAAACGAGTTACACCTCAAGGACTTATGTCCCCTATTGTCTACTCGTCTATACCCAAAGTGGCCAAATCAGATCAACCCAATAAACAAATCAACTATATCCTCGTGCACAAGGACGTAGGAACCAACAATCACCTCATATAAGCATGAACAAGATAAATACGCAAAATCAGACATATTTCACATTTTAATTCATGGACAATATTATCCTCATATAGAACTTCCCATTTTAAGATATTACTCATCCCACTCTTGAAACTATTTCAACTAACATTTACCAAGTAGATATTCCCTACCATGATATTTGTAACCCCCTCAAATTTGGAAAGAACGACTAATTAAAAAATTTCAACAATACCGTAAGGGATAATAAAATCTCTTACTACTAGTCCATAATTGAAATACATATCTAGGTTGAACCATCAACAAGTAATAATTTCTTATATAGAGACTAACTAAAGTCGAGTGTTACTATATCCCAATGATAATCGCTATCTCCAATATAAGTGCGGAAGACTTCATCAAGCTAATCACCTCTTCGAGCACACAACTAGCACTCATCGTTTCTCAGTATCGCTAGAACTAATCCCGAAATGAAACCTGATGCACATGCCGACAAATAAAAAGGTTAGGCTAACGCCTAGCGAGTTCAAGAGTTTTATATCATGATTATAGAGGAAAAACGTAAGGGAAAGTATTGAAACATTTAATCATGATCCTTTGAAAAGATTTACTAAAGAAACTAAGAAAGTAGCTCATTTACTAATAATAAGCATTTTATAAATGGATGCCTCAACGCCAAAACATTCTTTCATGAAATAATGAAATCCAACACTTGATCAAAACGAGAATAATGGAAATGCTCGAAAAATGGAATTGAATAAGCTTTATAAATCAACCGACCAAAATATGCATAAACTCCACTTTATATGATTATAGCCTAAGAGAGAGAGAGATAACTCGACTCAAACGTGGATATAAAACGACTCCCGATTTATGACAATGTAAATAATACTTCATATCCCAAAATACCCCAAAACACGGGTAGGGATTAATACTCAACCCATAAAACATGGAATGAACATATGTATGTAAAATGTCACCGAAAACAAATACATAAAGACAACCCAAAGACAACACCTTTCGGTGACGGGGGAAACCCGATTCCGCATAATGCGACGTGTACAAAGTAAGCCACACATTACGTTAAACTGGTATTAAATATCGGGCTCAACATCTTTCAGAATACACCCATAAATAATAGCACGGAGGACTTACACCATACTGAAGAAGCCAAACCGCGCCTCAATGGGGATTAACTAGCGTTCCACCATTGGACAAATAATAAAGTATCGAGCTCAGCATCTTTCAGCATACACCCATAGATACTGCACGAAGGACTTACAATCCCATCATATGCCTAACGTGCCGCACGAAGGACTTACAATCCCATCCTATGCCTAACGTGCCACGATGTGCAGAGGCTAGTCGTCCCACATCGTCAAAATAACAAGAGTGCTAATGGATCCATAGCAGACGGGCTGAAACATTACATGACTCAAAACGAATGAACTAAAGCATTCAAAACATGTAATTCCAAAATAAGATGAAATAATTGCAATTCATAACCAAACGCTCTACAATGAGCTAACAAAACGGACAAGTGTACTCATAACCCAACAAAATCCAAACAAGCCATAAGCTCAACAAACCCAAAGACCCAACGTTGAAAATCATAAAGTTGAAATCAAACGTAAGCGACCCAAAATAATGCAACCCATGCTCCAACACACCCAAATGACTTCAACATGATTTAGATTGGGACAAAACATTTTCCAAGTGGGTTTATACCTTTTATCCTTTCAAATCATCCCATGACACCCAATAAAATGCATTTATACTCAAAAATATACTCCATGAAATAATGTATTTAGATACCCAAAATATATGATTTATTTATCAAAATGCACAAAATCCCAAATGTGGGTGTTTTATAAGTTTATAAAGTTGAGTACTTCCAAATAACCAAAACTTATCAGATGATTAGCAGTTAACAATTCCATATAAAACATGTAAACACTTTAAAATAGACATTTTGGCATGTACACCGTTTTCACAAATCAACTTGAACTCACCTTGCTAGATCTAGGCTAAATATAGATTTTACCCACTTAGAGCTTCCTTGAAGAAACTTGAATCTTCAAGCCAAATCTTCCAAAACCTAGATCCACAAGGTTCCAACCATAAATATACATATTCCACCATAAATAATCATAATCAACCACAAAGAATCGTTTCCCAACCTTATACATGAATACCTCAACTGATACTGAAACCCTAACTTCCATAAATGAAGGGAATAGAAGATTACCTTAACCCAAGCTTGAATCCACCAATCAAAACACCTCTAGTTCATCAAAATGGTTACAAACCTCTAATCTACGAAAGGGAGAACAAAGGGTGGATGAAACCCTAGAAAACTTTGGTGAAGAAGATGAAGAGGGAAAGATGAGGAGCTTACCACCACAAAATACCCTTGTATACTCCAATAGACTTCCAATATATTGCTAGATCCTTGAAGATATCTCAAAAATGAAACCGTGGCAACTTGAATCACTGAAATCGGAGTTGGGATGAAGAAGATATGAAGAAATGAAGTTTGGTGGCTAAAAATCGGGTTTTAAGCTCGACCAGGGGGTTTCGCGACTTACCTCGCGACCTTAAGTCGCGGCATAAGTCGCCCGTTTCCCCTGGTTTTCTTCTCGTTCACTGTTTTGGCCGTAACTTCTTCGTTATAGCTCCGTTTTTGCTCCAGAAAGAACCGTTGGACTCGTAATTGAATCCTTTATCCATCAAGATTATAAAATCTAGAATTCAAGTCCAAAATCATATATCTTATTTTTTTTCCTTTAAAGCTACTTATTTCCGTATTAATTTGAAGTGATGTTTTTTGAAATTCGGGTGTTACAATATTAAGTAAGCTAATAAATAAAGACACATGCTCTTTATATTCAAATCCATGAAACCCTAGGATTTGGGTCTAATCTTCAAAGATAAGTTTGTACATAGATGTATGTGTATAAAATGAATACTTAAAATTGTACAAAACATTTAAAGACTAAGAACTCACAAGTTAGGGTTGTAAGGAGAAAACCCTAAGTTGGTGTATGAGCTTGAAAGGAGCTTGTATAATCTTGAAGCTTTTATAATGCCAAGGGTTCCAACACTAGTATTTAACAATCAATGGGAGCAATAAATGTTAGGTTAGGTTTGAAAGTCTTTAAAGAGGAGGGAGAAGAGAAAAGAGAGGAAGAGATGAAGAAAAATCGGCTTACCTATGGGAGAAATCAGAAAATCACACAAATGAGGAGAAATGAATGAGTTTTAGGGTTTTTGGTCGAGATATACATTAGAGAGCACCTGGCCGCGGGCGACCTTGACCAAGCGACTATGCCCCGGTCAATGTCGCTAGGCATAGTCGCTCCCATGCCCCTGGCTACTGGAATGTTTGACGCATCTGAAGCCCTCGGCGGCAATGACCACCGCGACTATGCCCTTGGCACAGTCGCCGGGCATAGTCGCCGGTTACCCCCACCCTTCCGAATTTCTTTTTCTCAAACACGACAGTCCCTCACACTTAAATCTTTATTAGTATACGGGTTTACGTTTGCAACATCACAAATTCGGTCGCTAACAAAACACTCATACGCTATCATGCATAAGCCAAAGATCACCTACATTTTCGATAAGTTCAAATGCCCACACAAGATGCACTTCACTTAGACACATAGACACGTGTAAGAAGATTATCTAAATCGCGAGATAGAACTAATTGAAATTGTGACCCAAAGAGACGCACTCAAAAATAAGTCTTCACCACTTTACTAAAAATAAAAGATTACTTGCAAGGTTACGGAGTTTTACTCAAGAAATTTTGGGGTGTTACATAAACGTGAACCGATAAACACTCACCTTCAAATCAACTTAAAACCATAATTAAAAATTATTAGTAACATATTTATTAGTTAGTAGACCGAGATTTCATAATTTATATATGTAGAGGTAGTTTCCAATACAAATCATATAAATGTTACAAACCCTACAAACCAATCTCAATCGTTCGTAAAGATAATCAACGATATCAATTAAATCAGTTCTTAAATTCACTCTCAATCGCATCTCCGATCGATTTGATAACAACTTCATATTTCAAAATACATAAAATCAAAAGTCAAGATTTATAGGTTTGTAACATTTATATGGTTTGTATTTAAAACTCAGTATACATGATATGATATGATATGATTTACCAGAAATAGCACGTGCACATGAACGAATATTCTTAATTTAATTTAAAAGGCAAATTTATGATTTTATGGTATGTTTTGTAGATAATGATTTGCACAAATCTATTGTGATGTGTTTGGCATCTTTACCATTCTTTTTTCTTTATTCTATCAATTAATTCTATTACTATTTTGGTATATATATAAATGGTTCCAACGTCACGTGACTTGAATATGAGTAAATATGTAAACATAAGTAAAATTTGATTCAAATAGTTATTTTATACTCTTAAATTGGTCTCTTAGCAATTTCTTTTAAACTTTTACCAAAATATCACTACATCGATAATTTTTAGGCCCAAGTCCACAAGCGGACCTGGGTCCACAATGTCATGCCCAGGTCCGAAAAAAAATTAGAGGAAAATTGATCAAGTTCGTTTTTAGTGTCTTTTTAGCTAGGTCCGCAATTGCGGAACTAGTTTTTGCGGATGTAGTGACATTTTGATAAAAGTGAGAAAAATTACTAGAAGACCAATTTGTTAATGTAAAATGGCTATTTGAGTCGATCACTCTAAACATAAAACACTGAGTAGTGGTTGAGATTTAAGGGATGTTGTGGAATATCTCATTTGTTCTGAGTTCGAGTCCAGATGTCCACAAAGATTGTGGCCACTGAGTTTATCAAGGTTGATATTTTACGGTCGCAATTTACATGGATTAGTCTGAGTATGGCATAAATATAGTCTGGGACACCCTTCCAAAAAAATATTGAGTAAATAAGTAGTATATAATGTATAATATTGAGTTGTCAAGTGATGATCTAATACAAATCCAAAATTATGTAATTAAAAAAATATATGAAAAATGATTGTTTTAATATAGTTTCAGTAAAAAAATCTAATGATCAACTTTTTACCAGTATTATGCTTTTTTAAGACAAGTATTGTAGTAGCAAACAGTCTCCCTCCCCCATGACTCCAAATGCGTCGACAGGTTAAGACGTCGACTCATAATTAGTCTTGCTCGAGGAGATGAAAAAGCACACGACTCCATCATATCGTCACTACCATCCACCAGAACATGCATGTGCGCTACACATACAACACAACAGATCTCCTTTAACGTATACTATCAATACACGTTTGTATTATTCTTTCTCAAAAAGTTAGGAAGTGGGTAACCCTACATCTGGTTGTACCTTTATACCATTTTAAAAAATGTGTAAGTCGACACCACTTTGTCATGTAGAACTAGAAGAGACAATCTTAAACCATATAATATAAACAAAAAATAATTACAAAAAACACGGTTTTTATCGACGTGTTTTCATCTTTTCACCGACGTTCAATATTACCCGATGTGTTTTTAGCCTAATTCCACAATTTCGAGGGATTTTTAAAGTTGTTTGCTTGATTTCGAGGGATTTTTAATTTTTATCGATTTCAAGAGATTTTTTCGGTTTTTTTGGTTGATTTCGATAGTTTCTTTTGGTTTTTTGGTTGATTATGAGGTACGGTTGCATCTTCTTGAAGTTTCCAAAATAATACGGTAGCACCTTTCAAAACGATACGGTTACACCTTTCACGAACCTAAATTTTTTTACCCTTCGTCGGAGAAATAATACGGTGGCACGTGCCACCGTATTCCATACATTAGATCCGTCCATGCGTCACACCCTCTTTCGAACATGAAATATATTTCAGTTTTACATCTAAAAACAACTGCAAGAAAATAAATCAATGCAACCCATCCCATCTGATTAAATAGATTTACGCATTTTTTTTGGAAGGCATAGCAGCATCGAACCAACGAACGACTACCACGAACACAAGCACGCACACCTCCCCGGCGATATCGGACATCCACGAGCAGCCCACTAATCCGCCGCTGTCCCGGCCCAGCTTACGCTGAACCTAGAGCCCAACCACAGTCTTAGACTGGGTTGGGGGCAGCCCAATCAACGACTGGACCGGCCCAAGGACTGAGTACTCCTCATGCCCTCAAATTGACTCCCCTTGGATTCGAATCCGGGTAGATTGGGATACCATCTACAACTTCCCCAAGGATGTTACCGCCCTTGAAAAAACCAACTGAGCTAGACATTATTTGTAATAGATTTACGCATTTGACCCCAACCCATTTAAACATGTTTTCACCATATAACCAAATATAATTTTTTTTTATAATTTAATTTTTATAATATTAAAAAAAATATGTGTGTACGTAGAGGCAATAATAACGATGATAAAAGTAAAATGGGCCCATTTATGAATTTCGTCCTACGTACGTATAGAAAATAAATTTAGGAGGGAAACGACAAAGTTAATGGGCCAGAAGGCCCAGTATCAAAGAAACTGTGGGCCCATCATTTTAAGGACGAAGAGCTGTCTGTTTCTATTTATGGCAACCCAACTTCACTACCATTATTGGAATGGAACCTCTTTTATTTTCCATAAATAGTTAAAAACAAGCTCATAAAAGTTATATATATATATATATATATATATATATATATATATATATATATAATATACACACATATATTAAATATAGGGAATTTAATTAAAATGGGCGTATTTCAAATCCGTATTACCAAAATGCCCTAAATCTCCTTCAAATCGCCGATATACCCCTTATCTACGGGAAACGAGGCCGGGAATCCCGGGTTGGGTCGCGTGGCCGGGAAACCCGGGTTTATGGCCGGGAATCCCGAGGTTGGGGGCCGGGAAAAGTGGGTATGAGGTGATCGATGGTCTTGAACGGTGTGGATTAAAAGGAATTAGGGTTATAGAGTGTTGGGTTCGATTATAAAAGGGTGAGGGGGACCATTTGACACCCCACACAACATTCTAACTCTCTCCCTCATTTTTAACTCTCTCATTGCAATCGTGTATATCACGCTCGGATATGTCTCGTCTACTTACTTCTGTAAGTTTTCTTAACCATATTGTAGTTTTATATTTTCTAAAATATTTATTGTATGTTTGTTAGACTATATGTTCGATTATGCTTTTATATATGAGATTATGTGTTATGTTTACGTCGGATAATATGTTATTTTTTATAAATATTTTAGAGGACATGTTTTTTGGAGATTGGGTTAATTTTAGAGATTGCGTTAATAACATGTTAGAGTGTTACGTTTTTTGAGATTGTTGTGTTATATTTTATAAATATTTTAAAGATGACATGTTTTTTGGAGACTGAGTTAATTTTAGAGATTGCGTTAATAACATGTTAGAGTGTTACGTTTTTTTAGAGTGTTGTGTTTTTTTTATAAATATTTTAGAGATGACATGTTTTTTGGAGACTGGGTTAATTTTAGAGATTGCGTTAATAACATGTTAGAGTGTTACGTTTTTTTAGAGTGTTGTGTTTTTTTATAAATATTTTAGAGATGGCATGTTTTTTGGAGATTGGGTTAATTTTAGAGATTGCGTTAATAACATGTTAGAGTGTTACGTTTTTTTAGAGTGTTGTGTTTTTTTTATAAATATTTTAGAGGACATGTTTTTTGGAGATTGGGTTAATTTTAGAGATTGCGTTAATAACATGTTAGAGTGTTACGTTTTTTTAGAGTGTTGTGTTTTTTTTTTATAAATATTTTAGAGATGACATGTTTTTTAGAGATTGGGTTAATTTTAGAGATTGCGTTAATAACATGTTAGAGTGTTACGTTTTTTTAGAGTGTTGTGTTATATTTTATAAATATTTTAGAGATGGCATGTTTTTTGGAGACTGGGTTAATTTTAGAGATTGCGTTAATAACATGTTAGAGTGTTACGTTTTTTTAGAGTGTTGTGTTTTTTTTATAAATATTTTAGAGGACATGTTTTTTTGGAGATTGAGTTAATTTTAGAGATTGCGTTAATAACATGTTAGAGTGTTACGTTTTTTTAGAGTGTTGTGTTTTTTTTTATAAATATTTTAGAGATGACATGTTTTTTGGAGATTGGGTTAATTTTATAGATTACGTTAATAACATGTTAGAGTGTTACGCTTTTTTAGAGTGTTGTGTTTTTTTTATAAATATTTTAGAGATGTCATGTTTTTTGGAGATTGGGTTAATTTTATAGATTACGTTAATAACATGTTAGAGTGTTACGCTTTTTTAGAGTGTTGTGTTTTTTTTATAAATATTTTAGAGATGTCATGTTTTTTGGAGACTGGGTTAATTTTAAAGATTGCGTTAATAACATGTTAGAGTGTTATGTTTTTTTAGAGTGTTGTGTTTTTTTTATAAATATTTTAGAGGACATGTTTTTTGGAGATTGGTTAATTTTAGAGATTGCGTTAATAACATGTTAGAGTGTTACGTTTTTTTAGAGTGTTGTGTTTTTTTTTATAAATATTTTAGAGATAGCATGTTTTTTGGAGATTGGGTTAATTTTAGAGATTGCGTTAATAACATGTTAGAGTGTTACGTTTTTTTAGAGTGTTGTGTTATATTTTATAAATATTTTAGAGATGGCATGTTTTTTGGAGACTGGGTTAATTTTAGAGATTGCGTTAATAACATGTTAGAGTGTTACGTTTTTTTAGAGTGTTGTGTTTTTTTATAAATTTTTTAGAGATGGCATGTTTTTTGGAGATTGGGTTAATTTTAGAGATTGCGTTAATAACATGTTAGAGTGTTACGTTTTTTTAGAGTGTTGTGTTTTTTTTATAAATATTTTAGAGGACATGTTTTTTGGAGATTGGGTTAATATTAGAGATTGCGTTAATAACATGTTAGAGTGTTACGTTTTTTTAGAGTGTTGTGTTTTTTTTTTATAAATATTTTAGAGATGACATGTTTTTTAGAGATTGGGTTAATTTTAGAGATTGCGTTAATAACATGTTAGAGTGTTACGTTTTTTTAGAGTGTTGTGTTATATTTTATAAATATTTTAGAGATGGCATGTTTTTTGGAGACTGGGTTAATTTTAGAGATTGCGTTAATAACATGTTAGAGTGTTACGTTTTTTTAGAGTGTTGTGTTTTTTTTATAAATATTTTAGAGGACATGTTTTTTTGGAGATTGAGTTAATTTTAGAGATTGCGTTAATAACATGTTAGAGTGTTACGTTTTTTTAGAGTGTTGTGTTTTTTTTTATAAATATTTTAGAGATGACATGTTTTTTGGAGATTGGGTTAATTTTATAGATTACGTTAATAACATGTTAGAGTGTTACGCTTTTTTAGAGTGTTGTGTTTTTTTTATAAATATTTTAGAGATGTCATGTTTTTTGGAGATTGGGTTAATTTTATAGATTACGTTAATAACATGTTAGAGTGTTACGCTTTTTTAGAGTGTTGTGTTTTTTTTATAAATATTTTAGAGATGTCATGTTTTTTGGAGACTGGGTTAATTTTAAAGATTGCGTTAATAACATGTTAGAGTGTTATGTTTTTTTAGAGTGTTGTGTTTTTTTTATAAATATTTTAGAGGACATGTTTTTTGGAGATTGGTTAATTTTAGAGATTGCGTTAATAACATGTTAGAGTGTTACGTTTTTTTAGAGTGTTGTGTTTTTTTTTTATAAATATTTTAGAGATAGCATGTTTTTTGAAGATTGGGTTAATTTTAGAGATTGCGTTAATAACATGTTAGAGTGTTACGTTTTTTTTAGAGTGTTGTGTTATATTTTATAAATATTTTAGAGATGGCATGTTTTTTGGAGACTGGGTTAATTTTAGAGATTGCGTTAATAACATGTTAGAGTGTTACGTTTTTTTAGAGTGTTGTGTTTTTTTTTTATAAATATTTTAGAGATGACATGTTTTTTGGAGATTGGGTTAATTTTATAGATTACGTTAAAAACATGTTAGAGTGTTACGCTTTTTTAGAGTGTTGTGTTTTTTTTTATAAATATTTTAGAGATGGCATGTTTTTTGGAGATTGGGTTAATTTTAGAGATTGCGTTAATAACATGTTAGAGTGTTACGTTTTTTTAGAGTGTTGTGTTTTTTTTATAAATATTTTAGAGGACATGTTTTTTGGAGATTGGGTTAATTTTAGAGATTGCGTTAATAACATGTTAGAGTGTTACGTTTTTTTAGAGTGTTGTGTTTTTTTTTTATAAATATTTTAGAGATGACATGTTTTTTGGAGATTGGGTTAATTTTAGAGATTGCGTTAATAACATGTTAGAGTGTTACGTTTTTTTAGAGTGTTGTGTTATATTTTATAAATATTTTAGAGATGGCATGTTTTTTGGAGACTGGGTTAATTTTAGAGATTGCGTTAATAACATGTTAGAGTGTTACGTTTTTTTAGAGTGTTGTGTTATATTTTATAAATATTTTAGAGATGACATGTTTTTTGGAGACTGGGTTAATTTTAGAGATTGCGTTAATAACATGTTAGAGTGTTACGTTTTTTTAGAGTGTTGTGTTTTTTTTATAAATATTTTAGAGGACATGTTTTTTTGGAGATTGGGTTAATTTTAGAGATTGCGTTAATAACATGTTAGAGTGTTACGTTTTTTTAGAGTGTTGTGTTTTTTTTTATAAATATTTTAGAGATGGCATGTTTTTTGGAGATTGGGTTAATTTTAGAGATTGCGTTAATAACATGTTAGAGTGTTACGTTTTTTTAGAGTGTTGTGTTTTTTTTATAAATATTTTAGAGATGACATGTTTTTTGGAGATTGGGTTAATTTTAGAGATTGCGTTAATAACATGTTAGAGTGTTACATTTTTTTAGAGTGTTGTGTTTTTTTTATAAATATTTTAGAGATGGCATGTTTTTTGGAGACTGGGTTAATTTTAGAGATTGCGTTAATAACATGTTAGAGTGTTACGTTTTTTTTAGAGTGTTGTGTTATATTTTATAAATATTTTAGAGATGACATGTTTTTTGGAGACTGTGTTAATTTTAGAGATTGCGTTAATAACATGTTAGAGTGTTACGTTTTTTTAGAGTGTTGTGTTTTTTTTTATAAATATTTTAGAGGACATGTTTTTTTGGAGATTGGGTTAATTTTAGAGATTGCGTTAATAACATGTTAGAGTGTACATCGTTCAACTTCCTAACGACAAACATCCCTCCTTTAGGGCCCACGGACTTCGCCGACATACGCCACTTACAATTTGTTTGCTCACAGACAGCCACATATCTGCTTTTGTCGGATTTCTTCGTTCTAAACACGAAACCCTCTTCCAAGAACTTAATTCCGAGCTGTATGGACATTTGCTCCTTCGTATCAAATAGTTGTCCTTCATGTATACTTGTACCGCGATTGTAAGGTACGGGTTGGTAGGGTGGTATATTGGTCTCCCGGTTTGGAAGGGAAGGAGGCATATCAAAATAATCGTTTAACTCACCAAGTGATTTATTGCTAGGGGTATATGTCTCTTCTTCTTCGTCCTCATCAGTATCGGTATCTGATCTGTCTAGATTAGATATACCCGTTGTGAAAACATGGGTTTCGTCATGAGCAACTCCAGAAAACCGTCTTTCTTCGTCTTCTTCTTCTTCAACTTCTTCTACTTGTTGTTCTTCTTCTAGTTGTGTCTCCGGAACAACATCGGGATAAGAGTCGTTAGGATGATATGAATGATCAGCATAAAGTGTGGTGTCGTATGATGCCTGGAATTGATAATCAGGCTCATTTTGACTACCACCGACGTGGATTTCGTCATCACCTCCGGCATCATCTTCGTTGTAACACCCCGGATTTCCGTTGTGTAACCTTGCTATTCTTATGTTAAGCTTTTGTCGTTAGCTCCGTGTTTGGTTGGTTGTCGTTTTTGTTTTTGTGAAGTTTGGGGAGGAACAGTGAATTACGCGAGTTACACCGCGACTAGAGGTCGCGGCACAACCCGCGTAACCCTCTGTTTAGTATAAGATTTTGAGAACTACGCGAGTTATACCGCGACTAGAGGTCGCGGCACAACCCACGAAACCCACTGGATGATTAGGGTATTTGGGACACGGGCGAGTTATGCCGCGAGTTGAAGTCGCGGCATAACCCGCGTGGTTGCTTTGACCGCCTTAAGAGGTTCAGTTTCCCAAAATTCTTTATCACTTATCTCAAATATCTTTTCTCTCTCTATTTCTCTCTCTCTCTTTATCTTTCGATCTTCGAAGTCTCGTTTGGTTGCTAGTTTTCGGTGTTTCTAGCAAGGGGTCGGTGTTTTAAGCTTCACCTCTTCGTCGTGATCGTTATCTGGTTTTCTAGGTTTTATTCCAAAACCTATCGGTGAGTTCCTACTACCATTTTACAAACTTTATACATGTCAAAACTCTTATTTGCGAAATCTAAAGTATTTCTACGGTATGATTTTATGTTCTCTACATTTTGTTGTAAATGAAGTTTTTGGTGATTTTCGGGGTTCCCGGTCGGATTTGACCAAAATGACGGGTTCCGCCTTATTGAAGCAAAATGATGTTTTACTTGCACTTTACGTGATTATGTAAAAAGAATGTTTATGAACTCATTTTAATAATTTTCATTCTTATCAGAAGTTGAACGGGAAATGACATTTTGTTTATAAAATGTACTTATACCATATATTTATTTATGGTTGGTCACATATGTTGATGTGACGAGTCCTTACCATTACTAGTGGATCCCTAGGTTTTGAGTAGACTGTATTGCTGGGATGATACATTCCCCAAATTTGTAGCTATGGATTCACTTGTTCCTAGAGGGCAACTTGGTACGGTTATGTGAGGCCGGATACTAGCCATGGTTCATAGTGATCATAGTGAAGGAGTATACATTGGTTTTGCGCTTGGGGCTTGATCTCACATTGTAGCACGGACTTTGTGATTCGTATCCGCGGACTCCAATTGGTTTAGCTCGTAACTCGGATTGTTGGCCTAACTTTGTGTTACGCCACGATCCTTGGTAAAATGTTTTGTTTTCGGTCCTTTTATGGCATGTTTATAACGAAAAAGCCCGATTGTGGCAAGGACCTAAATTGTAAACCTAAACTCTTTGGAAATGTTATCTTGGAACTGATATGTTATCTTTTGAGCTTATAAACTGTATGTTCTCACCAGGCTTTAAAGTCTGACACTTTTTCTCAAATGATGTGTATAACAGGTTTCCATTAGCGGTGGGTGCCGGGGTTTTTGGAGAGACGAGTTTTGAGTCTCGAGATTTTTGGAGAAGTTTTAGTATAGATGTTGGGCATTGTTAAGTCTCATTCTTTTGATGAAATCCTTGTATATGATTGTATAGTCTAAAGGACTGATCCCATTTATAGGAAGTTAATGGATATACTTTCGTCATATTTGTCAGGTTTTTTTTCCATGTTTTAATTTACTCTGATTTTTAGGGTGTCACAGGTTGGTATCAGAGCTCTAGTTTAAGCGAACTAGGCATGAATGTAAGATGTCTAGACTTAGACTACGTATGCTAAGAATTGATCCGCGAGATTTGGGTAGAGCTCCTAAGATGGGTTAGTCTTAGAGTCAACGGAAAGTACAGTTATCAGGCGTTGTAATAGTGGTGACAAGAACCGTTATGTGTTGTATGTTTATAATTTCACTTAGCTAATGTTATTATGAGGATATTGTACGTAAGAGTCCTTGATTTGCTGTTGATATGACAATTGATAATGTGGTAGTACGTTTTCCTTTCGTGTTTTCCTATCTCTCTCTTATCTCTTCCTTGTTTTGTGAAGTTGTTCAGTATGGTGAATACGCGTGGTAGACCGCGTACTCGTGTTGATGGTCTGGAAGCGACAGCCTCCACCGCTGATCGACCGGAAGGAGTTGAGGTTGTTGTGCGTCCGCCAGTTCAGCAGGTACTAGGTGGGGGGGCCAGAGGTCATTCCGCTAGTAGACCTGGCTTCGTCTCACCCAGTCATCGGGGATGCTAATCCTCAGTCCGAGTTGTTGGCCAGCGTGATGTTGGCAATGAGAGAAGAGATGGCAAAGCAGCAGGAGTTTCTGCTGAAAGCAATGGAGGACCGCGACGTAAACAATCGGAGAAGTGAGACGGTTGTGGAGAACGTCGTAGCAGGTTCTGGAGGCGATGGTATAAGGGTCGTGTCGGTAGAGCGCGGGATTTCTGGTGCTCGGGGGAATAGGAAGAGTTGTTCCTATAAGTCCTTTCTGAGTTGCGGACCGCCAGAATTCTTCGGTTCTGATGACCCGGTGGTGTGCGTAAAGTGGATCCGAGCGGTTGAGCAAGCTTTTGGTTCTTCCGAATGTGGTGATGATCAGAGGGTGCGGTTCGGTACCCAACTGTTGAGGGACACTGCACTCATCTGGTGGAATATCATCCAATC
The DNA here is from genome assembly GCA_023525745.1 of Arctium lappa. Classification (NCBI taxonomy): domain Eukaryota; kingdom Viridiplantae; phylum Streptophyta; class Magnoliopsida; order Asterales; family Asteraceae; genus Arctium; species Arctium lappa. The sequence continues at coordinate 52,646,393 of CM042064.1, forward strand.
CACTCTATCACCTGAAGTGTTGGCTCAGTTGTCTTGGGCCGAGTTCAAGAAGAAGATGCTAGAAGAGTTTTGCAACGAAAGGACGATGGACCGAATTGAGAAAGAATTCCGGTCCTTGGTGAAGGGAAGCCTGACGGTGAGAGAGTACACCCGTCAGTTTATGGAAAAGCTTGGTCTGGTGGGGCATGCTGCCCCAACAGAGAAAGACAAGATGAAAGCTTATCTCAACGGCTTGCCAGCGGACATGCAATCCATGGTCCATAATTTCAAAGCTTCTAACCTCCGAGAGATGGTGGAGGAAGCTCAGTTCATGGAGGAAATGTTCGCGAAGAGCAAATCTGAGAAGGCAGTGGTGGTGCCTGAAAAGAGAAAGTGGGAGAGCAGCTCAGTACCTCCCAAGCGGACCCGACCTTTTGTTGGAAACCGCAATTTCAGCAGTTATCAGGATGCAAAGTGGTGCCCGAAGTGTCGAACCAAGCATCACGGTAACTGTTACAGCAATTCTCAAACTTGCTATAAGTGTGGGAAGTCTGGTCACACTGTTAGAGATTGCCCGGTCAGAGGACCCATCTGTTATGAGTGCAAGGCACCGGGGCACGTGAGGAAGGATTGCCCGAAGCTGGTGTCGGGTAGCACGCCAGCAAGGAAGGAGAACCCTCCGAAGGTTCCGGGTCGAGCATTTCAGATGACGGCCGAAGAGGCCAGAGCATCCGCTGACGTGGTGTCGGGTACTTTCCTTATAAACTCTGTACCTGCTCGTATTTTGTTCGATACGGGTGCTAGTTTCTCTTTCGTATCTGAATTGTTCCGTCAGAAAATTTCTATGCCCACTACTAGTCTTGAGGATGCGTTAGTAGTAGAAATAGCAGATGGTAGACAAGTTCTGATCCGCGAAGTTCTGAAGCAGCGTGTTCTCAGTATCGAAGGGAGAGAATTCCCGATCGATCTGCTACTGATGTCAATCGGGGGTTTTGATGTGGTGGTCGGCATGGATTGGTTGTCAAACAATCAGGTCGAGTTCGTGTGTTCCAAGAAGATGATTCGACTTCCCAATCCCTCTGGAGAGGTCGTTGTCATCTATGGCGAAAAGAGAAAGGGTGAATTGGCAATAATCACAATGGCAAAGGCACGCAAGTGCTTAGTAAAAGGATGTTCGTCTTTCCTAGCCTATGTGATTGATGCCAAGTTAAAGAAATCAGAGCTGGAAGATGTGAAGATCGTGCGTGAGTTTCCAGACGTCTTTCCGGACGACTTGCCCGGGGTGCCACCCGATCGACAGGTAGAGTTTCGGATTGATCTTGTGCCTGGAGCGGCACCAATTGCTAAAGCTCCTTATCGCTTAGCGCCGTCGGAGATGCAAGAGATGGTAGCACAACTCCAAGAGCTATTGGAGAAGGGATTTATAAGACCGAGTTCGTCACCTTGGGGAGCTCCGGTCTTATTTGTCAAGAAGAAGGATGGCACAATGAGAATGTGCATTGACTACCGTGAGTTGAACAAAGCTACAGTGAAGAACAGGTATCCGCTTCCGAGAATAGACGACTTGTTCAATCAACTTCAAGGAGCGGGTTGTTTTTCCAAGATCGACTTACGTTCAGGTTATCACCAAGTGAAGGTGAGAGAAGAAGATGTTCCGAAGACGGCTTTCAGAACGTGTTACGGCCATTATGAGTTCCTTGTAATGCCTTTTGGCCTGACGAACGCACCAGCAGTGTTTATGGACTTGATGAATAGAGTGTGTCAACCTTTCCTCGACAAGTCGGTCATTGTATTCATTGATGACATACTCGTGTACTCCAGGGGTGAGACAGAGCACGAGCAACATCTACGTGAAGTTCTGGAAGTGTTGAGAAGAGAAACGTTGTACGCCAAGTTTTCCAAGTGCGACTTTTGGCTTAAAGAAGTACAATTTCTGGGGCACGTAGTCACTCAGGACGGAGTGAAAGTGGATCCCTCCAAGATTGAAGCAATGATGAATTGGGAGCCTCCTAAGAGTCCATCCGAGATCCGAAGTTTCTTGGGTCTGGCGGGATACTACAGAAGATTCATTCAAGACTTTTCCAAGATCGCTTCTTCCTTGATAGTTCTGACTCGGAAGAATGTGAAGTTTGAATGGACCGAAACCCAAGAGAAGGCGTTCCGGATCCTTCAAAAGAAGTTGTGTGAAGCTCCGATCTTGACGTTACCTGAAGGGTCGGAAGATTTCGTGGTTTACAGCGACGCTTCAAAGATGGGATTGAGTTGTGTGTTGATGCAACGAGGCAAGGTAATCGCTTATGCCTCGAGACAGCTCAAAATACACGAGCAGAATTATCCAACCCATGATCTGGAGTTAGCAGCGGTGGTGTTCGCTTTGAAGCTTTGGCGACATTACCTCTACGGCACAAAGTGCACTCTATACACGGATCACAAGAGCCTGAAGTATGTCTTTGATCAGAAAGAGCTGAATATGAGGCAAAGGAGGTGGCTCGAGTTGCTTAAAGATTACGACTGTGAATTGCTTTACCACCCAGGTAAGGCAAACGTGGTGGCCGATGCGCTAAGTCGGAAGGACTATAGCGGAAGTATTCGAGCTACCCATTCAAGAATCGAGCTTGTGTCTAGTCTTGTTGAGAAGATCAAGACATCTCAGATGGAAGCACTGTTAGAAGAGAATCTAAAGGATGAAGTCATGACTAAGCAACGTTTACTCTTAACGGAAGATAGCCGTGGAGTGAAACTGTTCAGCGGTCGTGTGTGGGTGCCCAAAGTTGGGGGTAACCGTGAGCTGTTGTTATAAGATGCACACAAGTCTAAGTATTCCATACATCAGGGAAGCACAAAGATGTACAGGGACTTGAAGTTGCACTATTGGTGGCCGGTAATGAAGCTTGATGTGGCACGTTACGTTGAGCGTTGTGTGACGTGTTCGCAAGTTAAAGCCGAGCATCAGCGACCATACGGGAGTCTACAGTCTTTAGAGATTCCCGAATGGAAATGGGAGCATATCACCATGGATTTCGTGACGAAGTTGCCTAAAACTCTTCGAGGTCACGATACCATCTGGGTGATAGTTGATAGATTGACGAAGAGCGCTCACTTCTTGGCTATGCGCGAGACTCTACCGATGGATAAGTTATCAAAGCTTTATATCGATGAGGTGGTCTCGAGGCACGGCATACCATTGTCGTTCGTGTCGGATCGCGACAGTCGGTTCACTTCGAACTTCTGGGATGGATTTCAGAAAGAGCTTGGTACTCGAGTGAAGTTGAGTACGGCTTACCATCCGCAAACCGACGGGCAGAGCGAGCAAACGATCCAAACATTGGAAGACATGTTAAGGTCTTGTGTCATTGATTTCGGGGGTAGCTGGGACTCTCACCTGCCTTTGGTGGAGTTTGCTTACAACAATAGCTACCACTCGAGTATCGAAATGACACCCTTTGAGGCTTTGTATGGGGGAAAGTGTCGGACTCCTGTGTGCTGGCTTGAAGCGGGAGAAAAGCAATTCGTCGGACCTGAAATCGTGCAAGAGACTGCCGATAAGGTCAAGGGCATTCGCGAAAGAATGAAAGCGGCTCAGGATCGTCAGAAGAGCTATGCCGATAAGAAGAGGCGACCGATGGAATTCCAAGTAGGCGACCGCGTTATGCTTAAGGTGTCGCCGTGGAAAGGCATTATACGGTTCGAAAAACGTGGGAAGTTGAGTCCCCGTTTCCTCGGACCTTTCAAAGTGCTTAAACGGGTGGGTTTGCAAGCCTACCAGTTGGAACTGCCACCGGAGTTGAGTAGAATACACAACACGTTTCATGTTTGCTACCTCCGGAAGTGTTTGGCGGTGGAAGACAACGTCATTCCCCTCTCAGAATTAAGGGTAGACGAAGGTAACCGTTGTGTGGAAGAACCCGACGCCATCTTAGAGAGAAAGTCTAAGAAGTTGCGTCATAAAGAAGTCACCTTGGTCAAGGTGCAGTGGAAGCATCATCGGGGAGCGAATGTGACGTGGGAAGCCGAGGAGGATATGAAGCGAAGATATCCTCATCTTTTCGAATAGTTAGGATTTCGGGGACGAAATCATTCCCAAGTTGGGGAGGATTGTAACACCCCGGATTTCCGTTGTGTAACCTTGCTATTCTTATGTTAAGCTTTTGTCGTTAGCTCCGTATTTGGTTGGTTGTCGTTTTGGTTTTTGTGAAGTTTGGGGAGGAACAGTGAATTACGCGAGTTACACCGCGACTAGAGGTCGCGGCACAACCCGCGTAACCCTCTGTTTAGTATAAGATTTTGAGAACTACGCGAGTTAGACCGCGACTAGAGGTCGCGGCACAACCCGCAAAACCCACTGGGTGATTAGGGTATTTGGGACACGGGCGAGTTATGCTGTGAGTTGAAGTCGCGGCATAACCCGCGTGGTTGCTTTGACCGCCTTAAGAGGTTCAGTTTCCCAAAATTCTTTATCACTTATCTCAAATATCTTTTCTCTCTCTATTTCTCTCTCTCTTTATCTTTCGATCTTCGAAGTCTCGTTTGGTTGCTAGTTTTCGGTGTTTCTAGCAAGGGGTCAGTGTTTTAAGCTTCACCTCTTCGTCGTGATCGTTATCTGGTTTTCTAGGTTTTATTCCAAAAACCTATCGGTGAGTTCCTATTACCATTTTACAAACTTTATACATGTCAAAACTCTTATTTGTGAAATCTAAAGTATTTCTACGGTATGATTTTATGTTCTCTACATTTTGTTGTAAATGAAGTTTTTGGTGATTTTCGGGGTTCCCGGTCGGATTTGACCAAAATGACGGGTTCCGCCTTATTGAAGCAAAATGATGTTTTACTTGCACTTTACGTGATTATGTAAAAAGAATGTTTATGAACTCATTTTAATAATTTTCATTCTTATCAGAAGTTGAACTGGAAATGGCATTTTGTTTATAAAATGTACTTATACCATATATTTATTTATGGTTGGTCACATATGTTGATGTGGCGAGTCCTTACCATTACTAGTGGATCCCTAGGTTTTGAGTAGACTGTATTGCTGGGATGATACATTCCCCAAATTTGTAGCTATGGATTCACTTGTTCCTAGAGGGCAACTTGGTACGGTTATGTGAGGCCGGATACTAGCCATGGTTCATAGTGATCATAGTGAAGGAGTATACCTTGGTTTTGCGCTTGGGGCTTGATCTCACATTGTAGCACGGACTTTGTGATTCGTATCCGCGGACTCCAATTGGTTTAGCTCGTAACTCGGATTGTTGGCCTAACTTTGTGTTACGCCACGATCCTTGGTAAAATGTTTTGTTTTCGGTCCTTTTATGGCATGTTTATAACGAAAAAGCCCGATTGTGGCAAGGACCTAAATTGTAAACTTAAACTCTTTGGAAATGTTATCTTGGAACTGATATGTTATCTTTTGAGCTTATAAACTGTATGTTCTCACCAGGCTTTAAAGTCTGACACTTTTTCTCAAATGATGTGTATAACAGGTTTCCATTAGCGGTGGGTGCCGGGGTTTTTGGAGAGACGAGTTTTGAGTCTCGAGATTTTTGGAGAAGTTTTAGTATAGATGTTGGGCATTGTTAAGTCCCATTCTTTTGATGAAATCCTTGTATAGGATTGTATAGTCTAAAGGACTGATCTCATTTATGGGAAGTTAATGGATCTACTTTCGTCATATTTGTCAGGGTTTTTTTTCCATGTTTTAATTTACTCTGATTTTTAGGGTGTCACATTCGTCATCACCTTCGTCACACATCAATGTTGCGTCATACACAAAGACTTTTAGAGGTCTTTCAGAATCGACTGCAATTTGCATAAAACCAAGTATCACTTCGTCGTTGTTTAGCTCCACTAGTGAGCGATCTGCACGTTTGAACACCAACTTGCAAGTATCAGAATCTTCGATTCCACATTTTTCCATGGCGTAACGAAGAAACCTCTTATATGTATAGATTACTGGAATCTGTACACCACGCTTTGTGTACCCAATATAATCCCACTCATTGTTGTTTTGAACCCACTGACCATTGAAACATAAATAGAGCTTAGCTTTTACAACAGGTGAACTCATTTTTTCAATGGTATGAACAATGAAGGAAGAAAGAAAAATGGAATGGATGTGATGATGAACGTATTTACCTTGAATTATACTGACTCTTATAGGAAAAATTTATAGTCAACGATGAAATTGAATCGTACATTCGATGACAAGTATATATTTATTGTACAAATAATGGAAAAAACGTGGAAAAACAATTGAAATCAGGCAACAAACACGTGAAAAACAATGAAAACACATAAAATGATAGTTCCCACCCTGAAACCCTAATTTTTTTCTCAAACCCTAAAAATCCCGGCCATGACAACCCCGGGAAACCCGACCATTAACCCCGGGAAACCCGGCCCCTAACCCCGGGAATCCCGACCATAACCCCGGGAATCCCGGCCATAACCTCGAACACGACCAACCCGGGATTCCCGGCCACTATTCCCGTACATAAAGGGTATTTCGGCGATTTGAACGAGATTTGGGGTATTTGGGTAATACGGATTTGAAATACGCACATTTTAATTAAATTCCCTTAAATATATATAAACTATTTTTTGGTATTTTATTGAAAATGACAAATCGGGTAACAGTTTAAAATAGGTAAAAGTTTAGAACAAGTTAAATTGTGTCAGGTATCGGGTATTTGGGTGAAGTTGGGTTGATGAGTAATTTTTTTATTCTTTTTGAAAAATTTAAAATAAATGATATATTAAATATGAAAATAAAAAAAAAGTATAAAATTAGTTTAATTATTTTTAATGAAATATTTTAGTTGTAAACATTTGATTAGATATGATTTTACAAGTTGTTTTTTGAAGTTTGATCTTTTGGTTTTTATGAAATGAAAATAAAGGATAAGGTCATAAAGAGGGAGGTGTTGTAATTTAACTGATTTGTGTTGTAAATGTAAAATTATCATTGGTTTTAATCATTTTGTTACAAGTAATAATTTGGTTATGATTATTAAGTTATTTTGAAAACATCTTAATATTTATACAACTAAGAAATACCAAATGTTTGTCGTATATATAAACTTTATAAGACGCTAAAACAACATTTTGTTACATGATATTATAATGGATGATCTTCATATAAATATATCTGTTATAAAGCAATGTTATTGATACATCACGATTTTAATATTTCATTTTATTTTTTTGTCGATTTACAGTACCATTTTAGATGGTTTTGAGAAAAAATGATAATGTTTTTTTTTTTATAAATTTGTTTAATTTAGGCTTAATAGTATAATGTTTTTTATATAAAAAAATTAAGTATTTTGTTAGAATTCAATAATTATCTTATATATTTTAATGGCATCTAGAAAAAATAATAATTACATATTTAATAATATAATTAAAACAAATTTATAGTAATATAATATATTAATTAATAGTGATACATATAAATGTGTGCATAAAATGAAGGCCATGCACATACCAAAATGGTGGGTGTTATAAGTCTGCAGTAGTAATATGTATCTTGTGTTTTGATACTTGTAAATTAAGAGATTTTTAAAATCTTACATAAAATGATGATACCTTGTGCCTAATAATTTGTATTTAAGAGTTTTTTATCCGTGTTTTATAATATAGTATAGACTATATATATATATATATATATATATATAAACACGTACATATATATTTTTTTAACGGTACTCTCAAACATTAATGAATAGTTAGGGCTGTTTGACAGTTGTTGAATGGTTTGGTACAGAATGATTAAGTGGTCAAAATGATTAAAAGACTCTTATGATATAGTGCGAAATGAAATTTGGTTGTTTGCTAATTGTTCAGAATGAAATCACGGCTCTGAATTGTTAAGACAGAGTCAAGATACAAAATCATTCAAAGGGTTTTTGAACCATTAAGAGGCAGACATGTTTTTTACCGAACAAGATTTATCTCTTAACAATTCAAATATTGTCTTTTAATAGAACCAATAAAAAGTAAACAAACAACCCCTTAGAAAACAGTATCCCGAATAATGATTGAAAGGTCCAACTAAACAAGTGGTGGATTTTTAAATAAAAGCATAAGGTGGTCCATACGAGCTTACAATCAAATAGAGACAACATTACAAGATTTATTTATTATATATAAAACAAACATTTCTTGGTTCAACTGTATTATTTAAATAACTTAAATTTATTCATTGATAATTTAAATTGCAACAAGCTTGTAGCTTTTAAAAAAGATGTTGACAAATAAAAGATTTAGGTGTCGTTTGTTTTTTAAGAGGTCTAAAGTCTGAAGTTTTATTTTAGTTATGATTAATAAGAGGTGGTGTGTAAAAAAGTCTGAATGATTCAGACTTAAGAGTCATTAAGAGGTTTTTAAAAACAAACAAACAACCCCTTACTGTTTAAAATGTTGTTTTCTCGATATTTCTTAAAATAAACGTTTAGTGTTTTTAATTTATTTGTAATCAAACTTGTCTGATAAAATCAAACCCCAAAGAATATATTTTGAGTTAATGTTGAAATTTTGAATTTTTATATGCTTTAATTTGGTAACTAGAAGCGAACTCGCGCAATGCAGCGAGATATATCACGATTTTAATGTTTCATTTTATTTTTTGATTTACAGTACGATTTTGGATGGTTTTGAGAAAGTGATAATCTTTTTTTAATTTATAAATTTGTTTAATTTCGGCTTAATAATATAATGTTTTTTATATAAAAAAATTAAATATTTTGTTAGAATTCAATGATTATCTTATATATTTTAATGACATCTTAAAAAAATAACCAATTACATATTTAATAATATAATTAATTTTTTTTTATAGTAATGTAATATATTAATTAATAGTGATACATGAAAATGTCTGCATAAAAAGAAATTCCTGCACATACCAAATTGGTACGTGTTTGAAGCATGCAGTAGTAATATATATCTTGTGCTTTAAAACTTGTAAATTAAGAGATTTTTAAAATATTGCATAAAATGATGATATATTGTGCCTAATAATTTGTATTTAAGAGTTTTTTATCCGTGCTTTATAATATAACTAGAAGCGTACTCGTGTAATACAGCGAGATGCATCACGATTTTAATGTTTTATTTTATTTTTTTGTCGATTTATTTTTCTTATCATAATAAGACACAAATTAGGCAAAATGACTAAAATGGTCCCTGATTTAATGAAGTTAACGGATGCGTTAGTCAGAGGGACTATGACGAAAATAAATTGAATATCATAGGGACCAAATCCACAATAAACAAACTATAGGGACCGTAGTAAAAAAAAGTAACAAAGCACTTTGATGTTTATTTTATAAAAAAAATATTATATTATTAAATCTAAAATAAATTACATTATTATTAAACTATCGAATAAATTCTTAAAAACAAGCTTTTATGCATTAAATACAGTTTATTGATACATATTATTTAAAATTCAAGATTACAAGTTATGATGCATTAGTACAAATTTTTAAAGTTATATGTTTGAATTCATAACTAACTGATAAACATAATCAAAACAGGATAAACATATCAATTTAAATATAAATAATTTAAAATATATAAGATAATCATTAAATTCTAACAAAATACTTAACTTTTTTATATAAAAACATTATATTATTAAGTCTGAATTAAACAAATTTATAAAAAAAATCATTATCATACTCTCAAAACCATCCAAAATCGTACTGTAAATTGATAAAAAAACAAAAAATAGAAGGAAACATTAAAATCGTGATGTATCTCGCTGCATTTATATAATACATTTTGAATCAGAAATCTTTAAATAATAATAGATGGTGAAATATGAGGATAATCCTTGAAAATGAATTGTCTATATTTTTTTTAATCATGGTTGTTCAGGCCAGTCTGCACCGCAACTTGACTAATCTCAAGGCCTCGGAAAACAACCAAGAAAATCTCTGGCCTTGCATGACTCGAACCAAAAACATTATGAAATTGTAAATTAAGTAATTGATTTTAATTAGTTGTATTTTGTTCTTAAAATGTTGTAATTACAAGTTTTTTATGTCTCTTTTATAATATAGTATAGATATAGATAACTGCAAATAAACATATTAAATACAGGATAAACACTATGAGATAAACACTATGAGATAAACTACCTGTTTTATTTTTTATTAAAATATATTATCAATAATTTTAAATATAATAACATTTATATTTATCGGTTAGTTATATCAATAGTTAAAATTTTTAGATATTTTAGAAAATAAAAATAAGTGTTTATCTGCAGTTAGTTACACAAATTCAAACACTGAGCTTTTATAAGTTGTACCAAAACATTATGAAATTGTAAATTAAGTAATTGACTTTAATTAGTTGTATTTTGTGCTTAAAATGTTTTAATTAAGAGTTTTTTATGTCTCTTTTATAATATAGTATAGATATAGATTAGTGATGGCCATCTCGGGCCGACCCGACCCGGCCCGGTCGGTTAACTTAGCCCGCCCCGCTTGAAAGCCCGGCCGGTGGAAAACCGGTTTGGAGCCCGAAAACATGAACTGGTTCATGTTTTTGGAGGATTTGGCGGCCCGAGCCCGGTTCACGGCCCGGTTTTTGGCCCGGCCCGGCCCGATTTGTATTTTAAAAAAAAGAGCCGTTATGTTACCGTTTATATACGTTTTTTTGACCTTTTTTGTATTTTTTACCTCCCCAAACCCCTATAAATACTTGTATTGTAATTTTATAACTTAAAATTATATATAAAACGTATTTTTAAAGTGTATTTTAGTGATTTATTATAAATAAAACGCATTTTTAAAGTGTATTTTAGTGATCCAATCCAATTTTTATTTTTTAAAGCTTAGTAATTAATTATTATATAAAGAAATTATTTTTTTTGAAAAAAATACAAAAAAATGCTCGGCCCGGTTTGGGCCCGGCCCGGCCCGGTTTTCCTATAACCGGTTTTTTCCAACATTAAACGGGCCACACATATTCGGGTGAAGCCCGGCCCGGCCCGAAGCCCGATTGGCCTAGTTTTTGGGTTTACTATTTGGGCCCGAAGCCCCAGGCCCGATTTTTGGCCATCACTAATATAGATTATAAGATGTTTATATACACGTAAATATTATAAGTATATTCGAGTAATGCAGCACAATCCTTTTCAATTTCAAAGTCGATAACTCTAATCATTAATCATGATTTATGCTCGTTTTATTATTTGTCACTCTTAATTTTATTTTGTCATTTTGAGGGAGCGGTAATATTTTCAGTTGTTATTAGTTTTATATTGTATTTCTGATGTCGTATTAGTAAAGTTTAACAATTATCTTATATTTGAACATGCTTATCAATTAACATTAGTTAATTTTATGGAGTTTAAATGTGAGGCTTTAAGAAGTTGTAAGTGTGCAATAATAAGTTGTAACTTTGAATTTCAAAATATTTTAATACCATGGCTTTATAATATAGTAATGATATCATCATATACTAACATATGAATATATTCGTACGTTAAAAAGCTAGTAAAAAATATATCGGTACCATATTAAAATGAATAAATACTATTTCTTTTACATAAGTTATTTAATTACAAAAATTAAGTATATTAAGATAATTTAGATTAAAAAAAAATAGAAAAATATATGGAGTTTATCAGTTGGTTATTAATTAGTTATCAATTGGTTTTATGAAATTTTAGAGTTAACTAAAATAACACGTTTTAATATACTTGTATTAATGAATAATATCTAATGCTTAATAAGTTGTTTTATTAAAGTTTTTGTCAAATACTTATAATATAGTAAAATATATACACATACATTAACATTTAATAGTTATGGATTTGTTATATAAGAGCAAAATATATTTAAATGTCATGAAGTTTGTTCCAATTCATATTTAATGTAAGGATAATCTTTTTCTTTTATCAATTAGTTGTTATGGGGTTGTTTTTGGTTTTGTTGAGAAGAATTAAATAGGAAACACACCTTGTATCCTTAGGCAAAAACACATATAAAAATGATAATTAAGGTTTTCTTAATGATTTTTTTTATTACATTCATTATGAATAATGAACCTGAACATTGAATCATTCAAGATCAATGATGAATTGCTACATCATTCATGATGAATGATACATCAATTATGATGAATAACCCATAAATGTATAAGACACGGGACACACTCTCCTTAATCCCTCGATTCACAACGGAAATTAGGTTTTTCAATTGAATCAACCCCTATACTAAAAATACGGGAAATTGACTCAAACAACCAAAATATGCATCCAAATTGGTCTCTTAGTCATCCCTCTCCCGATTTTGCATTTTGTCACTACCTCCGCAATAACCAGGTCCGCAATTGCGGATCCGAGTTAAAAATGTAAATATTTTTCCAGATTTCATCCACTTCTAATATTGCGGAAGTGCCACATGTCGCCACCAGATCAACCCACATGTCACCCATGTGGGCTCTACACATGGCACTTCTGCAATATTGCAAAAGTGTTATTGCAAAAGTGGGTGAAACCTGGAAAAATATTTACATTTTAAACCCAGATCTACAATTGCGGATGCGATCATTGGCAGGTAGTGACAAAAATACAAAATCGAAAAAGGGATAGCTAAGAGACCAAATTAACTTCGTTTTTTGATTATTTAAGTCAAATTTCCCTAAAAATACTTGGTGCAAATAAATAAAAATTTGAAAAATGTAGGTAATGATTTATTAAAATATTTTAAATTTAATAAAAAGCCCAAATTGTAAGATGTAATTGGGCCTGGGCCAGAGCGTAAAGGACACGCTCCAAGAAAGGAGAGTGGGGGAAAGGAATAAGAGGAAGTGGGGGTTCCCGTGGAGTTGGATTGGACTGTTGTGGAAGGATTTCCTATTATTCGCCATTATTCCATTTTCCTTTCTTAGATCCAAACCCCAACTCCCTCAATTATTATCCCCTATTTACCAAATTACCCCTCTTCTTTCTCCCTATTTACCATACCTACCCACTTTGCCACGTGTCCTATTCTTACTGGTCACCTACCCACATCTTAAAAAAAAAAGAGTAAACTACAATTTTCGTCCTTGTAGTTTGTTGTTTATATCCATTTTCGTCCCTGATTTTAAAAGTTGGTTTTTTTGGTCATTGTGGTTTGCAATTCCTTTCCATTTTCGTTCCTAAAACTAATATTATCAGGGACTAAAAGCGAAAGAAGTTACAAACCACAAAAACCAAAAAAATAATTTTTAAATATCAGGGACGAAAATAATTATAAACAATAAACCACATCGAGGAAAATAGTAGTTTACTCTTAAAAAAAAGGATTTCTTTTGAATTAAAACTGAAATCATCACAATTACACAAGAACACAACTAGGGTTGTTAGAGTATTTTTCCAACAGGGTTGAGTTTTGACGAGAAGTTGTGGTTAACGTAAGAAATGTGAGAAATGATTATCAACTGTTGGATAAGAAATGAATGCACGTTAGAATGAGGTGCACGGAGATATAATGAATTGAGATGCACCAGATAAATTTACCTTCTAAATTCAAGGAGGAACATTTGATTAAAAATGATCAATAATTCAGATCTACTTCTTACGTTAACCTCAACTTCTCACACGAACTTTCGTCATTTCCAAAAACTATATACTACATTTTTCTTAAAAAAAAATTGGGGTAGTAAAAGTCAAAATCTTTATAAAAATTTACATCTAACTCCAACAATAATTTATTTTAGCAATTCTAACATTAAGATATTATTATAATATTATATACATTTAATAAAATATTATTTTTCTTTCATATACATTTATTTTCAATACTTTTAAATGATGAGAAAGAATTAAAATATTATTTATCTGTCTTTTCTTTTTTCTATTTTATTGAACAATATAACATAAGTGTTGAAGCATAAAACTCTACTAAATTACCAAAATTTATATTATAACATAGTCGTTGGAGATGATCCTATAAGTTATCATAGGGGATATTTTTTACAAGTCACAAACATGTTTTGAGTTTCTGTACCAAAAACTTGGTTCTTACCTTGATAATCATGCCAAATATTTTTTTTTAGTTTTTTATATATTTATATATATATATATATATATATATATATATATATATATATATATATATCAAACATTAAAAAATTTGCATAGGAGCAACAAAGGCGAAGTTCTTATAAGTGATTACCATAAAAGAGTTTTAAAGAGGTTCTGAATTGTTGAATTAATAATGACATGACAAGAAAAACATAAGTAAAGTTCATATCATTCACTCAATTTTGGAAATGTTCTTAATATAATATGTTTTTCAGTCGTTGTTATTCTACAATCAAATACAAATTATTATGTCAGATGATTTATAAAATGGCTTTGGTGTAAAATGGTTGGCAAGTCAATCTGGATCGGTCGGGTTGGTTTAACCCATCAATATTTATATGTTTATTTTCTTTATTCTATATATAAACAAAAAAAAAAGTATATTAAATATAATTATAAAATTTATTTTTCAATGATGGTCCAACTGTTTTAAGTAAAACAATTTTGGATTATATTGTAGGCAGTGATATAACTTAAGTGTGATTTTTAGACCGTATGTTATCTTTTATCCATTTTCTTTTTAATTTTATGTACTAGACTCGTTAACAATAACATATAACCTAAATAAACTAATTTTTAACCCTTTAATATTATGCATACGATCTTCACAAGAAAGGCCGTAGACAACATTGTTGTAGTTCCTAAATATGTGAAGTGAAGACTAGTAGGCCTTTTGTATGACCAAATAACTGGCTTTATGTACATAGCGAAAATCTACTATCTAATTTTCCCGATAGAGATTTTTCTCTTTTTCTTGATTTTTTTAGTAAGGGCCAAGAATTCACCTCTTTCTAGAAAGGTGTATATATTACGTTTAGTTTAGAAAAAAAAACAAGTGTATAAGGTCTTTAGATCCACCCTAATATGATAGCTAGTATCAGTTGAATTTCAATCAACATAGTTAAAAAAAATAGGTGGCTAGATAGTTGAACTGTAGAATTATTTTACAATTCACGGCTACTACACATTTGTTTTCGAATAAATTAAGTTAATTTTTTGGTGAGAATTCCATAAGCTTTATTAGGGTTCGTTCCGACCACGAGATGTTTTCGATGTTTCCTATATATGCCTTTTTGTCCGTTCAAATTTAGATAGCTCTCTACCATGTGCTTTAAAGGTTCGCTGGACATTTTGCTTTGACTTCGCGTGCTTGAGCTTTTGATTTTTGGTATGATTATGCTTTTCTGATATCATCTAAGAATCACAATGTGGAACTTCATTTCTTCATATACATTTGCAAAGATCCGACTAAGATATGACATTTGGCATGAAATTTGATTTAGATATGAACTATATATATAGGATGAAATTTGACTTGGATGCGAACTTTGATATGAAATTTGACTTTGCTATTAACTTGGCATGAAGTTCGACTTACATAACTCCTGTATAAAGTTAGAGTTGAAAATTAACTCGTAATTATTAGAATTTGGTATGAAATTTGACGATGATATATAATTAAGGTTCTAAATGATGTGAGACGTAGCGTGACGACGAGATCAAGCCTCAAACCTTACGAGTTACGGCGATACACAACGTTTTTCAAGCTGTGTCCTAAGGAGACGACATATATATATATACTTATATGTATGTGTGTATACACCAGGGACGGACCCAGAAATTTTTCTATACGGTGGCACCACATAATATAGACAAAAAAATTTACAAAAAACACGGTTTTATCGACGTTGTCTTCATCTTTTTACCGACGTTAAACATTGTCTGATGTGTTTTTTTGGCCTAATTCCACCATTTCGAGGAATTTTTAAAGTTTTTTGCTTAATTTCGACGAATTTTTAACCTTTTTATTGATTTCGAGGGATTTTTTTTCGGTTTTTTTGGTTGATGTCAGGAGTTTTATTCGGTTTTTTGGTTGATTTCAAAAGGCTTTTTTTGGTTGATTACAAGTTACGGTTGCATCTTCTTAAAGTTTTCAAAATAATACGGTAGCACCTTCCAAAACAATACGGTTGCACCTTTCACGAACCTAAAAATCTTACCCTTCGTCGGAGAAAAGATACGGTGGCACGTGCTACCCATGCCACCATGGTAGCTCCGTCCATGGTATACACACACTCGTATGTGTTAGTGTGTTGAATAATATTGTAGTTTTTTTTAAATTCATATAAAGCTATATAATTAAAAAAGAAAGAACTATTTATATCGAGCTTGTAGAAAATAATTTCTAGAGTGCACAAACAGGATTAAATCTATTGAGTCTCTACCCGTTACTTTATTCAAATTTCAAAAAGTTTTCTGTTCGAGCCTACGCGTACGAGAATGAGAGTAATGATTTACCTACTTAGGGTTTTAGTTTTTAAGTTTCCTTGTAATGTTTATTTATGTCTTAGGTGTCACCTGTCAAAGATAATTATCATTTATCCTCCCAAGTTATGTGTTTAAAAAAATAAAAAATATATATGCCTTACAAATTAAATGACGTGCCGTAAAGCGCCGTAACGCACAATAACATGCCATAATGTGTTACAACAGAAGCCAAACATTAGAGGAGAGCAACATGGGTTAACGTGGCGGCAAAACAAAGCTCTGGCGCTATAACCCTCCATAATGATTTACTCCCTCCTTCCCAAAATAAATGTCCACAATGAAAATGACACACAATTTTAGGAATGTGCAATTATTACACTTTTTAAATAACCAAATGACACTTTTACCCTTGATAATAGAGAGAGAAACTTTATCCACCTTATAATTAAGGGTAAAATCGTAAATTGAAAACTTACTTTTGAAAGTGAACATTTATTTTGGGACAAACTAAAATATAATGTGAACACTTAATTTGGGATGAAAGGAGTATTTATTTTAGAGGTGAAATTTGACTTGTGGGAAATATATATATATATAAGAATACCCAAGTTTTGAGAAAGTTTCAAGTAGATCACCTAGCTATAAAAACGTCAAAAGAGGCTATCTAAATTTATAATAAATGCCATTTACACCAAATTAAACCAAAATTAGGTAAAAATGCTAATTTGGACATTGTAAGTTTAAAATTCATTAAATGAACATTGTTATATATAGAAGTGGTATTTTTCGATCAAACTTTTAATATCTAATTTTGAATTTTGAAAATCATATACCTCAACCAAACACCCTTGTTCTTTCTTCTTAAAAGTTTTAGTTTTTATGTTTTGATCGCACCAAAGTTTGTATTTTTTATGTTTTGATCACCAATTAAATATAAATTAACGACATTTTTTGGCATTTTGACTAAATATATATGATCTAAATGATTGATTGAAAGACATTTTTACTGTTGGATTATCTACTAGAAACTTTTGCAAAAATTGAGTAGCTTACTTAGGCATTTTCCCTTTAACTTATATGATTGTTATTTAGGATCCACCATTTATATTTAAGCCAAAAGAGCTTAAACAATGATAAAGCAAGTCAAAATTTCCACCAAATCTTACAAGAGAATCAATAATCAGTACTCACATTCGTAACAATTGGAAAAGCTTGACATTGCTAATTCAGTACAACTTTCACTTGCATAGATTAAGATTTATAGAATTGTATACATAATACATTACACATTTACTTGTCACAATAATTAGTTAGGGTGCGTTTGGTATGCAGAACAGAGTGGAACATGACAGAACAGAACAGACTTGTTCCATGTTTGGCATGACTATATGTGGGACACACTAGAACTAAGTGGAACAAACATGAGACACACTTGTCCCACTCCAACCCCCTGGAACTACGTAGAACAACAATATTTTGACTAATATACCCTTTGTTAAAAACAAAAACATAAAACATGTCTTCTCATCATCAACACCTCCAAGTTAGGGGTGTGCAAAACCCGAATAGTCCGAAATCTGAATCCGCACCCGCACTGAAAATAAGGTGTTTTGGCAAAACCCGAATACCCCGAAATCCGATAATCTGAAACCCGACATTTGGGAGGATATATGGGTTCGGATTGGGTTTGATCGTTGGCCACCCAACCCGTTCGAAAACCCGAAATAACATAAATCTATATTTTAAATATTATGTATATATATATATATATCTAATTATTTCTTGAAAATCGTAAATTATAGTCTGTTAAAATATTTTCTAAATTTTAAACTTGCTATCGATTTCATCAATATTTCAATTGATTGTATTCATCCTAAAAAACGATTGAATTCATATAACTTTTGCATTATACAATACCCGAACCCGATCAACATCAACCCGAAACCAGACCAACCCAAACCCGAAACAACCTAAAATCCGAAACTTAATATTTCGGTTTTGATTTCCATATCCAAAATCCAACCGTGATAAGTTAGTTTTATGTTTTTGATAATCCATTGCACTATATATTAGTGATGTAAATTAGTTTTATGTGATGTAATCTATGATTTTTTATCAGGGGTAAATTCGTCATTTAATCAGTCTAGTACTGTTCTGTCCAGTTCTGTCATGTCTTGCCAAACGTTGGACAACTGTCCTGTTCTGTTATGTCCTGTCCTGTTCCGTTATGTCCTGTCCTGTTCCATCTTGTCCTGTTATGTCATGTCTGTGTACCAAACGCACCCTTAATGAGCACAGAGACAGATCCAGAATTTTTTTTCTTAGTAGTATCACAAAATAATTAACATAATAGAAAATAAATAAAGAAAAATTATTAAATACAATTGAAATCACATATAAGGAACAAAATACTTTCTTTTTATATATCGTAATTTATTCACATAGCCAATATATATCGTAATAAACACACACTAGCTAGTATTGCAACAAATTCGATTGATTTAAGAAGAAATTAAACCAAAAAACTAATACTAGAAAGTCAGGGGCAGAGACCTATATATTGTAACACCTAAAAAATCAGAGTAAATTAAAACTTGGAAACCTGACAACATGACGAAAGTAATTCCATTAACTTCCCATAAGTGGGACCGGTCCTTAAGACTATACAATCTTATACAAGGATTTCATCAAAAGAATGGGACTTAACAATGCCCAGCAACAATACTAAAACATCTCCAAAAACCTCGAGACTCAAAACTCGACTCTCCAAAAACCCCGACAACCCACCGCTAATGGAAACCTGTTACACATACCATTTGAGAAAAAGTGTCAGACTTAAAAGCCTGGTGAAAACATACAGTTTATACGTTCAAAAGATAAAACATCAGTTCCAAGAGAACATTTCCAAAGAGATTAAGTTTACAATTTAGGTCCTTGCCACAATCGGGCTTTTTCGTTATAAACATACCATAAAAGGACCGAAAACAAAACCAACAATCCGAGTTACGAGCTAAACACAAAGTTAGGCCAACAATCCGAGTTACGAGCTAAACCAATTGGAATCCGCGGATACGAATCACAAAGTCCGTGCTTCAACGTGAGATCAAGCCCCAAGCGCAAAACCAAGGTATACTCCTTCGCTAGGATCACTATGAACCATGGCTAGTATCCGACCTCACATAACCGTACCAAGTTGCCCTCTAGGAACAAGTGATCCATAGCTACAAATTTGGGGAATGTATCATCCCAACAATACAGTCTACTCAAAACCTAGGGATCCACTAGTAATGGTAAGGACTCATCACAACAACATATGTGACCAACCATAAATAAATATATGGTATAAATACATTTTATCAACAACATGCTATTCCCAGTTCAACTTCTGGTACGAATGAAAATCATTTAGAAGGGAACCTTTAAATATTCTTTTCGCATAAACGCATAAGTAAAACATCATTTTACTTTTAATAATATAAGGTCTAAAAAGGTAACTTTTGATATGTATACAATTTAAAATGATAGTAGGAACTCACCTCTGTTTCCTTCTTCTTAACGAGTGCTACCTATGACAACACCGAAAGAATCGGTAAGTCGAAATACAGAAAATCCTCTCGCTACTTGACTAGAACTCAAAGACACAGAAGCTAACAACTTAACAGAACCTAAACCGGTCGAAGGCAACAACCGGTCGAACACCACCCCGGTCGAACACTACCCTGGTCGAAGGACAACACCGGTCGAACAAGCAACACCGGTCGAACAGGTTCCGGTCAAAGGGCTTCCGGTCGAGGGACCATCCGGTCGAACGACACACCGGTCGAACGACCATCGTCTTGTTCATCAAGAACAGATCGACGCAGAACCCAGATCCAAAATGAGAAATACTCAGATCTCAAAATGGAACGGTTTAAAACCTTCACAACGAGATTCTACACGGCTAAAAGCATTCAGATCAAAGCATTAAGCTAGATTCGTACCTCGATTTGCCCGAAACGATCGACCCTTCAACACTGCCTTCTCCTGCTCTTTCCTTCTTCTCTCTGGCTTCTCAAACACAAATCAGATCAAATGAGATATTTAGAAAACATCTCAGATTTGATTTGTATTTATATAACCCAAGTTACATTTAACCCCCCTGAACTTTGGGTAAAGGTCAACTTTCACCCAATCCCAAAATTCGAGGTGTTACATATATAGGGGCCTTTAGGACCAGGGCCCTGCGATTTTTCATCTCTAAAAGGAAATTTTCCGTCCATGCTATTGATCGACAAGCCAACGAAATGGTTTATTTACCCGCGAGACACTCTTAAGTCCGGCCACTATGGTTAGAAAACATTTTGTGCACTTGTGCTATTGCTAGGAGTAGAAGTAACATGTGAGGGGTAAAAAAGGAAGAAAAAAGAAAGAGAAGGGTAAAAGGGTAAAAATACTAGAAAGTGGTGATGATGATGTTGAATGAATGAGAGGTAAGGTGTGTTGATATATATAATATAGGGATACATGGTACAGACACATATAATTAAATTAAACATTAACTAATTAAGGAAATTGAGTAATTGATTAGTGTTCTTTCTAGTCTTGGTGTTGTCGATTTCCTTTCCTGGATATATAATAGTACTATAATTGTAGAGAGAGAAAGAGATAGAAAACAAACAAAAACTAAAGTGTTTTCATTTCCAACTTCTTATTATTATTCCCATTATACATATTATACTTCTTTTTTCGATTTGGTTAACGTCGGAAAGCTGTCTAAGATAGAGATGGTTCTCTCTCTCTCTCTCTCTCTCTCTCTCTCTCTCTCTCTCTCTCTCTCTAAAATCAAGAGTAAATTACACTCTAGGTCCCTGTGGTTTGTTCAGAATTTGGATATGGTCGATATTTTGAAATTATTATATCAGGGATTCCAATGGTTTGCATTTCGTTTCAAGATAGGTCCATGACACTAACACCGTTAAAAAAATATCAGTTAAGTCAAGGGTAAATAAGTCATTTTGTATTTTGTGTTTTATTTTAAATTAAATTAATATTCTTATAACTAAAAACTCAATTTAAGACACCATTCATATTATGCCACATGTCTCATTCCCTTTTCTTCCATTGACCTACTACCCCTCCCAATCTCATCCCCCTTTTTCTCACCCGTCTCCAATGTTTTATAAACAGGTTTTTTGGTTGACCCGGTGTGGTGACCGGGTCACGGTTCAACCGGGTGGTTGACCCGGTTTTAAGAAATTTTATGTATTTTTCATTTTCCTGCATATATATATATATATATATATATATATAACCAAGAATTTGATGTCCACAAGTTAAAACATTAAAAAAAACACATAACAACAAGTTTTACATCAATCCAAAATCATAAAACACACACATATAAGCATAAGTTTTTCATCAATCCAAATACATCAAAACGAAACATAACGTTCAAACCAAATCATGGATCTTGAGACATTGGAGTGTTAAATGCATCAAGCTCACGATGGTAGGAATCGGATAACCATTAACCCATTGATGGTAGGAATCGAAGAACCATCATGTAGATGGAATCGAAGAACCAACCTGTAGATGGAATCGATCGAAGTTGTTTGTGGAATCGATTGAATCGAGTGTGGAATCGAGCGTGGAGTCGATGATTTGTGAAATTGATATTTTAACCCTAGCCGCTACCTTACAGTTATACGAAATTGATTTTTTAACCTGGTCAACCCGGGTTTTTACCGGTTCAATAAGACCGGTTCTATAAGAAAACCGGCGATTCGATCCGGGCCATAATTTCCCAAAAAACTGGTCGTAATTGACCCGGTCTCTTCACCGGTTCCCGGTTCAACCGGCCGGGTCAACCCGGGTTTTAAAACATTTCCCGTCCCGTCCCTACCCTTCCCCTTCTCTCTTTACATACCTGCAACAAAAACACCCATTTCCACCATTAAAAAGAAAACTCATATCCATACACACATATGTATTTCATATATAATATATATATACTAGGGGTGTGCATCGGTCGGGTCGGATACCCAAACCATAAACCCGATCGGATATTCGGGTAGGAGGGAATGCCCCGAAGTCCGACCGTTTAAATTTCGGGTACTTCGGGTTCGAGTTGTTCGGTTCAGGTGGTTCGGGGTTTGGGTGGTGGTTGTCAATAATCTCTAGGTCTCTTTAAAGACTAGCAACCAACGATTTCGTTGGTCCTCCAAACATTTTGCTTATCTTTTGTAATTCTTGTGAAATTGTTGTGCTGAACTTCAAACTGTCCACCAGATTTGGCGTGAGGATTCCACGAGTGAGGCGATGGAGTGAGGATTCCACGAGGTCACGACGTTGGTGGTGGTCTGATGTCTCGTACTCTCGTCGGTGGCCGAGAGAGCTTTCAAGCATTGTGTATGAGCTATGTGCTACCACGTTACTCCATCACTTCCCCAAATTACCTATTCCTTTTCCTGATTTCATCTCCAAAATCCCCATATGGGTTTTCAATTTCTCCCCCAAGTCCCCCAAATCCCATCTGGGTTTTCCATCAATCCACCCCAAAATGGGTTTATGCGTCACCAAACCCAAACCCAAACCCCCTTCATCAAATCCAAATGGGAATGAGAACGAGACTTCAAGAGTTGGGGTAATTCAACGATGGAGTGAGGTCTGGACTAATGAGAATGAGAGAATAGTAGGCAAGTCAGATATGATATATGTAGATATGTTAGGGAAGTTCGGATATTCGGGTCGGGTCGGGTCGGGTGGGGGATTTGGATACCCAACCCGATCCTACTTATCCGAAATTATTAACGGATATCGGGTGGTCGGGTTTTCGGGTGGTGCTTCTTCGGGTTAGTCGGGTGGTCGGGTCGGTCGGGTTTTGCTCACCCCTAATACACACACACACACACACACACATATATATATATATATATACATAAACACATATAAGAGACACACACACACATATATATATCTATACTATATTATAAAGATGGCATAAAAAACTCTTAAAAACAAGTCTTAAAGCTTAATGTACCGCTATTTAATGCTAATTACTTAAAAAACAACCATAAAAGCTGTATGTACTACATTTAATGCTATTCATTAATTTTCAATCATTATCTCTAACCATTTTAACTCCCCTAAAATCATTTCCCACTTTAACTCTCCTAAAATAACTCTCAGCATATTTTATATATAAAAAATATAAAATATAATTAAAAAATCTTACAGAATATTTTATAAAAAAAATTATATTATTAAACCAAAATAAATTATATTATATTATTAAGTCTAAATTAAATAAATTTATATAAAAAAATCATTATCACTCCCTCACAACCATCCAAAATCGTAATGTAAATCGACAAAAAACAGAAAATAAAATGAAACATTAAAATCGTGATGTATCTAGCTGCATTGTGCGAGTACACTTCTAGTACACATATAATATATGTATATATACATACGCCAACAACTCTCAAACCTGCAAATCTTAAAAGAAAAAAAAAACTCCACCTGAAACCTACAACAACCTGCAGGTGTTTTATGTTATGATTTGTGAGTGACATACATATACACACTGTTATTGGTCTCACGTGATCCCAAGTCTCTCTCTCTCTCTATATATATATAGGGAGAGGTTCATTTGAAAAATGCTAAATATATGAGAAATAGAGAAGTAATCTTAGTCTTTCATTCGGTCAAGATCGGCTTTGACTGGTCAAATATTGCGTCTTTGACTGGTCAACAATTACGACTTTGACGGGTCAAAAGTTGCGGCTATTACAAAAATAGAAGGACAATTTCGTAATTTTTACAAATACACGGGACGAGTTCATATATAAATCTGTATGATTCACATATGAACCAGTGTAATTCATATATGAACTTTTTTAAGTGATTCATATATGGACCAATTAACTGATTCACATATGAACTAATTAATTGTAGGTTCATATGTGAATCAGTTGAACTACTTAACAGATTCATATATGAACTACTTAACTGATTCATATATGAATCACAAATGTTCATATATGAATCAGTTAAAAGAGTTTATATGTGAATTACACTGGTTCATATATGAACATATAATTCATATATTAACTCATTCCGTGTATTTTACGAAACTACCCCTCTATCTTCTACAGACCACACCAAGAAATTATCCGGTGCTTCACGGTTAAAGCCGCAAATTTTGAGCGTACTCGCGCAATGCAGTTAGATACATCACGATTTTAATGTTTTATTTTATTTTTTTGTTTATTTACAATACGATTTTGGATGGTTTTGAGAAAATGATAATGTTTTTTTTATAAATTTGTTTAATTCAGGCTTAATATTATAATGTTTTTTATATAAAAAAAATTAAGTATTTTGTTAGAATTCAATGATTATTTTATATATTTTAATGACATCTAGAAAAAATAACCAATTACATATTTAATAATATAATTAAAACAAATTTATAGTAATATAATATATTAATTAATAGTGATACATGAAAATGTTTACATAAAAGGAAGATCCTGCACATACCAAATTGATGAATGTTAGAAGTCTGCAATATATAGTAATATGTATCTTGTGTTTTGAAACTTGTAAATTAAGAGATTTTTAAAATCTTGTATAAAATAATGGTACCTTGTGACTAATAATTTGTATCTAAGATTTTTTTATTCGTACTTTATAATATAGTATAGAAGTATAGATATAGTATAAATATATATATAGACATTGTGAGAGTATGTGTGTAAATGAGAAGATTACAAGGAAGATAGCTAGATTTCGATTTGGGTAAAAGTAGTACAATTTCAAACAAAGAGAAAACAGGTTCACAAGAACCCAAAGTGAAACACAAAAAGATATATATATATATATATAGAGAGAGAGTATATGTATCTATATGTATATGTATAGATATATACAGAGAGAGAGAGAGAGAGAGAGAGAGAATTAGGAGGGAGATGAATTTGCTGCTTTCGGCTAAGAGCTAATGAAAACTGGCCTCGTCCATGCTGAATTCGGCAGTTGGTTGTATTGACCACACAGATTATTATTATTATTTACGCACACAAGATCTAGTGAAAGATGCACCCTCACAATCTACCCTATATATGTATGTATATATGTATATCTATATCTATAGCCCACCTTCTACCTACAAAAACCCTAGCTAGGTTTCTTCTTCTTTGCTTTTCTTTCTAGACCTACCCACAAAAAGAAGAAGAATAAAAAAGAAAAACAATTCCATTTTAATCATTATATGTATCCCAAATTCTAGAGAGAGAGAGAAACAAACTCTAAAGATTTTAGTGAGAGAGTCAAGAGAAAAAAAAGGTTTTTTTTTAAATTATTTTTTGTTGGGTTTCAAGGGAGAAAAAAAATCAAGAAAAATGTGGGATCTAAATGGGTTTCCTGATCGGAGAAAAGCACCGGAGGAATCGGTCGGATGTTGTTCTTCACCGGTGGAAAGAAATCAAGAAAATGATGATGATGATGATAATAAGGGCAAACGGGTCGGATCCATATCGAATTCAAGTTCCTCCGTTGTGGTTATGGAAGAAGATGGTTCCGATGAGGAGGAATATTCCGATAAAGGGAGTACTCCGAGGAAACGGAGCGCCGGCGGCGGCGGTGGTGATGGAAGGTTGTTTGGGTTTTCTATGCCGGAGAATTTATCGTTTGACGGTGATCCGCCGGTGACCCGACAGTTTTTTCCTGTGGATGACTCCGATGGAGTTGGTGGTGGTGGTGGGATGATTTCGCCGGCGACTAGTTTTCCAACGGCTCACTGGTTTGGTGTTAAATTTGGTACTAGTGTCGCCGGTGGTACCGCCGTCGATGGGTTCATCGGAAAAACATCGTCCGCCGCCGTGGTTCCTCAGCCGTTGAAGAAAAGCCGCCGGGGACCACGGTCGAGAAGTTCACAGTACCGTGGTGTTACTTTTTACCGGCGAACCGGCCGGTGGGAATCCCATATTTGGTAGGTTAATTGGCTTTCCATTTTTTTATTTTTTTATTTTATCTTCTTTACATATTTATTTGTTAATTTTGTTCTTCCATACCTTGCATTATTGACAGTTTTTATTATTTATATTTTTTAAAAGTAATCAGGATTATTTTCTATCAGAAAATAAGTTTTTTTTTTCAAAATTCAAATGGAGTTATGGGTTTTTTTATCGTTAATTAAAACCTTTTTTATTGCAACATTTTTTGTTAAATCTAATTAAATTATTTTCGCATGATTTCAGGGATTGTGGGAAGCAAGTTTATCTAGGTACATACACTTCATATCCCTCTTAATTCACGAAAATTAATTAAAAATCAAATATTTATCAAGATTTTAATCCAAAAAAAAATTAAAATTTAAAATATGATTAAATTAATTTCCATTTCTCCAATGTAAAACAGGTGGATTCGACACTGCACACGCAGCTGCACGGTAAGAACTAAGAACTATATAAACACTAATTATTTCTTTCATTTATTTAACTTTAATCTCCATAAAATATTGATTAAAATATAATTATATATATATATATATATATATGGTTGTGTTGCAGTGCATATGATAGGGCAGCTATCAAGTTCCGGGGAATGGAAGCTGACATAAACTTTAGTCTTGATGACTATGAAGACGATTTAAAACAGGTAATTACACTGTGTCTGTTTTTCACTTTTTGTGTGTGTTTTGTTTAATTACAAAAAAAAAAAAAAACACACACACACTGCACAACATGGTGTTTAATTAAATTAATTCAAGATTGTTTTGTTTATGGTGTTGTGATTAACAAAAACAGATGAGCAATCTAACAAAGGAAGAGTTTGTGCACGTACTAAGGAGACAAAGTACTGGATTTCCAAGAGGAAGTTCAAAATACAGAGGTGTTACTTTGCATAAATGTGGTAGATGGGAAGCTAGAATGGGCCAATTCTTGGGCAAAAAGTATGTTTTTCCTTTTTTATTGCTTATTTATTAACCCAAAACTATATATATATATATATTGGGATCACGTGAGACTAACATGTTTTCTTGAGACTTATGAGATCACGTTTTTATACTTGAAAATTAATAACAAAACAATGTGAAGATAAAATTAAACTTTCACAGCAAAACACTGTGAAGGTTATATATATATATATATATATATATATATATATATATATATATACACACACACATCAAGCAAGTGCATTGAATGTAGATTGAAAAATGTCCATAAAATGTAACATAATAATGTCGGTTGGTGCCAAATTTTATCTGGGTTCGGTTTCTGTACAACATCAACGTGACCTATATATAACGACTAGTGCTAATGATTACCATATTTCAACCCCGTATAAATTTTTATTTGCATTCAAAGCGTGTAAGAAATAACGTTTTTTCATTCCTTAAAACCAACCTATTCGTTTTCATCAAAGTTTAGAATAAGGTTAAGTTACTAATTAATTTGTCCATTATTTAGTGATCCTTTTGTTACAATAATTAAGGGTATTTTAGACATTTAATTAAGAGTTATCAGTTCGTATTTAAGATGCTAGCTAAGCTTAATGTTATGAGAAAACCCTTAATTATTCTTTTTGCTAAAGTTTCAACTAACTTACATTTACCGACTCGTTCGTTGTCTTGTTTGATCTTTTTGTTTCGATACACGAAAGGGCATTTTCGACATTTCACTAGTTTTGATATTAAAAGATAAAGGGTTTTTCTTTATTTATATAATAATAGAGGCACCTATCTACAGCTACCTATGAAGCTACTTAAACACATTCTTCTCTTTGCTTTTAAGTTTGTTCTTCTCTTTTTTTTTGATCCTTTTCTTTTTGTTCTTGTTTTTACTTGTAGATGCTTCTCCCTTTTCTTGATAGCAAGTAGATCAACAAACAAGACACTTAGGATTTGTTTCCTTTTTTAGGTGATTAAATTAATGATATTTTTCTTTTCTTTTTGTCAAGTTTGATGTTTTAGGTTTGTGTTCTTTAATTTAACAGGTATGTGTATCTGGGTCTCTTTGATACAGAAGTTGAAGCAGCCAGGTAAAATAGTGTTTTCTTGATTCTTGAAGGACTGAATTGTCAAAATTTAAACTCAAAGGGTTTAAATTAAAATAATAATCTTTTAATTTATGGTGTTTTTATACATCTAGGGCTTATGACAAGGCTGCTATTAAATGTAATGGGAAGGCTGCTGTTACCAATTTTGATTCAAGCATATATGAGAATGAACTCAATTTGACTGGTAATTAAAACTACACATTTTTAGAAAAATGGGTATTTTTGTTTAATATTTAATATATATTTTGGTTTTTGTATTTTGGTTTACAGAATGTTCGAGTAATAGCAATAACGATAACAATGTACCATCAGGGCATAATCTTGATTTGAGCTTAGGTGGGGGCTCGACGTCAAATATGGCGAACAGTGGAGGTGAAAATGGTCGTTTTGTAAGGGCTCATCGTTCTGACTCGATCCAGCTTGGGTTAAGACCTACGGGGCGGAATGACACAAAAACGTTACAGCTTTTGAACCATACTGATCCCGAATCGTTTACAAACCAAAATGAAATAAGTGGATACAAGCATTTAATGAGACCCGTTGACTCGTCTATGCATCATGTGTTCAACCAACCCGTCTTCAACTCGTTGAGTCGTCATCAAGTGAGTCCGCTTCACTTTCTCTTTCTCCGATTTTCCCCTAATTAATTTCCTTCGATTTTTTACATCGCCATAATTAATTAATCTCCCCAATTCTTTTGTAAAAACCTTGCAAATTATTTTGATAAAAAGAAAAGTCACATGAATATGTGGTTAACAAACCCTATTATACAGTTAAACATCAGTTAAATTTTTTTTTTCCTTCCAACTATTATTCAAAACCCTAATTAGGTAAGTCTCATGACCTCAATTCTTTAAGCTGGATAGATGCTAAAATGATGATTAAATCCAATCAATAATCCCTCTAAACAAATCAAGAATCATGAATATTTAATTTTCACATAAATTTAATACTTTTAGGATCCACCATTTTCGTTTAAACATGAAGAATTAAGCTTAAGCGAGTTCCGGGTACCCAATTATAATCTTTCTTGAACATATGATAATCGCGTTTTTAACCGGGTTTAGATGATCGATTATTACTATACAATATTTTTCCAAGATAGTGTTGAAATTATACTGATGATCAAGGAATCAAATTGCAATATATTGATAATATATATATATATATATATGGGAAAGCAACAAAAGAATGAAAAATCTGAGGAACACTCTGATAATCGTTCATCTGGACAGTATACACATGTGCATACTAGTAATTTTTAACATGCACATGTACATAAAAACCAAAAAACAACTTCAATTACTTGTATGTACATGTGCACACTGTCCAAATTATCAGGGTGTTCCTCAATTTTTCATTTTTTTTAGGGATTTTGCCTTAACCTCCCTCCCTCTCTCTCTCTCTCTCTCTCTATATATATATATATATATATAGATGATTAATTTTGACGTGGGATATGATATGAATTAATTGCAGATGCAGTTTTCAAGCAGCAGATCAATGGAAGGAGGAGGAAATGATATATCTGTATCTTCAAATGACAATAATAATAATAATGGCAATGCAGATGGACCTTCTCTACACCAAATCTATGCAAAGAGTGCTGCAGCATCATCAGGATTCCCACACCAAAGATTCAATATTTGACCCCACCATGCACCATTGCTGCACACAAATGGCTTCTTAATTTCTTTCACTTTCTCATGAATCATCAACCCCCCCCCCCCCCCCCCCCCCCCCCCAAAAAAAAAAAAAAAAAAAAAAAAAAAAACACACACACCAAAAAAGAAGAGAAAATGGACCCTGCCTAATTAAGGTTAACTCCATAGTTTTGTGTGTAAAGATGAATCAAAGCAAATCAAATCAATGATCTTTTTTGTTGTGTGTATGGGCTTGTAAAGATCAATGCTATGAGTTATGAGATTTAGCATGGTGATCAAGATTCATGCGATATCAATCGAATTAACCTTTATTGACTAACACTTTAGAAACGTATGTACATCAAACGAGTGTTTAGGTTTTTCGTTAATTAACCATGATTCGTTGTCAAGAAAACGAATGAATGGAAAGAAAGGTTGTGTTATATAATTTATCGTTATTTGACTCTTTGTGTCGTATATCGACAACTTGTTTGATTGATTAGGTCATCTAGGGTTAATGAATTACATAAACAACCTCTTTGCCTCTTGAGACAGTGTCAACTACGTAGAACTTATCTTTTTGTTGTGATATTAACATTAATGAATTACATAAACTTATATTTTTATAGGACAAATGTGTTTATAGAGCACTTTTTTCAAATAATGTCATTTAAATTAAATAACTAATACAACACTTTCAATTAAAAATGTTCTAAACAATTCATTTACATTTATAAAAACGTTCTATAAACTTATTGTAAGTTTGTAAGATATAACATCTTAAATCTTATAAAACATCTATTAGAACATTTAGACATTTCAATTTTTTATAAATTGAATTTAATCGTAGTACATTTTTTTAGGTGGGATATATTGATATATTGGATTTCTTTGGCTTTAACTTAGACTATTATGTATTTCTTTTATAACAAGTGTGTTTTATTGCTTTGAAATGGATGAAATAACAATTCTTTTTTGTGCATAAGGATCAAAAAGTACGTTTGAGTCTTTGTATGGGTAAAATGTGTATATATGGAAAAGTTTAAGGGGAAGCATGAAAAAGTGGTTGTGGCAGTGTACCAACTGATTTACGCAGTTACTTAATCGAGTAATAATATGAACCGTAAGTGTCACGTTATGTTCTTAAAAACATCAACACAAATCTAATCTCAATTTCAAATTTTTTATTAATATTTAATTTATTTTTTAATTATAATTTGTTAATAACAAATCAATCAGATAAAATGAAGTGATTATTTAGAAATAAAAACATGTCGAAAAATAATTAAAAATAATCTAAAATTTATTTAACACAATGTGATTCAACCTTCCCGACCCTCCATTTTGACACCAATAAAAAGAATCTCCATCTCAACCTTTCCGTTACACATATATTGTGAGATTTAGTCTGTGTCTGTAAGCTGGTCTGGAAACTTACGATTAAAAAAAAATATTATGAGATTTGTTTTGTGTTTAATGTTACTTTTATTAAGTTAGGCTTTGATTGTAATTATTCCATTTTAAAGGAATTTAAGTTGCATTATTTGTTTTTCAAAATTTATATTTTTTTTATAGAGTAAACTACATGTTTGGTCCTTAAGGCTGTATGTGTTTAACGATCCTTGACCTTTTATCGAAAATATAACGGATCAATGTCCTGGTGGTTGTATTTTGCAATGGTTTGGATCTCTCTCACTAACTTCTGTTATGTTTGATCGTTAAGTGTCTCATTTGATTAGATATCAAGGGTGTCTATATCTTTTTACCTTTAACTCTGATTTTTTTAATTAAAAATTATATGAACCTTCGAAAACACAAACCTAGAAAAACGTAAATCATCAAGAACACAAAACTTCAAAGATAACAAATCATCAACTATCAAGAAAATAAACTAGGCATTTGTTCATTTCGTTCGAGACTTTGTGATATAAAAATATTAAGACTCTAAACTTAGAACCCTAAGAATTTGTGATACAAAAAATATCAACACCCAAAAACGTAAATATATGAACCTATTGTAGCACTTTTAGACATGACGTTTTATAGTTCGGTCCTATAAACTTAAGTACTATAAATTATTTTAGTAGGACGTTTAGACATTTTAGGCATTCTATAAACACAATTTTGTTGTATTGTAACTTCGTTTTAACAACTTATATATTATCAAGTTATCGTCATTCAAAGTTGTTGGACTTATAAAACATATGTCACATTAAGTACTCTAATAATTTGTAAAAAAAATGCTAATGCATCCTAAAAACTTATTTTGTTATAATGTAAAAACTTATTCGATATCTCTATATGAATCCCTACATATGCTAGTCATTATCATATTAATCCAACCTTAAAACCCGAAATAATATTTAACTAGGGATATTTAGAATACATTATTGTAAAGTTATTTATTATGAATAATTAAAACACATAATATAATATAGACATAATAAAATGGGCAATGTATTTTATTTATTTATTAATTTCATGAAACAAAACTCAAAGTTACAATCATTATATGATTGGTTTTGGGCATTCACTAACAAAAAGTACATACACAATAGCATCCTACAAACGAGTAAACAAACATAAAAACAATGATCAACAAGAAAAAATAGCATCGGGACACGTTTACGAGAGGCAAACAGACCCACACCAGAAACTGGCACCGAATCTGAAAACTTGCGGTTGTGGCCAAACAACCTTCTGCTTAGTCCAGACCCGATCAAACAGATCGCACCCCTGCTATGCGATCAACCAACTGCGACCAAACAAACAATTGTCTTCCCGTACACCGCTCCCGATATGCGACTGATCTGATCCTTTGCAGGTCACGCGTTTGGATTAGATATCCAACTCACCCAATCCAACAAACTCTTTTTGTCTCTACGCTTTATAAACTCGAATATCTTCCCTTGAAATTCAAAAAACAAATCTTCTAGCTTGCTCTTCTCCTCTTCTCCTCTTCGAATACTATTTTATTCCTATGCGCCCAAATGAGATAAAGTTGACTCCCTACCACCGCTTCCCATAAGAATCTTTTTTTCGTGGCCTCCCCAACGTATGATCCTCATGAATTAACTCTTGAATTGTCTCCACCGCTTCAAGGTTCTTCTTCCACCATTTCCCCGACAAGGTTCCAAAGTTTTTTCACCTCCCTACCTCCCACGAGAGCATGGTCCACCGCTTCGACTGCATTGCCGCGTCTTGGACATAGCACCAAGTCCAAATATATTAGACTTGGCAAACGTGTCGTGTCGAGTTCGTGTCGGGTTCAAAGTTAAACGGGTTGAAAGTGTCTAACCCTAACCCGACCCGTTTAATAAACGGGTCAGAAAATCTCAACCCTAACCCGACATGACCCGTCTAACCCATTTAACCCGTTTAACATTTATAAAACCGAAAATTAAAAATCGAAAATTCACAAAAAGAATACAAATACAAAATTCAAATGAAAGCATTAATAATCCATTTTGTGTAGTTCAAACTTATAAATTCTAACCAAATCAAAAGAATTAAAAATCCAAAGCATTAAAAAGAAAACTTATTTTATATACATACATACATACATACATATATATATATATATATATATATATATATATATATATATATATATAAACGGGTTATTCGAGTCATTTTCGAGTTGAAATTTTTGACCCTGACCTTACCCGTTTAATTTTCGTGTCGTGTCAACCCGTTTACTTAAACGGGTTGAAATGTATTACCCAAACCCGTTTATTTCGTGTCGAGTTCGTGTCGGGTTAGCGTGTCGTGTCAGTTTTTGCCAGGTCTAAAATATATTCCCATCCTCTCTAGCACTGATCGACTAGGAATACGACCCAACCTCGTCCTCCATATAAAGATGCATATCTTTTTCGGAATCATAGCATACCATTTCGTCTCCACTAGGTGTCCATCTCCCTCCTCCCTATTTTCCTCGACCAACTCCCCAAGTTTCTTCAGGTTGAAAACTTCTCGTGCATCCAAGTTCCACACTAATCTATCCTAACGATCTTTTGCCAGATTCCATGCTTAAAGCTTCCTTTCTAAATCTTCCATTTCCCCACATTCTCTACCTCTCGGCTCTCGCCTCCACCCCATCTCAAAATCCACCTATCTCCGACCCATTCTCCCCTATCTGAAACTAGAGCATTTTTATTAGTTTCCAAGCTAAACAATTGTCGGAATTCATTTTTCAATGCTCCATTTCCAGCCCAAGTGTCCACCCAAAATTTTGTATCCTTCCCATCCCCTATTTTTTCCCCAAAAGACCTTGTAAACTCCACCCCCGCACTGTCCAATTCTCGCTCAACTCGAATAATGTTCCTCTATGTTGTTCCTTGACCTCCATATCCATTTTCTTGCCCCTTTAATCCACCCTCTTCCCCATAAAGGCTTTTTATAACCGTTACCCATAATGATTCTTTGTTCGCTAGAAACCGCCACCACCGCTTACCCAAAGGTCCCCAATTTGCCGATTGCAAAGAACCCACATTCAACCCCCGACCCCCTTTTGAAATTTCCCAAAGTTCTATCCCATTTTTCCTTTTCAATTGTCTGCTTCCAATGGTCGATCCTATTCTTCGATGCACCAACCGGGATACCGAGATACGTAAATGGAAGAGCAACCCAACCGCAACCCAAATGCCCAAAACCGTGATTGAGGGTCAAAATCGCGGGGTTATAGGGTATTTGAGCAAAATTAGAGAGATTTTGAGCATTTGGATAAGTCATAACTGAAGTTTGGACATTTTAATTAAATTCCCTAATATATAATATCAAATTATCAATTGAAAAGCTGCAATTTTTTTAAACAAATATTGATCCAATTAATATATTTTATTTCCCCAATATATGCTCATTGACTAGTGTTTAGCAATGTACAAGTTAAGGAAGCAACTTGTACTATATAATTATATATAAGGCCTCAAATTACTATTATTAATTTCTTTAAAAATATCATTTCAAGAAAAGAAAAGAAAGAAAAAAGAAAGGATATTATATAGAACACTCTCTTGAGTCTTGTCCACATAAATACGAACAAATAAATGTAACATCATTTTTGGTAACTTTCTATTCAAAGTTTTTGCTTTCATTAATGGGTATCATTATAATGTATCGATAAACTGACTTCGTTTTTTCAATTTTTATTTTCTTATTATGGAATAATCTTTTAAATATTGATTGATAATTAAATAATATTATTTATCTATGTATTTGTTATGGAACATGTGTTTTTATGATAATTTGACATGAAATTAGTGGATAAAAAATGTTAAACATTTTATAATGGTGATCATTTAATTTAAGATTTTAACAATAATCCAACATTTATTTTAAAATTTTAATATTTAATTCAAGATTTTAACAATAATCCAACATTTAATTTACTGAGTGATGATTTGGAAATGAAATAAATTCATGGAGGTTTTAAAACCTACACTACTAAATAAAAAATTTTTACCTATGAAATTTTTCTCAGGAAATCCGTCGCTAAATATTGGGTGATATATTTACAAAACCATCACAAAAGTTGATGGGAAATTCAAATCAGTGACCCTGCTCTATTTTTTTTTTGAAAAACATCGGATTATAGCGGAACCATTGGTATTTTGTGGTAGATCATTCAGTAATCACCGACGGAAATTTCCTAGATGATTTTTATGGGTAAAAGCTTTCTTATGTATTTAAATCATGTCTTAATGTAGAGAATAATTAGGTCAAAGACGTATTTTTTGTCAATCCTGAATAAAATCGAGACAACTATCTTTGACAATTGTTTTTAATACGTATCGACATAGTTTATGTGTAAGCAAGGTTTGGTAAGGATCATAACGTATTGGAACACGGATAATTACATATAACATAACTTTATAAAAATCAGATCAAAATAATTGCAAATTGATATATTTAATTAGTTCTTTTAAAAATATAAGACATGATACACTTTATAATATTCATTGTGTTTGATCAAGATCGACACTTTCAACCCTAATATTATTTATATCAAAAAGTAATTTTATATAAAAAAAATATAGAAAGAGAAGCATAAAATATAGTATCTATATAATTCAGAATTCATAATTAATTTAAATTAGGATGCAATTACATCATGTGGTGCGTCATTACCACCATATAATAATATAAAGCAAATTCTATGATTAAAATAAATTGTATGTTTATTTTATTAAGTAAAAACCAATCATTTTCGTTTTGTTTAAACTTTGATGCTAATGCCATTAAAAGTATCATGTGCTAAGTTTTTGGTGTTGGTGCAAGTTTATGTAAGATTTTTTTTTAAATTAAACTTGTCAATTTTGTTGCATTTACATAATTGATAAATGTTGTAAGATTATGTGTTATTATTAAAAGAAAGTGATTGATATAATATTTTCCTAGTATTAAAAATTACCATAATGAATGTTTCATTTTCTTTGTAAATTCCTCCCTATTTAAAGGGCTTATGATTAATGAGAAATACTGACTTCTTCTCTCTGTTTTATTGTTATTCTCTCCATATTGTTATTCTATTTGTTTTTCCCCTTTAACATGTTATCAGCACGATGCTCGTCTGTGCTACTGTTTCATCAAATGAATTACAAGAATGACAAAGCCAGAAACAAACTCGAATCATGCTTTGAAGGATGAATGGAAAAAAATCCATATGACGAGGTAAAAAGTCTTTCTGTATTCTTGAGTTTTTCATCTTTATCATATGCATGATTTTCTTTTGAATTTGCTTAAATATATGAGGATGAACGGGGCATGACCTTAAATATGTGTATGAACCTAAACCATATAACTGTGTATAATTTTGAACTCGTGATATACTTACTCTATGGGTTATATATTTGTGTTCCTTCAGTTCTCATTATAAGAGGTTAAATAATAATAATAATAATAACCATTATTGCTATGTTAACTTGTATCTTATGCAATAAGGATTGTACATCTTTATATGTAATTATATATATATATATATATATATATATATATATATATATATATATATATATTGCCATATATATTTTGTTACTAAATATTGGAGTATAATTATAAGCGTATCATAGTCAGAATAAATTTCTAATAATGACGATTGTATTGCTTATTTCCAAAAACATTATTCTTATATTAGTTATAAATCATCCCCATGTTATAATTTTTTTTTTTAGAAGTTACACTTCTAATCTCCATATATCCAAAAATGTTAGTACGATATTAAACATTTGAATTTGACTTTATGTCAAAACCAATATTTATTTGGCTCATAACAAAATACCATTAAGGTATTAAAACATTGAAATTGGCTTCAGTCAAACTCATATCAATTTTTGGCCTCATGCCAAATGCTCTATAATTAACAATGTTATATTTAAATTAAACAAATCACAAAATATCGACTCGATTTTGTCAAACGGGTGTAAACAACCCTAAGGTTTGTAGGGACTTAAGAAATCCATGTGATTCCCCTACTACCTGAAAATCCAATAGATTGAGTGATTTCTTTTTCGCAAATTGAAATATTGATGAAGTATTATCAACAAAATATAAACATACAAAAATCCAATATTGTTATGATAATGAAATTTCATAACCATATCCATTTTCTTATAAAAAGAAAATCATATATTATCCTTTATATGTGTAAATGACTCATCATAAAATCAACGAAGTAAACTCAGAAGAATCTGAGTATCATAAATGAGTATATAAACCTCATTCTAAAAAGGTACAAGAAAATACCTAAAGTCCATCAACTCTCCAATTGACTCTAAAACCAACCTTTTGAAAAAGTACAAACAAATACCCTTATGTTTTGAAACGACATATAAATCCTAAGTTTCATAGGAATACCTTTAGTCCTTTACTAGAAACCCCCAAAGAAACCGAATATGTACTTCCCGAACTAATCGTACAGTGGAATGAAACTCACTTACTCGATTACAAAAAGGTAACTGATTTCAATAAAGAAATATTATATCCAAAACGCGTATCAATCTCTGTGGCAAGGAACTCACAGAAGATGACATGACTCTTAACGTTATTTCCACCTTTTATATATCAAAAATATTAATGAACTAATATAAGTTGAAAAGTAACCTTTAGACAAACTCATCAACCTACTGCAAGTGGTTGAGAGACATAACAAGATTTTTTGGAATAATAACACCACATATGTCGAGACAAAGAAAATTCTCGAGATCAATAATGAAAGTATTAAAGGTGGAAACAACTCTAAAGAACGGACAGTTAAAAACAATTTCACACATGTGACATTTATCCACTATGTGGACGAAACCCTAGAACGGGGTCAGGGTCTTGGTAAGAGTTGGGAATAATTTTTCAACATCTGGAGTAGAGATACAACTACTGCCCCATGTGATAATGGACAATCAAATAAGAAATGCACTAAAGAATTCTCTTGTCAAAAAGGAAACACGTTGAAAATGAACTATAACATATTAATTTAATATTTAATATTGATTAAGCATATGTTTATTTGAAATTAATTTTAAGCATCAAAATTAATTTCTTTGCTAAAGTAAAATCGAATATGTAACCATTATAGATGTAAAGAAATACATCTAAATAAATAACAAAACTATTAATATTCTCCGTTCCATGTAGGAATGTATCGAGGAGAACTTGAGTTTTTGTAGAATATTCCACAATCTAAAATGATAGACAAATACATATTACTTAGACGATGGACTGTCACTTTCTTGTTGGTACAAGATTAATAGGAACCTTGTAAGATATTCGTATCAAATGGAAATGGAAATGAGCATATATACATAAGTTCTAATGAATATGAAAGTAAACATATCATGGAAACTAATGTGTCAAACTAGTAGATTATTGAGTCATCGAAACATATTTTGTCACCAATAAAGAACTTTGGGGGAAATGACACATATATGTTTCGACATGACCATGTGAGACACCATGGTTATGACATAGTGATTCGTGTATTGTAAAATACACATAGACACATTCTCTTTCGAGTGAAAGGCGGAATGAGGCAAATTGCAATTGTTGACTTCTACAACATAAGAAACAACATTGCCATCATAATATGCCCTCTCGAATACCTAAAACTTTTATATATACCCTAATCCTTGGCCAAGACAGGAATGAGATTATCCTAAAACTAAGGGACATAATACAAAAATATTCCATTGTTACAACGAATACAAGGTGATATTTATGGACATAAACATCCAGAATGCGGGCCATTAAAGTACTTTATGGTTCTGGTTTCGACACGATGAACGCATTTCGTATTATTGTCCACATGAAATATTGCACTCCTAGCACTAGCTATACGTTTAAGGGCTCACCACCCTGATTATCTCATCAAGTCTACATGACTTGGAATGCTGGAGAATTTACATCATAAGGATTTGATGTTAATTTCATATGTATTAGGATCAATGTAGAGTTTCTTATACCCCAAGTGTATATATAAAATGGTCTCATAGAAGTTGTTATCAAAAGAATATGATGACATATTGGGTATTAGTAATGCGCACCAATTTACCCACATCTACCTCGGGTTATGTAATTATTATATGCAGTTTTTTTTCCTTTTCGTTTTTAGACCCACTGCTTGCTAACTAACCTCATGCGTACCAGTTGGTAACTGGATATAAGCCTGATAGTTTACATTTACGCATGTTTGGTTATGTAGTATATGTGCCAATTGCGCCCCCACAGCACATCAAAATGGGTCCTTAAAGACGACTTAGTATATGTTGGATATGAATCCCCAACAATTATCCGCTAATCAGAATATTTGACTAGTGATCTCATTACCGCTAGATTTGCAGGTTGTCACTTTCATGAGACAGTCTTCCCGTCGTTAGGGGGAGATAGGAAA
Organism: Arctium lappa; assembly: GCA_023525745.1. Lineage (NCBI taxonomy): Eukaryota > Viridiplantae > Streptophyta > Magnoliopsida > Asterales > Asteraceae > Arctium > Arctium lappa. The sequence goes on from CM042064.1 coordinate 52,686,291, forward strand.
AAGGATTTTCCATGAGAACGACAGGAAGTGTCATTGAATATTCCCACTCTGTCTCATTTTGATCCCCAAAACTTCACAACGTAATGTTGAAGTCAAACGAATCAGAATCGGTACCTGATACGTTTAATGTTATTCCAGAAGTGACAAAATCACATATAAGAGCTGCAAATATACTCGCAAGGTTAAAGTCCCCAAACAAGGGCACAACGTCCCTGGAAAGTGCGTTGCAATCACACATGGTGGATGTGTGGTTGAGGTCGTAGCTCCCAAACGAAAATGGGGGAAGCTACTTGGTTCGATAGATACTCATCTAAAGGAAGAGAAGAGTAAGACACAACTATTTGTCATAAATACATAAACCTCTCACGAGAGTGTCTCTGATTAAACTATGTCTATGAATTATTACTGGAGGACGCTCCAAAGTTAATATTGATTCCAAAGATTAAAGAAATTTCAAATGAATTATGAGAGTACATATGAGTCGATGGACAGATCATACATACTCATTGATGATATATTTCGCATATATTGTTGCTTATGAGATGATAGAGCACATTGACATCGAACCATGCTCAGTTGAAAAATATCAACAAAGAGCAAATTGGCCTAAATAAGCAATCCAAGAGAATCATATTATTTGGCAAATGAACAGGTATTTGGTTTGGTAGTGCTAACCCACCAAGTGTAAAGCCTGTAAGACATAGATAAATAATTTGTCGTAAAACATAATGAGAATAATCAAGTCATAATGTATGAGACTCTCCTTTGGCGCAAGGTTTCTCACAACGCCCTGGATTAACCACGAGAAGACTTACTCTCCCGTGATGGACGTTATAACGTTATGCTAATTAATTAGCCTAGTAGTTTCCGAAGGACTGGAAATGCAACTTATGGATATGGTTAATACATATCTCTATAGGGATCTATATTTAGAGATATAAAAGTGCTTGATGACATTACATTACTAAAATCAAGTAACTCTACACCACGAAGTGCGTTTGCAATAAAATTGAAACGCTCACTTTATAGATTAAAACAATCTATGCGGATGTGGTATAACCCCCTAAGTGAACACTTGATTGGGAAAGGAGACATAAGAACTATAAATTGTGCCCTTGCATATTTATGTAGAAAAACAAGTTCTAGATTTTCAAAGTAGCTTTATATGTCGATGTTATGAACATAATAGGCACTCTTGATGAAATAAGAGAAACCACAAGCAACTTGAAATCTAAATCTGAGATAAAAATCTTGGGAAAACTTGGGTTTGTCTAGCTATTTGAGCCAGGACACCGAGTTTGTGAAATATTAATTCACCGATCGCATATGTCTAGAAAATAATCAGGCAATTTAATATGGACAAAGCGCATCCGGTTAGCACTCCCATGATTGGTCAAAGTGTTGGATATAAGGAATTGTCCATTTCGTCTAAAGGATGGTGACGAAAAAAAAGTGTTGGGATTTGGAATTCCCTATCTAAGTACAATATGCGCGTTATTGTATTTAGCACAATACACTTGACTGTATATTCTATTTCTCAGTGAACTTGTTAGCTAGATTTAGCTCAGCGCCAACGCAGCGTCATTTAGAATGATATCAAGTAAATCTTTTAGAGCCATTGACATGGGATTATACTTTCCCTATAGAAAGAAAAATGGGATTGATAATGGAACTTCAATACCTACTTAGAATGTAAGCAGTAAAAGTACTAGCTCTTATAGAAAAACACTAAACAATGTCTTGGTATGTGTTTGTTGATATTAGATATATGTATGACTCATAGAAAGGTTGTTCTCAAACTGGATAAGGAATCTCCAAAGTGAACACCCAGATTGCTTGAAAGTAAGCTAAGCAAACCCTTGTAACTACCTCCTTGAACTATTCCAAGAATATTACTCTCCATGAGATAATTAAAGAATGTATATGATTAAGGACTATCATTACATATATTAGAGGAGCTAATAATTTTGGGTTCAATCAGTATCCTACTTGCATATATGGAAATAATGCATCATGTATAGAAGAAATGAACATAAGATATATCAAGGGTGATAACACAAAGCATATCCTGCTTAAGTTTTTATACAATCAGAATAAAAGACTCTCCTTTAGATTCAAGTGAATCAAGTAAGGTGTCAAAAGAATGAGACATATTTTACCAAGTCATTACACAAAACCATATATTGGGAAACATGTAGAAAGTAAATGGAAATGTTTTCCAAACTCCCTTGATTAATGCACGAATCAGGGGGAGTAGTAGACAAAAGGGGGAGTCTACTATATTTGTGATATTGGTATGTTGTGCTCTTTCCTTCAATCAAGGTTTTATTTTTCTCATTGGGTTTTGTTCCTTGGTGTAAGGTTTTAGTGAGGCAACTGTTTATATACCATCATGCTTTCCTAACTCTCATGGTTAATGTACTAATCTAAGAGAAAACTAGACTGAAGGAAAAGTCTATATATTGCAAAGAAACTGGTGCGTTGTACTCTTTCCTTCGTCATATTTTTTATCCCACTGGGTTTTTATTTTGGCGTAAGGTTTTAAAGAGGCAACAATTGTGCACATCATTCCTTTGACTCGGCACAAGGGGGAGTGTTGTAAGATTATGTGCCATTATCAAAAGGAAGTGATTGATATAATATTTTCCTAGTATTAGAAATTACCAGAATGAATGTTTCATTTTCTTTGTAAACTCCTCCCTATTTAAAGGGCTTATGATTAATGAGAATTACTGACTTCTTCTCTTTGTCTTATTGTTATTCTCTCCATATTTTTGTTCTATTTGTTTTTCCCCTTTAACAATAAACGAAATTTCGATGTGTTTTATCATTTATGATTTAATTAGTTCATTGTATTTTGAGATTTATTATAATTACATTAAAAGGTCGATATGAGATCATATATCATGAAGTATGTAAATATTGAATTTTGTCTCGGGAAGCATGTCACCTTCAGAAATAATTATTTATCAAGAAATGTGTGATAGAAGAAAATGTAACGCCCTAAGCAACAAGCTAACCCAATAACTTTGGATCTAACTTAAAACAATGATGAAAGTTAGCTCACAACTTGATGTTTCTAAGGTGCTTAAAAATCCCATTTTTTATCCATGTTTGACTACTCGTTACAAACTCCTGACATCCTCGTCAGGCCTGCCCATAATCTTCTTCCTTGTAATCAGTAATGTGGGATTCCCCTAAGATATTACAAACACCCACCTTCTCAAGGACTCATCACACCCGATGAGGTTTGCCCCACTATCTCTATGGTACAAGGATCAACTCTGATACAATTAGTAACTCCATAAGCCCAAAACACTACAAAATAGAGGGCAATCACCGACGGCAATATCTGTCGGTAAACCGTCGGAAATAAACCCTCGCAAATAATATGGTCGACGTTTGAATTTCCGACGGATCACCGACGACTTGGAGTTTCCGATGTGTTAAAACACATATTTATTGGATTCAAGATCATAATTATCTGAAGATGGAAATATGAAGTTAAAGCTGTTAAAGTCGTCTCAGCAAATAGTCTAGGGTCCTTTTGTAATAAATAGTCAAAGTTTGTTTACGTATTTTATTTATTAGTTAGTTTTAATTTTAGTTAATTAAGGTTGTTGGGCCAAGCATTGCAAAGCCCATTACAAAGGCCTTGCAAGCCCATTAGGCTTAATTAGCTTTTGTATAAATAGTTAGTTTTAGTGTTAATTAGGGTTAGAAGAAGAGCTAATTAGAAAATCAATATTGTGAGAGGTTTAGTGGTGGTGGCGTCGTGAACAAGAAAGAGAGAAAGAGAAGTCGATTTCAAGTTTGTAATCCTTTGAATCCATTGAATATCAATATCAGGTTTGATTTATTATATTGTTTATATGATTGCTTGATTGAATGATTGCATATCGGGACACACAATTGGTATCAGAGCACAGTACAGATTGGATTGAATAAGTTTTTGTTCGGTTCTAATTTTCTGTCAAAGATTCATGTTTTTTTTTGTGTGATTGTTCATTCAAGTGGTTATTAGTTTGATTGTGTTTGTTTCGCATATTAAAGTGATTGGGTATTGTTTGATTTGATAATTGAATTGATCTTGATTATCAATTTGTTGATTTTTATTTTCTGGGTTCGGTTTGGAGTCGTCTCTGTGTATTCAATCGATTCCATCATAAAGTGGTTTTTACTGAAATTAATTGGTACCAATCTGTTCTAATCGTTTAATCGATCGTTTCTGCAAAGTTTGGGAGTTTAATTTTGTGTTTTGATCTGGTTCTGGGCTGTTTATTCGAGTTTTTGGGTCGATACTGTGTCAAGAACACTCCGGTCGAACATATCGGTCTTTGTTTCTATCGGTCTAAGTCCACTTCCGGTCGAATACCTTTATCGGTCTATAGCATTCGACCGGGACACTCACTGTCCACTCCGGTCTTACCAATATCCGGTCTTACCCAACATCCGGTCTTACCAACATCCGGTCTTACCAATATCCGGTCTTACCCAACATCCGGTCTTACCAACATCCGGTCTTACCAATATCCGGTCTTACCTAACATCCGGTCTTACCAACATCCGGTCTTACCATCATCCGGTCTTACCATTCTATCGGTCAAATCCTCGACCGGACTTTACAAGTTCCCGGTCGAAGGCAATATCGGTCTTTGCACTTCCCCGGTCGAACAAGTTCCCGGTCGAACTCTCGACCGGTCTTTACAAGTCTCCGGTCGAAGCTCATCCCCGGTCAATTTTTGCAAACTGTAATAGGGCATCTAAATGTCAAAATTTTTTCTCTAGGGGCGCTGCCCCTCGACCCCGCAAGGGCGTTGCCCCTTGACCCCACCCGCTAACCGGGTAGCGGGACCCCCGTGCTAAGTCTGCGAAGGGGGACAAAGTTCTGTTCGTGATCAGATTTTTCTGAATTTCTCTCTAAGTATTTCAGTATTGTGTGATTTTATCTGGACTAACGATCAATTTCAAGTTTCTTATTGCTTATCTCAATATCAGAATGAATTCTAGTGAAACTCCTTCAATCAGTACTGATGAGAAGCCACCGGTACTTTTCAAAGGAGAATATGATGCATGGAAAAATCAGTTCATAGACTTCATCGATCGTCATGATTTAGGAGATTATATCAGAAAATCTCTGAAACAAGGAATCATGACACCTCCGACCAAGGTTCTCACAGTAGCTGGAAAGAACGGAGAAAATGAACAGAGAGAGTATAAATTACCACTTGATATGTACTCAGACGAGCAAAGAAAAAGGCATGAAGCTGACAAATTAGCTCGATCTTTCCTAATGAAAGGAATGTCAGAAGAGATTTCAAAGGAGATATTTTTTACATTAGACAGTAAAAATGCTACAGGAAAGCTGTTATGGGAACATATTGAGATGAGTGAGACAGGACCAAAGTTGGCTTCCAGAATAAAGTTTCTGGAATTTGAGAATTCTGATCTAAAAGAAAAGATTTCTTCCTTGAAAACTCAATTCCAGAAACTAGATTCTGTTGAGAATAATGAGAAAGTTAATGATTTAGAGAGTGCAAATGATGATCTTCAAAAGAAGATATCTGATCTGGAGAAAAAGATGGCCAAAGAAAGATCTGAGTTTGAAATTGAAAAGAAAGCATTTATAAAGAAATTCTCAGATTTTTCGAGAAAATGTGCAGACGAAAAGAAGGCAATTGAGCTGAAATGTTTAAAGCTTTCTCAAAAGACTTCGGAGTTTGAGAAAGTAATTATTTTGGAAAGGGAAAAGTTTGCGAAAGACAAGAAGGCCATTGAACAGAAGAACACTGGATTCTTTAAAGAAATATCCGGTCAGAGAAATGATGCTGAGAAGAGATTTGAAGAAGAGAGAAATTTCTTTGAAACTGAGATTAAAAAGCTGACTGTGAAGTTATCTGACTTATCTGAAAGTGCTTTGAAAGATCAAAAAGCGAAGTCTGAATTCAAGAAAGAGAATGACCAACTTGTTAAGGAAAGAGACAACTTTGCTTCAAAGATTAAAGAGCTTGAAAAGATTGTTTCAAAGGTGGTGGTGACTGAGCAAACGACTCCAGAGTCACAAATCCACACACCTAGGAATAATTCAGCTGACTTCAAAAAGATAGCCTCTAGCTCACATTTTAAATCTGTTTCGTCAAGAAGGTTAGTCAATTCATTTGATCAGATTCGTACTTCTAATAATTTCTTTGATGATAATGCAGATTGTTCAGATACATACAGAAGAAGAAGAAGAAAAAGAAGATACGAAGAAGAAGAACTGGCCTAGAAGAAGAAACCAGTTGAAAAAGAGAAGAAAGACGAGAAAGGAAAGAAGTCATGTGTACATACATATCAAGCCAAGAAGAACAATGTGCATAATGGTAAACCTGAACATACCTACACGAGAGATCAATTAATCAGGTTGTTAGGTAAGCAATTCTATTGTTCTTACTGTCATACACATGATCTTGTTCATAAAACAAGTGATCATTTCTGGTATGGTTCTTACTCTGTTATTCCCATAAGAACTGCAACTAACAAACATGGACCTAAATACAAGTGGGTACCAAAGAAAAAGGATGATTCTATGTTGCAGGCACCTACTGTCAAGGGGGAGTAGGAGAACTAAGGCTTCTAAGTAAATCAACTTAGGACCCGTACTTCAACGAAGTTTGACTTCTAAACACAACAGTTTAGGACTCGTACTTCAGTGATCAAAAGACCTTACTCCTGTGCTGATAAGAGATTGTACTCCAATACTCCAATGAAGAAATCAACCATCAAGGGGGAGTGCATACTTTTCTGAAATTTTATGCATCTGTCAGATATGATAATCAGCATTTGAGGGGGAGTCAATGTTTATATTTTTCATTGATAATTTTTCTGATGCATAATTTCAGGGGGAGTAAAGGTGATGACTTCTGATTATTTCTGATCAGAACTCGTACATCAGTTGTTTTACTGCTTTATGTCATTTCAATTTCAGTGAATAAAGTTACTTTGACTAGACTTTTAGACTTTTGTAGGTTGAGAGATGCTTAAAAGATCATATCTATATGACTTTAAGCTTGACTTCGTGAGATGTAAGACTGTACTCAAAAGGTATAATTCTTAATCTTCATCTCCTCCATGGTTGAAAGAAGGACAACTTTCAATCAGAAGAAAACATGTTCTTAGTTGTTCAAACCACTTCCCAATTCTCAAAAAGATTTCTTGATTTGGAAGTGTGATTTTAATGTTTTCTGCTTCATAATTGAGCCTTAACTGATAAAGTTAAATCACCTGAGCATCTTATGCTTCATAGGAAAACATGGGATCAGTGTGCTAGTACTTAAGTGAACTTCTATGGATTCACGTTAACCAGTGTTTCCTACCCAAGAAGTTAATCCTGTAGTGAAAGAATGTGAGGAGTCCAACAAGAAATGAGTGTGGGATGTGTGATGAGGGACGATATTAAAAGAGAGTTTGGTTAGCTGTGAGCTTAAAGATTAAAAGAAAGAGGGTGAGAGATCAGAGTAAAAGAATTTTTAAACTCTGCACCAACTACTTTCTGAGCCGGGCAGCCACATGTCTAATGCGTCACAATTCTTTGGTGAACATTATTGAAACAGGCAACTAGCCCATGCCAACTCTTGACTTTACCCCACCAACTACTCATTTTCTTCTCAACAAGAAAATGTTTCATTTTCAAAGGGGACGCAACACATATGCTATCTGATTTTCATTTGGAAAATCTGGATATTGAAAAGAAGGAAGTCTGCCCCACCTTCACACTTTACTAATGCACATTGAGTCTGTGTTTAACTACTTGTCTCAGTGGCTTACACTTATTTGAGCCTTATAAGCAAACATCATCTGCTTAATTTATTCTATCACTTGCACGAACACACAAAGAATTTGTTTCTTTGTCATAACGTTCATAGAAATTGCCTTTGTGGTGTTTCGATGATTGAATGGAAGCCCTGGGGGAGTGACCATCATAAAAGCTCCTTTATATTGTGTATTCGTTACACACAGTGACTTTGTGTTACTGACAGACAATTTTAACTGATTCATTTGTTGATTCAGGTGTTACACTTCATTTTCTAATTTGTCTAGATTTGCAAAGATCTGGATGAACATATTAATGAATTGACGGATAATCAGTGGTTCTGTTTGCAAGATCAATGGTGGAAGAAATTTCTTGAAGACACGTTTTGCTGAACTCTTTTCATCAAAAAGGGGGAGAAGCGTCAATCAAGAAATGGAAGATATCCTTAAAGATATTGAAGATATGCTGATATGAAGAAATGTTCCTTGAAGATGCTTTACTGGAGATAATTTCTTTCCAAGAGATATTCTCATCGTTTGGGGAGATTGCTATATTCTGAAGACAAAGAGGAAGATTACATTTTCTGGGCTTAAAGAATGATCTTGATCCAAAGGGGGAGATTGTTAAAACACATATTTATTGGATTCAAGATCATAATTATCTGAAGATGGAAATATGAAGTTAAAGCTGTTAAAGTCGTCTCAGCAAATAGTCTAGGGTCCTTTTGTAATAAATAGTCAAAGTTTGTTTACGTATTTTATTTATTAGTTAGTTTTAATTTTAGTTAATTAAGGTTGTTGGGCCAAGCATTGCAAAGCCCATTACAAAGGCCTTGCAAGCCCATTAGGCTTAATTAGCTTTTGTATAAATAGTTAGTTTTAGTGTTAATTAGGGTTAGAAGAAGAGCTAATTAGAAAATCAATATTGTGAGAGGTTTAGTGGTGGTGGCGTCGTGAACAAGAAAGAGAGAAAGAGAAGTCGAATTCAAGTTTGTAATCCTTTGAATCCATTGAATATCAATATCAGGTTTGATTTATTATATTGTTTATATGATTGCTTGATTGAATGATTGCATATCGGGACACACACGATGGATCACCGGCGGCACAATATCACCGACGGATTACCGACGGACAAGGTTTCCGACGGATCATTTCCGATGGATTTCCTACGGAATGATTAGGTATTTAAAAGATTAAAATTAAAATTAAAAACATTTACCGACGGATAATCCGTAGGTAATCCGTCTGTGATTTACTTTTTTATTAAAAAAATAAATAAAAATTGATAATTTCCAGTTTAAAACTTGTACAAAACCTGCCCATTTTTCATTTAATATCCAAAAATTAAAATAAAACGTAATTCCAAAACGTAAAATTATCAAAAAATATATATACAAATATCTCCAATACATCTAACTATCCTACAACCCGGGGGGGTTGATCTTGAAACTTCTTCATGAAGGCCTCAGCCGCCTTCATTTGCTCCTTCAACTGGAGCGTCGTTGCTCTCTCTTCCTCTAACTTCCGTTTTAGCTCCTCTATCTGAAATTCAACATTTGACAAATATATAACAATGTTAGACAATATTTGACAAACATATAACAATGTTAGACAACATTTGAGAAGCATACCTCCATATTGCGATGGTCGCACGAGCTCCCACTCGTACTGCACCATAATCACCGGACATAGCATAATAGGGATCATAATTGGTCCCCCATCCAAACAGGCGACCTTTATGCCGTCCTCCGACACTACGCTCCCACAACTCGGTGTCATTAGGAGGAACAGTGCCGAAATCTAAGTCCGGGTACTCCCTCCCTAATCCGCGAATAGTTACTGTAACGCCCTAAAAATGGGGGTTAATTTATACTTGAAATAAGTGTTGAATAAACAAGTCTATCATAACTGAATCAACCAAAAGGGGAATAATTGTATGGCATTTACAATACAAAAAACAAGTGAAATTGAACTCAACAACCTACTAATCTAGAACAACTAATTCTAGATTACGAACGGGTGTCGTTATCTCACTTCCAAAAGTATACCATCACTATATCAAATGTACGCCTCTATAACCTTTAAAAATACTACTATCATTCAATGACTCTTCACTCAAGCTCGAGAAATCCCACCGCTAGAATGACCTGTTATACATGTTATTTTAAGAAAAAGTGTTATTCTAAATCCTAGTGAGATCAAACATTTATATTGAGAAATCAGTAAATTCTAATGAGATAATTAAGAAAAGCCGGTGGAATAAATATAGACAAATCTTCACTTTAGTACAACTACCTCTTGGGTTGACGGGGGAGACCCGCTTTCTAACATAAGTGATAGAACACAAAAGTAAGTCACTTGACATGTTAGTAAAACCAAACACATAATAAAGTACACGCAATGGATGCTAGGCGCGGTAGCTTGAAACGTACACCCACGGAAAGTCAACTTCAACCACGTAGGGTCCTTACGTTGAGATCCTCACCCAATATTGTGTACTAGCACGTAAGACTTATACCCTATCTGATGCCTAAGCGTGCCTCTATGTGGAAAACTAGCGTTCCATCATCGAACCAAATGATACAATTATTTGTGGGTTCATGACGCCCAAATGCAACCAAATAGACAATCCAATGTCAACAAACCAATCAATAATTCCAAAAGTTAAAGTGCCATCAAATGTGCAAAAACTATGAATCCATATAATTGTTCACGTAATTTCCAAGATGTTCCAAAATAATACTTTGGATCGTATTTCTATACTTTAAATCCAAATACCCAAGTCCTCATTCAATAAATACACATCCACATCCCAAAACCGTAATTTTGATTTTCAAGCATTAAAACATGAAATTAGAGGACAATATGTTTCTCATGTGCAAATCCCCAAGTAATTCGAGATATAAGTTTCTTAACCTTAAAATCATACTTATCCACATAAACCCTCCAAAGTTAGGTTTTTGGTGAAAACTCACCCAAATCAAGTAAATCAAAAATGGAGATGTTTAGAAGGTTAAAATCCACATTTTAACATGTATAAAGATTATAAAAAGATAATGAACTCACAAGCTAGGTTTTTGGTGAAAAACCTAGAAACCAAGTATGGTGAAAAGGGGATAAAGATATTGTCTATCCAAGAATCTATCCAAGCTAAGCTCATTGAATCTTGAGGCCAAAGATGAAATTAATGCTATTCCAGATCTGAAGGTAACAATCTAGGGTTCCCTATTTTCGAATTTATGAAGAGAGAGGATGAGGGTGAGGAGTAAATGAGGGAGAAGGGTTGAAATTCGTCTATAAGGTCTGCAGAGGCTTTCCCGCGGCTTTGGTCACGACTTAATGCCACGCCACAACCTGCGCATGTCCCTGATCTCCAAACAAACAACGAGTTACACGGCTTTGGCCGCGACTTTAAGGTCGCGCCATATCCCGCACAACTTGCTGTTTTTTTCAGCCAATTCCAAAACTCTATTCCATGGCCAAGACACAATTTCTACTCCTAAAGTTCCTAATGAAACTATAGTAGTAGAATTCCTAAGGTTAACAATTAGACTCGTAAGAAAGATATCTAACATACCATAAATTTTACGGGTGTTACAATTACTCTACAATTTACCAAATTAGGCATTGTCAACTAATTCTATCGCCTGCCCAACAATGGTAGCCCAAACTAAGTTTGCTATAATTTCTATCTATCTTATAAAACAAACAAAAATCTAGACATACATAATTGAACTTACCGCTATATGAGCCGCCTTCGAGTAAACGTAGATCAGAGGATCTGTGGGCGGACCAGTCGCACCCAGTACAAGCTTCCTGTTGGTGTAGTGTGTTCTCTCATAAACCTCCCCAGCAGTAGGCTGACGGCCCCATGCCTCTCTCTACAATAGACAACTTAAGTTGTTAGTAGGTAACAAAATCATGTATGTGTGTATATATATATATATATATATATATATTCATCAACTATATACATTTAGCCTGGTGGATGATAAATTATCATGTGGTCCTGATGAATAGCGATACTGTAACACCCTAAATATTAAGGCGAACATAAAATTCGAAAATCTGGCAATATACCGTCTATAAATAGAGGAAACTTGGATTAACACAAGAGACTCTATTCAAGATCCAAAATTTCCCAGACAATGGAAATAGCGTTAGTTAAGAGTTACAATCAACAAATTAGATACTTAAGCAACCACCTACTAATCTAAATCATAAAAATCTAGATTAAGGACGGGTGTCGCTAAGATCACCAAAAGATACTCTATTCACAAATCTCCCAATTGTCTCTTCACACGCGAGTGCTCCAAAAATTGCCCTTTAAATGGCAAATAACACCCTACTCACGAGCTTGCCGGCCCGCTACCCTTAGGACCTGCTATACAACACAACCAAGACAAGTGTTATGCTAACGCCTAGTGAGATAAATCAAGTATAGCAATTAATAAAACAAGTGCAACATTCAGTTAGACGAGAGTTAAATCGTTTTCCAAAACATTCCTTTGTGATTACCCATGTCATTATGAACACATGCCATTTTTATAGAAAGACAATCCAACGGTCCATGTGCGTGACAAAATACAAAGTAAGCCACCCACCGTGCTTACGAGCCCCACTACGAATTAATGGTAGAAGCCACCAATTCTAGATTTCACTCTTACGCAAGAAATTACAATTAGTGGTCATTGGTCGTTGCCCGACATTGATGTCCACAACTATTATCCTTTATAACCCCATGCCTATTTCTTGGTATCTTCGGGAATTAGTCTACCCCGCACGTTTGATTTCTCAAACTTTACTTACTTACCATATGCACATAAACATTCACAATCAATAATTAGACTCCATGAGGTGAAAACTTTACAAGATGACTCTTTAACTCATCAATATAGGGAATACACATAACTTACCCACTTGTGGAGTTCCAAATACATATAGATTAAATAATAAGAATATAAAAGTATATTACATCACCTTTCAAGCTTTCCTTCACATGGACCCCCTTACATGGGGAAACCCTAGCTTTACAAATTGTTAACAAGTTCCTCAAGAGAAGTTATATAAACAAGTTCGTAGGTTCATAAAAAGGAGGTTATAATAACATGTATAGAATTTGTGGGAAGAGAGACTCACGTTGGTAGTGCTTACACAACCCTAGAAGTGGTTCTTATAGAAGTTCAAGTAGTGATTCCCTTACACTTAATGCCCAACAACCTAAGAAGCAAGATCATAAATGCCTCTAGAAACCCCCAAAACGTAATAAATGAGAAGAGAAACTAGAGCTTGAAACCTTACCTAAGAGACTGCAGAAAATCGTCCAAAAAGAAGCTCCCAAATGAGAAAATAGGTCAAAATGGGCCAGATCACGTATTTAAGGGGTGGGAGGTTCTCGGCGACTTTGACACCGCGACAGTGCCCAAGGCACAATCGCGGGGCACTGTTGCCCGCTTTCCTCATGTCGTGGTACGAACTCCGCGAGAGTGACCTGCGACAGTGACCCGGGCACTGTCTCCCATGGTGTACCGAGAGGTGTTGGGGTCCCGTGACTTTGCCCCTGGCGATAGTGACTCATGTCACAATCATCGGGCATTGTCGCGTCGGCGATCCAGGGTGTTGACTTTTGCTGATTTGATTCCCGAGTCTATCCTCTCGACTTGGTTCGGTCATAAATGGTTCTAAAAGTTATTAACGAGAGTCAAAGATGCGCATTCGAGCTAAAATTGATGACAACTACGATAAGCATCCTAATAAACGTATCCAGTTCTAACATACTCTTACCTAAATATTTTCACATGCGACGAAATATATTCTAGAGTGCAATATAAGAATCTAGAGTGTTACAATTCTCCCCTACTTGAGAATGATTTCGTCCTCGAAATCAACATCAAGCGAACAAATGAGGATATCTTCGCTTCATGTCTTCTTCGGCTTCCCATGTCACATTGGCCCCACGATGATGCTTCCATTGAACTTTGACCATCGTGACACTTTTATAACGAAGTTGCTTCGTCTTCCTCTCTAATAACGCGTCCGGTTCTTCAATGCAACAGTTACTTTCATCAATTCTAATCTCTGAAAAGGGTATCACGCTTTCTTCTTCCGCCAGGTATTTCCGTAAGTAACAAACATGAAACGTATTATGGATCCCGTCCATTTCCGGTGGTAGCTCTAATTGGTAAGCTTGAAGTCCCACTCGCTTCAACACAGTGAATGGTCCAAGGAAGCGAGGGCTTAGCTTCCCGCGTTTCCCGAACCGTATGATTCCCTTCCATGGTGACACTTTTAGCATGACCCGGTCCCCGACTTGAAATTCCATAGGCCGCCTCTTCTTGTCGACATAGCTCTTCTGGCGATCCTGAACCGCTTTCATTCTGTCACGAATGCACTGAACCTTGTCGGTCGTCTCTTGAACAATCTCGGGGCCGGCGAATTGCTTCTCCCCGTCCTCAAGGCAACACACGGGGGTCCTACATTTACGTCCATACAAAGCTTCAAACGGGTCCATTCCAATACTAGAATGGTAACTATTATTGTAGGCAAATTCTACCAAGGGTAGGTGAGAGTCCCAATTCCCACCAAAGTCGATGACACATGGCCAGAGCATATCTTCTAATGTTTGAATCATCCGCTCGCTCTGTCCGTCGGTCTGTGGATGGTATGTCGTGCTCAACTTCACCCTCGACCCTAGTTCTTTCTGTAGGTCATCCCAAACATTGAAGTGAACCGACTATCTCGATCAGAGACTATAGACAGAGGCACTCCGTGTCTAGATACCACCTCATTAATGTAAAGCTTGACCAACTTATCCATATGCAAGGTTTCACGCATGGCCAAGAAATGAGCACTCTTGGTCAGGCGGTCCACCACTACCCATATCGTATCGTGGCCCCTCAAGGTCTTCGGCAACTTAGTCACGAAGTCCATGGTGTTGTGCTCCCACTTCCATTCAGGAATTTCCAAGGACTGCAAACTCCCATACGGTCATTGATGCTCGGCCTTCACTTACAAGCACGTCACGCACTTCTCTACGTAATTGGCTACATCCAACTTCATCACGGGCCACCAAAAGTTTAGTTTCAGGTCTCTATACATTTTGGTGCTCCCCGGATGTATAGAGTATTTAGATTTGTGAGTATCCTCCAAAAGCAGCTCTCGGCATCCTCCAACCTTGAGTACCCATACCCGACCTTGAAATAGTTTCACTCCTCGACCATCCTCCGTCAAGAGTGTGTGCTGCTTTACCATTAATTCTTCCTTGAGGTTTTCCCCCGCTAAAGCTTCGGTTTGAGAGGTCTTGATCTTCTCGATTAGTCCCAACACCACATCTATCCTTGTGATTGAGGTATTGATGCTTCCGCTGTATCCCTTCCTACTCAAAGCGTCGACCACGACATTTGCCTTTCCCGGGTGGTAGAGTAGCTCGCAGTCATAATCTTTGAGTAGCTCTAACCATCGATGTTGGTGCATGTTTAATTCCTTCTGATCGAAAACATATTTCAAGCTTTTGTGGTCCGTGAATAGGGTGCACTTGGTTCCATAAAGGTAATATCGCCACAACTTCAAGGCGAAAACCACCGTTGCTAATTCCAAGTCGTGGGTGGGGTAATTCTTTTCGTGCTCCTTGAGTTGCCTTGATGCGTAGGCAATCACCTTCCCCCGTTGCATTAACACACATCCCAAACCCATTTTGGATTTATCACTGTAGACCACAAAATCATCCGTTCCTTCGGGTAGAGAGAGGATCGGGGCTTCACATAGCTTTTTCTGAAGCGTCCTAAAGGCCTTTTCTTGGGTGTTGGTCCACACGAATTTCACATTCTTTTGGGTCAACATTGTTAGAGGAGATGTAATCTTTGAGAAATCTTGAATGAATATTCTATAATACCCCGTTAGACCCAAGAAACTATGGATCTCAGATGGGCTTTTAGGCAGTTACCAATTTGTCATGGCTTCGATCTTTGCTGGATCCACCTTCACACCGTCTCGGGTAACTATGTGACCTAGGAATTGCACCTCCTTAAGCCAGAAATCGCATTTCGAAAACTTCACGTACAATCTTTCTTTTCTCAGAACCTCTAACACTTCCCGGAGATGTCGCTTGTGCTCTTCTTCATTCTTAGAGTAGATGAGTATGTCGTCGATAAATACGATTACCGACTTGTCAAGGAAAGGTCGGCACACCCGGTTCATCAAGTCCATAAACACGGCTGATGCATTCATCAAACCGAACGACATCACTAGGAACTCGTAGTGGCCATAACGCATTCGGAATGACGTCTTTGGAACGTCTTCACCCTTCACCTTTACTTGGTGGTAACCGGAGTGCAAGTCAACTTTGGAAAAGCATCCGGCGCCTTGCAATTGGTCAAACAAGTCATCGATTCTAGGAAGCAGGGTCTTGTTCTTAATTGTTGCTTTGTTCAGTTCCCGATAGTTGATGCATATCCTCATAGTGCCATCCTTCTTTTACACGAACAAGACCGGTGCTCCCCATGGCGACGAGATAGGCCTAACGAACCCCTTGTCTAGAAGATCCTGAAGTTTAGACATAATCTCATGCATTTCCGTAGGGGCCAAGCGGTAAGGTGCCCGAGCTATCGAGGCCACCCCCGGGACGAGGTCAATTTTGAACTCCACATTGCCGATCGGGAGGTAATCCTAGAAGATCATCTGGGAAGACATCAGGGTAGTCACACACTACCCTTACTTCCTCTAATTTCCTCTTCTCCGCCTTGGCGTCCAATACGTAGGCTAAATATGACGAACACCCCTTTACTTGACATTTGCGCACCTTTGCCATGGTTATGATTGCGACGTCTCCCTTCCTCCTTTCTCCATACACAAGCATGGTGTCTTCACCAATTATAGGTATTCGTATCAGCTTCTTGGCGTAAAGAATTTTGGCTTGATTGGAAACCAACCAATCCATGCCAATAACTACGTCGAATCCTCCTATTTCCATAGGCAATAGATCAATCGGAAACTCTCTCCCTCCTAAGGAAATCACACAGTCTCTAAGCACATCACGGACGATGACTTGACATCCGTTCGCCACTTCAACTACTAAGGCATCGCTTAAGGTAGAGGTAGGTGCAAGCAATTTATGCGAGAAAGATTGCGATACAAAAGACAAATTGGCACCCGAATCAAATAAGGTGCGCGCAGTGTAACACCCAATATTTCGCAATGTAAGTTTCCGTCCTTCGTTGGTACTTTCTCCGTCTTCCGTTAATCTTTTGGGGTAAGTTATGTTGTACTTTCGAGCCTTAAATCGAACCATGCGAGAATCACGAATTTTTGGACAATTTGGGTTTCGGTACAAGTGGCGCGATTGTGCCACACGATAGTGATAGTGTCACTATCTCCAGGGCACTATCGCGGGGAGGAGTTCACCCGCGGTACAATCCGCGCGATTGTGCCCCGCGATAGTGACAATGTCACTATCGCCAGGAACTGTCGCGAGCGGGGTCTGAGCGAGTTAAATATGATTTTTGGCTTCTTTTCTCATTCTAACTTAACCCTTTTCTTTTGTATTCTCTCTCAACCTCTCCCTTTCATAGAAACCGAACCTAGGGTTCCATTTACTCTCAACCACCTCATTTATTACTAGAAGTTGGGTGTTTCATCTAAGGGTTCAAGTTTGGAGCATTTATCACTTCCTCCATTGTCATCTTCTCCATAGGAGCAAAAATCTAGGGTTTGGGTTTTCTTCAAAAACCCACTTGGTGAGTTCCTACTATCTTTTTCTAAACTTTATACATATCAAAGCTTACATTTTGAACTCCTATATATCTCCTTGGTGCTGGATTTATCTTTACAACATTTTGACCTAACTTGAGTTTTGGGAGATTTTAGGGTTCCCAATCATTTTCAAGAAATATAAAGGGTTCCACCTTATTTGAAGTAAAATGGGTATTACTTTCACTTTTATGTTCGTCACTTGATGGAATGTATATAATCTCATTTTTATGATTTTCATCCTTATCAGCAGTTAAACTCGGAAATGCATTTTGGGAATTAAAAAGTTATTGGAACCATATGACTAACTATGGTTGGTCATAAATGAAATTGTGATAAGTCTAGACTATTACTAGTGGATCCCTAGGTATTGAGTCGACTTATATTATTGGGATGTCTATTCCCCTTTTGTAGCTATGGATGCATTTGACCCTCAGGGGCATTTGGTACGGTTATGTGAGATCGGTTACTAGCCATGGGTCATAATGTAGTCCTAGTGAACGAGTATGACTTGGTTTCCTCGGGGTCCCTCCCTCACATCTTAGTACGGACCGACGTTGTTCGTGGCCATGGATTCCAAGTATTTAGCTCACAACTCGGATTGTAGCCTATTTTTGTGTTACACTACAATCCTTCGTAAATCGGGTATCCCCTGTCATCGCAAGATGAATTTTCGGACCGAAGGGTCCTTATGTGACAAAGATTTCAATTGTAAACTAAACTTTCTTGAAAAGGGTTTCCTTTCGGTACAATTATTTATGTCTCTTTAACTTATAAACTGTATGTTCTCACTAGGCTTTAAGTCTAACACTTTTTCTCAAATGTTATGTATAACAGGTTCCCTTAGCGGTGGGTTGCCAAGGGCTTGAGTGACGAGCATGGTAGTTGAGGCATTTTTGAGATGATTAGTATTTGGCATTGGCCATTTGTTTAAGTCCCATCTTTTGGTGATTTTTAGTTAACAACTGATGTAATCTAGATAGTTTATGTTTAGATTAGTTTGTTGTTGATTTCCATATCAGTTCACAGGTTTTGTAAATACTTTATACATTTACCCCTTTTTGGGTGGTTTATTCCAAAATACAAACGTCATATTTCCGAATTTTCAAAATACAAACCCCATTACTGCGTTTTCTGCAACTGCCTCCGGCCTTCGATTTCGGCATCTCTATCCTCCAACAACTTCATCAGCCTCTCGTCTCTTTTGTCCGTGGCCGCATTCATCATTTGCAAAAAGTTGGTCATCATCATTGCTTGAGGATCAACTTCTTGGATGATGGGGTCGTCGGTGGCTAAGCTCACTCGGGGCACCGTTTCCACTCTTTCTATCAGCATTTGTGGAATTGGGGGCTCAAGATTGTTCCCTTGCCTCGATGGTGTAGGAGCCGTCACACTGATCTCTGGAAGGTCTTCACGATTCGGTGGTCTACTCCGAGTACTAACCATCTCGAACTGCCAACCACACGAGAATGGGGTGAGAATAAGCTAACAGATACATACTAATAACGTACTAACACATTTATTAATCATTATAACAATAGGGAAATAAGTATGCTCACGTAAGGATATATTCATAATTGCATTATCCATGTGAAATTATGAATATAGTTTACACAAGAATTCTCGTTACTATTATTACAATTCTCAATTAATGTATTTCCGTTGGCTCTAAGACTACTTCAACCCATTGTGTCTACCCAAGCCTCACTAATCGTAGCTTAATGTCTCAGTTCAAGTCTGGGCATATTACTATCATACCTAGTTCACTTAAACTAGATCTCTGATACCAACTTGTAACACCCTAAAAATTAAGGCGAACTTAAAATTCGAAAATCCGGCAATATACCGTCTTTAAATAGATGAAACATGGATTAACACAAGAGACTCTATTCAAGATCCAAAATTTCCCAGACATTGGAAATAGCATTAGTTAAGAGTTACAATCAACAAATCAGATACTTAAGCAACAACCTACTAATCTAAATCATAAAAATCTAGATTAAGGACGGGTGTCGTGAAGATCACCAAAAGGGACTCTATTCACAAATCTCCCAATTGTCTCTTCACACGCGAGTGCTCCAAAAATTGCCCTTTAAATGGCAAATAACACCCTACTCACGAGCTTGTCGGCCCGCTACCCTTAGGACCTGCCATACAACACAACCAAGACAAGTGTTAGGCTAACGCCTAGTGAGATAAATCAAGTATAGCAATTAATAAAACAAGTGCAACATTCAGTTAGACGAGAGTTAAATCGTTTTCCAAAACATTCCTTTGTGATTACCCATGTCATTATGAACACATACCATTTTTATAGAAAGAGAATCCAACGGTCCATGTGGGTGACAGAACACAAAGTAAGCCACCCACCGTGCTTACGAGCCCCACTACGAATTAATGGTAGAAGCCACCAATTCTAGATTTCACTCTTACTCAAGAAATTACAATTAGTGGTCATTGGTCGTTGCCCGACATTGATGTCCACAACTATTATCCTTTATAACCCCATGCCTATTTCTTGGTATCTTCGAGAATTAGAGTACCTCGCACGATTGATTTCTCAAACTTTACTTACTTACCATACGCACATAAACATTCATAATCAAGAATTTGACTCTATGAGGTGAAAACTTTACAAGACGACTCTTTAACTCATCAATATAGGAAATACACATAACTTACCCACTTGTGGAGTTCCAAAGACATATAGATTAAATAATAAGAATATACAAGTATTTTACATCACCTTTCAAGCTGTCCTTCACATGGACCCCCTTACATGGGGAAACCCTAGCTTTACAAATTGTTAACAAGTTCCTCAAAAGAAGTTATATAAATAAGTTTGTAGGTTCATAAAAAGGAGGTTATAATAACATGTATAGAATTTGTGGGAAGAGAGACTCACATTGGTAGTGCTTACACAACCCTAGAAGTGGTTCTTATAGAAGTTCAAGTAGTGATTCCCTTACACTTAATGCCCAACAACCTAAGAAGCAAGATCATAAATGCCTCTAGAAACCCCCAAAACGTAATAAATGAGAAGAGAAACTAGAGCTTGAAACCTTACCTAAGAGACTGCAGAAAATCGTCCAAAAAGAAGCTCCCAAATGAGAAATAGGTCAAAATGGGTCAGATCACGTATTTAAGGGGTGGGAGGTTGTCGGCGACTTTGACACCGCGACAGTGCCCAGGGCACAATCGCGGGGCACTGTCGCCCGCTTTCCTCATGCCGCGGTACGAACTCCGCGAGAGTGACCTACGACAGTGACCCGAGCACTGTCGCCCATGGTGTACCGAGAGGTGTTGGGGTCCCGCGACTTTGCCCTTGACGATCCAGGGTGCTGACTTTTGCTGATTTGATTCCCGAGTCTATCCTCCCGACTTGGTTCGGTCATAAGTGGTTCTAAAAGTTTTTAACGAGAGTCAAAGATGTGCATTCGAGCTAAAATTGATTACAACTACGATAAGCATCCTAATAAACGTATCCAGCTCTAACATACTCTTACCTAAATATTTTCACATGAGACGAAATGTGTTCTAGAGTGCAATTTAAGAATCTAGAGTGTTACAGGTACTAATAGATCCGCACGTGTTTATGGATGTCATCCCCTCATACGTGGTGGCTCGATTGGCTGTATTAGACCTAGATATACGCCAACGCGTCGTTGTTGCATACTTGTTAAAAACACGACATAAATCAATATAAATTCTAGTACAACCAGAAACAAATATTCAAAACAAAACGAACCTGATCAATCATCTGGACCCAAAACTCATGCGGGATCCACTCTAGGGGGTGTGCACTAAGAACCGTGTTGTGATGATGGTCGAATCGGACACCATCAATAGCTAAAGCCCTCGCAATGGCCCATTTACGGGCATCTATCATCATGTCCGGGTATCTATTCATCAGGGTACGTCGGAATGCAAGCAATACATCGACATTCATATTACAAGGCCAACTTTAATAAATCTGCATACACATTGTTTGGATTAAGTAAAAATAAACCCACCCAGTTAGTTAAATGGAGTAAAATACATACCTGTAATCGCTCCATCATCAGTTCAAAGTTCTCCTCAGGGACATCCCCATAATGAGCCTATGGACCAGCGAACGTGGACCGAAAGATGCTAGTGGCCCTCCGGACCACTTGCATATCCACAAACCTTCAAAATTGCAAAATATACAACATAAAAAACATTAGGATCGGTTTATTATATACTAGAATAAATAATATATCACATCTACTTACCCGTCGGCAGATAACACAATCGTCGGTCGCTGACTCGGATGACGAGGCGTATGTGTTGCAATATTGGGGCCCCTAACCCTCGAGACCGATCCAGGCGATGGCGTCGCAAGCACGTCCTCATGTTGGATCTGATCTCGTCCCTCATCGCTAGCTGGAACGAACTCAGAATCGTCCCTAAGCTCGTCCGTGTGGGGGTCACCACGCTCGGCGAAGCTACTACTGCCCCTGCTAGAGCCTCTACCCCTACCCCTACATGCGTGTCCCCCATCTAAAAGTAGAGAATGATTTGCACACAAATATATAAGTATACATAAATCATAACTATACATACAAAAAGCATATAGAAACCATCATTCCTTTAAAAATTGTACATATAGAAAGCATAGGAACTCAAACCTAAATCGAACCACAGGGGTTGTGGAGTCGCCGGAGAGGGCTGGGATGGCAGTGGAATCGTCGGAGTGGAATCACAGGAGTTGTGGAGGCTTGAATCAAGCAATCACAATGGATGTTAATGAAGCAAAAACCAATAAGATGTTAATGAATGTCAGGGGCTGTGGATGTTAGTACGTACCTAGGCTCCATCGACCGGCGAGGTTTGTAACACCCTGAATTTTTATCCTAATTGGAGAAGAGTGTTGAATTGGGTGAATCGGTAAAGGAAGAAACACATATTGTTGTCTCGGCCATAGTGCCATGTGGTTGTGACATTTGTCACAATAGCACCAATGGTACTAAGAGTATGGTCGTCTCGGCTATAATGCCATGTGGTTGTGATATTTATCACAATAGCACCAATGGTACTAAGAGTATGGTCGTCTCGGCTATAGTGACATGTGGTTGTGACACCTGTCACAATAACACTAATGGTACTGAAAGTGTGGTAGTCCTGGCTATAGTGCCATGCAGTTGTGACGTATGTCACCATAACAACGGAGATTACCAAGTGGTTGGTTTTCCCAACGAATATGCCATGTAATTATGCCAATGGTGTAACACCCGTAATTTTTGGGTAAGTACTATTTCAAGTTAGTATAGGAATCGATCTTTTGAGAGAAATAAAGTAAATGGTATTTTGGGATTAAATTCTATATTTTATAGTCTTTCTAGATGAGGAATAAAATTACGAGAACAACGGTTCTTTCCGGAGCAAAAACGGAGCTAAAACGAAGAAGTTATGGCCAAAACAACGGTCGGTACAAGTACGACTAAAGTGCCTAGCGAAAGTGACATGTGTCACTTTAGCTTGGCACTATCGCTGAGAGTATAAAATTCTCAATACTTCTGGCACGAGAGTGCCTAGCGAAAGTGACATATGTCACTTTAGCCAGGCACTATCGCGGAGCGGGTCTGGAGGTTAAAAATCCAATTTTTGGGGGTTTTCTTCATTTCCTCATATCTCCTTCACTATAACTCCGTTTGAGGCGATTATTTTCAAGGTTAGATTGTTAGTTTTGGGAATATTCAAGAGTATTAGGTGGTGGATTGGAAGCAAATGTCAAGAGCATCATCACCTCCACCTTCAAGAAATTTGGGGTTTTCTAGGTTTTCACCAAAACCTAAGTGGTAAGTTTATCCTCTCCATTTCTAAACCTTATTAGGTGATATAAATATTTCATTGATTATTTCCTAGTGTTTGGTTTCTCTAATTTCGGTTTGAAAGATTTTGGAGGATTTAGGTCAAAAATTAGGGTTTTGGCCAAAATGGAGATTTTGAGGTAAAATGATTGGGGAACTATTCTAAAGGGTTGAATAAGTATATTTATGGTTGAAATTTGTGGATCTAGGTTTTGGAAGGATTTTTCTCATGGATTCAGATTTCTTCAAAAAAGCTCAAGTTGGGGTAAAATCTAGATTTAGCCTAAATCTAGTAAGGTGGGTTCAAGTTGATTTGTGAAAATGGTATACATGCCAAAATGCCTATTTTAAAGTGTTTATATGGTTTACATGAAATTATCAAATGTTGAGTTATTTGACGGATCTTGATTATTTTGAAGTGTTTGGTTTTATAAACTTTGTAAAACACCCACATTTGGGATTTTGAGCATGTTGACAACTAAAATTATACACATTGGTATTTTGATGAATTATGTCATGAAGTAAGTTGGAGTATAAATGCATTTTATTGTATGTTTTAGATAAGTGTTTGATTTTATGTCATGGGACATTTTGAAAGGATAAATGGTATAATACACTTAGAAAATGAGTTGTACCAATCTAAACTACGTTGGAGTAAATTTATATATATTTTGGAGTATGGGTTTACATAATGCGGGTTGTTTACGTTTGATTTCATTTTATGATTTTCAACGTTGGGCCTTTGGATTTGTTGAGTTTATGGCTCGGTTTGGTTTTGTTGGGTCTTGTGGACACCTGTCCGATTTTAATAGCTCATTGTAGAGCGTTTGGTTATGATTTGCATTTATTGCATCTTATTTGAGAATTACATCTTTTGAATGCATTAGTTCATTCGTTTTGAGTCATGTAATGTTTTAGTTAGTGCAATGGATCCATAGGCACGGTGTTATTTTGTCCCGTTTTGGACAAGTTCACCACTTTGGCACGAAATAAACATCGAGTCACCATGGTAAGTAAGGTGTGGACCTATACGGTCAGAAACGTCCCATGGGCAGTAAGGTGTAATTCCATTGGGTACATAAGTTCCCATTTTGGAACTCTCAAGGACAGACCTGGAGGGGTTGACTTGATGTTTTCGAGCAATAGACTTGGAGTAGTTGAGCTCGGTAGGTTTTATGCGTATAATCCATACGTTTTGGTTTTATACATAGCTATGTGACCCACTTTGGTGTTCCGTCACGTACAATGTAATCGGGCCTCCCCCGTCATCAAAAGGTGTTGATTTGGGTATCGAGTTTTATAATCCATGTTTTTGGTGACGTATTATGAATATTGAATCTTATCCATGTTTTGGGATTTTTTGGGAAGTTGGAATTTATCTACATTTTCAGTATTTGATTATTAAAATGCCAGTTATGCTTTACATGAGTTTTGGGTTTTGGATTTACATAAAGGGGGAGTTTTGTTTTGTAATTTTAATCACGAAGTGGGTGAATGTTGAAAAAAAGATTATTTTCAGATTTAACGTATTTCACTTTGGTTGCTTTCAGATCGAATGTATTTCATTTTGGAAATCACGATTTAAATAACGTTCTTAAAGTTTTTGTTTTACATATCTCTAATGAAAACTCTTGAGCTCACTAGGCGTTAAGCCTAACCTTTTATTTGTCGGCATGTGCATCAAGTTCCTGTTGGGGTTTGCTTCTAGCAGTGCTACGAGGAGATGAGCACTATATTTACACGAGGGTAAGTAGTTTGGTGAAGTCTTCCATATTTGGAGATAGTGACTTTTATTGGGTTTTAGTAGCACGCACCCGTCCTTATTATAGACCGTATACATAGAACGAAATGTGTGTATTGAAGTTAAACCTTGAATTGTGATTGTAGATGAATCAATCATCGCCGTATTTAGAAATTTTAAATTAGTTGCTATTTCCAGATTTGAGGGTGTTACAAGGTTGGTGATGGTGTCCCGACAGTAAGGTCACCGTGAATCCAGTCACCGGTAAGGATGCCTCTGTTCTTACCGCTTCTTTTCAGACCGACGAAGTTTAGGCAATGGCGGTGAGTGAGGGTCGGCGTTCGAGGGCTCGTGGTGATCACTGGAAAAATCGAGAGGAGAGGCAAAAGCGAGAGGAAAATCAAGAGGGAGGGATAAGGGATTAAAGAAATTAGGGCTTTATGCTCGCTCTTTTTTTAGAAAATTCAGTAAAATCACCGACGAATTTCCGACGGAAATTTCGTCGGTAATTACCGAGAAAACTTAACCGTCGGTGATCACCGATGGATTTCCGACGGATTTCCTTTTTTTAGAATTAAATAAATTTACTTTTAATTTATTAATAAATTAATAAATTATATTGTTTTTTAAATTATTAATAATTATTAAATAAATTATTATATATTATTTAATATTAAATAAATTATTAGTTTATCAAATTATATTTAAATTGACTAAAATAGCCCTGAACTAACTGGACTTAACGGAAACAGTTAACGGTCGTTAGGAGAAGAGACCAAAAGTGTTATGAAATTATGTCATTTTGTAACAGTTTTGGTTCATCCTTCTAACGATCATTATCTTTTTCCGTTAATTCCAGTTAGGTCAGGGACCAAAAGTGTTACACACACACATACATACATACATACAGACATACATACATACATACATACATACATACATACATACATACATACAAACATACATACATACATATATAGACATACATACATCTATAGACATACATACATACATATACATACATATATAGACATGTACATGACATACACACAATTATATGCATACGACATATACATGATATACATATATGTGCTATATACATACAAGCAATACATATGTATACAATACATCTATAGACATACATACATACATAAACACATAGATAGACATGATATAGACATAGATTGTAACACCCTGGATTTTCATTATATATGTATCGTTGTAAATCTTGTGTATAACTCTTGTCGTTATCACTGTAATTAGTTTATCGTTCGAATTTATGTTGTTCGGTAAAGTTGGAACCTTCCAGTGAGTTCCGCGACTTGCTCGCGACTTGGAGTCGCGGCATTAGTCGCGATGTCCGCTATTGGTTTTGGGGTTTGAGAACACGGGTGAGTTCCACCGCGACTTGGAGTCGTGACATAACCCGCGACACCCCCTGGACCGACTTAAGGGTTTCAACCTCAAATATCTCATTTGGGGTTTCTTTATCTGAAATCTCAGATTTCTCTATTCTCTCTCTAAAATCGATTCTCTCTCTCTCTAAGTTGGTAGTTAATATTTGGTGTTCTGTAACACCCTAAAAATAGGGATAACAAAAATCCGAAAAAAAAACAGACATGAGGTATACTAAAATTGCCATAGCAAGAGCCTCCCAAAAAGGGGAATAATACTATTAAACCTGTTTAATCACAATTGTAATTTAACGGATAAATAAACAACAACCAACTAATCTAATTTCTACATCTAGAAAAGAGATTACAAAAAGGGGTGTCATCTATAAACCCAAGGCTTCTCAAAATAGTCCAAGTGCCGTATCCCCAAGCTCTCGCCCAAAGCATCTATACCTGCCTAGGAGCCGCGCTGCTAACATCTGAGATACACATCGACACCAAACAAGTGTTAGGCCAAAAAGCCTAGTGAGTTGAACAAGTAAAAATCATGCCAGAAGCAGTTACAGTTCTTATCAGCAGTTAACAAATAATCACGTAGTTGTGGAGTCAACGGGAGCGACCCATATCTCCAATCCGGTTCACCCAAAGAGGCAATGCACCTTGAAGCCACTTTCTCTGGCAACCCAAAGGTCCGACACGCACCGGGGACTACCGCCTTTGGAAATTCACCGACGACGGAGGTCTAGGTACATAGGAGACTACCGCCTTAGGAAATTCTCCAGATGTCACCCACCTACATTCCTATAGTGAATCACAGACTTGGTTCGTCCACATAATGCATTTAGGAGGTTTCAAGATGTAATTCCATCTATAACATTTCGGATATCCACTAGGAACACACTATTACCATCCTACTCATATAAATCCAACATATAACATAATATCCATCCAAATACTTCGTGAGGATATAAGGTCGCCAAAAAGGCATTCCAAGAAGGAATCGTCAACATACCAAGGTATACTAATATAGAACATGGTAACTTTCACATACATAATCCATGGGTAAAACCCCCCAAAATACTTGAAACATTAAATATGAACGTTTGAGATATGCTTTGACATTAACAAGTAGAAGAGAATGATGTGTATCTAGTTTTAACAAAAGATTAGTAAACTCACAATCTAGGTTTTTGACCAAAACCTAGAAAAGATGAAACCCTAGCCTTTGAAGAAGATGAGACTTGAAGTGAAGAGGAGTAGCTTGAGAATCTTCACTAGATAAGCTTGGATGAAGCTTAATGATCAATAAATGATCCTAACAACCCCAAACCCTAGGAAATAAATGAAGGAGGTGATGAAACCCTAAAAATCGCCTCCAAGAAAGTTCTCCCGTTTAGTTGCAAAGTGATAGTGAGAAGTGAGGTATTAATTCTTATAAAACAGCAGACTGGACCACGCGGGCGATAGTGCCCGGTGATAGTGCCAATGGCACTATCGCGAGTCACAATCGCGGCCCACTCCGACCTCTCGGTACATGTTCGGCGATAGTGCCCTCCGCGATAGTGCCAAGGCACAATCGCGGGGCACAATCGCGAGCCAACCCGTACCCTCGGTACATGTTCGGCGATAGTGCCCTCCGCGATAGTTCCAAGGCACAATCGCAAGGCACAATCGCGAGCCACTCCCAAAACAGTCCAAAACTCAACCGAAAACGATAACGAGCACCAGGTTTGAACGATTAACGAAGGTAATTAATTATACGACATTTAGACATAATAATGATCATGAAATGTACACCAAGACACATATTTTCACATAAGCGAAATAACTGCATTTAAGAAAACAAAATACCTACCTTGCGAATTTCCGGGTGTTACAATCCTCCCCACCTAATTGGGATTTCGTCCCCGAAATCTCATTCTAGATTAAACAAGTGAGGATAACGCTTCTTCATATCATCTTCAGATTTCCAAGTAATGTTAGCACCCCGATGGTGCTTCCATTGAACCTTAACCATGACCACGTCCTTATGCCTCAACTTCTTCACTTTTGATTCTAAAATAGATTCCGGTTCTTCCACACAACGATTCCCATTGTCCACCCGAATTTCCGACAAAGGAATCACGCTTTCCTCTTCGGCTAGACACTTCCGAAGGTAACATACGTGAAATGTAGGATGTATTCCGTCCATCTCCGGTGGTAAATCCAATCGGTAAGGCTTGTAATCCAATTTTCTCCAATATGGCGAATGGACCAAGGAAACGAGGGCTAAGCTTCACACGCTTCCCAAACCGAATGATTCCCTTCCACGGTGACACTTTCAACATGACCCGATCGCCCACTTGAAACTCGACCGATCTCCTTTTCTTGTCCGCATAACTTTTCTGACGGTCTTGTGCCGCCTTTAGCCTTTCTCGGATCTCTTTCACCTTAACCGCCGTCTCTTGCACTATTTCTGGCCCGACGAATTGCTTTTCACCCGCTTCTAACCAACAAACTGGAGTTCGGCACTTTCGCCCGTACAAAGCCTCGAATGGCGCCATGCCAATGCTAGAGTGGTAGCTATTATTATATGCGAACTCCACCAACGGTAGGTGTGAGTCCCAACTACCTCCAAAGTCGATAACACATGACCTTAACATATCTTCGAGTGTTTGAATCGTCCTTTCACTTTGACCATCCGTTTGAGGATGATACGCCGTGCTCAAATTTAATCGGGTGCCCAACTCCTTTTGCAAGCCTGCCCAAAAGTTCGACGTGAAACGGCTATCTCGATCCGACACGATAGATTGTGGAACCCCATGCCTCGACACAACCTCATCGATGTAAAGCTTGGCCAACTTTTCCATTGACAAGGTCTCCCGCATTGCAAGGAAATGTGCGCTCTTGGTCAATCGGTCAACAATTACCCAAATGGTGTCGTGGCCACGCAAGGTCTTCGGTAACTTTGTCACGAAATCCATAGTGATGTTGTCCCATTTCCACTCGGGAATGGACAATGGTTTTAAACTTCCATACTGTCTTTGATGTTCCGCCTTGACTTGAAGGCACGTGACACATTTCTCCACATAGCTAGCTACATCTAGTTTCATCACCGGCCACCAATACATTAACTTTAAATCTCTATACATCTTGGTGCTACCGGGATGTATAGAATATTTCGACTTATGCGCTTCTTCGAGAAGCAACTTCCGATTTCCTCCAAACTTCGACACCCAAATCTGTCCTTGAAAGAGTTTGAGACCGCGGCTATCCTCTGTTAAAAGCCCACTTTGCTTTACCATGATCTCGGACTTGAGGTTTTGCTCCTTGAGTGCTTCCACTTGCCACGTTTTGATGCTCTCCATCAAACTTGATACCACATCAATTCTTGTAAGGGACAATTTAACACCACCATCATGGCTCC
The DNA here is from genome assembly GCA_023525745.1 of Arctium lappa. NCBI lineage: Eukaryota > Viridiplantae > Streptophyta > Magnoliopsida > Asterales > Asteraceae > Arctium > Arctium lappa. The sequence continues at coordinate 52,716,201 of CM042064.1, forward strand.
TCCGGCTCAATGCATCCACCACCACATTGGATTTACCGGGATGGTAGAGTAGATCACAATCGTAATCCTTTAGAAGTTCAAGCAATCTCTTTTGCCGCATGTTGAGTTCCTTTTGATCGAAGATGTACTTGAGACTCTTGTGATCCGTGAAGAGAGTACACTTGGTCCCGTACAAGTAATGTCACCACAACTTTAACGCGAAAACTACCGCCGCCAACTCCAAGTCGTGCGTCGGGTAGTTCTTCTTATGCTCCTTTAATTGCCTAGACACATAGGCAATGACTTTCCCTCGCTGCATAAGCACACATACAAGCCCCATCTTAGAGGCATCAATATACACCACGAAGTCTTCCGATCCTTCAGGCAAGGATAAGATCGGAGCTTCGCACAATTTCCTCTTGAGCGTTTGAAAGGCTTGGTCTTGAACATCGGTCCAAAGAAACTTGACGTTCTTTCTTGTGAGGGATGTGAGCGGTGTAGCTACCTTGGAAAAGTCTTGGATGAAGCGTCTATAGTAGCCCGCTAAGCCCAAGAAGCTTCGTATCTCCGACGGATTCGTCGGCGGCTCCCAACTCAACATCGCTTCAATCTTCGCCGGGTCCACCTGAACACCGTCCTTTGACACCACGTGCCCCAAGAATTGCACTTCTCGAAGCCAAAACTCGCACTTAGAGAACTTTGCGAACAACTTCTCTCTTCTTAGGACTTCCAAGACTTCCCGCAAGTGTTTCCCATATTCGGATTCGTCCTTAGAATAAATTAGAATATCGTCGATAAAAACGATCACGGATTTATCCAAGAATGGGCGACACACACGGTTCATCAAGTCCATAAACACGGCCGACACATTGGTCAACCCAAAAGGCATCACCAAGAACTCATAGTGACCGTAACGCGTTCGGAAGGTCGTCTTCGGAATATCATCATTCTTCACTCTCACTTGATGATAACCGGATCGGAGGTCAATCTTCGAGAAACATCCCGCACGTTGAAGTTGATCGAAGAGATCGTCGATGCGAGGTAGAGGGTACTTGTTCTTTACCGTGACTTTATTCAACTCACGGTAGTCAATACACATCCTCATCAATCCGTCCTTTTTCTTCACGAACAACACCGGCGCTCCCCAAGGTGAAGAACTCGGTCGGATAAAACCCTCATCTAACAACTTTTGAAGTTGCATCATCATCTCCTTCATCTCCGTCGAGGCCAACCGATAGGGAGCTCGGGCTATCGGAACCGCTCCCGGAGTGAGGTCAATTTGAAACTCCACTTGACGTTCTGGTGGTAATCCGGGAAGGTCTTCCGGAAAGAAATCCGGATAATCCCGCACGATCCTCACGTCTTCCACCGTCTTCTTTTCCTTCTTCGCGTCCACAACGTACGCTAGATGTAACACCCTCAAAATTAGAAACAGCAACTAATAAAAAAAAATCTAAATACATCAATAATTGATTCATCTGCAATCACAATCTAAGATTTAACCTCATTACACACATGCATTCTATACATAAAGTCTACAATACGGACGGGTGCTACTAAAACCCAAAAGAAGTCACTATCTCTAAACTGCGGAAGACTTCACCAAAACTTACACTCGCGAAAGACTAAGCACATCTCTTCATAGAACTGCTAGGACCAACCCCCACCTGGAACCTGATGCACATGCCGACAAATAAAAGGTTAGGCTAACACCTAGTGAGTTCAAGAGTTTTAACATGAATGGGTATATCCTTAAAAGAAAGGAAAACAGTTCAATTCAAGATCTTTCAAACTAATTTACTTTAGAAATAGAGGCGACCCATTTTCCATAGTTTACACCATTAAAGACAACGTTCCAAAACAATCATTCTTTATAAAACGATGTGATCCAAAACTCACTCAAAACGTGAATATAAATCGACTCCCAATTACGATACCGTGAATAATGCTTCACATCCCAAAACACCCACATCACGAGTGGGGCATAACACTCAACCCGTAAATCATGGTTAATAAATCTCATATGCAATATGTCACCGAAAACATGGACACAAGACTCAGTATCCAAAACAACACCTTTCAGTGACGGGGAAGACCCGATTCCATTGAATGTGGCAGGTACACAAGTTAAACCATAGATGTATGTTATAAGTGTATCTTCAAGGATAAACAACCATTGATATCAACCCTATCTAGGTCTTTAGTCACGGTAGACATCAACCCTATCCAGGTCTTTAGTCACGGTAGACATCAACCCTATCCAGGTCTTTAGTCAGGATAGACATCAACCCTCTCCAGGTCTTTAGTCATAATAGACCTCAACCCTCTCCAGGTCTTTAGTCATAATAGACATCAACCCTCTCTGGGTCTTTAGTCATAATAGACATCAACCCTCTCCAGGTCTTTAGTCATAATAATCACCAAGTTCAATCCTATCCAGATCTTTACCTTGGGATCTCTCCATCCTTGACACACTTGATTATGTAGGACTTACATCGTATTATCAACGCCTATTTCCAGATTAAAACACAGGAATCTTATCCCATTTACATGATAAAAACCAACCTCTATGTCTATGGATCCATTGCATTACAACCTAACACGTTACATGACTCCAACGGATGAGCTAACGCCTCCAATACACGTAACTCACAAATGAAATGCAACTAGGTACACCATACGACAAGGCTCCTTAACAGGCTACCAAAACTGAACAATTGTTCCGAAGACTCATTTGAGTGCAAACCAAGCCCCAAAAAGGCATAATGTACGGTCGACTAAAATACGAGAGCCAAAGTTGTTACATAAACCAAAATACATCTTTCCCAAAACTTTGTTTCTCAAGTCACATTTGGCCTTCGGCCCAAAACCCAAAAAGGATTATCATTTTCTAAAGCGTTCCCAAGGTCGGGATCGACCCAAAACCAAAGGACTCACACCTTCGTACTTCTCAAAGTATCTCATTTCATGAATGATGCATAAAACCCGACAAACACTTAAAAGTGCATTTTTGACCAAATACCCATTTATGCAATAAATCACCAAGTCACATTCCTTTGTAACACATTTATCAAAATATCTCAAATGTGGTGTTTTACAAGGTTTAATAAGCTAAACACTTCAAATAATCAAAAGTTACCAAACAACTCAACAATTGATAATTTCATGTAAAACACATAGATGCTTTAAAATAAACATTTTGGCATGTACAACGTTTTCACAAATCAACTTGAACTCACCTTGCTAGATTTAGGCTAAATCTAGATTTTTACCCAACGATCTCTTTTGAAGGCCGCTTGAATCCTCAAGCCGGAAACTTCCAAAACCTAGATCCAAACATTTCAAACCATAAATATCCATACTCAATCATTTAGAAGCATTTCCCCCAAACAATATACCAAAACCCCAAGCGAGATCAAAACCCTAGTTTTCTCCAAAACTTACCAAATCCGAGATTTGAGAAACCAAATCACTAAGAAACCATCAATGGAGCATTTTATAACTTATTACAAGAAAACTTACCCTTGAAGACAAAGAGACTTCCGAGAACACCCAATCCAACATTTCAACCCGAGCTCCCAACCGAAGAACTTGATGAGGAAGATGAAGGTGGAGCTTCTAATCTTTGTTAGGTGGAGGAGAACACTTGGAACATCATGGATTTGGTGACTTGAAGGTATAAAACCGATTTTTAGGGTTTGGGTTCGGTTTCTAGAAAGAAAAGGGTGAAATGGGTTGAGAAATAATGAGGTGGGCTGCTCAAAAATCGATTTTAAAACAACCAGAGGCCGCAGGCGATTGTGCTCGGCGATTGTGCCCAAGGCACTCTCGCCAGGGCACTATCGCCCAAACTGTACCGCGGGCACCATTCTGTTGGCGATTGTGCCCAGGGCACTATCGCCAGGGCACTATCGCCCCGAGTGTCCCGAGCCCCGATTTCTTCTATTTTCATCCGGAGCACCCACGATGCGATAAGGCTTAAAAGGTAAGGCGTAAGGGATGAAATTCCATGATCAGAATCAAGGATTTCTCAAAGGATTGGCTTTCACAGACAGGAATTTACGGTTGTAACACTAGATACGAAGGGTAACTCTTCGCTAGAAACTTCCGCGCCTTGAGGGAGGAAATAATGGGGTTGCGCCCCTTTCCTTTCTCCCCATAGATGACAACCACGCCGCCTTCCGTCAAAGGCACTTGGATCATCTTCTTAGAACAAAAGATGTCAGCCTTGTGCCTTGACAACCAATCCATGCCTATGACCACGTCGAATCCTCCGATGGTCATAGGTAGTAAATCCACCCCAAAAGGATTCCCATTGATCTTTATGGTGCAATCACAATAACGGTCTCGGATAATTACTTGGTCACCGCTAGCAATCTCTACTACTAGTGCATCGGGAAGGACACTAATAGGAGTGACGAAACGCTTACAGAAAATATCCGATACAAATGAACACGTAGCACCCGAATCAAACAAAACACGAGCAGGCAAGGAGTTTACTAGGAACGTACCCAAAATGTAACACTCTAAAAATCAGAGTAAATTAAAACCTGGAATTATGGCAACATGACACTTGTATTGATATAAACCTCCCATAAAGGGGATCAGTCCTTAAGACTTTACAAAACCTGTACAGATATAGAATTCATCAACAAACTAATCTAGACACATCTATCTAGATTACATCAGATGACAATCCATAATTCACCAAAAGAATGGGACTTAACAAATGCCCAGTTACAATACTAGTCATCCCAAAAGCCTAGAGACCAAACCCGTCTCTCAAAACCCTGGCAACCCACCGCTAAGGGAAACCTGTTATACATATCATTTGAGAAAAAGTGTCAGGCTTAAAGCCTGGTGAGAACATACAGTTTATAAATTTCAAGAGATATAAACTTTTGTATCAAAGGGAATCTTTTCAAATAAGCAATTCCAAGTTAACTGTTGATAAGAATGAAATCCATTAAAAATGAGACCATAAACCTTCTTTCCAGAACTTCACAATTTAATGCGCAAGTAGTTCTTTTATAAACTTCCCGAAATATAAACATCAGTATTATAAGGAAATCTTTTCATAAAGGTTTAATTTATAAAAGATAACATTTCGCCACCACCGGGCCCTTTCGGTCCAAAACTCATCATACGATGACAAAAGAACCATTTTACCAAGGATTGTGGTGTAACACAAAGTAGACCACCAATTCCAAGTTATGAGTTAAAAAATTGGAATTCGAGGATACGAACACATAAGTCCGTGCTACAACGTGAGATCTAGCCCCAAGAAAAACCAATGTATACTCCTTCACTAGGATCACTATGAACCATGGCTAGTATCCGACCTCACATAACCGTACCAAGTTGCCCCCGAGGATCATATGCATCCATAGCTACAAAATGGGGAATGTGACATCCTAACAATTCAATCGACTCAAAACCTAGGGATCCGCTAGTAATGGTACAGACTCGTCACAACAACATATATGACCAACCATATATAAACATATGGTATAAATACATTTTATAAACAAAATGTCATTTCCAGTTCAACTTCTGGTAAGAATGAAAATCATTAAAATGAGTTCTTAAACAATCTTTTCACATATCCACATAATGTGCAAGTAAAACATCATTTTACTTCAATAAGGCGGAACCAGTCATTTTAGTCAAAACTGATCGGGAACCCCGAAAATCACCAAAAACTTCATTTATATCAAAATGTAGAGAACATGAAATCATACCGTAGAAATACTTAGGATTTCGCAAATAAGAGTTTTGACATGTATAAAGTTTGTAAAATGGTAGTAGGAACTCACCAAGGTGAAGCTTGAAACTCCGAATAAAACCCGGAAAACCAGATATCGATCACGACGAAGAGGTGAAGCTTGAAACACCGACCTCTTGCTAGAAACACCGAAAACTAGCAACCAAAAGCTACCTCGAATATCGAAAGAAGAAATGAAGAAAAGAAAGAGAGAGAGACTGATATTGAGAGATATATGAAAATATCTCTCAATCTAGATATTTAAGCGCCCTCAAAGAAGGAAATGCGCACGGCCCGTGCGCAAGCCCACTGCCTCGCCGCTGTTTCATACGCACGACCCGTGCGTTTTCTCTGAAGGAGGGCGCACGACCCGTGCGCCCTGTAGACAGACGCAGAAACCTCGTTTTCCTCTAAACAACCTCGCAAAACGGCCAAACGAAATTCGGGGTGTTAAAATACTCCCAACCTTAGAATGATTTCGTCCTCGAAATCTACTCTTCTCAATGGAACACTGTCCGCAGAGGAGATCGTCTCAAACCCAAATGCCAGAATCATTAACGAGATCCTAATACCGACATCTACATTAGCTACCCTTCTTGGGTATAATTTACTCCTAACCGAGCGAACACTCAACACTTCAAAGTAACCTTTACTCCTAAGGTTACGGTTGCCTCCCAACCTTAAGTGACAATTACTACCTCCAGGAAATTAGCGACCTCAACTTTCCATCTACCAATTTCTTTCGAACTGGACGGTTCCGAACTCAAAGCTAACGGTCGACGCTAATCTTCCCAAAACTCTTAGATTTCACTGATCCATTCCTAATATCGATAAAGATATTCTTACAAGGCGCACTAATGCGTCTTTCCGGCGATCGGTTAACACAGATTCTGTTATCACTCAACTCCGACCCGACTCCAAATCTGGAAGTAGCCCTAATTCAAATTTTTTAATACTTCCATAAATACTTCGTCCACAACCACATTATAAAGATTAACCTCTAAACATACCACCAATCTACACATTCGGACTATAAAGGACGGGCGTTAATAAAACCCACAACAGGAATTTGATGCACATGCTGAAAAATAAAAAGGATTAGGCTTAACGCCTAGAGAGCTCAAGAGTTTTGTCAGAATCTTAAATTCTTAACAAGAATAAACCTCTCAGAAAACAATATTAAAGAAGCTGCGGAATGGCACTTTAATATTCAGAAAAACAATGAAACAGTGAATCAAAATCACAACTTGTAAACTCTTTATAGAATGATTAAAAGTCACAAGCTTTTACACACAACCTCAATATTGATGAACAGACTCACCAATACGAATTCTACTTCTCTAGAATTAGGATTACAAACCTTGAGGTTGATTCTCTCTATGAAAACAAAAACTCAGAATTATAAAGTTAATTTTTTGTTCAATTCTAATCTATTCTATATATATATATATATATATATATATATATACTGAAGATAAAAGATAATTACATATAATAAAATATCTTCAAAATAGTCTTCCATATTTATCTTCAAGTTTTCCATATTATCTTCAAATAATCCAGTTGTCTTCATTCCATCTGAAGCCTTCAATATCTCATAAGCAGCATTAAGTCTTCAGCAGTATTAATACTTTGAGAAGTATTAACCTTCAGCAGTACTAACTACTAGCAGTATTAAAATTACTTAGCAGTAGTAATCTCCTCTAGTAGCATTAACCTTGACTTAGCAGTACTAATCTTGTTCAGCAGTATTAAATTCACTCAGCAACATTAATCTCAGAAGTAGTAACCATTTAGTTCCAGCAGCATTAACCATACTTGTATATTTCTGAATTTCCCAACAATCTCCCCCTAACTTGACTTTTAGGAAAAGAAGTGAAGTTCTTCAGAAGGCCTTCTTAGATGCTCCCAAAACTTCATGATTCATACCCCTGTATCCACATTCAGCCCCAAGCTTTGATTGATTGTTCTTTGAATCAAATATTTAGCCATGTCTGAATCTGGAACACATCCTAGCTTCTTCTTCAACATTACATGAAGCTTTAGTCTGCTGTGATTGTACACTCTATCCACTAGGAAGTACTCTATGTGATTTATATCCATAGTTATTGTGTATACTCCACTAGCTTCATATAGAGTCCAATTGTTGACTGTTTTAAACACATTCCTGATCACATGCTTTACTTCATCAGGCTTGGACATCATACACAGATACTCCATCACCAGTTTTGTAATTGAAATCCCTGGAGCTTTTAGTTTATCTGCATACAACTTCATTCTTATCTCAAACATTTCTTCAATATCTGACCTAGAGCATGTTCTTACAATCTCTGCCCAAGTATTGAATACCTCATACTTTTCATCCTTCCTTTTGAGCCTTATGTATTCCTTTCCATCCACTGTCAATGTATCCCAGAGAATAACCTCAGGAGGCTTAAATCCTACAGGTTCTTCTGAAATTGGTTCAGGCACTTTGTCCATCACTACCATATACATATTTACATCATCTGTACTTGATGGATATTTCTGTTCAGATGACTCAGGTGCCCCTTCTTCTTCAGCAACCTTCTCAGCCTCTTCTTCAGCTATTCTAGACTTCTTGGTTGACTTTCTTCTTGCCATCATCTTGGTTCTCTTTAAAGTCCTTAGACTTTCACCCAGAGTGGCTTCTTTCTTTGGTGGTGTTTCTTGCTCATCTGGAAAAGGTTTTTCTATCATGAAATCATTGCTTTCTTTCATTCTCTTCTCCATCTCCACCCTAGCAGTTTCATTCCCTTGAAGCTTGGGCATTTCAGAATTGTACAGCTCTTTGATCTGCTCAAATGTCATCTTGGAGAACATCTCCTTTCTGACTCCTACAGCACCCTTGAGAAAAGTTATCATCTTGTTTCTCTCTTGAGTACCAAGGAAAGTCTTTGAAGGTTGTCTCTTATTTGCAGTTGTTTTTATCACCATAGATTTCTTCAAAGATGCTGCTTTCTTCTGTGCAATTTCAGTTGCCAGGCTTTGTTGATAGGCTTCATTCAGTTCAGCAGCTAGAGCCTTTGCCATCTCTTTGTCCTTTTCAACCTGAACCCTTTCTTCCTTTTCAATATCAGACTGTATCTTCCTGGCCAAAGCTTCATCTGATTCAACCAACCTTTGCTTTTTGATTGGTTGATCAGATTCCACCATTTTTGCTTTGCCTTTGTCTTTGTTCACCTTCTTCTCTACATTTGGTTTCTTGATCACTTCACCTTGTTCTTTGATGAAAACTCCTTTGGCCTTTGAGGAGACCTTGGGAGTATCATGTTTTGCTTTAATTAAGGTCTCAGCAATTTCAAGATCTGTTAATACTTCTTGCACTATTTCTGCTGCTTCTTTCAGTTCAGCAGTATTAACCATTTCTACTGCTTTGCTTGAACCAACAGCATTAATGGTTTCTGCTGCTTGCTCTTTTACTGCTGCTTGATCTGATGTTTCTGCTGCTTGTACAGAATCTGTTTCTTTTTCTATTTCTGCTTCTTTCTCCCCCTCAACATCAACTTTCTCCTCTTTTTCTGGAGCATCTTCCCTGTTGACATCAGCTTCTGACTCCCCCTTTTTGGGAGCATCAGTCACTGGTTCCCTTCTTTTAAGCACAAACTGCCTCCTCTTCTTTTTCTGGAGCAATCTCTTTACCATATTCTTCATTTTGGAAATCTGAGCTTGTTGAGACAGGACTATTAGTTTCAGCTCTTCTATGTCTTTTCCTTGGTTGATGACATCCAAGTTGATATTTCCCATAGCATCCATCAATTCTTGATAGTTATATCTGTCCTCACCTTCTCCAGAAGTGTTACCCTCTTTTGAAGGATCATTGGATCTTTTTGTAGTGGGAGCCTTCTGTCTAACAGAAGCACTCTCCACCCCCGTGGGTTCTTGGCACCAGGGACCTTTGGATGATTGCTCACCCAAAGTTGCCATGGGTAAGGTCTTATTGATGTTACCACTGACCTCCTCTATGCTAGCAGGAGTAGTGGCAGCCTTAGCACCCATATGCTCAACCATCTCCTCAGTGAGCACCTCCTTGGGGTTGGGAGACACCCCTGTGGTTTCCTTGTAAATATTCTCTAATGGAGAATTCTTCATGAGAGGGCTTAAAGGCTCAGTGGGTGATGGTACAAGAAGGGAAGGAGCCTTCTTTACCTTTTTCCTGATATAAGTTTGGGTGATAGGAAAAGTTGGCTTTTTAAGTAGAGACTGTGGGATTGATATAGAGTGGGAAGGTTAGGATTGGCTAGCAGTGGGATGGTCTAATGAGGGAATTGACCCTGCTGCCATACCTTCTTCAGTGTGGGACACCACCATCATTGTAGAGAACAATGGGGTGTCAACTCCTTCCCAGTCCAATGGAGATCTTTTCATGTTTGAAAAGACCTTACCTTTGGGGATTTTTGGTACATATACCTTGTTGATCCAAACTCTCTCAGTGATTTGATAACGACCCTCTTCTATACTTAGTGAAAATTACGTTTTAATATGTATTAGTATTTCACCATCAGCGATCAGACTGAGTCTGTTCAGTTATCGCTGATAGTCTTTCTTATAAACATTTCTATGTATTAGTGTTTCACTATCAGTGATCAGACTGAGTATGTTCAGTTATCGCTGATAGTTTCTGAAGTAAACAGCTAACGTAATCCCTGAAGATAAGTCTCACGTCAACATATGTTCATAGATGAATCGAAGACGAAGCTGCTGAACAAAGAGAAGTCTACTAGTGACCTAATGCGGATATCAGTGAAGCAAAGACAACTCTACATATACGCGAAGGAACATGAGGAAAAGCTTCAGCGATAGCTGAACCTTTTTATCTCTGAAAGAAGAGATACTCAGCGATCAATCGATCACAAAGCTTATACCTCGAGTTTCCTTTTGTCTATCCTTACACAAACTAGTACTATGTGTCATAACGGACATGTCTCTGCCACGATTTAGCAGAGATAACTTTTCTCTATGGAAAAATCGAATGATGCTATTTCTTGAAGGTGCGGATCCTACTATACCTGAATATATAGAAAATGGACCCTATGAACCTGTAAGAATTATAGTTGCGGTTCCCGCTACTGCCACCACTGAAGCTGTCCCTGAACGCTATGTCGTTAAGGAAATAAGACAGTGGAGTGATGAAGATAAAAAGAAGGTAGGCATAGATGCAAGAGCAAAGACCATTATCTCAATGGCTCTGCCTGATGAAGTTTTCCATTCCATCATGCATCTGAAAACTTCTAAAGAAATGTGGGAAACCATATGTGTTCAATATGAGGGCACCACTGAAATCCAAGAGACTCGAAAGATTAACTTGGTAAGACAGGATGAAAGTATTATCGCTGGTAAGAATGAATCTCTTTCCGACGTTCATCAGCGGTTTAACTGCCTAATCATTGACCTAAGAACTGTTGGTAGGACCTATTCTAATTCTGAGGTCCTGACAAAATTCTTGGAATGTCTTCCTGAAAGCTGGGACAGTTATTCAATATGTCTTAAGCTGACAAAAGACTTAAATTCTCTCTCTTTAAGCACTTTGTATGGATGATTGCTCAACTATGAGCAATCGAATCTTTTGAAGAAGAATCTTGTAAAAGATTCTAAAGAATCCAAAAGCACTCCTGTTGCTTTAGTCTCTTCAGAGATAATTCCATCTCAGAGATCTACTCTCACCATCACTGAGTTAGATTCTGAATCTGAGGATCTATCAGACCCTGATCTTTCAGAGTTTGATGAGTCCTTAGCACTCTTGACAAACTCTTTTAAGAGATTTGCAAGAAAGAGCAACTTCCGAAGAAGTAAACCTCTCTCTCTTACTGAAAAGCCAAAATCAACTCCGGTTGATAAGGCTACTGCCACTTGCTATAACTGCGAAAAGATTGGACATTTTGCTAGTGAGTGCAGGTCGAAAAAGGTCTTCAAACCTTCTACCTCAAGAAGATCCAGTGATGACAAATTCCGAAAGCTGAAGAACAAATATCAAAAGCTGAAAAGCTATCAGCGAAAAGGTAAAGGTCTCATCGCTGAAGAACACGACTGGGCTGAATCAGAAGAATGAACTTCTGATGACGAAGAAGTCGCTAATCTTTGCCTCATGGCTGAGATTAAAGAAGAAGTGGAAGAACCATCTGAATCTTCTATGAGCTACATATCATCTCAGGTATCTATCTCTACTAATTCCTCTCTGTCTGAAGCTGAGAGAAGTCGCGCTGTCGATGTGCTGACGATCGATCTTTATAATGCTCTAAACGACAAAACTCTAGCTGAGAACAAAAATGTTCATTTAACTCAAGAGCTAGAGAAATGTCAAGAAAAGATCAAAGAACTAACTCTTGTAGAAGAAAAGTTGAAAGATCAAGTCATTATAAACGAAATCATCAGCATTGAATACGAACAAGCCATCGCTGCCCTAAAAGCAGAAAAGGCTCATGTTGAAAAATGGTGCAACCAATCAACAAAGATAACAGAGATAATAAATGCTCAAAATCCGGGTGGTGATAGAACCGGTCTTGGTTTTTGGAAACCACAGGTTGAGATTAAAGAAGAAAGTTCCATGCTTAAATTCAGAATGTTTGTCAATTCTAACTCTGACACTTCTTTTAATAAATTTTATCCCTATTCTTCTTCTTCAAATCCCATCCCTGAGGAAATATCCAAAGGCTCTAAGTCTCTGGTTAAAGGAAAATTAATTTTTCATCCTCAGAAGACAACCAGGAAAGCAAAGCTGAAAGTTCCTTCTAAAACTTCAGCTAAGCAATCCTCTAGCTCTGTGATAGAAATTTTTGATCTCTGTCCTCCAAAGCTAAAGATTGACCTTAAACCCACGAGATCTGAAGAAATGAAAATTCCTCCCAGATCTCAAGAGAAAAGCCTTCTTGGACCTGGACCTCCTCATCTTAAACTTGCAAAACCTTCTACTTCTGGTCCTAAAACCATTTTCAAATACAGAAAATGTTATCACTGTGGTTTTACTGACCATATTGCAAGTAAATGTCCAAATTCCACCAAAGCTGATAAAACAGCTAAAGTGAAGATAAATGCCTCTAAGGCTGAGAAGGTCACCAAGGTTGAAAAATCACCCAAGGTGAAAAATACCACTAAGGTTAAGAAATTAACCAAAGTGAAGATTACCACTGAAGCTGAATCTTCATCTGCTGAGAAGACTGTTGAACCTTCCTTATCCACTAACTCTGAAGGACCCATTGAAAAGTGGGTACCAAACAACGCTTAATCTTCCTTATGTGTGCAGGGATCAAAGGGCATCTGGTATCTCGATAGTGGATGCTCTCGACATATCACTGGACAGAAAGACCTGCTCACTGAATACAAGGAAGAGAAAGGTCCCTCTGTGACCTTTGGTGGAAATGGAAAAGGAATTACTCGAGGGTTTGGTGTTCTCAGCAATGGGAAAACTACCTTTCGAAGAGTCGCTTATGTAGATGGACTGAAGCGCAATCTTCTAAGCATCAGTCAACTATGTGACAAAGACTACGAAGTTCGCTTTTCTAAGAAAGCATGTTCAGTGGTAAATGAGAAAGGAAAACTTGCTCTCAGTGGCTATCGCAGAGAAAATGTCTATGTAATAGACATGGACTCTACGACCACTGAATACTTTTGTTTTCTTTCTAAAGCCTCTTCTGATGTCAACTGGCTATGGCACAAAAGGCTTTCTCATCTAAACTTAAAAACCCTGAATTCTCTATCATCTAAGGAACTGGTTTCTGGTCTTCCTCAGCACTCATATGCTAAAGAATCTCTTTGCTCAGCATGTGAAAAAGGAAAACAAACAAAAGCTAGTTTCAAGTCGAAACAAGTTTCCTCAGTGACAAGTCCTCTTCAGCTCTTGCATATGGATTTGTTTGGCCCTGTCAACATCCAATCAATAGCTGGAAAGAAATATACACTTGTCATTGTAGATGAATTCTCTCGCTATACCTGGGTTATCTTTCTTCGCTGCAAGAGTGATACTTCAGAAGAACTAATATCCTTTGTTAAAAAGATGGAAGTGTTGAATAATCTTACTGTTCGTTCAATAAGAAGTGATCATGGAACTGAATTCAAAAAACAGTTCCCTGAACAATTTCTTTGAGAACAAGGGAATTTCTCATAACTTCTCTTCAGTAAGAACGCCTCAGCAAAACAGAGTCGCTGAAAGAAGAAATAGAACGATCATTGAAGCTGCTAGATCAATGCTCAGCGATTCTCATCTCCCTACGCAATTTTGGGCAGAAGCTGTAAACACTGCATGTTTTACTCAAAACAGATCGCTGATAATAAAGCGATTTGGGAAGACAGCTTATGAACTTTTTCTTGGAAGGAAGCCTTCTATCAGCTTTCTTCATATCTTTGGTTGTCAGTGCTTTATCTTAAACAACAGAGATCAACTTGGAAAGTTCGACCCAAAAGCTGATGATGGAATATTTCTAGGATATTCCTCCATCTCCAAAGCCTACAGAGTTTTCAACAAGAGAAGACAAACTGTAGAAGAAACAATGCACGTCACTTTTGATGAAACTCGCTCAGCGAACTCTAAACCAATCGCTAACAATGAAGAGTTAAATGCTTGGATGCTTTCTCACTATAGAGAAACAGAACCTTTCTTCTCAAACCATCAACATTCTGATCCTCCAGCTGCTGATGATGATCCAAACATTATACATCCTACCGCTGAATCCACCTCATGGGTTTCAGCAGAACCTCTAAACACACTACTACCATCAAATCTGCCTTCATCTGAAAACCTCTCTGATGAACCTACTCAATAGTTAATTGCTGATGAACCTCAAACGTCCTCATCAGTAAACATTCCAATTGTTGATCCAACCTCTGAGTTAAGCAATCATGCTCCTGCTCAACGATGGACCAAAGATCACCCAATAGATCAAATTCTTGGTGATCTCGAAGTAGGTATTCAGACACGACGAAGCTCAGGTAATATCTGTCTCTTTGTAAACTTTCTCTCTTTAATAGAACCAAAGAAGACTGATGATGCCCTCAGAGATCCAAACTGGGTCAGCGCTATGCAAGAAGAGCTGATTGAATTCTCTCGAAACAAAGTTTGGAATCTCGTTCCTAGACCATCTGATAAAACTATTATAGGCACCAAATGGGTGTTTAGAAACAAGTTAGATGAACATGGAACTGTAACCCGCAACAAGGCTCGACTTGTTGCTCAGGGATACAGACAAGAGGAAGGCATAGACTATGATGAAACCTTTGCCCCTGTGGCCAGGCTCGAAGCAATTCGACTATTCTTAGCTTATGCAGTCTATAAAGACTTCATCGTTTATCAAATGGACGTAAAATCAGCGTTCCTAAATGGAAAGTTGAATGAAGAAGTCTATGTAGAACAACCTCCAGGGTTTTATGACCCTAAGTATCCAAATTATGTTTATAAATTGGATAAGGCTCTCTATGGTCTAAAACAAGCCCCTCGTGCTTGGTATGACACTCTCTCATCTTTTCTTATCTCTGAAAATTTTGAACGTGGCAAGATTGATAATAAGTTATTTTTCAGAAAGATAAAAGGTCATATAATTCTTGTACAAATATATGTCGATGAGATAATATTTGGTTCTACTAACCCATCTCTGTGTACTCGCTTCGCTGAAAGAATGAAGAAAGAATATAAAATGAGTATGATGGGTGAACTGACATATTTTCTTGGTCTTCAGATTAAACAATCTGACAAAGGTACTTTTATCTGCCAAGGTAAGTATGTTAAAGATATGCTGAAGAAGTTTGATCTTACACAAACTTTAGCGATGAAAACTCCTATGGCACCACCCCTGACACTTAACAAAGATCCTTCTGGAAAACCTGTTAATGTCACTGCCTATAGAGGAATGATAGGCTCCCTGTTGTATCTTACAGCGAGCCGACCTGACATCATGTACTCTACTTGTTTATGTGCACGCTATCAATCTGAACCCAAGGAATCCCATCTGATCGCTGTAAAGCGAATTTTCAGATATCTAAAAGGAACTCCTAACCTCGGTCTTTGGTATCCCAAAGACTCAGGGTTCGATCTAACTGGTTATTCTGATAGTGATTTTGCAGGCTGTAAACTTGACAGAAAGAGTACCACTGGTGGATGTCAACTCCTGGGAGGAAAGCTGCTAAGCTGGACAAGCAAGAAGTAAAATTCGGTGTCCACTTCCACAGCTGAAGCTGAATACGTAGCCGCTGGAAGCTGTTGTTCTCAGATCTTGTGGATGAGAAATCAACTATTAGACTATGACCTTCAGCTGTCAAAGATTCCCATCTATTGCGACAACACTAGTGCTATCACTATAGCAAATAATCCAGTGCTACATTCAAAGACAAAACACATAGAGATCAGATATCACTTTATCAGAGATCATGTGATGAATGGTGATATTGAACTTCACTTTATCCCTACTGACTTTCAGCTTGCTGATTTATTCACCAAACCTCTTGATGAGACAAGATTCAACTTTCTCATCAGTGAGCTTGGAATGCTGAACCTCGAAGAATAATTCTTCAGCGTTCATGCATTGTGTCAGTAATCAAAAGTTCCCCTTTCATCATTCTCTCTGATAAACATTCTGACTCTCAGGTATGTTCTCTCCACCCCCTCAACTGAATCTCAACTCAGTTAAGATGTTTTTGAAAATATAAACTTTAATCACTGAACTTTCTTCAAATGATTAAAAGCTTTTTGAAAAATACATTAATCACTGATATTTCTTGTCAGTGATCCTTAAAAAGAAAATCTATCCCTGAATTTTCTTCAGTGATAATTTAAAAATGGAAAAATGAACAGTCTCTCTTCTATGACGTCATTTGAACCGACAATCCACAACATGCCTTTTCTGACACGTCCGTCCGTTGCCCTTCCATCCAATCAACTTCGTGGGACGTGTCCATGTCATGATGATCATTTGTTTTCCCGCTTCTCTCACACTCTCTCTCCTCTCTCTCACGTATAAAAAGAATGTTTTTCCACTCTCAAGCATTCTAGCACTTTCAAGCATTTGCATCATCCTCTTTGAAGGTCAACAGGTTATTCTTGATCTTATTCTTATTCTTGTCTTAAATATTGTTACATAAAACTCCATTTATGGGTTTATAAGATTCTAATCTCATAAAATCATCTTCATTTTTGATTTTATTCTTTAAAAACCATTTTACTTTGATTTTCTTTATTCAAAATCTTTGGTTTTTCTTCTTGTTCTTACATCTTGTTATAAGATAAACTGTTTTACTCTGCAAATATGTTGATTTTCTACGTTTCTTTCCTCAAATAGAAACTAGCAAATCTTCTTTATTTTTAGACTAAAAACCTTTCTTCTACTCGTTTATCTACTCATAATTCAGAATGGCTCAATCTGCACTTGTCGCCTCAAAGAACGTCAAGTTCGCCATTTCTGACTCAAAGCTCCCAAAGAACAATCATCTTGCTCGCCTCGATTTTGATGGTGTCAAGTACCCTCATCTGAAGGAAGCTGCAATGTTTCTAAAGCAATCCTGCATTGCTTACGCTATCACTGTGGATCCAACACCCTCTAAAGCTCTTCTCCAGCAATTCTGGTTTACTGCTGAAGAAGCCTCGATCACCAACAAAAGGGGTGATCTGGTCCCTTCCATCTCCTTCTGCACTGAACTTGGATCAGGGATGATGACTGCCTTAGGACTAAGGAAAGCTCTTCGATTTCCTGACAAGCCCAGGAATGGATTCGACGCCCTGCCAACTGACGCTGAACTCATCCAATTCCTGGATGCCATGGAATACGCTTGGGAACCCAAACCAAGGACTAAGATTCCCAACAATAAGCTGACTCTTGTGAAGAAGGCACTAATGCCTTCCCAGCTCAACTACATCTTCTCTCACATCATCAGTGTATGAGTGGGAAGATTGGGTCACTGGACCAAGCCAGCAAGATTCAGGTCCAGATGGCTTACTCAGTGATCGTTGGGAAAAACTTCGACTACGCAACAGCTATCTTTGACGACTTAAAGTCAAAGATAGAGAAGACCGAGAGGGATTCCCAGGTCCCCTACGTACGCTTTATCTGCGCGTACCTGAAGTTCCTCTACCCTTCTACTTACCCCACTAATGCGGATGCATCCTTTCCGAAAGTGGGTCAGCGATCCCTGGAGGTCAAGACGCTCCCCAACGAGGTAAGTATCTCTGAACTTTGCTCCCGTCTCTCTCTCCTTAATTCTTCGTCTTCAGCGGCCACGCAGGAGGTTCTTTCTTCTGCTATCCCTGCCGCTACACCTTCCAAATGACCATCAGCTGGTTCCCTGGTCCTTCGAAGAAGGCCAAGGTAACCAAGGAGAAAAGTTCCACTACTTCAAGACCTAAGGATGCTTCTCAACAAACATCCTTAGATGCTTTCGTGGGTCTCTCCTCCACATCCTCAGCGATACCCACATCAACCGTGCCAGCGACTACGGTCGCTGTCACAACAACAGTGACACCACCAATCGTCTCGGTCCCTCCTTTTCCTGAGGTGACCCCTACGGTAACTACCCCTATCCCTACTTCTATCCCCATCTCTCGTCCTTCTATTTCTTTGATCTCTAACCCTCCTTCTATTTCTACTCAACCACAGTTTGGACCCATAGGACCTGAACATCAATCTTTTGAGGAATCGTTACAATTCTACAAAATGTTTGATAATTCAGGTATCCCTATAACCTTAAACACTTCTCCCAACTCACCATATAAGCCTGTTTCTCAAAAACTAACTTATCTTTTAGGTCCTAGTTTGGCGACTGTTGACACCAATGTCAACAGTTTGAGTGCAAAGGTGGAGGCTCTGACTGTATCTCTTAACAATACCAACAGCGCTGTTCAAACAGCTGGTGACGCATTGAAGACGCTGACAGATAACTGCGCCTCCAAAGCTGACATTTCTCAAATCGCTACCCTCCAAGAAGCGATTGTCAAAGTCAGGGAAGACTCCAAGCAGTAGTTTGATAACCTGTCTGCAAAGGTTGACGCCTGCACTTCTATACTTCAGCAAGTCCTCGACCAGCTGAAGGCACCAGCTCCAGTTCCTGCTTCTTCATTTACAGAGAATGATTGCACAGCTCTGAACATAACTGTGGAATTTATTCATCAATCTACGTCAGAGATCCCTGAAATTGAAGTTCGGCTCAAAGGACTGGAGGCTGAAGTCCAAAAGTTGTCCACCGCTGAGACCTCTACTCCTTCCCAAACATGAAACGTGTTGTGTATTCTGCTCAACTCCGGTGGCAGTTCCAACTGGTAAGCTTGCAAACCCACCCGCTTAAGCACTTTGAAAGGTCCGAGGAAACGGGGACTCAGCTTCCCACGCTTTCCGAACCGTATAATGCCCTTCCATGGCGATACCTTAAGCATAACGCGGTCGCCTACTTGGAATTCCATCGGTCGCCTCTTCTTATCGGCATAGCTTTTCTGACGATCCTGAGCCGCTTTCATTCTTTCACGAATGCACTTGACTTTATCGGCAGTCTCTTGCACGATCTCAGGTCCAGCAAACTGCTTTTCTCCTGCTTCAAGCCAGCACACGGGGGTCCGACACTTTCGCCCATACAAAGCCTCAAAGGGTGCCATTCCGATACTCGAGTGGTAGCTATTGTTGTAGGCAAACTCCACCAAAGGCAGGTGAGTGTCCCAGCTACCCCCGAAATCGATGACACAAGACCTCAACATGTCTTCCAAAGTTTGGATCGTTTGCTCGCTCTGCCCGTCGGTTTGCGGATGGTAAGTCGTACTCAACTTCACTCAAGTACCAAGCTCTTTCTGAAATCCATCCCAGAAGTTCGAAGTGAACCGACTGTCGCGATCCGACACGATCGAGAAGGGTATGTCGTGCCTCGAGACCACCTCATCGATATAAAGCTTTGCTAACTTATCCATCGGTAGAGTCTCGCGCATAGCCAAGAAGTGAGCGCTCTTTGTCAATCTATCAACTATCACCCAAATGGTATCGTGACCTCGAAGAGTTTTAGGTAGCTTCGTCATGAAGTCCATGGTGATATGCTCCCACTTCCACTCGGGAATCTCTAAAGACTGAAGACTCCCATATGGTCTCTGATGTTCGGCCTTAACTTGCGAACACGTCACACAACGCTCAACATAACGCGCTACATCAAGTTTCATTACCGGCCACCAATAGTGCAGCTTCAAGTACTTGTACATCTTTGTGCTTCCCAGATGTATGGAATATTTAGACTTGTGTGCATCTTCTAACAACAGCTCACGGTTACCCCCAATCTTGGGCACCCACACACGACCGCTGAACAGTTTCACTCCACGACTATCTTCCGTTAAGAGCAAACGCTGCTTAGTCATGACTTCATCCTTTAGATTCTCTTTTAACAGTGCTTCCATCTGTGATGTCTTGATCTTCTCCACAAGACTAGACACTAGCTCGATTCTCGAATGGGTAGCTCGAATACTTCCGCTATAGTCCTTCCGACTTAGCCCATCGGTCACCACGTTCGCCTTACCGGGATGGTAGAGTAATTCACAGTCGTAATCTTTGAGCAACTCGAGCCACCGTCTTTGCCTCATATTCAGCTCTTTCTGATCAAAGACATATTTCAGGCTCTTGTGATCCGTGTAAAGAGTGCATTTCGTGCCGTAAAGATAATGTCGCCAAAGTTTCAAAGCGAACACCACCGCCGCTAACTCCAGATCATGGGTTGGATAATTCTGCTCGTGTATCTTAAGCTGCCTCGAGGCATATGCGATCACCTTGCCTCGTTGCATCAACACACATCCCAGTCCCATCTTTGAAGCGTCGCTATATACCACGAAATCTTCCGACCCTTCAGGTAGCGTCAAGATCGGAGCTTCACACAACTTCTTTTGAAGGATCCGGAATGCCTTCTCTTGGGCTTCAGTACATTCAAACTTCACATTCTTCCGAGTCAAAACTGTCAAGGAAGAAGCGATCTTTGAAAAGTCTTGGATAAATCTCCTGTAGTATCATGCCAGACCTAAGAAACTTCGGATCTCGGACGGACTCTTAGGAGGCTCCCAATTCATCATAGCTTCAATCTTGGAGGGGTCAACCTTCACTCCGACCCGAGTGACTACGTGACCCAGAAACTGTACTTCTTTAAGCCAAAAGTCGCACTTGGAAAACTTGGCGTACAACCTTTCCTTTCTCAAAACTTCCAGAACTTCACGTAAGTGTTACTCGTGCTCTAACTCACTCTTGGAGTACACGAGTATGTCATCAATGAATACAATGACCGACTTGTCGAGGAATGGTCGGCACACTCTATTCATTAAGTCCATAAACACAGCTGGTGCGTTCGTTAGACCAAAAGGCAGTACAAGAAATTCGTAATGGCCGTAACGCGTTCTGAAAGCTGTCTTCGGAACATCTTCTTCTCTCACCTTCACTTGGTGATAACCCGAACGTAAGTCGATTTTAGAAAAACAACCCGCTCCTTGAAGTTGATCGAACAAGTCGTCTATTCTCGAAAGTGGATATCTGTTCTTTACTGTAGCTTTGTTCAACTCACGATAATCAATGCACATTCTCATTGTGCCATCCTTCTTCTTGACAAATAAGACCGGAGCTCCCCAAGGTGAAGAACTCGGTCTTATGAAGCCTTTCTCTAATAACTCTTGGAGTTGTGCCATCATCTCTTGCATCTCCGACGGTGCTAAACGGTAAGGAGCTTTAGCAATTGGTGCTGCTCCAGGCACAAGATCAATCTGAAACTCTACCTGCCGATCAGGTGGTAACCCGGGCAAGTCGTCCGGAAAGACGTCTGGAAACTCACGTACGATCTTCACATCTTCCAGCTTTGATTTCTTTAACTTGGCATCGATCACATAGGCTAGGAAAGACGAACATCCTTTCACTAAGCACTTGCGTGCCCTTGCCATTGTGATTATTGCCATTTCACCCTTTCTCTTTTCGCCATAGATGACCACGACTTCGCTAGAGGGGTTGGGAAGTCGAATCAACTTCTTGGAACACACGATCTCGGCCTGATTGTTTGACAACCAATCCATACCGACCACAACATCAAAACCCCCGATTGACATTGGTAGCAGATCGATCAAGAATTCTCTCCCTTCGATACTAAGAGTACACTGCTTCAGCACCTCGTGGATCAGAACTTGACTACCATCGGCTATTTCTACCACTAATGCATCCTCAATACTAGTAGTGGGCATAGCAATTTTCTGACGGAACAATTCAGATACGAAAGAGAAACTAGCACCCGTATCGAACAAAATACGAGCTGGTACAGAGTTTATAAGGAAAGTACCAGATACCACGTCAGTGGATGCTCTGGCCTTTTCGGCCGTCATCTGAAATGCTCGACCCGGGACCTTCGGAGGGTTCTCCTTCCTTGTCGGCGTGCTACCCGACACCAGCTTCGGGCAATCTTTCCTCACGTGCCCCGATGCCTTGCACTCATAACATATGGGTCCTCTGACCGGGCAATCTCTGACAGTGTGACCAGGCTTCCCACACTTATAACAAGTTGGAGAAATGGTGTCACAGTTACCGTGATGCTTGGTTCGACACTTCGGGCACCACTTTGCATCCTGATAACTGCTGAAATTGCGGTTTCCAACAAAAGGTCGGGTCCGCTTGGGAGGTACTGAGCTGCTCTCCCACTTTCTCTTTTCAGGAACCACCACTGCCTTCTCAGATTTGCTCTTCGCGAACATTTCCTCCATGAACTGAGCTTCCTCCACCATCTCTCGGAGGTTAGAAGCTTTGAAATTATGGACCATGGATTGCATGTCCGCTGGCAAGCCGTTGAGATAAGCTTTCATCTTGTCTTTCTCTGTTGGGGCAGCATGCCCCACCAGACCAAGCTTTTCCATAAACTGACAGGTGTACTCCCTCACCGTCAGGCTTCCCTTCACCAAAGACCGGAATTCTTTCTCAATTCGGTCCATGGTTCTCTCGTTGCAGAATTCCTCTAGCAACTTCTTCTTGAACTCGGCCCAAGACAACTGAGCCAACACTTCAGAAGATAGAGTGGATTGGATGATATTCCACCAAATGAGTGCAGTGTCCCTCAGCAGTTGGGTACCAAACCGCACCCTCTGATCATCACCACATTCGGAAGAGCCAAAAGCTTGCTCAACCGCTCGGATCCACTTTACGCACACCACCGGGTCATCAGAACCGAAGAATTCTGGCAGTCCGCAACTCAGAAAGGACTTATAGGAAGAACTCTTCCTATTCCCCGGAGCACCAGAAATCCCGCGCTCTACCGCTGTGATCCTTATACCATCGCCTCCAGAACCTTCTACGACGTTCTCCACAGCCGTCTCACTTCTCCGATTGTTTACGTCGCGGTCCTCCATCGCTTTTAGCAGAAACTCTTGCTGCTTCGCCATCTCTTCTCTCATTGCCAACATCACGCTGGCCAACAACCCTGACTGGGGATTAGCATCCCCGATGACTGGGTGAGACGAAGCCAGGTCTACTCGCGGAATGACCTCTGGCCCCCCACCTAGTACCTGCTGAACTGGCAGACGCACGACAACCTCAACTCCTTCCGGCCGATCAGCGGTGGAGGCTGTCGCTTCCAGACCATCAACACGAGTACGCGGTCTACCACGCGTATTCACCATACTGAACAGCTTCACAGAACAAAGAAAGAGATAAGAGAGAGATAGGAAAACACAAAAGGACAACGTACTACCTCATTACCAATTGTCATATCAATAGAAATTCAAGCACACTTACGTACAATATCTTCATAATAGCATTAGCTAAGTGAAATTATGAACATACAACACATAACAGTTCTTGTCACCACCACTACAACGCCTGATAAACGTACTTTTCGTTGACTCTAAGATTAGCCCACCTTAGAAACTCTACCCAAATCTCGCAGATCAATTCTTAGCATACTCAGTCTAAGTCTAGACATCTTACATTCATGCCTAGTTCGCTTAAACTAGAGCTCTGATACCAACCTGTAACACCCTAAAAATCAGTGTAAATTAAAACATGGAAAACCTGACAATATGACGAAAGTAAATCCATTAACTTCCCTTAAATGGGATCAGTCCTTTAGTCTATACAATCCTATACAAGGAGTTCATCAAAAGAATGGGACTTAACAATGCCCAGCATCAATACTAAAATCCATGGTTCATGATATATGAGAGTTCAAATATAGTTAGTTTATCAAGTAAGCAATAGAATCACCCATGTACTCACCTTGATAGTAGATATGAACAAACCCTAGTTTACAAGAGCTTGAGAGGAGAGGCAATGAACTTGGATCTTCAATCACAACAAACCTAAATCAACCATGGAATCTCATTCAATGCATTCCCTTTAAGAGAATTTAATGAAGAGGGAAGAGTTCTTACCTTTTTCTCAGAGGAAAATCGCCAATGTTTTGAAAGAAATGGAGTTAATGCCATTTGGGTAAACCTACCCCTTTTTAATCTGCGCAGGGGTCGCGCGCGGATGCCTGCGCGGCTCAACCCGCGCGGCTACTCGCGCATAGCACTTGTTGGGAACTGAAGAAAAGATCAAGTATGGTTAATGCTGCTGGTTCAAAGTTACTACTGCTTGAAGACTTAAAGGTTAGTACTGCTGAGTATTACTACTGCTAGTAGAATTAATACTGCTAGTCATTGTTAGTACTGCTTGAACAAAGTTAGTACTGCTTAGCTAGTTAGTACTGCTAGTAGTTAGTACTGCTAGTAGTTAGTACTGCTAGAAGAAGTTAATGCTGCTGAGCATAGTTAGTGCTGCTTATAAGATCTGTATGAAAAGAATGACAGCTGGAAAGAATGAAGATATTCATGGAAGCTTAGAGTTATACATGGAAGATATACTGAAGATTTGTTTATTTATTGTAATTATCTTTTTCTTTCAGTATATGTATAGAAGTTATAGGATAGTTTATTGATTAAGTTTTTTTTAGAGAAATCAACCTCAAGGCATAGATCCTAATTCTAGAGAAGTAGAATTCGTCTTGAAATAGTCTTTTCTTCAAGATTGAGGTTGAGTGTGTAATCTTGTAACTTCAAAGCATTCAATACAAGTTCACAGTTTGTTATTCATATTTTCTGTGTTGATTTACTGTTTCATAAATTATCAAAGTGTTATTCCGCAAACTTCTTTGATATTGTTTCTGAGAATTAATTCTTGTTGAGAATTCGATCCTGACAAGTGGTATCAGAGCAGAACTCTCTCAGAAACATTTATTTATCATGGAAAATTTTACAGAATCAAGCAGTTCTTTGGTCTCCAAGGTTCCAATGCTCAAACCCAGTGAGTTTGACATGTGGAAGATCAGAACCAGACAATATATTCTTCTTACTGACTACTCAATGTGGGATATCATTGAGAATGGTCCTTCTGAAGCTGGAAGGATAGGACCAGATGGGAAAAGACCTCCACCAAAGACAGATGGTGAGAGGAAGATCAGACAGACAGAGATGAAGGCCTTGAGCACTCTGCTCCTGGCCATCCCCAATGAGTATCAGCATCAATTTTGCAACTGCACTGATGCTCAAATTCTCTGGAATGCTCTAGAGAAAATATTTGCTGGAACTAAGAGCATCAAAAGAAATCAAAGAGATGTTCTAAAGCAGCAGTATGAGAACTTTACTTCCTCAAAGAATGAGTCTATGACTCAAACTTTTGATAGGTTCAACAAGCTCATTGGTGAACTGGCTACTGTAGGAGTGAAGATGGATCAAGATGACATCAACAGAAAGTTCCTCATATCTCTTGGGGATGAATGGACTATGTACACTGTCTCATATAGACAGAGTGACAATCTGGAAGAGAAAGAACTTGATGATCTATACAATGATCTAAGAGTTTTTGAAACTGAGGTAGAGATCAAGAAGAAGCCCACTGGTTATATCCACAATGTTGCACTTCTTTCAGCATCCACTGATACTACTGCCATCTCTGAAGCAGTTAGTACTGCTAGTGGAGCAAGTTCAGAAAAAGGAACTGAAACAATATTTGAAGCCTTCTTGTCCAGTCATAGTAACAATTCATTAATTAATGATGATCTGGATCAACTTCACCCTGATGACCTGGAGGAGATGGATATTAAATGGCAGATGGCCATGTTATCCATGAGGGTGAAGAAGTTCATTAAAAGAACAGGAAGGAATAACTTCTCTCAAAGAAGAGAAGATGGAGCTGGTTTTGACAAAACCAAGGTGGAATGTTATAAGTGTCACATGAAAGGACACTTTGCTAGAGAATGCAGAAGTGTTGTTCCAAACAACAACCACCAACAAGCTCAGAATGGAGGCTACACTCAGAACAAGAATCCTGCTCAAGCCCTTGTCTCTCAACAAGGAATGGGATTTGACTGGAGTGATCAAGCTGAGGAAGCCATTCAGAATCAAGCTCTTATGGCAGAAGTGTCTGATCTCCCCTCTGAGGTAACTTCTAATCTTTGTACTAAATCCTGCATTGACACTGTCAAAAGATACAGGGATCACAATCAAAGTATGTGTGATGACCTCAAAAGATTAGAAAAGGATAGAAGAGATTATGTGTTAATTGTAGAGAGATTTGAAGAACAAATCAAAGGCTTTCAAGCTAATGAACTCCAACACTCTTATGAAACTAACTATTGGAAGTGGGAAAAGAATGAGTTAGAGACCAAACTGTCTAAATCATTAGAAGAGAGTGATAAACTGAAGGAGGAACTGTCTAAAGTTAAACTTGACATAGAAAAGTTTTCATATGCTTCAAAAGCAATGGATTCTCTTCTAAAGGCTCAGATTCATGATAAGATTAAGCCTGGTATTGGATACAACAGTACACCTCCTCCTTACAACAACAATTATATCTATCCTACTTCAGACTTGTTAGAAACCAAGGAGAAAAAGGACTTATCTGAAAAAGCCTTTAAGATAGACCCTTTGGATGAAGTAGTAATTAAGGATTTAACTGAGAAAGAAGCCAGTAAGAATAGAGATAATGATATGAGTAAAGAGATCCCAGTAGAAAACAATATTATCACCAATGAGGGATGTGGGAAAATCTGGGTCAAGTCCAAGGAGATAGAAAAGACCAAAGGAAAAGATAACAAGGTTCATTACAAACAAACCACGGTTGTGAATCCTGGATCTTGTGAACAGTGTGCTTGCAGCAAAGCAAAGAGCCTAAGTTCTGGTTTAAAAAGTGGAAATCAAAGAAACTGGAATAATCAATGGGCTCAGAAGCAAGGAGTTGATCTGAGTAAAATCAATAGACCAAAACCTTGTTTCATATGTGGCAAGTCAAATCATTTGGCTAAACATTGTTTCTTTAACCCTATTAATCAACAGAGGACCATTCATAGATCTGTGCAAAAACCTGTTGGTTATAGGAAGGAGGGAAAGAAACATGTGATAAAGAAACATGGTGAAAGGAAAGGTCTCATGAAGAAAGAGTTTTTAAAAGAAAGTATTAAAATATGGGTGCCTAAAAGCACTAAAACTGTTAGTACTGCTGACAGGGTTAGTGCTGCTGGAAGTATTACTGCTGCTACCTGTGTTAGTACTGCTAAAAATATTAATGCTGCTAATACTGTTAGTACCTCTTCAAAGGTTAATACTGCCAACACAGTTACTGCTGCTAACACAGTTACTACTGATAACAAGGTTAGTACTGCTAAGCATGCAAGTGCTGCTAAGGCAATTAATACTTCTGAAACCAATACTACGTCTAGCAAAAATGTTTCCAAGCCTATTATTGTGACAAAGTACTCCAAAAATGAGGAGTTAAAGTTCAAAAATCTTGTCAAGAAAGAATGCAAGTATTTTGATGAGAAAGGGGTACCCAAGACCACTTTGGCTTGGGTTCCTAATTCATACTAACTGATCTATCTTATGTGCAGGGCAACCAACAGCTCAAGGGAAAGAGCATATGGCATGTTGATAGTGGTTGCTCTAGGCACATGACAGGTAACATGTCATGCCTACAGGATTTCAAGCATATCAATGGAGGACATGTTGCATTTGGGGATAATCTTACTGGTGGTAAGATAAGTGGAAAAGGTAATGTCACAAAAGGTAAGATGACATTTGAGGATGTCTACTATGTTGATCAATTGAAATACAACCTGTTAAGTGTATCACAGGTTTGTGACAAACAACATAGTATATTATTTACAAATACTGAACGTATGATCCTTGCTCCAGGGTTCAAGGTAGTTGATGAAAGCATGATACTACTTAGAACTCCAAGAAAGGAAAATGTTTATTGTCTAGATTTGGACAATGTTGATAGTGATTCATCTCTAAATTGTCTTGTTTCAAAAGCTTCTATAGATGAATCCTCTCTTTGGCACATAAGGATGTGTCACATGAATTTTAAGACTATGAACAAACTTGTTAAAAACAACCTTGTAAGAGGTTTACCATCTAAAGTCTTTTCATGTGATGATCATTGTGTTGCTTGTCTCAAAGGCAAACAACACAAAACTTCTCATAAGACCAAAGAGATAAATTCAATTTCTTCTTGTCTCCAGTTATTACGTATGGATCTGTTTGGTCCTACTAATGTGATGAGTATTGGCAAGAAATCTTACTGCTTGGTTATTGTTGATGATTACTCAAGATTTACTTGGGTATATTTTCTAAGGACTAAGGATGAGACAAGTGGACTGATCAAATCCTTTATCCTAAGAATTGAAAACCAAACTAATCAAAAAGTAAAAATCATTAGATCAGATAATGGGACTGAGTTTAAAAATCTTGATCTAAACATCTTTTGTGAAGAAAAAGGCATTGAGAGACAATATAGTGCTCCCAGGACTCCTCAACAGAATGGTGTTGCTGAAAGGAGAAATAGGACACTAATAGAGGCTGCTAGATCTCTGTTGGCTGATTCAAAACTGCCAATTACCTTCTGGGCTGAAGCAGTTAATACTGCTTGTTATGTCCAAAACAGAGTTCTAGTGGTCAAGCCTAAGAACAAGACACCATATGAGCTTTTAAATAAAAGAAAACCCTTTATTGGCTTTTTCAAACCTTTTGGGTGTCCTTGTACAATTCTCAATACCAAAACTCACTTAGGTAAGTTTGATAGCAAGGCAGATGATGGATTTCTTGTTGGGTATTCATCTCAGAGTAAGGCCTACAGAGTTTTTAACTCATCTTCTAGAATAATTGAAGAAAGTGACAATGTCAAATGCAATGAGAACACATCAAATCCTATTGGGTCTGGTCCTCAGTGGCTATTTGAAATTGATTCACTAACTAACTCTTTTGGTTTCAGTAGTGATGATTATGCAGGTTCAGGATGTGAAGGATCAGGGACTACACAGGTTCAAGAAAGTATATCTAAATCTGTGATCTTTCCCATACCCACAGTGAATTCTTTTGAAGACTGTGAAAAGGAACCATCTACTGGACCAAGTCAGAGTGAAGAAGAAGGTAGAGATGTGGAGACTCCAGAAAATAAAGAATCAGAAGTGACTGCTGACAACATGTCAGTTGAGGTGAATGACTCTAATCTAGAAGTAGGACTCAATGAAGAACCTAGTCATAACACCAGAGTACAAAAGAATCATCCTCCACAACTGGTAATAGGAGATATATCTTCTCCTATGATGACTAGACATCAAAGCAGGCTTCAAGAAATGCAAGATCAACAGCATACAGTGCTTTCTTGTTTTCTATCCCAGCTTGAGCCTAAAAAGGCACATGATGCTATGAAAGAATCCAGCTGGATAGAAGCAATGCAAGAAGAACTGTTACAGTTCAAACTACAAGATGTATGGGATCTAGTAGACCTTCCTAAAGGTCATAGAGCAATTGGCACAAAGTGGATCTTCAGGAACAAGAGAGATGAAAGAGGAATTGTCATAAGGAACAAAGCAAGGCTAGTGGCTCAAGGGTATACTCAAGAAGAGGGTATAGATTATGAAGAAGTTTTTGCACCTGTGGCTAGGATAGAAGCAATCAGATTATTCCTAGCCTATGCTTCTTACATGAACTTCAAAGTCTATCAAATGGATGTAAAGAGTGCTTTTCTCTATGGCTCAATTGAAGAAGAGGTATATGTCTGTCAACCACCAGGGTTTGAAAACCCAAGCTATCCAGACAGGGTATACAAATTGAAGAAAGCTCTTTATGGACTACATCAAGCTCCAAGAGCATGGTATGACACTCTGTCATCCTATCTCTTGGAAAATGGCTTTGAAAGAGGAGTCATTGATAAGACTCTATTTATCAAGAGAAAGAAGAAGGAGATCTTGCTGGTCCAAATCTATGTTGATGACATTATCTTTGGATCCACAAGAGACAGCATGTGCAAGGAGTTTGAGGACCTAATGCATCAAAGGTTTAAAATGAGTTCCATGGGGGAACTTACTTTCTTCCTTGGACTCCAAGTTCAACAGAAGTCAGATGGTATCTTCATCTGTCAATCCAAGTATGTGCAAGACATTCTAACCAAGTTTGGTTTCTCAGAATCAAAACCTGCCAGCACACCTATGGAGACACACAAACAGATAACAACAGATCTTGAGGGGGAGGATATGGATGTGCATCACTACAGATCCATGATTGGCTCTCTCATGTATCTCACATCATCAAGGCCAGATATAATGTTTCCAGTCTGTGTATGTGCAAGATTCCAAGTTAGGCCAAAGCAATCTCACTTTCAAGCTGTTAAGAGGATATTCAGATATCTCAAAGGGCAACCCAGATTGGGACTTTGGTATCCTCATGACTCACCCTTTGACCTAATAGCATACTCAGACAGTGATCTAGGTGGGGCAAACTTGGACAGAAAATCAACTTCTGGAGGATGTCAGTTTTTGGGTGCTAGACTAGTTTCATGGCAGTGCAAGAAACAAACCACAGTGTCCACATCTACAACAAAGGCAGAGTACATAGCAGCTGCAAGTTGCTGTTCTCAAGTCTTATGGATTCAGAATCAAATGTTGGACTATGGGGTAACCTTTCTACACACTCCCATTTTTATTGATAATAGCAGTGCTATCAGCATTGTGAATAATCCTGTCAAGCACTCTAAGACAAAGCACATTGAGATCATGTATCACTTCATAAGAGACTGTAATGAAAAGAAATTTGTTCAAGTTGTGAAAGTTCATACTGACAACCAGTTTGCTAATCTATTCACCAAAGCTTTTGATATGGGTAGATTCACTTTCTTGGTAACAAGTGTGGGAATGATCAACTCTGAATAAGCTTTCTCTCAAAAAGTGGTTAAATTTCTGAATATTATATATTCTTGGTGTTACTAATCTATCTTTGCAGGGCATACATAGCAGTACTCAATTCAGCCTAAGCTTCAATGAGTAAGCGTGGTTAATACTGCCAGTTTGTTAATACTGCTCGCCGTTAATACTGCTAGTTAGTTAATACTGCTCGCGGTTAATACTGCTTGCAGTTAATACTGCTAGTTAGTTAATACTGCTCGCGGTTAATACTGCTCGCAGTTAATACTGCTAGGTAGTTAATACTGCTCGCGGTTAATGCTGCTTATGTTACAAATACTATAAATACCCTTTGCCCGCCTAAACGTTCATAACGACTCTTTGCATACTGTTCACTTGCGCTCTAAACCTTTTCTCTCAAGTACCAAGTCTTTCAGGCAAGAACATCCCAGTTCAATGGCATCCATGGCATTCATTGACGAGCACAATGAGATCGCAATGCTACAAAAGCCGAAGCAAGCTGCAGGATTTCATCAAATTGTGGATTTCCTCAAGTCGAGCCATATTGCTCATGCTCTTACTGTTGCTCCTACAATTTATATCGAGCATCAAAGGCAGTTCTGGGCTAATGCCACCATTGTTGCTGAGAATGGTGTGCAGATGATCAAGACAAGGGTGTGTGACCAACCCTTAACAGTTACTGAAGAAGTTATTCGCATCAGTATACGTCTAGACGATGCCTCTGGTATAACTTCTATCCCAAATGATGAACTGTTCTCATCCCTTACAAGAATGGGGTATGGAGGCCCATTGGGTGTTTTCAAATTCTCTAAAGCCAAATTTTCACCCCAATGGCGTTTCTTTGTCCATACTGTCATGCACTGCATCTCCAAAAAGACTACTGGATGGAGTGAGTTCAGCAGCACCATTGCTTATGCTTTGGTCTGTTTGGCCACTGCCAGAAGGTACAATTTTTCACAAATGATCTTCAGTGATCTTGTATCAAACATGGGAAACAAAAAGAGTTTCTTTATGTATCCCAGGTTTGTTCAAGAAGTTATTACTCATGTATTGACGGATATACCTCAACCTGTTGGGGTATATGTACCTAAACCCCCCAAAGGCAAGGTTTTCTCAAACATGAGAAGATCTGTTGGGGACTCTGAAGGAGTTGACACCCCATTGTTCTCTACAATGATGGTGGTGTCCCAAACCAATGAAGGTATGGCAGCAGGGTCAAGGCCGCCATTAGACCATCCTACTGCTAGCCAATCCCAACCTTCCCACTCAAAATTAATTCCCCAGTCCCTTCTTGAAAAACCAACCTCTCCTATCACCCAAACTTACAAGAGGAAACAGGTAAAGAAGGCTCTTTCCCTTCTTGTACCATCATCCCCCAAGCCTTTAAGCCCTCTAAAGGAGAATTCTCCTTTAGGGAATATCCATAGAGAAACCAAAGGGGCGTCTCCCAACCCCAAGGAGGTGCTCTCTAAGGAGGAGGAAGAGCATATGGGTGTTGAGGCTGCCACTACTCCTGCTAGCACAGAGGAGGAAAGTGGTAACATCAATAAGACCTCCCCCGTGGCAACTTTGAATGAGCAATCATTTGAAGGTCCCTGGTGCCAAGAAACCAAGGGGGTGGATAGTGCTTCTGCTAGGCAGAAGACATCCACTTATAGAAGATCCAATGATCCTTCAATAGGGGGTAACACTCCTGGAGAAGGTGAGGACAGATATAACTATGATGAATTGATGGAAACAATGGGTAACATTAACCAAGATGTCATCAAACAAGGCAAAGAGATAGAAGAAATGAAGCTGGTAATTCTGTCACAACAAGTACAGATTGCTAAGCTAAAGAAGATGGTGATCAGTATGGTACAGAGAAAGAAGAGAAAGCAATTCCAACTAAGGAGAAGGAAACCTGAGAAAGATGCTCCCAAAAAGGGGGAGATCAACATGGAAGAAGCCACAAGAGAGGGGGAGCTTGATGGAGAGAAATTTGCTGTTGAGGGGGAGCAAGAAGCAGAAACTGTTAGTGCTGCTGAAACCTCACAAGCAGCAGTAACAGAGTTATCACCAACAGAAATTGAAGTAGCTGAAATGCTAATCAAAGCAAAGAATGACACTCCCAAAGCAAAAGGAGTGGTCATAAATGAAGGGGGAGATAAGAAATCAGAACAGAAAGACATGGCTGCAGAAGCAAAGAATAAGGGAAAAGCAAAGATGATGGAATCTGATCAACCTGTCAAAAGGCAATGGTTAGTTGAATCAGATGAAGTCTTAGCCAGGAAGATGCAGGAGGATATTGAAAAGGAAGAAAGAGTTCAGGTGGAACAGGACAGGGAGATGGCAAAGGCTCTAGCTGCTGAATTAAATGAAGCATATCAGAAAGGGCTTGAAACTGAGAAAGCTAAACAAAGGGCCATAAGCTTGAGAAAGGCTATGATAGCAAAATCAAGTGCAAAGAAAAGAAGACCTTCACAAACTTACCTTGCCACTCAGAAAAGAAACAAAATGATAACTTTCTTGAGGAGTGCAATTAGGGTAAAGAAAGAAATGTTTGTGAAGATGACATTTGATCAAATCAAGGATCTTTATGAAAAAGAAATGGGGAAGCTGAAGAGTAATGAAAAGGATAGAGTAGAGTTTGAAAAGAAGGCCAAGGAGAGTAATGATGTGAATATCAATCAACCATTCCCTGAAAGTGAAGAGGGGACTCCTATCAAAGAGAGGGCAGAGAACAAGGAAGAAAAGAAGAAGGAAACTACTTTAGTGCAGGTTCAAAAGACTTTGAAAAGAACCAAAATGATGGCCAAAAGAAAGAAAAGTGTAAAGAAGCCTAGAGTAGAAGAAGAGCAAAAGGTTGCTGAAGAAGAAGAGGCACCTCAGAATGAGGCTACATCTCAGGAAGTACCACAGAGTTCAAATGTAAACATGTACATGGTGGTAATGGATAAAATTCCAAAGCCTATTTCAGCAGAACCTGTTGGTATAAAGCCTCCTGAGGTCATTCACTGGGATACATTGACAGTGGATGGAAAGGAGTACATCAGGCTGAAGAGAAAAGATGAGAAATATGAAGTGTACAGCACTTGGAGTAAGATTGTCAGAACCTGTTCAAGGTCTGATATTGAAGAAATGTTTGCAATAGGGATGAAGTCATATGCAGATGAACTAAAAGCTCCAGAGATTTCAATTAAAAAGCTGGTAATGGAGTATCTGTGTATGATGTTCAAACCTGATGAAGTAGAGGAGGTAATAAGAAATGTTTTTCAAACAGTGAATAATTGGACTCTATATGAAACTAGTGGAGTATATGCAGTGACTTTGGATTTAAATCACACTGAGTACTTCCTAGTGGATAGAGTGTACAATCATAGCAGATTGAAGCTTCATGCCATGCTAAAGAAAAAGCTAGGGTGTATTCCAGATTCAGAGATGGCTAAATACTTGATCCAAAGAACCATCAATCAGAGTTTGGGATTGGATGCAAATACTGGAATGTAGACCATTATGAAGTTTTGGAAGCATCTTGAAGAGTATCTTGAAGATTAATTCTGAAGAACTTGACTTCTTTTCCTAAAAGTCAAGTTAGGGGGAGATTGTTGGGAACTGAAGAAAAGATCAAGTATGGTTAATGCTGCTGGTTCAAAGTTACTACTGCTTGAAGACTTAAAGGTTAGTACTGCTGAGTATTACTACTGCTAGTAGAATTAATACTGCTAGTCATTGTTAGTACTGCTTGAACAAAGTTAGTACTGCTTAGCTAGTTAGTACTGCTAGTAGTTAGTACTGCTTAGTAGTTAATGCTGCTAGAAGAAGTTAATGCTGCTGAGCATAGTTAGTGCTGCTTATAAGATCTGTATGAAAAGAATGACAGCTGGAAAGAATGAAGATATTCATGGAAGCTTAGAGTTATACATGGAAGATATACTGAAGATTTGTTTATTTATTGTAATTATCTTTTTCTTTCAGTATATGTATAGAAGTTATAGGATAGTTTATTGATTAAGTTTTTTTTAGAGAAATCAACCTCAAGGCATAGATCCTAATTCTAGAGAAGTAGAATTCGTCTTGAAATAGTCTTTTCTTCAAGATTGAGGTTGAGTGTGTAATCTTGTAACTTCAAAGCATTCAATACAAGTTCACAGTTTGTTATTCATATTTTCTGTGTTGATTTACTGTTTCATAAATTATCAAAGTGTTATTCCGCAAACTTCTTTGATATTGTTTCTGAGAATTAATTCTTATTGAGAATTCGATCCTGACAGCAGTATTAACTGAGAGCAGTATTAACCACTAGCAGTATTAACCACTAGCAGTATTAACTAACTAGTAGTATTAACTACTAGCAGTATTAACTAACTAGCAGTATTAACTGAGAGCAGTATTAACCACTAGCAGTATTAACTAACTAGCAGTATTAACTGAGAGCAGTATTAACCACTAGTAGTATTAACTAACTAGCAGTATTAACACTTCACTTACACCCTTTTAAGCATGGCAATTAAATTTCTTTTTAACCCAATCTTTTATTCCTTCTCTCCATTTGCCACCATCCTTTTACTACTTCTCTTACCACTTATCTTACCTCCATCTGGAGTATCACAAAAAGAGCAACATGTCCTCCATCAAATCTTTTGAAGTTTTGAAGGCAGTCCATGTTACCTGTTATGTGCCAAGAGCAACCACTATCTACATGCCAAATGCTCTTCCTCTTGAGTTGTTGGTTGCCCTGCACACTTGATAAATCAGTTAGTCTTGGAGGGAACCCAAGCCAAAGTGGTCTTGGGTTGTCCTTTCTCATCAATATAATTTGTAAGCTTGGTTTGGATGAGTTGTTTAGGAATCTCATGGCTGGAATACTTTGTCAAGATTATAGGCTTGGCAGCACTACTACTAGAAGCAGCACTAGCCTTGTTAGCAGTACTAACTGGGTTAGCAGCACTATTTCTGTTAGCAGTACTATCTGGGATAGCAGTACTAACAGGTTTCTTTACTATAGGAACCCAAACTTTGACCAAGTTGTTTGCTTTCTTAGTCTTTAAATTACTCCTTGTCTTATTTGGAGTCTTTTTCTTTATATTAGCAAACTTGTTCTGAGCATAAGATTTTAAAGGTGCCCTTCTCACATTCTCAGCCATGTGATTCCTCCTTAGCTTCCTATAACCAAAAGAGTTTTGTGGTTGTCTTTGAAAAGAGACTCTTTGGTTAATTGGATTGAAATAACAATATTTGGCAAGATGATTCAATTTGCCACAGATAAAACAAGGTTTTGGTCTGTTGATTTTACTCAAATCAACCCCTTGTTTTTGTGCCCACTGATTATTCCAGTTTCTTTGATTTCCCCTCTTTTTATCATGTTTTAGGGGCTCAGATTTCTTACAAGCACACTGTTGGCAAGGAACTGGATTCACAACTGTGGTTTGTTTGTAATGGACCTTACCAGACTTTCCCTCTGTCTTTTCTATGTCCTTGGATTTGATCCAAGCCTTTCCACAGTCCTCATTGGTAATAATGTGATTTTCTAAGGGAATCTCTTTGTGATCATCCTCATTCTTACCATTGGAGTTCTCTTCTTCAAAGTCTGTTTCAACCACCACTTTGTCTAATGGATCTACCTTAGTGGCTCCCTCAGGCAAGTCCTTCCTGTCCTTGGTCTCTAGCAGGTCTGAAGTAGGAGGAATGTAGTTGTTGTTGTATGGTGGTGGTGTGGTATGATACCCTATTCCTGGCTTAAGCTTATCATGGATTTGGACCTTTAGAATTGAATCCATGGTTTTAGAAGCATATGAATACTTCTCAATGTCAAGCTTAGCTTTCTCATACTCACTTTTTATCTTCTCACACTCCTCTTCTTTCTTTTTAAGCTTAAACTCATACTGATCTTTCTCCCACTTCCAGTAATTTATGTCATACATGTGCTGAAGCTCATTGGCTTGGAAACCTTTAATTTGTTCCTCAAACCTCTCAACAATTCTCACATAGTCTTTTATATCTTTCTCTAACCTCTTAAGGTCATCACTCATCTTCTGGTTGTGATCCCTGTACCTTTTAACAGTTTCAATACGGGTTTTAGAGCAAAGATTAGAAATTACCTCTGTGGGGATTTCTGTGCTTGAAGAGTCTGAAACTTTAGCCATTGATGATTTTTGATTTCAAGAAAGAATGATGATTGAAGGTTTTTGAGAGTACTAGCTTTGATACCACTTGTCAGGATCTTAAATTCTTAACAAGAATAAACCTCTCAGAAAACAATATTAAAGAAGTTGCGGAATGACACTTTCGGACTATAAAGGGCGGGCGTTAATAAAACCCACAACAGGAATTTGATGCACATGCTGAAAAATAAAAAGGATTAGGCTTAACGCCTAGAGAGCTCAAGAGTTTTGTCAGAATCTTAAATTCTTAACAAGAATAAACCTCTCAGAAAACAATATTAAAGAAGCTGCAGAATGGCACTTTAATATTCAGAAAAACAATGAAACAGTGAATCAAAATCACAACTTGTAAACTCTTTATAGAATGATTAAAAGTCACAAGCTTTTACACACAACCTCAATATTGATGAACAGACTCACCAATACGAATTCTACTTCTCTAGAATTAGGATTACAAACCTTGAGGTTGATTCTCTCTATGAAAACAAAAACTCAGAATTCTAAAGTTAATTTTTTGTTCAATTCTAATCTATTCTATATATATATACTGAAGATAAAAGATAATTACATATAATAAAAGATCTTCAAAATAGTCTTCCATATTTATCTTCAAGCTTTCCATATTATCTTCAAATAATCCAGCTGTCTTATTCCATCCGAAGCCTTCAATATCTCATAAGCAACATTAAGTCTTCAGCAGTATTAATACTTTGAGAAGTATTAACCTTCAGCAGTACTAACTACTAGCAGTATTAAAAGTACTTAGCAGTAGTAATCTCCTCTACCAGCATTAACCTTGACTTAGCAGTACTAATCTTGTTCAACAGTATTAACTTCACTCAGCAGCATTAATCTCAGAAGTAGTAACCATTTAGTTCCAGCAGCATTAACCATACTTGTATATTTCTGAATTTCCCAACAAGTTTTACATAAGTAAAAGCAATTAAATTGATGAACTTCTCTTTAAAACAGAACCTTTCAAATAATGAATTTTAAAACATGGAACAACTCCTTTTCAAAGTTATGCAATTTCAAAGATGGATCCTTCATTTCAATGATACTTTATAAATTGACACAACTTGTACTAACTCGAAGTATGAAACATTAGTAACACCATCGACATCGTACGTCCGAAAACATAGACACTAGGCCCAATACTAACACGACCAAAAACGAAAGAAAACTAAATATCAATATGCAGGAATAACATATTTCATTCAAACCTTAATATACGTGGGGAGACCCAATATTAAAGCCATCATTTACCGTCGACTCCATATAACCAAATCCGGTAAAAATATAACATTAGTGTTTAAAATACCCCGGGTCTACGACGGAGAGACCCGTACACAAAGAGAATAGAAGGACATGCAAGTAGGCCGCCCATACAACTTCCTCGCATGACCTCTAAACGTTTCCATCTTGGGTGGCGAGAACAAAAGAATGGGGCCACCCGTAATGTTATTGGATTTCACCACGTATCCCGATCTTAGTTCCCATGCCATACCAGACATCACAACTTCAAACCGTTTATTGCCTCTAGCCATACTCCGTCGAGTTCCACCTCAAAGGCTTACGGACACGGGTGCCTATCCAATCCAGACGAGTTCCAACTCAGCAGCTCGTGCCACCTATTGTCTACTCGCTAGCCAACCCGAGCGGTCACTAAGTGTAACCCAAAACCTCAGGCTTTACAAAACGGACAGACTGTCTATGGAACTACAACACTGTCTAAACATTACATGACTCCAACTGAAAAACCAAAGCTCCCAAAACATGTAACTCCCAATGGCATGAAATAATCATCATCATACTCCAAAAGTTTCCACAACTGTTTTTAAACCGTACAAATGTCCTCAAGTCTCCATTTAGTCAAAACTGAGCCAACGACCCAACAGTTTACGTAAATACCCAAATGAAAGCCGATATAAATATTGAAACACGTTTGACCAACTATTATGCAAACACGACCAAAAGTATAATTAACTCAAATCTCATCGTTGGTTGAAACAAACCGTTTTCCAAATGAACTCATACCCTTATGTTTTCAAAATGCCTCATAACACAATAATATGCATTTTCTAAAAAGGTTTATAAGATCAAATACACCAAATGACACTTACGTCAATTGAACTCCAATTATATATGTAAAATCATCAAAGAAACACTTCAACATGATTTATTTACCAAAATAACCAAAGATCCTAAAATGGGTGTCTCAACATGTTCATAAAACTAAACATGTCAAAATAACCAAAACTTATCAGCAGTTAACAATTTAATGTAAAACACAAACACTTTAAAATAAACATTTTGGCATGTACACCGTTTTCACAAATCAACTTTAACTCACCAAAAACACAATTAAACTCCATCATACTAAAATCTTTCATTGCGGTTATAAATCCGGACAAATGTCCACACGACTCATTCAGTCAAAACCCGAGCCAAAGGCCCGACACTTTACGTAAATTTCCAACGAAAGTCTCGTAAACCTTAAAACACATTTAACCGACATTTAACGTTTCCCCAAATAATGAAATGTCTTTAAACAATGTTTATGAAAACACACACCACCAGGACATGATTTCTCAAAACTCAACACGTATTGAGACCAAAGATTTTCCAAAAGTTTATGAATGCAAATATACTAAGATGCACAAAATCATCAAAGATGCATAGATCATAATGTAGATTTTACGTGTACAAAATCACCCAGAATATGTAAATCACGCTATTTACTTGCTAAAATATTCAAGCTCGACATGAGCAATTTATGATGTTAAAACAATCCAAGTTACCGAATACGAAAACTTAACAAAATACTCGCACCTTGAGAAATACCGAGTAAAACATACGCAGTAATTTACGCTATAACCGTGAAAATAGGTTCTTGCACTTCAACATGTGCAACAATTGTTCGTACAACTCCAAAGGGAAAAATCACAATTTTATCTTTAAAATTCTTTCTCTAAACTTTTGTCTAGGGCAGCATCCAAGTCTTTTCCACTTCTGAGTGTCACAACTTTTACATGTTCCTTTCCTACAGATCTTGGGACTTCCGTGTTACTGGGCAAAGTTCCCATGGCCCTATTGGTATGATTGAGTGCGAGTTGACTAATTTGGGTTTCTAAATTCCTTAGTGTTGCACTGTGTTGATTAAACATAGCTTGATTTTGGGATTGTTTTTGGGTTAAGAAAGCTTGTGTTTGGGTCATAAACCCTTTCATCATTGCTTCCAAAGAAGACGATGAATCAGCTTGTGAAGGTGGGTTGTTTTGAAAAGATGGTTGAGTAGTTTGAAAACTTTGATGCTGATTCTGAGAGCTACTTGCTTGATGTTGTGGTTGATAATTTGAAATTCCTTGTTTTTGCACGGGTGGATTTAAACATGGACTGTTCCAAGAAAAGTTCGGGTGTTGTTTCCAACTGGCATTGTAAGTGTTGTTGTAGGGACCAAATCTGTTATGAACATAGTTTATCGATTCAGAATTATGAGGACAATGTTTATAAGAGTGTTCCCCACCACAACAAACACATTGCACCGAGAGTACTGCTGGAAT
This sequence comes from Arctium lappa, assembly GCA_023525745.1. Classification (NCBI taxonomy): domain Eukaryota; kingdom Viridiplantae; phylum Streptophyta; class Magnoliopsida; order Asterales; family Asteraceae; genus Arctium; species Arctium lappa. The sequence goes on from CM042064.1 coordinate 52,756,796, forward strand.
AGTTGTAGCGGCAACTGATTGTGCTCCTTGGCCTGAAGTTATGTTTTTAAGCATAGTGGCCATAGAAGTGAGTTGAGCTGTTAAAGCAGTATATGTGTCTGCATCATGAATTCTAGTAGTCCTCTTTTGCGTTTGGGCACGTGGATCAGCTCAATGTCCATGGTTTGCTGAAATCTTTTCAAGAATCTCATACCCGTCATTATAGGTAATAGCTGTAAAGGCCCCTCCTGATGTCGCATCGAGCATTTGTTTAGCCATGGGGTTTAACCCATTGTAAAACGTCTTGAGTTGAATACAGTAGGGAATGCCATGGTGAGGGCATTTCCTTAACAACTCCTTAAACCTTTCCCATGCATCGGGAATTGCTTCATCGTCCAATTGTTTAAACATGCAAATTTCGTTTCTGGACTTAGCATTACGGGTAGGTGGAAAATATTTTCGCAAAAAAATTTCGGCCATGTTGCTCCATGATGGTACAGAACCAGGTGTCAATGAATAAAACCATGATTTTGCCCGGTCCCTTAGAGAAAATGGAAATAAAGTGAGTCTTAGAGCATCGTTAGATACCCCAGGGATTAAGAATGCATCGGTGATCTCCATAAAAGATTTTAAATGGGAATGAGGATCCTCCGATGGCATTCCGGCAAACTGTCCATTTGTTTGTAACATATGGAACATTATGGGTTTAAGCTCAAAATGGATGGCTGTCATATGGGGTCTAACTATCCCTGAATTTAATTGCTCAAAATCAGGGATAGCGTAGTCCATAATTTTTCCCTCTTTGGAATTTGCAAGATTAATGATATTTGGAGCTTCATCCCTTTGTTCATTGTTACCATGAGATTCTGTATCATCGTCATTATTATTCTGGTTGTTTCCTTGATTCGGTGCATGTTGTTGAAAAGGGTGATCGGGTGGATTTCCAAAAATTGGTGGTGCATCGTGGAATATTGGTGGTGGTCTTTGTGGGTTTTCTAGAAGATGTTGTTGTCTAGGTCCCATATTTTCAAAACCTGGTGGGTGTAATTCCATGATGGGAGGATCTAATTTCAATTCTTTCAATGTCCGGGCCAAATTCGAACAATTCCCCACGTGGTATTCTCACAATGAAATTCGAACGATGGTAGAAAAATCAAATCTTTATAAAACTTTTTACAACTTTTAGCTTGCCAATCCCCGGCAACGGCGCCAAAAACTTGACAGTGCTTGGAATACACCTATAGACGTGTACTAATTAAACCTCAAAGCAAGTATACAATGAGATCTAATATCGTCTTTCAAGTAATAAAACGGTAAAGTACCGGATATCGTCCCACAGAGACTGGAGTAAAAGTTTAATAAAAAGTAGAAGAAAGAAATGATTTCAGATGGCGAATTTGAAGACTTTTGGTTAGGTTGAGTTATCACTTTGAATTAGTTAACAGAGAATAAAGCAAGTATGAGTGTTAGACTTTCAGGTGGGAGTTAAACACAATTTCTAGTGGGCTATGCTGCAGGCATGCTGCAGCATGAAGTTCTGCCACAACTAGATACACCATCTATTTTGAGGGTATTCCTCTCGGACTTCAATATTCACACTACTGTTTAGATTCAACTAAACACATCTCTGTGTAGTCTCCAACTATTTATAGTGTGGAATAGAGTCCTCAAAATATATGGAGATACAAATCTATTTGCAAAAACCGCTCTCTCGAGTCGATTCCCATATCATTCAAGTTGACGTGTTCGAAGGGGCTTATCTCTAAGTCCTCTACACTTTAACACTATTGATTAGCGATCAACTTGTTGAGAATAAATCAGTTTAGAATGATATAAACGATAACTGTCCTTATCAGTAACTCTCTCAAGTATATACTTCTTATATCATTCAAACGGACGTGCTTTTCGTGGCTTATCTCTAAGTCCACGACACTTTAACACTTTAGCAAGTGATCGGTTCGTCAAGAAGTATCATTGATATTTATAAAACTTGAATGAAATGGTGGATCATTGTTATTGCGAAACAATGCCCACCTTTCTTTGGTTTAAAATCTCACATTTCCGTCAAACACTCATACTAATAAAATTAGTTACTCATACGGAAAGTATATGCATAAAATAAAAGACATAATTTAAATTACAAGAATGTAAAAGACGATAAAGTAAATGACAAGAAAGTAAAATACGATAAAATAAATGACAATAATGTAAAGTGCAATAAATAAATTACGGTAAATGAAAAATGCAAGAAATAAGAATTTCAATATATTACTAAATTACTTGACTTTAATAATCAAACCAAGAGATTGTCAATTCTCTTACTTTGATTTTTAAAGATCACAAAAAGATATTCTAAAATGTTCTACAAGTTATCTAAGATTGCAAGTAAGTAAGAAGATCATGTGTCCCCAAAATACACCTCCCAAGCTTCCTTTATATACTAGGAAGGGGAGGGCAAAAAAGACATTTTACATAATAATAATAATAATAATAATAATAATAATAATAATAATAATAATAATAATAATAATAATAATAATAATAATTGTACCAACTTGATGACAACATGAACAATAAAATAAAGAAAAGGAGATGCAAAATATATTTTCCAGCCACAAATCAGATCCAGGAAACTCCCAAATCTGCCCAAAATATTGTTGCAAGTTGTCCACCATAAGCTCCTTTTCTTCCCTTCAAACTGTTGTTCATTGTCTGATGTTGCAGAGATGCTGCAGCATAGGTGCTGCAGCATAGGTATGCACTTATAAATCTGCCAAAAATAGATATTAATTAGCCATTCTAAGTCATAAAACAAGTCATTCAATACCTTAGCTCCAAGAAATAAGAAAAAAGAAAATAATGAACTAAAATGACTCAAAGGTTGGGATTAGAAGGTAAAAATTATCCTAAAAGAAAGAGAAAAAGAGCGTAATGGCACTAAATAATTAGTGTCATCACAACCCCAAACTTGAAATATTGCTTGTCCCCAAGCAATTAAGACACACAAAAAAAAGATTAAAAGAACCGGAAAAAAAATGACTCAAGTGATAAGATTTGAAAGATGGATGCATTAAGTGCACGCATGTAGATGATCAATCCAAGAATGCATGGCATAGCCCTTCATAAATCCAAAGTGTCCATGATTTCTATCTACCATGAGTATGAACCATATGCTAGCAAGATTTTCTTTTTGTTATGGTACTCACATCTCACAATTTAGATCAAAATGACTTTTAATGAACTGGATCACTCTTTTTGGCTTTTTCTTTCTCACTTTGCCTCTTATTTTCACCCTTTGCATCTTTTTTAATTTTTTTTTTTTTAGATTTGGCACTTTTTGTTCTCTTTTCTTTGGTGAATGCAATGCACTTAGCCCATATGGGACTTTTTTAGTGCCTAAGTCCAAGCATGGCAGATTTGCAGAGCTATGCTCTTTTTCTGTTTTTTAAGCTTTTGCCATGGTGGACTTTCCCAACCCCAAACTTTGAGGTTTACAATGTCCTCATTGTAATTGTGTGAAAGTGTATGGAGAATATGGAGTGGGTGCAAGTGGCTAATATTGAGTATCAAAAAATGGCCTAAATCATTTCTCATGTAAAATGTGGACCAAATTGCGTCCCAAGAAAAACAATTCTAGTTCTAGCAAGGACTACATAGTGAGATATAGACCATGACTGTATGCATTTATTATAGATATGTATGCATGCTCAAACTGATCACCAATGCCCATTTGCAAGAAAATAAATCCTAAAATCAGCAAAGACACATCCCAGACTCAAAAATTGAAAATGAACATTGAAAATGGAGCTAAAGGGTAATGAATAGAACCTGTCCTACTCCATTGGAGTAGGCTGTGGATCCTGTGGTGGTGGTGTAGCAGCAGAAGTAGTCATCTGCTCTTTGAGAGCCTTCAATTCTTCTTTAGCCTCCCATTTTTCTTTTGCCAATTGGATGTTCTTTTTCTTCAGAACTTTCAGCTTCCTCCCCACTTTCTTAATCTTGAACTCATACCTCTCCATCAACACAACCTTGATTTTCTTCACATTTGTTTTGACTTTCTTTTGCCCTTTGTCTACCAATTCAGTCTTTATTATCTCTACTTTGTCCCTGAGCTCTCCTTTTTTACCAAGCAACCTATTCATGTACCTGCTGTTTTGTGCAAACAAATCTTGCATCATGGTCATCACACCTTGGTTAGTGGTGGTCTCTCCTAAGGATTTCATGTGCAACATCAACTTATCCACCAATTTCTTTTCTTGATAAAAATCTAGGGTAGATGGTATGATGACAGGAAATTTCCCTTCTTGTTTTAGAAAAACATATTTCAAATGAGAGGGGAGTTGTTTCAACTCCATGACAGGTGGTGAAACAATGGATGCGGTGAAGTATTTTTGCTCACTATTTTCCAGCAGCTCCAATGTTTCGGCATTCAATGGGACAATCTCTTCTTCTCTTAAGGCAAACTCATCAACATCATTTTCATCTTCTATGGCTATTTCCTCATCATCCTCATCTTCCAACTTAAAGGCTTTTCTAACTCCCTCATCATGACACAATGATTCAATCACACTTAAGTATAAACAGTCCTCTACATCATCAGGATATTTCAAGGAATTGAAAACATTAAATGTGACTTCTTGATCTTGAAGCCTCATGGTCAACTCTCCCTTTTGAACATCTATCAAAGTTCTTCCGGTGGCTAAGAATGGTCTTCCTAAAATGATAGGGATATCATTATCAGCCTCAAAGTCTAAAATAATGAAATCTGCCAGAAAGATGAACTTATCAACCTGAACTAAGACATCCTCAATCTTTCCTTTTGGGTAGGCAATGGTCTTGTCAGCCAATTGGAGTGTAACAGTGGTGGGTCTAGCCTTTCCTATTCCTAAGTTGTTGAAGATGGATAAAGGCATGAGATTGATGTTAGCTCCCAAATCACACAAGGCCTTCCCAATATCCTTCCCACCTATTGAACAAGGAATGGTAAAACTCCCTGGATCTTTCAGCTTAGGAGGTATTCTATTGGTCAAGAAAGCAATACATCCCTCAGTAAGAGCAACGGTTTCATATTCATTCAACCTTTTCTTCTTACTTAAAATGTCTTTGAGGAATTTGGCATAACTAGGCATCTGCTCAATTGCTTCAACAAAGGGTATGTTGATATGCAATTCTTTAAACACATCCAAAAATTTCTTAAAGTGCAATTCTTCCTTTTGATTCCTTAACCTATGGGGAAAAGGAACATAAGGAGGAATTTGTTCAATTATGGAATTTTTTGTTTGTGTTGAGCAAGATAGATCTTTGATGCCTTTGGTTGGGCCTTCTTTAATGGGACACTTAAAACTGGACTTAGGATTGATGACTTCACTTCCTACTGTCTTTTCCTTAGAGGTCATGGTTGGCTCTAATCCCTCCAAAGGTTTGGATGGTCACCGCTAGCAATCTCTACTACTAGTGCATCGGGAAGGACACTAATAGGAGTGACGAAACGCTTACAGAAAATATCCGATACAAACGAACACGTAGCACCCGAATCAAACAAAACACGAGCAGGCAAGGAGTTTACTAGGAACGTACCCGAAATGTAACACTCTAAAAATCAGAGTAAATTAAAACCTGGAATTATGGCAACATGACACTTGTATTGATATAAACCTCCCATAAAGGGGATCAGTCCTTAAGACTTTACAAAACCTGTACAGATATAGAATTCATCAACAAACTAATCTAGACACATCTATCTAGATTACATCAGATGACAATCCATAATTCACCAAAAGAATGGGACTTAACAAATGCCCAGTTACAATACTAGTCATCCCAAAAGCCTCGAGACCAAACCCGTCTCTCAAAACCCTGGCAACCCACCGCTAAGGGAAACCTGTTATACATATCATTTGAGAAAAAGTGTCAGGCTTAAAGTCTGGTGAGAACATACAGTTTATAAATTTCAAGAGATATAAACTTTTGTATCAAAGGGAATCTTTTCAAATAAGCAATTCCAAGTTAACTGTTGATAAGAATGAAATCCATTAAAAATGAGACCATAAACCTTCTTTCCAGAACTTCACAATTTAATGCGCAAGTAGTTCTTTTATAAACTTCCCGAAATATAAACATCAGTATTATAAGGAAATCTTTTCATAAAGGTTTAATTTATAAAAGATAACATTTCACCACCACCAGGCCCTTTCGGTCCAAAACTCATCATACGATGACAAAAGAACCATTTTACCAAGGATTGTGGTGTAACACAAAGTAGACCACCAATTCCAAGTTATGAGCTAAACAATTGGAATCCGAGGATACGAACACATAAGTCCGTGCTACAACGTGAGATCTAGCCCCAAGCAAAACCAATGTATACTCCTTTGTTAGGTCCCAAGGCTTGAGCTTCCCAGGAGGTCACCCATCCTAGGATTGCTCTCGCCCGAGCACGCTTAACTTGTTAGGATCAAGCGCTTACCACTACACCAAAAAGCAATTGCTTATGGTGAAGGCGCTACTTTATTTCCTTATACCATGGTAGCGCAAAGCCCCGTACTAAGCAACAGGCGGACATGAGGGGCTGCACCACTTTCGTGGAGCCAGCGGGTCGGGCTGTTAGTCCCGGCCAGTTACGTACTCCCGAGTCGAAGGTGAGGGCGCTGGATGCTTGCGGCATTCCCAACAAATGTTGGGATTTCTCCTCAACAATCCCCCCCCCAGCATTTGCACACTGGGAGACTCGAACCCGCGACCTCGCTCTGATACCAATTGTTAGGTCGTAAGGCTTGAGCTTCCCAAGAGGTCACCCATCCTAGGATTGCTCTCGCCCGAGCACGCTTAACTTGTTAGGATCAAGCGCTTACCACTACACCAAAAGCAATTGCTTATGGTGAAGGCGCTACTTTATGTCCTTATACCATGGTAGCGCAAAGCCCCGTACTAAGCGACAGGCGGGCATGAGGGGCTGCACCACTTTTGTGGAGCCAGCGGGTCGGGCTGTTAGTCCCGGCCAGTTACGTACTCCCGAGTCGAAGGTGAGGGCGCTGGATGCTTGCGGCATTCCCAGCAAATGTTGGGATTTCTCCTCAACATCCTTCACTAGGATCACTATGAACCATGGCTAGTATCCGAACTCACATAACCGTACCAAGTTGCCCCCGAGAATCATATGCATCCATAGCTACAAAATGGGGAATGTGACATCCCAACAATTCAGTCGACTCAAAACCTAGGGATCCGCTAGTAATGGTACAAACTCGTCACAACAACATATGTGACCAACCATAAATAAACATATGGTATAAACACATTTTATAAACAAAATGTCATTTCCAGTTCAACTTCTGGTAAGAATGAAAATCATTAAAATGAGTTCTTAAACAATCTTTTCACATATCCACATAATGTGCAAGTAAAACATCATTTTACTTCAATAAGGCGGAACCAGTCATTTTAGTCAAAACTGATCGGGAACCCCGAAAATCACCAAAAACTTCATTTATATCAAAATGTAGAGAACATGAAATCATACCGTAGAAATACTTCGGATTTCGCAAATAAGAGTTTTGACATGTATAAAGTTTGTAAAATGGTAATAGGAACTCACCAGTAGGTTTTAGAATAAAACCCGGAAAACCAGATATTGATCACGACGAAGAGGTGAAGCTTAAAATACAGACCTCTTGCTAGAAACACCGAAAACTAGCAACCAAAAGCTACCTCTAAGATCGAAAGAAGAAATGAAGAAAAGAAAGAGAGAGAGACTGATATTGAGAGAGATATGAAAATATCTCTCAATCTAGATATTTAAGCTAGCCTCGAAAAAGCAACCTGACTCGTGCGCCCTTAAAAGAAGGAAATGCGCACGGCCCGTGCGCAAGCTCACTGCCTCGCCGTTGTTTCATACGCACGTCTACAGACGCAGAAACCTCCTTTTCCTCTAAACAACCTCGCAAAACAGCCAAACGAAATTCGGGGTGTTACACGAAACAACATCGGCGGTCTCCTTTGCCTCTTCGGTAGTCATCCGAAAAGCTCAACTCGGCATCCTCGGCGATTGGTCGACTCTAGCCGTCGACCCTACAGACCTGCTTTGATTAAACCCCGCCACCTTTGGACAATTTCTCGTCACGTGCCCCGGTTCCTGGCACTCAAAACATATCGTCGGATGGGTACCGCAATCCCGAGCCACATGGCCCTTCCTGCCACACTTGGTACAACCTACCGGACCTGCGTAGGTTTTAAGAGCACACGTGCCCGAGTGTTTGGTTCTACACCTTTGGCACCATTGATCACTTTTACGAGCGTCGCCAGCTCTCCCGCTAACAAAAGGCTTCGACAGACGAACGGGCCCAGATGGCCCTTCCCACTTCCTCTTCTCACCCGCAACACTTCTTTCCTCCTTCTCAGCCAACCTATCATCTTGCACAAGCAAGGCTTCTTCAATGACTTCTTGAAGATTCGACCCTCCGGCATTGCGCACGTCAGTCCGCATATCGGCCGGTAGGCCAAGACAGAAGGCCTTCATCTTAGATCTCTCATCTGGGATCAGATATCCCACCAAGTTCAACTTCTCCAGAAACAGCTTGGAGTAGTTGGCTACGGACAAATTCTCTTTCTTCAGATTCCGGAACTCGGCTTCCAGTTTGTCCAACGAACGCTCGATGCAATACTTGTCCATGATCTTCTTCTTGAAGACTGTCCAGGTCAGCTTTGCTAGAACCTCGGGGGTGAGGGCGGACCGGGTGAGATTCCACCAGATCAATGCCTCTCCCCGGAGTAGTTGGGAAGCAAACTTCACTCGCTGCGGCACGTCGCACTCGCTCGACTCAAAGGCCATCTCCACTTCCTTGAGCCAGTACATACACGCAACCGGGTTATCGGAACCCACAAACTCCTTGGGGTTGCATCCCAGAAAAGCCTTGTAGGAGCATCCCTTAGTCCTCTCTCGATTCACGTTGCTCGGTTGCTCTTCGGTCACCACCACTTCAGGTCTACCACCCGACCCAACTATGATATTCTCCTCCATAGTCTCGGGTTGGCGGTTACTAGCATCTCGATCTTCTAGGAGTTTCATGAAAAACTCTTGTTGTTGGAGTTGTTGCTGGGCCATGGTAGAATTCATATCCAGCATCATGTTATCTCTAATCCTGGTCTCCATGGTCACCTCTTCCAGGATAGCATTATCCGCCACGATGTTCCTGCGAGGAATATGCTCCGGTTCCCTTCTCAACATCGGGGGTATGGGATGTTCATCAAAGGTTACGACCAAAGGAGGTTGGTCAGCGGTAGATTGCACCTCCACATGAGCCTCAGGCGAATTTGGTAATCTGCTCCGCGTGTTTACCATTGCACGCTGCCACACAAGCACGAGAAAGGGATTGAGAAAAGACTAAGCGAGTTTAACTCATTGTACGTACTAATACATTCATCAATTATCGCAATAACAGTAAGTCAAGTATGCTCACGTAACAATGCATTCATAATAGCAATAGCTAAGTGAAATTATGAACGAACCATACACAAGAATTCTTGTCACCATCATCACAACTCTCAATTAGTGTAATTCCGCAACCTAACACTCTCCCCACCTAGGATTCCTACCCCAAGTGGATAGTGGAGTCAAAAAAAAAGTCTAAAGCTTAAGTCTAGATATGCTAAAACAATACCTAGTTCAATTAAACTAAAGCTCTGATACCAACTTGTAACACCCTAAAAATAGGGATAACAAAAATCCGAAAAAAAAGGGACATGAGGTATACTAAAATTGCCATAACAAGAGCCTCCCAAAAAGGGGAATAATACAATTAAACTTGTTTAATTACAATTGTAATTTAACGGATAAATAAACAACAACCAACTAATCTAATTTCTACATCTAGAAAAGAGATTACAAAAAGGGGTGTCATGTATAAACCCAAGGCTTCTCAAAATAGTCCAAGTGCCGTATCCCCAAGCTCTCGCCCAAAGCATCTATACCTACCTAGGAGTCGCGCTGCTAACACCTGAGATACACATCGACACCAAACAAGTGTTAGGCCAAAAATCCTAGTAAGTTGAACAAGTAAAAATCATGCCAGAAGCAGTTATAGTTCTTATCAGCAGTTAACAAATAATCACGTAGATGTGGAGTCAACGGGAGCGACCCATATCTCCAATCCGGTTCACCCAAAGAGGCAATGCACCTTTAAGCCACTTTCTCTGGCAACCCAAAGGTCTGACACGCACCGGGGACTACTGCCTTTGGAAATTCCCCGACGGCGAAGGTCTAGGTACATAGGAGACTACCGCCTTAGGAAATTCTCCATATGTCACCCACCTAATTCCTATAGTGAATCACAGACTTGGTTCGTCCACATAATGCATTTAGGGGTCTCAAGATGTAATTCCATCCGTAACATTTCGGATATCCACTAGGAACACACTATTACCATCCTACTCATGTAAATCCAACATATAACATAATATCCATCCAAATACTTCGTGAGGATATAAGGTCGCCAAAAAGGCATTCCAAGAAGGAATCGTCAACATACCAAGGTATACTAATATAGAACATGGTAACTTTCACATACATAATCCATGGGTAAAAACCCCCAAAATACTTGAAACATTAAATATGAACGTTTGAGATATGCTTTGACATTAACAAGTAGAAGAGAATGATGTGTATCTAGTTTTAACAAAAGATTAGTAAAACAATCTAGGTTTTTGACCAAAACCTAGAAAAGATGAAACCCTAGCCTTTGAAGAAGATGAGACTTGAAGTGAAGAGGAGTAGCTTGAGAATCTTCACTAGATAAGATTGGATGAAGCTTAATGATCAATAAATTATCCTCAACCCCAAACCCTAGGAAATAAATGAAGGAGGTGATGAAACCCTAAAAATCGCCTCCAAGAAAGTTCTCCCGTTTAGTTGCAAAGTGATAGTGAGAAGTGAGGTATTAATTCTTATAAAACAGCAGACTGGAGCACGCGGGCGATAGTGCCAATGGCACTATCGCGAGTCACAATCGTGGCCCACTCCGACCTCTCGGTACATGTTCGGCGATAGTGCCCTCCGCGATAGTGCCAAGGCACAATCGCGAGTCAACCCGTACCCTTGGTACATGTTCGGCAATAATGCCCTCCGCGATAGTGCCAAGGCACAATCGCAAGGCACAATCGCGAGCCACTCCCAAAACAGTCCAAAACTCAACCGAAAACGATAACGAGCACCAGGTTTCAACGATTAACGAAGTAATTAATTATACGAAATTTAGACATAATAATGATCATGAAATGTACACCAAGACACATATTCTCACATAAGCGAAATAACTGCATTTAAGAAAACAAAATACCTACCTTGCGAATTTCCGGGTGTTACATGTTCGATCCGAGGTTTCGGTGTTTTAAGCTTCACCTCTACGTCGTGATCGTTATCTAGTTTTCAGGGTTTTATTCTAAAACCTCCTGGTGAGTTCCTACTACCATTTTACAAACTTTATACATGTCAAAACTCTTATTTGCGAAATCCGAAGTATTTCTACGGTATGATTTCATGTTCTCTACATTTTGATATAAATGAATTTTTGGTGATTTTTGGGGTTCCCGATCAGTTTTGACTAAAATTACTGGTTCCGCCTTATTAAAAGTAAAATGATGTTTTACTTGCCTATGTTTGTGACTTATTGAAAGAATGTATATAAACTAGTTTTATGATTATCTTTCTTACCAGCAGTTGGTCTGGAAAATGGCATTTTGAAATATAAATGTGTTGAAAGTTGTTTATCTAGCTTTAAAATGGTCACATGAAATATTTTGACAAGTCATGACTATACTAGTGGATCCCTAGGTATCGAGTCGGCTTATTGTTGGGATGTTTGTACCCCTTCTGTTGTAGTTAGATACATTTGATCTTCGGGGGCACTTGGTACGGTTATGTGAGACCGGTTACTAGCCATGGGTCAAATGTAGTTTAACGAAAGAGTATGACTGGTTCCTTGGGGGCCTCCCTCACATCGTAGTACGGACCGAAGCGTTCGTGGCCATGGTTCCATGTATTTAGCTCATAACTCGGATTTGTGGCTTACTTTGTGTTCCACTATAATCCTTGGTAAATCGGGTAATCCCCGTCATCGGAATATGTGTTTTGGACCGGTTGTCCGTATATTATCAAAGAACTGTATTTTGCATAACTAAACCTTTGGAAGGATTTACTTTGATGCATTTGATTATATCTCTTGAGATTTATGAATTGTATGTTCTCACTAGGCTTTAAGCCTAACACTTTTTCTCAAATGATGTGTATAACAGGTTTTCCTTAGCGGTGGGTTGTCAGGGTTTTGAGAGACGGGTTTGGTCTCGAGGCATTTTGAGATGACTAGTATTGTAACTGGGCATTTGTTCAGTCCCATTCTTTTGGTGAATTATGGATTGTCAACTGATGTAATCTTGATAGAGGTGTCTAGATTAGTTTGTTGATGAATCCTATATCTATGCAGGTTTTGTAAAGTCTTAAGGATTGGTCCCCTTTATGGGAAGTTTATATCAATACGAATGTCATGTTGCCATGTCTCCAGGTTTTATTTTATACTGATTTTTAGGATGTTACAAGTTGGTATCAGAGCTCTAGTTTAAGTGAACTAGGCATGAAAGTAAGATGTCTAGACTTAGACCGAGTATGATAAGAATTGATCCGTGAGATTGGGTAGAGCATCTAAGATGGGTTAGTCTTAGAGTCAACAGAAAGTACGTTTATCAGGCATTGTGGCGATCGTGACGAGAACCTTTATGTGTTATATGTTCATAATCTCACTTAGCTAATGTTATTATGAGGATATCGTATGTAAGTGTGCTTGAATTTCTATTGCTATGACGATTGGTAGTGTGGTAGTACGTTTCCTTTGCGTTTATTCCAACTCTTTCTTATCTCTTTTTCTGTTCTGTGAAGCAGTTTGGGATAGTGAATACGCGTGGTAGATCGCGTACACGTGTTGATGGTCTGGAAGCGACAGCCTCCACCGCTGGTCAGTTGGAGGGAGTTGAGGTTGTTGTGCGACCACCTGTTCAGCAAGAGCTAGGTGGGGGGCCAGAGGTCATTCCACGAGTAGACCTGGCTTCGTCCCACCCAGTCATCAGGGATGCTAGTTCCCCGTCTGAGTTGATGGCCAGCATGATGTTGGCAATGAGGGAAGAGATGGCAAAGCAGCAAAAGTTTCTGCTGAAAGTGATTGAGGACCGTGATGTGAACAATCGGAGGAGTGAGACGGTTGTGGAAAACATTGTAGCGGGTCCTGGAGGCGTTGGTGCAGGGGTCAGGGCTGAGGAGCACGGGATTGTTGGTGCTCCGAGAAATAGGAAAAGTTGTTCCTACAAGTCCTTTCTAGGTTGCGGACAGTCAGAGTTCTCAGGTTCCGATGACCCAATCTTGTGTATGAAGTGGATTCGAGCGGTCAAGCAAGCTTTTGGCTCTTCCGAATGCGGAGATGATCAGAGAGTGCGGTTCGGTACCCAACTGCTGAAGGATACTACGCTCATTTGGTGGAATGTCATTCAATCCACCCTATCTTTTGTTGTGTTGGCTTAGTTTTCTTGGGCCGAGTTCAAGAAAAAGTTGTTAGAAGAGTTCTGCAATGAAAGAACAATGGACCGAATCGAGAAAGAATTCCGGTCTCTGGTAAAAGGAAGCCTGGCGGTGAGGGAGTACACCCGTCAGTTCATGGAGAAGCTTGATCTGGTGGGGCACGATGCCCCAACAGAGAAGGATAAGATGAAGGCCTATCTGAATAGTCTACCCGCGGACATGCAATCTATGGTCCACAATTCTAAAGCTTCTAACCTCCGCGAGATGGTTGAAGAAGCTTAGTACATGGAAGAGATGTTCGCGAGGAACAAAGCTGAGAAAGCTGTGGTGGGGACTGATAAGAGAAAGTGGGAGAGAAGTTCTATACCTCCCAAGAGAACCCGACCTTTTGTCGAAAACCGCAGCTTCAGCGGTTATCAAGAAGCCAGATGGTGCTCGAAGTGTCGAACAAAGCACCATGGTAACTGTAACCCCACTTCTAGATTCTGCTTCAAGTGTGGTAAGAATGATCACACCGCCCGCGACTGTTCTGTCGCGGGGATGGTCTGCTTCGAGTGTAAGGCACCGGGGCATGTGAAGAGAGATTGCCCGAAGCACAAGACGGGTAGCGTAGCGGCAAAGAAGGAGAACCCTCTGAAGGTTCCGGGTCGAGCATTTCAGATGACGGCCGATGAGGCCAAGGCATCCGTTGATGTGGTATCGGGTACTTTTCTTATAAACTCTGTACCTACTCGTATTTTATTCGATACAGGTGCCAGTTTCTCTTTCGTATCTGAATTGTTCTGTCAGAAGATTTCTATGCCCACTACTAGTCTTAAGGATGCATTAGTGGTAGAAATAGCTGATGGTTGTCAAGTTCTGATCCACGATGTTCTGAAGTAGTGTACTCTTAGTATTGAAGAGAGAGAATTCTCGATCGATCTACTGCCGATGTTAATCGGGGGTTTTGATGTTGTGGTCGGCATGGATTGGTTGACAAACAATCATGCCGAGATCGTATGTTCCAAGAAGTTGATTCGACTTCCCAACCCCTCTGTCGAAGTCGTTGTCATCTATGGTGAAAAGAGAAAAGGTGAAGTGGCAATACTCACAATGGCAAAGGCACGCAAGTGCTTAGTAAAAGGATGTTCGTCTTTCCTAGCCTATGTGATCGATGCCAAGTTAGAGAAATCATAGCTGGAAGATGTGAAGATTGTACGTGAGTTTCCAGATGTCTTTTCGGACGACTTGCCCGGGTTACCACCCGATCGTAAGGTAGAGTTTCGGATTGATCTTATGCCTGGAGCAGCACCAAAGCTCCTTACCGTTTAGCGCCGTCAGAGATGCAAGAAATGATGGCACAACTCCAAGAGCTTTTAGAGAAAGGCTTTATAAGACCGAGTTCGTCACCCTGGGGAGCTCCGGTCTTGTTTGTAAAAAAGAAAGATGGCACGATGAGAATGTGCATTGACTATCGTGAGTTGAACAAAGCTACAGTAAAGAACAGATATCCGCTTCCGAGAATAGACGACTTGTTCGATCAACTTCAAGGAGCGGGTTGTTTTTCCAAAATCGACTTACGTTCGGGTTATCACTAAGTGAAGGTGAGAGAAGAAGATGTTCCGAAGACAGCTTTCAGAACGCGTTACGACCATTACGAGTTTCTTGTAATGCCTTTTGGTCTAACGAACGCAACGGCGATATTTATGGACTTGATAAATAGAGTGTGCCGACCATTCCTCGACCAGTCGGTCATTATATTCATTGATGACATACTCGTGTACTCCAAGAACGAGTCAGAACACGAACAACATCTACGGGAAGTGCTTGAAGTGTTGAGAAAGGAAAGATTGTACGCCAAGTTTTCCAAGTGTGACTTTTGGCTTAAAGAGGTACAATTTATGGGTCACGTTGTCACTCGAGACGGAATGAAAGTGGATCCCTCCAAGATTGAAGCTATGATGAATTGGGAATCTCCCAAGAGTCCGTCAGATATCCGAAGTTTCTTGGGTCTGGCGGGGTACAACCGGAGATTTATCCAAGACTTTTCGAAAATCGCTTCTTCCTTGACAGTTTTGACTCGGAAGAATGCGAAGTTTGAATGGACCGAAACACAAGAGAAGGCGTTCTGAATACTTCAAAAGAAGTTGTGTGAAGCTCCGATCTTATCGTTACCTGAAGGGTCAGAAGACTTCGTGGTTTATAACGACGCTTCGAAAATGGGTTTAGGTTGTGTGTTGATGCAACGGGGCAAGGTAATCGCTTACGCCTCGGGGCAGCTTAAAATACACGAGAAGAACTATCCTACCCACGATTTGGAGTTAGCAGCGGTGGTGTTCGCCCTGAAGCTTTGGCGACACTATCTCTATGGCACGAAGTGTACACTCTTCACAGATCATAAAAGTCTGAAGTATGTCTTTGATCAAAAGGAGTTGAACATGAGGCAAAGGCGGTGGCTCGAGCTGCTAAAGGACTACGATTGTGAACTGCTTTACCATCCTGGTAAGGCAAACGTGGTAGCCGATGCGTTGAGTCGGAAGGACTATAGCAGTTGTATTCGGGCTACCCATTCGAGAATCGAGTTGGTGTCTAGTCTTGTTGAAAAGATCAAAGCATCGCAAGTTGAAGCATTGTTAGAAGAGAATCTCAAAGAGGAAGTCAAGACAAAACAGCACTTGCTCTTAACGGAAGATAGCTGTGGGGTAAAACTGTTCAACGGTCGCGTGTGGGTACCCAAGCTCGGGGGTAACCGTGATCTGTTGCTTGAAGATGCACACAAGTCCAAGTATTCCATTCATCCGGGGAGTACAAAGATGTACAGGGACTTGAAGCTGCACTATTGGTGGCCGGTAATGAAACTTGACGTGGCGCGTTACATTGAGCGTTGTGTGACGTGTTCGCAAGTTAAGGCCGAACATCAGCGACCGTATGGGAGTCTTCAGTCTCTAGAGATTCCCGAGTGGAAGTGGGAGCATATCACTATGGACTTCGTGACAAAGTTACCTAAAACTCTTCGAGTTCACGATACCATTTGGGTGATAGTTGATAGATTGACAAAGAGCGCTCACTTCTTGGCCATGCGCGAGACATTACCGATGGACAAACTATCAAAACTGTACATCGATGAGGTGGTCTCGAGGCACGGCATACCATTGTCGATCGTATTGGATCGCGACAGTCGGTTCACTTCGAACTTTTGGGATGGGTTTCAGAAAGAGCTTGGTACACGAGTTAAGTTGAGTACGACTTACCATCCACAAACTGACAGGCAAAGCGAGAGAACGATCCAGACATTGGAAGACATGTTGAGGTCTTGTGTCATCGATTTCGGGGGTAGCTGGGACTCTCACTTACCTTTGGTGGAGTTCGCCTACAACAATAGCTACCACTCGAGTATTGGAATGGCACCTTTTGAAGCATTGTACGGGCGAAAGTGCCGAACTCCCGTGTGTTGGCTTGAAGCGGGAGAAAAGCAGTTCGCCGGACCTGAAATCGTGCAAGAGACGGCCGATAAGGTCAAATGTATTCGTGAAAGATTGAAAGCGGATCAGGATCGGCAGAAGAGTTGGAACCTTCCAGTGAGTTCCGCGACTTGGAGTCGCGGCATAACCCGCGACACCCCCTGGACCGACTTAAGGGTTTCAACCTCAAATATCTCATTTGGGGTTTCTTTATTTGAAATCTCAGATTTCTCTATTCTCTCTCTAAAATCGATTCTCTCTCTCTCTAAGTTGGTAGTTAATATTTGGTGTTCGATCCGAGGTTTCGGTGTTTTAAGCTTCACCTCTACGTCGTGATCGTTATCTGGTTTTCCGGGTTTTATTCTAAAACCTCCTGGTGAGTTCCTACTACCATTTTACAAACTTTATACATGTCAAAACTCTTATTTGCGAAATCCGAAGTATTTCTACGGTATGATTTCATGTTCTCTACAATTTGATATAAATGAAGTTTTTGGTGATTTTCGGGGTTCACGATCAGTTTTGACTAAAATTATTGGTTCCGCCTTATTAAAAGTAAAATGATGTTTTACTTGCCTATGTTTGTGACTTATTGAAAGAATGTATATAAACTAGTTTTATGATTATCTTTCTTACCAGCAGTTGGTCTGGAAAATGGCATTTTGAAATATAAATGTGTTGAAAGCTGTTTATCTAGCTTTAAAATGGTCACATGAAATATTGTGACAAGTCATGACTATACTAGTGGATCCCTAGGTATCGAGTCGGCTTATTGTTGGGATGTTTGTACCCCTTCTGTTGTAGTTAGATACATTTGATCTTCGGGGGCACTTGGTACGGTTATGTGAGACCGTTTACTAGCCATGGGTCAAATGTAGTTTAACGAAAGAGTATGACTGGTTCCTTGGGGGCCTCCCTTACATCGTAGTACGGACCGAAGCGTTCGTGGCCATGGTTCCATGAATTTAGCTCATAACTCGGATTTGTGGCTTACTTTGTGTTCCACTATAATCCTTGGTAAATCGGGTAATCCCCGTCATCGGAAGATGTGTTTTGGACCGGTTGTCCGTATATTATCAAAGAACTGTATTTTGCATAACTAAACCTTTGGAAGGATTTACTTTGATGCATTTGATTATATCTCTTGATATTTATGAACTGTATGTTCTCACTAGGCTTTAAGCCTAACACTTTTTTCTCAAATGATGTGTATAACAGGTTTCCCTTAGCGGTGGGTTGTCAGGGTTTTGAGAGACGGGTTTGGTCTCGAGGCATTTTGAGATGACTAGTATTGTAACTGGGCATTTGTTAAGTCCAATTCTTTTGGTGAATTATGGATTGTCAACTAATGTAATCTTGATAGAGGTGTCTAGATTAGTTTGTTGATGAATCCTATATCTGTGCAGGTTTTGTAAAGTCTTAAGGACTGATCCCCTTTATGGGAAGTTTATATCAATACGAATGTCATGTTGCCATGTCTCCAGGTTTTATTTTATACTAATTTTTAGGATGTTACATATACACACACACACTTATATGCATACGACATATACATATATACATGATATACATATATATGTACTATATATATACAAGCAATACATGATGTATATATACATATATATACACACATACATACATCTATAGATAGACATACATACATACATACATATATAGACATGTACATGGCATACACACACACAATTATATGCATACGACATATACATGATATACATATATGTGCTATATACATACAAGCAATACATATGTATACAATACATCTATAGACATACATACATAGACATGATATAGACATATACACATATTTATATACATACGACATATACATATATACATGATGTACATATATATGTACTATATACATATAAACAATACATGATGTATATATACATATATATACACACATACATACATATATAGACATGTACATGGCATACACACACAATTATATGTATACAACATATACATGATATACATATATGTGTTATATACATACAAGCAATACATATGCATGTATAGAAAACATCTATAGATACATACATACATTCATAGACATATACACACACTTATATGCATACGACATACACGTGTATACATGATATACATATATATGTACTATATACATACAAGCAATACATATGTATACATATATATATATATATACACATGTACATATACTATATAGACATATGCATACGTAAATACACATATAGACATGTACATGACACTTATATGCATACGACACACATACATACATACATCAATGGATCACCGACGAATTTCTTGGGGAAAAAAATTAATAATTTAGCGACGGATTACCGGCGGGCGATCCAATGGCCATCGGAAATCCGTCGGTAATTTGCAACGGATCACCAACGGATTGTTAGAATTAAAAATAATAATTAAATTAATAAGTTTTTCGACGGATTACCAATGGAATTCAATATTTAAAGAATTCAAAAATAAAATAATTTTCGGTCCGTCGATGATCCGTCGGAAAAGTTTATATTTACCAACGGATATGTTGTTCGTCGCAAATAGCTTCATTCCGTCGGAAATTGGTCGGTGATCCGTCGAAGATTACCGACGGATTTTTGCAGTCGGTAATAGTTGGTTGGTATTAAGGGTTTTCCTAGTAGTGAAACAACAGGTTGGTCCAATAACTTCGAATTCAACTTAAAACCATGGTGGTAGTTATAGGTACCCTACAATTTGAGGCTTATAAGGACTCACAAATCCTATTTTCTATTCATGCGGGACGAGTTGTTACAGATAACAAATTGAAGGTTCAAATATATGTGTAGATTCAAGAACTATCTGTTAACACCCAAATTGGAAATAGGTGAAATTAGGGCACCAAAAGTGTGAACGCACAATAAATGACATCAAGGGGCTAAAGAGTCATTAAGTGAAACTCTTCGACCCAACTGAAAAAAGGGCAAAACATGTTCAAATACACGCGTGTACAAGAGATCAGGGAAGAATGGTCGGCGATGTTAATGAGGGTTGTCAGAAGCCTCAAATCGAGTTAATGGTAATCAAAGCCATTCTCCCATTTGTTTATGTGAAATTAAGCCACAAAGAGAGATAGCAAGGAGAGCAAAGGCTCAAGTAAAGATTGAACACAGAGTTATGTAGCAAGAATTTATAGATTTTTCACGTTATAATCAAAGGTAATTGTTACACCAAATTCATGCTTAAACATTTGATCAGTGACATGTATTGTTACAGAATATTTTAACGTATGTTTGAAGTAGTGATGGATGCCTTAAGGATTTGTATGATTTACAGGTTTCGTCATATATTTGTTATTATTTCATATGTTTGTATATGGTTTTGAAACTGGAATTGTCGGTTGATTTCCATCATTACTATACCCTTGGCTAGTGGCGGAACTGCGTTGGCATTTGTTATTTCCTTATGTGTATATGGTTTGGTTTAGACAAGAACATATATGATCAACTTATGAGAATGCGAGAATGCCTATACCACTTATGATTTTATACTAAAAATCACATGCGATAAAGAAACGTTCAACCAAGAAGCGTAGGCGCTTATTGGGCCAACAATCTCGGAAGATTGACGCTCCTTAATCACACCTGGCTTTTAGTATAAAATCACATGTGATATAAGTGTTTTCGCTTTCTCATAAGTTGACCATGTTCTCGTTTGATCTTCTTTGGGAAATGGTAATGTATGAGAAATAGAGAAGTAATCATAGCCTTTCATTCAGTCAAAATCAGATTTGACTGGTCAAATATTGCGTCTTTGACTGGTCAACAATTGCGGTTTTGATTGGTCAAAAGTTGCGGCTATTCCAAAAATAGAAGCACAGTTTCGTAATTTTTACCAATACACGGGACGAGTTCATATAAGAACTTGTATGATTCACATATGAACTATATGTTCATATGTGAATCAGTATAATTCACATATGAACTATATGTTCATATGTGAATCGGTGTAATTCACATAAGAACTCTTTTAACTGATTCATATATGAACTAATTAACTGTAGGTTCATATGTGAATCAGTTGAACTAATTAACAGATTCATATATGAACTAATTAACTAATTCACACATAAATGTATAGTTCATATATGAATCACATAGGTTCATATATGAATCAGTTAAAAGAGTTTATATGTGAATTACACTGGTTCATATATGATTCATATATGAACTCGTTCCGCGTATTTTACGAAACTACTTCTCTATCTTCTACAGACCACACAAGAAATTATCCGGTACTTCACGGTCAAAGCCACAAATGTTGACTAGATAAAGGGCTAGGATCATTTACCATTTCTCAATTGAACCTAAGGCTCTCTCTCTCTCTCTATATATATATATATATAGGGTTGAGTTCTGGTGAGAAGTTGAGTTAATGGTGAGAAATGTGATAAGTGATTATCGACCGTTAGATGAGAAATGGACGTATATTAGGATGAGATGCACCAGATCAATTCTCTTCTAAGCCGCAATTCATGGGAGGGTTTGAGATTAAAAGAGATCAACAGTTCAGATCTACTTCTCACGCTTCTCACCATTAACTCAACTTCTCACACGATATATATATATATATATATATATATATATATATATATATATATATATATTTATTTATTTATTTTTAATTCTTAAATATTTTGTAACTTTTAGTATTAATAAGTGTATGAAATTCATATTGTTGCATCATGAACATAGACAACAACATTATGAATCACAATGTTTTTAACGATGTTGAGGAGAGAGTAGACATAGATATTGATGAAGATGTTGAAATACAGCTCGATCATGAACACGGATGAACCCAACTATACATGTACTTCTATGAACAGGGAAGATCGAAGGATAAACAATGTTCATAAAAGTTCAAATTTTAGTACCATAGTTCATATAGTTATCTAGGAATAACATTCAATAGTGAGTCATGGTTATATGTGTTCATTGTATTTATTCATATTGCATGTTCATCCTTATTCATAATATATGGACAATTAGACCTGAGCATAATTAATATAGTTATCTAGAAAAAGGTTATGAATTTCCTCAAATGTCTCTATCACATATGTCCAATATCATTAATTATTAGAAGACTCATAAATTATAATTAATGTTGATTTGTTTTTAATCTCAACCCTCCATTTCAATATCAATGTATAAGATTTGAGTTCACAAAGTTAGTACAAAATATAGGGTTAACAAATGAACCCGACCATATATATATATATATATATATATATAAGGAAAAAGTGGGAGGTTGAGGAGAAAACTTTAAATAAATGAAAAACCAAAAAACCACGAAAATAGTCAAATGTTCTTATTAAAATATATATCAATCACATGTTTTATTCTTATTAAACTTGGGTTGTGGCACACTGACTAAACATTAGGGGGATGTAGTGGCATATCTCATATACCCTAGGTTCAAGTCCAAGCGTTATCAAAGTCCTTGTAGTCATGGAGGTTTACCTGCGATGACTCCAGGCCATTCGTGATCGTCCCGAGGATTAGTCGGTGCACATAAGTTGGCCCGGGACCCACGGTTGCCAAAAAAAATACACTTTTACTTGCGATTTCTAACATTTTTGACGCATCCAGATGAAAAGTGTGTCAACCGCAAGAATAAATACAAACATCACAGTTTGCTGCACCGCAAGGACATGCCTCGACGCACAAAAAACAAGTCAAAGTCGCAGTTTACAACACCTCAAAGACATACCACAACTTGTGACACCACAAAGACATGTCGCAGGTTGCGTTGACTCGTGGTTTCTTAACTGTTTTTTACGGTGAAAAAAAAGAGTTTAGAGGTGAAATAAAAGGTAAAAGTGTTAGGATCAAGCGCTTACCACTACGCCAAAAGCAATTGTTGATGGAGAAGGCGCAACTTTATTTCCTTATAGCGTAGCAGCCAGCGTCACGTTTCGATTTAGGAAGATTCTGGTCAATGACCCAACAATCCCCCCCCCTAGCATCTGCCAGCACTAACAAGATCTTTGCTAGAAGTCAATGGTTGCACAGCATGCCTTTGGCATTTAAATGCACTCCATGGGATTCGAACCCATGACCTGCTCTGATATCATATGTAGATCCCAGAACAGTGCGATTTATGAGCAATAATAATGAATGATGAACAATGAATAAACCACAAATGCTAGTCATATGATTAGATTCAACTATAAAGGGTTTAGGTTTACAGAGAGAATTTCTGATCAGCTAATGTAAACGTTACGACTAATTTTTCTAATAATAAAACTTTTAACCTAAAACTAGGTTAAACAAACCTTGAAATATGAGTCGTATTAGGCATAATGGGCTTGAGGCCCATTTACAAACCAACTTTCAATTAAATACAATTCAACCCTATAAATACGTTATACAACTTTCAACGCACAAGCACTTTCAGTCTTAACAATAAGTTTTTAACCTATATGGTTATTTACGATAATAACCCGGGGTTGGGTTGGTGTGCATGACATAAAAGACTGAAAATGATGAAAAGCATGAAAGACACAATGAGAAGGGGAAGGGTTCGATATTTGCTATTTATGGAAACCAATGTGAAAGACTTGAAAAATTAAAAAGTTTCCATAAATGGAAATTTCTTCAAACACTGTGTATGACTGTTTTTCTTCAATTTTCCAATTTTCTATTTTTATTTATTTATTTATTTTGCTCAGAGTTTTTTTGGAGTTGGTGAATGTTAACATGTGAAAAAAGTGGTCTTTAATTACGATTGTGACTTCACTTGGGTCGGTGTGGGCCTCCTAACCCTTTTGTTTTAAGCCATATATAAATAATAGTATTTTATAATCACTCCATTTTAAAATAAATGTTCATAATAAAAATATATATACAGTTTTAAGAATAGCGGTGCTTAAAATTCTGACCAATCCAATCCGAAAAAATCCACAAAAACTCAAACCAAGGTAAACCGACACATAGTTGATACAAAATTATATCAAACCGCATCTATTGGGTTAAGGTAATTTGAACTCAATCCAACCCGATGAACCCGATGTTTTTCTATACTTTGGATTTAATATAATTGTTAAATTATTGATTAATATATATATATATATATATATATATATATATATATATATATATACACACACACACACACGTTAGACATTAGACCAAGCCGTAGTTAGTTATATCAAAATAATATTACGATTTCAAATGTAATTTAATTTTTTTATTCATATGAATTTTCAACTTTTTTTGAGTTTGTTAGCCTTTTTGGTATGCTCTGATTTTTATTTTACTTCGTTTAAACACAAATGATTAGCTATAGTGTAAAATAACATACGAAAGTTTCAACCCAACCCACACGGTTTGGGTTGGGTTGGGTTGTAGTTTTGATTGAGTTGGGTTAGATTGATATTTTTCAAACTGTAAACATTAGATTGGGTTATTCAAATGTCTTCAACCCGACGAACCCAACCCATGTTCAGCCCTATTTAAAAATATATAATTTTTAATTAACAAAAGGACAATTTTACCCTTGATTATAGAAAAAAAAATCTTCATCACACAATTAAGTGTATAATGAATAAGTAGACATTTACTTTTGAGATTGAACACTTATTTTGGGACAAACTAAAATAATAATGTAGATACTTATTTTGGGACGAAAGGAGTATTTGATTAATATTTTAAGGGTCGGTTTAAATAAGAAGGCTAAATATTATGGGAAGGTAACAAGTGAAGGTTTGTATGTGAATTATTGAAGTAATCTATTAGAAAATACATATGTGAACCAACATTACAGATTATTCATGTGCGTTCACATATGTATCTTCAAATGGTTTTCTCAATGAATCGCGTGTAAACTTTTTCTTAATAGTCTCATCTTACCTTCTCATGATATTTTTTAGTCTTCTTATTTTAACGTCTCGCTACTATTTTATCTAATGTATTTTTAAAATCTTCATTTTGTATTCGCGTATATGTTTTATATTTAAGAATCATGAAAATACGCATACTTTGGTCTCTTTCTGTATTAAATACTGTGTTTTTGTCTAAATATTATGATTTGATGTATATTACACAAAATATAAACCGAAACAAAGTACATTGTATTTTTTTCATACAATTTGTTCTAAAACTATAAAACCTTTTTCTTTCTTTATTCTAATTAGATTTCCTTGCAAGTAATTAATATTGATTTACCAATAATAATAACTATGGTTTTTAATTTAATCCGAAAGTTATTTGATCAATATGTTGTTTTGGGCATAATAAATGGTATCAAAGCAATGGTCTCTCAAGGTGTAACGAGTATCTTTCCATACTATCGGTTAACGAACTCAGATACATGTATGGGTACACAATAGGGGCGTGGATTGTGGCATCTAGAGTTTCTATTAAAAATATGATTCATAATCACTGTACTGATTTTTATTAATAAATATTTGAATAAATGTTATAAGAATAATTTATTTCTCATAGTACAACTAGAAGCGTACTCGCACAATGCAGCGAGATACATCATGATTTTAAGGTTTTATTTTATTTTTTGTCAATTTACGGTACGATTTTGGATGCTTTTTAGAGAGTGATAATGGTTTTTTAATAAATTTGTTTAATTTAGACTTAATAATATAATATTTTTTATATAAAAAAAAATAAATATTTTGTTAGAATTTAATGATTATTTTATATATTTTATTTTTTTATATTTAAATTGAGATTTTATCCTGTTTTGATTATGTTTAATAGTTATTATGAATTCAAACATGTAACTTTATAAATTTGTACACATGCATCATTATTTTTAATCTTGAATTTTAAGTAATTTGTATCAATAAACAGTACTTAATGCATAAAAGTTTGTTTTTAAAAATTTCTTCAATATTTTAATAATAATATAATTTATTTTAGATTTAACACTATAATGTTTTTTTTAAAATAAACATTAAATATTCTGTTAGATTTTCTTAATTATATTTTAGATTTTTTATCATTTATTTAATTATGCAGGGGAGTGATTTTAGGGGATTAAAATGGGAACTGATTTTAGGGGAGTTAAATTGGTTAGAGATATGAACTTAAAGTTAATAAATAACATTAAATGTAATACATAAAGCTTTAATGGTTGTTTTTTAAGTAATTAGCATTAAATAACGGTACATTAAGCTTTAATAACTGTTTTTAAGAGTTTTTTATCTGTGCTTTATAATATAACTAGAAGCGTACTCGCGCAATGCAGCGAGATACATCATGATTTTAATGTTTTTTTATTTTTTGTTTTTTTATCGATTTACGGTACGATTTTGGATGATTTTTAGAGAGTGATAATTTTTTTTTTATAAATTTGTTTAATTTCGACTTAATAATATAATGTTTTTTATATAAAAAATTAATTAGTTTGTTAAAATTCATTAATTATCTTATATATTTTAAATTTTTTATATTTAAATTGAGATATTTATTCTGTTTTAATTATGTTTATCATAATTCAAATTTCATAATTTTAGGGTTTGGGTATTAGAGATAAGGATTTTGGGAGATTTTAAGTAGTACATATTGCTTCATTAGTTGTTTTTAAGAGATTTTAAGTAGATTAGCATTAAATAATAGTACATAATGCTTAATGGTTGTTTTTAAGAGTTTTTTATGTCTCTTTTATAATATAACTAGCAGCGTACTCGCGCAATACAGCGAGATACATCACGATTTTAATGTTTATTTTTATTTTTTGATTTTTATTGATTTACAGTACGATTTTCGATGGTTTTTATTGAGTGATAATGGTTTTTTTATATATAAATTTGTTTAATTTAGGCTTAACAATATAATGTTTTTTATATAAAAAAAATTAAGTAGTTTGTTAAAATTCATTAATTATCTTATATATTTTAAAAATTTTATATTTAAATTGAGATGTTTATCCTGTT
Source organism: Arctium lappa (assembly GCA_023525745.1). Taxonomy (NCBI): domain Eukaryota; kingdom Viridiplantae; phylum Streptophyta; class Magnoliopsida; order Asterales; family Asteraceae; genus Arctium; species Arctium lappa. Next base: position 52,783,701 of record CM042064.1, read on the forward strand.
TTATTTATCAGAATTCAAATTTCATAATTTTAGAATTTGGGGATTAGAGATAAGGATTTTGTGGGATAAGGATGAAATTTATTAATTAGGGTTTAAAACATTTAAAAGTAGTACATATTGCTTCATTAATTGTTTTTTAAGAGATTTTAAGTAGATTAGCATTAAATAATAGTACATAATGTTTAATAAATCACGATTTTAATGTTTATTTTTATTTTTTGTTTTTTATTGATTTACTGTACGATTTTGGATAATTTTTATTGAGTGAAAATGATTTTTTATATATAAATTTGTTTAATTTAGGCTTAACAATATAATGTTTTTATATAAAAAAAAATTAAGTAGTTTGTTAAAATTCATTAATTATCTTATATATTTTAAATTTTTTATATTTAAATTGAGATGTTTATTCTGTTTTGATTATGTTTATCATAATTCAAATTTCATAATTTTAGGGTTTGAGGATTATAGCTAATGATTTTGGGGGATAAGGATGAAATATATTAATTAGGGTTAAAAGCTTTATAGGTAGTATATTATGCTTTAGAAGTTATTTTTAAGAGATTTTAAGTAGATAGTTTTAAATGATAGTACATTAAGTTTAATGAGTTATAATTAAGAGTTTTTTATGCCATCTTTATAATATAGTATAGATATATATATAGTATAGATACTTTATCAAAGTCATGGATCCTCTTATCCTTTCTTTTTTTGATGGGTCAATATATTCCTATTATGACAAGAGTTTTCATTGAAACATCGTAGTTTGTCAAGAACCCCTTTCTATTTGGAAAGTTTGAAAGGACTCGAATCGTCTTCATCTATATTTTGTCATATGTTATTTCTTACATAACAAACATAGGATGTCCTATTTAAATGTAGGGTTTGAGGGTGAGATGTACACAAATCTGTCATCTATTTAAAAAGAATAATATTGGTTCAAGTCCACTTTAATATACGATTTTGAAATCCCAGATATATTTGCGTTGTGGTTTTATGCTTGTGTTTGCTTTACAATGTGTAGTTTTAGATGATCGTGGAATTTATTAATGTTGTAATTTTATTTTTCTTTTAAAGAAAAGGTTAAGGGAATGTTCATTTGTGAATCATTGAAAAAATCCGAATATAATCTATTTGAAATATATGTGGACCAACGTTACAGATTATTTATACGGGTTCATATACGAATCTCCAAATAAATTTTATTTGATAATAAAAAATATATTTTTTTTTACTTTTTTTACTGTATTTGGATATATAAAATTGAAGTGAAAATGAGTAAATATATAATGGGAGTTGCTTAAAGGAAAAGAAACAATAAATCAACAATGGTTGTTGCCTTGCCGACACCTCTTCTTCTTGCCTCTTTTGGGACCCCAATCCACCTACCTTACCACAATGTTTTATAATGATATCGAAGAACAGATACATGATGACTTATTTAATTCAGATATTTTTAATTATTTATTTAAAAGATAAGTAAAACAAATACTGTTAAGTAACTGTTTTATAAGTAAAAAACAAACCGATTTGAACTTATCCCCATTCACTTGTGTTCGTATCTGTTAAAAAAACTAGTGGTGCCACGATAGGTGAAGGAACTGAAATACATCAAAATAAAATATGTTGAATCTCTGGCTGTAAAATCGGCTAGACATAGATCATCAAATATCCATATATGTAGAGACGTTTCATCTCTTTATAGAGGATTTTTTTAAGATTCAAATGGGTCTCATATTTCCTAACAGACCCCCAATTGTATCTTACCACATTTTTGAACCTAGTGATTATGGATTCAAGAATCAAGACTCGATAACAATTAGAAAACATGGGTATTCAGTATTCTCAATGCTTGATATTAATCGTGTAGCGTTGGCACGAAAGATAGCCAAATTGGGCTAGGCATAGTCCGGGACCGATTTTTGGCCATATCTGGTTGGCGCTACTAGCTCCCCCCCCCCCCCCCCCCCCTCTCCTGGAAAATCTCAACCTTTTTACCATTTTCATCTGAACCATACCATATAAATGATATAATAAAAGGTAATATATTGAAGTCCTTTTGATGGTCAAACTAAGCTTTATATCTATCCAGTGTTGCTTAAAGCTTAAAAGTATGAAGATTGTTGTTTTAGCTTTTAAGTCAAAAAATGGCTTGATGGCTTTAAGCACCACCGGAAAGCATCAAACCGGAAACTTGGATGTGGATTTCAAAATGCTTAAATCGAACTTAAAAACCGAAATGCAAATCATACAATATTGATAGCAATAAAAAGACACTATGATTTTATGTGAAAACCTTAATCAGAAAAAATCACTGATTGGAGGGTGTGGAGAATTGATCAACTATATTGATTGTAGTGTTTGCAAGCTTGAAGAAGTATAGCAACAACGGTGGTTAGGCTAGTTAAGGATAGGTAAATGGATAACAAACAAAATGACCTAAATATTGTAATAAAAACTCTTCTGATGTTTATATGCGGTTTACTGGCGATTTGCCAAGTCGCTTATGTTCTGACCCGATTTTTCATATTTACAGAACGCTGACTTGCATGTGACATGATGAAGTCTCATACAAGTTGCAAATAAGATGTTGTAACTTTGAGCCATGTATACTTCCCATTTTCTTGGAAGCCATGTTACATTTATATAAAGACCATAAATTTAATGGAGAAATAATAAATAAAACAAGATATTATCGCTCATACCATATATTATATTAAAAATGATTAAAATGACAAAATGACTTAAAATCGCAAAATAACATATAAATACATTTAGATAGAATTACTTTTTGAACATTTTCCACAAAAGAAGATGCTATTTTCTTAAATAAAAGTTTTCTTGCAAACACTTGCAAACAAAAATCAATTTGTTTATTTACCCAAAATGTTTAAACTTGATCAAGTCGTTAGTGTTGGGTTTAAACGAGAGCAAAGTTAAAATAAGAAAATATAATAACACTTATATGACACGTGATCATTTCAAAGTCTAATCACATGTGATTAAGAAACATATTCAAATCAGGGTGTGTGCACAACTTGGCCCCGCAACTTAGATGATTTATGATTTAACTTTAAAAATCACATGTAATATAGGTGTTCTTATGTTTTTTTTTTGTTTTAATTATGTTCTTATTTGAACCTTTACTTGTCACAGTGAGCTAGAATAAATGAAGAAAAATAAAAAAAATATTCTTTATTTTCAAATTTATACAATCAGCCCCAAAAGCTAATCAAGGTAGACAAAACTTGGTCTTGGGCTTTTAGCCGGCCCAAACCAAGCCCACAATATATGTAATGTTCTAAGTCAAAATAAGTAGATTGGCCCAATAACCATCAAGCAAATTAAAGGGTTATTTGGTTGGATTTCCATTAATATATGTATGTTGTATGTATAAAGTTGTTTGTATGGATTAATTTTGGAAAAAAAATTTGTTGTAGAGGTTTTTTTTTCATAGATGAAATGAGCGTGTTTTTTAACTGGGAGATACGGTTTTGGAAAAACTTGTTTTTTTGCATAAAGTTCCCTCCAAAAAGTTTACTTAATAAGCCACTTTCTATATTATTAAGTCAAAAAAACAGTCATGTATAACTGATCGAATAAGTTGTGAGTCTCATTAAACTTACTAAACTGCTAATAAACATGCGCTAACATTATGGTGGGAAGTTATTGATTCACTTCCGGTGACTTATAGAGTTCGATTAGTAAGCAGAGGACAGAATAAAAACTTGTTGTCTTCACTTTTGGTGTGACAATTAGACTGGAATAGGGCATGACTGAGTGAGACAAAAATGCAGTTTTTTAGGGTGGAACAAAAATCAGAGAAATGAGACATAATATGTAAATTACTGAAGTACATATGATAAATTAAAACCTTGAAGCCTTTTTAAATTTTATCACTCGTCTACCTCATTTTCGTCAATCCGGTTGCAGAAAAAACTATCAAACATACAAATACTCAACAAACATCTTAGTCAGTACAAGTTGTGGTTTTGAGGGACTGTTTTTCGAAATGATATTTCAACCACCAGACTACTTTTGTATCAGCAATCCTTCTCCCTGATGGTATTTATGTGTGTTGTCTTCTTTAGTTTGCCAAATAGATAAATTATCCAAAAACCAACAATAATTAAATGAAAGCACCTGAAATGGAAACATAGAATTTGACCCTCAATTTTAACTGATCACTCTTGGTAACTGATTAGGCTGCGTTATAACAGGTTGTGGGATGAAAATTTGATTGTAACCAGTATAACCGATCAGGTTGATTCATAAACAAGTTTTTATTTATTTATATATAAATTATAAAACAAGTTTTTTTTTCCTGTAATGATTTTTAATAATACCATTGTAGGACCTGAGATGGAGCCAAAATTTAAAAGATGAAAAATTAATTTTTCGCTAAAATTATGATTAGATCCCGCAATCTCTTATACATTTTTGTTATTATATTTTAGTAATCAAATATTGAAGCATTAAATACACAATTTGATAATTAAATATGGTTGATCGTAAATTAAATATTTTTTAATAAATATAATATAATTTGATTAAAATATAATTTAAATAAAGTAAAACTCAACTGTCTATTTTAGGAAAGTACGTTTATGTGGCATTGTCACATATGGATGGCCTTAATGGGAGCATTAACGGGATTTTGGTATATATCAGGAAATATTTTTATTTTCCTTTTATGATTTAATTAAATATTTTAATTTAAAAGTCATAAAACATAAATATTCAGATATCTTTGTTCAATTAAAACATTATCCCTCTTGAAACGTTAAGACTTGATTACAGAAATAAATATTTAAGTTCCTTTAAAAATAAACACTATTAGTTACCATTTTGGTAACAAGATTCACCAGATGAAACATACAGATTCATTCATCAGATGAAACACACAAAGTCACCATACGAAACACATTGATTCACCAAATGAAATAGACAAATTCACTAGATAAAACACATACTAACCTTATTTCATCATATGAAATTAAACACAAATTTCGTATATAATCTAATTTCACCTAATGAAATCAAATGCAATTTAAGATCGAACCACCCTTAATTCCTTCTGACTTCGAATCAAAACCCAAATTCGAACCAGGTACAGCTTTAAGGTCACCACTCGATTTTTTTTACCAAGAATCCAACTTGCAGCTTTAAGAACCTCCGTGAAGAAATATCAAATTTAATTGAAAATTCCAAATTTTCAACAGAGAAACAGGTTAATTTCAGACCGTATTATTATTACCACTTTTGCTTTTGGTTTCACGACTCCATACTTTTTGGTACAATATTTTGGCAAGAAATAGTGAAAGCATAAATTGAAGAAAGAGAGGATTTGATTGAAATAAGGGTGTGGATGGAGTAGAGTTAGGTGGGATTGGCTGGAGAGTGATATGAGGAGATCGAAAATGGAAGAGATGGGAGGAGATTAATGGAGTATTGGATTTGATTTATTATTTGAAAAAGGAAGCGATGGATTTGACTTGAGGTCGCGACACAACCCGCGAAACCCACTGGATGTCTAGGGTTTTCTGGACACGGGCGAGTTATGCCGCGAGTTGAAGTCGCGGCATAACCCGCGTAGTTGGCTGGCCGACTTAAGTGGATTTCTTCAAAATATCTTCATGGCTTTTTGTTAATGAAATATCTCTTTCTCTCTCTCAAGTTTCTCTCTCTTTCTAGATCTCGTATATACCTCGTTATTTGCTAGTATTGAGTGTATCTAGCAAGGGTTCGGTGTTGAAAGCTTCACCTCTTCGTCGTGGTCGATATCTGATTTTTCGGGTTTTATTCTAAAAACCTACTAGTGAGTTCCTACTACCTTTTTCTAAACTTTATGCATGTCAAAACTTATATTTTTGAAATCTAAAGTATTTCTACGGTATGGATTTAAGTTCTCTACATTTTCACATAACTTGAGTTTTTGGTGATTTCGGGATTCCCGATCAGTTTTGACTAAAATGATGGGTTCCATCTTATTTGAAGTAAAATGATGTTTTACTTGCACATTTATGTGGGTTACTTGAAAGAATGTTCAAAGTTCATTTTGAAGATTTTCATTCTTACCAGAAGTTAAACTTGAATAAAAGCATTTTTGTTTATAAAATGTTTTGATACCATACGACTATCTATGGTTGGTCACATATGTTGTTGTGACGAGTCTGCACCATTACTAGTGGATCTCTAGATATTGATTTTACTTACGCTTTTATGTGATTTGCTGGAAAGAACGTAAAGTAAAGGACCACTTGCACATTAAGTTGTGAGGTTCGGGAAAGAAAGTAAATTAAAGGAATACTTGCACATTAAGTTGTGAGGTTCTGGAAAGAAAGTAAATTAAAGGACTACTTGCACATTAATTTGTGAGGTTCTGGAAAGAAAGTAAATAAAGGACTACTTGCACATTAAGTTGTGAGGTTCTGGAAAGAAAGTAAAGTAAAGGACTACTTGCACATTAAGTTGTGAGGTTCTGGAAAGAAAGTGAAGTGAAGGACTACTTGCACATTAAGTTGTGAGATTCTGGAAAGACTCTATATAGTCTCGTTGTAATATTTCGTTCTTATCAACGATTTGACTTGGGATTGCTTATTGAAAAGATTCCCTTTTGATACAAATGTTTATATCTCTTGAAATTTATAAACTGTATGTTCTCACTAGGCTTTAAGCCTAACACTTTTTCTCAAATGACGTGTATAACAGGTTCCCGTTAGCGGTGGGTTGCCAAGGGCTTGAGTGACGATCTTGGTCTCGGGGATTTTGAGATGACTAGTATTGATGTTGGGCAATTGTTTAAGTCCCATTCTTTTGGCGATATTGGATTAACAACTGATGTAATCTAGATAGGTTATGTTTAGATTAGTTTGTTGTTGAATTCCATATCCGCATTCAGGTTGAATTCCATATCCGCATTCAGGTTTTGTATAGGATTAGTACATTTCCCCTTTTTGGGAGGTTAATACCAAGTGTTGATGTTTGTTTGTCCAGTTTCCGCGTTTTAAATTCACTATGGATTTTAGGGCATTACAAGTTGGTATCAGAGCTCTAGTTTAAGTGAACTAAGCATGAATGTAAGATGTCTAGACTTAGACTGAGTATGCTAGGCAATGATTGTGAGATGGGTAGAATTTCTAAGATGGGTTAGTCTTAGAGTCGACGGAAACTATGGTTATCAAGTGTTGTGGCGATGGTAACGAGAACCTTTATGTATTATATGTTCATAATCTCACCTAGCTAATGTTATTATGAGGATATTTATACGTGATGGTGCTTGAAGTGCCGTTACTGTGACAATTGGTAATGTAGTAGTACGTTCTCTTGTGCTTGGTTTACTAATGTTATGATAGTTGTAGACGTAGTAGTACGTTTCCTTCGTGTTCAATTCTGTTAATCTCCTTCTTATTCATCCTCGTGCTTGTATGATTTGACTTGGTATTTGTCAATGTGTGAGTATTTTAATAAGTTTTCATATTTGGTAAACTTGGGTTGTTTTAACCTCCTAAAATGCTTAGATTGGGTTCTGAACAATTCAACAACTAAATAGCATGATTTACATGTTCTTGGTGGTTTTGTACAAGTAAACTCTATTTTTATGATTTATGCATCTTTGATGATTTTTGTACAAATGAAGTCTATTTTACGTTATATGCATTTTGGGCGTATTTGCATTCATAAACCCTTTTGAAACTCTTTGGTCCCAATACGTGTTGAGTTTTGGGTTAATCACGTCTTGGAGGTATGTGTCTTCATAAACGTTGTTTAAAGACATTTCATTATTTGGGGAATGTTAATTGTCAGCCAAATGGATTTTGAGCATTTTAGCTCTCAGTGTTGACTTAAAGAGTGTTGAGGACATTTGTCCGGTTTTAATGGCTCGATGTAGAGTCCAATTTATGATGTACATCTTAATGCATTTCATTGCATATTTATAATCATTGCAGGCTCGAGTGCTTTTGTCATTCATGTGTAGTCGTGTATTTTTAGACTGTGTTGCATTGGTTACATAGGCACGTAAGTCAGTCTTATTTGATGGTCAATTGGGTGGTACAGGGTTGGACTCCGGGACCCATGTTTTATGACCAAAACTTGACAAGTAGGCACTAGGAGGGGGTAGTCTTGGGCGCCACTGTGTGGGTGTGTGCCTAGATCTCCGCCGTCGGGGAATTTCCTCAGTTGTAGTCCCCGGGTGTGCCGGGTCTTTCGGGTGTCCTTTGTGGCATCAAGGTACCTCGTCTCTTTGGGTGGAACTTGTCAAGGATACGTAGGGTCACTTGGGTTTCATGTCGATAGGTGTCATGCGATGAACGTTGTAGGGTTGGCATACTTTGTGCTCTTCCGCTCTCAACGGATACGGGTATCCCCCGTTGTCGGCCGCTATACTTTGGATATTTAATTGTCCATTTGGTGCATACAATTTTATAGACCGTTGGAAAATGCATGTCATTGAACTAGGAGTCGTTTTGGGAAACAGGAAGAGAAAGAGTTCATTTGGAAAACATTTTGTTTCAACTAATGAGAAGTTTTGGGTTAATTACCTTTTTGGGTCGTGGTGTTTGCATAATTGTTGGTCAAACGTATTTCGATGTCTCTGCTGGCTTTCATTGGGTATTTACGTAAATTGTTGGGTTGTTGGCTCGTTTTAACTAAATGGAGTCTTGAGGTCATTTTTCCGGTTTAAAAACAGTTGTGGAAATTTTATTGGCATTCGGTGGTATTGTTCCCCTTTGAGTTTTGTGGGAGCAGTTCAGTTGCACATATCATGTATGCATATTTTATTGGAAATTTCAGTCACGGGGTTTTGGCAAATGTTTTAGAACGACGAGAGCATGTTTATATTTGGCTTTGAACTCGAAACCGACATAAATTATTTCATGTTTTAACCAGGTACATACGCATATCAATCTACTAGCTTTGTGAAATAAACGGTCACATGCAAGTTTTGTGGTAAAATCTTATTTCGTGTCGCATTGTGACTAAAAGAGAGAACTTTAAGAGTTCGATATCATGAGCATGTTGTCTTGGGTTTTGGAAACATTTTATTTATACTGTTTGGAATTAAACTAAATTACTCTTACAATTGCTCAAATAGCATGCACATGTCTTTACTAAATTTTGGGGAATAGACCGATGTATACGAGTCGCGTTGAGAAGTTTTATTTCAAGACATTTTAGGGTGAATTGCAGAAATTTTGAGGTTCGATTTTGTAAATTTCCCTTCTGTAGTTTTGTATGAAAGTCTTGTTATACACTATTTTAGTACGTAAAACTATTTCTCATTCGTTACATAAATTATACTGTTGGTGTGAGTAATCGTATGAAAGATTTATGGTATTTCGGATAGAACTTTTGCCCAGAACGTATTGCAGTTATTGATTTTACTGATAGGAGTTTTCCGCAATGCATGAAATGAATTTCCGATTTGCATGTCGTTGTAATTACAATTTTGGGTAAGTACGTTTTATCGGTGCGACCCAAATTTGAAACGCGAATAAAATATATATATATATATATATATATATATTTATATTTATATTTATTTGTTTATTTACGTTCCTATTGTGTTGCTACATTTGGGAAATGATCGGACGTATATAGGTCTTGTTGGAAATTTTATCTTCCGACGTTTTGTGTTAAAGTAAAGGATTTTAAAGTTGAAGTTGTGAAATCCTCTTTCGGGAGTTGTACAAACTTTTATTGCACATGTTATGGGACGGAAAGTTATTTTCATACGCATAGAATAAATTGATGCATACTAAGACCCTGGTAGTCCGTTTGAAAATTTTGTTACGCATCTTTCGTTATCGTTTTATTAGCGTAAGTACTGATCAAATGAGTTTTGAAAATGATTTTTTATGTGTGGCTTTGGTGATCAATTTTGAAACCTATCGAATGCACCATAGTGTATTTTCACCGCACGTTTATTTGTTATAAAACTTATGTATTTGAGAGTTTTATAAATTTCAAATTGGCATAGTAGTGTGAAAAACCTTGAACTCATTGGGCTATAGGTGTAAGCCCCCTCGTGTTAAAAGTCGAGATTAAGGATTAAAAGAGTACTCGGAGTTTGAGGCGTTAGACAGGTGCTTTCTCCCAGTTAGTTAAGTAACGATCTTTATGCTTCGTTAAACCTACGGATTAAAATCGTATTCAGTTGTTTGGGTATGGTTGGTTTTGGAATTGTGGGAAATTTGGTACGACGACATGCTATGTGTCGGCGGTGTACTATATTGTTGGGGATTCGTGAATAATGATGATGTTATGGTTGACTGGTAAGGAACTGGTTTTGGGTGACTACTTCTAAGAGTAGGTGTCAATTTTGAATCGACATTGCTAATCTGGAATAAAATATTTGGTAGTATACCCAAGTTTGCATAATGGTCATTGTAACACTCTGGCAATTCAACAAATAAAATTTTTTGTAAATTCGGCAATATGACGTCTAAAATACGAAGGGACCAAACACCTGTTTAAACGATATAACAAAAGGGCGTTCACCCAATAATCAATACAACTAAAACCCTATAAACCGGGTTAGTTTGCATCATAAGGTTGCAACAAAATAATGGGACATCAACACTATAACGACCTACTTAATCTAAGATCGATTTAATCTAGATTAATACGTGCGTTGCTAAGTCAATATGAACTCTCTTCACAAAATTCCCCAAAAGACCGGCACTTCAAGATCTCCTATGTGCCCGGTAGCCAAGCCGACATCCTAAATTCCTCCACGGTTAGGATCTGTGAGGAAACAACAACCACAACACGTGTTAGGACGAAGCCTAGTGAGATCCCATAAATATGCAGATAATAGACATGTCATTATAAAACCATAATCATGTTACCGAACTCCTCTGCCTCGCGCGGAACGATTCTCCGCCATCAGTTTCTCAAACCTGAATATAAACATACAAGAAATACCTCTTGATTTATGGGGGAGACCCGCTTCCATCGGGGCGATATTTACTCGAAAGTGGGATCGCCCGCGATGGTAATGGATTACACCTCATGCCCCGATCTTAGTTCCCATGCCATAACGACATCACAACCTCAGACCGTATTTACTGCCCTTATTGCCTACTCCGTCGAGTTACACCTCAAGGTCTTACGAACATTATTGCCTATCCATATTCTAGACGAGTTACACCTCAAGGATACGAGATCCCTTATTGCCTACTCGCTAGTAACATACCGTGGTTAATGCAAAATTCATACATTAAGCTACTACCTCCTCGTGCACAAGGAGTAGTGCCACATACTTATCAGGTAATCCACATTTGTTAAGTAAATAACACATTATATACACCTCTCTTCCACATAATAAATATTTACTTCCATATTCTTCATAAATCATTGTCCTCATAATTTCATACATGTAAATACATCCACCCATTATCATTACCTCATTCCTTCATAAAGTTATCAGCAGTTGGATCAAATCATGTTATTAGTAGTTTCCTCATGAACTCAACATATAAGCATGAAATCTAGAACATATAATCCACATAGTTACTTCTAAAGAGATTATCAAGATCTACTAAACATACTTTCCCCCTTTGGGTTCATAGAGTCAAGAATACCAACTATTAGGTTATAAAACTCAACCAAGTAGCACATAGAAGTAGTATGAGATAAAGACGTGGGAATAATCAAATACTAAAGCATTTAAGAAGGAATAACTCACTAAGTAGGTTTTGGGGGAAAACCCAAACCCTAGGTTAGAACTTTGGGGAAGGTGACAATGGAGATGATGACTTCCAAGCCCAACTTGAATCCTTAAGTGTTAACCCCACACTCTAGCAATAAATGAGGTGAATGGTGGTAGTTTGGAACCCTAATTTCGGATGGGAGGAGTAATGAGGGGCAGAGAGATAGAAATTATGTTAGATGGGAGTAAATGAGGAGAAATGGGGAAAGAAGCCGTATAAAATCGATCAGAGGGATTCCGCGGGTTATGCGGCACAAGTCGCCCGTGTGCCTGAACCAAAATCCAACAGTGAGTTACGCGGCTTGTAACACCCAAAAAATGAGGTCAACAAAAATTTCCGCAAACATGGAGGTAAATAGTATGCCAAGGCAATGAGCTCATACACAAGGGAAACATAAATGCCTGTTATTTACAACTTGTAATGAGAAACAATAATAGATGACAACACTCTAATCTAGGCCTCACTAGACATAAGATTACAAAAGGTTGTCAACTACGTCCAAAGGTATAGTCTTCAATATTGGCATCCCAAAAATGCTCCCGAGCTCACCACTACGGTCGATTAAACATCCTTGGCGCTCGCGCCACTAGAACCTGAGATACATACCAACAATCAAGTGTTAGACCAAACGGGTCTAGTGAGTTACGTAAAAACATGGCATATTAATGCAAGCATAATATGAACAATCATGACACTTCAATCACCATAGTCCTTACGGGTCAATCATGGGGGAGACCCATCACTCCAATGAGTTTTACCTCGAGTCAATGTACCTTGATGTTCACTCGCTTGAGCAACATCCCGAAGGCCCGGCACACTTGAAGACTACCTCCCAGGCATTACTCCAAATGGCGGAGGTCTAGGCGCATACCCCTTACGGTGGCACCTAAGACTACATCCTCCTAGCACTTACTCATGGCTCGTTTCGTGTACTTACAATGTCCGTCTCTATACATTATTTCGTGCTCATAAGATACATGCATAAGACTACAACAATCCCAAACATACTTAGGTACAAAACTCTAAGATATGAAATCACTCAATATAATCCATGACTTTCCAAACCAAATATGTACACATACTCAAAACATCAAGAGTAACAACCTCATCCATGTCCATAACCATATTCAAGGCTAAATACCAATAATACAAAGATTAGCAGTTAGGTCAAACTTATCAGGTGATCATATCTTTTCATAACGATAACACTTTAGACATGAAAGCATATAAAGTATGTATCTCATTTGAAAATAATGTAAGAAACTCACTATCTAGGGTTTCACACAAAACCCTAGAAAACTTGGATGAGAAGATGAGAGGGTGAGAACTTGAAGGTGCTTTAAATACTTCACTTGATGACTCTTGAAGCTTCCTCAACCACCAATAAATGTTCCCAACTAACACAATGTTTGAAGCAAGTGTTGGAGGGTTTTGGAAAGGAGAAAATCGCTCTAAATGAGCTCTTGGCCGGAACCAAAACGTGTGAGATGAGGAAATGAAGTCTAAATGGTCAAAGTTGGGTTTATATACTCTCAACCCCCGATGGCGACATTGCCTGGCGATTGTGCCATGGCATAGTCGCTGGGGCATAGTCGCGAGTGACTAGATGCCCGCGGTACGCATTCGGCGATTGTGACAGGGCGACATTGCCCTTGTCACTCTCGCAAGTCATAGTCGCCAGGGGTGTACCGAGACCACCCCCCGGCCCGAGATAGTGCCTCGCGACTATGACCATTGTCATAGTCGCTGGTCACAATCGCCCAGCACTCCACAACCCAAATTTTGTCGTTTTTCGAAAATCGATCAACACGTACGGAATCCAAGGAAACTAACAGGTAAGATAACATAATAGCATTCTTAAGCCCAAGCAGAAACCCAACAATTTTGATTGAAATAAACACTAAGGAAATTATAAATACTTACCTCAATTTTCCGGGTGTTACAATCCTCCCCACCTAATGAGGATTTCGTCCCCGAAATCTTATTCCTTAAATAAATGAGGATAACGCTTCCTTATGTCTTCCTCCGATTCCCACGTCACATTAGTCCCTCGATGATGTTTCCATTGGACTTTCAACATAGTCACTTCCTTATGCCGCAATTGTTTTGTCTTTGACTCTAGGATGGCTTCCGGTTCTTCTACACAACGATTCCCGTTGTCCACTCGGATTTCCGTCAACGGAATAACACTTTCCTCTTCGGCCAAGCACTTGCGAAGGTAGCAAACATGGAAGGTAGGATGGATTCCGTCCATCTCCGGTGGTAGATCCAACCGATAAGCTTGGAGTCCGATCTTCTCTAAAATCGTGAAGGGTCCAAGGAAACGGGGGCTAAGCTTCCCGCGCTTCCCGAAACGGATGATTCCCTTCCACGGCGATACTTTCAACATAACTCGGTCTCCAACTTGGAAGTCCACCGATCTTCGCTTTTTGTCCGCGTAACTCTTTTGTCGGTCTTGGGCCGCCTTTAATCGTTCTCGAATGCTTTTTACTTTGTCTGACGTTGCTTGCACAATCTCCGGTCCCGCAAATTGTTTTTCTCCTGCCTCGAGCCAACATACCGGGGTCCTACATTTCCGTCCGTAGAGCGCCTCGAATGGAGCCATTCCGATACTCGAATGGTAACTGTTGTTGTAAGCGAACTCTACTAACGGTAGGTGTGAATCCCAAGTTCCCCCAAAATCTATAACACACGATCGAAGCATATCCTCGAGGGTTTGGATCGTCCTTTCGCTTTGTCCGTCCGTCTGGGGATGATACGCCATACTCAACTTAACCTTCGTGCCTAACTCCCTTTGAAATCCCTCCCAAAACTTGGAAGTAAACCGACTATCTCTATCCGAGACTATGGATAACGGAACGCCGTGCCGAGATACCACTTCGTCAATGTATAGCTTTGCGAGTTTGTCCATTGGTAGCGTTTCCCTCATTGCCAAGAAATGAGCACTCTTGGTAAGTCTATCCACTACCACCCAAATGGTGTCATGTCCCCTTAGGGTCTTTGGCAATTTCGTGACGAAATCCGTCGTGATGTGCTCCCACTTCCACTCCGGAATTGATAACGGTTGCAAACTTCCGTAAGGTCTTTGGTGTTCCGCTTTAACTTGGAGGCATGTGACGCACCTCTCCACATAATTCGCCACATCGAGCTTCATTACCGGCCACCAATAATGAAGTTTCAGATCTCTATACATCTTGGTGCTACCAGGATGTATGGAGTACTTTGATTTGTGTGCCTCCGCCAAGAGTAACTCGCGGTTTCCCCCGAATTTCGGCACCCAAATCCTTCCTTGGAATAACTTGAGACCGCGGCTATCCTCCGATAATAAGTCTTTTTGCTTCACCATTACCTCGTCCTTGAGATTCTCCTCGCGAAGTGCTTCGGCTTGACTCCTCTTAATGTCCTCCATAAGACTTGATATTACCTCAATCTTGGCAAATGTTACTTTACTTTCCCCTCCGTAGCTCTTTCGACTCAAGGCGTCCGCTACCACATTGGCTTTACCGGGGTGATAAAGTAATTCACAATCATAATCCTTCAAAAGTTCCAACCATCTCCTTTGCCGCATGTTGAGCTCCTTTTGGTCAAAGATGTACTTCAAACTTTTGTGATCGGTGAACAACGTACACTTCGTCCCGTAAAGGTAATGCCGCCATAACTTTAAGGCAAAGACCACCGCCGCTAACTCTAAGTCGTGCGTGGGGTAATTCTTCTCATTACCCTTGAGTTGCCGCGATGCATATGCGATCACCTTTCCCCTTTGCATCAAAACACACCCTAACCCAAGCTTGGAGGCGTCACTATAAACCACAAAATCTTCGGATCCTTCGGGCAAGGATAGGATCGGTGCTTCGCATAACCTCTTCTGGAGTGTTCGGAAGGCTTGCTCTTGTGCTTCGGTCCATAAGAACTTTACATTCTTCCTTGTTAGAGACGTGAGTGGAGATGCGATCTTTGAAAAGTCTTGGATGAACCGTCGGTAGTAACCGGCTAAACCTAGGAAGCTCCTTATTTCCGTTGGGCTTGTCGGCGATTCCCACTTCATCATTGCCTCGATCTTAGCTGGGTCCACCTTTACTCCATCCTTTGACACTATGTGGCCCAAGAATTGCACTTCTTGTAGCCAGAATTCGCACTTTGAGAATTTGGCGAATAATCTCTCTCGTCTAAGGATCTCCAAAACTTCCCGCAAATGTTGCCGATGCTCATCCTCATCTTGCGAGTAGATCAGGATGTCGTCGATAAAAACTATGACCGACTTATCTAGGAAGGGTCGGCATACTCGATTCATTAGGTCCATGAACACGGCCGGAGCATTAGTCAACCCGAATGGCATGACTAAAAACTCGTAGTGACCGTACCTCGTCCGAAACGCCGTCTTCAGTATATCGCTCCCTTTCACGTGCACTTGATGGTAGCCGGATCGCAAGTCTATCTTAGAGAAACACCCCGCGCCTTGAAGTTGATCGAATAGATCGTCGATCCGGGGTAGCGGATACTTATTCTTTACGGTGACTTTGTTGAGTTCACGATAGTCTATACACATCCGCATAGACCCATCCTTCTTCTTCACAAATAACACCGGCGCTCCCCAAGGCGACGAGCTCGGCCGTATGAATCCTTTCTCCAATAGCTCTTGGAGTTGCATCATCATTTATCGCATTTCTGTCGGGGCTAATCGGTAAGGAGCACGAGCGATCGGGGCAGCCCCCGGGGTAAGGTCGATGTGGAACTCTACTTGTCGTTCCGGTGGAAGTCCGGGTAGGTCGTCCGGGAAGACATCCGGGTAGTCGCACACCACTTCCACTTCTTCCAACTTCTTCTTTTCCAGCTTCGCGTCGATCACGTAGGCTAAGTATGACTCACATCCTTTGGCTAGTTTCTTACGTGCTTTGAGTGACGACATAATTGTATTGGTTCTTTGGCTCTTTTCTCCGTACACAAATACTTCACCCCCTTTGGGCAAGGGTACCCGAATTAACTTTTTAGAACAGAATATGTCGGCGTCGTGTTTAGCTAGCCAATCCATTCCCACTATTACATCAAATCCTCCAATATCGGTCGGTAATAAATCTATAACAAAGAGCTCTCCACTTAACTCTAAAGTACACCCTACGTAACAATTTCGAACAACCAATTGTTCCCCATTTGCTACCTCTACCACTAGGGCGTCATTCAACAAACTACAAGGAGTAGAGAAGTTCTTGCAAAAAGGGGTAGACACAAAAGATCGGTTCGCACCAGAATCGAATAAAACACGGGTAGGTAGAGAGTTCACTAGAAACGTACCCGACACTACGTCCGCCACTTCCCTCGCTTCGTTAGTCGACATTTGAAAGGCCCGACTTGGCGCCTTCGGTGGAACTTCTTTTCTTGGCGGAATCCCACTTGATGCCCCTTGATTACCCCGTGCTAGCTTAGGGCAATCGCGTTTGATGTGCCCCGGTTCCCGACATTCATAACAAACTCCCCGCGAGGGGCAATCCTTACTCATGTGGCCCTTTCGTCCACACTTAAAGCATTCCGAGGCTCCCGAAAATGGCCTTGGATTACATGGCCCGAAGTGCTTACTTTTACACTTGGGGCACCACCTCGCCTCTCGTCGTTGATCAGTATTCCTTCCCTCGTTGAAGGGTTTGGAAGGTCGCGCGGGCCCGGTTGGCCCCTCCCATTTACGCTTCTCGCCTTGAACTTTCTTCTCCTCTTCCTCTTGAATCAGGTCATCTTCCACCAGTTGAGACTCCTCTATCACTTCTTGTAACGTAGCCTTATGGGCGTTCCGCACGCCCGTCTTCATATCCGCGGGTAGTCCCTTCACAAAGGCTTTTATTTTGGACCTCTCATCTGTTGCCAAATGTTCGACGATGCTGAGCTTATCCAAGAACTGTTTAGCATAATCCGCGACCCACAGATTTCCCTTCTTCAAATTCTTAAACTCTTCCTCTATTTTGTCGAGAGCTCTCTCGTTGCAGTATTTCTCCATAATCTTCTTTTTGAATGCCGGCCAAGGAAGCTTGGCCAAGATCTCCGGTGTGAGCGCCCGTCGGGTGATGTTCCACCAACTCAGAGCATCCCCTCAAAGCAATTGAGAGGCAAATTTGACTCGCTGAGCGTCTGCGCACTCACTTGACTCGAAAGACATCTCTACATCTTGGATCCATTTGATGCAGGCCAGCGGATCAGTTGTTCCCGAGAATTCCGGAGCTCGACTACACAGAAAGGTCTTGAAAGAACAGCCCTTTTCTTTCCCTCTATTAGCTCTGACCGCATGCTCTTCGGTACCCACAGCATTATCCGCACCGCCCGATCCCAAAACCGCATTGTCCTCCACCGTCTCGTGCCTACGGTTACTTGTGTCTCGGTCTTCTAGAATCTTTAGAAGTTTCTCGTCCCGCTTGTCCATTGCGGAGTTCATCATTTGCATTATGCTGGCTAGTAGGACCGACTGAGGGTCCGCTTCTTGAATAACTGGGTCCTCGGTTTCCAAGTTCACTTGGGGGTTCGCGTCTACGATACCCTCTAGCATTGGAGGTATCGGTGGGATGACTTGATCCATCGGCGCGTTCACCGGTCGTTAATCTCCGGAGCGGTTACACTTGCTTCGTTAGCTTCGTCGGTCGCCCCGGCCCGACTCCTCGTGTTTACCATAACGAACTGTCACACATGACCAGAGCGGTACCGGTTAATTCTTTAAAAGATAACCGATTAAATACGTACTACTACAAGGATTAATCATCATAACAATAACTTCAAACATGCTCACGTAATCATAGATTCAGAACAACACTGGCCAAGTGAGATTGTGAACATATTTTACACAAGAATCCTCGTTATCATCATCATAATTCTCAATCAATGTAATTCCGAATTCCTAATACTCTCCCCTCCTAATACTGCTCTACCCAAGTGGACAGTGATCTTATAAGCTTCGCCAGTCTAAGTCTAGGTATGCTAGGGTCAACACCTAGTTCACTTAAACTAGAGCTCTGATACCAACTTGTAACACCCCAAAAATGAGGTCAACAAAAATTTCCGCAAACATGGAAATGTGGTAAATAGTATGCCAAGGCAATGAGCTCATACACAAGGGAAACATAAATGCCTGTTATTTACAATTTGTAATGAGAAACAATAATAGATGACAACACTCTAATCTAGGCCTCACTAGACATAAGATTACAAAAGGTTGTCAACTACGTCCAAAGGTATAGTCTTCAATATTGGCATCCCAAAAATGCTCCCGAGCTCACCACTACGGTCGATTAAACATCCTTGGCGCTCGCGCCACTAGAACCTGAGATACATACCAACAATCAAGTGTTAGACCAAACGGGTCTAGTGAGTTACGTAAAAACATGGCATATTAATGCAAGCATAATATGAACAATCATGACACTTCAATCACCATAGTCCTTACGGGTCAATCATGGGGGAGACCCATCACTCCAATGAGTTTTACCTCGAGTCAATGTACCTTGATGTTCACTCGCTTGAGCAACATCCCGAAGGCCCGGCACACTTGAAGACTACCTCCCAGGCATTACTCCAAATGGCGGAGGTCTAGGCGCATACCCCTTACGGTGGCACCTAAGACTACATCCTCCTAGCACTTACTCATGGCTCGTTTCGTGTACTTACAATGTCCGTCTCTATACATTATTTCGTGCTCATAAGATACATGCATAAGACTACAACAATCCCAAACATACTTAGGTACAAAACTCTAAGATATGAAATCACTCAATATAATCCATGACTTTCCAAACCAAATATGTACACATACTCAAAACATCAAGAGTAACAACCTCATCCATGTCCATAACCATATTCAAGGCTAAATACCAATAATACAAAGATTAGCAGTTAGGTCAAACTTATCAGGTGATCATATCTTTTCATAACGATAACACTTTAGACATGAAAGCATATAAAGTATGTATCTCATTTGAAAATAATGTAAGAAACTCACTATCTAGGGTTTCACACAAAACCCTAGAAAACTTGGATGAGAAGATGAGAGGGTGAGAACTTGAAGGTGCTTTAAATACTTCACTTGATGACTCTTGAAGCTTCCTCAACCACCAATAAATGTTCCCAACTAACACAATGTTTGAAGCAAGTGTTGGAGGGTTTTGGAAAGGAGAAAATCGCTCTAAATGAGCTCTTGGCCGGAACCAAAACGTGTGAGATGAGGAAATGAAGTCTAAATGGTCAAAGTTGGGTTTATATACTCTCAGCTCCCGATGGCGACATTGCCTGGCGATTGTGCCATGGCATAGTCGCCGGGGCATAGTCGCGAGTGACTAGATGCCCGCGGTACGCATTCGGCGATTGTGACAGGGCGACATTGCCCTTGTCACTCTCGCAAGTCATAGTCGCCAGGGGTGTACCGAGACCACCCCCCGGCCCGCGATAGTGCCTCGCGACTATGACCATTGTCATAGTCGCTGGTCACAATCGCCCAGCACTCCACAACCCAAATTTTGTCGTTTTTCGAAAATCGATCAACACGTACGGAATCCAAGGAAACTAACAGGTAAGATAACATAATAGCATTCTTAAGCCCAAGCAGAAACCCAACATATTTGATTGAAATAAACACTAAGGAAATTATAAATACTTACCTCAATTTCCCGGGTGTTACACGGCTAAGCCGCGACTTGCAACCCGCGAGTAACTCGCGTAAGCTTCTGTTTGTGCCTAAAACCTCCAAAAATTCAAGTATTCAAACTAGCTCCAAACACCATGTTAACGACAACATTTAAACACGAGAGTACATCAATAATCGGTACGCAAGACTAGAAGTTTTATCAATAGATTCTTATAACGTAAATTTCGGGGCGTTACAGTCATTCCGAGGGTAGGTGTCGACACTCTAATTTAAGGTCAATAACTGATGGTGTGCTTCAATGTATTTCCGTTAGATCTGATGCGTCTGCAGGACGAGCGGTAAACTTAAAGAAATTAGATGTTGATAATTAAGAATCGATCATTGGTATTTTGATAATTGTCAGGACTTTCGCTGATTTGGAATTCGATGCTTGAGTGCATGGTGGGAGTTGGTGGTAATGTTTATTGGATACATTTGGTGAGAATGTCGAGGTGGAGTTTAAGTACAAATCGATTATCGAGGAGACCTTGAGGCGTCGTATTTAGAGGTATCTAAGGGAAAGGTTTGCTTTGGGGTATTCTTGGTAGAAATGACTGAATAAGGTCGTAAATTACTCTTGAGATATTATGAGCAACATAAGGTTGGGAGGCAACCGAGATTTAATGATTAAGAAAATGATTAAACAAGGACTCAACGTTCATCCTGACGTCGGTGAAATATACTGAACATTGAGATTGATTTTTGTAACGGCACGTTATGAGAAGTGGCAACCTAAACCGGAATGTAATCGGGTCCGTACATGAGGTGAAGTTTCATGAAGGCATTCCTTTTGGATAGGAAATCAATCGATATTTCCAGGTGTGATGTTTGGTGCTTGGTGGTTCCGGATTTCGAGGAAGAAAGCTCTTTTAAGGTTGGGAGGATTGTAACACCCCGGAATTCAGTTATGTATCGTTGTATTCTAGTGTTAAGCTTTTGTCGTTAGCACCGTGTTTGGTTTTGAATTCGAGTTTGGTTTGGTGGCTTTTGGGCAAACAACAGTGGACTACGCGAGTTGCACCGCGACTTGAGGTCGCGGCACAACCCGCGAAACCCACTGGATGTCTAGGGTTTTCTGGACACGGGCGAGTTATGTCGCGAGTTGAAGTCGCGGCATAACCCGCGTAGTTGGCTGGTCGACTTAAGTGGATTTCTTCAAAATATCTTCATGGGTTTTTGTTAATGAAATATCTCTTTCTCTATCTCAAGTTTCTCTCTCTCTTTCTAGATCTCATATATAACGCGTTATTTGCTAGTATTGAGTGTATCTAGCAAGGGTTCGGTGTTGAAAGCTTCACCTCTTCGTCGTGGTCGATATCTGATTTTTCGGGTTTTATTCTAAAAACCTACTAGTGAGTTCCTACTACCTTTTTCTAAACTTTATGCATGTCAAAAATTATATTTTTGAAATCTAAAGTATTTCTACGGTATGGATTTAAGTTCTCTACATTTTGACAAAACTTGAGTTTTTGGTGATTTCGGGGTTCCCGATCAGTTTTGACTAAAATGATGGGTTCCATCTTATTTGAAGTAAAAGGATGTTTTACTTGCACATTTATGTGGGTTACTTGAAAGAATGTTCAAAGTTCATTTTGAAGATTTTCATTCTTACCAAAAGTTAAACTTGAATAAAAGCATTTTTGTTTATAAAATGTTTTGATACCATACGACTATCTATGATTGGTCACATATGTTGTTGTGACGAGTCTACACCATTACTAGTGGATCCCTAGATATTGATTTTACTTACGCTTATATGTGATTTACTGGAAAGAAAGTAAAGTAAAGGACCACTTGCACATTAAGTTGTGAGGTTCGGGAAAGAAAGTAAATTAAAGGACTACTTGCACATTAATTTGTGAGGTTCTGGAAAGAAAGTAAATTAAAGGACTACTTGCACATTAAGTTGTGAGGTTCTAGAAAGAAAGTGAAGTAAAGGACTACTTGCACATTAAGTTGTGAGGTTCTGGAAAGAAAGTGATGTGAAGGACTACTTGCACATTAAGTTGTGAGGTTCTGGAAATACTGTATATAGTCTCGTTGTAATATTTCGTTCTTATCAACGATTTGACTTGGGATTGCTTATTGAAAAGATTCCCCTTTGATACAAATGTTTATATCTCTTGAAATTTATAAACTGTATGTTCTCACTAGGCTTTAAGCCTAACACTTTTTTCTCAAATGACGTGTATAACAGGTTCCCGTTAGCGGTGGGTTGCCAAGGGCTTGAGTGACGAGCTTGGTCTCGGGGATTTTGAGATGACTAGTATTGATGTTGGGCAATTGTTTAAGTCCCATTCTTTTGGCGATATTGGATTAACAACTGATGTAATCTAGATAGGTTATGTTTAGATTAGTTTGTTGTTGAATTCCATATCCGCATTCAGGTTTTGTACAAGATTAGTACATTTCCCTATTTTGGGAGGTTAATACCAAGTGTTGATGCTTATTTGTGATTTTGTCCAGTTTTCGCGTTTTAAATTCACTCTGGATTTTAGGGTGTTACATCTAGCAAGGTGAATTCAAGTTGATTTGTGAAAACGGTGTACATGCCAAAATGTTTTTTTTAAAGTGTTATGTGTCTTACATGAAATTGTTAACTGCTGATAAGTTTGGTTATTTTGAAAGTGTTTAACTTTATAAACTTATATAACACACATTTTGGGATTTTTGGACATTTTGATAAATGTGTCACAAAGGAATGCGTTTTGATGATTTATTTCATAAATGGGTATTTGGTCAAAAATGCACTTTTAAGTGTTTGTCGGGTTTTATGCATCTTTCATGAAATGGATATTTGGAAAAGCACGAATGTGTGAGCCTTTTGGGTTTGGGTCATTCCCGACCTTGGGGAACATTTTTAAAATGGAAAACCTTTTGGGTTTTTGGCCGAAGGCCAATGGTGATTTGAGAATCAAAGATTTTGGGGAAATGTGTATTTTGGTTTATGTAACCATATTGGCTCTCGTGTTTTAGCCAAACGTCTATTAAGCCTCTTGGGGCTTGATTCGTACCCGGTGGAGTTTTTGGAACATTTGTTCGGTTTTGGTAGCTCGTTGAGGAGCCTTGGACGTATGGTGTACTTAGTTGCATCTTAATTGAGAGTTACATGTTTTGAATGCGTTAGTTCATTCTTTTGAGTCATGTAATGTTTTAGACTGTAATGCATTAGATCCATAGGCATATGAGTTAGTCAGTTGGTCTAGTTGGGAACCTTATCCCCGTTTTGGGACTAGATATTTTTCATGGCTAGCGGGAGCTCGAGGTACAGATCGTGGGTGGTTGAACTCGATAACCGTGTAACCTTTATTGAAGGGCTCGAGGTAGATATCGTGGGTGGTTGAACTTGATGCCCGTTTGTAATCCAGTCTGGTTACTCATCGTGGAATTTAGTGTCCGCGTTTGAAGTCTATTGAGTGGTCCCCAAGTCATGTTTTTATGTAAGCTTGTGGTGGTAGCTCGGTTTGGGAGCCGTATACGGAAGTCTTGCGGTGGTGCTCTTGGAGAGCTGGATACGGGGACTTGTGACTTTGTGGTGAGACTCATTTAGAGGTCGAGTAGACACTAGGGTCATTTGGGTATCTTGCGGTGGTGGCTCGGTTGGGAGCCGTATACGGGGATCCATGGCCTATGTGAAGCTCGATAACATTGATAAGTGGCTTAACTTTGTGTGCCCGTCACTTTCGATGGAATTCGGGTATCCCCCATCACCGAAAGGTGTTGTTTTTGGGTATTGAGTTTTATTATCCAAGTTTTCGGTGGCGTTTTGTATAATTGGATTTTATCCTTGATTTATGGGTTGAGTATTATGCCCCACCCGTGTTTTGGGTGTTTCGGGATGTAAAGTTTTAACCGTATTCTCATAAATGGATAGTTCAATTTCTATTCACGTTTTGAGTGAGTTTTGGGTTAAATCTAATTTATGAATGAGCGGTTTATATTGGTATCATCATCTTTGAAGTAGTTTGGATTGGAAAACGTTTAAATTGGTGTTCTTTGCCTAAAATGCATATTTTTGGAAATGAGTCGTTTTCATATGTAAGACATATCAAATTGAAGGATTACGACTTTAACCGCATTCTTTCTTTTTAAACGATTAATTTTTATATGTTGAAAACTCTTGAGCTCACTAGGCGTTAAGCCTAACCTTTTTATTTGTCGGCATGTGCATCAAGTTCCAGGTGGGGGTTTGGTTCTAGCAGTACTGTGAAGAGACGTGCTTAGTTTTCCACAAGTGTAAGTTTTGGTAAAGTCTTCCGCAGTTTGGAGATAGTGACCATTATTGGGTTTTAGTAGCACCCGTCCTTATTATAGACTGTATGTATAGAATGAATGTGTGTATTGAGGTTAAATCTTAATTTGTGATTGTAGATGATTCATTTATTGGTGTATTTAGAAAATTTTAAATTAGTTGTTATTTCCAGATTTGAGGGTGTTACACTTAAAGCCTAGTGAGAACATACAGTTTATAATTTGAAGAAATATAAGCAATTGTAACGTAAGGAAATATTTTCAAGAAAGTTGAGTTTACAATTGAACTGTTTGCCACATAAGGGCCTTTCGGTCTAAAAATTCATCTTGCGATGACAAGGGATGCCCGATTTACCAAGGATTGTAGCGGAACACCGAGTAATCCACAATCCGAGTTATGAGCTAAGTACTTGGAATCCATGGCCACGAACAACGCCGGTCCGTACTAAGATGTGGGGGAGATCACCCGAGGAAACCAAGTCATACTCGTTCACTAGGACTACATTATGATCCATGGCTAGTAACCAGTCCCACATAACCGTACCAAAGGGCCTCCGAGGATCAAATGCATCCATAACGACAATGAGGAAAAACATCCCAAAATATAAGCCGACTCAATACCTAGGGATCCACTAGTAATAGTCTAGACTTGTCACAATTTCATTTGTGACCAACTATAGTTAAACATATAGTTCCCAATAACATTTATTTCCAAAAATGCATTTCCAAGTTTAACTGCTGATAAGAATGACAATCATAAAATGAGATCTTATGCATTCTTTCAAGTACCTCACCAAAATGTGCAAGTAGTACTATGTTTTACTACATATAAAATGGAACCCTTCCTTTTAGCAAAATATAGCAAAAACCCTAAAATCTCTCAAAACTCAAGTTAGGTCAACATGTAATAAATTTGAATCCAAAACCAAGGAGATATATAGGAGTTTAAAATATAGGTTTTGACATGTATAAGGTTTAGAAAAATGGTAGTATGAACTCACCAAGTGGGTTTTTGAAGAAAACCCAAAACCCTAGATTTTCCTTTGGAGAAGATGACAATGGAGATGACGATGTGAAAACCCTAGCTTCCAAACTTGATTGATGGCACCCAAAATGAAGTAAATGAGAGTAAATGCCCCTTAGACAAACCCTAGAATCGGTCTTAAATGAAGAGGGAGGTAGAGAGTGTTTTGGGAGTGAGTAGGTTGAAGTAATGAATGAAAAGAGGAGGAGAAAAGGAAAGAAATTCGTCTAAGAAGCATCAGGGCAAGCCCGCAACTTCCAAGCCGCGGCGTAGCCCGCGCGTGCCTAAAACAGAAGACTTCCAGTAGGTTACGCGGCTTACACCGCGGCTTCCAAGCCGCGGCGTAGCCCACACAAGCTTCTGCCACACAACCAAAACCCAAATTTAAGCATTCAAACTTGGCTCAAAAGCACGGTGCTAACGACTAACGGTAAACGCAAGAAAACTAAGACTTAACAATAAATAAGATTAGAAGTCTAACGATAGGAAAAATTACAACGAAAATTCGGGGCGTTACACTCCCCCCAACCAACTGTTTCTTAGCCTATAACCTTACCTCAGTTCATACTCTATCCAAGAATTTAGAAAAAGCTCGATTTTGAATATAACAGCGGTCAAAGGACTAGTCAATGACTCTCTATCTCTAGTTTTTTTTTCAGTCGTCCATGTGGAATAACTCGATTTTTGCTGTGTTTAGACTTTTGATTTTGAGTTTCCGTAACTTGAGATAGAAGACGAAGATGGAGCCACTGGATCGGTGGTGACAGTTGGATTTTTGTGATGACGAGGTGTAGGTTAAGGAGGAAAGGAAGTTGCAGGTAGGGGAAGGAAGCGACGTTGTAACAACCCAAAATCCAAATTGGCATAAAATGCAATAATAGCAAAACGGTGCTAACAACCAAATCAAAATGGTACAATATTCTCAAGCTTTAGCAGCAGGTACACACATCTACAACTGAGATATTATAATAATCTAAGCTAACTATAGGATCATCTCTAACTCATCGGCTCTGCTAGCAACTCCACAACTTCTTCTTTCCCTTAGAGGAGCTCCCTACCACTTTCATACCTGAAAATGGTTTTAAGTTTTAAAAATCGAAGGTTAGACCATAGGGTTTAGTGAATTCTCTCTCAAAAGAACAGTTCATCAATTTCCAAACATTGAGTAATCCGCCATAAGGCTCAATATAAACAGATAATAACATCAACACATACACGAGTATTTTCACAGTGTTCATAGTCACCCATCACTTCACTATGATGTGCGCATGAAACGAATTCATGACACGTGGGTGTATATATATATATATATCCCAAGGGATTTATGCAATCTCATGGTACCCTAATCTCACTATGCAACCCCACACCAAAACCAATCCATTAATACATGATAGAAATCACATAGAACAATGTATGCTCAGTAATAAATCAAAAGTCTGTTAAAAGCATATATGAGTGAAATCCATACTATCATGTCAAAACCATAATCAGTGTTTAAAAACATGTATCAATCATTCCTTAACCATAACAAGGTTTAAGGGAAGTAGGGAACTCACTTGAGCTTCGGAAAAACACCACACGTCCTATAACTCAAATATGATCAAACCGAACACCTGAATTGGACGACATAAGAATGGTGTTAAACTATCTAATTCAATCTAAAACCATCTATTTCAGCCCCTAAGACAATCCCCTAATCGATGCCACAATCCTAGCACAAAACGAGAAACGAAGCAAAAACCGAAAATTGGCAAAACCTCATGCGACTTTGGGGCGACCTAACCAGCTTCAAAGTCGCCTTGGGCATTGCTTGGCCCTACACGAAAATTCCAACAAAAACCCTCAAGACCTCTGGCACCCAAACCTTCCCAAATTGGTTTTAAGCCCCAAAATCGATAGAATCAATGTTCTAAACCATTTTAACCAATATCGTAACATCAAAACCACATTTAATCCAACCAAAATCCATTTCCAAACATTAAATCATTGAGATTTTAAAAAATGCTCTAAGGTATTAGGCATTTCTCCCCCATCTAAACCACAAATCCATTACTATAAACAATAAGGTTAGAAAACGAGGCTTACCTTGAAGAAGATGATTCCTAAATTCCTTGAAGCAAGACTTCTTCGCCAAGGTTCCAATTGAGAGACTTCAACTCTCTCCAGCCTCTAGCCTCTCTACTCTTCCAATAAGTCCAAATGAGGTGGATAAGAGGGTTTTACCTCTTTTTATTTCTCTTATTTAGATTGTACCCTGAAACCACATAAGATAGCATTTATCCCCCCCACCCCACACACACACTTTCATAAAACCAGACCTTAACACCTTCGTTATCACAGACGTGCTACGTCTCGAGGAAGTAGGGGGAGGGGAAGGTAAACGGGTGGGTGGTCACTAATCATTGGAGATGAGGCTGGACGTCGGAGACAAGAATGGTAAGAGTGGGGTGGATTTGAGGGTGGGGTAGGGTTTTTAATGCTGCGAAAGAGAAAACAATTATTACATTTTTTTTTTAACGACATATAACACACACACACGTTCCCGGGGTATCCGGGCTCCCACTTAAGGGTGTCACCCGACTAATCCCCGTCGACCCCGACCCGACCCAATTAAGGGTACCACAAAGTGGCAGACCCATGATCTGGATATCGCCACATGCTCACCAAGGGGTTCGATCCCGGGTAGTCAGGAATACCATCCACTGATCCCCCAAGGATGTTACCTTACCACTGGCTAGACATGTTTTGATAATTATTACAGTTTTGTCCCGTTCTATTCAATCGAGCCATGTACTATATCTATTATGCACACTAAACGTTGCTTTAAAAGATAAAATATAACATCAAAATTATCTACATTAAAAATATACAATAATTGTAAGCATTAGGTTGAAAATTAATGATGTTAGAAAAATTAGCAGCAAAATTAATTGCAGCTTTTTGACGTGAGTCTTCATTGTGAAGCCAACATAATTCATGTGTGCCACCGACAAAAACCATTTTATATACAACACGTGATTTGATTTCCTAATTAAGTTTAAGGATCTTGAATATCCTTTTATTATTATTTTAATTATTTTACGTAATTTATAATTTGAGTCCAAATCTCATTTTTTTGATATTTTGATAAACTTATTATTTTTAGAAACTTCTAATTTTTAAAAAAATACAAATACTAAAGCATTAGAATATACAAATTAATAATTAACACATATAAAAACTTTTATTTTTTATTTTACTATTTTATAAACATTAAGTTTAAAGGGTTTTAGAAACTCATATTACCACTTTCATATGAACATATCATATTTTGGAAACCCACATGTTTTATTTTAATTTTAAAAAAAATCTAGATTACTTAAATATAATTAATTTTTTGTTCAAATAAATTATAAAAATATGTATTGAGAATGTCATATAAAATGGCTAATACGACATATTTAAAAATGTTTTAAAAACTTGTTAATATGTTCAAAAGTGTTCTATATAGTTATTGTAAAACTTTTAGATAAAAAAATTTATAGTTTAATTCTATAAAAAAAAAAATAAGATTAATAGAACAATCTATTAAAATTCTCAGATATTTCAAGCATTTTGTTTTGATATAACCTTTTTCGCATTACAAGTTATTTATACTTTGGGATTATCATTTATCACGTAGATGAACACTTTCCCACGTAAAGTAACCTTATGAACATGATGTATTTTGTCAATTTATTTCGAAAATCAAAGAACCATACATTTAACGCTTGCATGCATTAAGGCTATGTTTGGCAAACTAGCTGAAAAGCTAGCTTATTACTGATAAGCTAGCTGGTAGCTGATAAGCTAGCTGATGAAAAAATCACGTTTGGTAAAAACTAACTTATAAGCATTTAAATTACCAAAAATGACATTAATTATTTATTTATAATTAAAAGTTAATATATAATTATGAATATTAATGAGGGGCATAATTGGAATAATCACAAAAAGCTCCTCATAAGCTACTTCAAATAGCTTATCAAAAAAGCTAGCTGATAAGCTAGCTTATGGCCATCCAAACACGTGCCAAGAAAATAAGCTAGCTTATTTTTGCCAAACAATCCCTAAAGCACTTCATATAAAAAGAATTATATTTTGTAAATATTATTGGTGTTCAATTTTTTAAGTTTTATGAGGTAAACGTATAGGCGAAAGATCGTGTGAGAAGTTGAGTTAACGGTGAGAATCGTGAGAAGTGAATCTGAACCGTTGATCTCTTTTAATCTCAAGTTCTCCCATGAATTACGGCTTAGAAGGGAATTGATATGGTGCATCTTATCCCGGTGCACAAGTATACACACACACACACACACACACACACACATATATATATATATATATATATATATATATATATCCCTGAAATTTGATGGGTTTTTTTAAATCAAGGAAAAACAAAAAAGATGGTTTTGTTGTTTGTTTTTGGAGTTTTGATTGTGTTTATGGTGTGAATGGGTACAAACAGTTTGTTGGATTTTGGTACCATTGATGAATGGATTTCGTTGTCACTGTTGTTGCTTCATTAAAAAGAAGAAGAAGAAGGACATGATGAAGAAGAAGAAATTTAGGAATTGGTCCCTAAGTTTTTATGATTTTACACAATAAAAAGAAGAAACAATAAAAATTACAAAAAAGGGACAAAAATATGGTTGGACGAAAATACCCCTGCCTTTAACGGGCCATTTTGACGTCGTTAGGGGTCAGGGACCATTTTCAGAGCAAAATCCATACCCTATGGATGTAAACTTGAATTATGAAACCATAGGAACATCTTTCAAAGAAATCACTAAACGTCAGGGACCAAAATTGGAGTTTACTTTTAAAACAATGACTAAAGTATAAGTTTTAGAACTTTTTCAATAAATCAGTGGCAAAAGTGAAAATAATTAAACTTCTTTGTACAACTTAAAGGACCATATTGTAAATAACATAAACTTCACTTAAGAAACAAGCTATGTGGGTCTGTGGGCCATCTTTCCGACTTGGCCCGATGAAGTCGACCCATGCTTGCTTTGTTTAACTCGGTTTTGACCAAAATTCGACGAATAAATTGTAACTACAACTATTTTTTTTAATTTTATTTTAGTTTTATCGAGTTTTTATATCATATATGAAAGACTTTATTTAACGTTTTATATTTGTAATTGTCCAAATTTTTACAACTGATTTCAATAATTGTTTTAAGTTTAGATTTTTACGTTAATTTTGTCAGAACTCGAATCAGTTGTATAAACAAGTTTCAAACTTGGTTTTTATTGATATTGCTTTCAAAACTCTCGGTTTTGGGAAACCGATTTGGGGTTTCATAGTTTCTGTAAACCTTCAAGAAAATTAAATCGATCGAAATCAATTTTCATTTTTTTGCAATGGAGGACCATAGATATATTTAATGACACAATTAGTCCCTCAAATTTTGTTAATGACATAAACTTCTTATGCATTTATTTCACTATTCATATTTTTTATATTATTATATCCAAACCTTTTAATTTCCAAAAAAAAAATCCTTTAATTGTATGATCTCAAAACATTTTATTGAGTAATTAATACTTAATAATTTAGTATAATCAATTTTTTTTATAATATAATCGGTAAAAAAATGTTATATTTATGGTATTAAAAATTAAAATAAGATGAATTCGATTGTGGCTGTGATTATTTTATCAATAAAACAATTATATAAAACGATCATGATTTTGCATTATAATAACATGTTTTTCTAGTAAAAACAACATGAGTACAGAAACAGTTATATATAAAACGAAGGAGTTAAGGCCTTGAACTTTATAGAAATAATTAACAATTTCGAAACATAAACATCAAGGAGAAACACCGGCTACGGGTGACGTAGAGACCACCTCTTCTCATCAGTTTGTTACTTCAACTAATACGACGACATAAAGTAATTCCATCACCAACGGGAAGCTGACAGATCTCGACTCTCGGATCAACAGCCAACGCCTTGTTAAGTTCCAACACGAAGTCTCTGTAGTACCTAACATATTTCCTAAGAGGTGCATCTGGTGGTGCAACTAACGATCCATTCCAAAGTGTGTTGTCGTATCCAATTACTCCACCGATCTTGACAAGATCAATTAACCTCTTGTGGTAGTTAAGATAGTTGTCTTTGTCAGCATCCACGAAAATGAAATCAAAACTTCCATGAAATTTTTTCTGTAAATATATAAAAACCAACAATTCATAAATAGAAGTAAAATAATGATTCATAAACCCAACGATATATATTTAAATAAAAAAAATTATAATACTTACATCTTCGATCATTAGGTCAAGAACAGGAAGAGCGGGACCTTCTCTAAAGTCAATCTTGTGAGCAACACCGGCCTTCTCAATGATGGGAAGGCCAATTTCGTAATTTTCACGGTTGATATCCAAAGCCAATATCTGAAAACACATAAAGATACCATTATTTAAGACATCTCCCAATTGTTTTCAAAAATCCCTTTATATCGTATAACTGTCTTCTTAATTACCTTTCCATCATCGGGAAGTGCTAGAGCCGTAGACAGAAGGGAATAACCAGTGTAGACACCAATCTCCATGGTGTTCTTCGCATTGATCAACTTCAAAAGGAGGTTCAGAAACTGGCCTTCGTCAGCAGACGTCGTCATAAGGTTCCTATTTCATACAATAAACAAACAAGTTCAAAACTTAGTTTACTTATATATCTTATGTTCTCAACCTTTTTATTATTCGAATTCCTATTTGAACCCTTCCATTTGCAAAGTTTGTACGAATTACTTGGTTTGCAAATGAAACGCACCATATATATATATATATATATATATATAGGGGTTGGATATTTTGCAACCCTAGTAAAAGGTTGCAACCTTTGCAACTCACATCTTAACCGTTGGATTCATGATCGGCGGTTACAATAGATATGGGACCCAATATTTTTAATTAAAAAAAAACAGAAAAATAAAAATAAAATAACCGCTGATCATGAATCTAACGGTTAAGATGTGGGTTGCAAAATATCCTTCCACTATATATATATATATAAGTTATATACATGGTCAAGTTCAAACGAGAATGATGACCAAATAAAAAAAAACACAACATTACCAAATCACATGTAATTTTACACTAAAATCACGTCTAAAATCACACGTGATTCGCACGACATGACTATGGGCCAAATCACCCGCACACCCCTTGTGGTGACCATGTTCCGTAATCACATGTGATTTCAATGGAAAATCATATGTGATTTCAGTGGAAAATCTATTTTGACCCTGTTCTCGTTTAAACCTCCCTATAAATATACATATACATACAGAATTATACATATACAATGTAGAAATTGGTTAACTTACCATGGGTGTTTAGCAGTGACTTCACGTAGCTCTTTCATGGGTGCAGGCTCTCTTGGGTACACACTCGTTTCAAGAATATATTGGTAAAGTGCATCACTCTGAAGGAGGCTCTTGTGGCCAACTTCTTGGTGTTTCGCCGGTTGACTTTCACTTCCGCCATTGACCGCCGCCATGTGATTGATTTTTCCGGTGACCTGCAATTAATTAAACCAGCTTGTTTTGAAGATGAAGGATTGAACCTGAAATAAAATGACAATGAGAAGAGAGTATTTATAAGGGAAAAGTTGGGGAGTGGGTTGGGGGGGGGGGGGGGGGGGGGTAGGGGGGTAGATAAGGGTTGGTTTGGTGGTGGGTGAAGTGGGGGGGACTTTCTTTTCCATGGTGGACAAGAGTTGGTGATACGTTATTTATTTATTTATTTTATTGGAAGTATTAATGGTATTCTGTTTTTTTATTTATTATTTTATTTTAGTAATTAATGGTTCATACGTAATTTAGAAAATATAATAAAATATGTAATGTGATTATAATAGAATCGGGTTTATAGGACGACAAAAATATTAAGTGTCATAATATACTATTTTATAGAACTTAAGAGCATCTCCAACAGTTTTCTTAAAATTTCTCTAAAATAGAGAATTAAAAGTCAAAATCTCAAAAAAAAAAATTGCATCCATTTTCAACATATTTCCCATTTTAGAGATAAATCATTGATTATAATATTAAAATATTATATATATTTAATAAAATATTATTTCTCTCAACTAAACATTTCATTTTAAAGTTTCTTATTAGTGGGATATAAGAAAAAATAGTTTATCTCTCTTGATAATCATTTTTTGGGTTATCTTCATATTTAGAGAAAAACTTTTTCTCTCTCCTACTTTCTCCATTTTGGAGATAGTTTTGGAGAAACTGTTGTGTGTCTTACCTGACAATATTGTAGTAATAAGTTTATAAGATGTTTTTTTAATGTTTTAACAAATTTTTTAAAATATTTTTGAAATAAAGTGTCTTATTAGCTCTTTTATAGGACATTTTGAAAAGTTTTCCATAAAGATTTCTTTTTATAGGACACTTGTTTTATAAGATATTTTTTAATTGTTGTCTTCTAAAAGTATTGATATGAGTTTTTGTTTGAAAAATGTCTTAAAAAGCTTATTAAGACATTATAAAGTGTTTTATAAATTTGTTGCACCGCTTTTAGATATAACATGCACGCGTTTGGTTCTATGAAGTAGTTTATTACGATATTTGAACATTTTTTATGTCCTATAAACATAATTTTGTTGTAGTGTGTATATAAAAAAATATACAATTATTAATACACGTAATTCAAATGTAGTGTAAATCCATAAATTCACGTTTATTGTTTTATATAGCAAAAATACGTTTAATTATAGAAAAAGTTACTAACGTGACGAAGCGTTCCATAAATTAAAAAAAATCAACTTAAAAATACCAAATATTATTACAAAAGAAAGAAATTCAAGCAAAAGATATGGTCGGCATTTGATTTTCTAAAAGTGGAACGAATATCATGTTTGTTTGTTTTTTTTAAAGGTGTCTTGGGCCTATGGTCCAGACTAATCCCTTGGTAAAACATTCGACTGCGAAAGCATGCAGCCCTGAGATTAAACCCAGTGGCCACATGATGCGTACGTCTGTATTTGAACCTGGGATGGATGGGATATTCCACCACATCCCCACAGGCTTTAACCAATACGCCACAAGCCTTGTGTTGTGGTTATATCATGTTTGTTTTCGACTAATGATCACATATGTACAAATTTAATTGGTAATTGTGGAACTCGTTTTTTTAAAACTTTTGAGTCAATCATTGCTTCATATGTGATCAACGTGATTATTTGCACTGTCAGTTAACTTTAATAATTCTGATATCACTTTTAATATCTAAACTTACAGTCTAAAACATGTGAACCAAAATTAAAAGTATCTTATAATCATGTTTATCAACAAAAAGGGGTTGCATAGCTCGTAGTTACACAACAAAGAGATCGTTTTGGAATTTTTTGGAAGAAATAGAACAAACGTATAAACATATCATCTTGTATTTTAATTTTTTTCCTCATATATATATATATATGTATGTATGTATGTATGTATGTATGTATAATAGAAGCTAGGCGAATGATCGTGTGAGAAGTTGAGGTTAATGTGAGAAGCGTGAGAAGTGGATCTGAACCGTGATCACTTTTAATTAAATATCCTCCCATGAATTGCGGCTTAGAAGAGAATTGATCTGGTACGTCTCAGTGCATCTTAGGGTGTGTAAAACCCGAAAAGTCCGAAATCCGAATCTGAACCGAAAATATGGTGTTTTTGCAGAATCCGAATACCCCAAAATCCGAAAATTTGAAACCCGGTTTTTTTGGGGGATATTTGGGTTCGGGTTGGGTTTGATCGTTGGCCACCCGACCCGCCCAAAAATCCGAAATAATATACACACATATCTATATATTATATAATTATATTTATTTGTCTAATTATCTTTTGAAAATCATAAATTCTAGTTATAATGTTTTCTAATTATACATTTACTATCGATTTCATCAATCTCTCAATCGATTGAATTCATTCTAAAAAATGATTGAATTTATATATATATATATATATATATATATATATATATATATATATATATATATATATATATATATTTGCATTATAATAATACTTGAACCCGACCGCATCAACCTGAAACCCGACCAACCCGAAGCAATCCGAAATCCGAAACCTAAAATTCGGGTCTTGATTTCCATATCCGAAATCCGATCGGGTTTTTGATTTTCCCACCCGAATCCACCGGACCCGCCCGATGCACACCCCTAGTGCATCTTATCTCGATGTCTTTCATCCTAATGTGCATCTATTTCTCATCCAACGGTTGATAACCACTTCTCATGTTAACCTCAATTTCTCACGGAAACCCAACCCATAGAAGCTATACCCGTATTTTGAAATAAAGTTGCTCATATGATACTTAACTTTGAAGTTGCTAGTTTAAAAGAGAAAACTAAGTATCCGGACCGAGAAAATAAGAATAAAATGTTTATATGTGAATAATTGCAAAAAATCTATTTGAAGATGCATATATGCACCTTTATTAATAATCTATAACGTTAATTCACATATGCAACTTCAAATGATTCACACATGAACTTTCATTTAATTATCTCTTCTTAGTGCATCTCCAACAGATTCTTCAAAATAGAGAAAATAGACAAATTTTTGCTCCAACAAATTTTCCATAAAAGTATCAAAATTTTCAAATTTGGAGACCTCTCTAAAAATGATTACAATGAGAAAGAGACAGTTTTTATTATATTTCCACTAAAAAGAAACTTTATGTCAATATTTTATTAAATCCATGAAATATTTTAATAATATAACAAATGTTGTAATCTCTAAAATGGAAAATCTATTGGAGTTAAACATAATCTTTTTAAAGATTTTGAGTTTTAATTCTCCATTTTAAAGAAATTTTGAAGAATTTATTAAAGATACTCTAACTTTTTATGATATTTAGCATCTTTATTAAATACATCACTAAACTTAAATACATACATTTAGTTTGAATATATATATATATATATATATATATATAATAAAAATTATAATAACGTATTCAACTATAAAGTTGCATACGTATTCAACTATAAAGTTGCATACGTATTAAATTTCACATTTTAATAATAATTGAAAAAAATGAAATAATTAGGATGGGGGTTGGTGAAGGGCATATAAAAGGAAAAAGGATAAAAATATATTAAATATTATTAAAAAGAAAGAAAGAAAAAAAAACACTATCGCCGGAAATGGACCCGTTCACCAACTTTTATTCTCCCACCATTATTGTGACTTACCCAATCTCTCAATTACATTTATATCTATACTATATTATAAAAATGACATAAAAAACTCTTAATTACAACTCACTAAGTTTTATGTACTATCATTTAAAGTTATCTACTTAAAATCTCTTAAAAATAACTACTAAAGCCTAATGTACTACCTATAAAGTTTTTAACCCCAATTAATATATTTCATCCTTATCCCCAAAAATCCTTATCTCTAATCCCCAAACCCTAAAATAATGAAATTTGAATTCTGATAAACATAATCAAAACAGGATAAACATCTCAATTTAAATATAAAAAATTTAAAATATATAAGATAATTAATTAATTTTAACAAACTATTTAATTTTTTTTATATAAAAAACATTATATTGTTAAGCCTAAATTAAACAAATTTATATATAAAAAACCATTATCACTCAATTAAAAAACAATTAATGAAGCAATATGTACTACTTTTAAATGCTTTTAACCCTAATTAATACATTTAATCCTTATCCCCCAAAATCCTTATCTCTAATCCCCAAATCCTAAAATTATGAAATTTGAATACATAATCAAAACAGGATAAACATCTCAATTTAAATATAAAAAATTTAAAATATATAAGATAATTAATGAATTTTAACAAACTACTTAATTTTTTTTATATAAAAAACATTATATTGTTAAGCCTAAATTAAACAAATTTATATATAAAAAACCATTATCACTCAATAAAAACATCCAAAATCGTACTGTAAATCAATAAAAAACAAAAAACAAAAATAAACATTAAAATCGTGATGTATCTTGCTGCATTGCGTGAGTACGCTTCTAGTAAACCTTGAACAATTAGATTAACCATAATAAGGTTAGGTTATTTAGATATTTTGATCAGAAGTCATCGGCTCTAATCTTACATGATTACTGGGAACTTTTTTTTTACTGTTCTCCAGGAACCTTGAAATTAATTGAGATACAGGTAAGTTGTCTTGGACATCAACGATTAAAAAAATAATACCATTCAATCCAAAAATATTTAATATATGTTTATACGATAACCACAATATTTTATAATTAAAAAAATAATTTCAATAATCCAAGATATTTAATTTTAAGATTCTAATTAAATATATTTTTTCAATTTAAAAACAAAAAATCATAAAATTAAATGTGGTTTATAATTAATTTTAAATATATTATTTACTAAATTAAAAAAATAAAAACCTGAAATGTAAAATAGCCCTATCCAAATTTTCTATCTTCATGCTTCCTATTTTATTAAAAAAAAAACATCAATCTTGTCCATAATCACAGAAAGAAAAAATAAGGGAAATTGACCCAAATGGCCCAAACATTGAACTGGATTGGCCTCCTAGCCCATTCTCGCTATGCTTTACGGAAATAGCCCAAGGAACGCAATGGAGCCCAGGGGCGCAATGGAGCTGTCATTTATGCTCCATTGCGCCCCTGAGCACTTTATACTGAAAGTACGCCGACCAGCTCCATTTTTAATTACTCGATCCAACCCCACTTGCCGGAGCTGTCATTTTCTCTCGTCGACAAACTCCATTTTTGCACATTTTTAATTACTCGATCCACAAATGGCTGAGGTTAGTGTATTTTTCACTTATATTAATAGATTTTGGATGGTTTATAGTGTTAAATGGTTGTAGTTATCATTTTAATTTTTTGGATGATTTTTTTGGTATATTTTCATCTCCATTGTTAGATTTTGTTATTGTGTATGTTGTATAGTCTTAAATGGTTGTATTTAAAAGCATTATTTTGGATGATTTTTTGGTATATTTCCATCTCCATTGTTAGATTTTGTTATTGTGTATGTTGTATAGTCTTAAATGGTTGTACTTAAAAGCATTATTTTGGATGATTTTTTGGTATATTTTCATCTCCATTGTTAGATTTTGTTATTGTGTATGGTGTATAGTTTTAAATGGTTGTAGTTAAAAACATTATTTTTTATGACTTTTTTTGGTATATTTTCATTTCCATGGATAGATTATGTTGTTATGTATGGTTTATACTTTTAAATGGTTGTAGTTAAAAGCCTAGTTTTGGATGAATTTTTTTGGTATATTTTTATTTCCATTGATAGGTTTTGTTGTTATGTATGGTTTAAATTTATAGTTAATAATAGCCTAGTTTTAAAATTTAATGTTGACATTATAGAACATTGTAAAAATTTACACATTATACAATATTCCTTTAATTTTTTTAAAAATTACACTTTTAAAAATTAGACATTACATATTAGAAATTTACACTTTTGATGCCTTTAATTTTAAATTTTAGACTTTAGGACCCTTTACTTGAGAAACATACACTTTAGGTCCTATAAATTAAGGAATTTACACTTTAGGTTCGTTTACTTTAGAAACATTCAGTTTAGGTCCCTTAACTTTTTAAATTTACATTTTAGGCCCTTGAAATTTATGAATTGACACTTTAGGTCCCAAAAATTTAGAAACTGAGACTTTTGGTCCCTTAAAATTAGATAGTGACACTTTAGGTCCCTAAAATTTTGAAATTTACACTTTAGGTCCCTTTACTTTAGAAACATACACTTTAGGTCCCTTAACATTTGAAATTTACACTTTAGGTCCCTCTACATTAGAAACTGACTATTTAGGTCCCTATAGAAAAGTTGAATATTAGAAAATGACACTTATTATGCAGGGAAGAACTTTCTACACAGGAAAGTTGAATATTAAGAGTAAGATGTCCCTGGTGGACTCGATTCGCCAGAAATTGAACTCCCGGCGATTAGAGCCATTCAAGGAGACATGTTTCGGTCATTGGTTGCAATTGACCGATACATCTGCCGACCCGACCTTGGTCCACATATTCTTGCAGACACAGGTCTTCCCGGAAAATATACGGGATGACGAGATGATTTATGAGGTTGGTGAGCACGCGCTTCGGTTCGGCCGTGAGGAGTTCTGTCTTATCACAGCACTCCGTTTCGGACCGCACCCGAAGTTGCATAAGAATCGGTCCGGTGGGTTTGTTAGACAGATGTTCCCGCGAGGCCAGTTGACGGTGCGACACATCACAGATTTATTCAATATTATCGGCACTGCTGACGAGGGGCGGGCCCATATCGATGATGATTCTTCCGTCCGTATTTATCTGATGATGATGGTTGAGACGTTCTTCCTCGGTCATCAGTTGTCCCAGCATATTCCCGACCCTGTACTTCGGGCAATTGATGATATGAGCGTGTTTAATCAGTATCCCTGGGGATCCTATATATGGGCGCACACCTACAATCAGATGAATAAAGCGATCCAGAAACGACCGGACCATAAATATAGGATGTCGTTAACTGGTTTTTTATTTGCCTTCAAGGTTAGTAAGTTGATATCAAATTAATATTTTTACAACCTACCCGAATTCCCTATTTCTAGAAAATATTTACTACTGTCTGGGTATTATAATTCACAGATATGGATTTTGGAGACCTTTCCTATGGCCAGCACGTATTATATATTGACCACCAGGATGCCACGTGCAGTTCGTTGGGCTAGGTCTTCGACAGTTATTGGTAGCTATCATGCCCATAATCTCATGGATGTCTCGACGGTAAGTTACATTGACTACGACCAAAAAATTGTGATAAGTGGGGCCCTCGTGTGGATTTCTAACATGGTTATTTTTCAATATATTAGGATGATAGGATGCCACGTGATCGCCTTGTTCCGACGCCGTGGGAGGAGAGTCAGGAATGGTATACGGAGAGCCATCGCTGGTTTAGTAGTACGGCGGGGCGTCGACAGACGAAGAGGGCTAGAGTTACGCAGGATGTTGACGAGGGTGAGAAGTCATTCTAAGTTATCCGATATGTATAATTTTTTTTATAAAGAGAAGTCGTTTTAGATTATCTGATATTTATGATAATGTTGTTAATTGTTGGTATAGAAGTTCAAACTGATTCAGAGGGAGACCAGACTGACGATGACGCAGGCGTCAGCAGGCCACATGGGGCCAGCTCTTACGATGAGCCACCATTCCGTGCAGGGCATAGTCCAGCAGGCCACTATCAGCATAGTCCGCATGTTGACCCCTATGCTGATCGGTGGTCTAAGTTTACGCGGTGGAAGGATGATTACCATGACTTTCAGACTTCTCATCGCATTGAGCATGAAGATCTTGAGAGACGGCAAGCCGAGAAATGGGCATCTGATCGTGCATACCAAGAAAGTCTTGAGAGACGCATTGCCGAGATGGAGAGGCAGTTTAGCGCTTGGCAGGTAAGTGTTTAACTTAAATTAACAGACCTGGTTTTAAATGTTATCTTTTGAACCTTTACGTGGTTTAATATGCTTGATGCCAGATTCCATCCCAGCAGCAGGGTGGACAGCCCTCCCAGCCCGACGACATACCGCATGGGTTCGGATCTCCGTACTTCGGAGGGCCGTCCCAATACACGGATAATGTTAGTTATTTCAATCGTTTTTAAACCACATATGACATCATTTTTAAACCACATATGACATCACTTAGATTAATACCAGATGCCCTGTGAGTTTGTCGACTACCAGATGCCCTTTCAGTTTGTCGACTACCAGATGCCCTTTGTCGGCTCACATTTACTGGTGCAGGAGATGGACAGTTTGCTCGAGTGTGTCCTATTTGTCCACAACGAGAACATCTTCTCTGGATGGAATCCTCGCCCTGAGACGGGATACGGTCATGGTTACTCGGTCGACCAGCCCTTCTTATTACGACCGGTGGTCTAACGGTCATAAGCGGGTGGTCTGGAACAACCCATCCTTCTCCTGGACCGACTGGATGTATGAGCTCTGCGTAAGTTTGTCGGAAATTATCCGACGCGTAGTAACCAGTCGCCAGATGGGAGACGTCTATACACCGTTGATTTCTTGCGACGGCGATGACATGGCCGCATGGTATTCCTGATAACTGCCATTTCCTGCACGAGCAAAGACGATTATTGAAGTCAACTTCTGCGTCCCTAACCCTATCGCGGACTTCCCAGTAACCTCGACCAATCTCATGTACAATCCACGTTGCCGACTTGTGAATTCTCTTTTCTATTTTGGCCTCCGCCCAAGGCGTGAGACGATTCACCATTTCTTCTGCGATAACACAAATTTGTTACGTTAGTGTTGCAAAAATGAAAACATAAAATTCAAACAGTCAAAAATCCAAGGATGATAACCTCCATTTCTCCGACGAATCGAATACCATTCTTGCTGAAAACATCGGAAATAATCCATAAGGGCCACAATAGGCAGGCACCGTGCAAAACGAGACAATGCATTCACCGACTCGGCACTGTTCGATGTCATTATGTTGTAACGCATTCCTGGGAAATGGGCCCTTGACCATTTCTCCGGTCCAACCTGGTCCATAAGCGGAGCTCCAAGAGGTAAAGCAACTCGTAGACCCGTCATATTCAGTTCAAACTCCTCCACCGTATATGCTTTACACGTCCTCCAAAATAACTTCTTCCTGTATCTGACCCTGTTGTCCCTGGTTTTTACGTTCATCATTAGATGGCGACAACAAAGTGCATGATGGGCGCCCGGGTACACCGTATTAATTGCTTGGTGAATTGAAGCAGCCCTGTCGGATACAAAAACCAACCCCTCGGGTTCCCCGATACAACGCTTCAGCATGGTTAAGAACCAAGTCCACACATCCCCACTCTCAGACCTACCAACTCCGAAAGCGATGGGCACAATCTGGTTATTTGCGTCCATAGCAACGGCTAAGAACATTGTGCCTAAGTAAGTACCCTTCAAATGAGCCGCATCGATGATAATGACCGGACGCAAGTGTGTGGTAAACGATCGAATCTAGATATTTAAGGCATTTTCATATTATAACATTATTCAATATAGCAGTTCAATTAAAATAACCACGAAAGTTATTAAAATAACCACGTACCGCGCAACCGAGGGCAGCGAAACACATCTCAAAACGTTCTCTACTGTCTGTCCTTATGGAGGTAACGGTACCAGGATTCCGAAGCTCCAGATTATAGAGAAAGCAGGGGAATCGGGTAAACGATTCTTCAGGGGTACCACGCACCATCGTGAGTGCATAAGCTTTTGCGCGCCAGGCTTGCCAGTAAGAAATATCTATTTTCAAATCCGATCTGACGTCGTTGACAATGTCGGATCCACGGTATGTCCTGCTGGTATCCTTCACTTTAGGGTAAATAAAATTACCCAACACTCTACTGTTTGCTTGATGGTAGTTGGGATGCAGCTGCGTCCTCGAGCAAGTGTGTACGTCTTCCAATATACGAACATGAAACATATTGGTATTTTCGACAGAGGTCGCATAGATACGCCAAGAACATCCGGCTTGCTTACATCTGGCATCGTATCTGGTTTTGTTTGATCGATGAACTCCAAACTCAAAACCCTCTTCAAGAAACTTCAAACCGAGAGCGAGTGTAAGATCGTCTTTCGTCTTGAATACTTGACCCAAACTTACTCTTCTACTACGACTATAACGTGGGGGTAGGTTGGGTGTGATGACTGGGGTCGCTGATGGAAGTGGAGGGGGCATATCAAAGAAATCATTTATCCCACCGTATGATTTGATAGGACTACTTTCTGGTTCGTCGTCGTCTTCATCAGTATCAACATCAGATAAACCCAAGTGGTAAACATGAGACTCCTCATCATGTCTATAAACTTCGTCGTCGTCATCTTCTTGTTGTTCTGCTTCTCCTCCTTGTTGTGTTTCGAGAACAACATATGGGGTATCATCAGATTCATCCACACCGCCTCCGGCATTCGAAGT
Source organism: Arctium lappa (assembly GCA_023525745.1). NCBI lineage: Eukaryota > Viridiplantae > Streptophyta > Magnoliopsida > Asterales > Asteraceae > Arctium > Arctium lappa. The sequence goes on from CM042064.1 coordinate 52,827,368, forward strand.
ACCACCGAGATCGCTTCCACCGGACATCGATGGATCGACAAACACACAGAGTGTTGGTGGATTATTTTCACCGTCAAAAAATTGAATGAAAGACAAAACATCGTCATTGTTGCATAACTCATAAAGACCATCATTAACCTTATACGATATTCTAATCGTACCAAGAGCAGGATCGATACGAAATTTTCTGTGAATACAATTAACCAACCAAATATGCGTAATGTTAGGTGCCACCTTGACACGGGTTATCGGTTGATCGGTAACATACTCCCACCCGTTACCATCCTGCTGCCATGAACCACCGCTTAGGAGATGTAACTTGACTTTATCATCTCCGGATCTCATATTTTCAAAAAAACACGCACAGATACACAAGCAAAACAATTGTCTGAAATTTGTGGATGAAAATGGTGATTTACAACTTCAGTGGTTGTTGGTTTTATAGCAATAATCTAGGGAATCAATTTCAAAAAACACAGGGAATCAATTTATCTGCTAAAATAAATTTGATATCACAACTTTTTGAAAAAAACAGTAAAAATCAACATGAAAAAGCAACTGGAAATCGTGAAAAATAGCAAACAAACAAAATTCCAAGGAGAAACCCTAATTAGGGTTAACCTGGGCTTGACACGTGCCCAGGGGCGCAATGGAGCCCTTGGGTTATTTCCGTAAAGCATAGCAAGAATGGGCTAGGAGGCCAATCCAGTTCAATGTTTGGGCCATTTGGGTCAATTTCCCAAAAAATAAACACATACTGACAGAAAGTTCTGTTGATTTTATCATCATTAGAATAGCAAACATTAATTAATAATTCAAAGAAATCAACAAACTTTAAGACTAAAATATCAAAGAAATGTTAGCCTAGTGGTAAGGTCTTAGGGATAGTGCATGGTATGCTTATCTAACAGGGTTCGAATCCTGGGGGACGTACTTCGGCGATACCCAGACCTTGGGTCGGCCTTCGGGTCCAGGTTTACGGGCATACCAGTCTATGGGTATGCGGGTTCGGTCTTGACCGGACTTAGTCGTACCTGGACGGGTCCAGTCAATTGAGCCTGGACCGGGTCGCCGCGGATTAGTCGGTGTTGCCCAATTGGATGGCCGGATACCGCGAGTGCGTGTGTGTGGGCATAGCCCAAGTTGCCGTACAAAAAAAACTTTAAGACTAAAATAAAAACATAATGATTCAAATACAATTATAGATCAATTAATTGAATGAAAAAAAACATATATAGAATCAAATATATCCTAAAAAAACCTAACTTACTCGAATAGAATCACAAAGACTAAAAAATATCAATGGGAATCAAACCCGAGTGGTTAAAAGGATAAATATAACAATTAAAGAGATTTTCCAACTAAAATACAACACAACTTGTCCTAGTTTTACTATTCTAGGACCAGCTGTAAAACCATAAAATAGGAGTAAATTTCAACCGAAAAGTTGACATTGAAACTACCTGAATGAAATAGAAACCACCAAAGGTGGGAAATAGTAATAGCGTTTACAACTCAAAAAAGTGGATGATAGTTAACAACCTACTAATCTAAGTTCAGATTACAGATGAGTGTCACTATCATCACCAAAAGAATGTTATCACCAAACAACGCCAACTCACTAGACTTACGCCTAGTGAGTTCAAGAAAAGTGTTAGGCTTACGCCAAGTGAGTTCAAACAGTTATAAAATGAAGCTATAAAACATTAAAATCAAAAGTATAGCTTTAATCCAGACAATAAAACCATCTATATTATCATTACCCTTGGAAGGGCTCCATACATCTTATGATGACGGGGGAGACCCGATTTACCACTAATATTGACGGAACACCAATAGTAAACCACATGTCATATACGCATCACTTACGAATTAACAGTCATTAAGATCAACCCCTCTAAGCCTATAATTTAATCAGTTAGCAAGCTCAACCACTCCAAGTATATTGTTTGTCGAGTCACCGAGTTCAACCACACTAGGTATATACCCTGGGAAACTCCTAAATCCAAGTTAAGTTTGTTCACTATGAAATTACATTTTATTGGTCAATGGCGAATGTCCGATTCCAAAAGCCCACACCTTATTGCATATAAAGACCCAATGCCTATTTCATGTTACAAATTGAGAATATCATCCCAAACATATTAAATAAATAGACTTATGTGCATATGGATTAATTACATTATAGTATAACAAGTACAAACTCCTAGATATGCCAAATCATATCCAACATAAAACATTATGTAAAAGTAGCCATCAGGTGAGTGAAACCCGTATTTTACCAACAAAGCCAATGGTATGGTCATTACTCATTTGGGGTTCCAAAATTCATCATATCTTGAAGTAATCATCACCCATGTATATAAAATCATTTCCCAAACTTGTTTTTACCAAAATATATAAAGTTCCCCAAAATCCCAAATTTTGACATAATTTATCCAAAATCAACCAAACATGAGATATATGAAATAAAAGTTTTGAGGAACTAAAACATAGCATTTTAACATGTATATAGTTTAAGAAGAGGTAGGATGAATTCACATTACTTGGTTTTTGGTAAAAACCTAGAAAACCAAAAAATCTCTAAGAATGGAGATGAAACTTTGGATCTTGAACCTTAGGTTGAATATTTAGCTTACTTGATGAGATGATCTTGAAATATAAGGAAAAGTTGCCTTAAATGCTCTTAGGATCGAAATAAACGAGAAGGAGAAGAGAGTAGATGATAGGATAAGTGGTAGATAAAAGATTTATGAAACAATGACTGAAAATCGAGTTTTATGCAGCTTTGCCCTAACTGGGCGATCTTTACATGCGATAGTGCCACCAGGCACTATCGCCCTAGATGTACCAAGGCCTCTCCTCTACCTGCGATCTTGACATGCTATAGTGCCACAGGTCACTATCACTAACACTATAGTCAGGCCTGTATCGAGGGTTTTTCCCTATCTTTCACCCATACGAGCCTTTTCCCCCCTAAAGATGATATTAAAAGGTAATCTAGAATCAAGATATCGAACCAAAAATATTTTAACTCTAAAAGGATATATAAAAGTTTTAAGATTTTACTTACCAAAATTTCCGATTGTTACACGCCCTTTGCCCTTCTGTTAGTAACCCCTTTTTTCGTTGTACATGTTCTCGAGAACAGTGAATAATTCACCTAACAAAGTTGGTTAAGGATTGAGAGTATTCGAACCTAAATCTGGGTCCATCATTGACAAGTGACAACAGATGTTTCAATGGTCAATTCTTGATCTTGAGATGTAAATAGTTGTTATAAACTTTTATGTTAGGAAGTCTTTGGTCCAAAATTGTGTTTGGCTTTTGAAAAGCAAAGAGAATTGGGATTCGTATGGTAATAATAGTTAGACACCTCCAAATTGGTGATGTGTGAAATGTGTTATGATAGTTAATTGGAATTATTGGCTCCTTTTGTTTTTGTGTTGGGAAGGCTCTATAGGGTTATGCCAAAAATATTACTAAGCCAAAATCTTAATGATGATAAAAAAAAACGAGGTTGCATTTTTGTTAAAAGATGTATGCAGATCGAATTAATGATAAGACATATCTGGTTTCAAATACTACATAACCACCAGTGTCACTAATGATGTGGTCAAGCTTCGACGGACGATGATCCCCATGGCACCCATAGAGCAAACACCTCGTGTTGCAGCAGCGGGTGTGAACCCAAGAGACAGGTTGAATGAGGCTACAATTAATGATCACAAGTTCGATTAGACGAAATCGAAGGATATGGCACCTATGTCTTGTGCAATGCCACAAGGCTGAGGTGAACAAAAACAAAGTTACTGTTACTCGTCAGGCTAATGAAAACCCATTTGCCTTTTTAAGTACATAATATTTATATACGACAAATACTAATGCACACTCCTTACATTTTATGACATTTGAACCCTTAACCTCTTGGAAGACTGGACTCTACCGGTAACCCATATATTGTTAGGCTAATTACCCTTTTTTTAACAACTATAGAAACATAAGTCTATATCTCAATAATTTGTACGAAAAAACTTGATATAAACATGTACATTAATGAGCAATATACCGAAGATGGTACACACGCCAACCTCACTTTTGCACGTCTAGTCATATTCAGTCTAGTTCCACCTAGTCACGTCAATTCCTTCAATGCACCGAATACTGAATACACCCTAGAAGACAAAATTTGATCCTGGACCAAATGAAGTAAGTGCTTTAGGGACTACTTCCAACCAACCCTAAACTACCCTTGCTATATAATGACAAACAAGGTCGTATGGCTCAAAGACAAACTTTTGATCTCGACTAAAAAAATGGGTTTTTAAGACGTACTTTCGTTCTTGAACTACTTTTACTCTGTAATAACGAACAAGCAAAAAGACAATTTTGACCCTGAATTGAGAAAAGTGTTTTAAGGATCTACTTTCGACCCAAAGTACACTAAAATGTAAAATCTTTATCTTTATTTTAAAAATATAAAATTCATTTTTTTATTGGGAATGTGGGGATGGGCTTTTGGTCAAAGTTGGTGGCATGCATTGTATAAGAGTCTACACTTTCAGTTTGACTTTGGTGGGTTCACCAAGATATTAACTCAATTTTGATGGCTTCAAATCACACAAACGGTTTAATAACTAAATAGGGCGGACCTACGAAGGACACATTTGTTCAATCGATTTTCGTAAGTAAATATATTTTTGTGTATAAAAGGTTGATGTCTCTTGTATTTTTTTGTATAAATATTAAAAAAATACAAGATACATTAACCTAAAAACTGAAAAAAGTCATTTGAAATCAACAAAAAAAGACTAAAAAATCTTTCGAAAAGATGGAATTCGACTAAATGCATATCAAGCTTATGCCTAAGATGTAGTCTTGTCTTGCTCAAAAGATCAATTCCAATTGGAAAAAAATGTATTATATTCTCCAAATCGATATAATTGATTTTATCTTGGGTCAAACTATACTGACTTTTTCACATGATCAAACCGCGACTTTACGATACACTGAATCACTTTAAAGATGCACCTGCTCGACAAAAATCTTGAGGGTCCATTATTTAAATTGTTTTGGATTAATACAGTCCATTAATAGATGTAGGGCATATTTAAGGGTTCGATATTAAATTTTAAATAAATGAATTGTTCGAAAAAAAATGAAGCTTAAATAGAAACGAAAATAATGAATTTTAATGGATGATTTGGAATTATGAATCCATGATTTTTCGAGCTTTGAAATATTTTTTTTAGAAAAAAATGAAAATTTTAGTTCAATAATATTTTTTATTAATAAGTAAATACGTAAAAATACATGTTAATAAATAGAAAAGTATGAACCAAAATCAATGTTATCAATATCTTGCAATTCCATTTTAAAGTCAGGCTTGTTTAAATATAACAGGGAATCAAAATAATCAAAAAAAGTACCCTTTTAAAAATCTAGAAAACGATATGGGTGTCTGAACGGACCAACTATCCTAAGAACAACGAGTTACAATATCTCAATTTAGATAAATTTTGAAGGCAAAATGCAAAATGTTGTATCTATTAATCAACATTTGGAGTTATTTAATCTCAAATCAATAAATTCTTTCGTAATTTTAAAAGTATCAGTATTACATATTGTTTAGTTTCGAAGATTTCCTTCATACAAACAAAAACCATGGTATACCTCATAATCAAAATGTCATTTCTCAAACGAAAAACAATGAAAATTTAAAAACAAAGAGAAATAATAAATGTCAAATCAAAGGCAAAAAACTTAATCGCAACCTCAATTTCGTCAAAATCCCGATTAAATGATATTAAATTGTGAAGAAAATTACCAATTAAACCAAATAATATATACTTGTTCAATCACAATGTGTTCCCACATTGCATGTTGAGTAGAGTCAAAGCAAGTTTATAAATCATTTTTGCACATGTTATGTCACCGGGCTTGGTAACTCTTGCCTATAACTCAAGTGAGGGTATAAAAGTGGGTTGGATTGTGAGTTGGCTCAGTTGGTTGAGTCAAATAGTGCACCTCTCAGCTTGCCCGTTCCAAGTTGTGAGTGGGTTCGTGTTGCTTGAGTGAAGGCTCGAGTGATTCGGATCTTAGATGCGGGACAATGCGTTAGGCTGGTTTCACAGAGCTGCGAAAACCTCAACCTCTCGACAGTGGAAGGATTACAAGTTGTAGCCCATTTGACTCATATGACCTACTGAGCTAGCTTGATTGAACACCCATTTTTTTTGTATGTCGATTTTTCAAAATACGCATATTGAGACTTAAGAACATCTTCAACTGATTTTCTAAAATGGACTTTTATTCTTTATTTTTGTTCTAATGGATTATCCAACACTTTTTCAAAAGTAAATGTCTGCAAATTTAGGGAACGCTCTAAAGTTAAATGTTGCAGAGGGAGAAGTATTCTCTTTTTCCCCGTTAATTAAATGTTACAGTTGTTGGAATATTAAATATTTTAATAAACAATTAATGCTGAAATTTTCAAAATGTCCAAATTAAACGAGATGGGCGTCCAAAGGGATCGACTATCATAAGAACCACGAGTTATAGTAGCTTAATTTTGATAAAATTTTAAGGCAAAATGCAAAGTGATGTATACTCATTAATCAACGTTCTGTAATTAGTTAATCTCAAATCATTGAACGTTTTGTAATTAGTTAATCTCAAATCATTGAACTCTTTTATAGTTAAAGACTATCGGGCGTTACATATTGTTTACATCCTAAGATTTTGTTCATACAAATCAAAACCATGGTATACTTCCCAAGCGAAAAAAAATGAAATTTTTGGGCAAAAAATTGAATACAGGCAACCCTAATCGGCCTCATACGAAACCCGTGTCCAAGTATAACAATGTGAGGGAGCATTTTTTGGCTCACTCAGCGGCTGAGACTAGCAGGGGTTGGGATCAAACTCAAACCTGTCTTATATTTCGATAAATTTGTTTTGCCCCTTTATCAACTGAGCTATACGACACGAAGTAAAAAACATGAAAAATTAAAAACAAACGGAGGTAATAAATATCAAATTAAAGACAAAAAAATACTTTACGGTAACCTTAATTTCATCAAAGATCCCAATTAAATGCTAGAAGAATTAAGTGTGATGAAAATTATCAATTAAACCAAAAAATATATATTTGTTCAATCAAAATGTGTTCCCACATCGATTATGTGAGTGGAGTCAAAGCAAGTTTATAAATCAACATTTCACTTGTTGCACCACCGGGCTTGGTAACTCTTGCCTATAACTCAAGTGAGGGTATAAAAGTGGGTTGGATTGTGATTTGGCTCAGTTGGTTGGGTTAGATGGTGGTGCACTATCCGGCTTGCCCGTTCCAAGTCGTGAGCGGGTTCGTGTTGTTTGAGCGAAAGCTTAGGTGACTAGGACCTTAGATGTGGGGCAATGCGCTAGGCTGGTTTCACAGAGCTACGAAAACCTTAACCTCTCGATAGTGGAAGGATTACAAGTCGTAGCCAAATTGACTCATATAACCTACTAAGCTAGCTCGACTGAACACCCATTTTTTGTACATATTTGATTTTCCATAATAATCGTATTAAGCGATTCTCTTTTTTTGTTCAAACAAATCCTACAAAACTTTATAAAAAATAAAAATCTGTAAACTTAAAGAACCCTCCAACATTAAATTTTGATAAAGTGCGAGAGATTTTTTCCCGATTAATTAAATGTTAATTATATTGAATATTTTAATAATACAATTAATTTTGGAATCTTTAAATCTTTGTTGTTTAATTTGTGGATATTTTTGACTTTTTCTTCTCTATTTTGAAATTTTACAAAGAAACTATAATTACAAAGACATTGTTAGAGATGTTCTGAGTAGATAAACGAACATATTTATTTTTTTAATATGAATTTTACTTTGCATATTCATTACAAATTACAATCCATCTACTTTCAACCAAAAACAAATTTTTTTGGTCAAAAAACAACCCGACATTTCTGACCAAAGGGAAAGAAATGATACAGGGGTTGACTTGATAAAACAACCAAAATACATTTAAAGCGAAGCGAAAATAATGATACTGATTTGAGCCATTTTAACAGTATACACATTCATGTAACTCATTGTCACCAACTCTTGGAGATGCCACTTGTTTTAAGTAACCAACCCGATCACCATCTCCTCTTATTAGTCTTTGAGTCGATCAGCTGAGGCGACGGCATATGGTGATTCCATCACCAACTGGAAGCTGGCAAATTTCTATTCTTTGATCAATAGCTAAAGCTTTGTTAAGCTCTAGCACAAAGTCTCTATAGTACCTGACATACTTTCGTAGTGGTGCATCAGGTGGCGCCACCAACGATCCATTCCAAAGGGTGTTGTCATAGCCGATCACTCCACCGATCTTGACAAGATCGATTAACCTCTTGTGGTAGTTAAGGTAGTTGTCCTTATCAGCATCCACAAAAATAAAATCAAAACTTCCGTGGAGTTTTTCCTGTAAATTTGAAAATCAATAAGCTCGTAAATAAAATAAAGCTAATATTCCATATGTATCGTGAATTGTTAAACTTAACCTGATTTCTATCTTAATGAAAAAGTATTTTTGACTTTTGTCAAACAATAAAAAAAATGTCCGAAGTAGCAAGATTTATAATACTTACATCGTTGATCATTTGGTCAAGCAGAGGAAGAGCAGGCCCCTCTCTAAAATCAATCTTGTGAGCAACACCAGCCTTTTCAATTATGGGAAGACCAATCTCGTAATTTTCACGATTGATATCCAAAGCCAGTATCTGATACATACAAAACCAATATTTAGTATATCTTACAATTATTGCTTTTTACGAGCCAATTTTAGGTTCATTCTTATTTCTGATAAACCGTGGATCCAGGATAGCTTATGAGCATCTCGACTAATCATATAGGGCCTTAAGGTTAACAAACAGGTAATTAAGCCTTCAAAGCCTGAGGAGACTCGAACTAGTAACCACTAAAGAGCAAACCTAAAGTCTTAACGGTTGAGTTATCCCTAGTGGTTTACTTTTAGATTCATTCAACGAGTCCCACGTCGGACCAGCACAAAATGATCTAATCGTATATCATTCTTTAACTTGTTTCACATGTATAACATCTCTAAAACTACCATTTTACCTTTCCATCGTCGGGAAGAGCTAAAGCAGTGGACAAAAGGGAATAACCAGTGTAGACGCCGATCTCCATGGTATTCTTGGCATTGATGAGCTTTAGAAGCAGACTCAAAAATTGTCCTTCATCAGCGGATGTTGTCATAAGGTTCCTATTTTATATAACAAATGGACAAATCATCAATGTAAGTCGACTCAAATGATTGAAGATTGTTCAGCATAATTCGTAAGTGCGCGCACACAACCACACACACACACACACACACACACATGTATACGTATATGTAGGAGTCTGTTCAAATAAGAAGGTTACATATCGTAAGAATAGAAACTTAAGGAAATGTTCATATGTGAATCATTGTAAAAATCCAAGAAAAAAAATCTATTTGAAGATGCATATGTAAACCAACATTACATATTATTCATATGGGTTCATGTATGGATTTTAAAATGGATTTTTTAAATTATTCACATATGAATATTTATTTCTTACTTTTTCACAATATTTAACCTTCTTATTTGAAACTTCTATACGTATAATAAGGTAACTTACCATGGGTGTTTAGCAGTGACCTCACGTAGCTCTTTCATGGGTGTAGGCTCTCTTGGGTACACACTCGTTTCAAGAATATATTGGTAAAGTTCATCACTCTGAAGGAGACTCTTGTGGCCAACTTCTTGGTGTTTTGCCGGTTGACTTTCACTTCCGCCATTGACCGCCGCCATGTGATTGATCTCCGGTGATCTGCAATTAACCAAATTGTTTTGAAGATGATAAAGTGAACTTTGAAATGAAATGAGAATAATAAGTGAGGCTTAATTTATAGGGAGAAGAGGGTAATTGGCCGTTGGTGGTTGGGTGAAGTGGGAGGAGACTTTCCTTCCCATGGTGGCAAAGAGTTGGTCACCATCTTTTTTTATTTGTTTAAAATAAAAAATTAATCATTAAATTGCTTTTTTAAAGAATAAATAAATAAGTGGGATGGGAGTTGGTGAAGGAGTCTCATAAGCATGAAAAAGTTTTTAAAAAAAAGTTATAAAATTAGTGTTAAAATAATATTGACATATATATATATATATATATATTGATATATGTTAGGAAAAAAATCAATACTAAAAGAGCTTTTCTGAAGAGATTTTTATAAAAAAATAACATTGAAGAGATTTCTTATAAGAATCTCATATACTTCGAGTTCTTATACGAGAATTTTAATTCTTACTTTAAACTTGGTATGGAATAACATTTTGTTAGTATATTATCTATTTATTGACTTTATAATTACTAATATGTATATATTGTTTAATGTTAAAAAATTACATTGGACTCACAAAAGATATTTTTACAAAAAAAAGTTTTTATAAGAGCATCTCCAACAGCTTTTCTAAAATGGAGAAGTAAAAAGTCAAAATCTCAAAAAAAATCACTTTCATCTCTAACAGATTCTCTATTTTGGTGATTACACAACTAATTATATTATTAAAATATATTCAATACAATTCATCAATTTTTTTCTCTCGTAATCATTTAATTTAAAGCAATTTCATTGGTAGAATGAATGAAAAACTATCTCTCTCTCATAAGTAATAGTAATTTTTTGAAATATCTCCAAATTTAAAAATTTTCATCATCTCTCTCACGTTTTCTCCATTTTTTTTAACATCAAACCTTTTATTAAAAAACATAACACCAAAGGAGTTAAACAAGGGATACACCAAGAGAGTAAGATCCCAAAAAACCAAACACAAGTCACGAACAATTGCAATTGGATCACATCAAAAACCAAATACAAAATTCGAGCACAAAGCCGAATAAACGACGAAGACGAAGGTGGAGTTTGCGAGTAGCAAACAGTCGCAATCAATCTTCATCGAGATATCTGGACCTTGCCCTGGGCAATCCCGATTACACCTCGATTGTAGACCCCAACAAACATCGAACCTCCGTAATTTGTTGCCAACGGTCTTCGATAAACGATACCAACCTTCGGTCCACGATTATCAGCATCATTTTGGAAAAGGTTCTGGAGAACCTGTTGGAGCAAAAAACCCTCAAAATCCCCATTTTAGAGAAACTGTTGGACATGCTCTAACAATCTAGAGTATTTTCCAACATATTATTCAAAATTGAGAAAATGGAAATTTTAGGCATATTTTTGCTCCAATAGATTTTCTAAAACTTTCACCAAAATGGAGAAACATGAGAGTATGAATTTCTCTAAATTTGAAAAATTCCCCGAAAATGATTACAGTGAGAAATAAATAGTATTTATTATATTTCCACTAAAAGTAATCATTGATGTTAAATGTTCATAAAAAAGAAATAATATTTTATTACATTTTTTTTTAACGGCACGATAACTCACACACACGTTCCCGAGGTATCCGGGCTCTCATTCAAGGCAACCCGACTAATCCTCGGCGGTCTGACCAACCCTAAGGCCGGCCCAACTAGTTGCAGCCCAGAGGACCTCCACAACTAGCCCCGAACCCCACCCCGAAGGATGAAGCCCAAAGTCTGATGACAACGAGTTGGTAGCCTAGCGGGAGGAGGCTTGGGGCTAGTGGATGATATATACAAATTATTTTAATAATGTAATTAATGTTTTAGTTTCCAAAATAAAATATCCGTTAGAGATAAATGTTATTTCTTTTAGAGCTTGTATGATTTGCAGGATTAGATTAAATTTGAAGGAATTTGGAATTGAATTATATTCCAAACACATATTTGGTTCCAAACATATGTTTTTAAAATCCCAGTTTTGTATGTAATAATATTTTAAAATATGTTAAAACATTTGTTTTATAATAATCAATTAATAAAAAATAATTTAATTATTTGTAATTTGTTTTTATAAATTACTTATAAAGAATAAAATTCAATTCTATTATAAATCCTAAAAACCAAACACACTAAAGATTTCAAATCCTTCCCAATTCACGACCCTCCGATTCCAGATCTTTCAACGAAATCCAACTTGTTTAAAACTATTCCATTAAACCAAACAACCCATTAAACATTTAAGTTTTAATTTTGTATTTTAAAGAAATTTTAAAAAATATGTTAGACATGGTTGTCAATATGATCACCAACTTTTATTCTTCCTATTTTACCAAATTTTTGTCAACAACCATAATCACGTCCCATCATGAGTTTGATGACGCGCTTTTTTGACCTTTGGATCTAATCATACGTTTGGCAGTTGCCCACGTTTGGTAAGGGATTTTGCATTTTTTTGTGTTTCAAATAGGGAAATTGATCGAAATGGTCCAAACCGGGAGAGGGATTGGCCTCTTAGCCATCCCTCTCCCTGACTTGCAAAAATGTCCAAAAGGACGCACCATGAGTCCTAGGGCGCACCATGAGTCCAAGGACGCACCATGAGCCCCTACACATAGTCTTAATGAAAACAAGTAATTTCTCCTAGGGGCTCATGGTGCGCCCTAGGACTCATGGTGCGTCCCTTTGGACTCATGGTGCGTCCCTTTGGACATTTTTGCAAATCAGGGAGAGGGATGGCTAAGAGGCCAATCCTTCTCCCGGTTTGGCCCATTTCGGTCAATTTCCCTTTCAAATATCGTAAAGAGTAAATTACATTTTTGGTTCATGTAGTTACTCTTGGGGGTGTTTGGATCATGGATTTTGAAGGAATTTAAAAAAATTGGATGACTAATTTCATTGATCAAATTCCAAGCCCATGTTTGATTCACGGAATGAAAGCGATGAAATCCTCCCAATTCCATTGAATTCCACAATTTAAGGAATTCATCATTTCTTGGCTAAAGTGAAAGAATTGAATTCCTACCAACCAAACGTGTGGTCAAATTTCATTCCAGTTCCTTCAAAGTCAAATTCTTTTGATGGATTCTAATTCCATCAAATTCCATTTTGCGAACCAAACACATCCTCCGTGTTCACTGTCAACTCTTGTTCATGTTTTAAATTAATTATAGTATGGATCACTATGATTGTTAATCTGTTTTACTTTTGGTTCACTTTTAGCATATTTGTGAAACAAAAGTTCCACGTAGAAAAAGTTCCACATGTTGAGCCGAATTTATATGAAGAAAACACATTGTGAAACAAATATATGTCCATTAATACATTAAATACTAGCCTTGGATTAGAAATAATCATGTGAAACAATATCTTAAGGTAAACGTTCTCACGTATCTCACAAATAGCAAAGTTTTCAAATGATTAAGCTCGTGTGTGTGTGGAGCCTTCAGACGAGAACACCTCAATTTTACGAAAACGCGATAACACTCTTACCACATGTGATAATACACGTAAGGGACCTAGTAGTGTGCGGCGACTTAGCCCGCAATCTATGTTGAGACAAAGGTCGTCTGCATCTCTGATTTAATATTACATGTGATGAATTACAGTATTATATCAATAACACCTTTATCACATGTGACAATACACGTGATGCGACATAGTAATGTGTGCTACTTGGCTCACAACCTAGGTCACGCATCTCCGCAGGGGCGGATGTACCCTTTGTTGGTAGTGGTCATAGGCCCCCAACAAAACCCACCATTTGTTTTAAAAAAGGCTATAAAATTTGTTTTTTTTTTGGTAAATTTTCTTACTGGACCCAACAAGAAGAAAACAATGGTTCCAAACCTGATATCTTGATCCTAAATTTTAATCGGTCAATTTGTTGTACATATATATAGGAGCGTATACGAGTCAAGTTTCTAACCAACTACTCGAGTTCGAACTCGTTTATCTCGAGCTCGGTCTTATTAATCATCTAGCTTGAGTCGATCTCGAACACAAAATAAAACCCGTTTAACTTAACAAGTTGAACTTCATAAAACCGATGGTTGTTCCGGCTCGTTCGTAATATAAAATGTAAAAATTATAAATCTCGAGTCAATAAAAGAGTTAATCGATTGTGCAAGCCCATATATGAACACCGAGCTTGAGCTTGGTAAATCAAAAAATATTCAAGCTTGAGTCCTACATGAAAAAGTTATTCAAGCTCAAGTTTAGTATAATTTTTTCGAGCTCCTTACTCCTTAAGTTATCTTTATGCGGTAAAAAATAAATTGAAAACCGAACCAAATGAGTTATCTTTATTCGGTAATCGAACTCTTTAAGCCAAAAACGAAAACCTGAAACCGTTTTGGTCCAGGTGAATTATTCAATTTTGAAATTTTTTTTGACACCGTTAAGTGTGCCCTCAACCATAAAAACTTCTGGATTCGTCACTGCATCTACGTCTATCATATGTGATGGACTATAGTAAAAAGGTGTTCCCTGTTTTCATAAAATGAAAGTGTTCTCATTTAAACTATTCTTTATACAAAATGAAGGTGAATTCGTTTGAACCATTTCCTATATAAAATGTAGGCGTTCTCCTTTGGAAGAACAAGATAACTTTGTTGTTTTATATAGTATTTTAATTAAGTTTTATCAAGTAATAATTTATGTGATATTATAAAACATTCACTAAAAATTACTAAAAACAATTTAACAAAAATTAATCTCTTAAAATTGAAGTTAGAGCATCTCCAACAGCTTCTTTAAAATGGAGAAAATGGAGATTTTAGGCATTTTTGTACTCCAACAAATTCTCCAAAATAAAGAAAGTCGGAGAGAGAGTGTAATTTTCTACAAATATGGAGAACTCTCCAAAAATGATTACAATGAGAGATAAATTGTTTTTTATTATATTCTACCAATAAAATTTCTTCAAATGAAATGAATATGAGAGATAAATAATATTTTATTAGATTTATACAATATTTTAATATTATAAGTAATGATGTCATCTCCAAAATGGAGAATCTATTGGATATAGATGTAATTTTTTAGAGCATCTCCAACAGCATTGCTAAAATAGAAAAAAATTGGCTTTTTCTTTGTTATTTCTCTCCAACAGATTTGCTATATGGTTTGCTAAAATAGAGAAAGCTCAAAAAATCTCTAAATATAGAGAATTCTCTATAATCTCTAAATTAGAGAGAGAAAATATTATTTTATTCAATCCAACCAATAAGATTCAATATTTAACATTTTATTTTAAGTTTTTTTTTTCAAAAAGTGTATTGGGATGATAAATTATGGAATATTATAATAATATAAATAATGATTGATTCTTTAAAATAGAAAAGTGTTGGAGTTGAAAGAAAATGTTTTTAGAGATTTTGATTTTCCATTCTCTGTTTTAGAAAAAACTTAGCAATGCTGTTGGAGATGCTCTTATGTAGATTTTGACTTTTAATTCTCCATTTTAGAGAAATTTTGGAGATGCTCTTACAAACCAACTCCAAATAAAATGATAAACATTTAATCCCATTGATATGTCATAGAAAGCATCTTCAATAGATACTCGAAAACGAAGATTTTGGAGATTATCATGCTTAAACAAATACTTTAAATTTTCAATAAAACAGAAGAAATCAATGTTCTAAAAAACTTGTCGCACAGCCGTCATGGCACCAAGGCTTGTATGTCACGTCACGTTAAACCCATGACACGCCATGGCCTAATGCTCAGTTATTGTAATGAGATATTTGATTTTATTTACGTTTTTATGTCTTATTTGCTAGTTTTTTTATATATACAACCTAAGTTAACTTCCCTATTACTATTGACTTATTGAGTAACACTACAAAACATATGTTCTTATGTATAATATTATATATGAAATAGAAATTTGATGCCATAAGTCACGCTTTGAAAACGCCATGGCTTCGCCGTGGCTCCTAAGGTTTGAGGTTTGACCTCGCCGCCACGCCACGCCTCACGTCATTTAGAACCTTGGAAAAAATAGAAAGAAAAACTATAAATCTCTGAATTTGGATAATTTTTTAAAACTTAAAAGGAGAGATAAATATTATTTCATTTATTTCTCACAAATAAAATTGAATGTACCGTTATTTTTATATATGGAAAAAAACATAAAAAACGTATGTTATTAGAATGATAAATTTATTGGATATCTTAATGATTTGATTAATATTAATATATTTAAAATAAAAGAATATTATAAGCGTACTCACGCAATGCAACAAGATACATCACGATTTTAATGCGACCCGGTTTTTACAACATTGCTATCAAAGTTCTTGTGGCCATGGAAGATCGCTTGCGATGACTCAAAGGTCATTTATGGTTGCCCGAAGAATTAGTCGGTGCACGTAAACTGACTCGAAAACCCACAGTTACAAAAAAAATCTTGAAGATTTATTCATCTAACCCATTAAATTTTGTAATTTTCATTCCATCAAAAAGAAAAAAAAAATCATTTACATTTATATCTTACCGAATTTTTTAAAAATTAAAAAAAATCATTTCTATTTATTTATGAACAAATAAAACAAAAATCTTGATTTTTGACAGCAAAATATTAATTTTTGACAACAAAATATTGATTTTAGGCAACAAAATATCAACATAATTATTACACTTTGCTACGAACATAAAAAAAATGGTCAAAATCATGCACAAATAATTGCTACCAATATATACATACATATCATGTATTTAATTATGCACGGAGTGGTTTTAGGGGAGTTAAAGTGAGGTGTGATTTTAGGGAGTTGAAGTTGTTAGAGATAAAGATTAAATAGCAAGTGTGAGTCATGTTCTAGTTTCTAATCACAACCAATTAACAACAAACAATATTTAACAAACAATTACCAACTTGTTTGATTAGATTCAATGTAACAGTTTATAAAAACTCTCTCTGTTTATCTCTTTCTCTCTCTAGACGACACTCTCTCTCTCTAAAATTCTCTCTGAATTCTCAACTAGTCCTCCTTACAGATAACAAGAAAAGAAACTATTTATATCTGTTACGAAGAATGTAAGGAAAACAAACAAATACAATTAAATTGACTTTGACATTTTATTACAAAGATTTTGACTTTCACTAAGAGTTGACTTTCCAACTTTGACTTTTTTGAACTCTGACTTTAGTCTTCATAATCTTGTATCCAACATAATTCATGCTCTAACAATCTTCCCCTTTGGATTCAATATCACTGTTGAAAGGTCTTGCAATTCAGTCTTCTCTTTTAAGCTCTGTCATATGCAATCTCTCCCTTTAACATTGTAATCTTTCCAAGTCTGTCTTCGAAGAATATAACAATCTCCCCAAAATATGATAAACAAGGTCTTCAACGATCTCTTTAGAACTATCACAATACTCTTTCAGACTTCAGAAAGAAATTATCTTCAGATTCAGCTCAGATTGCTTTAGCAAATAATCTTCAGAGAAAATTTCCTCAAAACCAGCACATCTTCATAAATTCTTTGATCTTCTTCAAATCTTTACTTTGAATTTTTTGACTTGGACATTTCTGTAAATCATCTCCCAAAACTCCAAAACTTTAACATTTCTTGATATCATCTCCCCCTTTTTGATGATTTGAGCATCGATATCATCAAAACTTTCACCAAGAAATGTCTTTGACCATTCTGATCTGTCCAAGAGCCTCTGATTCATTGATCCGTAACCATGTATTCATCCAGATCTTTGCAAATCTAGACAAAATATTCGTGTAACACCTTAATCAACAAATGAAACAGTTAATATGTCTGTCAGTAACACAAAGTCACTGTATGTAACAAATACACATTGGAAAGGAGATTTTTGATGTTCACTCCCCCAGGGCTTCCATTCAATCATCGAAACACCACAAAGGCAATTTCTATGAACGTTATGACAAAGAAACAAATTATTTGTGTGTTCGTGCAAGTGTAGACAGAATTAAGCATATGATGATTGTTTATAAGGCTCAAAATTGTGTAAACCACTGAGACAACAGTAGATAAACACAGACTCAATGTGCATGATTGAAGTGCGAAGGTGGGGCAGACTTCCTTCTTTTTCAATATCCAGATTTTCCAAATGAAAATCAGATAGATTATGTGTTGCTTCCCCTTTGAAAAAAAAATGAAACAATTTCTTTTTAAGAAGAAAATGAGTGGCTGGTGGGGTGATGTCAAGAGTTGGCATGGGCTAGTTGCCTGTTTCAATAACGTTCACCGAAGAATTGTGAAACATTAGAAATGTGGCTGCCCGGCTCAGAAAGTAGTTGGTGCAGATTTTGATATTCTTTTACTCTGATCTCTCACCCTCTTTCTTTTTATCATTAAGCTCACATCTAACCAAACTCTCTTTTACATTTTCCCTCGTCACACATCCCACACTCATTTCTTTTTTACTCCTCATACTCAATCACTAAGGATTAACTTATTGGGTAGGAAACACTGGTTAACGTGAATCCATAGAAGTTTCATTTAAGTCCTAGCACAAAGATCCCGTATTTTCCTAGATAACATGTGTTGCTCAAAGGATTTAACTTTATCAGTTCAAGCTCAAAAATACTTGTCAGATAAATGTATGCTCACACGATATAATCATGAAGATTTGAGCATTTGAAACATTGAAGTATTTCCAAACAAGTAAATTGAATGAATGAACATGAATGCAAGAGACTTGTTTGAAAATCTGACATTGTATGAAATGATCAAATATTTATTGATATAGCAATTAGGCTTATAGTCAAGAATAATGGATATTGTCTATATGAACCAAAATATAGACATTCTTGAATGAAACGCTTCGAAATGAAATTACGCTCAAAATTATTTGAAGTACAAGCGGGGTGTCTTACCATCGAAAAAATATGTTTCAAAATTTGAGACATGGTAAGAACATTTTGAACAAAAAGTCAAACCGGTATGTGTGAATACTTGAAAGTATATAGAAAATACAATACACAAGTAATTATCTTTGGAAACACATGGTTTGTAAACATGTAAGCACAAGTAATTCTTGAAAACATTTAAAATCACACTTCCAATTCATGAAATCTGTTTAAGAATCGGGAAATGGTTTGAACATTTAAGAACATGTTTTCTATGATTGAAAGTTGTCCTTCTTTCAACCATATATGATATTAAGATAAGAAATTTAACCTTTTCGCTTCGTCTTAAATCTCATGAAGTCAGTTGAAGTCATAAAGATATGATCTTGTAAACTTCTCTCATTCTGCACAAGTCTCAAAGTCATGTCAAAATCAAATTTATTCAAATGTAAAAGACATAAAGCATTAAAACAGTTAACAGTACGAGTTCTGATCAGAAGTAATCAGAAATCATAGTCTTACTCCTTTTGATATGACTTATATGCTCCCCCTAATAATCATGCATCACAAAAAAAAATTGTCAGTGTAGTAAATGCAGAAATTAGATAAACTCCCCCTCAAAATAATGTAGATCATCTTAAAGTTCTTCTCACTCTCCCCCTGAGATCATAAACAAACTATTAAAGTGCAGATATCCTTCAGAAATAATGATAAAGAAATGAAGAAAAATGACAATAAAAGAAACTTTAATAGGTAATTACTGATTAGACCTTGAGATTTCGCATACCAAGCTTAGATACAAGAAAATTAAATCTCTTTTCATCTAAAGCTTTAGTAAACAAATATGCAAGTTGATAATCAGTTTTTACAAAGTAAAGTTCTATTGTACCTTTTTCTACATTATCTTTTATAAAATGATACCTGACATCAATGTGTTTGGTTTTCGTATGCTGGACAGGATTAGCAGATATCGCGATTGATCTCTTCGAGTCACAGTATATCGACATTTTATCAAACTTGAATCCATAGTCTCGCAGCTGTGTTCGCATCCACAAGACCTGAGAGCAGCAACTGGCAGCAGCTACATACTATGCTTCAGCAGTCGATGTGGAAACGCATAATTGTTTCTTTGACGCCCAGCTAACGAGTTTGTCCCCAAGAAATTGAATGTGACCTGAAGTGCTCTTCCTGTCTAACATACAGCCTGCATGATCTGCATCTGAGAAGGCTGTTAGTTCAAAGCTAATATCTTTAGGATACCACAGACCGAGATCTGGAGTCTCCTTCAGATACCTGAAAATACGTTTTACTGCAGACATATGGGAATCTTTAGGTTTAGCCTGATATCGAGCACATAAACATGTAGAAAACATTATGTCTGGCCTACTAGAAGTTAGATACATTAAAGAACCTATCATTCCACGATATGTCCTAACATCCAAAGTTGTTCCCGAATGATCAGTGCCGATCTTAGTACCAGGTGCCATCGGGGTACCAATCGGTTTACAGTTTTCCATGTTGAACTTTCGAAGAATGTCCAAAATGTATTTTGATTGATTGATAAAAATCCCCGTTTTAAATTGTTTGACTTGTAATCCGAGAAAGAAATTCATCTCTCCCATCATACTCATTTGAAAACGTGACACCATAAGGTTTGAAAAGTTCTTACAGTACTTAGGATTTGTAGAGCCAAAAATAATATCATCTACATATATTTGAATAAGAATGATATCGACTTTCTCCTTTTTAATGAATAAAGTAGTATCAACTGTACCTTTCGTAAAACCATACTTGACCAAGAATTTAGATAGCACATCATACCAGGCACGAGGAGCTTGTTTGAGTCCATAAAGGGCTTTATCCAATATGTAGACGTGATTAGGCTTATCTGGATTCACAAACCCTTCTGGCTGTGAGACATATACTTCCTCCTTAAGTAAGCCATTTAGAAAGGCTGTCTTCACGTCCATTTGGTAGACGGTGAAGTTTTTGTGAGATGCGTAGGCTAGAAACATCCGAATTGCCTCTATACGCGCTACTGGAGCATACGTCTCATCATAATCTATACCTTCCTCTTACCGATAACCCTTGGCTACAAGTCTTGCTTTATTACGGATTACGATACCATCTTCATCTTTCTTGTTTTTGAACACCCATTTCGTACCAATAATTGTTTTGCCTTCAGGTTTAGGTACGAGTCTCCAGACTTTGAGTGCTTCGAACTGGTTCAGCTCTTCTTGCATAGTTGTCACCCAATCTGAATCCGCAAGTGCCTCAGATACTCGAGTAGGCTCAATCTTGCTCAGAAAGGAATCATGCATACACATACTTAAGGTAGCAGACCTAGTTTGCACCGGCTTATGTAGATCTCTAATAATTTGACTTATTGGGTGCTCTTTGGTCCACTTTTGCTCGTGAGGGAGTGGATTAGATACAGATTGATCATGATAATCATCTTGAAATCCACTATCAGGCTTTTCAGTTTGAGTAGTTGGAAGGGGGTTTGCAGTTGAAGTTTCAGGTGCAGAAGCATCAGTTGGAACAACAGATTCTGGCTGTTGCGTAGACATTGTATCACACCCAACTAATACAGTTACTTCTGGCTCAACAGTTACTTGTATATCTTCAACTGTAGGAGTATTCGATGGAATGTGAGTTTCTGACTGAATGGGGGATTCAGGTTCAGTTATGACTTCTGAAGTGACTGGATGATTGCAACTTGTGTCTTCAGAATTGTCAGTCACAGCGGATTTAGGAGATCCTAGAAACTCATCATAAAAGAATTCAAATAACAAATCTAAATCAGATAAATGTGAAAGTGAAGTAGAAGCGTTATTCGAATTGTTCTCTGTAGAAACAGGTTCTGGACTGATCTGCCCAAAAGCTAATACTCCAGTTATCACGGGTTCTGAACTGAGTTGTTCAGAAGCCATTTCTTCATCGAATGTGACGTTAACGCTCTCGATTACTTTCTTGGACTTCTTTAAGTAAACTCGATATGCAGTAGATGTCGAAGAATAACCAATGAAGATACCCTCATCCGCCTTGACATTGAACTTGTTCAGACTCTCTCTATCGTTAAGCACGAAACACTTACACCCAAATATGTGAAAATACTTGATTGTCGGTGTTCTGTTGTTGATCAATGCATACATTTTAATTCTTTATTTAAGTTTTAAGTAATTAACATTAAATAGCGGTACATTAAGTTTTAGCAATTGTTTTTAAGAGTTTTTTATAGATGCTATATAATATAGTATAGATATTGAAATTGAATGTAAGCTTTTATTTAAACCTTTTAAATTTTCTATTTTTTTTTGGGAGAAATTATATGTCTATTGGTGATGTTGTAATATTTCATAAAATTCAAGTTTTTATTTTCTTTTATATTTATGGTATAGCTTGGACGGTTTAACCTTTTTTAATCAAAAAGCAAACCGCAATGTTTAATAATTTTTTCAAACCAACATCAAGTAACCAAACTATTTAAATTGAACCATAAAAAGATAGTTTGGTCTCGTTGGTTTTGGCGTTTTAAGCCTATTATGAGCTTTAAACCAAAAAACATAACTTCTATTTTTAAAATTAAATTTCTACTAATATAAGTACATAACATTATAAAAAAATATCATACAAAATTATAAAAGAACCATCTATCACCTTAGAACAAACATTAATTTCACAAAACGAATGACGATTTGGATTTTGGCGATTTAGGGAACATAAACAATTGCAAAGCGAAGATTAAAAATCTAATGTATCAGACAATTTTTTTTTTAATTTGGACCATAAAAGTTGAGTCTACAAAATAAAACTAAAACTTATATATAGGGATCGTCATTTGAGAACCCATAAAATTATGATAACTTTCGGAACCAATGCATTATGTGTTATTTCATATGTTTTTTTTTTCCGTCTACACATTGGATTTAGTGTATTGATTAACATATATTTATTTTACAATGTGTTCATTTCAAATATATTTGTTTCACAAATTGAACATTTCTTTTATGTGTCTGTAAAACACATAAAAAATGAAACAAACACATTGTGAACCGAAGATATAAAAAACATACACATTGTGAAACAAATAGATGCTAATCAATACATTAAATTATAGTCTTAGGGTGCGTTTGGTTTGCGGGATTGAAATGGATTTGGAGGTAAATCCATTCCAATCCTGTGTTTGGTTTGCAGGAAATGATTTCGTTGACCGGATTTCAAATCCGTTGACCATTTTAAAATCCCTCATATGATGGATTTGGAATTGGAAATGATTTGAAATCCAAATCCGTTGGATTCTAAAGCGTGATCCATACTCAAATTGTATCGATCCAAATTCGACGTTTACCAATAAAAATAAATTCTTTATAAAACAAACAAATAATAATAATAATAATAAAAACCTCAATCCAAATCCTACAAACCAAGCAAGACTTGTAAAAGAATGGATTTGAAATCAATTTCAAATCCAACAAACCAAACACATGAAGGGATTTTAAATCCCCCCAAATCCAAATCCCTCCAAATCTAAATCCCTCCTTGAAATCCAATCCATTTCATTCAAATCCCGCAAATCAAACGCGCCCTTAAAGGAAAAAAGTCATGTGTAACAATACCTTACCATAATAATTCTTACAATAATCACAATTTTTAGGGTTCTCGTATGATTAGAAGTCATAAACACACACACACACATATATTATTTGAATGTCGGTTCGGTTTAAACCATTCAAAAAATGTTCAAACCATAGACTAAAAATTGGACCACTCGGTTTATAAAACTTCCAGACAGCATCAAACCGTTACACCGCTTAAACCACTAAGAACGATCCGATTTAACTTGGTTCAACCGATTTGAACGACACAAACAATTATTTTAAACATCCCTTAATTGGGGGTCAGTGGATGGTATCCCTGACTACCAGGGTTCGAACCCTGTGGTGAGCATGTGGCGATATCCAGATCATGGATCTAGTGTACCCTTAATTGGGTCGGGTCGTGGTCGACGGGGATTAGTCGGGTGGCACCCTTAAGTGGAAGCTCGGATACCCCGGGAACGTGTGTTATATGCCGTTCAAAAAAAAACATCCCTAAAGAAGTATTAATAATTTAAAACAAAATCTTATATAGTATTTATATTAAAAAATGATAGTATTATTTTAGGGGGTGTTTAGGATTGCTTATTTGAGGGGATTTTTAGCTTATTGCGATTTGACACCGGAGATAAGCCATTTTGAGTGTTTGGATGAAACAAAAAGAAAAGAGCTTATAGCGGTGCCAAACCGCTGAAAAGCCATTTTTGATAAGTCATTTTGTTCTAACTTATCAACTTATTTGAAAAGTGCTTATTACTTTTTTGGTTATTTTGTATGTATAAGCAATCCCAAACAGTTTTAAATAACAACTTATTAGCTTATTATATTTTGGTAACACAATAAGCTAATCCAAATATTTTTTAAAAACTCCAATTTAACACCGCATAATTTAACAAACACTTTGATTGTTTTAAATAAGCAATCCCAAACACCCCTAGTAAACTGTAGAGATACTGGTCCATTGAAAGAGTATCTAAACAACACAAACAAAGAATCGAAAAAAGTTGATTTCAAGTAGAAAAGAAAAATCACAACTCACTGAAAAGAGAATCATAGCACAACCTCACTTCGCCGCCGGCACCACCACCACCGGTTTTGTCTCTTTCTATCTCCACTTCTTTGATTCCATCGGCCCCCTTTCTATCTGAAACAGACGTATTTGTTGATATATGAGTAGATAAGGGGACGAAATCTACGAAGCATCTAGAATTTGTGGCGTCTTTGATAGTTTGATTGGTTACACAACACACATATAGAATGGACGTGAAACCTAAAGTTAACGGTGATCTTAAGGATGATGAACATGACCGTCGTCCGGCGGCAATCGGTGGTCCTACCAATCCAATGGTTACGCCGCTTCTCACGGATCTCTATCAGTTCACCATGGCTTATGCGTACTGGAAAGCTGGAAAGCATAACGAACGTGCTGTGTTAGTTTCTCAATTGCTGTTTTTTCATTCAATTGTTTTGATTTTCGTTTGATGTTGATTTTGTTTGTGTGGTGTTTTGTTGTTAGATGCAATTGATTGATTTCTGTAGTGTCACTACCCTGACTAGCGTTTATAATTATATGATAAACGGATGAAAATGTTATAATTTCCGAATTTTAAGTGTCTTAACTCGTTAGAATTGGTTGCAGTGGATTTAGGGGATGCAGCTTTGAAAATGATTTGAGAACTTTAGGTTTAAGCTAAAAAGGTGGAATTCGCGTGAATGCTATTTGTAAATCAGTTCAATAGGTCTACCATCACCATGAATGCTATTTGTTACTTTGGTCAACACAGTTGTGTTTTTTTTCCACTGGAAGAATAATGTACACTGAACAATACTTCTTTGCTTAATGTGTATAGAAAAGATACAGAAAGACTGAGAGAATGAGTCAAAAATTTGATTCATTATATGGTGCCTTCGTATCGAAATTGGTGTCCTGCTTATAAATTAGAAGTGCAGCATAAGAAGACAGGGAGATATAAATTGCAAGACTAAAATTGATATGCTTGATCATCACCATTGGGCTTGTATCCTGATATCACGCTAATGGTTAAATGCTTGCACCCTTAAATCATGCCCTATGCACAAATTGCACTCTAACGTGGTTCAATTTGATCCGTCAGTTAGGACATTGTATTAGCATCATCTTTTATTTCAATGGTGGGGTTTAATAACTAACATAGTTTCTGCCTCTGAAGATATCCATATTGAAATTTCTGAAAGCCAAATAAAATGAATAATAAAGGAGTAGAAAGAGGCACCTCAACCAGATTCAAGTAAATGAAAATCCGTGAATCTTGTTTCTTCGAGAGTTCAACAGAGTACTTTGCTCTCAGCTTCAAAATCGTTAGTGTTGTTCATGCTTTATAACGGTAAATGTAAAGAAGATATGAATCATATGATACATGATTTATTGATTTAGATCTACCTATAAGACCAAATTTTTTCGTTTGATTGTAATGGTACTTGTAGCAACTAATTACTTGGGCTTGATTAATGTTTCATTTACTATTATGATTGAATTTTGATGTTTGAATCAATGTAGAACCCCTCTGTTTCTAACAGTAATTCAGTAAACACCCATGGGCCTTATGGTTGTATTAACCTTGATAGATTATCTTGTAATCTTTGGCTCATTTTTCAGGTTTGACTTGTATTTTCGTCGGAACCCGTTTGGTGGTGAATATACAGTTTTTGCTGGCCTCGAAGAATGCATAAGGTTCATAGCTAATTTTAAATTTTCGAAGGAAGAGATTGCTTTTGTTCGAGAAAGTTTATCTCCAACATGTGAGGTAAGCATCAAGTCAGATGCATTAAGAGTAGTTTAATACTTGATCCTTAATAGAAACATAATGAACTTTGAAGTATTGGTGTCCACAGAAAATTTTTAGGTGTTATCTGCACATGAATCTTGTTTAGTCTCTGAAAGTAGTTGCATATGTTGGTATGATGGATCTTCTAATTTTCCCGCAACTGCCAGTGAATCTGAGGAAATAAAGTTTTGTAAGGATCCTTGTTTATGTTTATCCAAAAAAAAGACCATTGTTCATTGATATCACTGCAAGTGCACCATATCATAACATATTCCATGTAGGCTATGCTTGTGTTAGGATATTTCATAGAGAAATGACATGTGCTTGTCAGAAAACCATTGCGAATGTGTTTATTTTTGGTTTTAGTTTTTATATTGACATGTAGTCAACCAGAAATCAATTTACAGTCCATTTCATACATTAATCTTCTACCTCATCATCCAAAATGGTTTCTGATTAATTTACTGTATCTAGAACCTGCTTTCATAGAGTGCAACGACTATATTTGTACTTTTTTACTATATGCATTACCACTGTAAAATGTTCCTAACAAAATTTCTTCTGTTGAGATTAGGATGGCTTCTTTGATTATCTTGAAGGAATTGATTGTTCCGATGTGGAAGTATATGCCATTACTGAGGGGTCTGTCGTCTTTCCTAAAGTTCCCTTGATGAGGGTTGAAGGCCCAGTGGCTGTGAGTCATATGAACTGGTTCATTCTACAAGATATTTTTGAAACATTTTAAAAATGAAAGCTCTTAAATCTCAGGGCTATGTGTCTTGTTTATCCTCATTAAGGCCTATAATGCATCCCTATATTGTTTCTTACAGGTGGTTCAATTGTTGGAAACTCCTTACGTGAATCTTATAAATTATGCATCACTAGTCACTACAAATGCTGCAAGGCATCGTTTTGTTGCTGGAAAATCCAAAGTTCTTCTTGAGTTTGGGCTACGGCGGGCACAGGTTGTAACATGTCTGTTTTCCTCTATCAATTAATGCATTCAGTGGGTTGTTTACTTACAATATCTCTTATTTTTTATTTGTAGGGCCCAGACGGTGGTATAGGGGCATCAAAGTATTGCTACATGGGAGGATTTGATGCAACAAGGTGATCCTGTTGACCACATATAGTGCACCTTAAATGATGGTGGATCACTGATTGAGTACTAACACTACCTTAGCGTGTGTTCTTGTTTAAAAATCCGTTTGCATTTTTCCAGTTTAATATCTAATTGACATTCCTGATAGAGGGAACACTATAGAGTATAGAATATACCTGGCATGCTAGTGAGCATACTTATAAAGAGTCATCATACCAACTCCAGATAAAATTATGCACGAACTTTGCCAGAGCCCAAAACCGGTAGAGGTAAGCTGTAACCAACAGGTTCAAGTGAAGAGACTAGAACTTTGGATAGTAGTATTTTTGTGTTTTCAAGTAATTTATAGTATGGCCATTGTTTTATTATTAAATGATTTTTGATCTAGATTCATAGAAGTTGTATGAAAGATATATGTACTCGGATGAAGGTATCATAGATTTTCTTAAAATATATGATAGATGACGTGTGCTTATTTTAATCAATGCTATAATTGGCCTGTATTTTTAAAGGGATTTGAAGTTGTCATCACTTTTGCTATAGCCTATATGAGTATTACTTGCATCCCCTTCTCTATATATACATAGCTACATGTATTTATGTGCGTATATACAAGAAAGAGAATGAAAGGCAAGATCTTAGAAGCATTGTGATGCATGAACTATGAAGTATTCTAATGCTCTGTGTTTCATTAGCAGTTAAAATACAAGTAATTTTAGACAATTGCCAGCCAAATTACTAATTCGCTTCCATAGGTTGTTTATGTTTCCTTTAAGAAAATTTACTTGGAATCCCTGGAAGATATGCTCATAGCTGACCAAATTCCTAATTTTCACTCCGTTTTTACCTCTAGAAGATATTTTTAAGAATCATTCTGTGTGTTACCTCTGATAAAATCATGTTGCATTACACAAGTTCACAGCATTACAGCTAACTGGAGGAGCACCACTCCCAGATAATGAGAAACTGCTCACCATTCTGTTCCCACTTTTCATGTACATTATCTTTATGTGTGTCAGTTTGTGTGTGTGGCTTTTTTGTAAATGACTTATAAAAGTGAAGGGACAATCTCCTTTAAAACAAGAATGAGTCATGTGTAAGTCATGGAGACAGCCTCTTTGCAAAAATGTAAGAGAATAATTGCATCCAGAAACTTTCCTCCTCAACCCTGACAAGGCCAAGGAGCTTGCACCACAGTCCACCTTTATGCAAGTACTCACCTACACACCATCTCTATACAGTGGAAATACATGAGAGAATTTTGGATTTATGAATTGATAATGTGTATTGTCCAAAAACCAATGCTCTAGGTTCTAGCTACCCTTACAGGCTTAGGATGGTCATTTGACTACTTGGACATGGTTGCAGTTGCACATTGCAAACTAGGAAACGAATTTTATCATTGAACTTCTGCTAACCCTTGTAGGACCAATCCTCCACTAGATATGTCATGGGTGTTACTAAATCTAGCACCATTATGGATGCTTGTCTAGGTTATGGGAAGGGATAACTTATGCACGGTTGGGACAGCCACGGATTTTATACTTTTCATCTTTCTCTCAACAATAATATGGTCAAAATGTTTTTTTCTATACCAAGGAAGCTCATATCCTTCTATTTGCTGTGTGTTGACAGCAATTGTGCAGCTGGGAAATTATTTGGAATACCGCTCCGTGGAACACATTCCCATGCTTTTGTTAGCTCATTCATGGTTGGTGCAATATATAACCATTTTGTTCCGTTCAGTGAAGTTGTTTATAATGTCGTGATGAATTATAATCTGTTTCAGGGCTTAAAACCATTGCGCTAATTAAGAACTCTATTGTTAAAGCTGTGTGGCATGTGCCATCTTCTTGAACTTATTTAGCAGTTATGGTTTAAAGTATTTGTAATTTTTAATGACTAATTTCCTTCATCGATTCAAAAGTACATGTACAACCTAAATATATAGGGATTTACAGCCTAATAGATATGGAAAATAGAGTCCTAGAGATAATAGGATCCCAGAATACTAGCACAGGATATATCCTAGTCATAATACAATATCACTAAAATTTAGGGATACAAATATTTTGGATAATTTTGACATTCCCTCAAGTTGGGGCATAAATGTCTACAAGACCCTCACCCAACTTGCTAGTCAGGAAATCAAACATACACTTGAATAATCCCTTTGTAAGGATGTCATTTATTTGTTCTGAAGTTGGAATGAAAGGTATACAAATAGTTCCAGCTTTCATGTTCTCCATGATGAAGTGACTGTGGTTCTACATGCTTCTTTTGATCATGTTGGAATGGGTTATTTGCAATGTTCATGGCTGCTTTATTATCACAAAAGACTTCCATTGGACCTTCTATGGGAAGATTTATTTTTTCCATGATTCTTTTTATCCAAATTCGCTTCATAAATGCCATGCACCATGGCTCTATATTCAACTTCTGCATTAGCATTACTACGAGAAGCTACAATTTTTTTCTTACTCCATGTTACCAAGTTTCCCCAAATGTAAATGCAATACCCTGTTGTGGTCTTTCTATTAATTGAAGAGCCTCTCCAGTTCGCGTTGGTGTAGGATTCAACTCCTCTAGCTTCTTCTTTTCTGAAAAAACAGTCCTTTTACCAGGGTTCCTTTCGGATATCGAAGTGTTCGATAGACAAGTTTTAGGTGATTCGCTTGTGGTGAATGGATTTATTGACTTACAGGACTCATTGCGAAGGCAATATTAGGCCTTGTGTATGACAAGTAAATCAACTTTCCTACTAACCTCTAATGTGTCAGCGTCCACATCTCCTGAATTGTTTCTCCCAAGCTTGGTATTTCGATCAACAGGCGTATCGATCGGTTTACAACCGAACGTTCTTGAATCCTTCAGCAAGTCGATGATATACTTCAGTTGGCTAATGATGACTCCTTTCTTTGATCTAGCTATCTCCATGCCTAGGAAATATTTTAGAGCCCCCAAATCTTCAATTTCAAATTCCTCAGCCAACTTTTTCTTCGGTGTATTCATTTTCTCAGTGTCATTGCGGTAAAAATGATGTCATAAACATACACAATTAGTACAACAATCTTCCAATTTGGTCTTCTTGTGAAGAACATACTGTGATCAACATTTCCTTGTGAGTAACCTTGTTTTTTTTATTGATCTGTTGATTTTTTTTGAATCATGCCTTTGTTAAAGTCTACATAAATCTAAAATCCCCGCTTGAGTTTTACTTCATTCATTAAGTAAGATCTTTCAAAATCTAGCTTAGAAGACTACAAGTTGCAGTCTCCGTTTACCCAATTTATCTCAGTTGATCGTTTAGTGACACATTTACTCTGCTTAGGATCATCCGATCATGCCCATATTATGCAAAAGGAGATTATGTTCTTTAAGGAACATCAAAATATGTGAGGAGAAGACATTTAAAAATAAACACATTTGTTGTCAAGTTTGCATGCCAAAAACTTTGCCTTGTCTGGAAGACCGTTCTAGTTTTCATTCTCTACATATGTACGCAAAACAGTCCCTTGTTCTTACTTATTACTCGACCTTAATTTTTTGCTAGTTTATAGCTGTAAGATAGTGACTTGCTATTGTTCTAGGTTTTATATAATAAAGGTCCCATATCTTGAGTAGCTGGTGTAATATTGACTTGCTGGACTTGTCTGTGCCTGTATTATTCATCATGTTTTTGCTAGATTTTGAAGTTACTTTAATCAATCTGTTGATTTGTAGGGAACTGATGAGATTATAGAGAAGTCTCTCCGAAGTCATGATGGCTCTCGCGTATGCCAGGATTTTGTTAGTGTTGTGCAGACATGGTTAAGCAAACTAAAGGTGTGACCATACTCTCATGGCTTCTGTGGTTGTAGTATTTGTTTCAGTCAATGAATTCAACGTGGTATAGCTCATGCAGGAACTAATCTTAAAAGAAAGTAGCTAATCTCATATGATTTGAATAATCCAAATGTGCATAAACATTACCATTTTCTTTGTTGCTTACCCTCAAACTTGCAGTTTTTTTACATAAACTATTCTCAATTCTAGGGAAGCATTTGCTTATGTCTGGTTCAATACTTTCTGTGCTTTTTTTCCATGTAAGCATTTTCCGTTGCATATTTCTTACTCTGCTTTTTTACATGTTTCAGAGGCTAAGTATATTGAAAGGTGTTTTTGGTGACACTAACCAGAGTGAGCTAGCTGCTTTCATTTCGTACGCTCTGGCATTTCCTGACAACTTTCTAGCTCTTGTAGACACATATGATGTAAGTCAGAAGTTTCTCGGAGTGTTCTATATGTTGTTTGTATATACACTCATGTTGCTATTTATTTGCTTAGTCATGTGTGTGCTAGTTTTGAACTCCATTGCTTCTCAATATATTTCTTGTACCATATCCCATTTTCTTTTAATGAACTCGCCTAAAAGATATGCAATTTATACAAACATCAATTTTGTCTTCCTGCTCTTAACAATTGTGCACATCCTCATGTAGGACTATTATTGTATTACAATATGGCTTGTGTTTCTTTTGTTCCCTGTAGCTGTGATCCAATGAACATCAGTCATGGGTGCAATATCTTCTTTTTCTGAGGCCCATATTCTATACATGATATGCATTAACTGGTGCTGATTATTACCTAATTAATTAACACAACGGTGTTTTGTTATTTCTTCCAGGTGATGAGGAGCGGTATTCCTAACTTCTGCGCTGTTGCTCTAGCACTAAATGATCTGGGGTACGTCCGTAAATTTGAAAACATATTATAGTGCACATGTTAGTATAGTTGTGCATGCTTTTATACAGTTGAATATAATTGTATATTCATGCATTTTTGCTTGGTTAGAGAATCAATTATGCAATTTTACAGTTATTTTCCGAAATGCTTCTGCACTTGTGCAGGAAATGATAATCATATCTATTGTCCATGCTAGAATAAATGGTCATTTGGACCGGCCAAGTGCTAACGGAAGTTGTTGAGTACTCATCTTCATCACGAGTAGTTGGGATGACTGATAGTAATCTACTTAGAAAGTTTCGTTATTCAACATTTATACACTAAAAATGTTGAAGTATGATTTATGAAGTTACATATAATTATAACTAGTTTTGCTTCCTGGTCTATACAGACAGCTAAAAGTTATAATGGTGAAGTTAAAGTGATATGTCTGTGCTTCCCTATCCGGTTTTAGCCCTATTAAGTCAATGATGTCATCTGGTGATTTTTCTGAGTATTAACTATCATTTATTTGCAACTTATCTTGTTGATGTGAATTTTTTGGTGCACCTTGGCATACATGCTGTGATAAACTGGATTCAGTCGAGAAAAATATTCATAAGAGTGGACCCAAGTGATTGGGAGATAAGGCTCGCATTGAGTTTGTTATTTTCTGGTTCTGCCTGTGTCTTTGATCTTGCATCATCTTATGATATGGGATCACATTTGTATAATTCAGCCTATTTGCATTTTTTGTGCCAGTAAATTCACATGTAGGCTTTCGTTTCTGTTTTTTGCAGGTACAAAGCAAGGGGCATTAGATTAGACTCTGGTGATCTTGCTTATCTGTCATGTGAAACAAGGAAGTTCTTTCAGACTGTTGAAAAGGAATTTGGGGTTCCTGATTTTGGAAAGACTAGTATCACTGCTAGCAATGACCTCAATGAGGAAACCTTAGATGCTTTAAACAAACAGGCAAGTATCATCAAGAAGTAAATATTTGTAGATTGTTAAAAACTGCTCTCACTGTTAGTGTATTGAATCCTTCTTGTTGATCAAAATTTTACTTGATGAGAATTTGGATCCAAATAAAGATTCAGTACTCAACCAATCGAGAAAATTTTCTTCTAGTTTATATAAAGAGATGGAAACTTGGGACACTCGGTGTATATATATATATATATATATATATATATATATATATATATATATATAGAGAGAGAGAGAGAGAGAGAGAGAGACTTGGGATCATGTGAGAACAAAACCTTCAACTACCTCTGTTGACCTATTACTATCACCATGACTGAAACTTTAACAAATTCATGTATGTGAAAGTGATCGAAGGTATCTAAAATCGTGAAAGGTGAGTGAAAGTGAAGATTGATGTTGATAAAGGTAGTTGAAGGTCTGTGTTTTTGGTTAGCAACTAATTGA
Source organism: Arctium lappa (assembly GCA_023525745.1). Taxonomy (NCBI): domain Eukaryota; kingdom Viridiplantae; phylum Streptophyta; class Magnoliopsida; order Asterales; family Asteraceae; genus Arctium; species Arctium lappa. The sequence continues at coordinate 52,860,745 of CM042064.1, forward strand.
AGGTCTGGATTTTTTTAGCCGTTAGATCAAAAAATCAACTTATCTAACGGTTTAGAAGTGTCCTCACAATAACTCTTATTCTCACCGGAACCCAACCCTATATATGTATATTGGGAGGTTCAAATAAGAAGGCTAAGTATTGTTGGAAAGTAAGAAGGGAAGATTAAAAGGAAGGTTCATATGTGAATCATTGAAAAAATCTATTTGAAGATGCACATGTGAACCCATATGAATAATCTTGCAACGTCGGTTCACATCTGCATCTTCTAATAGATTTTTTCAATGGAGTCACATATGAACCTTCCCTTCTTACCTTTTCACGATATTTAGCCTTCTTATTTGAACCGGCCCTTATATATGTATATATGTAGGGAAAAGATCCAGAGAGAACCCTATATATGTTCTATACTGAAAACACACCCGTACATGCAAGGGGGTAGGGATAAATCATATGAGTCTGCTCATGTTGTCACATGACAGCATATTTCCTCCACAAATCTCTAAAAGAGAAATCAAAGTGCTACTACATTTCTAGACTGAGCTTTTTATCTCTGAATCTTTAGTTTGCTTTATATGATGCAATACCGAGCTTTTACATTTCTAAACTCGATCCTTCCCTCCTATTTAATAAAGAATCTTTTTTTTGCTATACTATTCCACCTGCTTGCGTAACTTTTTGGCGCAAAGAAGTCGACGTTACCTAGCTATATTGTTGGATATAAGATCATGACTTTGATAAATATCTAGCTGGGGTCAATGCAACTGTTGCAGAAGATTCAACATTAAAAAAATTCAATCATCCACAAGAAAGATATTTATTGCAAAAGTATACAGCCACCATCACATTTATGGCAAATCTTATGCTCGTTTTTGGTGGTATCCATAGATTTACTCATATTTACTGTTTTTTTGTGATCATAATTGGCAGCATTCCATGTTTACAATCGATTACTTTTCCTGCTCAGGGTCATGAGGTAGATGCCTTTGGAATTGGGACCAATTTGGTCACTTGTTATGCTCAAGCTGCTCTAGGTTGTGTTTTCAAGCTTGTTGAGATAAATAACCAGCCGCGTATTAAGCTGTCAGAAGATGTCTCAAAGGTTCGAAATTTGCTTAGGGTTGCTGTTTGTATACTGAATGTTCATTAACAAATGTATATTTTGGTGGTAGGTTTCTATTCCATGTAAAAAACGATCTTTCAGATTATACGGCAAGGAAGGTTGCCCCCTTTTGGACATAATGTCAGGCGAAAATGAACCACCTCCAAAGGTAAGTTACTTCCTTGGTCACAATAAAGTATGCGTGGCTACAACCGAGAATACTCTTCATGGAAACAAACACTCTACTAGTACTATTCTTCTGGGTAGATGTTAGGTATGCGTCCATCTTACCCTCCAGACCCCACATCCGGGTGGGACACATTGGGTTCGTTTGGTTTAAAACCGAAAATAGATAATCTTAAACTAGAAGTTCCGCAAAAGGGTTCATGGGACTAGGGGTGTCAAAATTGTACCAAACCAACGAACATCAATACCAACCGTACCAATTAAATTTTAAACTTTTATTATACCACCTTTTGAGTTTTGCCCATTTCTAATTCTAATTTGAAACTTTGTAGTAATCTTTGAAGTATTGTAACTTTGGATTTCATTTGGGCAATGATTGTGTTTTTCCCTGTTTAAATACCATTTCCAACATGTACCAACCAAGAAAACTTGGTATCAATTAAGTTGGTATACAGGTAAAGTTGGTATTGGTAGCTAGTTTTTTGTACCAATTATAAGTTGGTTGGTACACGGTGTAAGGGGAGAAAACATGGTACCGAAGCATGTTCACCCCTACATGAGACATCCCAAAATGTCACATGTTGCAACTTTCCTGTTGATGTTCTGCTATGATTTATGTATAATTTGACTTTGTAAATAGCTATCGTTGATTCGTTTCCATTCAATACTTAACGACAGGTAGGCGAAAGAATTTTATGCCGCCACCCGTTTAATGAATCCAAGAGAGCTTATGTGGTTCCACAACGTATTGAGGAGCTTATGAAGTGTTATTGGCCCGGAAATACAGGTTAGGAGCTTTAATATTCTGGTGTGCTTACTACCTTCTGCTATTAGACTAATGTGTTTGGTACACGGGACAAGACAGAACAAAAACATGTTGTCCCAGTCCCATGTTTGGTGCAACATTAGACTAGGACAAGGAAATTGACCGAGTGGGACAAAAATGACCAAAATAGGTGGAACAATATCAGGGAGATGAGACAAGATTGTATATTACTAAACTACCCATGTCAAATTAAAACCCTAAAACCTTCCACAATTCTTTCACCCGCCTACCTCACCCTCAACTGTTGAGTCTCGTATTGCGTGCCAAACGCACCCCTTCATACACATGATTCTAACACGACTTAACCCATTTTGTGCATGTTTATATGAAGACAAAAAAAGAGAAGAATTGCCAACGCTTAAGCAGAACAGGGAACGTTGTATCTCACAATTGGAACAAATGCGGCCTGATCACATGAGACGACTGAATCCAACCCCTTACAAGGTATGCTTCTTACGTTAATCGCTAATTCAGTAATTCATATAGGTGACAAAATGGGCGGTTGGATTATGGGTTGAGATGAGTAAAAATATAGGACGGGTCAAGTCATTTGAATGCGTTTTGGACGGCTTTTGAGTTTTAAGCCATGTTTTGAAAAAGCCCCGTTTGATACGGCATAAAAACTAGCTTATTGAAACGGTACTTCAAAGGCTACAATAAGTAGCATTTCAATAAGTTTTTGGGTTTTTTTCTTTCATTTTTTTTCTAATTGTTCCCCTAATAGTTTTCTAATTAATTTTTCACAGGTCCTTTTAGGTAATTTTACGTAGTCATCTAGCTTATGAGCTAGTTTTTACCAAATGAGACTAGTTTATCAACTAGCTTATAGTTTTTCAGCCCCAAACATAGCCTTAAACCTTTCAACATGTTTGACGCATTTCCTTTTCAACTAATTTTTTTATATATTGGACACATTAGAAATAAGATTTAAACCCGATCAACCCATTTTACATATATGGGTCGAAGTTGCTCCTTCAACAAACTCGAGCTTGGCATTCACTCAATAACAGGCTGGTGCGAATTGCTCGTTAGGAAGATGCATTTTTATGTTAGGTAGAGGCTTTCTTAAATCTATTAGAAAGTCGTACATTTAAAAAAAATATATATTTACCAGAAGATTATTCTTCTAAATAACCGGAACCGCTTGTTCCCTTTTGTTTTGGGCAGGTTAGCGTAACGGCAAAGTTGTACGATTTCATTCATTTCCTATGGCTGAATGAGGCACCGGTCGGGGAGTTACAATAGGGGTCTGCAAGTAATAATGCTGCAAATAACCATGGCTGCTTTCATCAACTCTGCATAATAAGTTAGATTTTTGTTCAAATACCATTGGTATGTTATATAGTTCTTAATGTTTCAATAAACGATTTTCGTCTGTCTCCAAATCAAAATCTGTAATCATCGAACTTGATTTTGTGAATACTTCCGTGTATATATACACACACATTGTGTCACAAATTACGTGGCCAACTGCTCGTCCAGGGCTTCAACCGCAATGCCTCATGGGGTCTTGGTACATGCCTTTTCGCTATCGTTCGGATTATGGACTGGTTATCGAACTTAAGTTATGCAATCAAATGCAATGAGTCGCTGTCAAGTAGGACCTTAAACGAGCTAACCTTTATCGTATAATTTGAGTTTGACCTTAAATCAATTGAGAGGCCGAATTGGAGAACCCCATGGGCAAGTGGGCTTGAAGCGTAGGATCGGTTACACGAGGTTTATATGTAAAAGGCTAGGCCTTGAAAGCCGGCTTAACTAACAAATAAATGGTGGGCTTTGTGGCTCATTTCCATAGGTTATCGGTTCAAATCTCTTTAGAGCCATTAAGGTTGTTTTGATTGTTATTTCAGGACCCAGTAGGATTGGTCGACGTGTATACAAGCTGGTATAGACATTCATAGTTTAAAAAAAATAAAGGAGAAAAAGAAGATGAATACATATGTATTCATAGCTATCAAAACTAAATATACATGATAAAACCACATGTGAGTTTAATGAGGATGCTATAACTTGTATTTAAAGATGAACAAAGCTACAACTTCCCAACTTTTAATGATTTAGATATGATCTTTAATAAGGAACAATATGCTAAAAGGGGAGCCTTCTATAATGATGGAGATTAGATATGATCTTTAATAAGGAACAATATGCTAAAAGGGGAGCCTTCTATAATGATGGAGATGGTGTCGGCGGTGCCATCACCATAGGGTGGCGGCCGGTGTGGTGGGGACAACAGTACGGATGGGTAAATGCGGAGACCGAAGAGTGTGGTGATGAAAGGTGCACGATTATACATCACATATACACAAACAATCCAATAGATTGTCCAAAAATGGAGAATTAAAAGTCAACATCTTCAATAGCTTTTCTATTTTGAAGATTATATTATTAAAAAATATTCAATATATTTATTATTTTAATACATTTAATTTCAAGGATTCTTATTAATAGAAAAAATAAAAAAATAAATTTTCTTTCCCAAGTAATTTTGGATCCAAATTTGGAAAAAATTCCAAAATTTCATTTAAAAAAATATGTTGAAAGATTACCTAAAAAGCCGATGGATCCACACATACCCTTCCCTTACTCCATTCCAAACCCACTCAAACCATCTTGGAATTTTATACATACATAATTTGACATATTAAAATTTTTCTCAACTTGCCTTTTTATATATATATATATATATATATATATATATTGGAAAGATATTTTGCAACCCACATCTTAACCGTTGGATTCATGATCGACGGTTATTTTATTTTTATTTTTCTGTTTTTTTTAATTAAAAATATTGGGTCCCATATCTATTGTAACCGCCGATCATGAATCCGACGGTTAAGATATGGGTTGCAAGGTTTGCAACCTTTTTAAGGGTTGCAAATGAAACAACCCCTATATATATAGTGTTTGGTTCATTTGAGAAATGGTAAATATATGAGAAATAGAGAAGTAATCCTAGCCATTCATATGGTCAAGATCGGATTTGACTAGTCAAATATTGCGGCTTTGACTGGTCAAAAGTTGCGGCTATCCCAAAAATAGAAGGACAATTTCGTAAATTTTACAAAACACACGGGCTGTGTTCATATATGAACATGTATAATTCACATATGAACTATATGTTCATATATGGATCAGTGCAATTCACATCTGAACTCTTTTAACTGATTCATATATGAACCTTTGTGATTCATATATGAATCAGTTGAACTAACTAACAGATTCATATAGAAACCTTTGTGATTCATATATGAATCTGTATGAATCACAAAGATTCATATATGAATCAGTTGAACTAATTAACAGATTCATATATGAATCTTTGTGATTCATATATGAACTCATCCCGTGTATTTTACGAAATTACCCCTCTTCCTTCTATAGACCACACAAGAAATTATCCGGTGCTTCGCGGTCAAAGCCGCAAATGTTGACCAGATGAATGGCTAAGATTACTTCTCTATTTCTCATATATTTACCATTTCTCATATATATATATATATATATATATATATATATATGGGTTGTTTTATTTGCAACCCTTAAAAAGGTTGCAAACCTTGCAACTCTCATCTTAACCGTCGGATTCATGATCAGCGGTTACAATAGATATGAGACCTAATATTTTAAATTAAAAAAAATAGAAAAATAAAAATAAAATAATCGTCGATCATGAATCCAACGGTTAAGATGTGGGTTGACGATTATTTTATTTTTATTTTTCTGTTTTTTTTAATTTAAAATATTGGGCCCCATATCTATTGTAACCGTCGATCATGAATCTGACGGTTAAGATGAGGGTTGCAAGGTTTGCAATCTTTTTAAGGGTTGCAAATAAAACAACCTCTATATAAAGTCACATATGATTAAAGAAACGGTTAACCAAGATGCGTGTGTTCAATTGATATGATGAAGTTGATGATTGTTTGATCCTCATTTTCTCATAGGTTGACCCTATAAAATAAGAGAACACGAGAACGATCATCACACATGATTTTGTACTGAAATTACATGCTATTCGGAACACGGTTAATGGATGGATGACATGGCAAGGTCACATACCATAGTATAAATTATAAAATCACATGTGATTTGACCAATTTGTTTGAACCCATTTATACCCAGAGAGAGGTTGGGTTTCGATGAAAAGTTGAGTTAGGATGAGATGCACTGAGATACACCACATCAATTCCTTTCTAAGCCATAATCCATCAGAGTGCTTAAGATTGAAAGAGATCAACTGTTCCGATCCACTTCTCACGCTTCTCAACGTTAACTTCATATATATATATATATATATATATATATATATATATATATTACATGTGTGTATCTGTTAGTGTGTGTGTGAGAGTGTGTGCGATTTTGGATCTTCACTGAATCTCACTGAATTCTAAAACTGATGAACTACCATCTCTCCACCCAAACCTCCATCTTCGGACTCCACTTATGGATCATCCTCGGTGTCGCCGCCGGCGCTCTCTTCGTCCTCCTCCTCTTCCTCCTCTCCCTCTGCTTCACCAAACCCCATTCCATCCCAATCGAAATCACCCCCAATCACAATTCAACCCCACCTCCAACCACCTCCCACGAAATCCACCGATTATCGGCCATTGAACAGCAAGCACTGCTAAAACACGATGAAGATCACGCCTCTACACTCTACCCTAAAATCCACATCCAAATGCGTAAAGGACACCCTCACCGCGTTCTCTACCCTAACAAATCTGGCGGCGTGTCTCCGATCGGAAACGCCCGACGTCCGGCGGCGGCCGGAGGTGTGGTAGGTCCTGAGGTTTCGCATTTGGGATGGGGACATTGGTATACGTTGAGAGAGCTTGAAGCAGCCACCAATGGATTTGGATCTGAGAATGTGATTGGTCAAGGAGGTTATGGTATTGTTTATCATGGTGTTCTCGAGAATAACTCTCAAGTTGCTGTTAAGAATTTGCTCAATAACAGGTCAGCTTTTACTTCGAAATCTTCTTCGTGGTTTTATGTTCAATTGAATGATTGATATTGAATTTGTGAGTAATTTGTGTTTTAGGGGACAAGCTGAGAAGGAATTTGAAGTTGAAGTTGAAGCAATTGGTAGGGTTAGGCATAAGAATTTATTGAGATTGTTGGGTTATTGTGCAGAAGGAGCACACAGGTATCATTTCATTTGACTTAATTTTGTGTTCATTTCTAATAGAATTCAAGTGTTCTTTATCCTAATTCTATTAGGATCAGGGCTGCTCATGGATTAGGTTGGGTTGGCCGAGTTGAAGCCAATTGAACAACTCAACCCAATATTTGTGGTTTGGAAAATCAAACCCAACCCAAATAGTACGGTTGGGTTGGGTTGGGTTGGGTTGGGTTGGGTTGGAACTGGGGTATATCATTTTACGATCTAGCTAAGCGTTTATATTTAAGCGAAGTAAAATCGAATGAGAACATACAAAAAGGCTAACAAACTCAACAAAAAGTGGAAATTCTTGCAAATAACGGTTGAAATTGTAATATAATTTTGAATATAGCTAATTATGGGTTGGTCTAATGTCTAATGTACATGTATTAATCAAGGACTTAACAATCATTTTAAATCAATAGTATAGATTGGCATCTGATCGGGTTGGGTTGAAATTGTCCTAACCCAATTCCAACCCAATAGATGCAGTTTGTCCTAATTTTGTATCAACTATGTGTTGGTTTACATCGGGTTGAGTTTTTTGGGGTTTCTTCAGTTGGGTTGGTCGGTTTTTTGAGCACCCCTAATTACGATTTTGAATGCTTGTTTCAGGATTCTTGTTTATGAGTATGTAAATAATGGGAACTTGGAGCAATGGGTTCATGGTGATGTAGGGCCTTGTAGTCCTCTTACTTGGGAAATTCGTATGAAAATCATCATTGGGATAGCAAAAGCGTAATCCGTTTATGCCCTAAACCTCTTGTTTCTGAAGTAAATCGGTTTTATAGGACGTCAAATATGTCTAAATATTCTAATAGACTGCTTTACAGACATTCAGTTATACGATCAAACAATTGTGCGTCTTTCCATCTTATGTTAGAGTAAGTTGTTAGGACATATTTGGGCATCCTTAACAAGTTTTCGAGGACAATATTGAAATAATACGTCTTATTAGTATTTTTACCTGACATCATTTGAAATGTGTGTATAAAGATGTGTAGTGTCGTGTAAAAGAGCTAATAGGACATTTTGTTTCAACCGTGTCGTAAAAACTTGTTAGGATGCTCAAATACGTTCTGACATCCTATTTTAACACATGCACAATTGTTTGGTCTTATAGAACAGTCTATTAGGACATTTAGACGTATTTGGGCGTCTTATACAGCCGATTTTGTTGTAGCTGTTGCTGATCGTGGATTTGTCTTTAAAAAACGCAGGTTAACGTATCTTCATGAGGGACTTGAACCAAAGGTAGTTCATCGTGATATAAAATCAAGTAACATCTTACTCGATAAGTCTTGGAACCCAAAGGTTTCCGATTTTGGATTAGCCAAACTTCTTGGCGCGGATCGGAGCTACATTACAACCCGTGTGATGGGCACATTGGGGTCGGTCTCTCTTTATCTCACTCGTACACACACCCACAAGTCCGAAAAGTTTTTCTAAAGGTTTTAGAGATGCTTTTCATTTCCGTCAAACAACTTCTATATATAAGGGTAGCTAAATGTTTTAGGGAAGGTTCTGAAAGTGTACATTAAACACTTTTGGAGACGCTTTTTTTGGCTTTTAAATATGCTTTCCAAAGACGGCTATGTATCTGAACCATTCATATATTACTCGTTCTTCTTGCAGCTATGTTGCTCCGGAATATGCAAGTACGGGGATGGTAAATGAGCGAAGTGATGTTTATAGTTTCGGGATTTTGTTCATGGAGTTGATCTCGGGGAGATATCCAGTCGACTATAAACGACCACAAGAAGAGGTTCTCTCATTGTTACCGATTGAATTGCTTATATATCCTTATTCGTGGTTGCTATTCGTTGTTCTGATTTTGTGGGTCTCATCCCGATTAATTGACGTCGGAAACCTACAAATATCGAAAGTTTTTGAACAGATCGTGGAAAAAACAACGGTAGTGGATTATTTTTAGTAAAGAAAACGTTCTTTGATGCAAAAAATGGAGTCTTTTTTCGTAGTTTCACAAGAAAGATGGTTTATAAGACGTTAAATATGTCTAAATGCCTAATAGGACTTTTGTTTATGCCTAAATGTTTTAATAGACTATTTTATAAGGACTTAAGTTTATATGATCAAACAATTGTACGTCATATGTAAAGGTGTTACGATTAGTTGATAGGACGTTTTTGGGCATTTAGACGTATTTGATGTTCAATAAAATGGATTTTGTTGTTGTGGAGGTTTTCTTGTTTTTGCTTCGTGGTTGCAATGTTGTTCTTGGTTATTAAGTTTACGTTTCTTTCTCAGGTACACTTGGTCGACTGGGTCAAGAAAATGGTTAACGAGAAGTGCCCAGAAAAAGTTTTGGATCCTAAAATGATCGAGAAGCCTTCTTCGAGCATTCTAAAGCGGGTTTTGTTAGTTGCTTTACGCTGTGTGGATATAAATTCCGAAAAGCGACCTAAGATAGGGCATGTCGTACACATGCTCGAGTCCCAAGACCAATCTTTGATCGATGTAAGTCCCTTTTGTTTAGTAGTCCAAATCCCGTGTCATTAAAAGGTATATATAAACTCTTAAAGATCTCGCATATTTTTAAAGTATTTATATACAGCAAAACTTACACACAGTCCTTACAAAATGAATCCTTAACCTCCTCAGAAGTTGGGATCTACCGGTAACCCAAATATAGTTGGGTCAATTACCTTTTAGTTAAATAACGCTATCTTTTTTAAAGTATATAATATCTATATACGGCAAATACTACACACTTCTTCGTCTTTGTTGAGGTTTAAACCCTTGACCTTTTGGGAGATTGGGATCTACCGGTAACCTGGATACTGTCAGATCAATGACCCTTTGGTTAAAGATCACATCTTTTCGGCATTAGTTGTTCAAAAGACTTCAATTATGTTAAGTAAATGATGTTAAAATCTCGTTTCAGGAAAGAAGAGGCGTGCGGGATTCAAGGGTTGCACCTCATGGCAGTCCACACGATGGATCAAACGAGAAGCAAACAACTCGTTAATGGAGTTAGATGACGAGATAAACAACGGAGGGTACGTTTTCCGAGGTAATCAGAGGTCTTAAAAACACGATTTTGGTCTCGAAAATGGAGGCTTATATCATATATACATTATATATATACACACACATTATATATAGCTATATATAGCAATTAAAGTTGTTCATTTTGTAGATTTTAGATTTGTCTTGATGTGATTGTGTTGTTGGAATTATACTCAAAAAGGAGTTGGCTCATGAAGGTTGTATGTTGAATATGATTTGTATAAAAAAGAAACTTAGGGGGGGGGGGGGGGGGGGGGTCATAAAATGATATCTGTCGAAATTAGAATTGGAATATCTCAAATGAATTTGTATTTGAAGAGATTGGAATGAATAAGTTTGACTATGTGTTTGATTTACAGAAATTGGAATGGAATATGTCAAAAGAATTAGAATTTGTTTGTTTGGTTTGCTAAATATAATTTCAGAATTATAATAAAATAATGATAATTTATCTAAACACCTTTGCATGATATTTTTATATTTTGTTGCGTTATCATAAATACTATATAATGATAAATTTAATAATAATGTTTATGTGTTGGTGGTGACGGCAGAGATGTGGTCGTGGTGTCAGTAGTAGTGTCGGCGGCGACATCGGTGGCAATAGTGTGATACTGGTCGCGGTGACAGTGGAGGTGGTTACGGCGGTGAAGGTAGTGGTGGTTGTGGCGGTGGCATTGGTGACTAACGTTAGGGGTGTGCAAAACCCGAATAGTCCGATATTCAAAGCCGAAGCCGAACCGAAATAAGGTGTTCTTGCAAAACCCAAATACCCCAAAATCGGAAACCCGACTTTTGGGGGATATTTGGGTTTGGATTGGATTTGATCTTTGGCCACCTGACCCCTCCAAAAACCCGAAATAATGTACATATATATTTTAAATATTATATAAATATATTTATTTAACTAAGTATCTTTTGAAATTCGTAAATTCTAGTCTGTTGAAATGTTTTCTAATTTTTAAACGTACTATCGATTTTATCAATCTCTCAATTGATTGATTGTTTAAAACAACTTGCGTTTTTTTCTTAAAAGTGTTGATCAACTTATGTGATGATAGAAAAGAGTTTTATAAAAAGTGTTTAGATTAACTTATTGTGGTACCAAAACGTAATAAGCTAATAAATTGTTATTTAGGGTGTTTAAGATTGCTTATACATATAAAATAACCAAAAAAGTCATAAGTTGTTTCAAATAAGTTGATAAGTTAGAACCAAATGACTTATGAAAAACTTTTTTTCACCGATTTGACACTTTTATTTTTTCTCCATCCAAACACTTAAAAGTGTTTATCTCCGGTACGATATCGGAATAAGCTAAAAAGCCCTTTAAATAAGCAATCCCAAACACCTCCTTAATAAACCAATTTTTGTATGGATAAAGTCGTCTCGGTGGCTTAATATGTTTGTATAGACTCAGAAGATTTTTGTTTCTGAGAGTTTTTTCATGAATGGAACAACCGACTTCTTAGGGGTTGTTTGGCGGTTGTTGAATGATTTGGTGTTGAATGATTAAGTGGTCAGAATGATTAAGATGCTCTTATGATATAGTGCAAAATTAAATACGGTTGTTTTTAATTTTTCAGCATGAAATTAGGGTTCTGAATGATTAAGGGAGGGTCAGATACAAAATCGTTCAGAAGTTTTTGGAAGGCAAACCATTTTTTTACCAAACAAGATTCACCTCTTAACGATTCACAGATGTTGTTTCTTAATAGAACCATTAAGAGGTAAACAAACAGTCTCTTAATTGAAAGGGACAGATTTAGGGGTTGTTTGTTTACCTCTTAATGGTTCCATTAAGAGGCAACCTTTGAATCGCTAAGAGGTAAATTTTGTTTAGCAAAAAAAAGGGGCGGACTCTTGATGGTTCCAAAATCCTCTTAATGATTTTGTATCTTGACCCTCCCTTAACCATTAAGAGCCCTGATTTTATTATGAACAATTAACAAACATCCATATTTCATTTTATATTATATCATAAAAACCTCTTAATCATGCAGATTACTTAATCATTCTGCACTAAATCATTCAGCAACTACCAAAAAATAGAAAAACTTGGCTTTCAACATAACGGTTCCTCCGTGACTAATGATCAAATAATATGAGTACTAACAAACAAGTACATATTCTAATATTACAAAAAGTTTAGATCGAACATCGAAGAATTGAACAGATTTGACATGTTCTCCAATGGAAATCAATGGACTCAATTAACAATTGAATCATCAGAGTTCCATATAAACATACTTGAATTCATATGAACATGATGTTTATGCTTATGCATACATTATTACCAGATCCGATTCTGCAAACATAACATAATATGATTGCTCAACAAATTGAAACGAGACGATGTAGTATCGATTTCAACGATTTAAACATACCTTAAATTAACCTCCAATGGCGGAACTGTGACCGTCGCCGGATCAATTTCACCGGCGACAACGCGTGATCGTGGAGCAACCTCTGGTGTACGGACGAACCGGACTTTTAGCTCTCCAGCAATTGTGAGTGTAGTACGACCTACCAGAGCGTGGCGGACACGGAATTCTGTTCGCCGACAACGCTCCGTACGAAATGTAGTAGTATCTCATACTCCTCCAAAACAGAGATCTACGACCAGAAATAGATACGTTTTCATCACCTGATTCACCTTCGAATTCGTCAAAATCGTCGTAAATCGACGTCGACGTCGCCATCGTGATCTCACCGGTGCCGAGATCTAGGGAGATCTGCTTGGTATCGTCGTCCGCAACAGCTCCGTCGCCACCGGAGGCGCGTGTGAGTGATAGTAACACAAAGCATAGCGTGAGGAGCGTGTGGAGAAGAAGCGGAAACGGAAACGCCATTGATGCAGGTGGAGTTTGTGTGAAGGAGTGAAGATGAAGGGAAGAAGAGTCACATGTGATGTTTGTTGTGGAGAAATCGTGAGGTTTGGTTTACAAGTGTAAGGTTAAATGAGTAGAAGCAATAAATTGGAAAGGTTCGATAATGGCGTCCGTGTTTGTGTTGATAAGTTTGTTGTCGTAGTCATGAGGATTATTTTCCGGCGACGACAGCCGTAAGGCTGGCGATTAGCGTGGCGCGTTCGTCGGTGTCGGTGGCGATAGCGAAAGGTGATGTTCCGTCTCTTTCAAAATGTTAATTAGACAATTTTCAAATATTTTTTTATACTAATTCAAATTTAAATAATAAAAGAGCAAAAATTAAAATAGAGGAAGTTCAGAAAAAATACAACGAATTTTTTCATCTTCAATAACAAAGTTTTGAAAAAAAAAACATAATTAATAAATTATTGTAACTTTCTTAATTTGAATGATTAAGTTTTTAAACATTTTTTATTTAATAAATCATCGAACTTTTAGAAATTTGTTAACCATATCCTTTTAATTAAAAAAAAAACTAATTCTAACCAGCTAGGAATGTTTTAATGTAAAAAACTTTAAATCAATTTTAACATTCCCAAAAGTACACCGTTTAAACCCCTTGCACCCAACGGCCTCCGTTAAATTGATGTAAAAGAAGAATTTAAAAACAAAAAAAAAGATCAAAAAGAGAAAATTTGATAACAAGAACCGACGGTGATGGGTGGTGATAAAGAGTGAACGGCAATGAGGCGGTGAAGGGTGGTCAAGGGGAGCGATAGCGTTGGGTGCAAAGGGTTTACATGACGTAGAGTTTGGAAAATTGTAAATTGATTTAGACTTCTTCTTCTTTTTTTTCCCCTTTTTTTTGCGTTAAAACCTTTCTATTTAGTTACAAAAAATCACAGGTTAATTATTTGAAAAACAATTGTATTATAATTAAAAAAAATTGAAAATTTGATAATCGGTCCCAAGTCGAGCCTTCAGCCTTAAAGTTCCGTAAAATTTGTAGCCAGTCCAGACCATCGGGTCATAACCGGTCTTTACTCATGCTAATCAATTCTGAATCAGCTGGACTCAATTTGACCACCTCTATTCTCTAGCATGGTTACACCCATAGATGGTTCGATCTTGCATGGTTGCACTTGCACCCATAGAAAGGCCCAAGTTTGAAGTTCCACAAGGCCTAGGACTCTTAGGAGCCCCATGAACATGATCACCAACTGTTCGACGTATTTCCTCAGTGAGCTTGTTTGCATCATCCCTCCTACAATCTTATACAATTATTTATTTAGACGTTTAATCATCCAATACCTTAAAGTTAACAGTATAATTTGTCTCGGGAACAAGCAATTCCTTTGGGAACAGATGAAATTTATGTCAAGAAAGCAAAAGGTTTCAAAATAGTCATTTCAGACTCTCCAAATTATTTTATAGCTATTTTTCTACTTAATTGATCAAAATAGCCAAGATTTCGGAAATGACAATATAGCAACTTTTGAAATATATTTCCATGAATTTAATATTCATAAAGTAACATTTTAGCAAGTTGTTAAACTGCTACTTGCGAAATACTGACGTGACAAGTAACACTTAAGAAGTTGGGTAGGTAGCAGTGTAGCACTTTAATAAGTTGCGTAAGTGGCACTTCCATGCCAGCATTTCACAGGTAGCACTCTAACAGTGTACGAAGTTGCTAGTTTATGAATATTATATTCATAAAAAATGGATTCTACGAGTTTTTAAAGTGTTACTTGCGAAATCTTGGCTATTTCTACCAATCATGTAGAAAAACGACTATAAAGTAAATTGGGGAGTCAAAAATAGGAAATTGAACAAAATAGTCAATTTCCCATCTCATTTCACTTTATAGTCACATTTTTAAAGCAATTTCTAAAATAGTCGGATTTTACGTAGGCATTTGTGTAAACCACCTTCTTCTACTTAAGAAAAGAAAAAGAAAAACCATGGTTTATTTTTTTTAATCTTTTTTTTTTTGCGTAAATATGGTTATTTCTTTATACTTTATAGTTAGTTATTTACCCAAATGGTTTACGACTTTACGCAAATTTGGCGTAAAACATATTTTTTTTAAAATTAGAAAAAGGTGGCTTACGCAAATACATAAATCATTTGTATAAAATCCGACTATTTTGAGAATTACATAAAAAATATAGCTATAAAATGAATTGAGGTTGCAAAATTAACTATTTCGATCAATTTCCTCAATAAAAATAATTATTTTAGACAATTTTCCACATATATAATCAGATTTACAGTTGCCCAATTGTTCCATTTTATCAGTACCAGTGATTACAATGACTTTTGGATGTATATTTAAAGCCAATTTTGGTAAAGAAGTCAGTGCTAAAAATGATGAGAATTAGTTGTTTGAAATGATTATTTCTTGGAACTTGAATTGTTTATGATGATTGACACTGATTCCTATCACAAATACTTTAATTCACCAATGGAAAACTTCTACTTTATTATGAGATAACCATTTTGAATCTTGAAAGGGTGATTGAAACTTTTTCTTAACCGTTATTTAGGTTGCTTTTGGTACATGGGATGGGATGGGATGGGACAGGACAGGACAGGACAAAATTCATTGTTCCATGTTTAACGTGATATAGGATAGAACAAAATTCACTGTCTCACGTTTGACACGACATGAAACAGGGACAAAGACTGGACAAGATGATACAAAATGGGACAAAAAAAGTTATTTTTTTATTCCACCAAAATAGGTGGAACAACATGACACAAAAGTGAGACAATAACTAAAAATCACTGATCTACCGCAATTTGATATATAATCATAATATGGTATTAGTCTTAAGGGTCATCACTACTCATCGCCGACACTATCACCATTGGCGACCACTAATAGCCACCGCTAACCACTGTTGGCCACCTCTACCTATTCCTCCACCACCTCCAAAACAATCGGTCATCGCCACCACCACTACCATCGTCGACCACCTCCACTAACACCGATCACCACCACCCATGGTCGTCGCCACCATCTACGGCTACCAATAGCCACCACCAACCATCGTCGACCACTTCCACCTCTTCCTCCACTACAACAACTTCCTCCATCACCTCCACAACCACCGGCAAACTAACTTATAAGCTAACTGGTAGCTGATAAGCTAGTTTTTCAAAACGTTGCTATAACGAGTAGTTTTTCAATAAGCTAGCTTATGATCATCTAAACATGTACCAGGAAAAAAACTAGCTTATAAGCTTGCTGATAAGCTAACATTTTTTGCCAAACATAGCCAAGTTTCCTACCATTGTTTTTGTATGTATTTATATGTATGAAAATTGTGTAAAAAATTAAAAATGTTTTTTAATTAAATTATTTAAAAATATATTTTATTTGTGTCATTTATAACTATTATATGACATAAAATCATCAAACAATTTTTAGGGAAACTTGTCCGATCCAGTCTTATCCAGTCCTAGTCATACCAAACACAAAACATATATTTATTTTGTCCAGTCCTGTCCAGTTCCAATTATAGCCTTTTGTCTTGTCCAGTTCAATCTCGTCCAATCATATTTGTGTACCAAGCACTACCAAAAGCTTCTGGAATTAGTTGAGTTACAAGTAAAATTAATAATAACAATAGTTTTAGTTAAAATAAAACCAAGAATATAAAATATAATATTGTTTATAAAATAAAAAATGTAATAATCATTAATTGTTTTACTATTATATACTGTAATACTTTATCATACATTTTATATAATGACAACAATGATAAAATATAAAATATTATTTTTATCATATAATGTTTTTAATGGTGGGCTCTACAATTTTGCTCCAAGGTTGGTCCTTATATGAGGAGCAGTTCTCCTACGTGGCGGATAAACCGCTTCATTCTAGTTCCTCTCTTCTTATTGCACCAGTCGATCGACTGAATGAATACAACCGCTACTAATCCTTTTAGTGGTACATGAAAACATGATGATTAGAGTGTAACTGCTAAAAACGAAATTGAAAAACTATTATCTTACATAATTACTTGAATTTATCTCTGCTGAATTGTCTTGGCGTAAAAGGGATAGAGTCTTTATGACAAAATATCAAGTTCAAATATGGTCTTGTGTCGTCCACCTGTCATAAAAAAAATGCAATTTACCTCTCTTTTGATGGTTATGAGTCTGATTAATGATCCGATGGGAGTGTTCTTATGTTAGCACAAACCCTTTTCAGGGCAAAGTTGGTTGGATCTTTAAAACGGCGAAGAATCGTGTGAAAAGTTGAGTTAACTGTGAGAAACGTGAGAAGTGGATCTGAACCGTTGATCTCTTTTAATCTCAAGCCCCCCCCCCCTCTGAATTGCGGCTTAGAAGGGAATCGATCTGGTGCATTTTGGTGCATCTCATCCTAATGCGTGTCCATTTCTCACCGTTAATTCAACTTCTCACTGAAACTCAACCCTTATTAAAACTATATTTTATTCTAGTGTTCTAATAAGACTTTTGTATGTGAAATTGAAGGGATGTGAAAGATAAGTTTGAACAAATGGGGACACAATATGGAGAAAATGGCAACTCTACTACTCATAGGTTTGTCCAATTTAGGCAAGTAAAATAGGTCTCTACTAGTATTCACTAGAAAATGCTATGCACCTAAAATTCTATGCTTTTTGATGGTCCAAAAAAAGTGGTTTTTATTTAGGGAAATTGACCGAAATGGGCCAAACTCGGGGTGGGATTGGCCTCCTAGCCATCCCTCTCCCCGGTTTACCCAAATGGCCCAAACGACGCAAATGGAGACCCAGGGCGCAAATGGAGCCCTAGGGCGCAAATTGCGTCCAGGCGCCGACCAAAATATAAGAAACAGTCAATATCAGCTTGACACGTGCCCAGGGCGCAAATGGAGACCCAGGGCGCAAATGGAGCCCTAGGGCGCAAATTGCGAGGGATGGCTAGGAGGCCAATCCCACTCCATGATTGACCCATTTCGGTCAATTTCCCTTTTATTTAAATGATGATAATATATAAAGAAAGCAAAAAAAATCAAGTTTTTTTTTCATATTTATATAAAATGATTAGTTAAATTGATGAAGACAATTTGTCATTGATGATTATTCCATTAATGTGAAAGATAAAACCCACTTTCTTATCTTAAAAAGGATGTGAAAAAATTCATGCAAATCATCAAGTTATGAGGTTCTTGGCGCCTTGGTGGTTTCCTAAAATCCGTCAATTAATGACAGAGTAACAGCCTCACAGGTATCATTTCGTCATAATGAATTCCTTTGGCGATTTAGACGGTCCTTTTGTACAAATATGAAAATACTTGGTCATATTATCAATTTTTTGGTGTATTCTGGTTATTTTGGGACTACCCAAAAAAAATCTAGGAATAAATTGTTTTGATTATAGCTTTTCAGACAAAATCGGTCAGTAATTCATCTTTAAACATGCCTTTAGCATAAGATATTATAATCATGTTATATCTTAGAGAGACAAAAATATGCTAGAAGAATGGGTTTTTTTTCATGTTATAAATGAACACTCATCAACATAAACTTTTATTGCAAAATCTTGAGAAAGAAATGAAAAGTTATACCACGATAAATTGAATTGCTATTTGTTTCTTGGAAAAGACATGAAGGCTATGTTTGTCAAAAAAAAAAGTTAGCTTATTTGGTAACTTTTTTTCCTGGTACATGTTTGGATTGAAAAACTACTCATAGTAGCATTTTGAAAAACTAACTTATCAGCTACCAGCTAACTTATAAGCTAGTTTGTCAGACAATGCCGAATTCAAGATTTGTGGTTTTACTTTGGAAAATCTTTTCAACTGTTTCATTACTTTGGGAATGAAAAATAAATAAATAAATAGACCCACATGTTGTAAGTTCTTTTTTCTCATTTAATCAAAACATCCACAGTGCATACATCTTATATATATATATATATATATATATATATATATAAGATGTGGGTTGCAAGGGTTGCAACCTTTTTAAGGGTTGCAAAATATCCTTCCAATATATATATTGGTAAACTTCAATCTTGGTTTTGTGATTTAGTGAAAATTCTGAAAGTAAGACCTGAACTTTGATAAATCTGTAAATTATTTTTATGGTTTTCATTTTGTTTTGAAAGTGGTATGTGATTGTTAACTTTGTCTATTTTATCCGTTAGAACGAGACATCTCAGTCTTTCCATCAAAATCTTTAATTTTCTCTTTAAAAAATAAAGTATATATTTATTTTATATTTTCTTTTAAAAATTAATAAATTTTAGATTGAGAGAGAAACGTTATAATAAAATACAAAATATAAAATAAATATTATGTTGTTTTTAAAGAGAAAATTTAAGATTTTGATGAAAAGACTGAAATACCCCTCGCTTTATCGGAGAAAATAAACAAAGTTAACGACCAGGGACCAATTTCAGAGTTAAGTGAAAACCACAAGGATGAATTCTATACTTATCAAAGTTCATGTCCCACTTTCAGACTTTTGACTAAACTGTAAGGACCAAAACTAAAGTTCACTCTTATTTGTCTATACGGTCGTTAATCAATAAATAATTTCTATTTATAAATCAATTATCTATTATCTAGAATAAAATTACATGATCATATTGTTAACTTTTTAATGGATTAGAAAAGTATGTTGTCTGAAATTGTGAAGCATGGATCAGTTGAAAGGTAGAGATATATGATTTATAGAAATTTTAAACTTGTTATCACGATGCAGACAATAGTATTTATGAAATTTTTCATGAAAATATAAAATTTTCATTGTTGATGGTCTTGTGTGTGAAAGTGCCTTCTTCATAATGCACTAAAGATTGACATTTACATACTTCACATCAATGAGTGTTGATTTATTTGAATTATGAGGGGAACAAACAATATGGTTAGATTTGACTATTTGAGGGTTACTTTTGTCTTTACTTGATGTTGTAGTGAAAAAATGTTATGAGTAACTCTTAGGTGCCGTTTGTTTTTTAAGAGGTCTAAAGTCTGAAATCTTATTTTAGTTATGAATAATAAGAGGTGGTGTGTAAAAAAGTCTGAACGATTCAGACTTAAGAGTCATTAAAAGGTTTTTTTTTTAAAAACAAACAACCCCTTATAGTATATTGTTCACTTGTTGTCTTTCAATTATTGAATGTTGTCGATACTGGTGAGCATCAAATAATTGAATGACCGTTATACCTTGGTTTCATATTGACTTTTCCTATCTACACCAAATTCGAACCAACTGTTACCATGGTTATCGTCAAGGGAAATAACCTAGAGGACTATTGTTAGAGCTTGATGAAATGACACAATTATGAGAATATTGTAGCTAAAGGTATAATGGTCATTTTATTATGTTAAGCAAAAATGGTCAAATGTTATATCACCAAGAATGTCGATATTAACAGCGAATTACATTTTCCATTCCTATGTTTTTGTGATTTTAACGGTTTTGGTCTATGAAATAAATTTTTAACAAAATGGTTTTTTGTGGTTTGTTTTTCTAAAGGTTTAGGTTCATCCTGTTAATTAACGATCGCTTGACCATTAATGGATCCCATATATCTGCCTCATATGAGGGTATTTTTGTCATTTTACACTTTTCTTTTCTTTTCTTGTTCTTGTTTATTTAAAACTTTTATTTGAAAGGGGAAAACAAAACTCAACAAACATAATCTAGAACTTTAACTTTGACCATGAACATCAAAATTATCAGCTTCAACTAGTGGTAGATTCAAAAAAATTTCCAAACAGAAATACAATATAATTAACGTAAAATAAAAATCAATTTTAAAATGCGGTTTCATTAATAAAAATAAACAAGTGGTTTTTGTAACATACAAAGAGGGGTTTTCATATGTTTTACTTATCTTATGCTTCTGATACTTAAAAAAAATAAAAAATAAAACTAAAGAAGTTTGAACTTGCAACCTATAACACCAATAAAAAGATTTTACCAATAGACTACAACCACGTTTTTTAATTCAAGAAACATACGTCAACTCAAGTCAGATGCACTTTAAAAGCACGGGTTAGGATAGATGCACCCCTCCCTACTTGTTAAATGCACCATACTCTACTAATTTCCTCCTCACACCCATAAACATCAAACCCTTCTTTTTACATTTTCAATACATGATTTGACCTTAAGATGGTGCATATAACAACCCCTTAAGTTTGTTTATGACTTCAACCATAAACATCAAAAACATTAATAACATAAGCATTCAAAAAAGAATAAAATACGAAACTCATAATTAACAACTCTAAATTTTTATCATAAATCATAAAATATACGAGGAAAAAAGAGGAAAAAGAAAACCATCAAAATTTTGGGTTCTCTTATGTGTCGTTTGTTTTTTAAGAGGTCTAAAGTCTTAATTACTTATGATTAATAAGAGGTGACGTGTAAAAATGTCTGAACGATTCAGATTTAAGAGTCATTGAGAGATTTTTTTTTTAAAAAACAAACAACCCCTTAGGGTGTAAACGGTTTGAGCTTGTAACAGGTTATTCGAGCTTGAACTTTATTTTAAGTTCCTTAATAATTATCAAGCTTGAGTCAATCTTAAACAAAATTAAAGCTAGTTTAACTTAACAAGCACAAGGGTTGTAGCGTAGTGGTTGAGGACCTGGGGGATGCGGTGGAATACCCCATTGGCCCGGGTTCAATTCCAGACGTACACAACAGTTGTGGTCACTGAATTTATCAAGGCAGAATTCTCACAGTCACATTTTGCCGGGATTAGTCTGGGCATAGCCTGAGACACCCTTTAAAGAAAAAAAAAACTTAACAAGCCAAGCCTCGTAACACCAATGTTCGATTAACTCGTTCGAGAACTTGATGAAAATTTTCGAGTCGAGTCAACTGGAGCTATTCGAGCAATACATTTTATCGAGCCAAACATTCTCATGCATTAAAAAATATACAGTAAAAATATATAAATTATCGAGCTCAAGTAAATAAACGAGACAATCGATCAGGAGTACGAGCCCATAAACACGCATCAAACTCAAGCTCGATAATTCAAAAAGCTATTTGAGCTCAAACCTGGTATAACTTTTTTGAACATAACTCGAATAACATATTACTCGACTCGTTTACAGCCCTGATTTAGGCTATGTTTGGCAAAAAAAAACTAGCTTTAGCTAGCTTATAAGCTAGTGTACATGTTTGGATGACCATAAGTTAGCTTATTGAAACGCTACTCAAAGTAGTGTTTTAAAAAGCTAGCTTATAAGATACAAGTTAGCTTATAAGGTAGCTTAGCTTCTTCTTCTTCTTCTTCTTCTTTTTTTTTTTTTTTTTTTTTTTTACAAACATAGCCTTAATGTATTTAAATAATTTAATATTAGAAGCAGGTGTTGGTTCTATACATCCCACCCGACTCTCGATGGGTGTACCCGGTGGGTCCCACCCCATATCATCTTCTCTCAAAATTTGCTTTACTTTACTCCTGACACATCTCATGTGATTTGCCTCGTGGTATTTTAAGTGAAAAAAAAAACCCTTTATCTTTTCAGGTTGTTTAATAGTTGCTGAATAGTTTGATATAAAATGATTTAAGGGATTTTTGATAGTTGTTGAATGGTTTAGAGATTGTTTGACAGTTGGTGAATAGTTTGGTACAGAATGATTAAAAAACTCTTATAATATAGTGCAAAAAAAAATATGATTGTTTGGTAATTGATTACAATGAAATCATGGCACTTAATGGTTAAAGGAGACCCATTATACAAAATCATCCAGAGGATTTTGGAACCATTAAGAGACAGACTTTTTTTTGGCAAACAAAATTCATCTCTTAATAAAACCATTAAGAGGTAAACAAACAACCCCTTAGTGTAGAATGATTAACGGGTCAGAATGATTAAGATGTTATTATGATATAGTTTCAAAAAGAAATATGGTTGTTTTGTATTGTTCAAGATGAAATTAAGGCGTTGAATGGTTAAGACCTAAGGGAGGACCAATATACAAAATCATTCAGAGGTTTTTGGAACCATTAATAGGCAGACATTTTTTTGCCGAACAATATCTACCTCTTAATGATTCAGAGGTTGTCTCTTAATAGAACCATTAAGAGGTAAACAAACAGCTCCTGAATGATCAGAATAATTAAGAGGTTCTTATGATACAGTGCAAAATGAAATATTATTGTTTTGTAATTGTTGAGGATGAAATTAGGGTGCCAAATAGTTAAAGAAGACCCAAAATACAAAATTATTCAGAGGGTTTTAGAACTATATATTAAGAGACAACTTCTTTTGCCAAACAAAATTCACCTTTTAACGATTCAGAGATTGCCTCTTAGTGGAACTATTAAGAAGTAAATAAACAACCCCTTATAATTAGATTAAATTATATATTGAAAATGTATAAAATAAATTTTGATATTAATATTGTAAAGAGAAAATTTATTAGTAGGGATATATTTAACCCATTTCTAAATACATCCCTATCTACTAATTTTTTTCTCACACACATCAATATTAATACTTATTTTTACATTCGCTATGCATTATTTGACGTGATTCTGACATAAAAAGGGATGCATATAACATTGTTTCTTAGAAAACATGTGTTGCTATATGTATCTCTAATTATATCAGAATCATGTCAAGTCATAAATTGAAAATGTAAAAAAAAAAGTTTTGATGTTTACGGGTGGGAGAAAGAAATTAGTACGGAGTGGTGGATTTAACAATATATATAGGAAAGCACTTAGCCTACCAATTCTCAAAATAAATATATACATTTTATTTCAATTAGTTTCTCTCAAAATAAAGGTCCATTTTTAGTTGTCTCACGAAATATAAAATAGAGAACTTTATTATAACCTCTATCAATAAAAGTAAAATTGACATTCAATCAATTAAAAATTGTAATAATGACATAATTATAAGATTATGCAATTTTTTTCATTGTGGACATTATTTTGAGAACGGATGGAAGAGTTCTTTTGGTCATCTCTAACCCATCAATATAAAATCAAAAAAAGAATTATGTTTTGCAGCGAACAATTAGGATGCACAAAAAGTCGACTAATCAGGGGAAAATTTAAGAGCTGGGAGGGGATGTTTGTGTTATGCTCTACTGAAAAGACACGACGGAAAATTTTTAAGGAGTATAAAAGGTGCATTTGTAATAACATGATGTAGCTTCTCAAGCTACCAAAAAGTAGTCACAACCTACTTATAGTATCATTGTATATCTGACGTGTAGCTTTGTTGGCTAAGGGACATTGTTACTTTGCCCAAGTATAAAACAGGTCCCAGGTTCGACCCCCCCCCCCCTTCCCGCTAGTCTCAACCGCTGCCAAAAAAATGTCTTTTAAGACGGGTTCTATATGGGTTTGGTTAAAATTGTCAGTTATAAACTTTTTGTCCAAAATATCATTTCATATTTGAAATTTTTTATGCTTGCTCAAACCAACCCAAAAAAAAATATTAACATTAGTATAATACTATTAACAAATGCATATAAACTTTTATTTATTATTGATTTAATTCTTCAAAAATAAGTAGTTGAATTTTGCATTTACTCATAGAGATCTTGCCCACAACTTTGCCCTTGGGTTTCTTGTTCATGCACCATCTCTCATCAATCAATTCTTGTTTTTAATTTGAGTAAGTTAGGGACCATTTATAAAACATTTACTTGGGTAAGCGCTTATCAAGTCATATTACCTTAGCGGATAAATAGCGCAAGGATCAAAGATCTTACCCGGTAAAAGCTATAGCAAGCACCGAGAGTCTTACCCGGTAAGTGAGTATTTAGGTTTGACTTTGGTTTTGTGTTTGAACTAAGGTACATTGTTTAACTAACTTTACTACTTTATTAACAAAATTACATTAAATCTAGATGTTGTTTATGTGTAAATATATTGTCTTATGACTGAACGTAAATATTTGCCAAACACGTCTTGTACATGGGTCATCTTAATTCGTCTTTCGAAATTGAGAAAATTTGTTTGATTTTATATATGTAAAAAGGTGCTTTGCACAAGTCTACATACCAAAAAAAACCAAACATATATCTTTACCGGTTAAAAAACATTTACCGGTAGTATAATTTAAAGTTTATTAAAATGAGATTCGTTGATCCGTCGCTAAATGAGTATGTCGTTGTTCCGTCGTTAATGGGGTTCGTCGTTAAAGGGGCTCGTCGTTGATCCGTTGCTGAAACATTGCATTGTTGATCTATCGCTAACCCGTTGCTGGTAGTATCACCCACGACTGTTATACCGACATACTTTCAGCAACGGATTAGCGACGGAAGTCATTTCAGCGACGGATTAGCGACGAAACTGTCCGTCAATATGGTTGATTTTCGTAGTGTGTATATGTAAAAGTTCTTAGAACTCTATGTTTGAACTCTATAAATTTAACAAACTGATAAACATATCCAAATAAAAAATAAATATTAAGAAGTTGTGGGGCACTGCTAAATCCTTTGAGGAATGTAGTGAAAATTTTCATCTACTCATGGTTCAAATTCAGGTGTTGCCAAACCCCTTGTGGCTATGGAGGTTCACTTGCGATGATTCCAGAC
Source organism: Arctium lappa (assembly GCA_023525745.1). Taxonomy (NCBI): domain Eukaryota; kingdom Viridiplantae; phylum Streptophyta; class Magnoliopsida; order Asterales; family Asteraceae; genus Arctium; species Arctium lappa. The sequence goes on from CM042064.1 coordinate 52,886,484, forward strand.
CATTTGTGGTCGCCCGGGAATTAGTCGCTGCACGTAAATTGGTTCGAAAACTCACGGTTACCATATATATATATATATATATATATATATATATAGGGGTTGTTTTATTTGCAACCCTTAAAAAGGTTGCAAACCTTGCAACCCACATCTTAACCGTCGGATTCATGATCGGCGGTTACAATAGATATGGGACCCAATATTTTTAATTAAAAAAACAGAAAAATAAAAATAAAATAATTGTCGATCATGAATCCAACGGTTAAAATGTGGGTTGCAAGGATTGCAACCTTTTCAGGGTTGCAAAATATCCTTCCACTATATATATATATATATATATATATATATATATATATATATATATATATATATATATATATATATAGGGGTTGTTTAATTTGCAACCCTTAAAAAGGTTGCAACCCACATCTTAACCGTCGGATTCATGATCGGCGGTTATAAATAGATATGGGGCCCAATATTTTTAATTAAAAAAATAGAAAAATAAAAATAAAATAACCGTCGATCATGAATCCGACGGTTAAGATGTGGGTTGCAACCTTTTTAAGGGTTGCAAAATATTCTTCCACTATATATAGGGGCCTAATCAAATGAGACCCTATTAGATTGTGGTAACTATGAGATCCAATCTCATCCAATCATTTTAATTTATTTATTTTTTAAATTAATTAATAGGGGAGGATATATTAGTAATTTGATAAATTAATTAATATAACATTTTTTTTGTAACTGAAAAAAATCAAAGTCTCATCAATCAAATATTACGTTTCCTTTATTATCTCAACAAATTGATTTTAGAATAATATCCATATGGACCATGTGACATTGTGTTACATTGTGATAATATAACATCATTTGAATCTCATGTGCCACGTGATTTGGCATATATCTGATGTATGTGTTACATTGTGATTTGACATATATCTGATATATGTGTTACATTATGATGTATGTGTTACATTGTGATTTGGCATATATCTGATAATCTAACATCTGAATCTCATATGACTATGAGACATATGTACCATGAGACACTGATCAAAGTGTATCACCACCTACGGAATTAGCAACAATAATCTCATCATTCTATCATGAAGGATATAAGGTTTTGCAAGATGATCACAGTGTATCACACCTATTTTTCCTAATTTAGTTGCATTAAATCCGGTAAGCGCTAACTTAGATCACACCCAAAATTATCGGAACATGCCTAAATTAGATCACACTGAATTTAATGTTTTTTGACAATTTTACCCCTTTTTTCTAATTTAGTTGCATTAAATCCGTTTTTTAATTATTATTTATATTAGTTATTTTAGATCATTGATTAATTAAATGGATGGATGAGATTGGATCTCATGGTTACCACAAAATACTAGGGTCTCCCATGAAAGGCCCTATATATAGGGAGAGGTTCATTTGAGAAATGGTAAATGTATGAGAAATTGAAAAGTAATCATAGTCATTTATCTGGTCAACATTTGCGGCTTTGACCGTAAAACACCAGATAATTTCTTGTGTGGTCCATAGAAGATAGAATGATAGTTTCGTAAAATACGCGGAACGAGTTCATATATGAACCTGTATGATTCCTTACGTTCATATGTGAATCAGTTAATTAGTTCATATGAGAATCAGTTAATTGGTTCATATGTGAATCACAAAGGTTCATATATGAATTTGCTAACTAGTTCAACTGATTCACATACGAACCTACAGTTAATTAGTCCATATATGAATAACAAAAATTCATATATGAATCGGTTAAAAGAATTCATATGTGAATTAAATTGGTTCACATATGAACTTGTGAATCATACAGGTTCAGGGGCGGAGCGAGGATTTGAAGTTAGGGGGAGCATTGAGTATAAATAAATATAAATTTTCTTTGATTCCAAAAACAAGTGAATATTAATTCATTTAACAAACTAACAACCATTATAATTTAACTTAGAAAAACATTTTTGGCTTAAAAAATATGGTGCTAATTGCCAAGGGGGAGCCAATAACACAATTTATCATTCACAAGCAATAAAAAATAAACAATAAATTTTTTTAACATAGAAAAGGGGATAGCATGTGAAGGGAGGGGGAGCCAATGCCTCCTAGGAATGGCAACGGGGCGGGTTCGGGACGGGTTTGTCGTCCCCCGTCCCCGAAACCAAAATGCATCCCCGTCTCCGCCCCATTCCCCGTCGGGTTTTTATTCGGGGCGCCCCGTCGGAGATTTTTTATGTCCCGTACCCGATAATTTAATATTTTATTTATATAATTATATATATATATATATAATTTCATAATATATATAATTATATATATATAATTTTATATATATAATATATATATATATATATATATATTTTATATAATATATATAATTTTATTTTTAATAATATATATATATATATATATATATATCGGGGCGGGGCGGGGATACCTTGCCCCGAACCCGATAAAATCCCCGAAAATTTTTCCGTTACCCGATCCGATCTGAAATTGTCTAACCCGATCCGACCCGAACTTAGTCGGGTTTCGGGTTTCCCTGTCGGGTTCGGGGTTTTCTGCCATCCCTAATGCCCCCTCCAGTTACAGTGTGGCTCCGCCACTGTACAGGTTCATGTATGAACTCGTCTCGTGTATTTTGTAAAAATTACGAAACTCTCATTCTATTTTTGGAATAGCCGCACCTTTTGACCGGTTAAAACCACGATTCTTGACCAGTCAAAGCCGCAATATTTGACTAGTCAAATCTGGTTTTGACCGTATGAATGATTATGATTACTTCTTTATTTCTGAAATATTTACCATTTCTCAAATGAAATAAGACTATATATATATATATATATATATATATATTAAGTTTTACGAATACAACAAAAATACTCCATAAATTATATATTTATTTAATAAGAAACATAATTAATTTTCATCCTTAATTTACAATAAAATTTAAAGTTTCCCTTGCACATATACACAACTAATAATATATAAAAGGTTCATTTTTCTTTCTTTTCTTCTTTTTAGCTTTTACTTTGTTTTAGTAATCAGTAAACGTAAATTGTGTTAATATTTGAAAAAACAATAAATGTGGGGCACAAATAAAATTAGATTAAAATATAAGGGTTGAAATCGTATTTATACCCTTCCTTGTAACAAATTCCTGCACACTGCACTCCAATTCATCGTTTTCACTAAACCCTAATTCCATTAATGGAGATGATGACACTATTCATGGAGCACCTTCCTTCTTCATCAACCACAAAATTCTCCGGCGAAACCTCCACCACCACCACCAACCACCGCACACCATCGCCGCCGCAATTCCCTCCCTTTTACCACCCAATTCCACCACCGCCATTGAAAACCCTAGATTCAGTGGAGGCGATGAGAGAGATGATATACCAGATGGCGGCGTTGCAGCCGTCGATTCAGATCGATCCGGAATCGGTGAAGCCGCCGCGGAGACGAAACGTGAAGGTATCGAAGGATCCGCAGAGCGTGGCGGCGAGGCGCCGGAGAGAGAGGATTAGCGAGAGGATTAGGATACTTCAGAGATTAGTTCCCGGCGGTACGAAGATGGATACGGCGTCGATGTTGGAAGAGGCGGTTTTGTATATGAAGTTTTTGAAGAAACAAGTTCAGGCTTTGAAGCAGGCGGCGGTTGCCGGTGGTGGTATGGCGGTGAAAACGGAGGGTGACGTCGTCGATGAGTTGATGGTCCGGCACCGGTTTGAGTCATCGTGGTGATGATATTGTAACTACTCATATGTTACGTAGGAATAACCTCCATTAATGTAAAATTGAGGAACACTGGTAATCGTTTATTTGGATGTATGTATATGTATATACCAAGTAATTGAAGTTGTTTCTTGGTTTCTATGCACGTATGCACATGTGTGTATCAGACATATTTTTTTCTCGTTAATTTGACATCTATATTGATATACTTTTTCATTCGTTTTTCTCGTGGTTTTTCGGTTTCCATTTATTTAGCGTTTTCCCCTGAAACTAGTTATATATATATATATATATATATATATATATATATATATATATATATTGTGCGCGAATGATCGTGTGAAAAGTTGAGATGAACGTGAGAAGCCTTGGAAGTGGTCTGAACAGTTGATCCCTTTTAATCAAATGATCTCACATGAACTGTAGCTTAGAAGGAAATTGATCCGGTACATATCGGTGCATCTCATCCTAACATGTATCCATTTCTCATACAACGGTTGATAATCACTTTTTACGCTTCTCATGTTGATATCAACTTCTCATCTTAACCCAACCCCCCCCCATATATATATATATATATATATATATATAGAGAGAGAGAGAGAGAGAGAGAGAGAAGTTCATACGAGAACAAAGTCTATTTAAAAAAACACGAGAACAACCGAGTACAGGGGTGTTCGCGGTCCGGTTTGGGCGGTTTAACCTCTCAAACCACAAACCAAACCGCTAGTGGCGGTTTATTAAATTTTCAAACCGAGCGGTTTGACATCAAGTGCCCAGACCGGTCAAGTCAGACCGCGGTTTAGGCGGTTTGGTCGACCTGTTTAGGCGATTTGGACGTTTTAGTGAGATTTAAAGTTTAAACATAAAAAACATATAAAATTTTGAATTTTAAAGGTTCATTAACTTGAGTTCATTTGAATAAAGAAAGTCCACAACAATGTTAACAAAATCTACAAATGTTAACAAAACATCCCAAGAAAAAACACTAAAAAAAGTAAGTGCAAATAAAATTCACAGCGATTTAAAATTATCTTTGGGTCTTTTTTTATATATTTAAGTTTAAAGATAAATTGGATATTTGAGCTAAACAATAAATGATATAAAGATGTATATGAAAAAAAAAAAAATATATATATATATATATGTATATATATAGATATATTTGGCGGTCGGTTTGGTCCAAACCGCCCAAAAAAAACTCCAAACTGCAGACCGGACCAGACCGCCCGGTTTGACAATTTTTCAGACCATATCAAACCGTCAGACCGCCTATACCGCCAAAAACGGTCCGGTTTGACTTGGTTCAACCGGTTTGAGCGGTCCAACGGTTTTTTTGAACACCCTAGCCGAGTACATACAATATCATACTTATATGATTCACACGAAGTCGCACGCAAAGTCGCCCGCGTCCGTTTTTTTTCTGGTTAATGTAAAATCACATATAATTTTGTACACGATCTGTTGTTTTTTGTTGTTTTCTTAAATAGTTAACATTCTCTCTCTCTCTCTCTCTCTCTATATATATATATATATATATAGTGTTTGGTTCATTTGAAAAATGGTAAATATATGAGAAATAGAGAAGTAATCCTAGCCATTCATTTGGTTAAAATCGAATTTGACTAGTCAAATATTGCGGCTTTGACTGGTCAAAAGTTGCGGCTATCCCAAAAATAGAAAGACAATTTCGTAAATTTTACAAAACACACGGGCTGTGTTCATATATGAACATGTATAATTCACATATGAACTATATGTTCATATATGAACCAGTGCAATTCACAACCAAGGTTCAAAATAGCGTGAGGCGTGGCGTGGCGGCGAGGTCAAGCCTTAAGCCTTACACGCCACGGTGAGGACGCGACATTTTTCAAGGCGTGACATAAGGCGGCAAATTTGTATGTCATATTCAAAATTATATATATACGTATATGTTTTATATATATATTATTCTAATCAAATAATGATATTAAAGAATATACATTCATATTGGAAGAAGAAAAATCATATAAATTAATAGTATAAAAATAGCTTTTATTAAATATTTAAAATAGAACATAGAAAAATAATTTTACAACTTCGTTTTAACCGTGAGTCCATAACGTTTATGACTTCATGAAATTGTGAGTAATGTGATTAGATAAATCTATAAAAGTGTTAAATCTAAATATAAAAATGTATAAACACAAAAGATAAAAAAATTGAAAAAAAGTCAGGCCTTAGAAAAAACGCGCGCCGCGGCGCGCCTTAAGGCGCCATAGCGTGAGCCACGCCTTACAGAAACGTTATGCGCCATTTCGTAACGGCGGAGACGCGTCTTACGCCATATCGCGCCATGGCGCATGCCATGGCGCGCCTTTTTGAACACTGTTCACAACTGAACTCTTTTAACTGATTCATATATGAACCTTTGTGATTCATATATGAATCAGTTGAACTAACTAACAGATTCATATATGAACCTTTGTGATTCATATATGAACCTTTGTGAATCACAAAGATTCATATATGAATCAGTTGAACTAATTAACAGATTCATATATGAATCTTTGTGATTCATACAGATTCATATATGAACTCATCCCGTGTATTTTATGAAATTATCCCTCTACCTTCTATAAACCACACAAGGAATTATCCGGTGCTTCGCGGTCAAAGCCGCAAATGTTGATCAGATGAATGGCTAAGATTACTTCTCTATTTCTCATATATTTACCATTTCTCAAATGAACCTCTCCATATATATATATATATATATATATATATATATATATATATATATATAGGTTCAAATGAAACACTTTTGATTTAAGCAAATGCGGTAACATTGTAGGTCTATCATTCTGTTTAAAGTTACAAGTTTAAAAAGATTGAGGAAGCAGTAAAATATTAAATATACCTTTTTCAGGAATATCGAAAGCATGTAGGGGTAAAATGGGAAAAAAATACAAACCACACAATGAACTAGCAGAGCTGGTGATTGTATACTGGTTTTCAATTGATCACAACAAATCACATTATGATCACATCAAAATCACATCATTATTACATCACAATAGGTCATTGGTTTATCACAACAAAAAATTACATTATTATCACATCATTATCAAGAACGAAGACATCGGCATAAGAAATCTTCGATGATAATAACAACATTTAAAGGAAAACCGTAAATTTAAGATGATATAATGTTGTTGATAAACACTTATAATTTATTTTTATTTAGTCTAATTTTTATTATGAATTAAATAATTTAGAGACCTATAAGTGTTCTTGTATTTTTCGTAAAACATGAGGGTTTTTGTTTAAAACTTCCATCAATATAAACACACATTTGAATGTATTGTGTAACATGGGAACATATATAATCATATATAGTGGGCTAATGGGCTTTGTAGTTTGGTTTTAATTGGTGGGGTCATGTATGGAAATATGGGGTTTTGAAATGGGCTTTTCTCAATTAGGTTCATGTCTCTTCTAAAAATATGTTTAATCTATATCTATACTATATTATAAATATGACATAAAAAACTCTTAATTACAACTTACTAAGTTTTATGTACTCTCATTTAAAGTTATCTACTTAAAATCTCTTAAAAATAACTACTAAAGTCTAATGTACTACCTGTAAAACTTTTAACCCTAATTAATATATTTCATCCTTATCCCCAAAATCCTTATCTCTAATCCCCAAACCCTAAAATTATGAAATTTGAATTCTGATGTATTTCGTTGCATTGCACGAGTACGTTTCTATTGCTTAATTAAACATGCATTATAATTAAAAACAATTATTTAAATAAATATTTATCAATAAAAAAAAGTAGAGAAAACTTATTATTGATCAAAAGCATTGGTTAAATATTTAAAATGGATTTTTAAACAAAATACAACAAATTTTACTCATCGTAATCAATCTGACCAATATATAAAAAAGGTACACGAATGATACTAGAATTAAATTTTGTCATACATAAAAACAAAGGATTTAACAGACATTTATATCGTAACACCCCAAACTTGGAATTGACTCAAAAAGAGGGATTAATTGTGTAATGTATAAAAGTTAAGGGACTAAATATCTATTGATATGAAGCTTATGGACCTTATTAAAACTATGGGGTACACGTTCAATTGAATACCATAGTGCACCAAATAAATACCATAATATAAAAAGGAACTACAATGAATATAATAATTTTATTAAAATGATTTGGATTCAAATTAGGCGTTTCTAGTTAAAGGTATTTCCACTTGATTCGATGGTAATTTTATTTTTAGAAATATTTTTCATATAAAATTGGGGCAAATACACAGACTAAATTCACTAGTCAAATAAATAAGAAACAATAAGTAACATATTATATAGGGAATTTAATTAAAATGCCCTAAGTTGAAAAATCAGTACCCAATATGCCCCAAATCTTGTAATTTTTGCCAAAATACCCCCTAGGTCCGCGTTTTTCACTGTTACACGCGGACCTGGTCCGCGTTTTGGCCGCGTTCACTGTTACACGCGGCATCGAGCCGCGTTTCCTCCTACACGCGGACCTGGTACGCGTTTGGCTTCGATGCGCGTTTGGTCCGCGTTTGGTCCACGTTTGGTCCGCGTTTTCCACTGTGAAACGCGTATCTGGGCCGCGTTTTTTGTTAAAAACGAGGGTTAGGTCCGCGTTTAATAGTGTAAACCGTATTAGGGTTTTGAAAATTAGGGTTTCAGGCCTATGATTTCATGTGTGGTCAACTGTTTGTGACGTATTTTTTGAATGATTTTACTGTTTTTTTCCACATTTTAGTCTGATTCTCATACAATAAGTGTACCATTGTCATTGAATATGTGGTTCACATTCATTTTCTCCATTCAATTTTTCCTATAAAGATTAGTAAGATTAGATGCAAAATCGTTCATCACATCCACTTGAATTGCTTCATTTTTCATACTACTGAAAAAATGAGTTCATCTGTTCAAAAAACTAGAGTCTTATTATGTTTCGATGGTTAATGGGTGCAAAACAACAATGGGTGGGATTATATTGGCTACACAAAGCGTGGTGTATATATTCCAATAATTGTTGCGTATAAGACGTTTATCGATTACGTCGTGGGAAAGTGTGGAATCGGAGATTCTGCTGCTTGCAAGTTGGTGTTCAGACGTGCAGATGGCTCACTGATGGAGATAACCAACGATGACGAAATCCTTGGTTTTATGCTACTTGCAGCCGATTCAGAAATACCTCCACAACTTTTTGTGTATGTCGCACCATCGATGGGCGATGACGAAGATGATGACGAAGGTGATGACGAAGATGATGACCAAATCCATGTCGGTGGTAGTCAACTGGAGCCTGACTCTCAATTTCAGGCATCCTACGACACCACACTTTATTCTGATCATGCATATCGTCCTAACGAATCTTATCCCGAAGTTGTTCCGGAGACGCAACTAGAAGAAGAAGAAGAAGACCCAAAAAGACGGTTTGTTGGAGTTGCTGATGACGAAACACATGTTTTCACAACTGGTATATCTGATCTGGACAGATCAGATACCGATAATGACGAGGACGAAGAAACATATACCCCTAGCAATAAATCATTTGGTGCGTTAAACGATTATTTTGATATGCCCCCTTCTCTTCCTAACCCGGAGACCCATATACCAGCCTACCAACCCGCACCTTACAATCGTAGTACAACTATACATGAAGGTCAAATATTTCATACGAAGGAGGAAATGACCGTACAGTTGGGAATGAAGTTCTTGCGAGAGGGTTTCGTGTTTAGAGCGAAGAAATCCGACAAACGCAGATACAAGGCTGTATGTGACCAACAAAATTGTGAATGGAGTATGTCCGCGAAGTCCGTGGGCCCTAAAGGAGGGATGTTTGTCGTTAGAAAGCTGAACGACGTACACACATGTTCGAGGACACAACTAAATGCTAGCCACCGGCAGGCCAACAAAAGGACTTTGGGCCACATACTGAAAGACAAGTTTCTTGACGCTAGCAGGTCATTTCGGCCGAAGGACATCGTCAACGATATAAATCAGCAGTACGGGATAAACATTGGTTACCACCAAGGATGGCGTGCGCGATGCAAGGCACTACTAATGGTGAGAGGCACTCCCGAGGAGTCGTACGAACGACTCCCTGCGTATTTATATAACTTGGAGCTGAAGAATCCGGGTACATGCACCAGAATAAGGACGGATTCAAACGGACGTTTCGAATTGTGTTTCGCTGCACTTGGATGTGCGGTAAGTATATTAAATCATCGTAGCTTTACATATTATGAATTTTAACATTTACAAATAATAACCACATACGTTTATTGCAGATCCGGACGTTTTTGACAAATCCGCGTCCTGTCCTTGTAATAGACGCTGCCCATTTAAAGGGGCATTACCTGGGTATGATGTTCTTGGCGGTTGCCATGGACGGAAATAACAACATTGTGCCCTTGGCTTTCGGAGTAGGAAAGTCCGAGACGGGGGAGGAGTGGGGTTGGTTTCTGAACATGTTGCGGGAATGTATCGGAGCCCCGGAAGGGTTGGTGTTTATGTCCGACAGGGCTCCTTCCATAAGCGCGACAATTTCTGCCGTGTACCCCTCCACCCCTCACGCCCTATGTTGTCGACATTTGGAGATGAACGTGAAAAGCGCGGACAAACGTATCACAACAAACAAGACCACATATTGGAAGGCGTGCAAAGCATATACTATTAGGGAGTTCGAGACCTACATGAATGCACTACGATATGAAGTACCTCGTGGAGCACAAGTTATGGACGAGGCTGGTAAAGAGAGGTGGTCAAGGGCCCATTTCCCTGCACAACGGTATAACATAATGACCTCTAATAGTGTAGAGTCGGTGAATGCACTGTCTCGTTTTGCACGCAGGTTACCCATTGTCGGCCTTATAGAGTACTTCCGAGATTTTCAACAAGAGTGGTACCAACTTCGACGACGAAAAGGAGGTTGATAAACTCTAAAATCTTTAACTTATATGTTTGTTGCATTTTTCGTCTTCCGTATAAATCGTAACACAATTAACACATATTTGTAGATGAAATGCGTAATCATCTCACACCAATGGCGGAGGAGATAATTAGCAGAAGGTCGGGAAAGTCTGCGACATGGAGGGTAAGTCAGATTGGACATGGTAAGTTCAACGTTCGGGATATCCGTTATCACGCGACTGTCGATATGGTCAACGGTGTTTGTGAATGTAACCAATGGCAATATTCTGGTTTACCATGCGGTCATGCCATCGTTGCTGCAAGGTCAATGAATCGTAGAGATTGCAGCGATCTAGCTATATCTTACTACACGTCCAGTACTTACCGGTCAACATATCATGAGTTGATTTATCCTGTTGGACCCCCTCAATCATGGGTTTTGCCACACGTCCCCCTTCCGCCATGCTATCCACCGTTAATAACCAAGAGACGTGCGGGGAGACCAAGAAAGAACGATCGACGTCCATCTCGTGGTGAGGATCCGATACAGAGAACGTGTACTAGGTGTGGAGCAGTAGGACATACTCGTGGTGAATGTCCAACTCCTGCCCCTTCAACCGTGCCCAGGAGAGCTTCTACTAGCCAAAGATTTCGCTCTCAAGGGTCATCGGACCTAGAACCACATGGAACTTTAAGGCGTGATAGCATTGACCTTAACATTGACTTCCCTTGATTGTAACCACCTCATCTTCTATGCTAAGTGATATTGTTATTATGTTAATTGTTGATTTTATCTACCTTATCGTGATTGTGAAATTATATTATGCGTAAATAAAAGATAAAACATAAAAGCATCGTTTTATTGAAATTAAAGAAAACGAAATGGTGCATCCGTACAACATTCAAGCATCAATAAAGTAAAAATTAATGCATAAAATAAAACTTAGGTTAAACGTTAAAGTGCATCCATACAACAACCACCCTTTGAGAAACCTACTACGGGTAGATTTCCCGGCACTTCGTAACCCAGCCAGCCTTTGCCTTCATATGCTCCTCCATGACGGTGTAGTTTTCTTTTATGTCTACCAGTTCATCTTCTAACTTTCTAATCTCCTTTTGTTTCTCCCTGACATCGCGCTTCATATTCTCCAGGAGCTCCTTCTGCTCCGCAATAGTTGCTTCTTTGTCCTTCTGAAGTTCCATGTTTTGTAGCCACGTCCTGCCTGTATTTCGTATCTCTTCATTTGCCTCATCACAGGACCTTTTCAACCTGGTAGGCAGTACCTGAGACATTGTTAGACCTGGCCCCTGGTTGGATTGATACGTAGGAGGGGGCATTCCTCCATGAGCAGCGTAGTATGCGGCTTGGGCATTGTTAAACTGCTCCCACTCCTGAGGCGTTATCGGTTCATCGTAAGCAGTTAACCCAAACTGCGCCCAATCCTCCGTTGTATCTGGTGCATTCCAGTCAATCCTTGAAGCTCCATCATTTAATTGGTCGATGTCCACGGAGCGTGAAGTGCCAGCCCCATTCGCTGACCTTTTCCCCCTACTGCGTGAACCTCCAGCCATCAAGTAATGAAAATGTAGATAATGTATAGAATGTAGATAATATTTGTAAATGAAAGTGAGGGTAGAAAGGATAAATATGAAGTTGTGAAATACTACTTCACCGGATCATCTACTTATAGTCCATGCGAAGATTGGTTCATGATAGTTTCAAAGGCATGGTCAAACGATTCCTCTGCAAAGTCTGAAATGATTTGTTTTTTGTGACATGGTCAAACGATTCCCCTGCAAAGCCTGAAACGCGGACTAACCCCGCGTTACACCACTAAAACGCGGACTAAACCCGCGTTTTGTTACCATATGCGGAGATAGGTTTGTAACCATGGTCAAACGATTCCTCTGCAAAGCCTGAAATGATTTGTTTTTTGTGCCATGGTCAAACGATTCCCCTGCAAAGCCTGAAACGCGGACTAACCCCGTGTTACACCACTAAAACGCGGACTAACCCCGCGTTTTGTTACTAAAACGCGGACTAACCCCGCGTTACACCACTAAAACGCGGACTAAACCCGCGTTTTGTTACCATATGCGGAGATAGGTTTGTAACCATGGTCAAACGATTCTTCTGCAAAAACTAAAATGATTCTTCTGCGAAGCCTGAAATGATTCCTCTGCAAATACTGAAACGATTCATTTTTTTTAACAAATTGTTCCTTGTGGCTATAAATACCCGTGTTATAGAAACTGTGAAATTCACAACACTAAAGAGTATTTTGTGGTTTGATGCGTTTATATTTTTATACTACAAAATTATACCGTCATTGAAGTGTACAACAAGAAAGTTGAGCTTAACACTTCCAAAATTGTATCACCCGAGCATATAAGAAGTCGTTGGGGATTCCAGAAAAACCAAGTGTCGTGTAGCCATAGTTTGACATTTCAATGACCGACAATGTTACCTACTCACTTCATTTAATGACGTCCTTTCAATGTTTGTTTAGATAAACTTGTACCGGTTGTTTTCGAACCCTACCAGTTTGTCATTAATAATTGGTAAGTTTAAATAATATTTTGTTTTTTATTTACCAAAAGAACTTTTTCATGTACTACCCTTTTCATATCAATTTGTGATCTTGGGAGTTAACGAATTCTATTTTTATATAAAATAAAACATCCGATCCAATATAGTTATCTAAGTAAAAAAAGGTTTTAATATTTAAAATGACTTTAAAAAAAAGAATCATATTTGTTATTTCAAGAGGCCCATCACAACTCACAAGTAACATAAAAAGTATCCCCAACCTAATCGTTTATTTGGACAACCAACGAGAAAAGGGTCTCCGCCATGTAATTACGCCATTCCCTTGCCACATGCTCAGTTGCATCTGGTGCAACTGTTGGGTGCAGACCTTCAATAAACTTGGATATGTTACGACACACCCACACACCGCAATCCCCAAGGCCCCCTGTCTGTTGAGGTGCATCAGGATCATAGATAACCTCTAATTTCTTGCTGGCCTTGATACGATCCGGCTTGTCGTGTATCTTTTTTAACAACTTCGGCAATTGTTTTTTGAAGATCCCAAGGCGTTCTTCCAAGGGCAAAGTGTACCTTCTTGCTCGTAAACTGTCAAATAAGACCAGCCTCATTTCACGGAGGTACAGAACACCGAGCACCCAATGTTTGTCCACGACGCATATGGGGATGTATACCTGAGATTTTACAATAACACAATAATAGTTAGTAACAAACAAGTTGAACAAAAATTATGTAAATCGATTTCCATACCTCGTCGATGTCCATCCAAGCTGGATGATTTCTATGGCCCAGTCCATTGCATGTTTCGAACACAGACCTGTATCCTTGGCCCGGCTGTGTAAGCCACTCAAAGAAGTTGGAGTCCATGACCGTCCATCTGGCATGTGGAGAGCGGGATTCTTGGATCATTCTAACCCAAGCGTCGATTTGCTATACACAAAACATAGATTGTTAGACCTGTCATTAGAAATGTAGTTGTTTATATGACTATATTTAAATACTTACCAGATCCTCGAAATCCCCACTACCACCTACACCCAACAGTAGCATGAAAAAACCGGCATTCATTTGAAGGCCGCCGTAAAATGGACACATCAGGTGGGGGAGCTGATCACTGATACATAATTCCCTGATCTGTGCCGCCGAAACAAACATCGATTGGCCCGCGTCAGTCATCGTAGTGTCTCCCCCAACCTTTCCCTTGCCCTTTGCCTTCACCCTTGCCTTGGTTTTTTTCTTAGGTACTGTTGTGGTCGAAGCTTGTTGGACATATGGGGAACAAAGGGTTTGCCCCACAACAGCGACCCGTCTCGCCCTCTCATGTGTTGCCTGATCTGGATCATGTGTGGCCATGTCATCATCATCGAAGTGGTCATCGATGATATTATCAGCCATCGGAGTACTCACCCGCGCCTGGGTGGTGTCAACCCCCGACTCCGACCCCATCGAATAAGGGATGGAAGTTCCCAAAAAATCTTCCACCAACCCGCTTAGGACGGACAGCCCCGGCCCCGACTCCATCATCTGGGGTCTGTAATAGTCCCCCGCCTGCATCCCAAACTAGTGACGTAGGTCATTATAAGAATCTTCAAACGTAATAACAAAAAAAGAACAACAATGAGGACTCGTCGTAACTTACATTTTGCTGGAATGATGGGGTCGAGAAAGGGTAGTTTCCTCCGGTTGCCGCCTGTGTGTACCCCGGCGTCGTGTAGGCTGGCGTCGTACTTGTCATCCCAAACTGGTGACATGGATTATAATGAGCACTCTTAATAAGAATCTTCAAACGTAATAACAAAAAAAGAACAACAATGAGCACTCGTCGTAACTTACATTTTGTTGGGATGATGGGGTCGAAAAAGGGTAGTGTCCTCCTGCTGCCGCCTGTGTGTACCCCGGTGACGTGTAAGTGGGCGCCATGTTCGTCGACACCTAATACAATCATGGAACGTAATATCAATACACAAACCAATATTAAAGTATTGGGCGTAATATCCCCAAATTAAGTTAAACACTAACGTGAGTGTGGCGAAGGTGTGCGGTGAGGGCCTCGAGCTCTCTTATGCGTCTGGCCATATCGAGGGCCTCGAGGTCTCTTACGCGTCTGTCCACGGAGGTCATGTACTCCCACTTATCTTGGTATGGGTCTATATCAGGCATCCTATGATGGGGGGGCTAGGGGGAGCTTGATGGGTGGGGATAGGAGGAGCCTGATAGCTAGAGCTAGGGGGACCCTGATAGCTAGAGTTAGGGGGAGCCTGACGTCGCGTGCCATCATCGTCATCTTCATCATCATCGTCATCATCGTCATCATTGTCATCGGGATCAGGACCTCTACGTCGGGACCTCTTTGTCGGTCGCCTGCCCGCCGAACTTTCAAAAAAGGCGACGCTCCGTCGAAACCAACTCGACTGCTGCTCATCCTGAGTAGGCCTCCGTTCAGCATATGACGCATTAACAACCTAAAAAATTATAAGACATATAAATCACAAATAGTTTTTTAATTACTACAATTAAAAATATAGTAAGAGGGCGTACGCTCAAAGCTGAGTTGAAGATCCCAATGCATGCAGACTTATTAAGGACAACATCTCGATCCCATTTAGTTCCCCTAATCAACCTGTCGGAGCGCTTGGTGAAATTTTGCCGGCAGGCAGGAAACATCTCCAAGATCCATATCTGGAATTACATAAATTGAACAAGTACGTTAGAATAAATCCAAAATTAGGAAAATTAGTTAATGAATTGATATTTATGTTATTGTACTTATCTAACCTTTAGGGCGTGTGCAAACCCGTTCAACGTCATCTTGTTGTTTTGTTGGTTCTTCTGCTTGCGTCTGGCGATGGCACCGTGGAGTCCTTTGTATGAGTGACTCCAGATGTAGCTACCCCACGGATAGCGGTTAAACCTCTCCAAGTCATCGACAACGATAAGTACAGTAGAGGAAACCGGCAGCCTTGGATCACGACCCATGAACATCAAATCCGCCATCACCACCAAGCAAACACGCACAACATCCTCATCGGATATCGCACCAAGACCAGTTCTCATCGTCTCGAGGACGGTTCTCAGCGTCAAGATACCTGGTGCAAGGCCGGGCCAAACCCTACTAACGAATGACTCATCTGTCAAGGTAGGAAGGTCGGGTATTTGTCCGAAAGGGAGTCCTGTTACAATACAGAACTCACGACGACCAAAGTGCATGCGAGTCCCACACACGTGAAAATACAATTCCTCCGGTTGTGGTCTCGCAACCTCGACCTCCATCTGTAAAAACATGTGTACTAGAAGGGGGTCCTGTCCAATATTGGTAAGCTCGAGCCATGGCCAGAAAGATGTGCGGCTAAACATTTTGTGTAAACGTTGTGCCCGTTCAGGTGGACACGCTTCAAAAGCATCTCTAATTTCATTTACCATGGCGATGCGACATTTGAACGAAAGATCGACGTTATCAAAATCGTCCTACATAGTAATGCAAGGATGTTGTTAACGCAATCTCTACAATTATTTTATAAAATTAGCGCAATCCCAAAAACAAGCCCAATCTCTACATTTTTTTTATACCAAAAAAAAAACGCAATCTATAAGATTAACGCAATCTCTACAATTATTTTATGAAAGTAGCGCAATCCCTAAAACAAGCCCAATCTCTACACTTTTTTATACAAAAAAAATTATAAAACGCAATCTCTAAGATTAACGCAATCTCTACAATTATTTTATAAAATGAGCGCAATCCCAAAAACAAGCCAATCTCTACACTTTTTTTATACAAAAAAAAAACGCAATCTATAAGATTAACGCAATCTCTACAATTATTTTATGAAAGTAGCGCAATCCATAAAACAAGCCCAATCTCTACAGTTTTTTTATACAAAAAAAAACGCAATCTCTAAGATTAACGCAATCTCTACAATTATTTTATGAAAGTAGCGCAATCCCTAAAACAAACCCAATCTCTACACTTTTTTATACAAAAAAAATTATAAAACGCAATCTCTAAGATTAACGCAATCTCTACAATTATTTTATAAAATGAGCGCAATCCCAAAAACAAGCCCAATCTCTACAGTTTTTTTATACAAAAAAAAACGCAATCTCTAAGATTAACGCAATCTCTACAATTATTTTATGAAAGTAGCGCAATCCATAAAACAAGCCCAATCTCTACACTTTTTTTATAAAAAAAAAACGCAATCTCTAAAATTAACGCAACCTCTACAATTATTTTATGAAAGTAGCGCAATCCCTAAAACAAGCCCAATCTCTACACTTTTTTATACAAAAAAAATTATAAAACGCAATCTCTAAGATTAATGCAATCTCTACAATTATTTTATAAAATGAGCGCAATCACAAAAACAAGCCCAATCTCTACAGTTTTTTTATACAAAAAAAAACGCAATCTCTACAATTATTTTATGAAAGTAGCGCAATCCATAAAACAAGCCCAATCTCTACACTTTTTTTATACAAAAAAAAACGCAATCTCTAAAATTAACGCAATCTCTACAATTTTTTTATGAAAGTAGCGCAATCCTAAAACAAGCCCAATCTCTACACTTTTTTATACAAAAAAAAAACGCAATCTCTAAAATTAACGAAATCTCTACAATTATTTTATAAAATTAGCGCAATCCCAAAAACAAGCCCAATCTCTACAGTTTTTTTATACAAAAAAAAACGCAATCTCTAAAATTAACGCAATCTCTACAATTATTTTATGAAAGTAGCGCAATCCATAAAACAAGCCCAATCTCTACATTTTTTTATACAAAAAAAACGTAATCTCTACAATTTTTTTATGAAAGTAGCGCAATCCTAAAACAAGCCCAATCTCTACACTTTTTTTATACAAAAAAAAATGCAATCTCTAAAATTAACGAAATCTCTACAATTATTTTATAAAATGAGCGCAATCCCAAAAACAAGTCCAATCTCTACAGTTTTTTTTAATAAAAAAAAACGTAATCTCTAAGATTAACGCAATATCTACAATTATTTTATGAAAGTAGCGCAATCCATAAAACAAGCCCAATCTCTACACTTTTTTTATACAAAAAAAAACGCAATCTCTAAAATTAACGCAATCTCTACAATTTTTTTATGAAAGTAGCGCAATCCGAAAACAAGCCCAATCTCTACACTTTTTTATACAAAAAAAAAACGCAATCTCTAAAATTAACGAAATCTCTACAATTATTTTATAAAATTAGCGCAATCCCAAAAACAAGCCCAATCTCTACAGTTTTTTTAATAAAAAAAAACGTAATCTCTAAGATTAACGCAATATCTACAATTATTTTATGAAAGTAGCGCAATCCATAAAACAAGCCCAATCTCTACACTTTTTTTATACAAAAAAAAACGTAATCTCTAAAATTAACGCAATCTCTACAATTTTTTTATGAAAGTAGCGCAATCCTAAAACAAGCTCAATCTCTACACTTTTTTATACAAAAAAAACGCAATCTCTAAAATTAACGAAATCTCTACAATTATTTTATAAAATTAGCGCAATCCCAAAAACAAGCCCAATCTCTACAGTTTTTTTATACAAAAAAAAACGCAATCTCTAAAATTAACGCAATCTCTACAATTTTTTTATGAAAGTAGCGCAATCCCTAAAACAAGCCCAATCTCTACACTTTTTTTATAAAAAAAAAAACGCAATCTCTAAAATTAACGCAATCTCTACAATTTTT
Source organism: Arctium lappa (assembly GCA_023525745.1). NCBI lineage: Eukaryota > Viridiplantae > Streptophyta > Magnoliopsida > Asterales > Asteraceae > Arctium > Arctium lappa. Next base: position 52,905,454 of record CM042064.1, read on the forward strand.
TTATGAAGGTAGCGCAATCCTAAAATTAACGCAATCTCTAAAATCAACGTAATATGTAAAACTAAAATTAACGCAACCTCTAACATATTATCAACATAAACGCAACACTCTAAAATTAACACATAATCACTAAAATAAATATAAAATTAAAACGCGGTTAAAGGAAACTTACCGAAGAAATTGGTCGACCCATATCCGACTTTTATAAATGCTAACCAACCGAGCCGAGATCCGAGCGTGTGTAATACACGATATATTTGAGAGAGTGAAATAGATGGGATACCTTTGAGAGTGATGATGGTGGGGTTATGGGTGGGGGACCTCACTTATTTATAGGAGCCAAACCCTAACAAATGAAACAATCCACACCGTCGATCTCTAAACCCTAAATAAACAATGCTATGGGCTGGCCCCCAAGTACGCGTTCCACAGTCAATTACGCGGCCCAAATACGCGTTTTATAGTGGAAAACGCGGAGAAAACGCGGACCAAACGCGCATCGAAGCCAAACGCGTACCAGGTCCGCGTGTAGGGGAAACGCGGCCAAAACGCGGCTCGATGCCGCGTGTAACAGTGAACGCGGCCAAAACGCGGACCAGGTCCGCGTGTAACAGTGAAAAACGCGGACCTAGGGGGTATTTTGGCAAAAATTACAAGATTTGGGGCATATTGGGTACTGATTTTTCAACTTAGGGCATTTTAATTAAATTCCCTTAAATAAACTACTCATAAAATTGTAAAACAAATATGAAAAAAGAGAGATGAAAAACGAAGATCGAAAAAAAAAAAAAAACAATGGCTTTTATTTTGTGTACTTAAAAAAACAATGGCTTTTATTTCATGGTATGTGCAGGACTTTTCTTTTATGCAGACATTTTCATGTATCACTATTAATTAATATATTATATTACTATAATTTTGTTTTAATTATATTATTAAATATGTAATTGGTTATTTTTTTCTAGATGTCATTAAAATATATAAGATAATAATTGAATTCTAACAAAATACTTAATTTTTTTATATAAAAAACATTATATTATTAAGCCTAAATTAAACAAATTTATAAAAAAAACATTATCACTTTTTCAAAATCATTCAAAATCGTATTGTAAATCGACAAAAAAATAAAATGAAACATTAAAATCGTGATGTATCTCGCTGTATTGCTCGAGTACACTTCTAGTATAATTAAATAAATATATAAGTTAGGACCAAAAGGACATGTTCAACCTCCACTTTTTATTGCATTTAATCTTTCCGACTAGGTGGACCAGGGATGTGTAGATCAGATTACAAGGATCGTTCTTGATTTTATATTACAGTATTCCAGCATGGTGGTATCAGTAATATGCATGATATTTAAACTTAAAATTGTTTGTTGAATATCCCGCTTTTCAAGTTAAAATGACTTTTTCCGGTTTCTTTTGTTGATTCGGAGGGTCTTTCCTCGAGTTTTTTTTTTTTTGTTGTTAATATAATACTTTTCGTTTTTTTGGTTGATTTCAATATTTTTTTTGATATCCCTTATATTTTATAATATCCCAGAGCATCTTCAAAGTTTAGCAGATATACATTTCATATCTAAAAAACAATCGTACTTGCGAAAATAAGTTAAGAAAATGCACAGAAGTCTGCTCGAACATACATAAGTCCACCCATTTCCGAACCAATTTGTGTATAACTCAAGTACTCCTATTAAATTGTGAACTTAGGATCTGTTTGTTAACAGCTTAATGAGATTAATGAGACTCGCAACTTATTTAATCAGATATATATGACTGTTTGATAGTGACTTAATGATATAAAAAGTGGCTTATTCAGTAAGATTTTAAGGGAGAGCTTTATGCAGAAAGCCAAGTTTTTTTCAAACCAGTCCCTCCCATTAAAAAACACGTTCATTTCATCTATGAAAAAGCTCTCTCAAATAAAAACCTTCTAAATCTATACAGACAGATTAATTCACACAGACAACTTTTTCCATAAAGAAATTAATGGAAAACCAATCAAACAACCCCTTAGTTTACTTGGGAAATATATGTAATAATGTAAATACAACCTAAAATGCTAAATTTGTATTTTAGGGATCGAAGTGAAATTTAAGTGAAGTATAGGGTTCAAAGTGACACCTTCTTCATGAAGATAATGTGTATATATAACACCCATTCCCCACACAATCCTTTTTTGCAATTAGACGAGCGTAGCTGAGCGGCGCCCACGAGAGAGAGACCCGAGAGTGGAGTGTGCCCCGACCCGAGGGATCTGCGATTTAGGGTTTTGAAATTCGGAACAAAACTATTGTAATCGAAGGTCAGGTTAGCGTGCATTATTTCGGTATAAATCGATCGTTTAATTATTCCGTTTTAGGTATACGTTTAATTTCAGATGTGCAGATTGATATAAAAAAAATGGTGAGTTTGTTTTGGTATATGATGATATTGATGATGATGATGATCATGATGATAATGATGATTGTGTGTGAGAAAGAGGCATGTGTATTGTGTGCAGGAGTCTTCGTGTTCGTGTGTGAGAGGTTAATTGAGAGAGAGGAATTTGGTGAGATCGCGAGAGCTAAAGAAGGAATTGAGTGTTGTTTGTGTGATTTTTCCAACTGTAAACCCTAATTTCTGGTTTCTGCGATTATGTCTGAGAAGAAGCTCGTGGTAAGTTTCTTGGTCCGACATTTTTTTTTGTTTTGTTTTGTTGTTTCATTGAAGAATTTACAATTAATTTATGTCTGTATGATAACAGGTATTGGGCATCCCGTGGGATGTTGATACCGATGGTTTGAAGGATTACATGAGCAAATTTGGGGAATTGGAGGACTGTATCGTTATGAAGGTTAGTCTCTCTTTAGAATCTTGACATGGCCTTTTGTATAATGACGGGGCTCAAAGAATAAGTGGTGTTATGACTTCGTTACTGAGAAAATATGTTAAGATAAGTTGATATGAAATTAAATAAATTTGACTTCCACTAAAAAAGTATTGAAGTGTATAGTTTCATTAGGATATTTTGATATTTCTGTGTGTCTACTATATCTCCAGGTAAAAAGATTCGGAATTCTTCTCCTTTTAATGGCGACTAGCCAAAATATCTCAATTTTGATTTCTACATATGTGCAAAGTTATGAATTTCTAGAACACGCCATCAGACAAAGAGGGATGAAGATGAACTTGATTAACGTTATTTCTCCAGGCTGCAATAGCTTTGTCGTTTGGTAGGCATCCAGTAGGTTGTATTGATATTTTGCGAGTTATACAGGACTTGCACCTGTTCTTGTAGTACTGTATATTAGTGTAAATAAAACTTCTTGTTCTATTATGTGTTTCATGATTTGTTGTTTAACCACTTATTACCTCCGTCTCTTGAGAGTTGGATAAACTGCTTTGTGGCACAACCTTAGCAGCTTCTCAGTACATGCACATCTAATAGAACTTCCTTTCATCCCGTCAAAAACTATTGCACCAAACTTTTAGTATCATCTTTTTTGGGGAGTTTGGTATGTAGGTTTGGAAACCAGGGAATGGAATGAAGAATAATTTCCAATTGGGTCTGTTTGGTATATGGGTTGGGGAATCAACTTGTTGAATGATTCCCAAGTTCTGATTCCTGTGGAGGATTGTAGCTTTGATACTCAAGCCTGTTTTGAGTTCCCACCCCTTTGCAATAAGAAATTAGTTTTGAATTTGTGAAATGTGAGCTAAAACATCCCAATGTGTTAGAAGGCAGTGTGTATGACATGGTCTTGCTTGTCTGTAAGTGTGACTTGAGCCTTCATTTTACAGGCTTGAGATCATATAGATTAGTATAGGATTGTATAGGTTTCTATCAGGTTCTGGGGATTTATATCATGTTTGTTTGTAGAGGTGTCACACACCTGCCCAATGGAAAACTATCCTATGTTTGTAATGGGTTGAAGAATCATTAAGTATTGTTCAAACGAGTCATCTAATAAAATCACACAATGATAAGCATGGATCAAATGGACAAAGCTATGAATTGAAATGGGTAAAAGGTGGATTCTTGTTAATTCTTGATTAAATAATAGGTGACAAATGGGGTGCAGTTTGCCAGTTTCAGACATTAATGGCATGATAGTTAATAGAATGGAGGTCAAAAGATTAGTTGTTTAAAATTCAATGTAAAAAAAGTGTTGTAATTTTATAGGAAGACAGTGTTCTTACTACAGATTTTAGTCTTTTCACGGGAGGTAGCATGTGTAGACAAGCTTGTGTTAGATATTTGTCTAAGATAGAATGAAGATGCAGATTGCCTATTGCTTTATCTGTAAAGAGATATTCAGATACCCTGGAACTCCGGACTATGAGCTGCTTAAATGGCATGGACTGGGAAATGCCAAAAATATTTGGTGTTTGTTTACGGGAGAAGGGGTAAAAAAACTTGCCTGTGGGGTTATGTATTAACTATTAAGTGATGTACTTTTTGCCATTTGCAATTTCCGGAGAAAAATGGGAGTACACAATCTGTTTCTGCCGTTTGATTTTCTGTGGACAAGTTCTATTTGATGTGTAATGTTGGTCATGTCTTAGACGAGGTGGAACAAGCCACTCAAAGAATTTATTAAGAATATATGTATTACTCTTGGATGTTCATGTGCCCAACCTTGTCCGATTTTTCAAGAAAGCTCAAGTGTTCAATTTTTTTATAATTTTTTCATAGAGCGGGGGAACATCAGTTACTCACACTGGTTTTTTCTTATGGACATTATTTGCGTGGAGAAGTTGGAAGGATCTTATATTTTTGACATGCCAATTTCCGTGTAGTTCCTTGTTTCTAGTATATCCTTAACATTTTATTTCAATACTAAGATCTCAATCGAACTTCCCAAGTCATGAACACATTTACAAGGTAAAACCATAAAAGGCATTCCCTTAGCCCCCATTCACTGTAGGTGTACAATTATGTATGCATTGACCAAACCAATTTGGCTTATAATTCCAGGAGCGCTCAAGTGGCCGGTCTCGTGGTTTTGGATATGTAACCTTTGCAACAGTTGAAGATGCTAAGGTAAGTTCAGGATTTTTCAGGGCATTCTATCTGAAACTTTTTTCTTGTTGTTTGAAGTTTCTTATATACGTGATCGATATATCTTCATACTTGTCTTTTTAATCCATCTTATTCCTTGTGATAGTAATTTCCTCATTTTGTATGTGAATGTGCCACAGGCTGCACTGTCGAGCGAGCACTTACTTGGAAACAGAGTGCTGGAAGTAAAGATAGCAACACCAAAGGTTGTTTCCAACAAGCATATATTCCATGCCACCTTTTGGCATGCTTTACAATCATAATTCTGAAATTTTGTTGATTTTCTTCTAAAAGTTGCTGTTCCTTTCTCAGGAGGAGATGAGAGCACCTTCAAAGAAAGTCACCAGGATTTTTGTTGCTAGAATTCCACCTTCAGTCACAGAAGCTGCATTCAGGAGGTAGCTTTCTGTAATCGATATCATAAATGGGGAAGATGAGGGGAGATTCACTCGATTATTTTATTTAGTTAGAATTTGTTAGTTCCCATTGTTTTCAAAGTTATATGTGGTCCATAATGACTGACGAGTGTACAACTTGCTTTGTTTCTTGCAGCCATTTTGAAAATTTTGGTGAGATAACGGATTTGTATATGCCCAAGGTAGATATTCAGATGCTACATTCATTTATTTGATGTCTCTGATATTTTGTGAAACATGTCGGTTAATTTGTTAGTAAGAATTTTGATGTTATATGAACTTAATATCTAATTTATGCAGGATCCAAGTACCAAGGGGCATCGTGGAATTGGTTTTATTACTTTTGCAAATGCTGGTAATTCCATTCGAAACTAAGTCATTTGTTTGGCTGATAAATTGCACTTACCAATTATATGCACCTCAAAGAGTACAGTTGTTGCTACCTGCCAGAAATGAAGCCATGTATGGGATAGGATGGGGGTGGTCACCGTTTTAGATTTTGTTGCTTCGTTACTGCCAAATTACTTCTATATCTAGATGCCTTACTCTTTACTTGGGTTTTTTGTATATTGGCATGCTTTTTTGCATATTAATGTTGCATATTCACATGGTTCATGATGCAAAATCGGAAAGAAATAGTCTATAGGCTGCATGAAGAGAAAGACAACACTTCTATGAACAACTATGTCACCCCCTGACAAAAAAAAGAACAAAAAAAAGTAGAAGCTTACTTTTTGGTAACATTTATCTTCTACAGTTCCTTGTAGAATTTATACTTATGTCAATCATTGATGATTAAAGAACATGTTTGGCTATTTTGTATAAGTTCTGCTGGATATATAGATGAAGAGTTCATAGTTGATGAGAGAAATAGTCGGCATGCATCACCTGAAAGTATTTTCTTGATTCTATGTCAATATTTTAGTGTGTCGAATGCATCTTTCAATGCTTACACTTCTCAGTTTAAGGGTCCCATATCAACCATCGTATATTTATCTCACAGAGTTGGATTGGATGAAAATAAAACCTACTCCCATTATGGATGCCAGTACTACCTTCTATTACCAGATAATTCTTTCATAATGGAATTTTTTGGTACTGTAGTGGTCAATGGGTGTAATTATCGTTGGTGTGGTGAGTAGTTGGTTTTTAGGATAAGTGTAATTTACATTAAATTATTCTTTTAATGAAGGTATTTTGAATATACAAGGCTGGTGGTTTTCATAAAAGATTTCTTTTGGCTGTTGTGCATCTTACTTATTCCCATCTTCATACCACAAAGATGTTCAGGAAAGATTTTAATCTCAGCATCGTTCAAATAGCATGACCTTTGTATCTTGATTGTGCTCTGTGTGGCATATTCAACTCGATCTTTATTGGTTTGAATTCCCTTTTGCAATGAAGAAACTCGTTTTGATTTTTTTTGACTGCCTTACAATTGTCTTTTAAGCTTGATTAAACTTTAAAAATTCGATGATCTAAACAACCAGCAATCAGTTAACTTCTGTATTCTTCCTTTACAGATTCTGTGGATGATCTCATGTCCGAGACCCATGAACTAGGAGGTTCAAATGTGGTTGTCGATCGAGCAACACCTAAGGTAATATACACCATTACTTGTATTCAACTTATCATCATTTACTCTTTGCCAATTCAAGCTTCATATTCTTTGAAATTATGAGCTTTCTTAGATTTAAAATTAAGGTTTCGAAGGTTTCTGACACAACCTTTTTATCTTTTCATTTAACGTAGCAACTTCTAGTTGATTATATTTGTGTGATAATTGCTCCCAGGAAGATGATTTCCGACCAGTTAGCCGAATGCCTCAGGGTGGTGGTGGTGGTGGTGGATATGGCGCATATAATGCATATGTTACAACTAGATATGCTGCACTGGGTGCTCCTACATCATATGATTATCCCGGCCCTGCTTATGGAAGTATGTTCCGTTCTGGGTTCATAAAAATAATTTGTTCTTACTCCCTCCGTCTCAAAATAAATGTCTACAATGAAAAAGGCATACAGTTTTAGAAGTCTGTAATTATTGCACTTCATCCTATAATTAAGGGTAGAATTGGGAAGTAGACACTTACTTTTGAAAGTGGACACCTATTTTGGGACAAGTTAAAATAATAATGTGAACACTTATTTTGGGACGGAGGGATTATTACCCAAGACGTTAATTAATGATTTTCATTTTGGTGGGAGCAGGAGGAGAATCAGCTCGAGGAATGGGCAAGAAGATCTTTGTTGGCAGGCTTCCTCAGGAAGCAAGTGTGGAAGACCTGCGCCAGTATTTTGGAAGGTTTGGACGTATATTGGATGTGTATGTCCCCAAGGTAATTTAGTTAGCTGCCTATATTCGGTATTATATAAATGTTCTTTTATGTACTTACCAATATTGTAAATACCCACTTGATGTAGGATCCTAAAAGATCTGGTCACAGGGGATTTGGTTTTGTGACATTTGCTGAGGATGGTGTTGCAGATCGTGTTTCACGGAGGCCACATGAGATTTGTGGACAACAGGTAGTGGAAATAATGCTTATTTATAATTTGCATTTTTTTCTTTTCCTAAACAAAAGTTCCCCGTTCACTTACTATGATCGTTAAAGGATGGGTTCTGGTTGTAGAACTATCATAATTAGGTGTGGCTTGAGTTCATGTATCATTTTCTTTTAATTACACCTTCCACTCCATAAACCTGCTTATCAAAAAAGATGAAAGGTGAAATGGATGGCAATAATGGATAGATAAGTAGATAACCAAACCAAACGAACCCAATATATCCCACACAGAGGTAAGATCTATGAGGTAAGATTTACGTAAACCTTGCTTCTATTCCCAAGGGTAGTTTAGTAATTTACAAAGCTTGTCCATCTTTCTGATTTTTGTTTCACCTATTTTGGTGGGACCAAAAAAATGCAGATCCCAGTCTAATAGTTGCACCAAATGTGGGACAACAAGTTTTTGTCCTATACTATCGTGCGTACTAAATGTGCCCTAAATAAATCTACATCCTAAAGTATGACATAAAATACTTGCATTAATTCATACCCAAATGAACATTCCAAAATACCTATCCGACTAATCCGTTTTCTTTATTCTGATTAATTCCTTGTTGCATTGCAGGTTGCAATAGATTCCGCTACACCTGTTGATGATGGTGGTGGTTCGAGTGGAGGCCCCTATATGGACAATCCTGAACCACCACCTTATGGAGGTTATGGCCCCATGCGAACCTATGGCAGAATGTATGGAAGCCTCGATTTTGATGATGTAAGTATGGAGATATCTTGGGTAATCCTATTGTTAAGCTAACCCTTTGATAGTTTATGCACTATGGCAGAATGGTTCTCTTGATCCAAAAATAGATTTTGAAATACACATTTTACAGGTCAGAGTGAGACCATTTTGTTCAATTTCAGTAAGTCCAAGGATTTATTTGTTAAAAAAATGTCCAGGGACTCGATCGATCAAAATATGAAAGTCTATCGGCTTCTCCCTAATTTTTTTTTACCATTAACCGGTTTTGGGCATTTTATAGGTCAGAATTGACCATTTTGTTCGATTTCAGTAACTGTAGGGATTTATTTGTTAACAAATGTCCACGGATTTAGTCACTCAAAGTATGAAAGTCTATTGTTTTTTTTTTCCGTTTATATGATATGAAATGTGTTGGAAATCTTCAGGAGTTCATTGTCACTTGAATGTTCTGAATTGAGAAAATTGGTACTAATACAAGTTTTATGTTTAACAATTTATTGCAGTGGGGTTATGGTGGAATGGGGCGGCTGGGCAGCATGGGAGGGATGGGGCGGATGGGTGGAGGCATGGGCGGGCTAGGTGGAAGCATGGGCGGAGGGAGACCTTCACGTGATATCAGGTATCGGCCGTATTAGAAGATGGAGGTGTCCAAATTGCATCAAATGTGTTGAATGTGAGTTAAAACTTATGTGAAAGTGGATTTGTGGACAAAATGTTATGGATGGATGGAAGGAGGTTTAAGTTATTATTTTGCTTTGTAAACTGGAATTTGGATTCCTATTTCTTTGGTGTTCATGGCTAAAAGTGGCTTTCTCTTCATTGTTTACCTGGTTTTTTTTGGAAGTATATGCATTATAGAGGAAGGTTCAAGAGAAAACCTTAAAATTTTGGAAAACTAAGGAACATCCTGGCAGTCATTCATTTAAACGGTATGAACTTGTGCATACAAGTGAATTAAGTTGTTTTTTGGTTATTTGTATGTACAAGTGCATACCTTCCAGATGAATGACTACAAGGGTGTTCCTCAGTTTTCCTTTTTTTAGGTTTTTCCTTGAGCCTGATCCATGTATTATATACGGCAAAACTCACATGTATTTAAGGGTGGGCAACTTAAGGCCATAACATGGAACGAGCCATGAAGCGCCATCGCTTCATCACCATCACTTCATGGCTATGTTGTATTGGAAATTATGTGTTTGAATGGTGTCGGGGTAATGTTTCGTCGTGTGTACCTATATATTTTAAAGTCTTGTTTTTCATTAGAGAGCTTGTTTTCATGAATTCAGACCCTTTTCTTGAAAGACATACTAACCAACTTAGACATCATGATTTTATTTAAAAAATGTTTTTTTTTTCTTTTTTATAGTCAAATGGTGTAACTGTTTGATGTTGACCATTTTTTAGGATTTTGAAGCCAAATCTTGAATCAATGTTTGAACCCAAAACTTGAATTGTTATAGCTAGGTTAATTTATTTTTAGTGGAGAGGTTAAAATATTAACTAAAAAGTAAATTAGGTAATTTAAAATAATCCATTTTTGTTCAAAGTGTTTTATTTAGAGAGAAATTTATTAGATTATTGTAAAGTTCTTACAAATGATAATTTTTGTAATAATGTTTTAATCTAATAATTTCTAAAGACTCCGAGACTTGCAAATTACTCGATCCAACACCATGATTATCTTTGATGCAATTTTAGTTAACAAGAGGGTAGAAGTCAGTAAACAAAACGTACCAAAATGAAAATTCAAAGTATCTCGGTGGTTTTATGCTTTAGAATGAGGATGATGCTTCTCATCGGCCATCGCATAAAAGCAAGATGGTTAACATGGAAGGTTGTTGCATAAGCATTGTGTGATAAGAACATCATGCTAAAGCGCTAAAGGGCAAATTTTACATGATAGTTATCATATCATCTATATTTTATGGAGTGGAGTGTTGGACCAGAAAGAAAGTGCATAAGAAGAAGATAGGGGCGGCTAAAATGAGGATGCTCGGATGGACCTATAGTTGGACCACGCTAAAAGTAATGGCTATCACAGTTAAAATGAGAGAACGGAAATTGTGGTGGTTCACTGGTTTGGACACATTCGTAAGGGAGGGTGCCACTGTCGAGGGCGAGGAAGGGAAGGCCTTGGAGGACGTGGAACAAGCAACTGAGACTAGTATGACGGATTTAGACATTTTAGAATACATGGTAATATCTAGATATATTCTACCCATCCGGACCATGCTCCATGTGTGATTCACAGGGTTCGTTTGCTTTTTAACTTGGTTTAGTTATTTACAAAATTTTAAAAATAAGCAAAAAAAATGATGACAGATTAACGAACTCTACTCGTTAGGGCCTTAACCTTTTGGGCGCGGTCTTTGTTTGTGGGTTGTAATTGTGTACATAAATGCACATTTCTGACCATAACCAAACCAAACCAAACCAAGCCAAACAAAACCAGTATATCCCATCACCAGATCTCCATAGCCAAACTAAACCAAACAAATCTAGTATATCCCACCTGAAGATGGGATGTTCACAAGCCTGACTTCTGCTGTACCCATGTAGATCATAAAGACACTCATGAGCATTAATGATATGTCATTAGGTATTTTAGTGTTTGCAACAATAGCTATTATGTACCTTGCTCCAATGATGCATATTGGATTTCACATATTTACCTTCCGAAAACTACGATCTAGCCCAAACAAAATTCATCGATCACTAGAGACTTGATGAAAAACTAGGCTTCAAACTATATTCACCTATGCATCGGCTGATCGTCTCAAGAATTGCATAACCCCCATGAAGCCATTCCGACTCTTGAAACTTGCTCCTCAAATTAACTAGGCTACCGTTAACTAGCTAATTCACCACCGCATTTCTGTTGCACAAGCTGCTTGGAACCTGCTGCAGAATTATACCATAAACACTCTTAACAAAATCAAAAGGATAAATATATATATATATATATACACACACACGTAAGAGGCTCAGGTTCATATGAGAACCATAAAAAACTTGAAGAACTGTGTAAACCTGTATATATTCAATGATGCATATACACCATCAAAATATGTATTCAGGAGTATATTCTTCAATATATATCTACTAATACTATGTGTGCAAGTATATATGCATCGATGCATATAGTCACTCAAATTTATTAGTTTGCGTGCATCATTGGATAAACAAGCGAGACCTCAAAGGTTTTGTGGTTCTCACATGAACCGCTCCCAATACACACACACACATATATATACATATATTCCTATTCCAAAGAGGGAAATTTTGACTTTTGAAGTCAACCCTAGTACTTTCCGAATGCAAATTTAGAACAGATATCATTGCAATATCAGTACCCGAATCTCCATTTTGTCATACTTGTTACAAAATGTATAAAAGTGTACTTTTTCTTTCTTTCCATGAAAGGAGTTCAACATTTTGTATTTACTTCAATATCAAGGCATCAACACATTCCTAGAAGTCTCCCTCCCCATTCCCAACAGCAGGATATAGAAAAATTGAACAACAATGTACATCATGATTAGAATGTATGCCTATTAGGGCTACGTTTGGCAAACTAACTGATAAGCTAGCCGTTGGCTGAAAAATTGATCACGTTTGGCAAAAACTAACCGACAAGCTAGTTGACAAATGTAAAATTACCAAATAAGACATGTTGAAAAATGACTGAATTCTAACATGTTGAAAAAACGCCAATTGGATCATTGGATGAGGAAGATGAAGGGCCGTTTTTACATGTGCCTCGTGGCATGCCACTACTTGCTAAACGAGTAGAATATTCAGAACTTAAGATCATTTAATTCAAATCTTAAACTAATAGTGCTCTTTTTTCGAACCATGTTAACACAATCTTCATTTAAGTAAAATTTTGTTTTAGACACTAACAATATAGGATGTTGAGAATTGCTTTAATGCTTTATGTCCCCAATTCCCATGTCCCCTCCTTGTCCATCAATCACGTGAATACACATCATCACTTTATTGAGAATAGAGAATAAAAAAATGAATCAAATAAATAAATTTATATCAAATAAAATAATGATGTGTCTTCAGGTGACTGGTGGAACAGGGAGGGAGGGAGGGGACATGGGATTTGGGGACAAGAGATTTTCATTCGATCATGAAATAATACAAAAATAAAGAAAAGGGTTCGAATTCTTTGCTTCCCTTCCCCTTTTTCTTTACTTTTGTATTATTCATGACCGATATTCACATATTCAGGATTGCAAGCTACAGTTTAGTTTGTATACAGTTAAAACAAGAAGCAATGAGAATAACCTGATTCGACAATGATCTTACGAGGACTAGAAGTTATGACAATGGAAGCAGCCCCCGAAGGAATTCGTGACATATCTACGTAAGGTCCTGAATTTGCGGGAAGTTCTGGGAGCCTGATTAGCAACATCCTCGGATACGTTCCTTCTCATTTCTTGTGCTTTCATTTGCGCAGCTCTATGCTTATTCAAGATTTTATCCATAGATGCTGACTTCTTCTTTTCCAATTTCATCTGACAAAAGGAAAAAAATACTCAAGCCCACAACCAGAATAGTCCTGGTTCCGATATTAGTTCCTTATGAGAATATGAGATCTTCACTAGAAAATTTTCATAACCCCAATGATGTAAAGTTTGGTAGATATCAGGAAGTGAGCATAGAATAAAGCTAACTTTGCTACCAGTAAATACCTTCGACTTATAATGGATACGACTTTTTTCTATAAAACTCTCATTGTACCCAAAACGTTCCTCCCAAATGTGGGAAGAAAGGGAGGGAAGGAAAATCTGAACAGAGTCTGTGATCTTTTATCACAAATAAAACTTCATCTGAAAAGTGAGAAAAACAAAGGGTATATTTGTAAAAATGACATATTTCCTTTCCTTTCTTCTTTTATCACTAATAAAACCTCATCTAAATAGCGAGAAAAACAAATATAAAAAGGGTATATTTGTAAAAAATTACATATTTTCTTTCCTTTCTTCTTTTATCACTAATAAAACCTCATCTGAAAAGTGAGAAAAACAAATATAAAAGGGTATATTTGTAAAGACGACATATTTCCTTTCCTTTCTTCTTTTATAACTAATAAAACCTCATCTCAAAAGCGAGATAAACAAATATAAAAAGGGTATATTTGTAAAAATGACATCTTTTCTTTTCTTTCTTCTTTTATCACTAATAAAACCTCATCTGAAAAGCAAGAAAAACAAATATAAAAGGGTATATTTGTAAAGACGACATCTTTCCTTTCCTTTCTTCTTTTATAACTAATAAAACCTCATCTCAAAAGCGAGAAAAACAAATATAAAAAGGGTATATTTGTAAAAATGACATCTTTCCTTTCCTTTCTTCTTTTATCACTAATAAAACCTCATCTGAAAAGCGAGAAAAACAAATATAAAGGGTATATTTGTAAAAACGATATCTTTCCTTTCCTTTCTCTCCGGTTCAAGAACATGAAAGATGTTTCCTTTCCTTCCTTCCCTTTAAAGAACACAAATAAAAAAACTTTCTTTCATTATTCCTTTCTTATCTTTTCGCTCCTCTTAACTTTCTTTTATTTTCTTCCCAAATTCAAGAATCCAGTGTTAGAATAGGTATATCGTTTACTATCATGAAGAACACACCTCAAGTTTCCGAATTGATGCCTCTGCTTTTGCATTCTGCAGGTTCTCCCATGCAGTGATCCTTGCTTCCTCTTTCTGAAGCCTGCAAATTACAAGAAAACAAAAGCATGATTCTTGTGAATATGTGTGTATATATATATGTGTGTGTGTGTGTGTGTGTCAATTACATAATAAAGGTGCTCCCTTGGTCCCAAGATGAGTCTCACACCCTCTCTTTTAAACACATGCCAAAAAAGAAATCATTTTTATTTTACTTTCCAAGAGGGGCCACTGCCACCCCCTTTGCAATTTTGCATTTACAGATGGCTATCTAAAGAAACTATTCAAATGTCACTCATTGCATATGATAATAATCAAAGGTAGTCGGTGGGTTCCACCACTAATCTTGAAAGTATAACGGGTCCGGCCCCAAATAAAATCAACGGTGAATAGCTGGGATGGAAGGGAGCAGAAGAAAGCCATTAACACACTGTTACCTTTTGACATTATACAAACTATTACAAAGTGGATAGAGCTAAAAGTAAGTGTAGGTACCATGCATATTTAACTTGTTATTGAAGCATCATTGAATGTGATGAGATTAGATATACAGTCAAGAAATATATAAAGCTTGGCTTAATTGTCAACTATTAGGTTAGTTTTTTAAAGAATGGTCATAGGACAGAGAAAGTAAACATGCAACATGCTCTGCTAACTAAGGCGTGCAAAATTAAGAAGTATTGAAAATAAGATAAGGATACCGGATGCAGAAATAGCTATGTGCCATACTGAAGTAACCATTTATTCAAAACTAGTAAAGGTAGGCGACAAAAGGGGTATCAAATTTGTTATACTTTGCATCTTTCCCATATATGATTGA
The DNA here is from genome assembly GCA_023525745.1 of Arctium lappa. Classification (NCBI taxonomy): domain Eukaryota; kingdom Viridiplantae; phylum Streptophyta; class Magnoliopsida; order Asterales; family Asteraceae; genus Arctium; species Arctium lappa. Next base: position 52,920,686 of record CM042064.1, read on the forward strand.
ACAATAATGTGAGGCTTATGTAGCATATATGATATGAAAAAGAAGAACGATAAGTTGTGTGAAAGAAGAAATCCAAGGGACTTTAGTCTTATAAGAGACCTAATTAACACACTTTTGTGGCTGTGAGCTAACTTTTTCTAGCCTAAAGATCTCGTCTTCAATGAAGGGTTCATGTCGTTAAATACAAACAGTCAAATTCTTTTTAGTTAATTCTATCCAGGTCCCATTCAGGCTACAAGGTCTCCTCTTAATACAAATTGTTCCTCATCTCAGTTGGTGCTACTTCCACATTTGAGGTATTGCTTTATGCATTATCTTTTACATAAAAAAACTTGTTACGGTTCACTCATCCTATGCACATGTTGGCCCTCCATGGGAACAAGCATAGAAGGCCTTTATAAGTGAAATGCACTCTGTAATTTTGAGAAATCAGAATTGTTTTTCACTTAATCGGAAATCTACAAGGTATGGTTTACATGCATAATTTTTTTTTTCTTATAGATAGGAAACTAAATCTCTAAAAAATAGGAAATAGATGTAGCTAATCTACAGCTGTATACAACTATATTTTCTAAACCGACACTCCCTCTCGAGTTGGGGAATAAATATTTACAAGACACAACTTGCTGATAGAGGAAGAATCGTGTGAGAAGAAGAGTTAAGGTGAGAATGTAAGAAGGGATCAAGACCCTTTTATCACTTTTGATCTCAAACCCACCCATGAATTGTGCTTGATATGGGGATTGATCCGCTGCATCTCGATGCATCTCATCCTAATGTGCATCCAAGGGTGGAGATCCCTTCTTATCCTTCTCACCATAACATTCATTCTCACCGGAACCCAACCCCTTGCTGATATTCCATCAAAGATTTGCATGAACAATCCTTTTGTAAGGATATCAGCTACTCGTTGCGTAATTGGAACATACAACATGCGTATCATTCCATTTTTTAGATTTTCTTTGTTGAAGTGACGGTCAATTTCCACACATTTAGTTATGTAATGTTGCACGGAATTACTAGCAATGCTTATAGCAGACTTGTTGTCAAAATATAGTTTCATACGACCTCCCAATGATAGTTGTAGTTCCTCCGATACTCGTTTGAACAAAATTGCCTCACATATTCCATGTAATTTTGGCAAATCAGAATTCTCTCTCTTAAATAGAAATCTAAAAGGTAGGGAAATACATGGTTTTTCCTTATAGATAGAAAACTAAATCTCTAAAAAAATAAGAAAAAAAGATATAGCTAATATACAGTTATAGAGGTGGGTTCATACGAGAACAATATCTATTTAAGAAAACACGAGAACAACCGAGTATATACAAAATCATATATGATTCACGCGACTTTGCCCCGCGACGTAAGTCGTGGCCAAAGTCGCCTACGTCCAATTTTTGCCTGTTAATGTAAAATCACATATGATTTTGTACATCATTTGTTGTTTTCTTAAACAGCTAGGGTTCTCGTTTGAACCTTCCTCTACAGTTATATACAACTATATTTCCTAAACCAACACACGCTTTATCAAGGTTTCCGAAAATCCTATAACGACACTTTGAAAAAGAGTTTGATTTTAAGTAGTTCCCAATTCAGATTAAGACTTGGCATCTATCTTCAACTTGCCATGCCTTCATGGCCTACTTGCAATTTGCATCATCGAAGTAACCGACAAAGTGGAGTTCTTACACATAACGACAAGTTTTAAAGCACCTTAATTCACTATTCTTATATTGACTAAAAGAGTTAAAAGGCTTGTACTTAGAGACATACTTTGACAATTTCATTGCTCCTTCTGTAGCATTCCATGTCAAAGCTAAGTCATTAGCCTCTGCTGATCGGTTATTCTTCGTTTTCATCCTGAGTCGTTTTGATTGCTTTGTCATAGTCGCTCCTTTGTCTACCTGGACATCCTTGACTTCCAATTTAGCAGAATGATGGCTGCCAGGTTGCATAGGTGGAGGAATATATGAAGGAGAGATGGACATCGACGACCCTCCCTTCGGTGAGGTTTCAGGGCTGCACACGGGACTCATCTGGGTCGCCATATCTCGTCGTGAGACCACACGGGAAACACCATTTTCGTCACGCTTGTCTTCTGCACGTTGATATATCAGTTTACAAGCAGCTATGAAATAGGCAAACAAGATGAAAGAAGTTTGTGATAAGATAGTGAACATGATAAAGTAACTAAACTGTCTTTAGCAATGACAGCAAAGTTTAACATAGAGTTGCATAAAATATTACTTGCAAATGGTACAGGAGCCATCGTAAACATAAAAACTTAAGAACCCTTTAGAACAGGAAAAGGGTCAATGTAATGGGGAAGTATGCTGATTAAAAGTGGAAACAACAAAAGTGAAAAGGTGACAAGGATGAGAAGAAAGGCACCAACAAAATTCCTTCTCTAAATTTTTTTATTATCATACGATTCAGTTGGCAACTTCATCGACACATAACTAGGTTTAGAAGCAGAGACGGACCCATAAATTTTTTCAAAAGGTGGCACCATTTGACTATAAGAAACAAATATAGGGATATTTTTCACAAAATCATCGTTGGTTTGTTTGTTAGTTCATTGCTTTTCATATGTTAGGTCATGTGTTCAAGTCTTTTATTGCAATTTGTTTTCAGAAATATAATAAATCTGAAATTAAAAGCTAAAAACTAAGAAAATGACACTAACAAGATTCGAACACAGGTATGGTGTGGAAGAAAAGCCTTGCAAACCAACTCTACCAAGGAAAACTTGTGACCTCATAGTAGTTTCAAAATATATACGGTGGCACACAACAAATTGATATGGTGGCATTTTTCACTACCCTATAAATTTTTACACTTTTCACGGTGTGCACTACATTGGGTCCGTCCATGTTTAGAAGTCCACCGACCAATTGTCATGAAAATTGTTGCAGAAGACAAATACTTACCTAAATCCAACTTGCATAGGCCTGAAAATCTCATTAACTTTTTACAAATCTCATGAACTTTTTACAAATCTCTTTTCAAACATGTCAAGAAAGTAGTATGATACCGAATGAGCCAAGAATATAGTCAAATAAAATCCATAATAAGTCCAAGGATGAAAAAGATTATACCTTGAGAATCAGAATACGAAGACTCGATCAACAACTCAGACCATCCAGGCACATTAGCAGATTGAACCACTCCATACTCACCATGACCAGAATTAACCACACCACCATGACGAAAAGGAAAACCATCAGGCACCAGGACCCCGGTCGTAAGTGGTGAGCCCGCAAGAAAACCGTTGGCACTCCCACCTTCAAGAACCGGGACAGCAGGCGAATAGTTTGAAAAATAAGCAACCCCAGGAGTCCCTCCCAACGGTCCACTCTTCGCCTTAGCTCGTCTCTGAGGCGGCTGAGCCAAAGTCTTGCAAACCCCAAAACCAGAAACCGGACTCGTAATCCACCTCTCGGCATCATCCCATTTCGATGGCAGTGTCCTCCCACTATTGAAAGGCATCAATGCCGCAGCACTAATATGCCTCCGGCTGCTATTACTCGGCAACGGTACTCTTTCTGAGTACCATCCCTTTTGAAACCCGCCCACATCGTTATCGCCGTAATCAGGAGTCCCGGGGCTCGTGTAAGCACCCGAATTACCGAAGGAGGATGAATTCTTATTCACAGATCCCAATTGTGGTGAATAACAGACCTGCATTGCATCCCTCTAGTTTCTACTTCTACTAATCAAGTTTCTAAACTTATTTCCCCAAAACAATCTGCACTTCAAATCGAGTTACGCTTAGATGATTGCGATTGCGATTGCGTTCGATTATTTAAGACCATTAAATTCACTTACCTACAATGGTATGAACACTAGTACAGTTTTAGATGTATAAACATAGCATTCACACAATCACACTACTTACAAAAAGAGTACAAAATGGGTGTTTTCTCTTGTGGTCACTGATTTCTGGGGACCAGTGTAATGCTCGTGAAAATAACACATACTTCCAAGAAAAAAATATCAAATCAAGAAAACGAAAATACATTAAAATGAATACGTTTCTTTACAGCTAGAAAGAAAGAAAAAAGGGAAACAAACACTCATCAGATGTTTCCAATGTAACAAAAAAAAAGTTTAAAAAAAAAAAATTAAACCCAGATTCAAACAAAGCTGATAGATCAGTATGAACAATAAAAATTCAAAATGATTATAGGGGTTTTACGGTTTTACCTGAATCAAAAGGTCTTTGTTAGCTGACCAAAAACAGAATGGTGGATTCGAAGCAGTGATATTATGGGTTTTTTGAGAAAGCAAACAAGGTGTTCGATGAAATGTCTAAATGAAGATCGAGCGTGGCGGATGAGGGCGATTAGATCTTTCCGAGATTTTGCTAAAGATCGATAGGATCGTAGACAGGATCCATGTGACAATTTCCCCGAAGTACGGAAGGAGTCTCCCACCTCTCTATACCATACTCATTAAATGTTGGAGAAAGCATCTCCAACTAAAATAGAAAAAAATGAGCTTTTATTGGCTAATCTTCCCAGCAGCATTGCTATATTATTTGTTATAATAGAAAATCATGAAAAAATCTTTAAATATAGAGAGCTATCTATAATTCTCTAAATAGGAAAGAGAAATATTAGAGCATCTCCAACAACATTGCTAAATTTATTCTAAAATAGAGAATTGAAAGTCAAAATCTCCAACAGTTTTTCTATTTTAGAGAATCAATCATTATTTATATTATTATAATATTCCATAATTTATCATCCCAATACACTTTTTAAAAAAACTTAAAATAAAATGTTAAAAATTGAATCTTATTGGTTTGATTGAATAAAATAATATTTTCTCTCTCCAATTTAGAGATTATAGAAAATTCTCTATATTTAGAGATTTTTTGATCTTTCCCTATTTTAGCAAATCATATAGCAAAGTTGTTGGAGAGGAATAACAAAGAAAAAACCAAAATTTTCTATTTTAGCAATGTTGTTAGAGATGCTCTTATTTTATTCCATCACACCATTGAGATTTAATTTTTATCATTTTATATTAATTTTTTCTTTTAAAGTGCATTGGGATAATAAATTAGAGAATATTATAATAATATAAGTTTTTTTTAAATTTCTAAAATAACAAATTTGTTGGACTTGAATATAATACTTTTTAGAGATTTTCACGTTTGATTTTATATTAAATAAATTATAGGAAAGTTGTTGGAGATGCTCTAATCTTACTTGTGTTCTTAATTTTTCGCGATATAATCGGTGGGACCTGCGTCTCGATCACTTGTAAGTGCGTTTTCGTCTTTTTTTTCTCCAGGACCACTCGTTGTGGGTGTTTGAGAAAATTGTTGGACCGTTCGAACCGGTCAAACCAAGTTAAATCGGGCGGTTTGAGCGGTTGAAAAATAGTCAAACTTCCTGGTTAGGTATGGGTTGTGGTTTGAATGTTTTTTTAGCGGTTTAGGCGAAACCGACCGTTAAAATACACATATATTAATTATATTTAGTTTTTATGTTTTAGACTCAACTTTTATGTCCGAATTAAAGAAAACCATTTAAGACATTAAAGTTTTGTTTTCACTTCTCAATTGTCCGCATTCTCTAAATCGATAAAATTATGAAATCTCTCTTCAAAAATCAAAATTTAAAATTCCTAACCATTCTTCTACTTGTTCAATTTTTATCCAAAACTCCGACTATTATTAGTGGGCTTGTTTAATTTTTTTTCAACTTCGTCAAAAAAAAATTAAATAATTTTGGAAATAGATGTTTATTTTATAATTCAGTATAGTATTTTGACTATTTTCTTTTGTAATGTGATATTGTAGAAGTTCCATTTTGGAGATAGATTAAGTTTTTTTAGTTTAAAACCCATATTATAACCATAAAACAACCCAAAATCCACTAGCGTAAAGAGTACTGACATTTCGAATAACTAGCACCGTTAAACGGCCTAAAACAAGAGTAATAACTTTAGGTTTGCATCAAAACAACCTATTACATAACTGAGATAATAATAATTTCATAAAGCTATTCAGGAGTCTTCTATCGTGGACGCTTCTCAAACTTTCTCCTTTCCTTTCCCTGAACCTCCAGCCCCTAGTTTACCTGAAAGGTGTTATATTTTTAAAAGAGCGAGGGTTAGACCAAAGGTCTAGTGAGATCCCTCAAATCGTAGTACGATCACAGTTATCAAAAGATTAGAATAAAACGACACATTCAGCTTGAAAACATAAGCTACGCATAAAACTCACTTCCGGCACACACTACCGTCACAAAAGTAACGGCGTGTCTGTCTCATACTGCCTTAGATGGGACACACCCATATAGCATAAACGGGACACACCCCCGGGTATGAGTACAGGCGGGCCACACCCCCCGTCTTGAGCCACTCCCAACAATACATGCATACATTTATAATTCAAAGAAACTTGCACGGTATAATTGATCGCACATGAATAAAGCTTGCATAAGTAATGTAACATTTTCCAACAATCTTTCCACGTCTTCAACAGTTAAAACACACATTTATATAACTTCCGTGAACATAAACAATTTTATAAATTCGTGAGGTATTAAGTGCAGAAAACTCACATGATGTCCTCAGCTTACTTCTTGCTTCTACCCTTATAAACCAACTTGAAACCTATAAGGAAATATAGACAGGTAAACTTTTCGATCAACTACTTTATAAGGGTTGATCTAAATCGAATTCCGACGACTTCTACTCTCGCATCAAACCCACTAAAATACTATTGGAACTAATTAATGATTCTCTAATGGAGGGATTAAGTTACTAATATTTAGGTCTAGCAACAGCAATTAGATCCAACAATGGAGACCAGAGCTGCATCAGGTGTCGACCGATACTCATATCGACCGGGACCTCTGGTCGACCGATACTCACATCGACCGGGACCTCTGGTCGACCGATACTCACATCGACCGGGACCTCTGGTCGACCGATACTCACATCGACCGGGACCTCTGGTCGACCGATACTCACATCGACCGGGACCTCTGGTCGACCGATACTCACATCGACCGGAACCTCTGGTCGACCGATACTCACTCATACCAGGGGCGATTCTGGGTTCTCGAACCCACCCCTTTTCATCGATTTCAATCCCACAGCATACAAACACAGCTTCTAATCCCAGCTTGATAATCATTACCATAATTCGATTACAACTACAACTATAGAAATGAAAGTAGAGGAGAATATTTAAGGGCACTGCAGGTTCCTAACCATCTGATTCCCAACTACGCATACAGACCCAAATCAAACTTAAAATCAGAAGATAACACCAAGAAAGGAGAATCAGATTTGAACATTACCTTTGCTATTGGCAATCAACGCACACCCTTGAGTTCTTGTATCCTCTTCTTTTCTCTATAGATTCTATTCTTCCCTTCTTCTCTGCTTCTTCAGCCGCCAACACCAAATGGCCCAAAACCCTATGCTAAAAATCTCTTATACAAGACTTTTACACTTACCCCCTTCAAGAAAATAAGATATGACCAAATCCACCCAACCTAAAGTTTCCTTAAATTGAACCGTTTATTACAATATCCTCCCCTCAAAAGAATTCCGTCCCCGGAATTCCATTTTCGAAAAGATGAGGATATTGAGACTTCATGTCCGCCTCCACCTCCCACGTTGACTCTTGACCTTTATGAAATCTCCATTGAACCCTTACCAGTCTGATCTCTTTATTTCTTAACTTCTTTACCTTAGAGTCTATGATTTCTACCGGTTCTTCAATGTACGACAATTTTTCGTCCACTTGTATGTCTTCTAACGGCACAACTACATCGGACTCCGCCAAACATTTCTTCAGATTTGACACATGGAACGTAGGATGAACTCCTTGCAACTCCCCAGGCAATTCAAGTTTGTAAGCTGTAACACCCCGAATTTTCGTTTGGTTTTGAGAGTTTGTAAAGAAGAAAGGAGGTTGAAGTTTCTGTCTACAGGGCGCACGGGTCGTGCGCCATCCTTCAGGAAATGCGCACGGGTCGTGCGCATGAAGCAGTGCGCAAGTCAGTAGAGAACGCACGGGCCGTGCGCCCTTCCCTTTGGAAAACGCACGGGCCGTGCGCTGTGTTGGGAGTTGTGCAAAACCTTGCTGAAATATCTCATTTGGGTGAGATTTTCTAAAATCTCAGATTCTTTTCTCTCTCTCTCTTCTTTTCTCTTTCAATCTTCAAGTGTTAGTTTGGTTGCTAGTTTTCGGTGTTCCTAACGAGGGGTCGGTGTTTTAAGCTTCACCTCTACGTCGTGGTCATTATCTAGTTTTCCAGGTTTTATTCTGAAAACCTACCGGTGAGTTCCTACTATCATTTTACAAACTTTATACATGTCAAAACTCTTATTTGCGAAATCTGAAGTATTTCTACGGTATGATTTTATGTTCTCTACATTTTGTTGTAAATTAAGTTTTTGGTGATTCTCGGGGTTCCCGGTCAGTTTTGACCAAAATGACGGGTTCCGCCCTATTGAAGTAAAATGATATTTTACTTGCACATTATGTGGTCTTTTGAAAAGAATGATTATGAACTCAATTTAATGGTATTCGTTCTTACCAGAAGTTGAACTGGAAGTAGCATTTTGTTTATAAAATGTACTTGTTACCATATATTTATTTATGGTAGGTCACATATGTTGTTGTGACGAGTCTGTACCATTTCTAGTGGATCCCTAGGTTTTGGAGTAGACTGTTTAGTTGGGAGGTTATATTCCCCAAGTTGTAGCTATGGATCACATGTTTCCTCGGGGGCAACTTGGTACGGTTATGTGAGGCCGGATACTAGCCATGGTTCATGGTGATCCTAGTGAAGGAGTATACATTGGTTTCCCTTGGGAGCGCGATCTCACTTCGTAGCACGGACTCTGGGTTCATTGCTGAGGACTCCAAGTGTTTAGCTCATAACTCGGTTTGTTGGCCTAACTTTGTGTTTCGTCACTCTCCTTGGTAAAATGGTCCTTTTATCAATGTTTAAGAGTTTTGGACCGAAGAGGCCCGGTTGTGGCGAAATGTTATCTTTATGAACTAAACCTTTATGAAAAGATTTCTTTATGATAACTGATGTTTATATCTTTTGAGCTTTATAAACTGTATGTTCTCACCAGGCTTTATAGTCTGACACTTTTTCTCAAATGATGTGTATAACAGGTTTCCATTAGCGGTGTGTGCCGGGTTTTTTGGAGAGACGAGTTTTGAGTCTCGAGGTTTTTGGAGAGATGAGTTTTGAGACTCGAGGTTTTTTGAGATATTTTAGTATTGGTGTTGGGCATTGTTAAGTCCCATTCTTTTGATGAAATCCTTGTATATAATTGTATAGTCTTAAGGACTGATCCCATTTATGGGAAGTTAATGGATTTACCTTCGTTATTTGTCAGGTTTTAAATGTTTTATTTTACTCTGATTTTTGAGGTGTTACAGTTGGTATCAGAGCCCTAGTTTAAGCGAACTAGGCATGAATGTAAGATGTCTAGACTTAGACTGCGTATGCTAAGAATTGATCCATGAGAATTGGGTAGAACTCTTAAGATGGGTTAGTCTTAGAGTTGACGGAAAGTACGTTTATCAGGCGTTGTAGTAGTGGTGACAAGAACCGTTATGTGTTGTATGTTCATAATTTCACTTAGCTAATGTTATTATGAGGATACTGTACGTAAGAGTGCTTGGATTACTGTTAATATGACAATTGGTAATGTGGTAGTACGTTTCCTTTGTGTTTATTCAATCTCTCTCTTACCTCTTTCTTTGTTCTGTGAAGTTGTTCAGCATGGTGAATACGCGTGGTAGACCACGTGCTCGTATTGACGGATTGGAAGCGACAGCCTCCACGGCTGATCGGCCGGAAGGAGTTGAGGTTGTTGTGCATCCGCCAGTTCAGCAGGTACTAGGTGGGGGGCCAGAGGTCATTCCGTGAGTAGACCTGGCTTCGTCCCACCCAGTCATCAGGGATGCTAGTTCCCCTTCTGAGATGATGGCCAACATGATGTTGGCAATGAGGGAAGAGATGGCAAAGCAGCAAGAGTTTCTGCTAAAAGTGATTGAGGACCGTGATGTGAACAATCGTAGAAGTGAAACGGTTGTGGAAAACATCGTAGCAGGTTCTGGAGGCGTTGGTACAGGGGTCAGGGCTGAGGAGAACAGGATTGTTGGTGCTCCGGGAGGTAGGAAAAGTTGTTCCTACAAATCCTTTCTGGGTTGCGGACCACCAGAATTCTCTGGTTCTGACGACCCAATCTTGTGTGTGAAGTGGATACGAGCGGTTGAGCAAGCTTTTGGCTCTTCCGAATGTGGTGATGATCAGAGGGTGCGGTTTGGTACCCAATTGCTGAGGGACACTGCACTCATCTGGTGGAATATCATCCAATCCACCCTATCTCCTGAAGTGTTGACTCAGTTGTCTTGGGCCGAGTTCAAGAGGAAGCTGCTAGAAGAGTTCTGCAACGAGAGGACCATGGACCGAATTGAGAAAGAATTTTGGTCCTTGGTAAAGGGAAGTCTGACGGTGAGGGAGTACACCCGTCAGTTCATGGAGAAGCTTGGGCTGGTGGGGCACGCTGCCCCAACAGAGAAAGATAAGATGAAGGCCTATCTGAATGGCCTACCTGCGGACATGCAATCTATGGTCCATAATTCCAAAGCTTCCAACCTCCGAGAGATGGTCGAGGAAGCTCAGTACATGGAAGAGATGTTCGCGAAGGGCAAATCTGAGAATTTGGTGATAGTGTCTGATAAGAGAAAGTGGGAGAGCAGTTCAGTACCTCCCAAGCGGACCCGACCTTTTGTCGGAAACCGCAACTACAACAGTTATCAGGAAGCGAAGTGGTGTCCGAAGTGTCGGACCAAGCATCACGGTAACTGTTACAACAATTCTCCAACTTGCTATAAGTGTGGGAAGCCTGGTCATACTGTCAGAGATTGCCCGGTCAGGGGGATCATCTGTTTTGAGTGCAAGGCACCGGGGCACGCGAGGAGAGATTGCCCGAAGCTTGTGTCGGGTAGCGCGCCAGCAAGGAAGGAGAACCCTCCGAAGGTTCCGGGTCGAGCATTTCAGATGACGGCCGAAGAGGCTAGAGCGTCCACCGATGTGGTATCGGGTACTTTTCTTATAAACTCTGTACCTGCTCGTATTATGTTCGATACGGGTGCTAGTTTCTCTTTCGTATCTGAATTGTTCCGTCAGAAAATTGCTATGCCCACTACTAGTCTTGAGGATGCATTAGTGGTAGAAATAACCGATGGTAGTCAAGTTCTGATCCGCGAAGTTCTGAGGCAATGTACTCTTAGTATCGAAGGGAAAGAATTCTCGATCGATCTATTACCGATGTTAATCGGGGGTTTTGATGTGGTAATCGGTATGGATTGGCTGTCAAACAATCAAGCCGAGTTCGTGTGTTCCAAGAAGATGATTCGACTTCCCAACCCCTCTGGTGAAGTCGTTGTCATCTATGGTGAGAAGAGAAAGGGTGAAGTGGCAATAATCACAATGGCAAAGGCACGCAAGTGCTTAGTAAAAGAATGTTCGTCTTTCCTAGCCTATGTGATCGATGCTAAGATAGAGAAATCAAAGCTGGAAGATGTGAAGATCGTGCGTGAGTTTCCAGATATCTTTCCGGACGACTTGCCCGGGTTACCACCCGATCGTCAGGTAGAGTTTCGGATTGATCTTGTGCCTGGCGCTGCACCGATCGCTAAAGCACCTTATCGCTTAGCGCCATCGGAGATGCAAGAGATGGTAGCACAACTCAAAGAGCTATTGGAGAAGGGATTCATAAGACCGAGTTCGTCGCCTTGGGGAGCTCCGGTCTTATTTGTCAAGAAGAAGGATGGCACAATGAGGATGTGCATTGACTATCGTGAGTTGAACAAAGCTACAGTGAAGAACAGGTATCCGCTTCCGAGAATAGACGACTTGTTCGATCAACTTCAAGGAGCGGGTTGTTTCTCCAAAATCGACTTACGATCAGGTTATCACCAAGTGAAGGTAAGAGAAGAAGATGTTCCGAAGACGGCTTTCAGAACGCGTTACGGCCATTACGAGTTCCTTGTAATGCCTTTTGGCCTGACGAACGCACCAGCAGTGTTTATGGACTTAATGAATAGAGTGTGCCGACCTTTCCTTGACAAGTCGGTCATTGTATTCATTGATGACATACTAGTGTACTCCAAGAGCGAGTCGGAACACGAACATCATCTACGTGAGGTTCTGGAAGTGTTGAGAAGAGAAAGATTGTACACCAAGTTTTCCAAGTGCGACTTTTGGCTTAAAGAAGTACAATTTCTAGGGCACGTAGTCACTCGAGACGGAGTGAAAGTAGATCCCTCCAAGATTGAAGCTATGATGAATTGGGAGCCTCCTAAGAGTCCGTCAGAGATCAGAAGTTTCTTGGGTCTGGCAGGATACTACCGGAGATTCATTCAAGACTTTTCCAAGATCGCTTCTTCCTTGACAGTTCTGACCCGGAAGAATGTGAAGTTTGAATGGACCGAAACCCAAGAGAAGGCATTCTGGATCCTTCAAAAGAAGTTGTGTGAAGCTCCGATCATGACGTTACCTGAAGGGTCGGAAGATTTCGTGGTTTACAGCGACGCTTCAAAGATGGGATTGGGTTGTGTGTTGATGCAACGAGGTAAGGTAATCTCCTATGCCTCGAGACAGCTCAAAGTACACGAGCAGAATTATCCAACCCATGATCTGGAGTTAGCAGCGGTGGTGTTCGCTTTGAAGCTTTGGCGACATTACCTATACGGCACGAAATGTACTCTTTACACGGATCACAAGAGCCTGAAGTATGTCTTTGATCAGAAAGAGCTGAATATGAGGCAAAGGAGGTGGCTTGAGTTGCTGAAAGATTACGACTGTGAATTGTTTTACCATCCAGGTAAGGCGAACGTGGTGGCCGATGCGCTAAGTCGGAAGGACTATAGCGGAAGCATTCGAGCTACCCATTCGAGAATCGAGCTAGTATCTAGCCTTGTTGAGAAGATCAAGGCATCACAGGTGGAAGCACTGTTAGAAGAGAATCTCAAAGAAGAAGTCATGACCAAACAACGTTTACTCTTGACGGAAGATAGCCGTGGAGTGAAACTGTTCAGCGGTCGTGTGTGGGTGCCCAAGATTGGGGGTAACCGTGAGCTGTTACTAGAAGATGCACACAAGTCCAGGTATTCCATACATCCGGGAAGCACAAAGATGTACAGGGACTTGAAGTTGCATTATTGGTGGCTGATAATGAAGCTTGATGTGGCACGTTACGTTGAACGTTGTGTGACGTGTTCGCAAGTTAAGGCCGAACATCAGAGACCGTACGGGAGTCTTCAGTCTTTAGAGATTCCCGAATGGAAATGGGAGCATATCACCATGGACTTCGTGACGAAGTTGCCTAAAACTCTTCGAGGTCACGATACCATTTGGGTAATAGTTGACAGATTGACGAAGAGCGCTCATTTCTTGGCTATGCGCGAGACTCTACCGATGGATAAGCTAGCAAAGCTTTATATCGATGAGGTGGTCTCGAGGCACGGCATACCGTTGTCGATCGTGTCGGATCGCGACAGTCGGTTCACTTCGAACTTTTGGGATGGATTTCAGAAAGAGCTTGGTACTCGAGTGAAGTTGAGTACGACTTACCATCCGCAAACCGACGGGCAGAGCGAACGGACGATCCAAACTTTGGAAGACATGTTGAGGTCTTGTGTCATCGATTTCGGGGGCGGTTGGGACTCTCACCTGCCTTTGGTAGAATTTGCCTACAACAACAACTACCACTCGAGTATCGGCATGGCACCCTTTGAGGCTTTGTATGGGCGAAAGTGCCGGACACCCGTGTGTTGGCTTGAAGCGGGAGAAAAGCAGTTTGCCGGACCTGAAATCGTGCAAGAGACTGCCGATAAGGTCAAGTGCATTCGTGAAAGAATGAAAGCGGCTCAAGATCGTCAGAAGAGTTATGCCGATAAGAAGAGGCGACCGATGGAATTCCAAGTGGGCGACCGCGTTATGCTTAAAGTGTCGCCGTGGAAAGGTATTATACGGTTCGGAAAGCGTGGGAAGCTGAGTCCCCGTTTCCTCGGACCTTTCAAAGTGCTCAAACGGGTGGGTTTGCAAGCCTACCAGTTGGAACTGCCACCGGAGTTGAGCAGAATACACAACACGTTTCATGTTTGCTACCTCCGGAAATGTTTGGCGGTGGAAGACAGCGTCATTCCCCTTTCAGAGTTAAGGGTTGACGAAGGAAATCGTTGTGTGGAAGAACCCGACGCCATCTTAGAGAGAAAGTCTAAGAAGTTGCGTCATAAAGAAGTCATTTTGGTCAAAGTGCAGTGGAAGCATCACCGGGGAGCAAATGTGACGTGGGAAGCCGAGGAGGATATGAAGCGAAGATATCCTCACCTTTTTGAGTAGTTGGGATTTCGGGGACGAAATCATTCCCAAGTTGGGGAGGATTGTAACACCCCGAATTTTCGTTTGGTTTTGAGAGTTTGTAAAGAAGAAAGGAGGTTGAAGTTTCTGTCTACAGGGCGCACGGGTCGTGCGCCATCCTTCAGGAAATGCGCACGGGTCGTGCGCATGAAGCAGTGCGCAAGTCAGTAGAGAACGCACGGGTCGTGCGCCTTTCCCTTTGGAAAACGCACGGGTCGTGCGCTGTGTTGGGAGTTGTGCAAAACCTTGCTGAAATATCTCATTTGGGTGAGATTTTCTAAAATCTCAGATTCTTTTCTCTCTCTCTCTTCTTTTCTCTCTTTTCTCTTTCAATCTTCAAGTGTTAGTTTGGTTGCTAGTTTTCGGTGTTCCTAACGAGGGGTCGGTGTTTTAAGCTTCACCTCTACGTCGTGGTCATTATCTAGTTTTCCGGGTTTTATTCTGAAAACCTACCGGTGAGTTCCTACTATCATTTTACAAACTTTATACATGTCAAAACTCTTATTTGCGAAATCTGAAGTATTTCTACGGTATGATTTTATGTTCTCTACATTTTGTTGTAAATTAAGTTTTTGGTGATTCTCGGGGTTCCCGGTCAGTTTTGACCAAAATGACGGGTTCCGCCCTATTGAAGTAAAATGATATTTTACTTGCACATTATGTGGTCGTTTGAAAAGAATGATTATGAACTCAATTTAATGGTATTCGTTCTTACCAGAAGTTAAACTGGAAGTAGCATTTTGTTTATAAAATGTACTTGTTACCATATATTTATTTATGGTAGGTCACATATGTTGTTGTGACGAGTCCGTACCATTTCTAGTGGATCCCTAGGTTTTGGAGTAGACTGTTTAGTTGGGAGGTTATATTCCCCAAGTTGTAGCTATGGATCACATGTTTCCTCGGGGGCAACTTGGTACGGTTATGTGAGGCCGGATACTAGCCATGGTTCATGGTGATCCTAGTGAAGGAGTATACATTGGTTTCCCTTGGGAGCGCGATCTCACTTCGTAGCACGGACTCTGGGTTCATTGCTGAGGACTCCAAGTGTTTAACTCATAACTCGGTTTGTTGGCCTAACTTTGTGTTTCATCACTCTCCTTGGTAAAATGGTCCTTTTATCACTGTTTAAGAGTTTTGGACCGAAGAGGCCCGGTTGTGGCGAAATGTTATCTTTACGAACTAAACCTTTATGAAAAGATTTCTTTATGATAACTGATGTTTATATCTTTTGAGCTTTATAAACTGTATGTTCTCACCAGGCTTTATAGTCTGACACTTTTTCTCAAATGATGTGTATAACAGGTTTCCATTAGCGGTGTGTGCCGGGGTTTTTGGAGAGACGAGTTTTGAGTCTCGAGGTTTTTGGAGAGACGAGTTTTGAGTCTCGAGGTTTTTGGAGATATTTTAGTATTGGTGTTGGGCATTGTTAAGTCCCATTATTTTGATGAAATCCTTGTATATAATTGTATAGTCTTAAGGACTGATCCCATTTATGGGAAGTTAATGGATTTACCTTCGTTATTTGTCAGGTTTTAAATGTTTTATTTTACTCTGATTTTTGAGGTGTTACATAAGCTACCTCTCCTACTCGTTTCAAAATAACAAACGGTCCAATAAACCTCGGACGAAGTTTACCTTTCTTTCTGAAACGTACTACTCCTTTCCAGGGTGAAACCTTTAACATAACCCTGTCTCCTACTTGTAATTCGATAGGCTTTCTTCGTTTATTCGCGTACATACGTTGTCGATCCTGAGCCATCTTTAATCTCTCTCGAATGCAATTCACTTTATCTGCAGTCACTTGCACAATTTATGGGCCTGTCACTTGACGTTCTCCCACTTCGTTCCAACACAACGGCGTTCTACATTTCCGACCATATAACGCCTCAAACGGTGCTGCCTGAATGCTTGCGTGATAACTGTTATTATACGAGAACTCTAATAACGGCAGATGAACTTCCCATGAGCCCTTGAAATCAATCACACAAGCTCGAAGCATGTCTTCGAGCGTTTGAATGGTCCATTCACTTTGGCCGTCCGTCTGCGGGTGGTAAGTTGTACTCAACTTAAGTTGTGATCCCAACTCTCTTTGCAAGCTTCTCCAAAAAGATGTAAAACGAGCATCCCTGTCCGATACGATTGACGACGGTACACCATGTCTGGTTACTATTTCGTCTATGTACAACCGAGCCAGTTTCTCTAACGGGTACGTCTCTTTAATGGGTAGAAAGTGAGCCGACTTTGTGAGTCGATCCACTATCACCCAGATGGCATCGTGCCCCTTAGGTGATCGCGGTAACCCGGTAACAAAATCCATTGATATCTCGTCCCACTTCCAGACCGGAATTTCCAACGGCTGAAGCTCCCCATACGGTCTCTGGTGTTTAGCTTTAACCTTCAAACATGTCAAGCATCGCTTGACGAAGTAGGAAATATCCTTCTTTAAACCCGACCACCAATAGCCTTGCTTCAGATCTCGGTACATTTTGTTGGTTCCCGGGTGCACAGAGTAACGCGACTTATATGCTTCTTCCAACACTCTCTTTCGAAGTTCCCCCACCTTTGGAACCCAAACTCTATTCTTGAAACACTTCACCCCGCGACTATCATCGGTTATCAATTTAATAACCCCCACTATTCTCTCACTCTTCCAGTTTCTCTCCAACATGGCTTCCTTCTGGTAACCCTTGATTTCTTCCAAGAAGTCGGAAACAACCTCAACTCGGTAAGCTACTACCTTGGTGGCTTCTCCACGTTCCTTACGACTTAAAGCGTCTGCCACCACGTTGGCCTTGCCCGGATGATACAGGATCTCACAGTCGTAATCGCTCAATAACTCCATCCATCGACGCTGCCTCATATTGAGCTCTTTCTGATTAAAGAGATGTTGAAGGCTCTTGTGATCCGTGTAAATCTGACACTTGATCCCGTATAGATAATGCCTCCAAATCTTCAGAGCGAAGACTACCGCTGCCAAATCTAAATCATGCGTTGGATAGTTCTTTTCGTGCTCTTTTAGCTGACGAGATGCATACGCAATCACCCTTCCTTCTTGCATTAACACGCACCCCAGACCCAACTTTGAGGCATCGCTGAATATTACGAATCCTTCGGATCCGTTGGGTAGGGACAAGATAGGTGCACTACTCAGACTCTCTTTCAACTTGTTGAACGCTTCCTTCTGAGCTTCCGCCCACACGAACCTGACATTCTTCCTGGTTAGCGCTGTTAGTGGCGTGGTTATCCTTGAGAAGTCTTGGATAAACTTTCTATAGTAACCACCCAATCCTAGAAAACTTCTTACTTCTGATGGTGTCTTCGGCGCTTCCCACTCTCGAATGGCTTCAATCTTGGCCGGATCGACCTTAATTTCGTCTTTCGACACCACATGTCCTAGGAATTGTACATCCCTCAGCCAAAATTCGCATTTCGAGAATTTGGCGTACAATTTTTCACGCTTAAGCAATTCCAATATTGCTCGCAAATGAGTTTCATGATCTTCCCTGGACCGTGAATAAATCAATATGTCATCTATAAAGACTATGACACACTGATCTAAGAGTGGGCTACACACTCTATTCATCAAGTCCATGAAGGCAGCAGGCGCATTAGTCAGCCCAAAGGGCATAACCAGAAACTCATAGTGCCCGTACCTCGTACGAAATGCAGTCTTAGATACATCCTCCTCCCTCACCTTTAACTGGTGGTACCTTGATCGCAAATCTATCTTCGAGAAATAACTTGCCCCTTGCAGCTGGTCAAACAGGTCGTCAATTCTTGGAAGCGGGTTCTTATTCTTAACTGTGACCTTGTTGAGCTCCCGATAATCTATGCACATCCTCATAGATCCATCTTTCTTCTTAACGAACAATACTGGCGATCCCCACGGTGAGGTACTCGGACGGATAAACCCTTTGTGGAGGAGTTCTTGCAGTTGGGTCATCATCTCTTTCATCTCTGTCGGCGCCAACCGGTAAGGTGCTCTTGCAATGGGTGTTGCTCCGGGTACGAGATCAATACGAAACTCCACTTGCCGGTCGGGAGGCAGAGTGATTAAATCTTCCGGAAAAACCTCCGGGTACTCACTTACCACAGGGACCGACTCTAACCCCCTTTTCTCTTTCTTTGCATCCACCACGTATGCTAAGAACCCCACACACCTTTTCACTAGACACCGCCTTGCCTTGATCATAGAGATCAAACACGATTTCCTATCCCTCCTATCCCTATACACAACCACTTCTTTTCCCCCCGGCAACGCTATTCGTATTATCTTCTTATTACATACGATTTGAGCATCATTTGACGCCAACCAATCCATCCCTACGATGATATCAAATTCCCCCATACCCATTGGGTATAACCGAAGGGGAAATGACTGCCCATCGATAACGATACAACACCCCTCATATACCTCCCTTACCAAGACTTGACTATCATCCGCTACTTCTACCTCAAACCCAATACTGAGCTCCCTGGGTTTCACGCCCAGATTACGAACAAAGTTCGGTGACACAAACGAACGGTTTGCGCCCGAATCAAACAGCACTTTTGCGAAAGTCGAGTCGATAAGAAAAGTACCTGTAACCACATCCGGTATCTCCACCGCCTTCTCTGTCGTCATGTTAAACGCCCTCGCTCTGGCTCGGGCAGGTTCCACCTTCCGTTCTCCTCCTTTCTCTCCAGTAGCCCCAGCTGAACCCCTTTTTAATTGCGGGCAATCTGACTTCAAATGACCCACTGCCCCACACTGGTAACAGGTTCTAACTCCTTGACAATCCCGAGCCATATGCCCTGTTTTCCCACACTTGTAACAACCTTCCCGATCTGCCAAACACTCACCCTTGTGCATCATGTTACACTTGCTACACAGCTTGTTCATGACTCTTTGCGTGACCTGCTGATCAGGTTTTGAGCTTTTGAACTTCTTTGAATCACGTGCCGATCCTTCCCACTTTCTTTTCTCACCACCCCTCTCGGTCCTCTGCCGCGCCTTATCCTTCTCAGTCATTTCGGCTGCATTAACGACCGCCTGAAAAGTAGTAGGCTCCCTTGCTGTCGCCAACTCTCTAATACTGCTCCTCAACCCAAACAAATACCGGTCCACTCGTCGTTCTTCATTTGGCACATACAACTCCGCGAAATGTGCTTTCTCAAGAAACTTAGTTGTATACTCTCTTACAGACATGTCTCCTTGCTCTAAATTCAGAAATTCCTCCTCCAATTTCTTTACAGCTGCTAACGGGCAGAATTGTTTCTTGAATTTAGATATGAACGTTTCCCAGTCCATACCTCTAGCCGCTTTTGAGCCTTTTCCCCTGTCTCTGCTTCCTACCAAAATACTGCATCGTCCCTCATCATGGATAGTGCAAAAACCACCTTGTCTTCATCCGCACACTTGCAGGTATCAAACACCAGCTCCATGTTTCCAATCCACTTGATAACCGCCACTGGATCACACTCTCCCTTGAAGGTAGGAGGGTTACAAGTGGTGAATGCCTTGTAACTGCACCCCTTTCCAGTACCAGTTTTACCTTCCACATCGGGCGTCGATTGTGAGTGACCACCCCCCACTACTGTCGGCGAGTTGGAAATTTCCGTCGACTCTTTCTCCTCACTCTTTACTTGACTGACTGATGCCTCCTTAGCTTGATGAGTAAGAATGGCTTGCAGTGTCTCATTAAGCTTTCCCATCTCTGCTGCAAACGTCTCTTGCGTTACAAAGGCTTGAGTCGGACCTCCCTTATTATTCTTAGTTGGTCCTTTTCTTCCGACCGGAGCCGAACTTCCTTGACGGGAAGATTCCTGACCGGCCACTATTTCCACGCTCTTAGTCTGACGGGCTACCCGTACTATCTTCTTCCTATGATCCCTGACCTCTGGTTCGTTCACTTGCGTGGCCGCTTTTCGAGTTGTCTTACCCTTAGGTCGCCCACGACCTTTTCCTCTAGTTGCAGTGGTTCGAGGAGGAACGACTGGTCCATCCTTAACGACTTCATTGATCTGTGTCGCCTTAGCTACCGGCACGGATCTGCTCCTAGTTACTCTCTCTGACATGACTACAAATAAAGTACCAACACACAAATTAGAATAAGTCCAAAGCGATAAAGCACGTTAAGCACACACATGTACCTTTAAATTTACAATTACACTGGCCAGATTTAATTTTAAATTTACCTTACATGTTAGTCCTCACTACTCTATCACTCGTCCCCCTATGGTTCTCCTACTATCTCAGTTATGTCTTACTTCCTAAGTTTAAGTCTAGGCCCGAACGGTTACCTAGATCCCTTAAACTAATGCTCTGATACCAATTAAAACAACCCAAAATCCACTAACGTAAAGAGTACTGACATTTCGAATAACTAGCACCGTTAAACGGCCTAAAACAAGAGTAATAACTTTAGGTTTGCATCAAAACAATCTATTACATAACTGAGATAATAATAATTTCATAAAGCTATTCGAGAGTCTTCTATCGTGGACGCTTCTCAAACTTTCTCCTTTCCTTTCCCTGAACCTCCAGCCCCTAGTTTACCTGAAAGGTGTTATATTTTTAAAAGAGCGAGTGTTAAACCAAAGGTCTAGTGAGATCCCTCAAATCGTAGTACGATCACAGTTATCAAAAGATTAGAATAAAATGACACATTCAGCTTGAAAACATAAGCTACGCATAAAACTCACTTCCGGCACACACTACCGTCACAAAAGTAACGGCGTGTCTGTCTCATACTGCCTTAGATGGGACACACCCATATAGCATAAACGGGACACACACCCCGATATGAGTACAGGCGGGCCACCCCCCCCCCCCCCCCGTCTTGAGCCACTCCCAACAATACATGCATACATTTATAATTCAAAGAAACTTGCACGGTATAATTGATCGCACATGAATAAAGCTTGCATAAGTAATGTAACATTTTCCAACAATCTTTCCACGTCTTCAACAGTTAACACACATTTATATAACTTCCGTGAACATAAACAATTTTATAAATTCATGAGGTATTAAGTGCAGAAAACTCACCTGATGTCCTCAGCTTACTTCCTGCTTCTACCCTTATAAACCAACTTGAAACCTATAAGGAAATATAGACAGGTAAACTTTTCGATCAACTACTTTATAAGGGTTGATCTAAATCGAATTCCGGCGACTTCTACTCTCGCATCAAACCCACTAAAATACTATTGGAACTAATTAATGATTCTCTAATGGAGGGATTAAGTTACTAATATTTAGGTCTAGCAACAACAATTAGATCCAACAATGGAGACCAAAGCTGCATCAGGTGTCGACCGATACTCGCATCGACCGGGACCTCTGGTCGACCGATACTCGCATCGACCGGGACCTCTGGTCGACCGATACTCACTCATACCAGGGGCGATTCTGGGTTCTCAAACCCACCCCTTTTCATCGATTTCAATCCCACAGCATACAAACACAGCTTCTAATCCCAGCTTGATAATCATTACCATAATTCGATTACAACTACAACTAAAGAAATGAAAGCAGAGGAGAAGATTTAAGGGCACTGCAGGTTCCTAACCATCTGATTCCCAACTACGCATACAAACCCAAATCAAACTTAAAATCAGAAGATAACACCAAGAAAGGAGAATCAGATTTGAACATTACCTTTGCTATTGGCAATCAACACACACCCTTGAGTTCTTGTATCCTCTTCTTTTCTCTATCGATTATATTCTTCCCTTCTTCTCTGCTTCTTCAGCCGCCAACACCAAATGGCCTAAAACCCTATGCTAAAAATCTCTTATACAAGACTTTTACACTTACCCCCTTCAAGAAAATAAGATATGACCAAATCCACCCAACCTAAAGTTTCCTTAAATTGAACCGCTTATTACAAACCAATTAACCAAACCGTCTAAACCGGTCAAACCAAACTGTATTTGTAGTCTGGTTTGACTGGTGTGGTAACTTGCTGCCAAACTATTCGGTTTGGAAAATTTTCTAAACCGTAATTGTAGTTTGGTTTATGGTTTGAGGGGTCAAATCGTTCAAACTGGACCACGAACACCCCTACCACTCATGTCAAACAAGCAAACGTTTAACTGACAATTGATTTATTTCTTACTAAAGCAAATAAGCTATACCGGATGATCACTTGTTGGAATTTGGAACAATTGTCGTCCATTAAAGGTTTAAGTTGAATATAAAGTGACGGTACTTATTTATAGAATGGTCCAAATGATCTTCCATGATGTGGTCCACTCGGGAAATGACCGTTTGAGGCATCACGGGGCAACTAATACCTTATTGGTTTGCTTTTTTGCAAAAAATGGACGTTTTTTAATGTTCGATTCAGTTTCATTGTTGATAAATATGTATGAAAATAATTACATAGTTGAATAGAGTTTATTGTAGTGTTCTGTATAAAGTACCATCTTATTTTGTGACTTGTGGTTTATAATACTGATATTCAAGTCATCTGTATAAAATTTTGAGTAATAAGTTTGTCTTTAAAATATTTTATTCCAAAAAGACATTGATTTTTTTTATATATTAAATCATATACTTTCTATGTTTGTACAAAAGAATTTTTTTATTCGGCAACCTCAAGTCTACTTACATCACCTCGTCTCAAGAGCATCATGCAAGAGATAAATCATATACAAAACGATCAATAGGTGGCAAGTTTAAGAAATCAAGGCTTACAAGAAGCCCAATCCCCAAAAAACTTATGACTCCCAATATTGTGTCTACTATACTCGAACTCTTGTCAGTTTGTGCAAATCTATCACCCTGCAACCAACTGTGCTACCCCATATAGACTAAGGAGTTATTAACCAAATACTTACCGACAAGAGTCATCAGCCTCAACCACAATGGTTGTGGCGTACTGGTTAAGGTCCTGGCCTCCTGGGGGATGTGGTGGAATATCTCATATGTCTGAAGTTCGAATACAGATGTACACAACAATTGTGTCCACTGAGGTTTAATCAGGGCTGATGTCTTACAGTCATAATTTGCCAATGAATTAGTTTAGGTATAGCCTAGGACACACTTCCCCCCCCCCCCCCCCCCCAAAAAAAAAGGGTCACCGACCTCAGTTACTTTATCGGATAACATTTTAGACCATCAAAATAGATTGATGTAACGTTTTTTACCCGATAAACACTAAATGGGTAAAAGTCTTTTATCTCATTTACCGAATAAGATTTTCAGTCCGTGTCATACTCCCTATTAATGTATATGACACTTAAAAAAAGTGTTTAATAAACTACCCTTAAATATTTTACATGTTATTTAACAAAGACAAATGAAAACATTTTTTTTCGATTTTCTATTTTTAGAATGAAAATACTAATAAGATTTACTTAATTCATCCCAAAATAATTATCTACATTACTATTTTTGTTTGTCCCAAAATAAGTGTCCACTTTCAAAAATAAATTTCCACTTTCCCATTCTACATTTAATTATGTGATGGAGAAAATTTATCCCTCTATAATTAAGGGTAAAGTTATACTTTGGTTAGTTAAATAGTGTAATAATTACACACTTCTAAAACTGTGTGTCTTTTTTATTGTGGGCGTTTATTTTGAGACGGAATAAAAAATATGTAAGAAGTTATCGTAAACACTTGATTATTAAGAACTAGAAGCGTACCCGCGCAATGCAGCGAGATACATCACGATTTTAATGTTTATTTTTATTTTTTGTTTTTTATTGATTTATAGTACGATTTTGGATGATTTTTATTGAGTGATAATGGTTTTTTTATATATAAATTTGTTTAATTTAGGCTTAACAATATAATGTTTTTTATATAGAAAAAATTAAGTAGTTTTTTAAAATTCATTAATTATCTTATATATTTTAAATTTTTATATTTAAATTGAGATTTTTATCCTGTTTTGATTATGTTTATTAGAATTCAAATTTCATAATTTTAGGATTTGGGGATTAGAGATAAGGATTTTGGGGGATAAGGATGAAATTTATTAATTAGGGTTAAAATCAATTAAAAGTAGTACATATTGCTTCATTAATTGTTTTTTAAGAGATTTTAAGTAGATTAGCATTAAATAATAGTGCATAATGCTTAATACATCACGATTTTAATGTTTATTTTTATTTTTTGTTTTTTTATTGATTTACAGTACGATTTTGGATGGTTTTTATTGAGTGATAATGATTTTTTATATATAAATTTGTTTAATTTAGGCTTAATAATATAATGTTTTTTATATAAAAAAAATTAAGTAGTTTGTTAAAATTCATTAATTATCTTATATAATTTAAATTTTTTATATTTAAATTTAGATGTTTATCCTGTTTTGATTATGTTTATCAGAATTCAAATTTCATAATTTTAGGGTTTGGGGATTAGAGATAATGATTTTGGGGGATAAGAATGAAATATATTAATTAGGGTTAAAAGCTTTACAGGTAGTACATTAGGCTTTAATAGTTATTTTTAAGAGATTTTAAGTAGATAGCTTTAAATGATAGTACATAAAACTTAGTGAGTTGTAATTAAGAATTTTATGTCATCTTTATAATATAGTATAGATATAGATAATGTAAGAATCGCCTAATTGTATCTAATTTAAATCAAATTATTATGAATTTTTAAATCTAATAATAATCACATTAAAATATAAATCAAATTGTCAATTTACAATAAAAGTTATCACGTTTATTTTAAACCAAAAGAATAATGTTTTTTATTCTTTTTTTAATACTATAAAAAAAAAGGCTATGTTGACAATTTGACACCGACCAAAATTAGTGGGGGCACAATGTCAATTTCAGTTTTGATCCTTGAACTATGTCATGTTTAACAAAACTTGTCAATAATCTTTGTTTATTACGGATTTGTTCTTGACATATACACAATCAATTGGTTTTGGTCCCTCTTGCTAACAAACATTAAGTTTTTCTGTTAATTCCAGTTAAATAAAAGGCAATATGTTATTTTACCAATTTTCTTATTTTTTATTAAGAAGTTAACAAAATATGTATCGTATATTATTATAAAATAGAAGTAGAAAAAAAAAAAACTAAAAACAATAAACCCCAACCCTCTCTTTCTTGAGTTTCTCCCCCCCCCCCCCTTCCCGCGCCCCCTTTTAAGCCGGTGAACCCCCTCTGCCCTTCATGTAAAATTCCAACAAACTGAACGCCCCCCTTCTTTGCTGAAACACCCCCCTTATGAAACCTCCAGCTCGCTTGTACTGAACTCCCTAACTACCATAACTTCACCATAATACAACCCCGTAAAACCCTCCATCTCGTTGTCCCTTCTTATTCGTTGAGTCCCTCTTTACCTTGTGATTTTCCTACTTCTACCACCTTCAATCTAACCCCCCCCCCCCCCCTAATTCATCGTTGTTATATACTAGCACATACAACATATACTCTGTGATTTCTTCTACTCCTATAACTTGCACCAACTTTACTGCCAACCCTATTCATCATCGCTTTGCACTTCTTGCCTATGCCTTCATAGGCTTTTACCAAACCCACATTTTATTGATGGTGGTGGTTGTTTTAAGGGAAAAAAAAGGAAGAAAGGGGGTAGTGGTTGGAATAGTGGTAATCTGGTGCTCAAAATGAGTCGAAACATGTTGCTATAACTGTTGGTGGGGGGGGGGGGGTTGCTACGATGGTGAAAAAATGGCGCCAAAGATGGGACAAACAACACTATAGATGGTACAAACAGAGGTGGAGAGAGGCCATGAGACAGGAGGAGGGGTGGGTCAATTTCTTAGAAAAAAATCAAAATAATTTATAAATATTAAATGACCATATTACCCCTCATTTAATTGAAGTTAACGAAAAATTTAACTAACGTTGGTTTGAGGCACGAAAACCAATCAATGTTGCCTATGTTAGGGTCAGATTTGTAATAAATGAAAATAGGGACCAACTTTACTAAAATGATATAGTTCATGAACCAAAAATTGAAATTTACTCTTGTCTTTATTTTAAATTGTTTTTGTTTCCTTGATTTTAAAGAAATAAGCATAGTATTATTTGCAATAAACATAATAGAGATGAATATTTAGGTGCGTTTGTTTTTTAAGAGGTCTAAAGTCTGAAGTCTTATTTTAGTTATGATTAATAAGAGGGGATGTATAAAAAACCTGAATGATTCAGACTTAAGAGTCATTAAGAGGTTTAAAAAAAAAAACCTTAATGATTCTATCAAAATTTTAATCAATCTTATATACTTATATTGAGGTTTTTTTGTCGCATAATAAATGAATATCTGATAGACATAATTAATAAAATAATTTGAACTTATTCAAATATCATCATCTTAATATTATTTATTCAAATACGAAAAATGGAGTTTATGTGTTCATGAGACCGCTTATATAAGGAATGTGCTTCAATTAAATAATCAAGTTTTATAATATATAGTTTGGACTATATATTAGAGAAGTGAAACGTTTACAGGAGACTGAAAGTATTAATTAGTTAACTTCAAAATGTAGTAGAAAACATAGGTCGAATATGAAAAACATATGAATAAAAAATATATTAAATTGACACGCATAGAAGACTGTGATTACTCATTAACCAACTTATTGTTGGAGTAATTAACATTTTCAACAGTGTCAACTCAATATTCTATGTTCTTCACGATTCACCAACGATTCACCATCTCCCGTAGACCTCCCATCACACAACACTGATCATGTTTTTCAATGGACAATAACTCGATCCCATCAAGTATCTCTAGCGATATCAATCTTTAATACAGTTCACATCAAATGTCTACCGAATACACATTTCATGGAACGATAGATAATGACAATACAAAGTGATCTAGGGCGTATGATGTGATAAAATATATTATCATTCGTCATTGTGAGCAGTCTTTGCATCATAATTGACTTTTCTTACGTATAATCTCTTGTAGATTTTCCACACTTTATAACAAAAATGTTTTTTGTCACCCTGTGTTGAAGAAAAAATATTGTCATCATGAATTATATATAGTGTTATTATAATTGTTATTTTGCTAAAACCTAATAAACAGTTTCGAAGTTAAATAATTTTGGTTTAAGATTTAAATATTTCTATTATTTTTTTAATAATTATTAAATAATCTTTAAGTTGATCTACTTTTCATTTTGTCGATAAAATATTTTAGAATTTTGATTAATAATCAAAGAGTTCTATCAAAGAATGTATCAAATTAGATAAACAAGTTTGAATTAAAATACAATCAACGATTAACAAAATTATACTAAAATTATTATATTACCATAATGTTCTTATATAAGAGTCACTTAATCAAAACATCATTTATTATTAATTACTACTCGTGTAATGCAGTGAGATACATCACGATTTTAATGTTTCATTTTATTTTTTGTCGATTTACAGTACGATTTTGGATGATTTTGATAAAATGATAATGTTTTTTTATAAATTTGTTTAATTTAAACTTAATAATATAATGTTTTTTATATTAAAAAATTAAGTATTTTGTTAGAATTCAATGATTATCTTATATATTTTAATGACATCTAGAAAAAATAATCAATTACATATTTAATAATATAATTAAAAAAAAATTATAGTAATATAATATATTAATTAATAATGATACATGGAAAGGTCTGCATAAAAGGAAGGTCATACACATACCAAATTGGTTGATGTTAGAAGCCTGTAATAGTAATATGTACCTTGTGCTTTGATACTTGTATATTAAGAGGTTTTTAAAATTTTGCATAAAATAATGGTACCTTGTGCCTATTAATTTATATTTAATAGTTTTTTATCAGTGCTTTATAATATAGTATAGATATAAATATAGATATAGATTATTATTATTATTTGTTTATTTCATTTATTATTATTATTATTATTATTATTATTATTATTATTATTATATTTGTGTAATTATTATAATAAAATGATCCATGTGCGTATACAAAAATAAAATGTTGACTAATCTATACTATATTATAAAGACGGAATAAAAAACTCTTAATTACTACTTATAAAACATAAGGTACTACCATTTTATGCATACATTTCAAAAATCTCTTAATTCACAACTTAGTATGCATAAGGTACAACTCATTTGAAAAAAAATTCAAAATTTACTTTTTCACTACCTTTCATATTCAAGTTTTTCCCCTTCCATTTGGGGTTTCTCCAAAAGAAAAAAAATTATTTACTTACTCAAATTAACATATTTCTTTAATTATGATAGTACATGTACTTTATTCATGTATACAAGTTTATATATACGTTTAGATACAAAATAATATTATCCAACATTATATTTGTTATTTTTACCTATTCTATATTTCAGTATTTTGAAAAAATATTATCATTCGTTAGATATCGCTGATTAATACATGTTTTTAAAAGTCAAATATACATTTAACGATTACTTTAATATAATTTTTTAATGCTTCATGATTGAAAAAACTCAAGTTATGCGTTTATCACTACTAATGCTACATAAATTATAAATATATGATTTACTCCATATATATTATTTTTCTTTTTTTTCTGATAAGCTATTACATTAATTTTTTATTTCCATTTACATTTGCTCACCCATATGCATTGCACGCGTACACTGCTAGTATTATAATAAAGCATGGATAAAAAACTCTTAAATACAAATTATTAGGCATAAGGTACCATCATTTTATCCAAGATTTTAAAAATCTCTTAATTTACAAGTATCAAAGCACAAGATACATATTACTACTGTAAACTTCTAACACCCACTAATTTGATATGTGCAGAGCCTTCCTTTTATGCAGACATTTTCATGTATCACTATTAATCTATACTATCTATACTATATTATAAAAACTATATAAAAAACTCTTAATTACAACATTTTAAGCACAAGGTACAACTAATTAAAGTTAATTACTTAATTTACAATTTCTTAATGTTTTGGTACAACCTTTCCAAGCACAATATCTCACATAATCATCTATTTGTGGAATGGATACTCATTTATTAATATAAATATTTTTTTTGTGGAGGATTTTATAAAATATATTTTATATTAGCATAATTTATTTTAAATGTAGATTTTACATTTAAATCTATATTAATGAGATGTAATATAAAATCTTTTTTCTTCTGTATTTTTTTTATATTACATCTCATAATGATTTTTCCATATTTTATTTTATAAAATGTTTTTCCATATTTTATTTTATAAAATCTTTTTACATAATGAGATGTAATATAAACTCTTTTTTCTTCCGTATTTTTTTTGCTAATATAAAATCTATTTTATTTTATAAAATCTACACATATTTTATATTAGCATAATATAAAATTTACACGTATATTTTTTTGCTAATATAAAATCTACATGTATTATTTTTTCACGAGCATTAAAAGAAGAAAAAAGAAGGTTGATATGAATTAAAAATAAAAAATAACGAGATATGATAAGTACTCAATTTTGAGTACTTAAGCACATTTCTTTTAATCTTTTAAGATAAGATTTTTCATTTGCAAATCCCACTTTGAGTCATTTTCTATCTTATTTTCCATTTATTGTATCTTGGAGCTTAAATTGTGTGTTTTACTTGTTCTATTAAGATTGTGGGCTAATTTTGGTTATCTTTTGAAATCTATTTGGAAACAGGGTATGCTGCAGCATCAGAACAGCATGAAGCTGATGGTTTTTGGAGGGAAAATTTTGAAGATCGAACCTTGAATCTGATTTTTGGCATAGAACTGATCTGATTGTAACCTCTAAACATTAGTTAATCTGGTTTGTAATATGTTGGTTAAATTGGGACAAGCTTTGGTAGCTCTAGTTAGGTTTAGACTAGGTAAGTACAATTAGATTCTCCTTAAATTACAACTTTGCCACTCCCTTTGGTTATAAAAGGATGGTTTAGTTGCTCTTAAGGAGACATCTACTTCTATCATCTCTTATCATTTTAGTTTATGTTCTTTCAAGTCTTTTGCATCTGATCGACGGTAGCTTGGGATTGTTCTTAAGTCGCTCTTTAGTTCTTTAATTTCAAGTATTAGTGTTTATGTTCTTCATCTTGTTCTTCATATTTTTAAGATTTCAATGTTGTTATGCTTAGTGTAATCTTTCATTTTCTGTCTAGCTCACGAACTGGTCATCTTCCAGTCCAGTGTCCTTCCTTAATTTCCAGAATTCATGCAATTGTTCTTATGATCTTCATAGTGTTCTTCATCATCTTTATATATCTTCATGTTTGAATATGCATGCTGCAGCATTGAAACAACACCCACCTGCACATTTCTTTTAGTTGTATTTTCTTTTTCCATCTTGCATCTCTAGCCTTTCCTTTACTCTTTTGTTCTAGATTTTAGTAGTTAAAGTTTATTGTAGTTATATTCAAGTTTACTTTCTTGTCATTTCCATTTCCTTGTAATTTACGTTCTCGTCTTTACATTTTTAGTTACACACACACACACACACACACACATATATATATATATATATATTTATATACTTTCAAGTCATTTATCTTTCAAGAGCAATTTACTTTATGTTCATCTTTGTAATTCTTAGTAGTTATTTTTATTTCCTTATTGTAACGAGTAGATAATCATCTTGCTTGAGTGTGAGGCAAATGATGGTTATGTGGATCTAAAAGAAAGTGGGTGTTTGTGACTTTAACGAAATTTTATTATTCCAACTCAAGTTTTATCACGATAACACAACTCCTTGACAAAATGATTATTTTGATAGTGTAATAGTGTCATGGACCTAGAGATAGGCCATTGAATAGCACGTCAAATTGAACGACATGGGAGGTAATATCGAAAGAGTTACTTGCAACGCGAGTTGTTACTTGTGTCATTTAAATTGATCCATTCATGATAAGTTGTCACTTTTTTCAAAGGGTTAAAATGTAATAGACTTAGAGATAATCTATTTGGAATACATCAACTTGGGAGGTACGAGGGTTATTTCGAAAGAGTAACTTTTAACGAAGAGAATTTGTTTCGCCGTATATTTTGAGAACTCCATTCCCATCATTCCCTTATCTGGAACCTTGCTCAGAGATGAGATGGTTCATAGCTACTGGAATAATGGGATGGTGAGAGTCCGAGAGGAACATGTCTTAAAATCGATAATGAAACTAGTTAGAGTCAGAAGCATGCTGCAGCACTCAAATAGCATCATGCTATGACAAGTGTTGTAGCATTGACCTACTGGAATTTGGATCCATATACCATCAAAAGTCTTACACCCTTGCTTCTCTTTTATTCTTGTTATTTAGATTTGTGTTAATCAACCTTCAAAAATATTGCTTCAAATTCATCATCTGAAATCTCCTCTTTCATTATAATTTTAACACACTTTTTAATCCAATCTCTGTGGGACGATATCTGGTATTTTACCACTTTTATTACTTGAAAGGCGACATAGTACCAATTTGTATACTTGCTTTTTGGTATTATCTGTCTCACCCTAAGATACACAAAAAGGGTCTGTCAAGATACACTAATAAATTATCGTATTCTTTAAAATAAAAATATTCTGCAATACTTTCCAAATTAACCAAGTGTAAAGAAAATAAAATAGAAACGATGTAGATATAAAAATATTCTTCCATATTTTTAATATATTTACATTTAAATGTAAAATCGAAAATGAAAATAAAAGATTTTAAAATATTCTCTACATTCACTATAAATATATATAGGTTCTCTATGTATCATCCGAGTACAAGAAGAAGACGAACGGTCGGGTGTTAATGGCGGAACCTGCAACTGAACAAAAGGTATTCCACTATATTTTTGTTTCTTTGAAAAACTACATTTTTATATTTTATTTTATTTACTGAGGATTTGTTTATATTTTTCAAACCCACAATCATATTTTTCGAAGTAGGGGAATAAGATATATATACATATCTTTATTTTTATCAACTAATACTATGAGGTCTTGAAGTCAATAGTCAAATAAATTTTCAAGTGGTACTGAGTGAATTTGAACTATACCAGTTGAGTTACCGGTTATAAAAGATATAAATCATTTATTTTCTTTGTCATATTTGATGTGGGTTGAATGTTGTTAATTAATCTACATATTTATACGTTCAAAGTGATCGTCAAGTGTTGTCGAGTAGGTTTCAGAAAAATTGCAAAATCTGTAAAAACGTATGTTCATATTTATAATTATTTCAATAATAGTGATATGTTGTGAGAAATGTCGTTTGAGTTTTAAATAATATAATACAAAACTATTACCAATATTATTGCACAAACTCATAACAACAAACGATTAAGAATATATGTAAGTTAATCACTTATGAAAATACATTCGTTTTTCACATTATATTTCATTAACTGTTAACAGAGAAATTAAGTTTCATTTTAACTCGGTTCAATATTTCTATAAAAAATTTATCCTCCTGTGCAATGCACGGGCCCAACACTAGTATTATAAAGAAGACATAAAAAACTCTTAAAAACAAGTCTTAAAGTTTAATGTACCGCCATTTAATGTTAATTACTTAAAAAACAACCATTAAAGCTATATGTACTATATTTAATGCTATTTATTAATTTTCAATCATTATCTTTAACCATTTTAACTCTCCTAAAATCATTTCTCATTTTAACTTCCCTAAAATAACTGTCACCATAATTAAATATAGAATAAAAATCAAATTTTAAATATAAAAAATATAAAATATAATTAAAAAAAATCTAACATAATATTTTATAAAAAAAATTATATTATGAAACCAAAATAAATTACATTATATTATTAAGTCTAAATTAAACAAATTTATATATCTATACTATATTATAAAGAAGACATAAAAATCTTTTAAAAACAAGTCTTAAAGTTTAATGTACCGCAATTTAATGTTAATTACTTAAAAAACAACCATTAAAGCTATATGTACTACATTTAATGTTATTTATTAATTTTCAATCATTATCTCTAACCATTTTAACTCACCTAAAATCATTTCCCACTTTAACTTCCTTAAAATAACACTCAACATAATTAAATATAGAATAAAAATCAAATTTTAAATATAAAAAATATAAAATATAATTAAAAAAATCTAACATAATATTTTATAAAAAAATTATATTATGAAACCAAAATAAATTACATTATATTATTAAGTTTAAATTAAACAAATTTATATAAAAAAACATTATCACTCTCTCACAACTATCCAAAATCGTAATGTAAATCAACAAAAAACAGAAAATAAAATGGAACATTAAAATCGTGATGTATCTAGTTGTATTGCGCGAGTACACTTCTAGTTAATATATTATATTACTATAAATTTATTTTAATTATATTATTAAATATGTAATTGGTTATTTTTTCTATATGTCATTAAAATATATAAGATAATCATTGAGTTCTAACAAAATACTTATTTTTTTTATATATAAAACATTATATTATTAAGCCTAAATTAAACAAATTTATAAAAAAAAATATTATCACTTTTCTCAAAATCATCTAAAATCATACTGTAAATCGACAAAAAACAAAATGAAATATTAAAATCATGATATTTCTCGTTGCATTACGCGAGTATTCTTCTAGTAGTAAATAATAACAAACAAACAAATCAATTTAAAATATTTTATTTTAGTAAACAATAGATACATGAATTTAATGGCGGTTTGTCATTGTAATATAAAAACAAAAATTGGCTCGAGGAATGTTGCTCCTCTCACAATCTCACATGCATCTTTGTCTCGAGACCACCATTTAATATATTATTTCAATATAAGTGGTTCATTTTTATTTATAACTTAAATCATTATTAGTTAAATATTTGAAAGAGTTTTTATACAATTAAAATAATATATTTGTGATAAATTCAACGCATCTTTATTGTGGTTTAACAATTCTTTTGAAAAATAAGTAGAGTTGACGGAGACAAAAATTCGTGTTAATATTACATGTTTATAGTTATCATCATCTAAACAAATTAATTCAATCTATTCTTATAGCATCCGTTTCTGGGCTAATTTACTCATTAATGGCACGATGTGGACTAAAATCACGAGTAATGAAAGTTGAGTTCAAATGATCGTGGATAGAGGTTGAGACGCAAGTTATGCATAAGAGTTTGAGGGGATTCTATATCGATCCTCAAAGTCGGTTCCTTATCAAGGGTTTTAGCAGATAAATCTCTCCACGTTACTATCTCAAGAATTCCAAAAAAAAAAAAAACCTTGACAAATAGGCAATTTCTTGATGAAGTTTTGGTGTTTTTTGGCCGAGAATAATTACTGAAGTGTAAAGTTGGATTTTGGCAATAAAATCAACAAATTAAGGTACAAATTCGATGTTTTGAATTCGTTTAATTGTTGAGTCAGTAGCCTAACATGTTAAAGATTTGATTCGTAGCAATTTTAAGTCCATTGTGATGCCTTAAAACCATCAAATGGGAAATGGATTTTCATGTGTTAAGTATGATAAATGAGAAAAAAAGCTCAATCTAGGAGCCTAAATGTTATTTAGATGACATATAGTTGTGATATGTAGAAAATAATCAAAATATACATGTTGGTACTGTTGTTAAGAATAAAGAATGAAAGATTTTAACCATTGTGGTCACAATCAGGATGGATGGTCTACTACATGGAACCACAGGCCTTTGTGTAATGAAAGCGAACTTGAAGGCATGCTTAGGGAGCTTACTTATGAGCTCACACATAAGGTTAAAATGTGTGAGGTTGAGAGCTCGCCTTTAAGTTCATCCCGTGTAAGCAAGACCAAGAGCAAGGTCCAAACTCACTCACTCACAAGGTCGCGTTTAGTGCATGCTAGATCGTAGGCAAGGTCAAACCTAAGCTCTTGTCGGTTAACACACGGTTGAAAGCGAAATTAGAAGTTCGGTTTCAACTTTTGTTGATTTCCAATGTAAACTTGAATATTTACAATGTTTGTTTAACAACATATGTGGGAACTTAGATGTATGTTACATTATATAGGTGTCTGTGTTTGTGCATGATATGTGTTACATGTTTGTTATAAATGTTTTAGCAGCTAGCAATATTTCTAAGGTATCAATTATGTTATGCACAAAACATTTTTTTAGCATGCGAGTGGAGCACATATCAAGATGTCAGTTCAATTTCAGAAAAGTAAAGCTAGTCATGATCTTAGTAGGGATCGATATATATAACAAGCAACTATGTAGGAGTCAAGTATCAGTGTAGCAGGTGTTCCTCACCATACAAAACAGTTCTAGAGTCCTCAGCTTAACACATACATAGTATGTGTAAAAGTGTTCAACAAATGCAAAGTTGCAAACATGTTTCGATAAATGTGTTTTAGTAGTATGATGTATGTTTTGTATGTGTAGTCACCACATGATTTTAGTAATTTTCAAGTTGACGTCGTTAATATTTTTTTGCAGGGCTACATGCAAAAATTAGCAGTGTACTTTTAACATTGTATTTTTCTTTTTTCTTATTATAGCATCGTACTCTTAAATTACTTTTATTGTAGCATTATATTTTGAAAATTACCATTATAGCATTGGATAACCTGTTGTTTTGAAATTAAAAAACACGACACAAGTTAAACTGTTTGATGCCAAGTCATTGTGTATGTGTAATATATTGATGATATGACATTTCTTATTACAACACTATATTTTCAAAACTATCTTATTATAACTGTTAGTCCCAAAGAAGTAAACAAGTATTGTAGAAGGGGGGGGGTGAATACAATAACACAAAATTACTTAATTTTAATTCTTTTATTGATAATGAATATCAAGAATTACACAAAGAGAAAATAAAGATTGTTGCGGAATAAGAATAGTTAATAACTACTCTAAACAATCTAACACTTAGAAGATATTAAGAACACAAAGACTTAAACCTTAAGAAAATAAAAGACAACTATCAACCTGCTTGAAATCTTGTGAATGTCAAAACTTGAGCTGAAAGCGTGAGTAGCAAGGTGCTACTTCCATCCTTTATATACTATCCAATGTAATGAGTGCAAAGGACAAGTATGAGTAAAGGCTTTGGTGGTTGAGAGGTTGACAATAAATTATAAGATATTTGATGTGACTTGTCACAATACAAAAGGTAACTTTTGTACTATAAAAGTACAATATCAATTATAAAATATTCAAGTGACAATCTTTTTGAGATCTATTAGAAAATAAACATTTAATCAATTTAAGACTAAATGTAAATCTTCTAAAGGAAGAAAGAAGCTTCTATTCCCATTGTCAGAAGATCATTGGGAAAGAGGAAGTATGTCAAATCATGAGGTTTTAACATAAATGCTCGTACTAGATAAAGAAGCAATCTGTACGAGGAAAGTTACTGAAAAAGAGATTCGGTAACTTAGGTATGTGCCGAAGGAGGAACTCGGCACAGAGGGGATGAATGCCGATCTGTAAATCGGCAAGAACAAGAGTTGCCAATATAGATATCGGCAAGGGTATGATCTGCCGAAAGGAAGTCGGCAGACTATGCTTAGTTCACTTTTGAAGTCCATCTTAATCCGCATTGTAGACTTCCTTCATGTTGAATTCGGTTTATCTTCGACTCACCGATCTGTTAAACTAACTAAGCTATTACAAAGAACCATAAATCAAAATACAAGGTTCAATCATCAAGAAAGACTAAGGAGAGGTTATCTTTAAATCTTAGATGACCCAACAATCTCCCCCTATTTGATGATAACATCTCATACAACATGGAAGTTAATGAATAATGCATTTTGACCCTTTTTCATATTCTTTTGGGTTTTTTTTCACATAGACCATTCTTTTTGTTTATTTCTGGATTTTTTGAGTATCCGACATTTACAAGTATAAAAGAATGAACTAAATATTTGTACAAACTATTTGCGATAAGAAATAAAATACTCAATGTATTAATCTTTTTAAGAAGATTACAATACAGAGGAAAACAAAATAAACACTAACATAAAACTATACCGAGTTTATTTAAAAGAAAAATGCGGTTCAGCATCCCTCTTCTTTAGTTCGTCGGTAGTAGCCACATAGAAATCCTTAGCCGACATTGGAATTATTTGAATAATCCCGTGGAGAAAGGTTGTGTCGGCAATAGAGATTTGGCTTGATCTGAAGAAGGAGATCTGCCCAAGCGCGTTGTTGAAGAAGATACCATGAGTCGGCTCAGAAATCACAGTTGTTGAAGGATGAGGAACCGGAATAGGTAAAGAGAGATCAAGATTTGAAGTATCCGGGACCTTTCCTTCTCTAGCCATTTGGGCAAACACGTCTTCCTTTTTGGATTTCGACTTTGATTTGGGAGGAGGACGACCAGGCATTAGATTGTTGATAATCTCTTCTTCGGTAGGAGTATGGACAATGTTGTATCTTTTTCGGTAGGTTCTGAACTTGGTTTGAAGATCTGCAATGTATTTATCAACCTCAGCTTTTGCAGAGCTTTGGCTTTTTAACAAGCAGATACCAATTTCTACCCATTCTAATACTCCGAACCGAACAAGAGAGTCTAGTCGGTCCATAGACAATGAAGCATAATCCCTGAT
Source organism: Arctium lappa (assembly GCA_023525745.1). Classification (NCBI taxonomy): domain Eukaryota; kingdom Viridiplantae; phylum Streptophyta; class Magnoliopsida; order Asterales; family Asteraceae; genus Arctium; species Arctium lappa. The sequence goes on from CM042064.1 coordinate 52,958,622, forward strand.
AATCTTTAGCCGAATAACCTTGCAGCTTGCAGACGGTTTGATTATTTTGACATCTGTGATTTTGGCAGAGCACCGGCGTCTGTTGAGGGTTTTGCGGTACCAATCGATACACATAGTCTTTATTTCCTCATTTCTCTTCGCCGAGTCCTCTAGAGCGCTCATCTGAGTTTTGATTGTATTGGTAGGATCTTCTTCGGCAACAATCTCCAACGCTAGCTCGACATCTCTGTCACGAGCAATCTGGGCAAGATTTGCAGCTTTCAGTTCTTCTTCAGATAAGCCTAGATCAGGAGAGGTAACCTTTGGAGGAGGAAGATGAAGACCAGCACCATCCGCAGCTTTCTTTAAAAGAGCATATTTACGACTGATGGCACTAATTATTTAGTGTCATTATACTCTTTTTAACTCAATTTTAGAATAGTTTTTACCTTATAATCCCAACCTTTGAGTCATTTTAGTTCATTATTTTCTCTTTTCTTGTTTCTTAGAGCTAAAGATGTGAATGGCTTGTTTTATTGCATTGGGTAGCTAATTGGTGTATTTTTGGGCATATTTATAAGTGCAGCAGTCTGCAGCATTCCTGCATCATGTCGATGGAGGAGCTTAATGGATAAGCTAGAAGGAGCTTAACATGGAAAAACTTTTTGGGATTATTGTATCTGATTTTTGGGAACCTTCTAGACCAATTCATGGTTGATGTACTTGGATAAAACTTTAAATCCTTATTGTCCTTAGGATATTAACTTTTGGATAATGTGTCTTTGTACTTTAAGTACTTTGTTAGTGGTTAATTACCCTTTTTGCCACTCCCTTTTAGTATAAAAAGGGAGCTTGGGGTTTAGTTTGATCATCCATTATTCCATATTTATCTCATCTTAGCTAAGAAATCAAAGGTTGAACCATTAAACCTTGTGATTTTGTACTTTCATTTTGTAATTCCAAGTAAACTTTTGGTTACCTTCTCTTGTTTTTTAGTTTATGCTTTATTATTCTTAGCTTTCTTTAATTAGTCTTTATATTATTGCACTTTACATTTCCGTCATTTACATTTCCGTCATTTACATTTCCATAATTTTATTTCTTGCAATTTATATTTCCGTCATTTAAATTCATGTATTTAATTTATGTAATTTATCGCTTTATGTCTTTACATTTTAGTATGAGTAGCTAAATCCATTAGCTTGGGTGTAAGACGGATGGGTGAGATTTCAAACCAAAGAAAGGTGGACATTGTTTCGCAATAACAATGTTCCACCATTTCATTCAAGTTTTATAAAATCCAACGACACTTCTTGACGAGTTGATCGCTTTAAAAGTGTGAAAGTGCTATGGTCTAGAGATAAACCATAATATGCACGTCAACTTGAATGATATGAGAAGCCGACTTGAGAGAGTGACTGATAAAGAGATTTATCACCTCTATTTTTCATATTGATTTATTCTTGACGGGTTGGTCACTTGTTAAAAGTGTTAAAGTGTAGAGGATTCAGAGATGAACCCCTTCAAACACTCCAACTTGGATGATATGGGAATTAACTCGAGAGAGTAGTTTTTATACAAAGAGATTTGTAAATCCATATATTTTGAGGACTCTACTCTACATTATCAATAATTGGAAACTGCATAGAGATATGTTCAGTTGAATCTAAACAGTAGTGGGAGTATTGAAGTCCGAGAGGAATACCCTCAAAATAGATGGTGGATCTAGTGATGCTGAACTCATGCTGCAACATCCCTGCAGCATAGTCTGCTGGAATTTGTGTTTGAATCTCACCTAAAAGTCTTGCACCCTTGCTACCTTTATTATCTTGCATATTAATCAACTGTTAACCAAACCAACCAATCAAAGTCTTCAAATTCGCCATCTGAAATCATCTCTTTTATTACACTTTTATTAATCTTTTACGACAATCTCTGTGGGACGATATTTGGTATTTTACCACTTTATTACTTGAGAGACGATATTAGATCCCATTGTATACTTGCGGTGAGATTTAATTTATCATGTCTTAGAGGTGTGCAAACATTTCGCATCAACGACGCTTTTCTTCAGCAACTACTTCATCCGGTGACATAATAGCTTTGCCCTTATCCTTTTTGGGCATTTTCTCCCCCTCAGGTTCTTCGACCACCTTGGGGTGATCGATTCCCTTCTCTTTGGTAGCAGAAGGTTCGGTAGAAGCAAATGGTTCGGTTTCGGCAGCAGCAGAGGGTTTTTCCTGACTCGTACTGATATGAACCTGAGAACGGAGTTGCTCCCCCTCAGCCTGTTTCTCCCCCTCAGTTTGTTTCTCCCCCTCAGTACGAGCCGGGGAAGAAATACTAGATCTGGCCGACACACGGCCTACTCGCCGATCAATACGTTCCAAAACATGGCGATCGGCAGGAGTGAATGCAGACTCAGTGATATCAATGTCAAGAGACTGAGCACAATACTGAGCCATATTGGCAGGCAGAGAGTCAAGACGCCTATTTAAATTCTGCAAGGCACTGAGAATGTCAGAATTAATAGACTCCTGAGCCGAAGTCTGCTGCCGTAGACGGATAAGATCCTGATCCCGAGCATCTGAGGCGGCCTTGAGAGCAGCCATCGATAAGGTCAAGGAGGTATTTTGATCATTAAGTTTGACCACCTCCTTGAGAATAGAATCCATAGCTGCTGATAGAGGAGAACGAAGACCGTCAATCTGTTTGTGCATGACATCCAAACACTGAAAGATGTCGCGATTAAGAGCGACAACCTCAGAATTTTGCTCCTTGACGAGCTTCAGAAGTTCCTCCAAAGAGATGTTGTTGGCGTTCAGAGATTCGAGGAGCGTCGGTTCACGCAAAGACTGGCGAAGCTTTTCGAACTGGGTACCAAGCATTCGTACCTGCCGATTGGTGTCACTGATGTCGGCAAGGAAATCGGCAGATATTGTGACCGGTACCTGGGTAGAAGACCCAACCATTTTTGCAGGGGAAGGTTTGGGTGAGGGAGATCTCTTTGGTGGTGATTTCTTCGGCGATGGTTGAGGGGAAGGGGATTTCATCGGTGAGGAAGTGGGAGAGAAGAGCCGTCGGTACATATCCTGGGATGAAACCCCAGTTTATGCAATATCAACGGGATTGACCCCGGGTGATAGGCTGTGCGGTGAGGAAGCAGAATGTCGGTCCGGAGAGAAGACCAACTCATCTTCAACCTCCACATAAAAATGAGGAGGAGAAGGAATATTTGGGGACTCCTTTTGTACATCCAAATCTTGTGGAGAAGGTTTGGAGGAGCTGGGAGTGGGTTTAACGGATCCCCGTGGCCCTGGAGGGGAAAGTTCAACATCTTCCGATTGTTGAGAATCGGTAGATGGAGTGTTAGTCTCGGCCGAAGGTTTCCTAAGTTTCTTAGAACGAGACTTAGGAGGGGATTTTGAGCTCCGTCGCTTAACAGAAATAGAAGGGGTTATGACTGGGGTAGCCACCGAAGGATTCGTCGGTGGCAGAGTCATGAGAGCAAGTGAGACGTTTCCGGTGGCCTTTTTCTTTTTAATATCCACCGTCTTAGCTCGGGAAGGTTTTGGGGGAGAAGGGACCACCGATTTGGATGGCTTGGGAGAAGATGAAGGCCTTTCGGATTCACCTTCGGCAAGCGTTCCTTAAATCGGATTGAGAGAAGAGATGAAAGAAAGCATACCTGAGGTGAGCGGAGAGTCGGTAGGCTTGGTTTGCTTGAAAATCGTTTGCTTGCTGATTTGAGAAATGGGCAAGTCAAACTTGATCATTGGTTCCGGAAGAGCAGCATCGGCACTTAGTTGTGTAGAAAGCTTGTGGTTGATGATGAGAGAGATGAAGCGAGGAAGAGCCACATTGTGATTCCTGGGAGGAGAGATGGTGGTGATTAAGGAGTCGAAGAATACCTGAGCAAAGTCGATCCTCCTCATAAAAATAAGGGCATGAGCAAGACGAGTGATAGTTGCCGGAGATTGATACCATCCCGAAGTTTTGTGGGAAAGACAGTAAAGGAGGTGAGAAAAGAAGTAGTTCCATAGTGCACCCATATTCTTTCGAAGGAGAGTGTCGGAACCCTTGGTTTTGCCTTCGTGCACATACTGGAGAGCGGCAACAACTTCATCATGCTCTAGATGAGTAGGGAATGGAGCATATACATTAAACTCTGGTATTTGGAGAACCGAGCAAATATCATCCACCCCCAAAGAGAGATCGGGGTGCTCTTCAGAGGATAGAACGGAAGCAGACACCTGGTGAGTAGTAGAGTCATACTTACATGTCAACCAAAAGTTAACAAGGAGCATTTTGCTCATCTTGGTGGAGGAAGTGAGAGCATGGCATATTGGAGATCTTTGGAGAAAGATGGAGACTTGGTTGAACTCTGGGTGATCAGCATCCGCAGAGAGACGAGCAACTTGGTTGCAAGCAGGGAAAGTGAGAGATTCACGAGTGAGAGGAGTATCCTTGGAAGCCTTAGTTGATTTGGAGGATGCCATTGATGAAGAAGGTGCAGGTTTAGTGTGTCTTGATGAAGAAGATGAGAAAACAGATAAAGAATAAAAAGGAAGAGAGAAGAAGTATTTATAGGTTTGAAAAAGAAGAGGGAAAAACGTGCGTATGTGGGAATTCAAAAGCCAAAAATGTAATGATGTTGTGACGCAAACGTGCGTAATTGGGAAGTGGAACAGGCGAAAAACGGCTGAATGTCAGGTCATGGACGTCCCATCAACTGACGCACGTACCCTGAGATGCCACGTGTCAAATTTGCATAGGGTAAAGAGATGGTGTCGATGATAGTCGGTATGTGTGATGTAGATAAGGATGACACCTCATACAACATACCGAAGGAAAGAGCTACCGAAATGAATAGGTACCGAAAGTGAGAAGTACCGAAATATGAAAGATATTTCGGTAGATGAATTCGAATAGGAAAGATACCGAAGATTGAAAAGATAGATACCGAAATGGTGAAGGTGTTTCGGTAAGATTGAGTTCGGTATGTGTAAGGACCAAAATGTGAAGACCCGTCGGTGACAACATGGTCCAATATTTGTTGCCGAAAGGAAATCTTCGGTAAAGAAGGTACCGTCAATTATTGGATTTTTTTTTACGATAAATTTAACATACCTAAGGATCCCACAAGGAAGTTGAAACGTGCCTCATCCAGTGGTTTTGTAAAGAGGTCTGCAAGTTGAAGATCTGTAGGAATGAAGTGAAGTTCAATATCACCTTTAGAGATATGATCTCTTATAAAGTGATACCGAATATCAATGTGTTTAGATCTGGAATGCAGCACTGGATTGTTGGCAATGGCTATGGCACTAGAATTGTCACATAGAATCGGTACATGAGAATAAACTTTGGCATAATCTTGTAGTTGGTTCTTCATCCACAAGATTTGAGCACAACAACTTCCAGCTGCAACATATTCGGCTTCGGCAGTGGAGGTGGATACCGAATTTTGCTTCTTACTGGACCAACTGACTAAGTTTCCACCTAGTAATTGACAGCTGCCAGTTGTACTTTTTCTGTCAACCTTAGACCCTGCAAAGTCAGAATCTGAATAACCAATTAGATCAAAACCTGAGTCCTTGGGATACCAAAGACCCAGATTCATGGTACCTTTTAGGTACCGAAAAATACGTTTCACAGCCGCCAAGTGATATTCCTTGGGGTTGGCTTGATAACGTGCACATAGACACGTAGCATACATGATGTCAGGTCTACTAGCAGTAAGATAAAGAAGAGACCCTATCATTCCTCTATAATTCGTGATATCTACCGACTTGCCGGTGGAATCTGCATGAATCTTTAGAGGTGGTGCCATTGGAGTTTTCATGGGAGAACAGTTTTCAAAATCAAACTTTTCAAAAGATCTCGAATATATTTATTCTGACAAATGAAAATACCTTCAGAGGATTGTTTAATTTGAAGACCAAGAAAGAAAGTAAGTTCACCCATCATGCTCATCTCATATTTACTTTTCATGAGAGAGGCAAACTCCTGACAAAGATTTTCATCAGTGGCACCGAAAATGATATCATCCACATAGATTTGAACAAGAATGATATTACCTTTTGTTTTCTTGAGAAAAAGAGTATTATCAATTTTACCTCTGGTATATCGGTTGGATAGAAGAAAGTCAGACAAGGTGTCATACCAAGCACGAGGAGCTTGTTTCAGACCATAGAGAGCTTTGTCAAGTCTGAACACAAGGTACGGATGTGCGGGATCTTCAAAACCAGGTGGTTGTTTCACATAGACTTCTTCAGCAAGTTCTCCATTGAGAAATGCACTCTTAACATCCATTTGAAAGACCCGGAAGTTTTTGTGAGCAGCATGAGCAAGAAAGATTCTTATTGCCTCAAGTCTAGCAACAGGAGCAAAGGTTTCATCATAATCAATACATTCCTCCTGCCTATATCCTTGAGCAACAAGCCTGGCTTTATTCCGGATTACAGTACCGACTTCGTCCATTTTGTTTCAGAAAACCCATTTAGTACCTATAATGGTTTTACCGAAAGGTCTTGGCACAAGTCTCCAGACTTTGTTTCTCTCAAATTGAGACAACTCTTCTTGCATGGCAGTGACCCAACAAGAATCAGCTAAGGCTTCTTCAATTTTCTTGGGTTCGATAACAGATAGAAAATTTACATAGAGACAGATGTTTCCAATACTTCTTCTAGTTTGAACACCTGCTTGTTGATCTCCGATAATTTGATTTATCGGATGATCTTTGGTCCATTTTAAAGCTGGGGGAAGAGGTGTTGGAAATGTGTTTGAAGGTGAAGGATCGGTGGATATAGGTTGCATGTGTTGGATAGGTGAAGAATGTAAGGTAGGTTTGGTGGGAGATGTGGGTTCGGTAGAAGCAATGGGTTCGGTAGCAGGGGAGGGAGCTGCCGAACCATGATGTAGGGAATAGGAAGATACTGAGAATGGTACATAAGGAGATCCTGAATTTAGAGTAGTTGGATATTCGTCTCCAACACAGGAAATAATCCATTCATGAAGTTCAGTGTCATCACAAGATAAAGAGGATGTCTTATGATCATCAAACTTCACATGTATTGACTCATCAATACATTTTCTTCTTAGATTATATACTTTGTAGGCTTTAGAGGAGAGAGAATAACCCATAAATATACCTTCATCAGCTTTGGGATCAAATTTTCCAAGATGCTCTCGATCATTCAAGATAAAGTATAGGCAGCCGAAAACATGAAGAAAACCAATGTTTGGTTTTCGGCCATAGAAGACTTCATAAGAAGTCTTGTTGTGCCTTTTCACAATGATAGATCGCTTTTAAGTGAAACATGCTGTATTGACAGCTTCAGCCCAAAAATAGGTTGGAAGATTTGATTCACTTAGCATGGATCTTGCAGCTTCACATAGCGTACGATTCTTTCTTTCCACAACACCATTTTGTTGTGGAGATCTTACTGCTGCAAAGTTTTGAGAAATACCTTTGTCACAAAGAAAGGCATCTGAAGTAGCATTTCTGAATTCGGTTCCATTGTCACTTCTGATAGATCTGACTAATTGACCGTTGAGAACTTCAGATTTCTTGATAAAGTTGATGATTTCTTCAGGTGTATCACTTTTGTACCTGAGAAAGAGTACCCAAGTGTAACGTGTGTATTCATCAATAATTACAAGAATGTACCTTTTTCCACCTAGGCTAGGTGTGCTGACAGGCCCACAAAGATCCATATGCAGCATCTGTAGAGGAGTAGAAATAGAGAAACACTGTTTTGATTTGAAAGAAGATTTTGTCAGTTTGCCTTTCTCATAAGCTGCACAAAGCTTCTCTTTTGAGAAAGAAATTTTCGGCAAGCCAACAACAATCTCTTTGTTAGAGAGAGCATTTAACATCTTGAAGTTGAGATGAGAAAGACGTTTATGCCAGAGCCAGTTCTTCTTTTCAGAGTCTTCAGAAATGAAGCAGATGCTTTCATTTTCAGTTGATTTGTCATTCATATTGATGATGTACACATTATCCTTTCTAAAACCAGATAGGACAGTGTGAAACTGTTTATCAGTGATGAGACAATCAATTTCTATGAAAATTACATAAAAACCTAAATCACATAGCTGACTAATGCTTAAAAGATTATGCATCAGTCCCTCCACATAGGCAACTTTGTTAAAAGTAATGGAACCGTTAGAAAGAGTTCCATAACCTTTAGTGGAACCGCGAGAGTTATCACCAAAAGTTACAGTTGGTCCCTTTTCTTTCACAAAGTTTAGAAGAAGAGATTTGTTCCCAGTCATATGTCGTGAGCATCCGCTATCAAGATACCAAGTTTGATGATGCTCAAAGACCTGCAGATAAGAACAAATTAGTCTTTTGGAACCCGTTTTGAGGTGGGTCCTTTAGGGTTAGAAGAGGAAGAAGAAGGATTGGTCTGACGATATCTTTCGATACGGTCCTTTGGACAGTCTTTGGCCAAGTGAAATGTATCACCGCAGTTGTAACACTTTCGGTAAATAAATTTCTTCGTTGGATCAAGAGAGGCAGCTTTTACCTTTCCTTGAGGTTTAGATTTAGGAGGTTTGGAAAGGTGAGATGGAATGGGATAGCTGTATGGAACGTGAGGGTTATGGGGAGCCGGTCCAAGGATTCCTTTGTAAATGGAAGAAGAAGAAATGTTTGAAATTCCTTTAGACTTCTTTATTTTTAGGGCTCTAGGGATGAAGTCCATTGTGTTCATGGGAGATTTAACTTTTGAAGAATGTGTAATTTTTCTTTTGTTAGAAGTATTAATGACAACGGATTTTCCTTTAGAGAAGAAAGAGGCCTTTTTCGAAGAATGGGAAGAAGAAGAAGAGGAGTCGTTGTTTAGATTTAATGACATAAGAAGATCATTTACAGGTTTGACCAACTCATTGGAGTCTTGATCTTCTGTTAGAAGAGGTTTGGAAGTTTTAGCAGACACAAAGTAGCCAAGCTTTCTTGAATCGCGAAGATCCATTGAATATACAGAATTAGAGTTTTCTGACATAGAATCATCCCAGTCAGTAGAATAAGAAGGTAGTTTAGAAGACAGAGGAATATCATGAGTAGGAGAGGATATGTTTTCAGAAGGGAGGCACACAACATTTTCTTTCCAGTACCCTAGACCATAAGTTTCACCAACAACTTGATCTTGAAAAATTTTCTCAAGATTTTTGGAAGAGGTGTTCCATTTATTTAGGGTTTCTTGTTCCTTCTGAAGCTTCTTTAGAAGCTTGTTCTTTTCCTTGGCAAGCACATAGTTTATAGTCTTTAAGTCATCTAACTCAGCTTTTAGTTTGTCAAACTGTTCCAGCTGGGATAGAGACTCATGAATTTGAGAGGAGAGAGACTTGACTTGAGCATTTGCTCTTTTCTTTGCATCCTTTTCATTGTGAAAAAGTACAGTTAAAGAGTCAAAAGCCTCAATCTTTTCTTCATTAGTGAGAGAGAGGAAGGGATGTACCTGAGAAGAAGAGGAAGAGCACTCAGCAGTGAAGTCCATCCTAGAGCAGGAGTCTTTAGGTTCTTCATCGAGTTTGGCCATAAGACATTTACTCGACACTTCTTTCTCACTGTCGGAAGTGGGTTCGTCTGTCCAATCTAGAGTTTCAGCCATCAAGCCTTTGCCTTTTCGTTGAGAGTTGAAATTTCTTTCTTTCTCTCTTCTATATTTGGCTTTGTATTTGTTGGTAAGTTCTTTGAAGGAAGAGGACGGAGAAGGTTTTCTTGGATGCGATCTACCTGTAGAATTAGATCGAAGATGTCTTCTTTTAGAAGAGTTAGAAGAATTAGATATGGAAATCCTAGAAGGCTTGCTTCTGCATTCAGATGCAAAATGGCCTTTCTTACCACATGCATAGCAATCCTCCTTGGATTTGTTCAAGGAGTTTCTAGAAGAAGAAAAATTTCTGTTTCTTTGAAATTTATTAGAAGAATTCTTTCGAAATTTAGAGAAATTTGCAAGCATACCCATTTCCTCTGTCAATAGATTGACAGAGGGATTTTCTCCTTCATCATCAACTTCACTTAGATAAGCTTCCGAGGAGTGATTCAGATTTTCATGACTTTCTCTATCTGAATCATCATAAGGGTAGGTTATACGAGGAATACACGCAGATTTCTTGGAGCCATCACTGATAAGAGCCATAGAGGGGGCTCTTATTTCTTTATAGATGGTTTTCCTTTGAAGTTGGGTTTGTTCGTGATTAAGAAACATACCATAGAGAGAAGTGAGAGGAAGGCTTTCCAAGTCCCTGGAAGTCTTAATGCAAGTGGAAAGGGTATTCCAGAAATCTGGAAGACCATCCATGAATTTGCATATGATTTCCTCGTTGTCATAAAGTTTTCCAACAAGTTTTAACTCATTTAAGAGACTGTTAAAACGGTTGTAATAGGAGGGAAGAGATTCTCCTTTTTCATGAGAGAAAAATTCGTATCTACGTACGAGAGAGATCTTTGTAGATTTCTTTACTTCATTTGTACCTTCGTACAAAACACATAGAGTTGACCACATATCTTTTGCCGTTTTAAGACTGACAAGAGATTGGTATACTTCATTAGGAAGGGATTGAGCAATGATGGTTCGCACTTTGGAATCAAGTCCAACCATGCGCCTATCTTCATCATTGTATTCTTTGGTCGTTTTTAAGACATATCGACCAGTTGCAGAAGTTCTTTCCTCCTCTGATGAGTCATCGGAAACTTGAAAGAGATTGTCCCTTTTCTTTTCTTTATCCTTAGGAGTTTTGACAAATCTATCCCAGACTTTTGGGATAAGAGGACCGTCACTAAGGATGGTAAGATACCGACTGTCAGCTCCTTCAAGGAAGAGCATCATCCTACTTTTCCATAAGGAGAAGTTGTTCGAGTTGAACTTAGGAGGTTTAACAGTAGATCCATTGTCAGAGTAAAAAGAATTTTGAGAAGAAGACTCAGGTTTTGTAGAAGGAGAAGTCATTACGGATATGGTTTATTAGATTAAACCAACTGCTCTGATACCACTTGTTAGTCCCAAAGAAGTAAACAAATATTGTAGAAGGGGGGGGGTTGAATACAATAACACAAAATTACTTAATTTTAATTCTTTTATTGATAATGAATATCAAGAATTACACAAAGAGAAAATAAAGATTGTTGCGGAATAAGAATAGTTAAGAACTACTCTAAACAATCTAACACTTAGAAGATATTAAGAACACAAAGACTTAAACCTTAAGAAAATAAAAGACAACTATCAACGTGCTTGAAATCTTGTGAATGTCAAAACTTGAGCTGAAAGCGTGAGTAGCAAGGTGCTACTTCCATCATTTATATACTATCCAATGTAATGAGTGCAAAGGACAAGTAGGAGTAAAGGCTTTGGTGGTTGAGAGGTTGACAATAAATTATAAGATATTTGATGTGACTTGTCACAATACAAAAGGTAACTTTTGTACTATAAAAGTAAAATATCAATTATAAAATATTCAAGGGACAATCTTTTTGAGATCTATTAGAAAATAAACATCTAATCAATTTAAGACTAAATGTAAATCTTCTAAAGGAAGAAAGAAGCTTCTATTCCCATTGTCAGAAGATCATTGGGAAAGAGGAAGTATGTCAAATCATGAGGTTTTAACATAAATGCTCGTACTAGATAAAGAAGCAATATGTACGAGGAAAGTTACTGAAAAAGAGATTCGGTAACTTAGGTATGTGCCGAAGGAGGAACTCGGCACAGAGGGGATGAATGCCGATCTGTAAATCGGCAAGAACAAGAGTTGCCAATATAGATATCGGCAAGGGTATGATCTGCCGAAAGGAAGTCGGCAGACTATGCTTAGTTCACTTTTGAAGTCCATCTCAATCCGCATTGTAGACTTCCTTCATGTTGAATTCGGTTTATCTTCGACTCACCGATCTGTTAAACTAACTAAGCTATTACAAAGAACCATAAATCAAAATACAAGGTTCAATCATCAATAAAGACTAAGGAGAGGTTATCTTTAAATCTTAGATGACCCAACAATAACATCATCATTTCATATTACAACATTATACTTTTTTAAAGACATTGTACACCGGATCAAAACATACCTATATAAGATCATTATTTCTTGAATTAAGCATTTTTATAAAATATCACCATTTCATAAATTAAATTTTTATATATAAAAAAATTAATAGTTCAATTTTCAAACCCACATTTTTCTAAAGGTTTTGACAAGAAAATTCATGATTATATGAACCCTAAAATTTAAATTATAGATTTCACACATATTACAATATATTTAACACCAATTAATACACTTCAAAAAATTCAAAAGAATAGCAAATGAAATATGGCACTGACGATGGGTTACCCTCATTTGTTCCACTACAAACATAGAAAACAAACCAGAAGACCACAATTAGGAGCATAAGCGATCTGAGCCGAGTAGTAAGTTATTCGAGCTCGGCTTGAAAATATAACATCGGGCTCGAGCTCGAGCTCAATTAACTTTTTCAAAGTCAGGCTCGAGCTGGAATATTTTTTTCAATGTCTGAGCTCAAACTTGATGCTTGTTTATGAGCTCGGATTCGAGATCAATTAACTTGTTTATTTACTCAAGCTCGATGATTTTTATATTTTGATTATATAATTTGTAAACGTATAAATATATCCTGCTTGAAAAAGTGTATGCTCGAATGGCTCGACTCGACTTGACTCGTAAAGTTTAATCGAGCTTTCAAACGAGTCGAGTCGAACATTGGTGTTATGGAACTCGACTCGTTAAGTTATACGAGCTTTATTTTGTGTTCGAGATCGACTTAAGCTCGATAATTACTAGGCTCGAGCTCGAGATAAACAAGCTCGAAGTCGAGTAGCTCGTTAAAAGCTCGACTCTTTTACACCCTTGCCCACAACAAAAATGAGAGTGTTAGAAAAATACATGTTGATTTCAGAGCTAGAGAAAGAGATTGCATCTTCTGAGCTGAACAAGAAGACTGAATTGCTAAAATCATTTTCATAATGATCTTGATCCAAAGGGGGAGATTGTTAAGACACAGTCTCATTGGATTCAAGATCATCCAATCTGAAGATCCAATCTGAAGCTAAAGCCGGAACGTCGACTCTCGATATAAAAGTCTATGTCTATTTGTAATAAATGTCAATGTAATTGTATTAGTTTATATTAGATTTAATATCTAAGTTATAATATTGTAATAGTTAGATAAAATTAATTTAGTTAGTTTCTAGTAACTTAGTTTATATTAGATTTAATATCTAGATATTATGTTAGATTGTGTGTTCAACACACTTGGTTAGATTAAGTGTATCAAAAACTCTCAAATCAGATCACAATTCACACATACAGACACACACTTGAAGGTGTAAAAGAGAGAAAACAGAGAACACAATCTAGAGCATAAATCTGATCAACCTTGTAACCATTTCTATATATCAATACAGGTTGGTAATCGTTATTGTGTTGTTTCTAAGAACTTGATATTAGTATTGTTGGACCGACAGAGAGAAAAAGTTAACAAGTCAAACCATTTTTTTAAGAGCATCTCTAACAGGTTATTTATAATTTCTTTAAAGTAAATAACCAAAACACTACAAGAAAAGTGGATTCCAGTGATGCGTCTAATTTAGCGACAACATGTTTCAGCCATAAGCTATAAGTAAACCATTTTTTATGATAAATGGACTTTCAGTGACGACAGAAGTCGTTGCTAAAATCCCTATTTCTTGGGGTGAAAGTCAACATTCTGAACAAAAATACATTCAATCCAACAGATTTTCTATTTTAGAGATTTCAATATCAGTTATATTATTAAAATATTATATAGTTTCTCATCCTAATGCACTTTTTAAAATAAACTTTATATAAAATAATAATAATTTAATCTTACTAGCGAAAATGAATAAAAAATAATATCTCTTACATCACATCAAGTTTTAGAGAATTCTCTAAACTTGAAACTTTTCTTGTTTTTTCTATTTTAGAAAACATTACAGAGAATCTTTTGGAGCAGTATAAAGAACAAAACTCTTATGTTTTCTCTATTTTAGAGAATCCGTTGGAAATGCTCTAATGTCATATTGTTTTTGTTTTTATCATACTAGCAGTGTACCCATGCAATGCATCGGGATGAACAATTGTAAATGGAAATAAAAAATTAATGTAATAGTTTATCAGAAAAAAAAGAAAAAAAACATATGGAGTAAATCATATATTTATAATTTATGTAGCATTAGTAGTGATAAATGCATAACTTGAGTTTTTTCAATCATGAAGCATTAAGAAATTTTATTAAAGTAATCGTTAAATGTATATTTGAATTTTAAAAACATGTATTAATCAGCGATATCTAACGAATGATAATATTTTTTCAAAATACTGAAATATAGAATAGGTAAAAATAACAAATATAATGTTGGATAATGTTATTTTGTATCTAAACGTATATATAGGTTCATTATTAGTTAGTTTTATAGAATTCAAAAGGCTTTAAAAACTTGTATACATGAATAAAATACATGTACTATCATAATTAAAGAAATATGTTAATTTGAGCAAGTAAATAATTTTTCTTCTTTTGGAGAAACCCCAAATGGAAGGGAAAAAACTTGAATATGAAAGGTAGTGAAAAAGTAAAGTTTGAATTTTTTTCAAATGAGTTGTACCTTATGCATACTAAGTTGTGAATTAAGATATTTTTGAAATGTATGCATAAAATAGTAGTACCTTATGTTTTATAAGTAGTAATTAAGAGTTTTTTATTCCGTCTTTATAATATAGTATAGATAGATATAGATAACAAATCATCTCAAATATCTCTTTACTTATTATAATGGGTAAATTTTTTTAAAGTACAATACTTCAATAAAAAGTAATTTACAAGTTTAATATTGTAATGAGAAAAAATAAAAGTACAATAATATAATAAGATAAATGAAAATACATTGTTATTTTTTGTATTTATTCCTATTTTTGTATACAAAACATGAACTAACCGAGCTTATATATATAGCTGATGAGTGTCATGTATCTCAATTCTCAACCAAAGGCCGAAAAACATGTAATAAAATGGAAAAGGGAAGGTCTAACAGTTTAGCAGCTTACACTTGTGTTTTCAGACATTTGTATTGTACTAGTTTAGTATGGGACAAGCTAGTGGTTTTCACTGTATAAATTTGTATTCGTTTTTAGTTTTAAGATATACTGGGTAAATTAGTTTCCAATTCTTAATATTTGAAATATTGAGTATTTATGATTGAAGATTATCAATGTAAAAATGTCATTAGAATGATTTTCAAATGAACAACAAATTATTATCAAAGTATTTAAATATTTAAAAAATAATCATTTTTTGATCAGTAGTCACTTAAAAAAATGGTGATGTTCTATGAAAAAACATGTTAAATATTTGATTAATACTTAAAACAATTTTTTTTAATCAAATTAGATATTATTTATTTCATAATAAAAAACAAAAGATAACCAAAATACCCCTCTCTTTTTTATAAATATATGTTTAAAATGTTATTTTTAACTATTTATCATAAAAATTTATGAGCTAAAGACTATTGTTCTAAAGGGGCTTGTCGGAAGAAGTACATATAGATACATGATATATATTTTATTATATTTGACATATAATTAGGTTTAAGTGAGAATAAGAGTTATAATAACATGTTAAGGGGCGGGTCGGTCAAGTGCATTCGCTATTCAATTCCACCCTCGATCCCACCAAATTCATATTCAAAAGTAAAACCTTCATATATATATATATATATATATATTAATGTACTTTCAATTACCTTTATTTACTTGTTTTTATCATTATGATTGAAACTTTAAGAGATCATGCATGTGAAAGTGATTAAATATATATAGAAGATCATGAAATTGTTCAAAAATGTGAAGAAAAAGGTAGTTGAAAATAACTGAAAATTGTTGTAGGATTATGTGTCATCATCAAAATGAAGTGATTGACATAATATTTTCTTAGTATTAGAATTAATCATAATGAATGTTTTCTTTTCTTTGTAAACTCCTCCCTATTTAAAGGACTTATGATTAATGAGAATTACAGATTCCATTGTATCTCTATTCTATTGTTATTTTGTTTGTATTTTCTGTAACATCCCAAAATTTCGAATACCTCAATAAATTAAAAATAGTATCCCCAAGATCAAACATTACATTGCAGCGGAAACAATATATATCTTTGACAAATGTAGTCTTGCTCTATGTATTAGTGCCTTGAACGGAACATATCATTCTTCTGATGTTCACTCAACCGATCTAGCTTTATCCCATTTTTCTTTCCAATCCAGTAATCGCCTGGGTTGCAACAATTTTAAAAGAGTTTGGGTGAGCCTAAGGCCCAGTGAATACACGGTTTTTATGCATGAATAATATCAATAGAGAAATTCACAAAGCATCATAATTTATCATGCGTGCGGTAAAACAATTTAAATCACAAAACTAACGACATATTGGGAGGTATTTAATTCACACAGTTTTACCTGGCGAACTCACACAGCATGTTCGCACTTACGGCTTAGACGAGCTCACACAGCATGCTCGACTTACGGACTTACACCGTAATACTCCCCCATTGCCACACATATCACAAACACATATCATGGAAATATTTCACGTTTAACGCATAAACGACATTTAAAAATATCAATATGCTCGTAAGTAATTTTTAATAAAACATGCAACCATTTATAAAAGTCACGTATAACTCACCGTACTCGTCATGGCGCAACCCGATCTTTAAAGTGGCTAGAGTCTCCCCTACGAATCCAAGGCCACAATTTTAAATATAAAATACGACTCTACTTTTTACGATAACCTTAAACCAAACGCCTTAGATTATGACTTGATTTATCATCCATATGGACATATATATATATATATATATATATATATATATATAACAAATTCATATCCCAAGCTTATAATGATTACGCATGCATGAAGTGTACATATATTTCTCCTACAAATCCATCCTAAGCCACCAACAATTTATGTAAGATGCATGCATGATATATATCTTAAAATCTCATTGATGCTTCGTTTCTTGCATGACTTCATGAGATATATATATATATATATATATATATATATATATATCTTTTCCAAAGAGTATAATGCTAACCCTCGATTAACAGACAGAACCTGGTGATTTGCTTCTTTTTAGTTTCAATGAAACAATACACAGAACCTACGGGCTACGAGAGTTACACATACATACATATATATATATATATATACATATATATGCATATATATATATATATATATATCACCTAGCTAGAAAACTCTCGTCATATAAAGTTGTGAACCATCCAATTCACAGTGACTGTGAATTATTGGTATTTATATATATTAGCCGATAACCGCACAAACTATAAGTTCTATCTTTTATAACCGAAACGAGGATCACGTTTAGACAACTCGGCGTCACAAAGATTGTTGTTTGTGACATATGATAGAGATGGTAGTGGTTATCGTTGGCCACCGTTGTCCTTCGGGAACCCACCCGAACGATCAACGACTAATTAAAGTGATTATCTAGTTAACAAAATTTAGAGACGATGGGCACGCATCACTTACCGATTGACGTCGAACCAGTTGCGATATAGAGCATCGTCGACTTCCGTTCCGGTTCCCGCGGTGCCTCTACCTAGTGTAGTCCTGCTTATCGACAACTTTTTACATGAGACCGCAAACTCCTAACCCATTTTATACCAAGCCGCAGACGGTTTCACGGAAAAGGAATCGCACAATCTATATAAATGGATAGAGGTTTCTTTAAGTTTGTCGATTGAGTTGCACAAACAATTAAGGCATAACCCCTTCATCTTTCTTTGTGTTTACATATTAATCCCCCGAATATGTAACAACTTTCATTTTCATTGGGTTTTTCTTTTGAGTTATTACAAACTTTCCCCCTTAAGAGAATTTCGTCCTCGAAATTCGTCCTAAATAAATGAGGGTATTTAAATCTCGTCTCCTTCTAAGACCTTTTTTTTCTTTTTTTTTTTCACTATATCACTTACATGATATCATGCATTCTTAGACATACATGTTTATACAACTTGCTCGCCTTTCTTCCCCAATATTTGGAATTCATACTCGTTTCAAGCCTTATAATTCGGTATAAGCTTTTTTTCCTAACTTAGTCTATTCGACCGTTTTTTTTATATATTTTCCCCATATTTTCTTCTAACAACATTTGTTATTGTACTTCTTATGTCCAATATAGTAGATCTACATCCATTCTATTCAACTGAACTCTTTAGTTCTACTCTTCCATAAGTGATTGTACCCGTCTTTATTCAATGGTATTATATATCACCATCATCCATAATTTATTTGCCTCATATCCAAGTACTTCCATCTGATTGAACAAATATTTCTCATTCTTGCTATTTGTATAAGTAACACATTTCATTCTATAAGTAATAATGTCCATATATTAGGCGCAACTACCATTGTTGTCATTTACTCATTCCAACTTATAAATTGAGTATTTTCTTTCTTACCCTTTCAACTAATATGACCTACATGCAATAATAATTCTCATTTTGCACTAATATACTTCATAGTGCCAACTTAGGAGCATAATTCTATCCAAATATATATATATATATATATATATATATATATATATATATATATATATATATATTTTATCTTTCCTGAGAAAGATAGTCTTGGTGCACTATTTTGTATTTCTTTCAGTATTTATCACACTTCATTTTTTTCCCTTTCGATCAAATTTACGATGTTTCATGTGTGACATTGCATTCTTCACAATAACTTATGCATATTTAGTCTAATCGATCATAGAGACATTATCCATCTTGGTTTGATACTTATTAATCACAACTGATCATAGGGACTCCTTTCATGTTATATTCACATATACTCATCTTACCATTTCTTGCTCTTACTATATATATGTACTTCTTGTACATTTTTTTTTCTTTGAGTCCTTTACATACACGTATTATGCAATATATCCATTTTTTTCAAACACTTGTTTCCCTTAGTCATCAACTTAATTCATATATCGTTATTCTGCATACTCTCATAGACATGCACTATTTCCCTATTTGTAGCTTGAACTTGCATCAACTTTCTTGACATAAACAATTTGGGTAGGATTTCTGTACAGTCGATATATGTTTCGAAAGAGATCGAATCTGCCAAACTTGACCAATTATTCTTTTCTATCTATTTCAATCATGCAATATTTGCTAATTTCGTCAAGTTGAATCTGCCTATGGCCAACTGTATCCATTTTGTCATGCATCAGTATATCTTTGTCATTGACTGTTTAAGCTAATACTATGACATCACTATCACTTCATTTTTACATCTTATCGCTTTTCTAGTATTCCTTTAGTAATAAGAACACGATATATCAAGATTTTCACTTCAAAGCTTACCTTCTAGGTGCGAGCTCACACATGCCAAAGTAATTCTTATTTTCCTTTCATTCAACCACTTCATGAAAATTATCGGTCCTTCATCTTCCTTATACTCAGATGGTTGAATGTTTTATACAAATACCTCGTAATTTTGTCATGTGAATCCTTTTCATGAAATCCTAATTCACATATTGTTTTTTTTATGCTTATAAAAATTGCATAATATGTGATATCATGATGCATTCAATTTAAAACAAAATACATGGAATTGTTCATATATATATATATATATATATATATATATATATATATATATATATATATGTTTTTTTGGAGAATACTAAATTGTTATCAGCAATTTTCGTTTTTCTTCTTTATCACTTATTGGTAGATAGATTGGTTAATATGACATTTCTTTATTACTGCTAAAATAAATAAATAAATAAAACCTAGCCTTTAATATGTTTGTTTTACGAGTAATTTGTATTGGTGGATTAATTTATTTTTATTTAACATTATGTTTATTAATTGCATATTTCATTATTCGTAAAAAAAATCTAATTATATATATGAGTAATCATTTTATATTTTTCTTGTAAATCTACCTTTTAATATAAATAATAATGATATCTTTGTTATAAATTTATTTCTTAATTGATAACGAGTTTATAGTTTATTCTTTTTATTAAACTGATTTTCTTTCCATAACAAATAATACTATAATATGGTTATGTTTTAAAATCATTAGATCTCCTCGATAACGTACACATTATATTTACTTTGTTGGTTAATTTGATTGGTTAAAATTATTTAGGCGAATATTGCATTATTTATTTAGGCTCACTGCCATAAATTATTTTAGATGTTTAAGTTTATTCAAATCTATGTTTAATTTTATTTATTTATTTGCTTAGTCACAAATCATAATTAATTGGAAGTTACACTTCCACCCCTTACTGTCTTGTTTTGTTCTTTTGCCCAAGCTATTAAAATATTAGAATGTATGATATTAAGTCGTCCTTAAATACATAAGTATGTTTGTCTTGATCATAAATCGTAATATTCTTTTGGTTTCTTGCCAAAAGCTCCTAAAATACCAATATGATCTTAATTTCGTTTGAATTTGATCTCCCACACAATATATTCAATGAATACCTTAATTATAAGTTCATACTTATAATTCCAATCATATAATTAAGTTTTTAGAAGTTACACTTCTAACCTTCATATATTTTGGTCTTTTCCAAAAGTTCCAAAAATATTATTAATATGTTAAAAGTTTGATATCGACTTTATGTCAAAACCAATATTTATTGTCTCACGACAGAATCTCTCAAAATACCATTAAGGCATTAAAACATTGAAATTGGCCTAATATGCCAAACTCATGTCAAATGCTCTATAACTAACAATGTTATATTTAAATTAAATAAATCACAAGATGTCAATTGGGTTTTGTCAAACGGGTGTAAACAACCCTAAGGTTTGTAGGGACTTAAAAATCCATGTGATTCCCCTACTACCTGGAAATCCAATAGATTGAGTGATTTCTTTTCACAAATTGAAATATTGATGAAGTATTATCAACAAAATGTAAGCATACAAAAATCCAATGTTGTTATGATAAAGAAATTTCATACATAAAATAATAGTTATAACCATAATCCATTGTCTTATCAAACAGAAAATCATATATTATCTCTTATATGTAAATGGTTGAAACAACTCATCCCTAAATCAACGCCGTAATCTCAAAAGAATCTGAGTACCATAAATGAGTATACAAATCTCACTTTGAAAAGTACAAAAAAATTATCTAAAGTCCATCAACTCCTTATTGACCCTAAAACCAATCATTTTGAAAAGGTACAAACAAATACCTTCATACTTTGAGACGACATATAGATCCTAACTTTCATATGAATACCTTTATTAGAAACCCCCCAAATAACTGTGGGATGTCCCGAAAGGGAGAATCGGGTGTATTCATGAATATGTACTTCCAGAACTAATCGTACAGTGGAATGAAACCCACTTACTCGATTACAAAAAGTTAACTGATTTCAACAAAGAAATGTTATATCCAAAACGCGTCTCAATCTCTGTGGCAAGGAACTCACAGAAGATGACATGATTCTTAACATTATTTCCACCTTTCATATATCAAAAATATTAATGAACTAATATAAGTTGGAAAATAACCTTTAGACAAACTCATCAACCTACTGCAAGTGGTTGAGAGACATAACAAAGTTCTTTCAAATAACAACACCACATATGTCGAGACAAAGAAAACTCTCGAGATCAATAATGAAAGCATTAAAGGTGGAAACAACTCCAAAGAACAGAGAGTTAAAACAATTTCACACATGTGACATTTATCCACTATGTGGGCGAAACCCTAGAACGGGGTCAGGGTCTTGGTAAGAGTCGGGAATGATTTTTCAACATCTGGAGTAGAGATACAACTACTGCCTCATGTGATAATGGACAATCAAATAAGAAATGCACTAAAGAGTTCCTTTGTCAAAAAGGAAACACGTTGAAAATGAACTATAACATATTAATTTAATATTTAATATTGATTAAGCATATGTTTATTTGAAATTATTTTTTAAGTATCAAAATTAATTTATTTGCTAAACTAAAATCGAAATGTAACCATTATAGATGTAAAGAAATACATCTAAATAAATAACAAAACTATTAATATTCTCCGTTCCATGTAGGAATGTATCGAGTAGAACTTGATTTTTTGTAGAATATTCCACACAATCTAAAATGATAGACAAATACATATTACTTAGACGATGGACTGTCACTTTTTTGTTGGTACAAGATTAATAGGAACCTTGTAAAGATATTCGTATCAAATGGAAATAGAAATGAGCATATATACAGAAGTTCTAATGAATATGAAAGTAAACATATCATGGAAACTAATGTGTCAAACTAGTAGATTATTGGGTCATCGAAACATATTTTGTCACCAATAAAGAACTTTGGGGGAAACGACACATATATGTTTCGACATGACCATGTGGGACACCATGGTTATGACATAGTGATCCGTGTATTGCAAAATACACATAGACACATTCTCTTTCGGGTGAAAGGCGGAATGAGGCAAATTGCAATTGTTGATTTCTGCAGCATAAGAAACAACATTGCCATCATAATATGCCCTCTCGAATACCTAAAACTTCCTTAGCCAAGACATGAATGAGATCATCCTAAAACTAAGGACATAATACAAAAATATTCCATTATTACAACGAATACAAGGTGATATTTATGGACATAAACATCCAGAATGCGGGCCATTAAAGTACTTTATGGTGCTGGTTTCGACACGATGAACGCATGTCGTATTATTGTCCACATGAAATACTGCACTCCTAGCACTAGCTATACGTTTAAGGGCTCACCACCCTGATTATCTTATCAAATCTACATGATTTGGAATGCTAGAGAATTTACATCATAAGGATTTGATGTTAATTGCATATGTATTAGGATCAATGTAGAGTTTCCTATACCCCAAGTGTATATATAAAATGGTATCATAGAAGTTGTTATCAAAAGAATATGATGACATCTTGGGTATTAGTAATGCGCACCAATTTACCCACATCTACCTTGGGTTATGCAATTATTATATGCAGTTTTTTTTCTTTTCGTTTTTATACCCACTGCTTGCTAACCAGCCTCATGCGTACCAGTTGGTAACTGGATATAAGCCTGATAGTTTACATTTACGCATGTTTGGTTCTGTAGTATATGTGTCAATTGCGCCCCCACAGCGCATTGAAATGGGTCCGTAAAGACGATTTGGTATATGTTGGACATGAATCCCCAACAATTATCCGCTAATTAGAATATTTGACTAGTGATCTCTTTACCGCTAGATTTGCGGGTTGTCACTTTTATGAGACAATCTTTCCATCGTTAGGGGGAGATAGGAAAAAGGATTTTCCATGGAAACGACAGGAAGGGGGTGTTTACTTGTGGCTTAATGAGCTTAATGATAAAAATGGCTTATTCGCACAGACGTGTGGGGGTGTTTACTTGTGGCTTAATGAGCTTAATGATAAAAATGGCTTATTCGCACAGACGTGTGGGGGTGTTTACTTGTGGCTTAATGGCTTATTCGCGCAAACAAAATTGGCTTATTCGCTAAGTAAAGAAGGAGGTGTTGTCTCCATTAAGACAAGATTTTGACATTTCTACCCTTTAAAAAAAATGTATCAGGTCATAACCCTCCATCCATCCATCGCCTCCACCCATCGTTTCCCTGGTTTTTGCATCTCCGGCGATGTCTGCAACTCCTTCCCCGACTTATGCATCTCCGGCGACGACCGATGATGTCTGCATCTTCTTCACCAACGACCCCTCTCCCGGTACTGATTCTACTTCTTTTTCGATTCTCTTCTCTGTGTAGATGATTTCCCCAAAGAAACCCCTCATCTGTGCATCTTCTCCTCTCATCTCATTTTCCTATTTCTCTTCTCTTCTATGTTAATCTTCTCCCCAAATCTCCAACTTATTACCCAAAAACTGAATCAAATCCTCATGTGGGTTTGCTACTAGTTGTTGAACTTCGAATTAAGAAACTCATTTTCTCTTCCTTCCAATCCTGTTAAGCTGTTTGATATCCATGGATTTTTCAGTTTTGAACTTCGGTTTTTTAGAACCAAATTTTAAGGGTTCTTTGTTCTTGTGTATTAGTTTTTAGGATTCTTCTGTTGGTATTAATTCACAGGTGATTGCTGTGAAGATGGATCTTTAATGAATATATTGAGTTTACAGATTTGGAAGCAAGATTTGATGGAAATCGATGGTTGTTTAGTTTCATAATGCCAAGGGGTCATCATGGAAGTTCAATCACGAGGCCATCTTTCCCTCTTCTTAACTCCCAAGCCTCAATGATCAAACCTGGAGAAGAAAAGCAAAAGCAATGAATACAATTTCTTGTTTTCTTATTACCTTTTTCATGGACAGAGCCACAAAGGGCGGGCCATGGTCACTCTGTAAAGCTTTATAAAAAGCCATTTAAGCAGCAAAATGATGTTCTCCCTCCATGGGTGTCAATAGGCAAGAGAATTTGGGTTGAAATGTAATTTTAAGAATTGTGTTTGAACTTGGATTTTTAAGTATCTTAAGAATTGTGTTTGTGCTTGAGTTTGATATCAATGAATTTATGATGTTATGTTTTAATGTTCAAATGGTTTTTGTGTATCAGAAATATCATTTGGCTTGAAAAATAAACAACAATATATTAAACAAGGCTTAATTCATGTTGAGGGGTATATCGGTCATTTCTGTCATTCAGACTGTTGATTCAGAAAAAAAAAAAAAGTAAACAACACCACATTTTTATCCAGACAGACAAATTTATCCAGACAGACGAATTTATCCGTTCAGGACTTAACAGAGAATTTGGTAAACAGCCCCGAAGTGTCATTGAATATTCACACTCTGTCTCATTTTGATCCCCAAAACTTCACAACATAATGTTGAAGTCAAACGAATCAGACTCGATACCTGATACGTTTAATGCTATTCCAAAAGTGATAAGATCACATATACGAGTTGCAAATATACTCACAAAGTTAAAAAGTCCCCAATAGGGGCATAACGCCATTGGAAAGTGCGTTGCAATCACACATAGTGGAGGTGTGGTTGAGGTCGTAGCTACCAAATGGAAGTGGTGAAAGTTACTTGGTTCGATGGATACTATTCTAAAGGAAGAGAATAGCTAGGCACATCCATTTATCATCAATACACAAAACTCTCATGAAATTGTCTCTAATTATAATTATATCCATGAATCATCACTAGAGGACACTCCGAAGTTAATATTGATTCTAGAGATAAATATTCATCTCAAATAAACTATGAGAGTACATATGAGTCGATGGACAGATCATATATAATCATTGATGATTTATTCGCATACACGATGGCTCATAAGATGATCGGGCACGACGACATCGAACCAAGTTCAGTTGAATAATATCAACAAAGAGCATATTGACCTAAATGTAAAGAAATAATCCAGAAAGAATTATATTCTTTGACAAAGGATCGGGTATTTGGTCAGGTAGTGCTAACCTACCAAGTGTAAAGCCCGTAGGACATAACTGAGTCTTTGTCAGAAAGCATAATGAGAATAATGAAGTCCTAATATGTAAGGCTCTCCTTTGGCGCAAGATTTCTCACAACGCCCTGGATTAACCATAAGGAGACTTACTCTCTCATGATGTATGTTATGACATCCGAATAGTTTGTTAGCCTAGTAGTTTCCGAAGGAATGGAAATGCAGCTCATGAATGTGGTTACCACATATCTATACGGGGATCTAGATTTAGAGATATATAAAAGTGCTTGATGATATTACAATACCAAAATCAAGTAACTCTAAACCACGGAATGCGTTTGCAATAGAATTGAAACACTCACTTTATAGATTAAAACAATCTAAGCGGATGTGGTATACCCGCCTAATGGAATACTTGATTGGGAAATGATATATAAGAACGATGAATTGTTCCTTTGCATATTTATTATGGAAAACAAGTTCCAGATTTTCAAAGTAGCTCTATATGTCAATGTTGTGAACATAATAGGCACTCTTGATGAAATAAGAGGAACCACAAACTGTTTGAAATCTGATTTTGAGAGGAAAGATCTTGGGAAAACTTGGTCCTGTCTAGATATTTGAGCTAGGACACCGAGTTTGTGAAATATTAATTCACCGATCGCATATGTCCAGAAAATAATCAGGCAATTTAATATGGACAAAGCGCATCCGGTTAGCACTCCCATGATCGGTCGAAGTGTCGGATATAAGGAAAGATCCATTTCGTCTAAAAGGATGATGACGAAAAATGTTGGGAGTTGGATTTCCCTATCTAAGTACAATATGCACATTATTGTACTTAGCACAATACACTTGACCGTATATTGTATTTCTCAATGAACTTGTTAGCTAGATTTAGCTCAGCGCCAACGCAAAGTCATTGGAATGATATCAAGTTAATCTTTTGGAACCATTGACACGGGTTTATACTTTCCCTATAGAAATAAAAACGGGATTGATAATGGAACTTCAATACCTACTTAGAATGTAAGCAGCAAAAGTACCAACTCTTATAGAAAACACCAAACAATGTCTTAGTATATGTTTGTTGATATTAGGTATATGTCTGACTTATAAAAGGTTGTTCTCAAACTGGATAAGGAATTACCATAGTGAACACCCAGATTGCTTGAAAGTAAGCTAAGCAAACCCTTGTAACTACTTCCTTGAACTATTCCAAGAATATTACTGTCCATGAGATAATTAAAGAATGTATATGATTAAGGACTATCATTACATATATTAGAGAAGCTAATAATTTTGGGTTCAACCAATATCCTATGCATATATGAAAATAATACATCATGTATCGAAGAAATGTACATAAGATACACCAAGGGTGATAACACAAAGCATGCTTAAGTTTCTATACAATCAACAATAAAAGACTTTCTTTTAGATTCATGTGAATCAAGTAAGGTGTCAAAAGAATGTGACATATTTTACCAAGTCATTATCTAAAACCATATATTGGGAAATATGTAGAAAGTAAATGAAAATGTTTTCTAAACTCCCTTGATTAATGCACGAATCAGGGGGAGTAGTAGACAAAAGGGGGAGTCTACTATATTTGTGATATTGGTATGTTGTGCTATTTCCTTCAACCAAGGTTTTATTTTTTCCATTGGGTTTTGTTTCTTGGTGTAAGGTTTTAGTGAGGCAACTGTTTATATACCATCATGCTTTCATATCTCTCATGATTAATATACGAATCTAAGAGAAAACTAGACTGAAGGAAAAGTCTATGTATTGCAAAGAAACTGGTGTGTTGTACTTTTTCCTTCGTCCTATTTTTTATCCCACTGGGTTTTTGGCGTAAGGTTTTAACGAGGCAACAATTGTGCACCATCACTCCTTTGACTCGACACAAGGGGGAGTGTTATGGGATTATGTGCCATCATCAAAAGGAAGTGATTGACATAATATTTTCCTAGTATTAGAATTAACCATAATAAATGTTTCCTTTTCTTTGTAAACTCCTCCCTATTTAAAGGGTTTATGATTAATGAGAATTACAAATTTTATTGTATCTCTATTCTATTATTATTTTGTTTGGATTTTCCTTTAACAAAAATATATTAAATTAGATCAGAAAGACTCAAAGACTTAAAACTGTTCTTACTGTAACTGTTATTCTCGCGATATCCCAAATCTCTATTTTCTATTATCCAACCAACTTGTTCATTTTGCTATTTTTAATTATTAGTTCGACAATTAATGACAATAATGATGTACTTTACTAATTTTTAATTATTAGTTTCATAATTAATATTGTTCTTTGTAAATGAGGACAAATAAAATTAAAAATGGACAAAACGACCCTGTATTTTAGATCGACCATATGGCAACAATGAATGATACTAAAAAGACATTCAGAGCAAATTTTCCATAGAAATTTGAAAGCACTGCTCGTCTCAGGATCAACTAACATTCCAACACTTCCATTTTGTGTATTTTATTGTTGTGTATTCTTATCTGATAAATTTATAATTCTGTCAAGTTATATCATACAATAAAATTCAATCAATAGGACTCACAACTTATTCCGTTAGTTATACATAACTAATTGGTAGTGACTTAATGATATAAATAATGGCTTATTTAATAAGCCTCTTAGCTTTATGCAAAACCCATACCGTACTTTAAAGAGAGGCTTACAAATGATGTCACAATATGTAATTTAAAGAACCCAATTTGTACTTCTCTTCGTTTCATAATCAATCCCTAAAACGGAAAACATTTCAAAAATAAATGACTAAAAAATAAGCACCTAGAGAAGTTTTTATTTGAAAACGCGTATGGCCTAATTAGATAACGTCGATGATAAATTTCATCGACAAAACATATGACGTAATCTACATATACCCCCCTTCACTTTAACTTTGAATTCAACCCGACCTCGTAACTATGGTATATAATATCTCCAACACCTGAACGTTCAAACTTGTACCTCTGAATACACAACATATTAGTATATTTACGAGCTTTACAAGCACGCAAAAGGGAAAGTGGATGTCCCTTTTTTAGAAAAAAAAATACTTTTACTAGGTTGATACTGCCTACAGTCATAAGTGATCGAGTGATCTGGAAATGCAGAAATGACCTTATATGAGTGTTGGATTAGTAGCATGACTTTCTAATTCTCTTCTGTTCAATGACCTTCTACTGATTTGTCATGGGCTCAAAACAAGTTTACTTAAGAAAAAAAAATAGAAATACACTAAAGAGTCATTTTACAAAACATGCCTTCGAAAAGGTCATTGAGCTAAATAACTATGATGTTATAGGTGGTCAAAGAGGGGTAGATTTTTTTTTTTTTGGGGGGGGGGGGGGGGGGGCATTAAAAAAGTTTTGTTTTTTTCTAAGTTAAAAATATATATTTTTAACTTTCTACCATACATTCCCCAGTAAATTTAAATTTATGTTTGTGCCCCTACCAACCAAAAAAATACTTGAAAATCAACATAAAAAACCAAGAAAGCCTCTCAAAATCAACCAAAAACCCTAATAAAGTCCCTTGAAATAGGTGGAAGACAAAAGCCCTGAATCCGCCACTAGGTCAAAGTATAAAAACTTAAAACCTAAGGGCCATTATTGGAATTAAATGATAGTACAGGGGGTATAGTTGCAATTAATCCATGCCACAAAATATACCAGGAATTAAGAAATATTCATAGTACCACCATAAAGATATTTCTCCTCTAAAAACATTGAAACAGCAGGAAATTGCCACGTGTCTTTCAAGAATCTCCATCATTGGTTCTCCATGTTCCAGGTCTCCTCCATGGATTGGCTCACAATCCCACTTGACCCACCACTACATCAAATCCCCAATAACCCTCTTCCAATTCCCATCTTTAATTCAACAATTCTCTCAATTTCAATCCAAATTCATAAACCCACAAAAAAAGTTCCAATCTTTACAATCTTTAATTCAACAATTCTCTCAATTTCAACCCAAATTCATAACACCCACAAAAAAAGTTCCAATCTTTACATCTTTAATTCAACAATTCTCTCAATTTCGATCCAAATTCATAAACCCACAAAAAAGCTCCAATCTTTACATCTCAAAACCCCTTAAAAAATGGCAAACTGCCATGCATTTTGCAGCTCAATCAACCCCACAACAACACTCCACTCAAAAACCCAATTTCTCCACTCAATCCACCCCAAAAACCCACATCCCAAAAATGGGTCTTTCAAGAAAATCACAATTTCTTCAAAATTGGGTCTTTCAAAACCGCCGCCGTCGCCGCCGGCGACGGCGGCGGAGGACGGTGGTGGGTTTTTGTTGTCGGAGAAGAAGAAGAAGGTGAGAGTGTTGGTGGCAGGTGGTGGGATTGGGGGTTTGGTGTTTGCTTTGGCGGCGAAAAGAAGAGGGTTTTCAGTGGTGGTTTTTGAGAGGGATCTGAGTGCAATCAGAGGTGAAGGACAATACAGAGGTCCAATTCAGATACAAAGTAATGCTTTGGCTGCTTTGGAAGCTATTGATTTGGAGGTTGCTGATGAAGTTATGAAAGCTGGTTGTATTACTGGTCAGAGGATTAATGGGTTGGTTGATGGTGTTTCTGGTAATTGGTAAGGTTTCTTTTTATGATGGTGTTTATTTAAGATCAAAAGTTTTGTGATTGGTTTATGTGTTTATGGATTGGGTTATTGTAATTAGGAAATATAAGATGTCTTATTTGTTTGTTTCCATTTGAAGATCATTATTACTATGATGCCAAATATGTGTGGCATGTTTGTTAGCGGTTTAATGAGCTTTAATGGGACTCATGGCTTATTCGCTATTTATTACTGTTTGGTAGTGGTTTAATGATTTAGAAAGTGACCTATTCGGTAAGCTTCTAGGAGAACTTTATGCAGAAAGCCAATTTTTTTCTTTTCTTTTCCAAACGTGTCTCTCCCAATTAAAAAAACACGCACCTTCCATCTATGAAAAATCATTTCCATACAAAAACCTTCCTGATCTATATAGACAGACAAATTAATCTACACATACAACTTTATCCATACAGGACTTAATGGAAAACCAACCAAACTGGTTTTCCATTAAGTTCTGTATGGATAAAGCTGTATGTGAGGATTAATCTGTCTGTATAGATTTGGAAGATTTTTATTTGGGAGGGTTTTTTCATAGATGGAATACAGTTTTTTAATTGGGAGGGATAAGTTTGAAAAAAAAACTTGGTTTTCTGCATAAAAGCTTACCGAGTAACCCACAATCTATATCATTAAGCCATTACCAAACAGTCATGTATATCTAACCGAATAAGTTGTGAGTTCCATTAAGCTCGTTAAGCTGCTAACAAACAGACCCCAAACTTTTGATGGTTGAGGCTAGCAGAGGGTTCAAGCTTTTTTTCCCAAAGGATTCAAACTTGAACCTTTTTTCCCAAAGGATTCAAACTTGAACCTGTTGTTAGGACCCCCAAAAATGTTCTATCAACTTATTGTAACACCTTTGCGTAGGAAGCACAATTGTTTGATCTTATAAACTGAAGTCCTATTAAGACATTTAGACATATTTTGCATCCATTAAAGCCGATCTTGTTGTATTAGTGAACACTATGGTGAACTCTATATCATCTTAGACTACATTTTTTTTTACCATGAATGGTATGTGGAAACTGCATAGAACTTGGTTATTTTCCTGTTTTACCCATCTTTTTTGCGTTGTTTTCCTGTTTGGTTCTGAAGTTTATACGTTATCAATCACGTTAATTGATGTATATAGTTGGTTATCAGGTATATCAAGTTTGATACGTTCACTCCTGCAGTGGAACGAGGCCTTCCAGTCACCCGAGTTATAAGCCGAATGACTTTACAAAAGATTCTAGCCGATGCTGTTGGTGAAGATATCATCTTGAATGGTAGCAATGTCGTCAACTTCGAAGATCATGGCGAAAAGGTAGAATCTTGAACCCCTTTTCATTTTCTATTCACTTTTCTCTTTCGGTATAGCTCTTCTCAGTATTCATTGGACGGGTCTCGCTACAACAAAATTGGCTTTATAAGACGCCAAATATGTCTGAATATCATAATATCATAATAGACTGCTTTATAGGATAAAACAAGTGTGCGTCTTATCTAAAAGTGTTGCAGTAAGTTGAAAGACGCTTTTGAAAGTCTTAACAAGTTTTTAGGACAATTTTGAAATAAAGTGTCTTATTAGTGTTTTTACGTAATTATTTGAAAAAGTGTCTTATATGACACTTCTCGAAAGTGGGTTATATCCCAAATGGGCACCTCATGAAGAAACATTTATTTTATAGCCACTTCACAATTTTTTTCTCACAAAATAGCTATGAAACCGCTAGTCAATGCTGCAAGGCACTTTTTCTACAAATCTGACGCATCCGATGAAAAAGTGGGTCCACTGCAAAAACCATTAAAAATCCGCAAGTTGCGGTATCGTAATCACTTGCGTCTACGCACAAAAAGCAAGCCCAAGTTGCAAGCTGCAAAACAGCAAGGCCGCAGCTTGCGAAACCACAAGGAAAAGTGCCTTGCAGCGTTGACTTGCGGTTTTTTGACTATTTTGTGAGAAAATATGGTCGGGTGGTTATTTATTATGATAACCCCTCAAAAGTGTTCTATAAAAAAGCTAATAGGACATATTTTTTCTTCGAGAAGTATGTTAAAAACCTTTTGGGACACCCAAAGCGTCCAATCAACTTATTTTAACACTTTTACATATGACATACAATTGTTTGGTCTTATAAGCTTAAGTTCTACAAAGCAGCCTATTATAACATTTAGACATATTTGGCATGTTATAAAGCCGATTTTGTCGTAGTGTCTATTTGTAATCACGTGTATTAGATGCTCATTGGGTATGCCGTAATTTAGGTTTCTGTGACTCTTGAAAACGGACAACAATTTGAAGGCGATCTTCTAGTTGGTGCCGATGGAATATGGTCAAAGGTATGCCATTTTCTACGATCCGTATCATTGCATTTTAGATATTACACTAATGTTATTGCACACAAATCTTTGGATATAAACAGGTACGAAAGAATTTGTTTGGGCCGAAGGATGTCACGTACTCAGGCTACACCTGTTACACCGGGATTGCTGATTTTATACCCCCGGATATCAATACAGTTGGGTATGTGCTCTTTTTTGTCTTTAAAAGTTCATCTTTTTAATGTCTTTATTGATCGATTTTATGTGTTGTTTTCTGTAGGTATCGGGTGTTCTTAGGACACAAACAATACTTTGTTTCTTCGGATGTTGGTGGCGGAAAGATGCAATGGTATGCATTTCACAACGAACCCGCTGGTGGTTCAGATAAACCTGATGGTAATCCCTCTTTTAAATGGATATAGATCACCGGTTTTATATGATGCCATATTATGTCTAAGGGTTTGTTTGTTACCAGCTTAATGGTCTTCATGGGACTCGCAACTTATTCAGTCAGCTATACATGACTGTTTCTTAGTGGCTTAATGATATAGAAAGTGACTTATTTAGTAAGCTTCTAGGGGGAGCCTTATGCAGAAAGCCAAGTTTTTCCCAAACCTGCCCTTCTCAATTTAAAAAAAAAACATGCTCATTCCATTTATGAAAAACTCTCTGAAACAAAAACTTTCCTGATCTATACAGACAGACTAATCCACACTGACAACTTTATCCATACAAGACTTAATGGAAAACCAATCAAATGGCCCCTAAGTGTCCTAATAGACTGTTTAATAGGACTTAAGTTTGTAGGACCAAACAGTTGTGTGTTGTATATAAATGTGTTACAATAAGTTGATTGGATGTTTTTGGGTGTAATAACAAGTTTTTTAGTACATTTCTGAAATAAAAGGTCATATTAGTCTTTTTACATGACATTATTTGAAATACTGTTTTATAAAAACAAATGTCTTAAAAACTTGTTAGATACCCAAATACATCTTATCTTCCTATTGTAACACCTTTATATAGGACGCACAATTGTTTAGTCATATAAACTTAAGTCCTAAACAATCTATCAGGACATTTAGACATCTTTTGTCGTCCTATAAAAACGATTTTTTTGTAATGTGTTCAAGCGGAATTTTGATAACATAACATGGGTTGCTTCAAGATTTTAGATGTTTCATGATAATTGTTTATATCAAACTCTGAAGCTTTCGTTCTTGATGATCTACACTTTTGTTGATGTTTTCTTTTTGCAGGTAAAAAGGAACGATTACTTGAGATCTTTGGAGGTTGGTGTGATAATGTGGTGGATTTGTTGCTTGCCACGGATGAAGATGCAATTTTAAGGCGAGATATATTTGATCGCTCCCCAAAATTTACGTGGGGAAAGGGTCGAGTAACCTTGCTTGGAGACTCGGTCCACGCAATGCAACCTAACTTGGGTCAAGGAGGTTGCATGGCAATTGAGGTAACGTTATAACTTAATAAGTTAGAAGCAAATTTAGGCGTTTCTTAACGCTGAGAGCCAACTCAACTGCCAAATAAAGGCCAGGCCTTGGGGCTCAAGGCTCATCCATAGGCTGCCAGTTTGAGTCTCCTTAGCCCTCAGGGTCACTAGGGATTTTTCTGGCTGTTATCTTAAGGGTCCCATGGGATTAGTCAAGGTGCATGCAAGCTGGCCTGTACACCCACTCCCACTGTTACAAAAAAAATAATAATTAGGTGTTTCTATTTTAACTTAGTTGAACCTTTCTTGTTTGTGTTTCTACAGGATAGCTATCAACTAGCGCTTGAGCTTGATAAAGCTTGGAGGCAAGGTACCGAGTCAGGAGCTCCTATAGATATCGTCTCTTCTCTAAGGAGGTAAGACTTGGGGTATGCTTGTTAGCAACTTAATGAGCTTAATAGGATACACAACTTATTTGGTCAACTATACATGACTGTTTGGTAGTGGCTTAATGATATAGAAAGTGGCTTATTCAGTAAGCTTCTAGGGGAGAGCTTTATGCAGAAAACCAAGTTTTTTCCAAACTTGTCCCTCCCAATTAAGAAAAACACGCTCCATCCATCTATAAGAAAACACGCTGAAGCAAAATCTTTCCGGATTTATACATACAGATTAATCCACACATACAACTTTATTCATACATGACTTAATGGAAACATAACCAAGCAACCCCATAGTCTTTGGTAGAAATCCGATATCTTAAGGTAGAATGGATCTTTTTTCCATATTCTAAGGAGGGAAGACTTCATCTTTGATGGAAACCGTACTTTTTAAGGTAGAATGGATCCTTTTTTCTATTATCTAATGAAGTAAGACTTCGGGGCTGTTTATTTTTTGTTTACATTAAGCCCTGTATGGGTTAAGTTGTCTGTTTTGATAAATCTATGGGTTTGAAGGAGGCAAAGATAGAGGGTTAGATAATTTCTGGGCATTTCTGGTATTGATTTGTTTAGGGTGACTTAATGGGGACAAGTGAGGGGTCCTGGCTTATTCCATATAGCTATTTTAGCTTAATGATTAAGCCGTAAATAAGCAGTCATATATGGTTGAGCGAATAAGCCGCCCAGACCATTAAGCTCATTAAGTTGTAAGTAAACAGCCCCTTCATCTTTGATAGAAGTCGAACTTTTTAAGGTAGAACGGATCCTTTTTGTTTTCTCCGTTTTCTAAGGAGGTAAGACTTCATCTGATAGAATTCGGACTTTTTAAGGTAGAACGTATCATTTTTTCCATTTTCTAAGGAGGTAAGACTTCATCTTTGATAGAAACCGGACTTTTTAAGGTGGACTGGATCCTTTTATCCATTTTCTAATGAAGTAAGACTTCATCTTTGATAGAAGTCGAACTTTTTAAGGTAGAATGGAACCTTTTTTTTTCTTTCCATTTTCTAAGGATAGAAACCAGACATTTTAAGGTAGAAAGGATCCTTGTTTCCAATTCACTGCCTGTGAAAAACTTTATTATGTTTCAAGTCAATGTATACTTCGTTCATACGCTGACCATCTAAAAGAAACTCGACCCATTTTAACTGTTTTCTTCATCTCTTTAGATACGAAGATGCCAGAAGACTTCGGGTTGCAGTTATTCACGGATTGGCAAGAATGGCTGCAATAATGGCATCAACTTACAAGGCTTATTTGGGCGTGGGACTTGGCCCGTTGTCGGTAAGAGTTGCAAAAAACCCGTTCAAATTACACGAAACCGACACTCTTTAGTCATTAACCAAAATGTGCATAGCATCTTCGTTTTGCAGTTTTTAACAAACTTCAGAATACCGCATCCTGGACGAGTTGGTGGAAGATTTTTCATTGATATAGGAATGCCATTGATGCTTAGTTGGGTTCTTGGTGGCAATGGGTAAGTGACATCTGAGAATCCATTTTTGGAACTTTAAACTTTCATCTTTTTGCAGCTCTAAGTTTTACATATTTTCTTTTGCAGCTCAAAGCTTGAAGGGAGACCACAACAATGCAGACTTACCGATAAAGTAAATAACTTATGTCCCTGTTACTACAACAAAATCGGCTTTATAGGACGTCAGATACGTCTAAATGTCTTAATAGACTGCTTTATAGGACCAAACAACTGCTTGTGTTACAGTAGGATGTTGGAACGTATATGGGATTCCTAACACGTTTTTTAGGACCCTTTTGAAATAAAATGTTTTATTAGCTTTTTCGGAAGATACTTTTTGAGAAGTGTCCAATGAACATGTTTTTTATATATAAGATATTTTTTTTCAAATAATGTCATATAAAAAGACTAATGGGTAGTTTTATTTTTTTAAATTTGTTTTAAAAAACTTGTTAGGACGCCCAAAAGCGTTACAACAACTTATTGTAACACATATATATAGGAAGCACAATTGTATGGCCATGTAAACTTATGTCCTATGAAGCAGTCTATTAGGACATTTGAAGGTAATATGGCGCGTATAGAACCGATTTTGTTGTAGTGTGTACGTGCTTCCTCTGTTGTATCTTTCTAAAAACTAACGGGAAAACCGATTATGCAGGCAAACGATGATCTGCAGAACTGGTTTAGAGATGACGATGCTTTGGAGCGTGCTCTTAGTGGCGAGTGAGTAATGGTTCGCCTCACATACGTTTTTATGTTGAAGGGTTTTTCTTTAAATTTCTTTCTTTTCGTGTTTTGTAGTTGGTTTTTACTTCCGGTTGGAAGTATGAATGCTGATTCGGCGCCTATTTCATTAAGCCGTGACGAGAAAATACCCTGCATTGTTGGGTAAGTCTTGCGATAAACTCGAGAGTTCAAAATCTATTCAAACGAATTTGCATTCGACGGTAATCTTACTTGATTATAGGAGCGTACCACATACGAGTATTCCTGGAAAATCGATAGTCATCTCTTCACCAGAGGTTCGTTTTGCTTGTTTTGCATTATTCTTGTTCGATAAAACCATCTTGGTTTTCATTCTAAGTAGCGATCTTCTTTGATCTTAGATTTCAAAGCTACATGCTCGAATAAGCTGCAAAGATGGCGCCTTTTTCGTGACCGATTTAAGGAGTGAAAATGGTACCTATATCACTGAGTAAGTTAAAGAGAGGCAAATCTCTCAGAAAATATGATCTTTTTGCCTATCTATCATACATCTAAAAGGGATATCTGGAAATTTGATCTTTCTGCATATATATATATATGTGTGTGTGTGTGTGTAGATCATACATCTATGCAAATCTTGCATTTTTTCATGAAGGGATATCAAGAAAATTCGGTCTTTTTGCATATTCATCATGCATCTATGTAAATCTTGCATCTTTTCATGAAGGGATATCAAGAAAATCTGATATTTTTGCATATTCATCATTTATGTAAATCTTGCATCTTTTCATAAGGGCATATAGTAAATATGATATTTTTTGCACATATATACATATACATCTATGTAATCTTGCATCTCTTCATAAAGGGATATCTAGAAAATCCGATCTTTTTGCATATTCATCATGCATCTATGTAAATCTTGCATCTTTTCTTGAAGGGGTATCTAGAAAATCTGATCTTTTTGCGTATTTATCATGCATCTACGTAAATCTTGCATCTTTTCTTGAAGGGATATCTAGATAATCCGATCTTCTTGCATATTTATCATGCATCTATGTAAATCTTGCATCTTTTATTGAAGGGATATCAACAAAATCCGATCTTTTTGCATATTCATCATGCATCTATGTAAATCTTGCATCTTTTCTTGAAGGGGTATCTAGAAAATCTGATCTTTATGCGTATTTATCATGCATCTATGTAAATCTTGCATCTTTTCTTGAAGGGATATCTAGAAAATCCGATCTTCTTGCATATTTATCATGCAACTATGTAATCTTGCATCTTTTCTTGAAGGGATATCTACAAAAACCAATCTTTTTGCATATCTATTATGCATCTAGGTAAATCTTGAATCTTTTCTTGAAGGGATATCTAGAAAACCCAATCTTTTTGCATATCTATTATGCATCTAGGTAAATCTTGCATCTTTTCTTGAAGGGATATCTAGAAAATCCGATCTTTTTGCATATTTATCATGCATCTATGTAAATCTTGCATCTTTTCATAAAGGGATATCTGAAAATCCGAAGTATTTTCCACTTTACAGTAATGAGGATAGGCGATATCGGGTGCCTCCAAACTTCCCAGCTCGTTTTCATCCATCCGACATCCTCGAGTTTGGCCCAAATAAGAAGGTAATCAACACAAGCTCATAATAAAAACGAGATACATTTTGACTTTTCAAGATCAAAAGTCAACTGCATCTCTTTATCTTTTCTGGGTAACCGAGGGTGTTTGAGCCCGCTTGCACGCACCTCAATTAATTCCATGGGCCCCCTAAAGATAGCAGTCAAGAAAATCCCAGAGACCATGAGGAAACTTTAAGTCCCAAGGCCTATTTAAAGTCTTTATTTGCCAATTGAGTCGGCCCTTAAAAAGTCTTCATTTCGACGTGTATTCGACAGGTAGCGTTTCGGGTAAAAGTGATGAATTCACCGCCAAAGATTGCCGAGGAGGACGGGAGTCGGATTCTCCAGGCGGTATGAGAATTTTTCGACCCAAGAATGCGGGTTTTTCGATTATACTATGTGAAAATTGTACAGCATTGTAGCAATTACAGAAAACAACACACAAAAGGGCTAGATTTTTGGGCTTCTTTTTGAATTTGTAGCAAATTGTTGTATTGATAATGGATGAATTCTAGTAATGTATAGATACATATAAAGATTTTTTTTTTGAACGGCAGGAAACACACGTTCCTGGGGTATCCGAGCTCCCACTTAAGGGTGCCACCCGACTAATCTCCGTCGACCACGGCCCGGCCCAATTAAGGGTACCACTATGTGGCAAACCCATGATCTGGATTTCGCCACATGCTCACCACGGGGTTCGAACCCGGGTAGTTAGGGATGCCGTCCACTGACCCCCCAAGGATGTTACCTTATCACTGGGTTAGACATGTTTTGATAATAAATGAAAAAAGCCATTTTTGCTGCCAATGGCAAACTTCATCCCTACAGTTTGTTTATTACATTTTCGGTCGGGGTTTCAAATTTTCTTCCGGTTCGGTATCTATGTCATACGCCCATTAAGGAGCTGTTTGGTTGGTTTTCCATTAAGTCTTGTATGGATAAAGTTTTTTGTGTGAAGTAATATGTCTGTATAGATCGAAAAGGTTATTGTTTGAGAGGTTTTTTCATAGATGAAAGGAGCGTTTTTTTTAGTTGGCAAAGGCAGGTTTGGAAAAAACTTGGTTTTTTGTATAAAGTCCCCTCCCTAAGAGTTTACTGAATAAGGCACATTTTATATCATTCAACAACTACCAAATAGTTATATATAGCTAACCAAATAAGTTATGAGTCTTGTTAAGCCCATTAAGCCACTAACAAATAGACCTTAACTCTTGTCCATTAAGTGAATACTTGTTTTCTCTTTTTCAAATAACAATATAGAGTCTTTTAGAGCAAAATAAAAAACAAAATCTCAATTTTCTTTATCTTCAAAATTTGGAGACCCTCTTAAGCTATGCAGTTTACTATAGCGGCGAGATAGCGGATAGCAGTCCTAGACTAAATAGCGGTCTAGGAATTGCGGTGTATTATAGCGGTACTGCAAATAGTTGCTGCTATTACCGTTATTTTGACCAAATAGCGGTCCGCTATTACCGTTTTTTTAAGATTGTTTTGGACTCTTTTTTTTGTTGGACTAAATTTTAAACAATACTTTTGAGCTTTTTTGTAGACTATTTAAGATCAAGCCTGCAAATAAAAAGGAAACAAATTAAAAAAACAATTAAACATAACTACAAAAGAAACAATTAAATTAGGTCAAACTTTATCGATTTCAATTAAATTAGTTGTTTATGAGCTTTATAAACTCTATTACTATGTATCTTATGTGGTTTGAATTGTTTAACTTGATATGTATCAGACATACAATATTTTACCATGTTTCTTGTGTGGTTTGAATTGATATGTATTAGGCATACAATATTTTAAGTTATATATATATATATATATATATAGAGAGAGAGAGAGAGAGAGAGATAGGTTCATACGAGAATGGTAACGATTTAAAGGAATAAAGGGACAATTCTGGACCAATCATAATTATTAAACAAATAATTAATTTTTTAAATAAAGATATTTATAAAAGGGTATTTTGGTATTTTTTACACCTGATTATTTTAGGATAATCTTCAACTACTAAATATAATTGATTTCCTAACTATTAACTCTCTCTCTATCTCTATCTCTCTCTCTCTCTCGATTTAAACTGATCGTCTCTCTCTCTCTCGGACTCTCTCTGGATCTCGAAATCGTAGAACTTTTGCTACCGTGAAGGTGTTGTGATCTGCCGCTCCGATGACGGAAGGTGCGAAGATCTACTCTGGCGAACTTCTCCGGCGAAGATCTGTGTAATGGTGGCGTAAGACGGCGTTCTGCTGCTCCGACGAACTGGTTCAGGCGCAAATCTGCTGCTTATCCACACTAGTCCAGGCGTTGAATACTCGAGAGTTGGAGGTGATCTGCTGCTCTGGCGAACTGCTGCTCACGAGAGGTGGAGGCGATCTGGTTTCTCTCTCACTGCTCCGGCGATCTGGCTCTCTTTCTCTCACTGCTCCGTCGAACTGCTGCTGGTTTCTCTCTCACTGCTCCGGCGATCTGACTCTCTCTCTCTCTCACTGCTCACTGTATGGTTTCTCTCTCATTGCTTCGGCGTAAGGTGGAGGCGATCTGGAGTTGAAAAGGGAGGTGGGTATATGGTGATTGACATCAATTACTTCCCCTGGTTATGAGAAATTGCCTTGTTATGAGAAATTGCCTTGTTATGAGACTGTAATGACTGATTTCTTCTTGAATCTAATGAAATCACACACAGTGGAGAAGATGACGGCCGACGACTGATTTTGACCGACCATCAGATTGGATCCGCCGTCGTTGTTACCGTCTGATGGTTTTTGCCTTTCTTTTTGGTTAAAATAAATTGAAACATCATCATTTGAATATTTGGGATAAAATAATTCTGAATTGTTAATTAATGTGAGGCTTTCGGTTTCGGTGCTTATTTTATATATATATATATATATATATATATATATAGAGAGAGAGAGAGAGAGAGAGAGAGAGCCATTCATTTGCTAACCAACCTATTGGTGCTAACCGTGCTAACCCATTTTAGACCAATCAGAATGCTCCGTCAATATTGATAATGTTTTTTGATTATAAGGGCAATAATGGAATTTACTTAGAATTGACCAATCCAATCATATTCCAATCCAACGCCATTATCCAATCATTTACCATAATTCGCCCAGGTTTGTTATGGTAAGGATAATCAAATTAAATATTATATTTTCAAATTCAATTTTTTGTTTATTTTTTGTTTAAATATGAAGATATTCAGTTACTTATTTTCAGGGATTCTTTATGTGATAAACCCATTTATATTATTATCGTTTGATACCAGATTTTTTTTGACAAACAGTTCAATTAATTGAACAAGTTTTTTTTCGTTGTTCAAACTTCATATTTTTCTTGATAATAGCACAATGAGCGATGATAATCGAGTCACGAATGTTGTTGATAACGAGAGTTTATTGGAATCTATTTTCGAAAGTCAAGAC
Source organism: Arctium lappa (assembly GCA_023525745.1). Taxonomy (NCBI): domain Eukaryota; kingdom Viridiplantae; phylum Streptophyta; class Magnoliopsida; order Asterales; family Asteraceae; genus Arctium; species Arctium lappa. The sequence continues at coordinate 53,000,222 of CM042064.1, forward strand.
GTTGATGCGTGCACACATTATGATGTTCCTGTGCCGCCGTTGAATTCCGGAATATCCCAAGGGTTCTGTAATTCGACTGGACTTGATGAAATATGTGTCGAGACCAATTTCGATAACATTCCATCTACTGGTTTAATGCATCTGGAAAATAATATCGGTAAAAGGAACTGTAATTTATTTTGAAGATGAGCATGTTGTTATATTGTACATATATTTTCCCAATTTTCGATGATTCACAGATTTTTTAACACATACGTTTATTGTCGAAAATTGATAAATTATATATGTTCAAATATGTCCAGATTGCAATTTATCGAGGACAATCATAATAACTAATTTGCATATATGCACATGACAAACGACCATGTTTTTTTATATGTACTACAATAAGGCGACCATGTAGGTATCATCTTATTAAAATTTCCACTAATTGATTATATGCATAGCATAACCGTATGAACATATGCAGACATGCAAAATGATAAATTGCCAATTTTTTTGGGATATTTTTATGCATTACATGGTTTCATGAATTTTGGATGCAAAAGGTAATTATTGAGGTTCACATATGCATTGTTAATGATTTGATGATGGAATTTTGAGCATATTAGCATGTTTAAATTCATTTTGTATGTGTCTGTATGCATACTTATTTTAGTTCTGCATATATAGCATATATTTGTTTTTTAGTTTTGATTATTTATGATCTTATTTGGATGAGCACATATGATTTAAAGTTGCAAACCTAATAGAAACATTTTGTCTAAGTTATTTAGAACAAAATCATATATGATTTTGGTGTTAAGTATGATTTTGGTGTTAAGTATTTATAACAAAATCACATGTAATTTTGGTGTCAAATATTATAGCCAAGTTATTTAGTACAAAATCATATATGATTTTGGTGTTAAGTATGAAATTGGTGTTACGTATTTAGAACAAAATCACATGTGATTTTGGTGTCAAGTATTATAGCCAAGTTATTTAGTTTAAAATCATATATCAAATTTTGGTGTTAAGTATTTAGAACAAAATCACATGTGATTTAGGGTTGCAAACTAATAACATCATTTACTCTAAGGTATAATCACATGTGATGCATACTACACTTAAATAATCTGTCAAATTTCTTTATAATATAATCATAAATGATTTTGGATTCCATATTGTACACTATATAATCATCTGTGATTTGGGTTACATATTCGGGATTTGCTTGAAAAAACAAACAGACCAGGTAAACTACCAAAATGGATTAACCGGATTTGATTTAATAAAGGATAATACATGTTATAATCCATGTTTTTTGGAAGTTAATACTATTCTAAATTATCCATAACATAATATGACTTTATTGCCCTTTTACTCTTAATTTTAGAAACTATTATTTTTGGAATTAATTTAAAAAATGATTGGCTGAGAATCGTCCCTTTATTTTTTTAAACACACTATGTTCTCGTTTGAACCCATCCCTATATATATATATATATATATTCGTATTTATTTTATGAGCATATTTTTCACCGCTATATCACCACGATAACCATGGTTTCAAATTAAGGTACCGACCGCTATTTTCACAATCGACCACATTAACTACTTAGCTCTAAAGCCATGTTTTGAAAAACATTGTGGCTTCTGGTTGAGGCTTGCTCTCACCATCACCCCTTAAGCCGTTTAAACATTGCATGCAGTAACATTTTTTTTCTTATTCAGTTCCTTGTTATTTTTTGAAATCTACATGTTGCCAAAATTTGATGCTTTATCAAGATATTATCATATTTTGTCGAGTACAATTCGTGTATGCATGTAGTAACATGATGGTGATGTTATACTTTTCAATTATAATCTACATCAAAATATACTTTTTAAGTTGCTTATCTTTTCGTAAGTTATATACATGAAAATTTTGGTGATTTATCGAGCACATCTCCATGGGTTATCGTGTTTTTTTTTTCTTTTCAAATACAACTCATTTTAAACATGTGATTCAAACTCTAGGTTCAGATTCAGGGGAAAACAACAAAAAAAATGAAAAATTGAGAAAAATATTCTAATAACCATTCACCTTACTGTATGCACACATGTATACAAGTAATTTGTCCGGTATACACATGTGCATAACACACGTACGTGTATAGGAACCATGATACATTTTCAATTAGTTGTATTTGCATATACATACCGATGAATAATTATTAGAATATTCTTTAGTTTTTCATTTTTTTTAGATTTTCTCAAAATCCTAATTTTAAATATAAAATATAAAAATATTAATAATGGAGTATTTTTTGATAAATAAAAAAGGAATTTATGCTTTTACTTGCTTGAACTCAACCCTTGGATGGGTGGTAAAGAAAGTCTTTATTAAAACTCACACGTAATGAATACAAAGATTCATTTCTAAGTAAAATAAAATTATCAAATATTTTAGTTACACGGTTTCTTAATTAATTACCATAAAATAAAATTATCAAATATTTTAAATTAAATAAATAACTATGCCATAATAGACATAAGTCATACGTCACTTTTCCAATCATTTGTTAAAAAAATATTTTAAAAAAATTGTAATAACCCTCTAAATTAGAAATTAATAAATAATTATATATATATAAACTCAGGTTTATATGAAAAACATAAAAAAATTTGAGAATTGAGAGAACCTGAATATTATTCGATGCAAGGGCAGACCCAGTGTAGTGCATATGGTATCACAAGCCACCATTTCGTTCCTCCGTCGTAGTATAAAAATTATAGGGTCGTAAAAAGTGTCACTATATCAATTTGTGTGACTCAACATGTGTGTGTGTATATATATATATATGTGTGTGTGTGTGTGCAAACTTATATAGCATAAAATCCGGAAAATGCATATGTGCTCACTTGGACATTTGTTCATTGTCAAGTAAATATGTGCATTTTTTAAACTAATAATTCTTAATGTACATTTTCAAAAATACATATGTACATGATTTATGTGTTGTACATATGTGCATTGTCTACACTAATAAGTCTTGATGTGCATATGTGCAATTTGAATATGCATATCAAAATGATTAAATTATTTGTTCTTTTAGTGCATATGTGCATTGTTCACATTAATAAGTTTTTATGTACACTATGAGCTTTTTGTATATGCATATGAAAAATGGTTTAAGATATGCACATATGCATATGTGCAAGTTTAATAACATAAAATCTGGAACAATATCAAAGTTACGTTTAAAAATATTATATTTAACTATTTATAACATAAAATCCATATATATATCACTCATTGTGATATAATGAAAAATATATGTAAAGGATATATATTAAGATTTAAGATAATCTTGAATAATTTAAAATTTCAAACTTTTATATTTAATATGGTATATCATTACCATAACAAACATTGTTATAATTATGGTACACATTAAATATCGATAATGATTACTTAATTTGAATATTCCGATTTTATATAAATTCCTTTATTACCCTTGTAAGTTTAAAATAACCAAAATCATTATCTAATCTCTAGGAGCATTCTGATTGACCGAAAATGGGTTAGCATGGTTAGCACTAATAGATTGGTTAGCAAATGAATGATCTCTCTCTCTCTCTCTTTGTATATATATATATATATATTTTAAAACTCCTATGAGGACATAAATTTTCCTTGGGAAAGTTGGTTTGCAAGACTTTTCTTCCACACTAAACCCCAATTTGAAGCTTGTTAATGTCATTTTATTAGTTTTTAGCTTTTAAGTTCAAATTTCTTATGTTTCTGGAAAAAAAAAATTACAATAAAAGACTTGAACAAATGATCTCACATATAAAAAACAATAAACTAACCAATAAATCAATGACAATTTTGTGAAAAATATCTCTATATTTGTTTCTTATAATCAAATTGTGCGATTAGTTGAAGAAAAAAAAATAGGTTCGTCTCTGATTCGATACATTATCAAAGTATGTGATTTGTTAATTAGTATATTCGTCAATGTTTATCGTGTATACAAGTATAAATGAAGTGATGCATATACTAATCAAAATTTATCAGTATAAATACATCAATAAATATACAAATTCTTACTGTATTAACATGAATATGGGTGTAAAAGAGTCGAGCTTTTTACGAGCTACTCGAGCTCGAGTCGATCTCGAACACAAAATAGAACTCATTTAACTTAACAAACCGAGCTTTATAGCACCAATATTCAACTCAGCTCGTTCGAAAACTCGATTCAATTTTTCGAACCAAGCCGAACCATTCGAGCATACCCTTTTTCGAACCAAACATGCTCATATATTTATTAACCATACAATAAAAATATAAAAATTATCGAGCTCAAGTTAATAAACGAGTTAATCGATAGCGAGTTCGAACCCATAAACGAGCATTGAGCTCGAACCCAGTATTAGATTTTTGAGTCCGACTTAATTAACCTACTACTCAACTCAGACTCGGCTCATTTACACCCCTAAACACGAACCTTTTTCTATATAAAACAAATTACTTAGGGTTAAAATGTCAAACATATAAGTTTCGAGGAATTGTTTGTAGTTATGCCTTTAAATTTCGAATATTGACCCACAAATAATGGACTACGTCTCCAATCATGGTCAAACTCGAAGGCTGATATTTCTAGAAAAAACAATTTATTATCATTAATTATTGTTTAATCATAATAAAATCATTTTATATTCTTCGAATTTTTTTTACGTGATTTCCGTGGTGGGGTCCACATCCCCTCTCTTTTATAACCCGGTTTTTTTCCGTCAAACCAACCAATCGCAATTCCAGAACCGGACAAACACACTCACCCGGTCCCCACCCTACCGGGTCAGGGCGACCGGTCCATGCCGCCACCTCACTCCGTCGTCGCCGCCGTCCGTCCACCGCCGCCCTCTCCTCTCTACAAACACAAGTCGTGGTCTCCGGACATACTCCGAGACGAGGAATGGCTCAAACGGAAGGACATACACGACCACCGCCGTCGGCGGCGGCGGAACAAGAGTGTTACCGATGAAGATATCGATGAGCTCAAAGCTTGCATCGAGCTAGGGTTTGGATTTGATGAATCGAATGATCGGCTTTCAAGTACTTTGCCGGCGTTAGGTTTGTATTACACCGTCAACAAGCAATATCACGATACGATCTCGAAATCGTCGTCCATGTCGTCGTCGTCTTCTGTATCTTCATATTCATCTTCCATCTCCGAATCCGATCTGTTTTCTCCGTCGGAAAGTCCTCACGCCGCCGTATTCAGCCGCGGTAATCGTTTTCTCTAACTTTAGTTTCAATTGGAGATCGTTTACCCTAATTTTCACCTGAATTTGCTTGAATTTCAATTACGAACCATAAATTCAAAGCTATATACAAAATTACAACCAAATTTCACCTGAATTTGCTAGAATTTCAATCACAAACCATAAATTCAAAGCTATATACTAAATTACAAACCATTTTTTGCTTCAAAATATCGAATTACAATCATACTCAACCATAAACCTCTTCAACTCAACTAATTGAATTGTTTTAAATTTTCAATAGTTGTTAATCGAATTCTAATTTTTTTGATTTGTGATTTACAATCATATTCAACCTTAAACCTCTTCAACTCAACCAATTGAATCGTTTCTAGGTTTTCAATTAGTTGTTAATCGAATTCTAATTTTTTGATTTGTGATTTTGTTGATGAAGGAGACGATCCACAGACGATGAAGACAAGATTGAGACAATGGGCACAAGTTGTTGCTTGTTCGTTACGTCAATCATCATTATCATCGTCATCATCATCATCATCATCATCATCATGAAGGTTAAAGGATGAATGCTTAAACCTATGTTGAAGGTAAGTCCATCCATGGCTAGCTCAAATTGAGTAATCCTGATCAAATCATCCCCTGTACAAAAGCAACACATTGTTGTAAATAGACCTTTTCTATGTTCTTTAATGTTCCTTTTTCACTTTTTATTGTATGTAATCTCTCTTGTTGACATGATTTGTGTCTTCATGACTTAGACTTTAATGTAACTTTGTTAAAAGATGTCGGTTTTCTTCTTATATGATGGTTTTATTACGTTAAAGATATTATGTTACCATAATTGTCCGTGCAGAATCTGGGTTACTGGTAAATCTGCTTAGAAAGAAAAGATGTTGCCATGATTGGCTAGCGGTATCTGGGTTACTTGTAGATCTGTTCAGAAAAAAAAAATGTTACTTTGATGAATATTGTAAATCGCGCATATTGAATTTAGTGCTTGCTAAAATCTTGAGTTGTCTCTTAACGTGAATTTTGAGACATATTTGTGCAAACATCTCCAACGATCGTTGTAATGTGTTAAGAGATCTACATGGTTTATCGCATAGGGGTTTTCTTTTAGGGAAGATAAACTTGCGAAAAACATATGAAAGGGGAAGACATTATATATGTGATTTGACCAATTTGATCCATACGGAAAGAGCTTTTTTAATCTCTATGCACCACGAATTGTCCGTTTTACAAGAATATGTTGACGGTAGAATCAGATGTAATAGAAATAATTTAATAAGTTAAATTGTTTTGAAAAATTGTTCATAAATCATGTAATTCCATACCAGTGCACCTCCAAGGAGGTCAGTGTTGCTTGTAACCAACTCAGATCTATCGGCTCTTGTCGGCTTAACTACTCAGACCACATATCTCCAAAAAGTCATCCATTTGGGTCGGGTTATAGCCTTGTTTGCTAGAAATTTAAGACAACTTGATGGTTAGCAACTATTAAATGCTTGTTAAATAGCATGGAAGTAAGAATAGGAGAGAAAGTTTGATGTGATTAATCTTAAAATAAAGACCATTATAAAACTAACTTTGATTTTATTCATATTTTGGGAAGCCATGATTCAAAATTTATCACTATACAAATGTCTGATTTGAGACTTGGAGAACTAAATAGCGAATTTTCTTTTAAAAGAATTAAGATTAAACACATCTTTATATTTGTTAACGACCATCTATCTTGGTAACAAATGGAATCATAAAAGTTGAAAACCGGTTAGAATTCGCCAATTTTATGTAATGATATAAATTTTCTATCGGATTCAAACTAAGATGTAATAAAGTATAACTCACATCGTATAATTTCGTAACTTTTACCCCAAAAATGACCTACAAAATCTCATATTGTGGAAGGTTTGCAGCTATGTTGTTTCAACCAACTTTTGTTATCATTTGTGTCTTCTGATTCAATATGTAGCGGTCTCTTGCACTTCCCAACAATCCATAACTCTTTAGCTATTTCATGTTATCTATAATATCATGTATAATTGTGTCGCCTTTGTTTATGGCCTTATGTCGTACTGTTGGGTGTTAAAAAACCATGAAACAAAATCGAACTAGAAAGAGATTAAGGGGTTGTTTGTTTTTTTCTAAACTTCTTAATGACTGTTAAATCTAAATCGTTCAGACATTTTTACACACCACCTCTTATTAATCATAACTAAAATAAGACTTCAAAATTTAAACCTATTAAAATACAAACGACACCTAAGTATGCAATGTGGTCCATCTAGAAATTTGGTCATCCACTTTATGCGGAATTGAACTGCTTACATGAGAGGGACTAGATGTGTGTGTCTATATGTGTATAAATAATAAATAAGTTAAAATATTTCATTCATCTCAAAATGTCAAAATTATTATTTAACTAAATCAGAAATTTCAAACATACAAAAGTGGTTGTATATAAATATGACCAAAATTTCGCTTATTTAATTTGTTTTTCATTTATATATTTCTTAAATGATAACTAATTAGCTTTTAGCTAAAAATTTATACTTTTAGACAATTGAAATAAGCTATGAACTATTAATTATAACGAAAACAAAATATTTTTGTTTTTTAATAAAATTTAATTCTTAATACGTTGAAAATATTAACCGTCAATTAAGTTTGTTCGAAATGAAATTAATTGTAAATAAAAGTTAGTTTTCTTTTAATTGCATCATGCTTACCGCAACGTAATTACCATATTGAAATTAAAAAAAAAAATTAGAAAATGTTAAATTTAATTTTAAAATATTATCATGTTTGACTTTTAAATAAAATTAATTTTTCGCTTTTATTCCATATCCAAACGTGTAAAAACAGGAACTATGAAAGTTCAGTGCGGTCGATTGTTGATTGAGAAAAGTAAGCAATTACGAAATTGCCCTCACTTGAGGCTATAAATTGTATAGTAAACTACAAATTTCGTCCATGCGGTTTGTCGAAAATAATATTTTTTATTTTTATAGTTTTAAAATTACAAAATGATCATTATAGTTTACAGTGGAGGCATTATATAGGTTAAAGGCCCGTAAAATTGACCGATGTGTTTTTAGCCTAATTCACCTTTTCGAGGAAATTTTAAAGTTTCTCAGTTGATTTCAAAGTAATTTTAAGTTTGTTTGTCGATTTTGAAGAACTTTTTCGGTTTTTGGTTGATTTTTGAAGTCTTTTTTGGTTGATTTTCAAGTACTCTTTTTTGGATGGTAGAAGCATAGGTAAGAAATTACTGGGGCGCCTAGAGTTGAAAATTAAAAAATAAATGTTTTTAAACTAAGAAAATGAGAAAATTTTAAATTTAGTGGGGGCCATCCCCCACCCTTTAAACTATGAACCCGCCCTGATAGTTTGCATAAATGTCTAAATTTGGTTCCTCCTTCTAGCGGTCGTTAAAAAGTTTCGTTAAGTGAAGGGCATTTTATTCTTTTTCGTCTTTTAACAAATCAAATATCCAAATTTGGTTCCTCACTCTAACGGTCATTAAAAAGTTGCGCTAAGTGAATGCCATTTTCATTGTTTTATTGATTTTGTCTTTTACCAAATCAAAAACCACATACTCACATAGACCAAAATCATAAAATCAATTTTGATTAGGTAAAATACAAAAAAGTCAATAAAATGAGGAAAATGCCGCTCATTTAACGGTTGTTAGATGGAGGGACTAAATCCGGATGTTTTTGCAAACCACGATGGGCATATTGTAATTCTGAAACTGCAGTGACGAAAAGCGTTATCTTTAACAAACCATATGGACCAAATTTGCAGTTTACTTTAAATTATATAATGTTTAAATATTAGAAATTAAGAAAACACACTTTTATTTTTTAGACGATTAAGTTATTGAACAATTTTCTTTTAAGAACTAGATCCTTAAAAACGAAAGTAATATACCATTTATCTCTCGATGTATCAGTAGATTAATAACAAAGTATAATTTGAAAGATAGAATCATTTTTGAACGAATAAATCTTTACACTTACAAGTTACAACGTTCAATTATTATTATTAATAAGCATCAATTTTTTTTCTCTTTTTTACTTGGTCATTGTTTCATTTCTGGAAGGTATAGGAGTATGGAACTATTTGGATGATGTGTGACGAACTGACGATGATGTACAAAGAATAAAACTACTTTGTATTATGAATTTATTTTGTATGTATGATGTATCATGTATGGACTACAGACTATGGTTAACTGATTGTTTTTTACTTGCATTTTAAAGCTAGTATGAATTTAATTTATTAAGTCTATCAGTTCATAGTTTAAAACCCATAATTACCAAATTGCGTAGACTACTCAGATTATAACACATTTTTATGGTTTGATTTAACCGGTTTGATCACTTCATGTTAAACAACATTGTGTGTAAATTTCTTAAACACTCACTTGCAGTCTAGTTTGTTCAAAAAGTGTTAGACCGTGAGCAATCGAGCACTCCTATACCCTAATCTGTGTTGGACTATCTGGCTAGTTGCTTCTCACCACTGTTAGTCTAACATACCATATAGATTTTGAAAGGTGTTGTTTGGATACTTGTGTAACATCCCGTCTGCCTCGACTACAATATTGTCCGCTTTGCCCCTGGATTTAACCAACGTGTAGCGCACGGATTTGTTTCTGGCGACCTGGTGAGAAACTTCCCAGGGGGTCACCCATCCTGGGACTACTCCCACCCAAGCACGCTTAACCTCAGAGTTCTCAGAACCTGACGTGCTTATGGCCCCAAAACGCGTTGTTGTTAGGAAGGCCAAGATATTACTTATAACACCCAGCATCACTCCTGTCCACAGCCGATATGGGATATGCCTAAGGTGTTACAAACACCCCCCCTTGGGACTCATCGTCCTCGATGAGGTTTGCCCCATATCCCTCTGTAACGTCCCGCCTGCCTCGACAACAATATTGTCCGCTTTGCCCCTGGATTTAACCAACGTGTAGCGCACAGATTTGTTTCTGGCGACCTGGTGAGAAACTTCCCAGGGGTCACCCATCCTGGGACTACTCCCACCCAAGCACGCTTAACCTCAGAGTTCCCAGAACCTGACGTGCTTGTGGCCCCAAAACGCGTTGTTGTTAGGAAGGCCAAGATATTACTTATAACACCCAGCATCACTCCTGTCCACGGCCGATATGGGATATGCCTAAGGTGTTACAACTTGAACGGAAATTGTTATGTTAGAAAAATCAACCAATGACAAATGTTGTCCTAACTAGCACCAAAGTTTATCACTTATGATCTCAACATATCTTGTAGTGTTTGAATCATTCTTTCACTTTGCCTATCTATTAGAGTGTGATAAGTTGTGCTCAAGTTCAATTTAGTACCCATCTCTTGATGAAAACTAATCCAAAATCTTGAAATAATTATGGCATCTCTATCTATAATTGCATGCTATGCACTTTCACTATATTGTTTACATATATCAAAGCGAGTTTATCTAACGAGCATGTCTATTTGATCGATAAGAAGTGTACCGACTTTGTTAACTGATCTACCATTACCCAAATTGTATCATGATCCTTGAAGGTATTAGGTAGCTTAATCATAAAATCCATGGTAATACGACCTCACTTTCAAATTGGGATCTCCATCTGCCGGATGTTGTTTGATAATTTTTGGTGGTTTCTCTTAACTTGTAGGCATATTAAACTCTTCTCTATGTATTTTGCTCTTGATTTCTTTATATCTAACCACAATAAACCTTTGTACATTTTCTCACCGCTTGAATATATTATGTATATTGGACTAGAGATGCACAAGGTCCGAAAAAGTCTGTTTTTAGTAAACAAAAAAAAAGCCAGGGTAAACCTTTAGGTGTAAAAAATGGGTGTGATTGGACTTTTTAAAGCTTTATTAGGCTAGACTTTAACTGAACCTTGTAAAAAAATACGTGGTCTAATTGGACCTTTTCGGCTTGGCATGGGCTTACTAGGGCAAGGTTTTTTTAAACCAATGTTTTTTTGTGCATCTCTAATTAGGAGATAGTCATATCATCCAATACTACACCTTTCAAGTCACTTAGTCCCATAATCCACACTCGATTCCTAAATTTATGGATTCTATTTGTGCTAACTACTAACAATGTGATTTGTACAACAATTATTTCGTTTTTAATATTCTCTTCAAAGGAGGCTTTTTGTTATGCTTCTCTTACCTAGTCGAGCACATCGATTTTGACATCCATGAAATTGAGCAATCCGCCAGCAACAGTTTGAAAGGTTAACCTATTCGAGAATCTCCGGATCTATACTTATTTTCTCATGGCACAAACTCATATTAGTTCTGCTATTTTTCTAAGTTACAATAATCATACTCAAAACGTACATCCGAACACCTTCTAAATACTTTGAAGAGGAGAAATTCAAGTTGTTGATGTGAATAAGTCATAGACAAAAATGGACCTACATAACATGCATACCTATAATAGTGGTAAAGTTGATTTCATTCAACAATCTAGAACATTTTTATTATTTAAATAGTATTCAAACAATTATCTTAAATTATACTTCAAATCCATATCTTTTTTAATCTCTTTATCTAGAAATAAATATAGTGATATACACAATAAATTATTTAATACATAACTAAAACCTACATATTTTGAACATTTAATTTGTATATACAATAAAATAATATCGACATTCAGTTTTAGAAAATTCTTCAAATTTGAAGATTTCCATTCTCCTTCTTCTACTTTTTCCAAAATGAGATTTTTTTGTAATATTTCCGAGCAAAAATCTATGATAAAAACTTCAAACCCTATATTTTGATTAATCTATTGAACATACTTTTTATTGACCTTGATCTTGTTTTACAATTGTTATCAAGTGACAATTTAACATTTAATTAACTCTTAATGAATACATGTTATAAATAGACGGATCTAACAAGTTATAGGTAACAAGTCAAATATCGACAAAAATCTATAGTTTGTCAAAATTGTTCGAGCCTAATTGGGTTGACCCGTCAACAATTTTTTTGTGTTTTTCGGAATCTAAAAAATAAAAATTAAGAATTACATTAATAATATATCAAATTAAATATTACATTTTGTAACGGAATAAAAAGCAAATTTGACCTGATTTTGACAAAAATAAAGGCACATATAACAATATCTTTTATTGTGTCAGGTTCACAAGAAAATCATAAAAAATGAAAAACTAATGAACTCTCTAATAACCATTTATTCGTACGGTATGCACACATGCATACAAATAATTTGTAAATAATTTTTCCAGTATTAGGGACGGACCTACAGTGGTGCCCACGGTGACACATGCCACCGTATTGTTTCTCCGCCGTAAGGTAAAAAATTAGGTTTGTAAAAGGTGCAACAGTTTCATTTTAGAAGGTGCAACGTATTATTTTAGAAGTGCAACCGTACCTCATAATCAACCAAAACACCATAAAAACTCTTAAAAATCAACCAAAAGAACCGAAAAAATCTCTTGAAATCAACCAAAAATACCGAAAAAAGCCGCTCGAAATCGATAAAAAAACTTAAAAATACCTTGAAATCAAGCAAAAAACTTTAAAAATCTCTTAAAACGGCGGAATTAGGCAAAAAACACATCAGACAATATTGAACGTTGGTAAAAAATGAAGATACGTCGATAAAAACTGTATGAAAAAATATGGTGTCATCGTATGAAAAAAATTCTGGATCCGTCCATGTCCAGGATGCACACATGCATAGAAACCAGGAAACATTTTCAATTACTTGTATACATATATACGTATCGTATAAATAAATAATTATTAAAGTGTTTATTAGCTCTTTTTATTAATGTTTAAGGTTAAAGACATTTTCAAGTGTTGAAAAAGGGCGGCCATTAAAATATGTCACTACCTTTTCTTCTTTTTTTGGTGGTCGTGTATCCTTTCATTTCACACTCGTTCACCAACCCCCCCAATTCCCCTTCTCTATAAAATCCATTTTCATAGTTTTTATCCCCGAATCCTCTAGAAAATTACACATACAATACACAAAATTCACACTTCATCTTCCTTTCTTATGTTCATCATCGTTGATCGGAATCTTCTGACCGGAGAATCGTGTTCGAAGTTATGATCCTTTCTTCTCCGATTTGTATCCGATTTCAACAATTTCACGGTCATGGAAAAAACTAAGAAATCATCAATCACCGCCGGAAATAGCCTTCCGAGTTACGATCTGGCTCAATCTCACTCGATCCTTTCCGGATTTTACTGTTGGGGATGGGAATTCCTAACCGCTCTTCTGCTTTTTAGTTATTGATCAGATACGCCTTTTGATTTATTTTTTTCTCGATTTTTCGTTTTTCGATTCTGTGTAGAATTTAGGGATTTAATAAAGTAAAATTAGGTTAAAATCAAGTTAGTTGAAGTTCGATCGCGGAGGTTTGGTGAGATTCTGAAATTGCAACCGAAAAAATGGTGCACAGATCTTCTCCGGCACCGTTTCTGACGAAGACGTATCAATTGGTGGATGATCCGGCGACGGATGAGATGATTTCGTGGAATGAAAGCGGTGGTGGTTTTGTGGTTTGGAAAACTGCGGATTTTGCTAAGGATTTGCTTCCGAATTCGTTCAAACACAACAATTTCTCCAGCTTTGTTCGTCAGCTTAATACTTACGTAAGTGATCTCACTTGCTTGATTTAATTACTTTTTTAATTCCTTGAATCAGAATCATTACTGATTCCAATTATTGCTCGATCTTCATCTTCTTATAATGATTATTTTTTATTATGCAAAACAATAGTGGAATATGAATGGCTATTACATTTGTATAACAATTCAATACATAATAAAAACAACAAAAAGTGTTAGAAATGTGGAAGTTTGAAAAAATAGACAAGTATAGAGGTAATATGTAGTTTCATTTGGAAACCACCTTAATTTTGTAAACTATGAAAACCGTCGATTTTATTGGTTAAACTAATAAAATTGTTTCATAAATTGTAAGATTTGATAAATTGTTTAATATAATTCTTTTCTTTATGAAATTGTTCATATATTTGTGTTTTTTTTACGTAAAAACGAAAAAGTTTTATCAAAATAAGAAAATGCATGAAATAATTTCATCGGAACGAGAAAATATATGAAACAATTTATTTTTTACATAAAAAACACAAATATATGAAACAATTTCATCAAATTAAACAATTTCATTAACATAAGCAACGAAATCGACGGTTTGCACGGTGTATCAAACAGTTAGGATTTGTTTTCATGTGTTCAACCTTTTTCATTTTCATATGAAGGTGTAATCATATCAGCACTAATGCCTTGGATTCTATTAGAATTCTAGAGTTAGGGGTTGTTTGTTTTTTTAAAAAACCTTCTTAATGACTATTAAGTCTGAATCGTTGAAACATTTTTACATAGCACATCTTATTAATCATAACTAAAATAAGACTTCAGACTTTAGACCTCTTAAAAAACAAACGGCACCTTAGTTTTCATCTGAACCTTTTTGTATATACATATGTATTAAGATGCTACGGTGATATTACGTATGATCTAGGTGACGATTGACAAGAAACTTTGCAAGTGTTACCAATAGCTTAGAAACCTAACTATATATATTCCTAAATTAAGGATAATAATGAAGAAAATTTAATTTAATTAATTACTTAACAAATAGTCAAGTTCTTAGAACCATTTGAATAAAAATTTGAAAGATAAAGTAATAACAATTGTCATGCGTCAATGAATTTTACACAAAATATAATTTATTTATTTGTATGATATGATGTAATAATAGTTAATTTGTTTAAAATGAAAAGAAAGTAGTAATATAATTATCATCATAACCAAAATCAAAATACAATCATTAATTTTTTTTCATTGAGTTTAGAATGATGATGCATTAATATATATTTTTTACAATAAAAAGTGATATATTGGTTAATTCCACGTATGAAAACTTATCTTTAGAAAAGGAAAAACACATATTAAAATTGAAGGATTTTAATCTTATTTTATATACCAACAAACAATTGTAAGTATTACAAGAAAAAACGAAAGATTACCAAACATCATGATATATATAGTTTTCATTTCTTGATCCTTATTTTGATTGGTTTTGTAGCATATTAAAAGAAAACCCACAACTTATGGACTTTAATGTTTTTTTCTCTAATTTTGACCAAAAAAGCACACATATTGAGACTTTAAAACTGTACATATAATTTTGAAGATATATACACCCTTTTTTAATATATTTCTTCTGTTTTAAAATATATATTTATATTTAATTATAATTTGATCAAAAATAAGTATTGAATTATAAAAGTAAATGATTAACTTTTAAGTTTACCTTTAATTTAATTATGAAATAAATAAAATATATTATTTATTTTATTACTAAATGTAAAATTATCAAAATGCTATTAAAAGAATATATGTAACAATTACATAATTCTAACCTATGGTATATAGTTTTATCAACGGGTTAGACTATCCACTATGGTGATCCAATTCAATCTAGAAACACAAAAAGACAAATTTAGATTATTAAAAAATTATAAAAAATGGACCCAATGTCTTAATCTGGTTCACAATCCGGTCTTGGATTGGAGACTTGCTTTTAATTTTTTTTTATTTTAATTTGCCATGTGTAATATTTCTATTGGTTAATATTATATTTTATTTAGATAAAACTTATCATATTAAAAAGATCAGTTTAACAAAAAAATTTAAAAATAAAAAATATACCACAATTCATAATTTTCAATTCCCTACAAATAGAAGCCAATATTGACATATTTTCATCACACCAATCTTTTTCTCTATTTCGTATTTCCTTTTCTAACTTGTTTTAATTGTTTTCAATTATAAGTTTTTTTTTAATTAAGATTATGATTTAAAGTATCAAATAGTTTAAAGAATCTATTTTTTATATGCAAAAACAAAAATAAAAAATGATAAATATGATAAAATATTAAAAATTATATTTTTTAAAGAATATTTAAGATTAGATTAGATCACTGATGGATGTTAAAAAATATGAGATTTGATTGAATTAGAGATTAGATAGGTGGAAGAGAGAGAAATTAATTTTTTTAATAAAGATTGGATTAGATTGGATTGTGAATGTGGGTATTCTTATCCCTAAACAAAGAAAATGGAAATTTTGGATAAAGTTTTACTTCAACATAGTCTTTAAATTTTTCTTTAAAATAGAGAAAAATTCTCTAGGGGGAAATAATATTTCACTAGATGTATAAAATTTTGAGTTAAAGTAATTAATATTGTAGTATACAAAATAGAAAATCTATTAAAATTAAATATAAGTTTTTTTTATTGATTTTAAATTTTGATTCTCAAGAATTTCTTAGAGCATCTCTAACAAAATTTTCAAAATAGAGATTTTAGAAAATTTTGCTTCGAGAGATTCACTAAAACCTTTTCTCCAAGATGGAGAGAGAGAGGATGAAATTCTACAAATTTGAAGTTTTATCCAAAAATGATTACTTATGAGAGATGAATGATTTTTTTATTTATTATATCCACTGTTCTAAAAAACTCGCTGTACAGCTGCCATGACACGCCATGACATAAGACTTGTGTCTCACGTCACATTAAGCTCATGACAAGCCATGACCTAATGCACAGTTTTGTAATGCGATATTTGATTTTCCTTTATGTTTGTAATATATAACCTAATTTAACTTGCTTATTATTATTGACTCATTGAGTAAAATTAAAACATATGTTTTAATATATAATATTATATATGAATTATAAATTTGATGTCATAAGTCACGCCTTGAGAACACCATGACTTCGTCGTGGCTCTTTAAGGCTTGAGGTTTAACCTCGCCGTCATGCCATGCGTCACGTCATTTAGAACCATGATTATACCAATGAGATTGCTTGATTTTAATGTTTAAGAAAAATAAATAATATTTTATTAGTTGCATTAAATATTTTAATAATATAATTAATTACATAATCTCCAATTTAAAGAATCCGTTGAAGATAAAGATAATTTTTTTTAAAGATTATGATTTTTGAATTATCTATTTTAAAAATATATGTTGTTGTATATGCTCTAATACCCATATCAAGCCAATATCAACTATCAAGACGTGTGTTTTTATTAAATTAAAAAAATAAAAAATAAAAACCCACCATTTCTCTTTCTTGTGCGCGTGCTACGTTTTCAATATTCACACGCACTGATAAAAATAAAGGTCCGTTTTCTACAGGGTTTCCACAAAACTGTTGCCGACAAATGGGAGTTCGCCAACGAACATTTCAAACGTGGCCGGAAAGACCTTCTCATCGAGATCCATCGCCGGAAAACCATCACTCCACCAAAACCAAAGTCCGACGGACCTGCCGATTCAACCTCACCACCGCCTTCTAGCTCCGGCGACGATCTCGGATCTAGCTCAACCTCATCGCACGGTTCAAAAAATCCGAGCTCCGTCACTCCGCCGCCGCCGACGGCGGAGGAACTCGAGAACTTATCCGACGAGAACCAGAAACTGAAGAAAGAGAAACAGTTGCTGACGTCAGAGCTTGAGCAGGCGAAGAAGCAATGCGACGATCTAATGGCGTTATTGTGTCGGTGCGTGAAGGTTGCGCCGGATCAGATCGATCGGATCTTGAGCGGCGGAGGCGGCGGCGACGTGGCGGTTGGTGAGATGGCGACGACGGTGGGACACGAAACTAACGGTGACGTTGTTGATGATGATGATGATGACGACGTTAGTGACGGGGATTGTTTTCGGTTGTTTGGAGTGTTGTTGAAAGATGGGAAGAAAAAGAGGGGTCGTGATGAGAAAAACGAAACTTTTGGGGCACAGATGAAAGAAATGAAAGTTCAGGGTGATTTCAGCAACCAGACTCCGTGGATGAACAGATTATACCCTGCAACCGAGCAGTACAACAAGGTATGCAATTAACGAATAAGCATACGCCACGTGGTCAGTTGTGGGATAATATAAAGCCTCTTTTGATGCAAATGGGTCTTTTGTTCTCTACTCTGTTTCTATATATATATACAATGGAATTTAGTGTTATACTACATATTTACATTATTTTATATTGCATTAAAATATACGAAAAATACCTTTTAATTCAAATTAAATTGAATGAGGTTACGAATTATAATTAAACTTCTTTATGTTGACTCAAAATTTACTAGTTCAAGATCAATTATACATTTGATATAATTTTTAAATCCATTTTTAACGTTTTAATGATGAATAATGCAAATATTAAATTAGACTTATGGCAGTTGGTTTGTGGCTTAAATTTGAGCGATGGATTTTAAACCATTATGTTTGTTGAGGAAAGATCATGCGAGAAGTTAAACATTTTACGAGAATTGTGATATCATATATGATTACATGGCTTGTAGTTGTGCTTAATCATATACGTCTATGTATTGCCAATATAATATGTGTTTAATCATATGTGATTAAGCTTGTGTATCATATATGATTAAACACTTCTCGCAAAATGTTTAGTTTCTCGTTTGAACCTGCCCCTATGTTTGTTATTAGAAATGTATAACTTTGGCTATGTCGTATGAGTTAAAGCTTAGGGGATATAGTGGAAATTTCATTTTCATGGGTTCGATTTCCAGACGTTGTCATAGCTTTTATGGACATGGATTTTGGGAATAAACACCAATCATAAGGTATGAGACGACCCAAAAAGCAATTGATCATATCACGATCTATTTTATAAGCCTACTTGGGTATTGAGTATTTATTTGTAAGAACTGAATTTTTTGCACTCGATAATTTCAACTTCAGAAAACAGAATCCAATCAAAAAAAAAAATCGTACATAAAACCATTCATATATCATATATGCGGGTTTCTAGATAACATATATTTTTATATGGATTCATTTGGTTCTTTTGATTCTTGCTCGAGCCGGATGATGCCTTCGTGAGCTTTGACAATATTGTTAATCAATTCCATAAACCAAAAAAGAAAAAAATGTATAAATAAGACTTGGACCAAGGATCAGTTTTGTCTTCTAGAAAATGACTGGTTAGAACAGGTTTGAACTTTGAACCAAATAAAATTCGGTCTAAAGATCCAGCAAAGCTCAAAAAAATCTGATCAAACTAAAATTTAATGTTTATTAAGTTTTTGTTTTCTAGCGTAACTATTGATTTTTATTGAATATGAAAATTTGAAGATATAATTTTTATTCTCTCTTTAAAATGGTGAAATTAATGTTAAAATATACTCTTATAAATCATGGAAATGTTTTTTAAAATAATATTATACGATTAAAAAATAAGACCACATGGTCCAAGCAGAGGCGGACCTAGAACCATGGGAGGGGGTCATGTGCACCCGCTCACTTGATTGTCGTAAAAAGGAAAAAAAAATATATGCGTCTTGAAGGTGCATCCGTTTGATTTTAAGGGTGCCCTGAAATATTTTAAATCTGAATTTATAACACTAATAAGCATTTAGTGGGATAGTTTGTGGTAGTCAAATTAAAGCTCTTCTTAGTGGAAGTTTAGGGTTCAATCCTAACCCTTTGCACATGTTTCTTTTTTTAGTTACCTCTAAATCTAGTGCAAAGAGGTTAGGAGGGAGTAAGGCACAAATAATGTAAATTAAAAAAAACAAGAAATATGTATTAAATGAACCATAATTTTTTTGGATTTCAATTTTTTTTTAAATTAAATGAAACAGAAAAAATCTCTAAAAATCAACTAAAAACTGAAAAATTATATCGAAATCAACAACAAAACTAAAAAAAATTACCTTTAAATCGACCAAAAAACTTAAAAAATCGCCCGAAGGCCGGAATTCGGTTAAAAACATATCGAGCGACTTTGCTGGCATTTGATTCAATTTAAAGTCAAAATCCTGGGTCCGCCACTGAGTCCAAGCCTGAAAAACACGTTCCCATTTGGACTCATACATCAAGACTTTGTGTCACGTTTGTTTCATGTAAACTAATATGTATTACGCTATTTTTTTAATAGTGATAAAGCTAAGGAATAGTGATAAAGTTAAGGAAATATATATTTATAATAATTCTTTGCACATAAAGAAGTAAATTTTGATTAATTTTTTTAATCAAAATTGTTGTATAATATTATTATATTTATATTTGTTTTGTAATAAAAATCCAATTCATCTAGATTATGAGTTATATCTACCTCTAGAATAGAAAAATGTTGAAGTTATCGGTTACGGGTCATATATGGCTATGGCCTACATGTTGACATATTGAAAATCGTAGTAGAAGAAATCGATTACTCCAATCTTATTAGCATTCCCATTCATATGAATTTTCTATGACTATTTAAAAATAAAAAAAAAAGATTTTGATAGAATCATCAAGAAAGCACAAGTTTGCATCCCAGTTTACTTCTTGAATACTTGGTTCCCACGGTTCATGAATAGTTGGTTTTCACGGTTATCAAATGTACAGGTAGAGGTGGACATATAACTTTTTTTTTAAGTGGTGACGATTTGATTATAAAAAAACATCTAAAAAAAATTTATAATATTAGTATAAATTTGTTGGTTGGTTCTTTATCCCTGTATAGAAGAGATCCATGTTTGAGTCATGTCTGCACATATTTCTAAAAGCACAACAGATATTATAAAAAAAACACTAAAATATAAGTTAGAAAACAACAAATTTGACACTAGCGGGACTCGAACCTAGGTCTTTTGTATAAAGATGGAAACAATTTACCATCTCCAACATTGAAGTTATAAACTAACATTTCAGTTTCAAAAACTATATGGTGAGATCAACATGACAATATGGTAGCACCTTTCAGAAACGTATTTTCCCCTTACGACGGAACCATGAAACGGATGACTAAGTTATTGTATCCTTCTATGTAGGTCTGCCCTGGTCCCTACACTTGAGAACAGTAATTATATGTGCACAAATGCACCATGATCGAGCCACTGGTAATCATAGTCGACAACAACTCGATAATGAGGTGGATTGGGTTCTTGGTGGCGCGTGCAACGTGCTCATGGGGTCACACTTGAAGGCATCGTAGTCGATGCCGCCGAACCCAAGGTTACAATGCTTAAGAGAAGGATTTTTATTCATATTTGGTTCAGATAAACATATATTTTGAGAGAAAAATAGTAAAGTATATTTTTAGACGTACATTGCGTCTTTTTATAAATGATGCCGTAATTTTACAAGGTTAATTTTTTTTAAAACTTAATTAATAATTATTCCTAAATTACTCTATGAGACATGATTGACTGAAATATCAAATTTCATGCCTAAAATTTTTAAACTTAATTAATAATTATGCCTAAACTCATATGATGATTTTGGTTCTTGATGGCCTAATAAATAAATTAAATGAGACCCTTCATTTTATTCTCTCTCTAAATTTCGAGAACCCAACCTCAAACTTTGTTCGTTCTTTCACATGCATATTGCGTATTCAGTGTTCCAAATATGAATCAACCAACTGTTATAATTTCTCTGTATCATTTAAACTTTGTTCGTTCTTTCACATGCATATTGCGTATCCAGTGTTCCAAATACGAATCAACCAACTGTTATAATTTCTCTCTGTATCATTTAAGGGAAAAAATAATTATTTTTTATTATTTTATTTCTTAGAAAGTGTTAATAATATGATACATCGTTGATCTAAAAAGGATAAAACTACTTACGATCCAATATCCGACTACTCAACACGTGCACATATTTATCGATCCTCACATTATATACATTCCACGAATTGTTGCTTCATTTTCAATCTCTAGATTCTTTTATGCAAAATTACCAAAACTTTATTAAAAAGTGAAGTACGTCCCAACATAAAATAACAGAAATAAAAACATTCGAATTACCGAAACTTTATTAAAAAGTGAAGTCCCAATATAGAACGACAGAAATAGAGCAAGTATATTTTCTGAAATTATATTGCTTGAATTTTTTTTTTCTTTTAAAATTCATTTCTTTTCTACTTTCTAAAAAACCAATTACTTGATATTTTCTCTTTAGTTAGCATTAAAAAAAGAGTGTAAAAAAGTATACAAAGAATAATTTTTAGAAGTTATTAAATACTAATAAAAATAAAATATGGTTATTTTTAAAGTGTGTTGCAATAGCTACAGTATGCTTCTAGTATTTTAATTACAAAAACGGTGGGTTTATATCCACTTTAGAAATTCAATCAATCACATCGTTTATTTAGTGGCAAATTACATCATTACCTTATTATTTCAGTAATCAATTTAAAAATTTTAAAGTAAATTACTTTTTTTTTTCTATGTGGTCGGATGTTTTTAGTGGTCCTTTTTGTTTTGAAAATTAAAAAAAAAACGTGTGTCGTTGTATTTTTTAATGAGTTCGTTTGTTTTTTAAGAGGTCTGAAGTCTTTTTTTAATTATGATTAATAAGAGATTGTGTGTAAAAAAGTTTGAACAATTCAGACTTAAGAGCTATTAAGGCTATGTTCGGCAAACTAGCTTATAAGCTAGCTTGTAGCTGATAAGCTAGCTTTTCAAAAAGCTACTTTGAGTAGCGTTTCAATAAGTTAACTTATGGTCATCCGAACGTGTACCAGGAAAAAAAGCTAGCTTTTTTTGCCGAACATAGCCTAAGAGTTTAAAAAAAAAAAAAACAAATAACCCCTTACAATTTTTAAATGAATTCGGTATCTAAATAAATAAATCAATGACCTGGGTCCTTGTGGTTGAATTAAGAACCCAACTCATTGTAAAAATGCAATAACAGGGACACGATTCGTTGAATTTTCAAAAAATGAAGACAATAATTATTAAAAAAATATAACTACAAGGACGAAACATGTAACTTAGTCAAAGTTTTATTTCGAAATATTAACATTTACAACTTCTTATTGAAAATATATGATAAATTCATAACTTTCAGAATATAAATAAAAATAAAAACTCAATTTATTTTAGTTTTCCAAAATAAAAAGTTCTCAAAGTTGGTTTTAGAAAAATATGAAAAAATAGTTTAACAAAAAGAAGGAATAAGTTGGTTACGTTTTAATGTAATTTGTTTATCATTTAGTTATTAACTAGAAACGTACTCGTGTAATGCAGCGAGATACATCACGATTTTAATGTTTCATTTTATTTTTTTGTCGATTTACAGTACGATTTTGGATGGTTTTGAGAAAGTGATAATGTTTTGTTATAAATTTGTTTAATTTAGGCTTAATAATATAATGTTTTTTATATAAAAAAATTAAGTATTTTGTTAGAATTCAATGATTATCTTATATATTTTAATGACATCTAGAAAAAATACCAATTACATATTTAATTGGTACTGTAAATCTAGAAAATACATCCTGTCCCCCCCCCCCCCGGATTCGAACCCTAGTACGGGAACGTCAGGTAGAAGCGTTTACGGAAGAAAGGTGACCACTAGGCCAAAGACCTAGTGGTTACAGAGGTAGGGCCTGTAGGGTCCACAAAAGTGGGACACGGGGCCTTGGATCCCCGCCAATAAACCTTTTTACATATTTAATAATATAATTAAAACAAAATTATAGTAATATAATATATTAATTAATTAATAGTGATACATGGAAAGGTCTGCATAAAAGGAAGATCATGCACATATCAAATTGATGGTGTTAGAAGTCTGCAGTAGTAATATGTATCTTGTGCTTTGATACTTGTAATTAAGAGATTTTTAAAATCTTGCATAAAATGATGGTACCTTGTGCATAATAATTTGTATTTAAGAGTTTTTTATCCGTGCTTTATAATATAGTATAGATATATACAATTATTTTAAAAAATATACCATAAAAGAAACACAGTTTTAGATAGAGAAAAAAAGTGTATTGGGTTATTTGAATTTACTGTAACTATAAATTTTATTATGATTCTTGAACATTAGAATCATCGTTTTGAAGACGTACATCTAAATACCCCTCTTTTTATGAAAACTGGACATTTCAACATATGTTTCTAAAATTTTAGTGGAAAACCTTTAAAAACACTTGTTCTGACTCGACATCCATCATTTGTTTTAAGTATTGTACTGTATTATAATAATACTTGGATCCCAATTTCAAAAGTAAAAGAGATATTATTCTGCATGCCAAATTGAATTGAAAGTAAAGTTATGTGGTCTCCATTACATATTCTCATTCTTTAACCACTATATATCTTCTTTCTCCTCAATCTTCTGGGAGATATCAATTATAGCGCCTTCTTCATTCTTTAACTGAAGTTGCTGTAGTCTCAAGACAGATGGCGATCATGCGGTGCATACGATTGGAGCCTAACAGATCAATGACTGTTGATGAATTCAAAGCATGGTTACGCACTTATGATGATAACCATGATGGTCGTATCAGCCAAGATGAACTCAAAGAGGCACTTCATGGTCTCAAGATCTGGTTTGGGAGATGGAAAGCCCAAAAGGCCATGACATCGGCTGATTCCAATCACAGTGGCACCATCGACAGTGCCACTGAAATGGAGAAGCTCGTGAAGTTTGCACAGAAGCATTTGCATTTCAAAATCTACGCTTCTGAGTGATATATATGGTTCATTTTCTTTGCTAAGTTGATATGTAACTAGGGAAAGTGGCTTTGTTGTATTTTGTCTGTTTTTATAAAAAAGCAATATTATAGCTTTTTTAAAATTCATTTAGAAATCCTCTAATTGATATTTGGCAAAGATCTTGTGACATCTAGATTTTGTCAAGTATTTATTTGGGTGATTTTTAGAAAGAAATTTGAAGAAACACAACAATAAATATCTGAAACTTGTAATCAGAAGTCATTTGATTTACTCTTATCAGTATCTTACAATATTTGTAATAATTTGCAAAGTTTAACCTCGTGGTCTTTTTCTTGTTAATACAATAACTATTGATTGTTATTTCCGTTTGCAAAATTGCTTATGATGCATTTATATCAAAAGGGTGTTATAAACTATAGAGATATTTTTTTTTTTTCTGAATAGATTGAATAAGACAATTTTATATATAAAGAAACCCGAATATCATATTATTATCTATTATAAAAATAGTCAAAATTATTTGGAATCAAATTACTTTATTGAAAAGAATAATTATATTCTTTGTCCCCCAATTTTCTTTATATCACATAATGAAGAAAATTAATATAAATATTGGTCTAACTATATTTTTTATCCCCATCGATCTTATAATTTACTCATCTTAAAAACCTAGTTGCAAAAATATGTGGTCGGCTTGGTCGTATTTAAAAAATAATACTAAGATTATTAATATTGGTGAAATTCAACTCATTTTTGTTTTAAATAAAAAAAAAACTATAATATTTATATACGGCAAATTCAACAAATAAACTTACCTACAATGGCGGACCCAAGATTTTTGCCGAAAGGATGCACCTTTAAGGTAGATCAAAGGCACACAAAGTCGTGCGGTGTGGTTTTAGTCGAATTCCACTTTTTGAGTGATTTTAAAAGGGTTTTTTTGTTGATTTTGTGGGGTTTATAAGTTTTTTGGTCGACTTCGAAGAACTTTTTTGGTTTTTTTTTTTATTGATTTCGAGAGACTTTTTGTTTTTTTGGTTGATTTGAAGGACTTTTTTAGTTTTTTGGGTTGATTTTTTCTATATTTTATAATATCCATGAGCAACCCTCAAAATTTAGCAGATGCATCTTTCATACCTAAAAAAATCCTATTTGCGAAAATAAGTTGAACGGGTGCACGAGAGCCCACTCGGACGTACATAGGCCAACCCCTGTTTACATACCTTCCTTAGCTTTGGTGAGATTTAAGCATCTAAGAGGCTAAAGACTCAGATATTGTTATGCCAAAAGACCTTGGGTATTAATTTTTTTTAATCACGATATTAACCATTCACGCTCTTAAGATTACCTGAAATTTAAAAGAAAATCAAGATGATAATGGATAAAGTTGTTGCATTAGAAAATTGTGATGATAAAAAATAAGTCAGGGTTAAAATTTATTATCAATATCACATGTAAAGTATACATAGAAGGGAATGTGTATGCGCTTTGGTTTTTTAAAACAATAATAAAGACTTTATTTCTCTTATTACTAAGGGGGTGTTTGTTTTTAATTTAATGAGCTTCATGGGTGGTTGGCTTAAGTTATATTGAGGTGTTTGATTTTAACTTAATACTAAGGTATTTACTTAACGTATTAAGTTAGCTCATTCTATCTTAATGCATTAAGTTAGTTTTTTTCTAAAATTACCATTGTCCTATAATTTTTAATCACACATCTCATTAAAAAATAAATAGTTTACCAACATGCATAAATTAAAAAACTTGTAATCAAACATTAATACTTTATTCTTTTAAATATATTTGAAATTATTATGTATTGTTTTGAACTAATTGAAATCATATTATTTATGTTAATTTAAATAATTCATATTATTTTAATTTTTTTTGTCATTTTAAGTTTTTATCAAACAATTTTTTTTCATTCCAACACACATAAAGTTAAAATGGTAATTTTGGGTGTTCAGACTATTATTCAGGACAAAAATCAAACAACAACTTATCTTAATTTATCCGGATAAATTAATGCTTATAGATAATTTAATAGATTCAGAGCTTAATAAATAAAAAATCAAACAACCCCTAAGTTGGAATAAAGTGTGCCTAACCCTATAAATTTTCAATAACAGCCAATTAGACTTTTTCCTTTTTTTTGTTTCATTCCAAGAGACCATTTTTGCTTTTCTGGTTGATATTTCTTGTATCTTGTAGTATCCCGAGCACACCTTAAGGTAGCGTTTGGTACACAGACAAAATTGGACGGGACTGGACAGGACAGAACTGGACAGGACAGGACGGGACTGGAGAGGACAAGAGGCTAGGACTGGACTGGACAAGACAAATGGTTGTCTTGTGTTTGGTACGACTAGGACTGGATAGGACATGACTGGACAAGTTTCCCTAAAAGTTGTTTGATAATTTTATATGTCATATAATAGTTATAAATAACACAAATAAAGAATATTCTTAAATAATTTAATTAAAAAACATTATTAATTTTTTTACACAATTTTCATACATATAAATACATACAAAAACAATAGTAGAAAATTTGAATGAAAAATCTGAAATAATTGATGGTAGTTCGAAAAAATCGGATTCATATAAAAAAATATAATAGTTGATTCAATTTGGAAGATCTTAATGAATTGACGGATGCATAGTTGCAGCGACGAGTAAAGATAAAAGACGATGGGTGGCCGGTGAAAGACGATAGTTGTGAAGAAGGTGAAAGATAGTAATAGAGGTAGTGGTGGCGGTGCACAGTGGTAATTGAGGTTATTGTAGTGGAGGAAGAAACGGAGGTTACCAACGATGGTTGACGGCGAGCGATAGTGGTGGCAGCCAGCGACAGTGGTTGGCGGTGATGGCGGCGGCAATGGGTGGTGGTGATTGGTGGAGGTGGCGATGGGTGGTGGTTGTGGAGGTGGTGGAGGAAGTTGTTGTAGTAGTGAAGGAAGAGGTGGAAGTGGTCGACGATGGTTGGGGGTAGCTACCGGTGGCCGTCGATGGTGGTGGCGACAATAGGTGGTGGTGATCGGTGTTAGTGGAGGTGGTCGACGATGGTAGTGGTGGTGGCGATAACCGATGGTTGTGGAGCTGGTGGAGGAGGTTGTTATGGTAGAAAAATAGGTAGAGGTGGCCGACGGTGGTTAGCGGTGGCTACTAGTGGCCGCCGATGGTGGTAGTAGCGACGATGGGTAGTGGTGACCCTTAAGACTAATACCATATTATGATTATATATCAAATGACGGTAAATCAGTGATTTTTAGTTTCTGTTTCATTTTTGTCCCATGTTGTTCCACCTATTTTGGTGGAACAAGAAAATACCCATTTTTGTCCCATCTTGTCCCACCCTGTCCAGTCTTTGTCCCTGTCCCATGTCGCGTCAAACATGGGACAGTGAACTTTTGTCCTGTCCCATGTCACGCCAAACATGGGACAGTGAATTTTTGTCCCGTCTTGTCCCACCCAGTCTGCAAACCAAACGCACCCTAAAGTTTAACGAGTGCATCTTAAAAAATTTACTTATAAAAATAAGTTTAGTAGGTGTACGGGACACCGCTTAAGACTTCATAGGTCCAACCCTTATTAGCAATACATTATGTTTAGGTTACAACTTATTCGTTCAAATATACATAACTATTTGATAGTAGCATAATGATATGGTTTATTCAGTAAGTTTCTAAGAGGAGCTTTACGCAAAAAGTCAAGTTTTTTTCAAACTTGTCCATCCAATAAAAAAAACATGTTACTTCCATCTATGAAAATACTTTCCCAAACAAAACATTCTCAATCTATACAAACAAATTAATCCACACGGACAACTTTATACTTACAAAACTTAATGAAAACCAACCAAACAACCCCTTAGTATATTAATCATATGAACCCGTTACATCATCCATTGTCACGATGAACGGCTAATGTGTTTTTTGTTTTTTAAAAGGTGAAATAAACAATGACACATGTTCAAACATTTATCAGTTTTACAAAAATAAATAGAGTTGATCAATCTGCTTTCTAACTTACAAAAACAATAAGTTAAATAAGATTTCAGACTTTAAACAACTTGAATAACCTACCATTCAACTTGACTCAACTCGTTGACACCCTAAGGCGAACTCCATAATCACAAGGTGTACATTAACTGAAAAACGGAAAAAGAAGATTGTGGAAAAGGAAAAAGAAGCCAACCGTTAGAACAATCATGTGAGAATAAGTAGAACCCATTACATTGCTTTCTAAGAGCATCTCCAATAGCTTCTCCATTTTGGAGAAATGAAGATTTTGGGTGTAAAATGAGCTCCAACAGTTTCCCCAAAACTTTCTCCAAAATGGAGAAAGTAGGAGAGAGAATACATTTTTCTCCAAATTTGGATATATCCCAAAAAATGATTACTAAGAGAGAAATTATTATTTTTTTTTTCAAAAAAAAAAAAAGAGAGAAATTATTTTTTATTACGTTCTACCAATGAGAAACTTTGAAATGAATTGTTTATGTGAGAGAAATAATATTTGATTAAATATACATAATATTTTAATAATATAATCAATAATTTATCTCTAAAATGGGGAAACTGTTGGAGATGGTTGTAATTTTTTTTTTGGAGATTTTGATTTTTGATTCTATATTTTGGAGAAATTTTAGGGAAGCTATTGGAGAGGCTCTAAAAGAGTCATTTAAGCAGAGAAGATAGGTTCCAACATATATAGAAAAGAAATGATCCAAGTCTTTTCCCCCATAGTGTCAAGAGGGGTCACAGATTGCCCCAGAGTGTTGAGTCCCTAGTGTAATAGACCACGGCTCTGATACCATATGATAACATGTGAAACCCCATTAGATTACTCTAAAAAAAACACTAAGAAAAGAAGGAAGGTTCTAAAATATATTAACGAAAAATGACCCAAGTCTATCTGATGTGGGACTCTAACAAACCATAACGGAACCATAGATGATCTCCAACTTGTTATATTTGCGTTTAGAGAGCACAAAAACAAATAGTACAACAGGGGGGAAACCCACAAGGTCTAGATCTATTGTAAGATATGAACAAATTTTGGAGCTTGCCGAAGAAGATGATGCAGGCTGGAGGTGCAGGCGGCGACCCGAGGTGTGGTGGTTTTCTTGCTGTTGCTGACTTGCTTCTGGGGGGGGGGGGGGGGGGGATGAAATCCAAAGTTTTCACCAAACCATAGGGATGAATAATGTAATTAAGGAGTTGTTTACCGAACGCTTATCGGGTAAGCACTTACCGGCAAGAGTCACCACCATCACTTACCTTATCGGTTAACATTCTGGCCATTAAAATGGATTTTGGTAAGCGTCTTTTACCCGCTAAGCGGTTACCGGGTAAAAGTTTTCCCCTCACTTACCGGGTAAGATTCTCAGTACTTGTTATGCCTCTTACCCGGTTAGATTCCCAGTACTTGCTATACCTCTTACCGGGTAAGATATTTTTTAAACTTTTATCATGTTCACCCGGTAAGGTAAGTAACACCAGGTAAGTGCTTATCTGTAAGTGCTTATCTGGTAAGCGTTTGTTAAACAGTGTCTAAGGGGCCATTTACCAAATACTTATTGGGTAAGCTCTTACCGGCAAGAAAAAGTACCCTCACTTAACCTTATCATTAAACATTCTCGGCCATCAAAATGGATTGTTGGTAAGCGTTTTAAACCCAGTAAGCGTTTACCATGTAACACCTTTTTCCTCACTGGCTGGGTAAGACTGTCGGTCATTGTCATGCTCAATCGGTAAGGTAAGTGATATCATTAAGCATTCACCCGGTAAACATTTAGTAGACGGCCCCTAAGTGTATAAAGCCAATAACTTTTTAAAAATGTAGAAAAACTTCTAGATTCAAAAGATTCAGCATATAAAGATAGTAAACATAAATAAACATACCTCAAAAGTTCTATTGCTACCATGGTGTATCAACCTCTTTCTGAAACTTCATCTCTTGCCTCCCAACCTTCTGTTTCAAACCATCCACAATCCCTTCCATTTTTCGACGACTCGCGTTCAGTTCCACGAGCCTTGCCGTCACTTCCTTTATCTCGTTTTCAATCCGTTTCTGTTCATTTTTCGCTTCCGTGTACCTCTCGATATCCACCCGACCTTCTGATTCAAACACGATTCTTGCAAGCGCATGGATTCTATCACGTAAAAATCCAACTTTCATTCCCAAAAGATCAAAAGATTTCAGGGAATTATCCCATACTTCGAATTGTTCCTTGGTTGTAGTGATCTTCAAGCTCTTGATCTCATTTGCAATGCTTACGGTTTCACCAATCATGCCGGCTACCAGCTTGTAATACAAGCCTTCAGGAAGAGAATCATGGAGGATCTCTTTCCTACAAGTGCAGAGTTTGTAGTAATTCATTCTGACATCATCTGGAAGCTCGGAGTCAATGCACGTCCCCTTGACCATGATCTGGAAGTCTTCAAATGTTTTGAGTTCTTGAATTGAAAGATCCGGTTTAGAGGGTCTGGAACCTTCTAGAACTTCTGACCCGACCTCTTCACTATCGTTTCCTGAGTGGTCTCTAGGGTGGCTGCTGATCTGTGATCGTGGAGTTGAGCGTTTGTGCTTCTTTTGAACCACGATTAAAGGGAGGGACTTTGGACGCTTGCTTTGCTTTGTTGAAGATGGCGTATCCGTTTCTGTGTGCACCTCAAGATTCAAGAGGCTAAGAGCACCATCTACTTCATTTAGATGATTCCCCCTTATTATATAAACCTACAAATTAGAAACTGATATTACACATATATAGACCTACAAAAAGTCAAGTTTGCTAAGTTATCTTAAGGACCGTTTACCAACATAATAAGGTAAGCGCTAACCGTGAAAGAGTGAGGACTGGGTAAGCGTTGACCAAAAATGGTTGCTTAACAAGTGTCTAGGTAAGTGCTGACCGAACTACCGAAGCACTCACCGAGCCAAAAAGCAACCCCTTCCTTACTAGGTCAACATCTCGGTCAGCATATTTGTGGGTCAGAGTGAGTGGGTAAACAACATCTCTTCTTACCGCGTAAGCACCCCTTACCCAGTAAGAGTCGATCAGCAGGTAGTAAACAGCCACTTAGTAACTCCATATTTAGAGAGAGAATCACAGGCATAAGAAATCCCTACGACAAACCCATGTTTGTGCGACTTTTTTCTATAGACCTCAAGCATTGCTCATTAACATTTAGGTACTTTCTAAGCGGTTTGGCTTGGACCTGACCCTCAAATTGGGCCTTCGAAACCTTAATCCAAACCGCTGCAACTCCAAAGTTTTAGAACCAAACTGAACCAGGAAAGCGTTATGCGTAAACCCTAGTTCAATTTGGTTCCATGGTTTAATTCCTCTTTTAATTATAGATAGATGATTCAAATAAAAGATAAACCAAGTTAAACTTAGAACCATTAAAATGACATTACAAACAAGCAACATATATTGTTCTTAATTATATATAAGTAAGTTATTTTCATATAAAAATAAACACCTTAAACTCTATCCAAGATGTTCATTTTGACACCTGAAACCACAAACTGAACCCAAAGATCAGATTGTAAAATCTATGAACACCGACTAAACTATGCAATCCCAAAACCAAACCAAACTGAACGATTTGGTTCAGTTCAGGCCGATTCCATGGTTTGGTGGTTTAGACTTGCACTCCTAACTCAAATCATTCTCATGAATTTGATTCAGACTCTTACCTTAGTTTATGCGGTCTTTCCTACTAGTTTCTCGATACCAATTGAGTCTTTGCTCTTTGCAGTCGTGAAATTATGTTTTCACTTGTTCATCATGAGTTAGTTCAGTGAAATCAAGTCCTAAGTCCCTAAACAAAATTACGAAGATGAAGTCGGCAAACAACGAATAGGAAGTTAGCATTCATGACTTCAACCAATTTTGCAGTCTCCACCACTTCTGTCTCCTGAAGAACACTGTTGTTATTCATGTTCATCATGAAAAAAACCCAGAGACAAAAAAGAGAAATACGTCACCTTAAGTTTGCAGGGTTCGATTAAATGGAAGACCAAAACATCCCCTTCAAGCAAGTTATGCTCATCTGCAAACTTTTTCCAACCTGCACTAAGCCCATACTTGTGAGCAATGTATCTGATATGATATATGTCCCCATTTTCATCTTCAATCACCATTGTAGTATCTGTTTTGGGTAAATACAACTTGCTGAACGGCTGCGGAAAGCCCTGCATCCAGGAAACAACAATAGATTATACAATTTCTATAGCTAAAAACCGATTGCAAGTTGTTGAAAAGATAGTAGCATTACCATCCAGTAACCAATACCAACATGTGCTTTCACCATTAACTTTATACAGCTGGGATGTTCGGTTCGTAAACTTGACTGAACCTCGCCAGCTCGAATCATGGCAGGCGAGCTTCCAACCGCCAATTTAGAACATTTAGTAGCAGAGCTTTCTTTTGGGGAGCTACATGTCAAATTGTCAACTATGGGCCATCAGTTTCAAGATTCATTTCAATACAAGAGATGAGAACTATAAAAGCAAGCAAGACTGACCTCGAACACTTGCTTGAAGGATCATGAACAACCTGTTAATGAATTTACAAAATTCATTTGTAAACTCCATATTATGTGGATAGAAGAGACGATGTATACAAGCAAATTGCAAAAGGCATAAACTGATCTAAACAGAATAAACTCCCAAAACAACATTTACTAATAACCGTAAACCCTAAATTAGTAAATATGGATCCTAAAAGATCTTGTGAACAGTTGCATAACTAAATTGACTTGTGTAACGATCACTAGAAACTAAAAATCATCCACAGATCAAATTCTAACGAAATCCATATCAACTACGCAATCGAAAACCAAGATTTCTATAGTAAAATGTAGCATTTTCTTCGTAAAACAGAATAAACTCCCAAAACAACATTTACTAATAACCGTAAACCCTAAATCTTTAAATATGGATCCAAAAAGATTTTGTGAACAGTTGCATAACTAAATTGACTTTTGTAACGATCACTAGAAACTAAAAAACGTTCACAGATCTAATTCTAACGAAATCCACATCAACTACGCAATCGAAAAGCATGATTTCTATACCAAAGTGTATCATTTTCTTAGTAAAACAGAATAAACTCCCAAAACAACATTTACTAATAACCATAAACCCTAAATAAGTAAATACTGGATCCTAAAAGATTTTGTGAACAGTTGCATAACTACATTGACTTGTGTAACGATCACTAGAAACTAAAAAACGTACACAGATCTAATTCTAACGAAATCCACATCAATTAAGCAATCGAAAACCATGATTCCTAATTTCTAAACCAAAGTGTAGCTTTTTCTCAGTAAAACAGAATAAAAACTCAAGAGAAAAAAACTTACAACCTTAGGTTTCGAATGCGAATTTTTCTTCTCCACAGTTTCGAAAACGCCATATCTCACCGGCTTAGATTTTCTCCGTTTGCCCTAGCAAAAACACAACCAGATCTAAAATTGCTCAATTGATCCTTCAGCATACAAATTCATACATACATACATACATACATACATACATATATATATATATATATATATATA
Organism: Arctium lappa; assembly: GCA_023525745.1. Lineage (NCBI taxonomy): Eukaryota > Viridiplantae > Streptophyta > Magnoliopsida > Asterales > Asteraceae > Arctium > Arctium lappa. The sequence goes on from CM042064.1 coordinate 53,034,568, forward strand.
TTTGTAAGCATAGATAGAAATAAAAAGGATAAGAGATAGACCAGTGAATAAGTTAAGGGAGCAGGAGGTGTAGGGTTAGGGCTAGAGGTTTTCAAATTAGTGAATTGGGAGATAGGCAAATCGTCTTCTGCAGAAGCGGAAGTAGCTCTATGTTCGTTATTTATGAGCTGAATATCGGAATTTTGTAAAGGTAAATCAGCTTCTCCGGTCACCGGAGCTGCCATGACCGACGAGGGTTTTTTGAAGCGGAGAAAGGGGAAGAACGAGATAGAAAGAGATTTACGAGAAAACGGCGGTAAAATGGCCGAGCGGGAAGATTATACGGTCGGTTCGAACCGGGTTCGGTCTGAAACGGGTCGGACATTCGATGAAAACAAAGCTAGGGGTGTTGCTCATGGGTTGGGTTATTGGGTTGAAGATATTTGAACAACTCAACTTAATCTTTGCAGTTTGAAATTTTTAACTCAAACAAAAATGCAACCTAATCTGTTCGAGTTTGTCGGTTTGATCGGGTTATGTTTAAAGAATATAAAAATCAACATTTGAAACATAAAAGTAAAGGAAACTTTCGTTTGAAATACTATCAATCATTCAAGATAATATACGAGAACATCAAATATTTAAGTATTATATATAACTTTTCAATAATGCCCTCTTATAAATTTCATTGTCCATTGTTGCCGAGTTGTTTTTGATAACATATATATATATAAGAGAAATACAAATAATTTCAGAGAACCCGCTAAAATTTCATTGAGTTGTCGGGTTACTTTTGTATAACCCAATTTCAACCCAATAAATTTGGTTTGCCCTAATTTTGTATCGCTTATATGTCAGGTTAGCTCGGATTGATTTTTTTCGGGTGTTTTTTTAGTTGGGTTGGTCGGTTTTTTGAGCAATTGAGTTTGCATGGATACAAGACTATTGACTTCCCTACTGGAAAGGAGATCTCGCTCTGTCCTTTTCCTTTCAACGGTCGGTATATGTATAGTGATCTGTTCCATGTTTTCCCCGAATTTCATCGTCCTTTATGTTTACCAATTGATCTGAATTTTTAATTTTTATAAAGTACAATATATTATACTATTAGGGTTGGGTTCCGGTGAAAAGTTGAGTTAATAGTGAGAAGCATGAGAAGTGGTTATCAACCGTTGGATGAGAAATGAACACACATTAGAATGAGATGCACCATATTAATTTCTTTCTAAACCGTAATTCATGGGAAAACTTGAGATTAAAAGAGATCAACGGTTCAGATCCACTTCTCACGCTTTTCACCATTAACTTAACTTCTCACACGATCATTCGCCTATACTATTATACACATCGTTACATGTTAAATGAATATATTATCAATTTCATTAATATAATAATTAATAATTTGTTACATATGATAATTAAGAGTACAATATATTTTTGGTTCTATGGTTTTTCGATTTTCTTATTCCATATTTGTCAAATTGTTTATATTTTTGCTTAAAATTGATCTTTTTTTAGTACGGTCAAAAATATGTTAATTGAGTAACATTTTAGTCTTTTCTTTTCCCTCATTTTTCTTTTAAAGGCAATAAGAAAGTTAATATTATTTATATCTATATCTATACTATATTATAAAGCAGACATAAAAAACTCTTAAAAATAAGTCTTAAAGCTTGATGTACCGCTATTTAATGTTAATTACTTAAAAAAACAATCATTAAAGCTGCATGTACTACATTTAATGTTATTTATTAATTTTCAATCATTATCTCTAACCATTTTAACTCCCCTAAAATCATTTCCCACTTTAATTCCCCTAAAATAACTCTCAACATAATTAAATATAGAATAAAAATCAAATTTTAAATATAAAAATATAAAATATAATTAAAAACTCTAACATAATATTTTATAAAAAAAATTATATTATTAAACCAAAATAAATTACATTATATTATTAAGTCTAAATTAAACAAATTTATATAAAAAAATCATTATCACTCTCGCACAACCATCCAAAATCATAATGTAAATCGACAAAATCGTAATGTAAATCATAATGTAAATAAAATGAAACATTAAAATCGTAATGTATTTAGCGGCATTGCGCGAGTACACTTCTACTATTAATTAATATAATACATATATACAGATCAACTATTTCTTTCGTGGACGGAAATGGGTTCATCATCTTCTATCGCAAATACAAAACTTTGTCAAGAACATCTTCATTGAACCGGAATTATTTCCCATATTTAAACGGAGTCAAAGAGAATAAGTGTGAGAAATTGGAGGTGAAGCCACTCGATTGTTTGCCCATAACAGTTGTGACCAAGCTCAGTACACATCGATGTTGGAGGTAGCGGCAACGGATGATTCATCGAACAGAAGGTTGTGATACGAACTCATCTAGATCGAATGGTTGATGAAACTTTGAGTTTTGTTTATTTCTCCTTGAAATACAATTTTTCTCTCATGGCAGATGGCACATGACGCCACTTAACAAGAATAATGAACAAAGTCAGTAGTATTCTAATACGTAACGTTTTGTTCAACTTATTATTGTTACTTTCAATATCTGGAGACAATTTTCTTGTATGAAATTACAAAATGCTCTGAAAAACCCACATACAAATTTTCAAATGCAAATGATTAAATCATAAAGTGTTTTACGTTCACAATTTTGAAAATTGACTCCATTCTTTTCAAGAATTATCATTTTCTTTTGTTGTTAAAAAAGTTAGATCCTCTTCTTTTTCTTTATGTAACACCCCGAATTTCGTTTGGTTTTGCGAAGTTGTTTTGAGGAAAAAGAGGTTTATGTGGTTGTCTACAGGATGCACGGGTCGTGCGCCCTCCTTCAGAGAAAACGCACGGGTCGTGCGTATGATCTAGGGCCGAGGCAATATGCTTGCGCACGGGTCGTGCGCATTTCCTTCTTTGATTAAAATCTTGATTTGAGATATATTTTCTTAATATCTCTAAAAATCTCAAGTTCTCTCTCTCTTCCCTTTTCTCTCTTTTTCGATCTTCAAAGTCTCGTTTGGTTGCTAGTTTTCGGTGTTTTTAGCAAGGGGTCGGTGTTTTAAGCTTCACCTCTTCGTCGTGATCGTTATCTGGTTTTTCGGGTTTTATTCTAAAACCTACTGGTGAGTTCCTACTATCATTTTACAAACTTTATACATATCAAATGTTACATTTTTGAGCTCCTATATATCTCTATGGTTTTGGATCTAACTCTATGGCATTTTGACCTAACTTGAGTTTTTGGGATATTTTAGGGTTCCTAATCATTTTCTTGAAATGTAAAGGGTTTGATTTTATTGAGAGTAAAATTGAGATTTACTTGCACATTTATGTGATTTACTTGGAAGAATGTATATAAACTCATTTTATGATTTTCATTCTTATCAGCAGTTAAACTTGAAAAAGGCATTTTGGTTATAAATGTTTTTGAAAGCTATACGTTTAGCTTTGGTTAGTCACACGTGTTATTGTGACAAGTTAGACCATTACTAGTGGATCCCTAGGTTTTGAGTCGACTGTTATTATTTGGTGTTTACCAAGTAAAGAAAATATAGAGCTACATGTGCATTAAATTGTGAGGCTCTGGCCGTTAACAAATAAGAACTACATGTGCATTAAATTGTGAGGTTCTGGCCGTTAACGACTTATTTTTTGGGATGTCACCTTCCCCATTGTAGCTATGGATGCACTTGATCCTCGGGAGCGTTTGGTACGGTTATGTGAGACCGGTTACTAGCTATGGGTCAAGTGTAGTCCTAGTGAACGAGTATGACTTGGTTTCCTCGGGGGCCCTCCCTCACATCTTAGTACGTTCCGAAGTGTTCGTGGCCATGGATTCAAGTATTTAGCTCATAACTCGGTTTGTGGTCTACTTTGTGTTACACCACAAACCTTGGTAAAATGGTTCTTTTGTCATCATATGATGAGTTTTGGACCGAAAAGGCCCGGTTGTGGCGAAATGTTATCTTTTATAAATAAAAACCTTTATGAAAAGATTTCCTTATTATACTGATGTTTATATCTCTGATTTTGTATAAACTGTATGTTCTCACTAGGCTTTAAGCCTAACACTTTTTCTCAAATGATATGTATAACATGTTTCCCTTAGCGGTGGGTTGCCAGGGTTTTGAGAGACGGGCTTGGTCTCGAGGCTTCTTGAGATGACTAGTATTGTAACTGGGCAATTGTTAAGTCTCATTCTTTTGGTGAATTATGGATGGACATCTGATGAAATCTAGATAGATGTGTCTAGATTAGTTTGTTGATGAATTCTATATTTGTACAGGTTTTGGTAAAGTCTTAAGGACTGATCCCCTTTATGGGAGGTTTATATCAATACAAGTGTCATGTCGCCATAATTCCAGGTTTTAATTTACTCTGATTCTTAGGGTGTTATAAGTTGGTATCAGAGCTCTAGTTTAAGCGAACTAGGCATGAATGTAAGATGTCTAGACTTAGACTGAGTTTGATAGGCACTGATTGTGAGATTGGGTAGAACTTCTAAGATGGGTTAGTCTTAGAATCGACGGAGGTTATGTTAATCAAACGTTGTGATGATGGTAACAAGAACCCTTATGTGTTATATGTTCATAATCTCACTTAGCTAATGTGATTATGAGGATATTTTACGTGAGTGTAATTGGTTTGCTAATGTTATGACAATTGGTAGACGTAATGGTACGTTTCTTTCGTGCGTGTTTCAGTTAAACTCTTCCTTACCCTTTCTCGTGCTTGTGTTTATCTGCTCTACTTTAGTACGTTGACCGTTAGAGTAGTGCGAAAGTTTATAAGCGAGTAAGCTAAGGAATGATTGTTGTTTATAGCAATGTCTCTTTGGAATTATAGTAAGTGCGTGGAACGCATTAAGTTAATCATCTTGAGCCAGATTCGTTGGTGGAATTAGAATTATATCTTGTTAGATCGATTCTATTTCAAGGAGTTTTGTAAGTTAATTAATGGGATGGTTACCCTATTATGCCTGAGGCATCCGGTTGATTATAGTACGTCAGGATGTTGGGAAGCGTAGTATTAAGATGTGAGTTCCGAATTCATGCATTAAATTTATTTTTAAAATAAGGTCGCATAAATTGCTTTTCATGATTGCCAAACATAAAGTGATTTACCTTGTAACGCTTTGGCAAAAACATTTAGCACTCAGCATATTTTTAAACTATGAGCATAAGCATGCTTAAAATGGTTTTGTTGCACCTGATTACAAATTGTTATCCAAACTCTCTTTATTCACGTCTTGTGTTTAAATGCTATTTTTGGATGTCGTAATATCTGTGTTTTAAACGCTTTTGAGTTAATGGGCAAGTAGCTGTGGAATTTTGACCGTGACCTTGGATCTCTTCCACGTATGTTAATGGTTTTAAAGGAAAAGTTATTTCCATGACTTGAGTCGGAATTTCTTGGAGATTTTAGTTTGTACGAGCTTTGTTGAATTTCATAGAGTTTCGTTTTACAAATTCTTTTTGTCACGTGCGTATATTTAGAGATGTGTGAGTTTAATTTCATTGCGTGCAAGTTATGAGTTCTTTGGGTGTCGTGTCTCATCAAAATGGTCAAAATTTAAACTCACCACTTGTCAAAATGGTCGCCTTACCTTGTGTTGAAAAATGGAAATTTGGACATCACTTGATTTTAGCGTTAAGGAGTTTTATGAAAATCCAGTTGAATTATGGTGTCTCATCTTACGACTTTTGTGTCGCGTAAATAATTTCAGGAACATGTGCATATGAATCATTGTGTGCGTTAATTTCAGGGTTTTGTTAACAAATATCAACCGTCGTGTATTATGTGCATTGGATTTAAGTATAACATTGGTGTGAATGATTGCATAAACGATTTATGTATTTTAAAAAAAAACAGGACTTTCGTTCTGATCGTATTTCCATCATTAACTCTTACTGTTAAAATTTCCGCAAAGCATCTAGCGAGTTAGCGGTATTTTTGTCGTTGTAGTTCTATTTTGGTCAGATGTGTTTATCTTTACAACGTGAAGCTTTAAACTCGATTTGAAATCTTATTTGCATCCCCGTTATTTTACCGCCCTTTGGGGAATGAATTGTTGCATATGGGGTGAGTTGAAAATTCTTTTGCTGCAACGCCTCTTGGTTATAGGGGAAGACTTTTAAAGATAAAATTGTGATTTCCCTTTGGAGTTGTACAAACAATTGTTGCATATGTTGAAATGCAAGAATCTATTTTCACGTTTATAGTATAAACTATTGGGTATGTTTTACTCGGTATTTCTCAAGGTGCGAGTATTTTGTTAAGTTTTCGTATTCGGTAACTTGGATTGTTTTAACATCATAAATTGCTCATATCGAGCTTGAATATTTCAGCAAGTAAATAGTGTGATTTACATATTGTCACACCCCGCTAAAGCGGAAGTACGGAGTATGACAACTCGAAATATGAACACAAGTGTATAGCTATACCAACATAACAAAAAAAAAAATTATGTAGAAAAGTCATTACAATGATCATTACTAAATTAATACGATTACAAGCCCAAACATTTCATAAATATTATACAATCTAGAACAAAAGAGTTTTCTTTCTAAGACATGGCGTGTATGCAAAAATCTTCTAAGGCATACCGTCTTTGTTACCTGAAAAGCATGTATAAAAACGGATATCAACTACATAGAGTTGGTGAGTTCACAGGTTTTCAACTATGCACAAAACGATTTTGTATGCAGGGTTTGATAAATATAACTTTCGAATTTATTCGATATCTTAAATCGAAAATGTTCATGAGCTTTATCGTTTCAACATTCGTATGACATGGTTCGGTTTTCTTTCGTCTTGTTGAGCCACTACTAAACCGTCCCGGACTTAGCTCTTTCTAGCCCTTCGCGACCTACTCCAAATGAGTGTCCGCATTCTCTAGTATAGTGCACCCTTACTCGTCAGTATTAAGGTGGGTTTGTCAGACCAAATAGCGCTATCCACTAATACTATAGACCCATTTGTTCATGAGTTAATAGTAGTGTACAGGGGACTTTTCTTTACTTTACTTTAAAACTCAACATACCGATCATAAGATGTCATACCATTTCAATTTAATGCTTAAGTAAGCTTTGGCGATTAATATCACATAACGATTTAAACTACTCATGAATCTTTATAACACAAGTTAGCATGCTTTTCACCCCAAAATTTATTCAAAACAAGTAAAATGGGGCTGTGAATACTCACCTTAACGAATAGAACGGGTGAAACTTTACTTTGATACTTTATGGAGTTTGCCACACCCTTAGTTTCCCTATACAAGAGTTGCCATAGTGGAACACATTAATGCCCTATTCCGATGTCCAACAAATATGTCCAATTGTCCCATGAAATTCCATTATATAAATTCCTTAGTCCACATCCATTTTTAAACTATACAAAGTCCCAAAATGCAATAGAACAGAATTTAGACTTAATAGGATCACCTTTCTGGATTCAGCATTTGCTGTCCAGAAAGTTATTTGATAAAATCACCACGGAAACTTAACTTCCCAAGAGAATTATTTAATCATAAATTTTTGTGGTGGTACTATGATATGTTTAGAGTAAATCTGCATTTTTTTATAATTTTTGTATAACTTTTGATACCTCAAATAATTTTTACAAAACAGAGTGTCACTGATTTTCGGATCAGTGACATACCTCACTTGTAACAGGCTTTTGGGGTATCAATTCTTGGAATTAGACAGTGATCCATATATGGATGCAAACCTAACTCAAAATCCTATTATTTGGAAAAAGATTCACTTATTTTGGATAAGTAATGAGGGAGTTATGGTCTTTACAAGTTGGGTGTATGAATCTGTCCTCACCGGACAGATTGCACCCTTTTCTTATAAATTCCATTTGAGTGCCCAAATCAATTTGGACTTTTTAGAAAACTAACACTCTAAATTAAAGTCTAGAAGCAAAAACCCCAAATTTGGACATGTGGTTCGTGAGTTGTGCAAGCTAGAAGTGGAGTCCATTTTCTGGACAGATTCTAAAAATGAAGAGAATACTATTTTTAAGCCAAAAATGATGATCATTAGACATGGTTTTTGGTTATAAACCATGTCTTCACTCCTCATTATATGATAAACTAACTTATGCATCATGGATTCATTGTAATCTAAATGCTCATCCAAATGCATGCATGAACACAACACCAAATAAGTGATATTATCATCACTACTAAGTTCTTAATCATGTGGAATTTGGGAAATTCCTTCATAAGAACATTTTTATACTAACATTTCATTATGATAACATAATCATAATTTCAATAATACCAATATTTTAGTGGTTCATGATACCAAAATTCAACATTATCATCATAAACCCTAAACTTGATGATAAACAAGTTTTCTTTGAAAAAAAAACAAGAATCAAAAACTCATTTTTGAATACATAAACATCAATTTGCAATCTATTTTATCAACAAAAACCTAATTTATACCACATTTAGATGCAATCTTTTACTCCCAAAAATCGAAAATGAGAACATGCATGTAAAAAAAATGTAGTTTTTGAGATTACCTTGAAGATTTGATGAAGAAACTTGATTCTAACTTCAAATTGTTGATGGTTTCTTGCTTGGATTTTGATTTTTTTTAACAAGAAGAAAATGGAATGGTGGTGGTGATGGTGGTGGTCGTACAAGAGAGGAGAGGGAGAGGGAGTTGAAGAGATTTTTTTTAAAAAATGAGAGTTTTGGCTAGTTTTTGGTGTTTTAATGATTTATTTATTTTTTAAAAGTAATTAACAAATAAATTGGTGTAGTCATGACATGTGTCCAATGACTCATCCAACACCATTATGAATTAATTTAAAATTTTAAATAAATTACTAGCCTAATCCATAAAATATCAGATATATTTGAGAACCGAAATACTCGATTCTCAATATTTGCTAAAAATGTCAAATTTGAAAATTTAGCAATGCTAGACAAATTAAACATACTGATTCTTATAGTTTATGAATTTTGGACTTTTAATCACTTATTTTGGCATTTCTGGACAGTGACGGTCAGATGCGGAACTGTTCTGGGTTTTTAACGCGACTTCTAAATTTTTCGGGAAACTTTTATCTTAAAGGCTTTTATGCATTTCTAGGAGTGACATACTTAAATTTTTACTTCCAAAAGTACAGAAGCTAACCTCATAGTGTGGACTTTGACGGTTGTCACACATATCCTGGGTGATTTTGTACACGTAAAATCTACATTATGATTTATGCATCTTTGATGATTTTGTGCATCTTAGTATTTTTTTTGCATTCATAAACATTTGGAAAATCTTTGGTCTCAATACGTGTTGAGTTTTGAGAAATCATGTCCTGGTGGTGTGTGTTTTCATAAATATTGTTTAAAGACATTTCATTATTTGGGGAACGTTAAATGTCGGTTAAATGTGTTTTAAGATTTACGAGACTTTCGTTGGAAATTTACGTAAAGTGTCGAGCCTTTGGCTCGGGTTTTGACTGAATGAGTCGTGTGGACATTTGTCCGGATTTATAACCGCAATGAAAGATTTTAGTATGATGGAATTTATTTGTGTTTTACATTAAATTGTTAACTGCTGATAAGTTTCGGTTATTTTGAAATGTTTAGTTTTATGAACATGTTGAGACACCCATTTTGGGATCTTTTCTCATTTTGGTAAATAAATCATGTTGAAGTGTTTCTTTGATGATTTTACATATATAATTGGAGTTCAATCGACGTAAGTGTCATTGGGTGTATTTGATCTTCTAAACCTTTTCAGAAAATGCATATTATTGTGTTATGAGGCATTTTGAAATCATAAGGGTATGAGTTCATTTGGAAAACGGTTTGTTTCAACCAACGATGAGATTTGAGTTAATTATACTTTTGGTCATGTTTGCATAATAGTTGGTCAAACGTGTTTTCATATTTTATATCGACTTACATTTGGGTATTTACGTACACTGTTGGGTTGTTGGCTCAGTTTTGACTAAATGGAGACTTGAGGACATTTGTTCGGTTTAAAAACAGTTGTGGAACTTTTGGAGTATGATGGCGATTATTTCATGCCATTGGGAGTAACATGTTTTCTTTTTGGGAGCTTTGGTCTTCTTTTGGAGTCGTGTAAATTTTGACAGTGTTGTATTGGATCCATAAGCACGTAAGTCTGTCTGTTTTGGAAAGCCTAAGTTTTTGGTTACTGTGGTGACCGCTTGGGTTTGCTAGCGAGTAGGCGATAAGTGGCTCGAGCCGCTGAGTTGAAACTCGTTTAGATTGGATAGGCACCCATGTTCGTAAGACCCTGGAGTGGAACTCGTCGGAGTATGGCAAGGGGCAATAATAGGTCTGAGGATTGTGATGTCTGGTATGGCATGGGAACTAGGACCGGTATGTGTGGTGAAATCCAATAACATCACGGGTGGCCCCATTCATGTGTTCTCGCCACCCAAGATGGAAACGTTTAGAGGTCATGCGAGGAAGTTGTATAGGCGGCCTACTTGTGTGTCCTTCTATTCCTTTGTGTACGGGTCTCTTTGTCGTAGACCCGGGGTATTTTAAACACTAATGTTATATTTTTACCAACTTTGGTTATGTGAAGTCGACGGTAAATGATGGCTTTAATACTTGGGTTCTCCCCAAGTATATTAAGGTTTGAATGAAATGTGTTATTCTTGTATGTTGATATTTAGTTTTCTTTTGTTTTTGGTCGTGTGAGTATTGGGCCTAGTGTCCAGGTTTTCGGACGTACAATATGGATAGTGTTACTAATGTTTCATACTTCGAGTTATACAAGTTGTGTCAATTTATAAAACGTATTTGCAATGAAGTATCCGTCTTTGAAAATGCATGACTTTGAAAAGGAGTTGTTTCCATGTTTTAAAGTTCATTATTTGAAGGGTTCTGATTTAAAGAGACGTTCATCAATTTAATTGCTTTTACTTATGTAAAACTCTTGAACTCTCTAGGCGTTAAGCTTAAACCCTTTTTATTTTATCTACATATGCATCTTTTCCTGTTGGGGGTTCGGTTCTAGCAGCGCTTTGAGGAGTCGGGCCTTAGCCTTGAGCTAGAGTAAGTTGTTGGTAAAGTCTTCCACAGGTTGGAGATAGTGTCTGCGCATGGGTTTCTGTAGCGCCCGTCCTTTATAAGTCCGGATGTATAGATTGGTGGTATGTTTAGAAGTTAATCTTTATAATGTGGTTGTAGACGAAGTACTTATGGAAGTATTAAGAAATTCGAATAAGGGCAATTTCCAGATTTGGGGTCAGATCGGAGTTGAGCGATAACAGAATCTGTGTTAACCGATTGCCGAAAAGACGCATTGGTGCGCCTTGTAAGAATATCTTTATCGATATTAGGAATGGATCAGTGAAATCTGAGAGTTTTGGGAAGATTAGCGTCGACCGTTAGCTTTGAGTTTGGAATCGTGCAGTTCGAAAGAACTGGTAGATGGGAAGTTGAGGTCGCTAATTTCCTGGAGGTAGTATTTGTCACCTAAGGTTGGGAGGCAACCGTGACCTTGGGAGTAAAGGTTACTTTAGAGAGTTGAGTGTTCACTCGGTTAGGAGTGAAATATGCCCAAGAAGGGTAGCTAATTTTCGGGTGTCGGTATTAAGATCTCGTTAATGATTCTGGTATTTAGGTTTGAGACGATATTCTCTGCGATCTGTGTTCCATTGAGAAGATTAGATTTCGAGGACGAAATCATTCTAAGGTTGGGAGTATTGTAACACCCCGAATTTCGTTTGGTTTTGCGAAGTTGTTTTGAGGAAAAAGAGGTTTATGTGGTTGTCTACAGGGCGCACGGGTCGTGCGCCCTCCTTCAGAGAAAACGCACGGTTCGTGCGTATGATCCAGGGCCGAGGCAATATGCTTGCGCACGAGTCGTGCGCATTTCCTTCTTTGATTAAAATCTTGATTTGAGAGATATTTTCTTAATATCTCTAAAAATCTCAAGTTCTCTCTCTCTCTTCCCTTTTCTCTCTTTTTCTCCTTTTCGATCTTCAAAGTCTCGTTTGGTTGCTAGTTTTCGGTGTTTTTAGCAAGGGGTCGGTGTTTTAAGCTTCACCTCTTCGTCGTGATCGTTATCTGGTTTTTCGGGTTTTATTCTAAAACCTACTGGTGAGTTCCTACTATCATTTTACAAACTTTATACATATCAAATGTTACATTTTTGAGCTCCTATATATCTCTATGGTTTTGGATCTAACTCTATGGCATTTTGACCTAACTTGAGTTTTTGGGATATTTTAGGGTTCCTAATCATTTTCTTGAAATGTAAAGGGTTTGATTTTATTGAGAGTAAAATTGAGATTTACTTGCACATTTATGTGATTTACTTGGAAGAATGTATATAAACTCATTTTATGATTTTCATTCTTATCAGCAGTTAAACTTGAAAAAGGCATTTTGGTTATAAATGTTTTTGAAAGCTATACGTTTAGCTTTGGTTAGTCACACGTGTTATTGTGACAAGTTAGACCATTACTAGTGGATCCCTAGGTTTTGAGTCGACTGTTATTATTTGGTGTTTACCAAGTAAAGAAAATATAGAGCTACATGTGCATTAAATTGTGAGGCTCTGGCCGTTAACAAATAAGAACTACATGTGCATTAAATTGTGAGGTTCTGGCCGTTAACGACTTATTTTTGGGGATGTCACCTTCCCCATTGTAGCTATGGATGCACTTGATCCTCGGGAGCGTTTGGTACGGTTATGTGAGACCGGTTACTAGCTATGGGTCAAGTGTAGTCCTAGTGAACGAGTATGACTTGGTTTCCTCGGGGGCCCTCCCTCACATCTTAGTACGTTCCGAAGTGTTCGTGGCCATGGATTCAAGTATTTAGCTCATAACTCGGTTTGTGGTCTACTTTGTGTTACACCACAAACCTTGGTAAAATGGTTCTTTTGTCATCATATGATGAGTTTTGGACCGAAAAGGCCCGGTTGTGGCGAAATGTTATCTTTTATAAATAAAAACCTTTATGAAAAGATTTCCTTATTATACTGATGTTTATATCTCTGATTTTGTATAAACTGTATGTTCTCACTAGGCTTTAAGCCTAACACTTTTTCTCAAATGATATGTATAACATGTTTCCCTTAGCGGTGGGTTGCCAGGGTTTTGAGAGACGGGTTTGGTCTCGAGGCTTCTTGAGATGACTAGTATTGTAACTGGGCAATTGTTAAGTCTCATTCTTTTGGTGAATTATGGATGGACATCTGATGAAATCTAGATAGATGTGTCTAGATTAGTTTGTTGATAAATTCTATATCTGTACAGGTTTTGGTAAAGTCTTAAGGACTGATCCCCTTTATGGGATGTTTATATCAATACAAGTGTCATGTCGCCATAATTTCAGGTTTTAATATACTCTGATTTTTAGGGCGTTATACTTTACTTCGCTTTTCTAAATGTTCATTTCTATTAAAACCCTTTTCGGGTATGGGTGTAACTTTTCCATAAGTATCACAAAAATCTATCCATCATCATCACCAAGAAGGTTTGTTTGACCTCTAGATGCTACGATATTTATACAGAAAAGTAGAAAGATACCTGAAAATATTTTATTCTTGTCCATTGGGGCATCCACACTTTACAAAACTTATATGTACTCACATTACAAAATTCACAAAGTTGGTAGTTTTGATAATAGAATCCAAGCTCAAAAGTAACATTCCATTATGTGGTTTGGATAAATAGAGTTAGATAAAATTTATACAAATTTTTGAATTGATGGTGGAAAAGGTTTGATAAGTGTTTTATAAGTCATACATTTTTTTTTTGTCAACTCTAATAATTGACATAGAACATGAAACATCTGTTTGAAAATTTGTTTTTCCACCATATTTTTTTACCAATATAATCGTTTTTCATATTGGCTTTGGATTTACAAGATGGGTATAAGATAGAGATTTTAAATGTCATATAAATGTTACAAGTGTTTTTCATATGATTATTGTGAATATTGTCATTTGACTTATAGCTAGAGATCATGAAGTTTGTTGTGTGTGAATGATATTCCTTAACACTAAATTATAACCATGTTGTAACTGTATCATAAAATGAAATTTAGGCATGTCGTGAATGTCATAGTAGTATCAACATAAGACATGTTCATGATAAGATTTGTTTCTCCTATATGATAGGAGTAACGCTTCTATATATATGTCACTCAATGCAATTATACTGAAAAAGAGATATTGACCAAATTACGCACTCACATGCAAAGAACCAATTATATAAAATGAAATTTAGGCATGTCGTGAATGTCATAGTAGTATCAACATAAGACACGTTCATGATAAGATTTGTTTCTCCTATATGATAGGAGTAACGCTTCTATATATATGTCACTCAATGCAATTATACTGAAAAAGAGATATTGACCAAATTACGCACTCACATGCAAAGAACCAATTATATAATAAGGCGGAATAAGGGTTTGATTTTAAAAAGTTCTTTAAACCCTAGAAAAGAAAAAAAAAACATTTTCTCTAATACATTCCTTCATAATGGTTGTTATTCGTAGTAATCGTATCAACATATGTGAATACAAAGGTGTCCCCTATGGAGGCAACAAGATGAAAGTTTGTTGTTTGATTCAACAAAAACTTGCAACTTTAAGGTGTTTTTCAAAACATCAAACTACACCATTCTATTATAAATTCACGTAGCGTTACAGATTTTTTATATTTCGTTGCGCTGATGTATCTGTAACCCAACAACGAGGACCTGTTTATTTGGATGAATAGAGTTTAGCACTAAACCTGTTAAGATGACACATGACGGAGTTGCAACTTACTATTGACTAGGTTTTTTTTGTTTATTTACCTATTCTCAATTTATATATGGATTTTCAACTAGTAAAAAGCTATACATAAAGAGCCAAGTTATGCATAATAAAACCATCAACTGCTTATTTTGATCGACCAAGCATGTATATATAAGAAGCCAATATGAAACATACTTTTTATTTAATCATAGGTTCTTGTCAATTTTTCGATTTTGGTAAGATGGGGTTTTGATTCGAGTAAAGAAATATGAATTCAGGATAGGTGGGTGTCAACTAGGGTTCTCGCGAAGGATTTCCCTCGTCTTTATAGGCTGGAATTAAATAAAGGTGTGTCGATCCAGGAGAGAGGGGTGTGGAGAGATGAAATATGGAAGTGGAAATGGGAGTGGGAGTGGAGAAGGGCTCCTTGGGGTAGAGAGCTGGGAGAATTGGAGAACCTTTTAAACGTGCTAGGGGGAAACAACCCAAGAAAGTGTTAGGAGTAATCAATCACTTGAATAATAATTGTATATATACAGACAAAATAATAATGGAAATCTAAATTCTTATATATATATATATATATCTATGTAATTCACAAAGTATAACAACAATCAATTTACAAAATACAAAATCAAATCCTTACTTGAATAGAAATTCGTGTACAAGTTGAAATCGATTGAGGCCTGCACTTTAAGCAGTGTCCTAAGACAGAAATTTCGCCCGTAATGCGTCCGTCTAGAGGATACAACAATCTTATTCAAGTGTAAACTTGAATCTATCGAATCATGTATGTTTTAGTGAAGAATGGAAGAGGAGAAACCCAGAAAACTTGAGAGAAATTGATGATAATTCGTTGGTTAAAAAATGGAGGGAAAGTGCAGGTTTTATAGGTTGTTTCTCCAACCGAATTTAACTGTCAGGAAACTTCGCGACTTGTGCCGCGGGTGAACTCGCGTGGTAACCCGCGTAATCCTCTGTCTGTGGAAAACTCCAGTGCACTACGCGGTTAGTGCCGCGGTTATGGTCGCGGCATAACCCGCGGAACTCACTGTTGACAAAACACTCCGCGAGTTGCTTAGCGACTTAGGTCGCGCCTTGACCCGCGAAATCCACTGTTACCCTGCATCATAATCTCCATCGTCAATCTATCTCGACCCCATCGAGACCCCAAGAGCCCCAAGGCCCAAGGCCCATCTTTGACATTTAATGTATATATTAATGTCAATAAAATCCTTTCAATCACACCACAATCCAAGTCAATCATTCAAGGAATTCATTTATTGCACAATGAATTGGATTTATTAATTGATTGAAAGTTTGGCTTGGATCCTATGTGGAACAATTTCTCCTTTTCTTAACTAAGTTCCAACAATACCCCACATTTTCTATTCAAACCCAAATAATACCCCACATTTGAATAGAAAATAAGCAATATTATGGAACTTATGTTTCTATCACCAAGCTAGTTATAATATGCATCGGAAAAAGGTGTCTTTTGGACTTGAACCTTTCCTAGTGAATACCTATCGGATCTACTTCGTGGATAGTGAACTGAGGTCTTGAACTAGCCACTTTTTGTAGTAAATCAAGACAATAGGTAACACACATATTATATCTATACATACATAGATTCTTACCGTTGTGTTCATTTCGGTCGTGAACAAATCCTTTCTTCATGAGAGTTTTAGAAGACGTAGCCATATCCGTCCTCAAAGATGCGACCACACATCAGTCTCACATAGGTAATGTCGATCAAGAATAATCCGTAGTATTCCACTAGAT
Source organism: Arctium lappa (assembly GCA_023525745.1). NCBI lineage: Eukaryota > Viridiplantae > Streptophyta > Magnoliopsida > Asterales > Asteraceae > Arctium > Arctium lappa. Next base: position 53,051,120 of record CM042064.1, read on the forward strand.
AGCTATCAGCATCATTAAGAATGTAACATTCAACCCTATATCATCAACGGAAATTACAAAGGAAAAACATCATAGGAATAGACGTACCTTTGTTTGGTTGTTGCTTGAGTTGACCCCGACTAGTTTGCCTATTGAACCTAGACCATGGGATCTCCAATTTCGCTAGGTTAGGTTGCCGCCGAGGAAACTCATTGTATTGGCTTTAAGCCCATTCCCCTCGATGAAAAGGATACTTGCTCTCTACTTAGGCCTTTTGTCAAAGGATCGGCTATATTCTCCTTTGACTTTACGTAGTCAATGGAAATGATTCCATTTTTCAGCAAGTCCTTAATTGTATTGTGGCGTCTTCTTATATGTCGAGACTTGCCATTGTAAATTTGGTTCTTTGCTCTTGTGAGAGCAGCCATACTATCACAATGAATACAAATGGCAGTCACAGGTTTTGGCCACAATGGAATACCTTCTAGGAAGCTTTTTAGCCATTCGGCTTCTTCAGCGGCTTTGTCTAATGCGACAAATTCTGCTTCCATAGTTGATCTTGTATTCACAGTTTGTTTAGATGATTTCCATGAGACAGATGCACCACCAAGTGTAAACACATATCCACTTGTGGACTTACTCTCAGAATGTTTGGAAATCCAATTGGCATCACAATACCCTTCTATGACTGGAGGATATTCGGTATAATGTAACCCGTAATTCATTGTGTATTTCAAGTATCTAAGCACTCTCACTAGTGCATACCAATGATCTTTTCCCGGGTTATGTGAGTACCGACTAAGTTTACTCACACTGTATGCTATATCCAGTCGTGTGCAATTCATGATATACATCAAGCTTCCAAGAACTTGAGTGTATTCTAATTGAGCCACACTTTCTCCTTGATTCTTCTTTAACTGACTAGAAGGATCAAATGGAGTCACTACCGGTTTGTCATCATAGTGACCGAACTTACGAAGTACCTTCTCAATATAGTGAGATTGGGTAAGAATGTAACCATTAGGATTTCTTTGAATCTTTATACCAAGGATTACATCTGCTACTCCCAAGTCCTTCATGTCAAACGAGGAGTGCAACATCTTCTTGGTTTGATTGATTACATCTAAGTTCGATCCTAGGATTAACATATCATCTACATACAAACATATAATGACATAGGCATGTTTGTATTGCTTCACATAGACACACTTATCACACTCGTTTATTTGAAACCCATTTGATATCAAGGTGTTATCAAACTTTTCGTGCCATTGCTTTGGCGCTTGCTTGAGTCCATAAAGGGACTTGATCAATTTACAGACTTTATCTTCTTGACCTTTAACAACAAATCCTTCAGGTTGTTGCATATAAATCTCCTCATCTAACTCTCCATTCAAGAAAGCAGTTTTCACATCCATTTGATGGATTTCCAAATTATGAATTGCTGCTATGGCCATCAACGTTCGTATGGACGTTATTCTTGTGACTGGAGAGTAGGTATCAAAGAAGTCTTGACCTTCTTTTTGTCGATATCCTTTGGCTACCAATCGAGCTTTGTATTTCTCGATAGTGCCATCGGGTCTCAACTTCTTCTTAAATATCCACTTATGGCCTATGACTTTATGACCCGGAGGTAGGTCAACCAATCTCCATGTATTGTTTTGTACTATGGAGTCTATCTCACTTTGGATTGCCTCTTCCCAATAAGGTGCCTCGGAAGAATCCATGGCGGCCTTATAAGATAGAGGTTCTCCTTCAACATTAAAAGCCATAAAATCAGGTCCAAAGTCTTTGGCTATTCTTCCACGTTTACTTCTCCTTGGTTCCAAATCTTCTTGAACCTTGGAGGTTTCACCTCTTTGTGTTGGATCAAGTTCAATTGTTTCATCTAGAGTGTGTGTGTCATCATGCAATCTTTTCCTTGAACTAGAGGCTTGATCCTCTTTTTCTTTGTAAGGAAAGATATTCTCAAAGAATTCTGCTTCTGCAGATTCGATGATTGTGTTGTTATTTATGTCATTTACACTAGATTTATATACTAAGAATCTATATGCAGCACTATTATGAGCAGGTCCAATATATACACAATCAATGGTTTTAGGTCCAAGTTTAGTCCTTTTTGGCAAAGGCACTTGAACCTTGGCAAGGCAACCCCACACTTTCATCCTTTTGTAAGATGGTAACTTTCCTTTCCATAGTTGATATGGAGTTTTGTCATTCTTCTTGTGGGGGATCCTATTTAGGATCATATTTGCAGTAAGGCACGCCTCACCCCATAAATGATATGGAGCTCCGGCGTGATCAACATTGAATTTATCATGTTCTTCAATGTTCTATTTTTGCGCTCGGCCACTCCATTTTGTTGAGGTGTGTATGGAGCGGTCGTTTGATGCACAATACCATGTGTAGCACAAAATTCTGCAAAGTCACGGGATTCGTATTCTCCTCCCCGATCAGACCTTAGAATCTTGATTTTCTTGTCGAGTTGGTTCTCGACTTCGGCTTTATAAGTCTTAAACATATTTAAAGCCTCATCCTTTGTAGGGATTAAATACACATAGCAATACTTACTGCAATCATCTATGAAGGTAATATAATAGTTCTTACCTCCTCGTGAAGGTGTTGCCTTGAAATCACATAAGTCTGTGTGAATTAACCCAAGTATTTCATTTGATTTTTCAACAGACTTGTGTGGATGATTTGTGTATTTAGCCTCTACACAAACCTCGCACTTAGTCGATTTGTCAATGGAACATTTAGGTATCATGTCAAGTTTGATCATTCTTTGAATGGATCTAAAGTTGACATGTCCTAATCTCGAATGCCAAAGGTTAGAAGGAACAATCATGTACATGGAACTAGCAGTGCTAGGGCCTGCCTTATTATTATTTACATTGGCGGCATCCATACTATTTACAACGCTTAGTTTGAAGAGCCCCTCATTGAGGTAACCCTTCCCAACGTACACACCACCCTTGGTGATGACAATCTTATCAGATTCGATTACAACTTTGAACCCTTTCTTACTCAGAACAGGGCCAGAAATCAAGTTTTTAGTTATGCTAGGTACATGTACAACATCAGTTAAAATAAGATCTTTGTCGGAAGTCAGCTTCAAGTTGACCTTCCCTTTTCCTTCAACCCTTGCAGTCGTGGCATTCCCCATGAACATCGGCTCCCCATCGCTCACCTTTTGGTAAGATGCAAACATACTTTCCGAATTGCAAATGTGTCGGCTTGCCCCAGTGTCGAACCACCAATCCACCATGTTTGTAACCATGTGGGATTCAATGACACCAATGAACTCGTTCGGGGAGTGGGTGAGATTGGCATGACTAGAAGATGCCCCATGTCCTCCACCACCACTTCCTCCGGCGCCACCATGGTCACGTTTGTATCGACATTCCTTGGCTCGGTGTCCCGGCTTACCACATACCCAACAATAAGTCATCCTCTTAAACTGTTTCTTTTGTGGGGCCAAGGGGCCTTTTCCGGTATTGAAAGGCCTCTTGGTTACAACTGTCTTTCCCTTAAATTTTGGGAACTTAGGCTTGGATGAACTTCCTTCCACCATGTTGGCATGCGGTTCATTAGGAGTGGTATCAGCTTTGTCATTTTGTCGGTTATCCTCCTCAACTCGGATTTTGAGAAGCAATTGTTCAAAAGTGATTTCCTCCGTGAGATGCTTCAAATATAGCTTGAAGTTCTTCCACGAAGGAGGTAGCTTTTCAATAATAGAACCGACCACAAAATTAGTATTCAAGCCCATACCCTCAACTTCGAGCTCGTGGACAAGTATTTGCAATTCTTCCACTTGTTTTACCACTGGCTTTGCATCAATCATCCGGAAATTCAGAAACTTTCCCACTGCGAACCTCTTGGAACACGCCACTTCAGTTTTGTACTTGGCATCCAAGGATTCCCAAATCTCCCTTACCGTTTGGAAGGTAGAATAAATGTCGTAGAGGGAATCGTCGAGAGCATTGAGTATATAATTTCTGCAACTATACTCATTCGATCTCCAATTCTCGACCGTTCTGTTATGTGCGGACACTTGAATTTGCGATGGTGCAGCCCCGTCCGCCCCTTCCGGAAGATTTGTCGGTGGCTCTTCCTCAGTGAGCACGTTGGCAACCCGAAGTGTTGTCAAATAGAACAACATCTTTTGCTGCCAACGTCGAAAGTCCGAACCCTTGAATTTCTCGGGTTTCTCCACATGACTTTTCAATAAGTGTGATTGATCCATCGCTCCACAACAAATATTTCTGTCTTAGATTGTTAGGAGTAATCAATCACTTGAATAATAATTGTATATATACAAACAAAATAATAATGGAAATCTAAATTCTTATATATATATATATCTATGTAATTCACAAAGTATAACAACAATCAATTTACAAAATACAAAATCAAATCCTTACTTGAATAGAAATTCGTGTACAAGTTGAAATCGATTGAGGCCTGCACTTTAAGCAGTGTCCTAAGACAGAAATTTCGCCCGTAATGCGTCCGTCTAGAGGATACAACAATCTTATTCAAGTGTAAACTTGAATCTCTCGAATCATGTATGTTTTAGTGAAGAATGGAAGAGGAGAAACCCAGAAAACTTGAGAGAAATTGATGATAATTCGTTGGTTAAAAAATGGAGGGAAAGTGCAGGTTTTATAGGTTGTTTCTCCAACCGAATTTAACTGTCAGGAAACTTCGCGACTTGTGCCGCGGGTGAACTCGCGTGGTAACCCGCGTAATCCTCTGTCTGTGGAAAACTCCAGTGCACTACGTGGTTAGTGCCGCGGTTATGGTCGCGGCATAACCCGCGGAACTCACTGTTGACAGAACACTCCGCGAGTTGCTTAGCGACTTAGGTCGCGCCTTGACCCGCGAAATCCACTGTTACCCTGCATCATAATCTCCATCGTCAATCTATCTCGACCCCATCGAGACCCCAAGAGCCCCAAGGCCCAAGGCCCATCTTTGACATTTAATGTATATATTAATGTCAATAAAAGCCTTTCAATCACACCACAATCCAAGTCAATCATTCAAGGAATTCATTTATTGCACAATGGATTGGATTTATTAATTGATTGAAAGTTTGGCTTGGATCCTATGTGGAACAATTTCTCCTTTTCTTAACTAAGTTCCAACAGAAAGGAGGGTGAGGACCGAGTGATTTGGAGGAAAGACTCTCAAGGGCGGCTTACTGTCAAGGGACTTGGTGACTTACTCGAGGAAAAACGGGTATTGGAAAGTGAGGGTATGGCAGAGACGAAATGGATTAAAGCCATTCCAAAGAAGATTAACATCTTCATTTGGAGGGCAAAGGTAGGTAGACTCCCTAGTCGTCAGGTGTTGGAAAGTTTGGGGATTTTTTGGAAGATGGTGGAATCTAAATTTGGATAGGGTCAATTCACTCCCGGAGTTAATGGGGGTGGTATCACAAGTTCAAAACAACGTTAGAGGTGCGAAGAGGCTGGAAGCGACAATATGGGTGTTTCTATATCTAATTTGGACAAACAGGAACAAATGGACATTTGAGAATGAAAAAAGGAAGCTGTCAGAATTGTTTTTTGAGCTACAGATGAAGTCGTACGAATGGATCGCAAGGAGGGATTCGGAGCTAAAGTTGGAATGGGCTGTTTGGTTCACGGCTCCTCTAAGCAGCTGATCATGTAGAGTTGTTCGAAGACGAAGGCCCTGTACCTTGAAATCTGTGGTCGTGTTATGTGTTCGTTCGAGTCGTTTGTCGCGGCTACTGGTGGGTTCAGCTGTCAGACTCTGGGTTCGTTTTTGGGGCTGTTGAATATACGTGACAGTTGTGGGCAATGTGTTGATAAGTATGTTGCTACTGATAAGAAGTGGGCAATGATCTGGTTTCGTTTTAGGGGCTGTTGAATATACGGTTTTGGGGCGGTTGAATATACGTGACATGCGTGGATTTGCCAGTATTCGAGGTTTGGTTATAGCTGCTGTTTTTTGAGCTACTTGTGCTCGAGGGGATGCTGTCTCGGGGGTGGGTTTACTCCTCGCAAACTATCCGCGGGAGTCGCCGCTGTTGTCTCCGTCTTGCTCGTTTGTGTTGTATGTGTGTGAATGTTGTTTTTGTTTGCTATGGTGGAAAGTCTTGCGGTTTTTGTAGTCACATTTTTGGTGGGTAATAAAAGTTCCTTATGGTGTTAAAAAAAAATAGAGGCTGGAGCTGGAGCTGGAGCTGGAGCTGGAGCTGGAGCTGGAGCTGGTTCGGGGCAGGAGATATGGATATTTGGTCGCGGTTCGGTGGGTGATCTCTACCCCGTTCGAGTAGTGGCGCAGTTGCGGGGTGTCAGGTCATGGTCCTGTCCCCAGTCGTTTTAGAGCGGTCTGTCTATCCTTTGCCGCGATGGAGATGTCGCCTAGAACCTACAGATGCATGTTGTGCACTTCGATGGGACCTCGGGAGCATAGTCGGCTACTGATGTCCAGGCCTAGCAGGAGATGCGATAGGGGTGACGGAGGTCGATTCGACAGTACTATAAGTTGTCCAGGAATAGTTCCAAAGGCTGCATAAATGCTCGAGATGGAGGATGTATGTGGGGTGGATAGGAGATGTCGGGGCTGTTTATTGGTTTAGTAATCGGACTCTCCAACCTTCTTTTTACGATAATGATAGTTTGCTTCTCGCAAACTCTGCCGTAGCCTTTTACGTTGTGTTGTTATGGTCCGATTTTGTATCGTTTTTGCTTCCGTCGCTTGCTCGGTTTGTTGTTTATTGGGTCTTGTCCCGAATTCGATGTAATTTTTGGTTGTGGTAATCTAAGTTTTTTTGCCGTTCAATAAAAAAAAAGAAATATGAATTAAATGTTAGTTTTTTTGTTTTCTTTTATCTTGTTTTTGGAACAAAAAATTCGATAAAAACATACATAAATATAACAAAATACCATCATGATAGCAAGGAAAGGGACATACTCTATGTAAAGATAATATAAAGATGCAAAAATATGGGGGATATCCTGATATGGATGAGGATGGAGATTGAGGGGTTTGAGAGAGAAAATATAGCAAGAAAGTTATGAAAGCTTTTTAGCTAAAAACATGGGGGAATCAAAATACACCCCCATGTGCTCTTTCACCTTTCTGTTGTGATCCCAAATCAAATCATTATATGGTTTTGGTTGTTGCCAAGTCACAACCAAAAGGATGCATGGTTAATCTAGTATTTCCACACCCCTACTATCATATATACCTTTTGTCTTTCAAATAATCCACCCTACCCAAGGATGGTTAACCTTTCTCTTTTTTTTTCATTTTATTTGACGAATCAGGTTTAATTAGGATGCGTTCGATACATGAGAATAAGATAGGATTGATAAAATCAAATTTTGTTGTCTTATATTTGGTACAACAATAGATTGAGACAAGATATGTATGGAACAAAAATACATTTTATAGTCCTACCAAAATAGGTGGAACAAAAGTCACGAAAATTAGATAAGATTAGTAAATTGTTAAACTGCGCATGTCAAATTAGAACTCTAAGATGGCGTTTGGTTCGTGGAATTCGTCAAAGAATTTGACTTTGAAGAAATTGGAATTGGAATTTGACCACGCATTTTGGTCGCGTTTGGTTGGATGGAATTGGAATCTTTTTGTTTGGTTCACGGAATTTGATTGCAGATCTAAGATAACATACCTGATCTGAGATTGCAGATCGAACCGAAGAGAACAAATCGAGAAGAGAAGAGACCGATCGCGTAATGAATCTGTCGGAAAGAAAATGAATTCCGTAGGATACCCCATGGAATTGTGAAATCTGTGTTTGAAGGAATTTGATGGAATCAGCAGAATTCCTTAGTTTTAATTATGTGAACCAAACAAGACTTTGGAATTTGGACAATGGATTTGGACATTCCAATTCCATTGAATTCCATCCAATTCCGTGAACCAAACACCCCCTAAGACTTTTCACAATTATTTGACCAGTCTACCTCACTCACACTCCTCCAGTTCTATCATGCCCATTTATATATATCCAGTCTCGTACCTTTCAATCCAATTCCATAAACTTTCCTTAGATATATGACTAAACCATAATTTACATATGATACTTAAAGGTTGTGTTTTGATGAGAAGTTAAGTTAACATGAGAAACGTGAGAAATGGTTATCAACCGTTGAATGCATATTATGATGAGCTGTGGCAGAGCCACATGCAAGGCATTGGGGTCTCTTGACCCAAGTCAAAAATTACAAAATTTTGAATTCAACTTTTAAAAAAAAAAATACCATTCACAAACACGTGGTTCCATGCTTAAATAACTCATTCAATTTTTATAAGATCTCGTAGATTTGATTTTTTTCCACCAAAACCAAAAGAAATAAATTCATATCAATACCTTGCGTATTATTTTTTAAATCCACTTCAAATATTAGGCATCTCAATATCTAGTTTTATGTATGTTTTATTAAATCTTTCTCAATATATATATATTGTTATTTTAGCTTTAATATAAATTGGTTTATCATATGTTAATTGTTTTATATGTTCAAAGCCTCAAATCAATTATCTAGTGATAAAAACATACGAAATTATGGTATAGTTTGTTTTTTGGTTTAACCGAAATAGTAAAGAATGACTAAAACTGAACCGTTTAACCCGAAAACCAAATAACCTGAAACCATTTTGATTCGTGTGGATTATTCAGTTTCGAAATCTTTTTGACCCTCCTAATCCCCGTATCAAGAATGATACATAGGTGGACTTAAAATTAAAAGGGAAAAACGATTCAGATCCACATTTCATGTTAGCTTTTAGTCGATGACACTTCTAAAAGTTGCAAATTCATTATTGTATTTGATATTTTGAAATGGGTTAAAATCTAAATATATAACAATATATTTTTCAAAAACTTTATCATAACATTAGTAATTTTTTTGGTACTACAAGATTGTATTTATAAATTATTTTTCTTTCAAAAATATATAATATTAGTAATAAAATAAAACTGAAAGATAGAACGTTATTTCTTGAATTAGCATTAAATTTTTTTAAAGAATGTTTATTTCACACCGATGGATCCACATGGGATATTCAATTTTATGCTTTCGGCATTCATACACATTGTGTCCGTAGCTTACACGGCAAGGCGTCAATCTTATTTGTACCTCCTCCGGCCCCCAACCCCACTGGCCATCTCTTTCTCCCCCAACCGGCCAAACTCCGGCCACTTCCCTCCCAAACCACCGCTCACCGACCAAACTCCGGCAGCATCTACCATTATTAACTTCTATACGATAAAACTAAAAAGCTAATCATTTCTACCAACAACTCCGGTGACTTGAACAGAAACATTATATAATTATATATACAAACTAACTGTAAAATTACAAGTTAAATATGGAAAAACAAGATGTGCTTAAAAAAACACCTACCTGTGAGGCTGTGATGGCATCATTGTTCGTATGATCAGAAGGAATTGCAGAGATGCAACAGGAAGAAAGTGTATGGTGCAAAAGTACACATCGATCGTTGTACTCTTCTTCCTTATTTTGGTTCCAACGGAAGCAATAGCTTGTCCGTACACACGTAGAATTGCAGACACTCAACAAGGGAAGTACCTAATGTACTAACAGTAAGAAGATCTAAAATGGATGAAATTGAAATTTGAAGATCTAGACAGTAGAGAAGGTTTCGAGTTAAAGAATGGAAAAGATTAAGCTAAACTGCACAGTTCTACCTTAATTTGTTTCTAATTTCATGCAAGAATTGATGAGATGTTATGGATTGATTTGATCGATGGATCGTCATCTTCACGGCTTCACTTGAACCCACTGGAATCGACCTTCCAATGGAGTGTCGTTCACAATGTCGTAATTATACCTGCGAGTTACGGCATATGTAAGTTTCACGGACAAATTGTTTCTATGATTTTGTAGTTCTGTAAAATTGTCAACAATAAGAAGAAGTTGATGATAGATTTTTTGACTCACTTGTCTTTGAAACGTTTATGGAGTTCTGTCTCCGCAGAAGCGAAAAAATCTTCGAGTTCAGCTGCAGGTGGCATCTTCTCAGCTGGTACTGTACGGCGAGTTTTGATAACCGTCGACGGTTTTGCTGTAATAGTCTCCTGTTCGCCTGATCTGGCCTTGAATTGATCACTTCTCGGTTTTCTGAAAGAATGATCCATCGATTTGATCAGAACGAGTTTTGATTTGCTTCTAGAGAAAGGAATCATGAAGAAAATGTATTCATCTTCCAAGTTTTGAAGAAAATATGAGAATGAGATAAAATCATTAACAAAAACCTTGCTCTTGTGTTCAAATTACATCTCGAAACTGCTCCGATTTCAACGATTTCCTGCAAATAAATTTGAAAACGCAAAATTCAAATTATTAATGTAATCACATACGAAGAATCATAGAGAGGAGATAAAGAGTAAAATTTAAAACGAAACGGTGAATCTGAATCATATGCATACCTCCAGATCTGTGAATTGAAGTTCCTCCGTTGATCGATTTCTAGAGCAACAAGCCACCGGGACATGTACATGATCGCAGCTACGGCTCACGGCGGCAGCACATGGATCACGTATATCCTCCTCCGCCGTAGTAATTTGAACTAACGTCGGCAATGGCAACCTCAATTCTCCTTTACCGACCTTTCTCCGTTTCTCTCCTCCCTCCTCCTCCGTCGCCGCCGCCACAGCTCTAGTCCTCATTCCTACCTGAACAGTATCAACCACTACTACCTCACCAACTCCTTTACTGCACTTCCTTTACATACAAAACCATTTATATATATATAAATTATCCAAAGTAAGAATCAACCGGTACGTTAGTTCTTCAAATGGAGAATAATATCTTCTTCTGTGATTTTCTGTTCTTCAGTTTGAGAGAAAGAGAGTGTGGAGGTGATGATGACGACGACGCTGATGGCAGGGATTCCGTTTGAAAGCTAATTATCGATTGGATGTGGCCGTGTGGTCCTCACTACTCACTTTCACGCACTTTTTTTTCTCTCTCTACGTTTTTGTTAGAGTTTTACGCTGTAACGGGAGATTTGACGGCAACGTTATACCAGATCCAGAATTATACCGTCGTCATGTTTGAGCTTGATCGTGAACGTGTACGGCGGCAGATATTTATTTTCCGGTAACAGTTGATTATCGGCTGAACGGAATTTGTCGGAAAATACGCCAGTTGCCGGCCGGCCGGCGCCACCAATCATGCGGTTGCAGTTCCAACTCATACGCTTATCGGTTATTATGGTGATGATTTGGTGATTTCAGTTCAAAATCTCTAAAACAAAAATATATTTAACTTCCTTGGGGTAAACATCCTTGGCTCAGCGGTATTCCTAACTACCAGGGTTCGAACCTCGTGAAAAGCATGTGGCGATATCCAGATCATGGACCCGTGTTTCCTTAATTGGGCCGGCCCATGGTCGCCGAGGATTAGTCGGGTGACACTCTTAAGTGGGAGTCCGGATACCCTGGGAACGAGTGTGTGAGTTGATATCGTTAAAATATATATATATATATATATATATATATATATAAGTTCAATATTTTTTTTATTTTATATATTATAATATTGATTATAGGCGAAGAATCATGTGAAAATTTGAGTTAACGGTGAGAAGCGTGATAAGTGGATTTGAACCGTTGATCTTTTTTAATATCAAGTCCTCTCATGAATTGCGACGTAGAAGGGAATTGATCTGGTTATCTCAGTGCAAATCATTCTAATGTGTGTTCATTTCCCATCCAACGATTGATAACCACTTCTCACGCTTCTCATTGTTAACTCAAATTCTCACCGGAACCCAACCCATTGATTATAATATTAAAATATTTCATTCATCTAAGAAAGTATTATTTATTTTACAGAAAATTTAATTTTGAAGTTTTCTATTGATGAAAATAAATTAAAAAAAATATTTTTTTCTCATTGTAACCATTTTTGTAGAGTTTTCCAAATACGAAAAATTTTACACACTCTCTCATATTTTCTCCATTTTAAAGAATCTATTGGAACAAAAAACATGTCTAAAAATATTTCTTTCCTGTTGTATTCATGTGATTGTCGCTTCTATAAAAGTATAGCTTTAAGTATATAAATAAGTGCGGTACTAATAACAGGGTTCAAGAAATGAAAAAAAGATGAACGTGAATGTAATCAAACTGATTTTACAAAGCATATATATTATGAACCCTAGAATGTAATCAAAACCTAGTTTAACTAATTTCAATTTTTAACCACAAAACATATATAACTTACTAATGTTTTTAATACTTTTGATCTGATTTAGTGTTAATATATCTATCAAAGAACATATGACTTTGCAAAACTTGTGTAACCTCTACATATTCCACATATTTATGTTTTAACATCATTTTTATATCTATAAATTTTTAATGCCAAGTAAACGAGAGGATTGATTGCTAGTAATCAACTTTTTGTTCAAAATTTTAATTTAAAGCTTTTAATCCTAGTATATTTTAATAGACCTAATAATTAATACCAGTTAAAACCTAACAGTAAGGGGTCGTTTACCCAAATGCTTACCCGGTAAGCGCTTACCAATAAAACTCGACACACTAATTTGCTTTACCGGGTAAGATTTTAATCATCACGATGGTATCTTATACAACAATTTACCCAGTAAACGCTTACCCGAGTAAGAGTTGTCACTCTCTCTTACCGGGTAAGACTCTTCATCCTTATCCTTACTCTTACCGGGTAAGATCCTATCCTATTGTCATGTTCATCCGCTATGGTAAATTCTCCGATAAGCACTTACCGGGTAAGCATTTTGTAAACGGCCCCTAAATCCCACATTTAAGAAAGTCCAGAAAGTAAGATATACGTAGACCTTACCTTCACTTTTTAAAGAATAGAAAATCTGTAGGTTTAGAGTCTTAGAGACCCACCAGTTTTGTAGTAATCATTATAAATTATCGGTTTTGTTTTTTAAATATTAAATCACAAAATTTTCTGTCATCGGATTATTAATGGAAATATAGATCATTAACACTTAAAACTTTACACCAAAATTTCGAAATTAATTACAAAATTGTCATTAAAACAAAAAAAAGGAAGAAAATAGAGAATACACAAGGAAATTATATATTGATGGCAAAATGACACAACAATAGACCGAGCATAACAAAAGAGGACAAGTTACCACATGCTGATGAATTTAATTATGGGGCCATAAGAATCAATGCAACCCAAATCAATCAATCGCTACCCGTAATATTTGCAAGCATTCAAAGTTTTTGGTGTAATGTCGTTTCATACACATGCGCATGTATGCACAAAATACTGATATTCATCGTTTTGGTAAATTCTCATCAACCTTTTAGGGGTCATTTACAAAATGCTTACCCGGTAAGTGCTTACCGAGGAATTTACCATAGCGGATGAACATGCCAAGATGATAAGATCTTACCCGGTAAGAACGAGGATAAGAATGAAGAGTCTTACCCGGTAAGAGAGAGTGACAACTCTTACCCGGGTAAACGCTTACCTGGTAAATTGTTGTATAAGATACCATCATGATGATTAAAATCTTACCCAGTAAAGCAAATTAGTTTGTCAAGTTTTATTTGTAAGCGCTTATCGAGTAAGCATTTGGGTAAACGGCCCCTTAGTAATGGAGCTAAAATGAGACTTGTGAAGAAAAGGGGGAGGGCATGGAATTTTTTAAGTTATTATATTATACTAAAAATATTTAAAATGTCAGTTAACTACAAAAATTGTGTATATATATATATAGAGAGAGAGGGATGTTCAAATGCAAATTTTTTAATGGTGCAAACTCATGCAACCCACTTATCTACCACATATTTTATTTTCCCATTTTTTTATTAAAAGGTAAAAACAAAATATGTGGTAGATAAGTGGGTTGCATGGTTTGCACCATTAAAAAGTTTGTATTTTAAGGTCTCTCTCTCTCTCTCTCTCTCTCTCTCTCTCTCTCTCTCTATATATATATATATATATATATATATATATATATATATATATAGGGAAGGTTCATTTGAGAAACACTAAATATATGAGAAATAGAGAAATGATCTTAAACCATTAATTCGGTCAAAATCGGCGGCTTTGACCGAGAATTAGGGGATAATTGCTCTCATGGTCCACTCTCGTGTTCCTCACATTGTTTATTATTCGAAGGGTATTTTTGTAAATTATCCAAACGCATTCATATATGAACGCATGCGTTCAGATATGAATATCACTTTTTTTTTCTTTTTTTTTAGCCGTGTGTGTTCATATATGAATGCATGCAAAAAACAGAAGTTCATATATGAATGTTAGTAGACGTTCATATATGAATGTTAGTAGAATGTCACTATTTTTTTTGCACGTATTCATATATGAACGCATGCATTCATATATGAAGGCATGCAAAAAACAGGCGTTCATATATGAATGTCACTTTTTTTTTTGCATGCATTCATATATGAACGCATGCATTCATATATGAAGGCATGCAGTCAGTGTTTATGTAAAAATTACGAACATTCATATATGAACGCATGCATTCATATATGACTGCATGCCTTCATATATATGAACAAGCGCGTGTTTTTGTCAAAGTTACGTAAATACGCTTATATTTTTGGAAGAGCCGTAATTTTTGACCAGTCAAAGCCGCAATTTTTGACCAGTCAAAGCCGCAACTTTTGATCAATTAAATCCGATCTTGACCATATGAATGGCTAAGATCACTTTTCTATTTCTCATATATTTACCATTTCTCAAATGAACCAAACACTATTCTCTAATCGTCTTCTTCACATATCTATTCTCGATTCAATCAGTTGTCGATTGAAATTCCCAAGAGCAAAAAATCAGAGATGCCTAATGATTTGGTTTTAGCTACTCAATGGCAACGGCAACGACAACGACATCAACATCAACAACTGTTAGATTTTAGGCTATTAAACTTTACTGATTTTGGTTTATCAATTATCATCAACATTCTTACATTCAACACTTCAAGTATTCAACAATAACATCCACAATTTGTCTATTTCATTGTGCAAGACTGCAAGTAGCAACGATTTCACATTTTCACTGGTTCTAAATTAAAGCAGGACTGCTGGAACGAGTAGCCACGAGCCTATGATTTCAATTTTCAATCTTTGTGAGGTAAATCCTTCTTTTTCTTTAGGTTTTTTTTTTCAATTTTCATGTTGGGACTTTGGACTTGATTTATTTACTAAGAGCAGCACCTTTGATTGGTTTTAATTTGTGAATGTTAAGAGAATGATTATATTTACGTGAAATTGACATGTTACTTTGTCTTTTTAAACTTTTTGGTTATTTTCATTAACTTGTAAGACTTTCAATATAATATGAACTTTTCTATTTAACTTCTATTTGTTATTTGTTTTGTGTTCCAATTGACTCGTATTTTTGATACAAGTGTAACAGGGCCTCCAAAAAGCTTGGAACGGCCCTGACTCAACTTCTCACTAGAACCCAACCCTATATATATATATATATATGTATGTATATATATATATGTATGTATGTATGTATGTATTAGTTGTGTACCCGCACGATGCAGCACGGGTGAATCACAATTTTGGAACAACATAGCCCTCAATCATGTTTCTCCATCCCTTTCGATTTTATTTCATGAGTTTGCATGGTTTATTTAATTACAAGTCAACTAATAACTAAAATTAATGGTTAGTATGATATATTAGCAATATATCTTGGAAAAATAATTGCATGAATATTGAGTTTCCAAACCTATATATTCAGAATACAACATTTGACATTCATGACCAAACGAAATAGAAATACAATCATGTGCACAAGTTTGATACCACTAAACTGACCACCAGGTTCCGAAGATATGCTTTCTTTGCCCTGAAAAGGAGTAACATAAGTACTATATAATTAAAAAAAATTAGCAAAAAATGCAATTGTTTAGAATTAAAATTGGGCAAATCACATTGTATGTATATAATCAACATGAATATAACAATCTAGATAAAACATTTTTATCTTTATAATGAATCACTATTGTATCAAAGGATAAACACTATCTTATTGGCATTTGTAGTAATACTTGGTACTTACGAATTTTTACATGATCAAAGCTATATAAAAGAATGCAATAACAAAATAATGGGAAATATGGATAGCATAAAAAATGCATTGGTTTTAGAATATCAATAATATTTCCCCATGCACACCATAAAATATTCATTTAGTTGATCATGGCAAATACTCGGTAAACATCCCTTAAATCTTGATTTGTTTGTAGTTCAAAAAGGTTTATAAGAAATTGTTTGTAGTTCATAGTGGACTTTGAGGTAACCAAATCTTTTAAAAATGTAACCAAAATATCAAGGTGGAAGACTTGATTTGTTTGTAGTTCATAGTGGACTATGAGGTTTTGTTGGTAGTTCCCATGTTATGTTCACAGACTACCAACACTAAGAGTTGTAAGTGGAACACTTGGGTGTAATTGTTGCATACCAAATCTTAGAAAAGGTAACCAAATTTTTAAGAAACATAAGTTACCACAATGATTTCTATCACAATGAAAATTTCATTAAACACCCTCGAATTTGGAAAAAGCAACTAATTTAGAATTTTCATCATTACATCACATAAAGGATAAAATCCTTTTCTACAAATCAATACTTGGAATACCTCGGATATAATTCTAGATTAACCTCTATAAATAACCACTCAAATCTTATATAAAGACTACATAAAGGTCGGGTGCTACTAAACCCAAATACGTGTTGCTACTCCCAAGATAATTACGGAAGACTTCACCAAGCTACTCACCCCTCGTGCATTAAAATAGTATTCATCTATTCACAGGGTCGCTAGTACTCTTCCCCAACCGGGACCTGATTCACATGCCGACAAATAAAAAGGGTTAGGCTAACGCCCAGTGAGTTCAAGGGTTTCAAACATTATTAAATATATTGTTAAAAGAAAAGAATGCAATTTAAATCATGATATGTAACATTCGGAATTTAAGGTAAGTATAAGGCTTTGTTAATCTTATGTTTATGCGTTTATCGAAGTAGAAATTATATGTTTAATTGCTATATTGTTTAAATTGGTTATTTGGTTTGGTTTGGAAGCTTTAGGATCATCCTTGGGACGAAACAGTGACTCACGCGACTTACGTCACGAGTGGAAGTCGCGGCATAAGCCGCGTAACCCACTGGAGTGCAACTCTCAGTGGAAGCGGGCGACTTATGCCGCGGGTGCAAGTCGCGACACAAGTCGCGAGGCGACCTGCTGGTCTCCAAAACCCCTTTTGCCCGATTTTTCTCTCATTTTCTCACAACTTTCTCTCCCTTGGCGATTTCTAGAATGTAACACCCGTAAATTTTGGTAAGTAAATGTCACCCAGACATTTCTGTGACTTGTAAACAGTGGGGTTTTGTTGGGGAATGCATTGTTTAAAGTCCCTCGGAGTATCGGGAGTTTTGGCGTTGAAAAAGTCGGATTTACAGAGTTCGGGGGGAGTGGGGCGACAGTGCCCGGCGACTGTGCCAAAGGGCACAATCGTGTGGCATAGTCGCGGGGACTCCACCCCTTGCAGTACAAGTGGGGCGAGTGTGCCCCTGCGACAGTGACCATGTCAAGGTCGCGGGGCACTATCGCGAGCGGGGGTCAGGGCATTAAAATGTCCGAATTTTCACCATTTCTTCTCATTTTATCATTTCTATCTTCTTCCCTTTTCTCTCCCAAACCCTAAAACCGAACCCTAACCCATTTTGATGGTTTTTCCCCCTTGAACCACATGATTCTTCATCATCTAACTAGTTGGAACGCTGAACCACAAAACATCCATCTTTATCTTCCTCATCAAGTTCTTTCGGTTGGGAGCTCGGGTTGAAGTGTTGGATTGGGTGTTCTCGGAGGTCTCTTTGTCTTCAAGGGTAAGTTTTCTTGTAATAAAGTTATAAATGCTCCATTGGTGATTTCTTAAGGTTCGATATCTCAAATCTCGGATTTGATGGTTTTGGAGAAATTAGGGTTTTGATCTTGTTTGAGATCTTGGTATTTTTATGTTTGGAGAACGTTTTCTTATGATTGATTTATGGGTATTTATGGGATGAAATGTTCGGATCTAGGTTTTAGAAGATTTCGGCTTAAGGATTCAAGCGGCCTTCAAAAGAGCTCGTTGGGTGAAATCTAGATTTATCCTAAATCTAGCAAGGTGAGTTCAAGTTGCTTTGTGAAAACGTTGTACATACCAAAATGTCTATTTTAAAGGGTTTTATGTGTTTTTCATGAAATTATCAAATGTTGGGTCATTTGCTAATCTTTGATTACTTGAATTATCTAACTTTACAAACCTTGTATAACACCCACATTGGAGATTTTTGGGCGTTTGATATATGTGTCACAAACGAATGTGTTTTGAAGTCTTTTTACATGAATGGATCTTTGGTCAAAGAAATACACTTTTAAATGTTTGTCGAGTCTTATGCATCGTCATGAAATGGAGTGTTCTATAAAGTATCACTTGTACATTTATGTGAGGTAACTTGAAAGAATGTTTATAGTCTCATTTTATGATTTTCATTCTTATCAACAGTTAAATTTGGAAAATGCATATTTTGTGTTATGAGTTCATTTGGAAAATGGATTGCCTCAACTAATGTAGAGTTTTGAACTAATCTCACTTTTGGTCGTGATGTTTGCATATATGTTGGGTGAGTGCGTTTTATCGTGTTTTTATTTCATTTATTAATGAATCAATGGGTTGCTAAATCTGCGGCTTGGCATTGTTATTTTGATGGGGTTTTTGGACAATAGTCCAGTTTTGGTAGCTCGACTTCGAGCCTTGTTGGGCCTTATGCGTATTATTTGGCTTATTTGATGCATTGGGAGTCATGACCCCGTGTTTGGTTTATTATTATCCGGCGTTGGGACGATTAGTTTTCCACGTCGAGGCACGTTAGGCACCGGATGTGGGTGTAAGTCCTTCGTGCTGCACGTTAAGGTACCGGATGTGGGTATAAGTCCTTCGTGCTCAAGTATTACGATATTAGATGAGAGGCTCGACATAGGAACCCGACGGGGTTGAACTCGAGTTTCCGTGGGTGTACGTTTAAAGCTACTGAGTCTGACATCTCTTGCGTGTACTTTTGTTTATATGACTAGTCATAACAACATAAAATGGGTTTACTTTGTGGACCGTCACATTTTATGGAACCAGGAATCCTCCGTCACCGAAAGGTGTTGTTTTTGGGTATTGAGTTTTATTATCCAAGTTTTCGGTGACGTTTTGTATATTTGGGTTTTACCCTTGATTTATGGGTTGAGTATTATGCCCCACCCGAGTTTTGGGTGTTTTGAAATATAAGGTTTAACCGTACCTTCTTAAATGGAGAGTTCAATTTATATTTGCACTTTGAGTGAGTTTTGGGTTAAAGCTAATTTATGAAGGGGCGGTTTACATTGGTATCATCCTTTTGTAGTAGTTTGATTTGGAAAATGTCCAAATTGGTGTCCTCCGTCTAAAATGCATATTAATGGAAAACGAGTCGTTTGCATATTCAAATCATACCTTTTGAAAGATTATGAATTAAACTGCATTATCTATTTTCACAGACATCTTTATTTATGTTGAAAACTCTTGAGCTCACTAGGCGTTAAGCCTAACCTTTTTATTTGTCGGCATGTGCAACAGGTTCCAGTTGAGGGTTGGGTTCTAGCAGTTCTATGAAGCGTAAAGCCTTAACTAGACACTAAAGGAAGTAGTTGGTGAAGTCTTCCGCAATGTTGGAGATAGTGACTATCTTTGGGGTTTTAGTAGCACCCGTTCTTATCATAGGCTTTTGTATAGAATGAATGTTTGTATTGAGATTAAATCTTAATTTATGGTTGTAGACAATTCCTTTATTGATGTATTTAGAAAATTTTAAATAAGTTGCTATTTCCAGATTTGAGGGTGTTACATAGAACTCCCAAATCAGTTCCCTTTTTCACCAAACCCTAACCCTCATTAAAATGGGCTTAGTTTTATCTACAATCCACTATATATGTAGGAGTCGTTTACTAAACACTTACTGGGTAAGTGCTTACCGATATCATTTACCTTACTGATTGAGCATGAAAATGAGTGAGAGTCTTACCTGATAAGAGGCATAACATGACCAAAAGTATTACCTGGTAAGTGAGGGAAAAGACTTTTACCCGGTAAATGTTTGGTAAACAGCCCCTTACTCAAAATTCGATGTCATCTGAACTAGCAATTTTTTCGGTTTCCAATTGCACTTGTTCTAGTTCCTTTACAAGTATGTTTAACTTAATTCCTATAAAATATAAAAAAGTTTCACTATGTTTGGTTTAACAAGAAACTAGTATACCATATTTACATTTTTAGATTGGCCAATATATACAAAAGATTGTCCATTTATCGAAACTGATTACATCATTTAATCGTGTCATGTCATCGGTCATCAAGTTCGAACATATATATATATATATATATATATATATCTTATTTTAATCTTCAACCCGTTAGTGGTCTTTTAACCCAAACATTAATACTTGTTTAGTTTAATCGACGAATTACTTTAATTCCTCGTCGGTTAATAATATTTTATTAACTTTACAATTCTGAAGACTTTTTGTTTGATCCTTGTATCATCAAAACTTCATTTCAATATATTTTCTAATCATAATATTTACGGTCCGTATCTAAATATAGAATTATCTTGTTCTAAAATCTCATTAGGTAATCGTTTCCCGATCAAATATTTAGCTCTATACGGAACAATATTTACTCTAATAAAAATAACATATAAACAATATTTAATCACAACTGATGAAGAGGCCCATTAAAAATTTAAATAAATCATTTCATAGACTTGGTGTGTTTATTAATATATAATTATATAGTGTAGCAAATTCTAGTATGGAGAAAGCATGGGGGCCATGGCCCCCTATGCCCCTTAAGCCATTTGCCCATGTCACAAAGTATTGACACAATACTAATATCAAATATTCCGACAATATCAGGTGTTTGTAATTCAACTAATTATTAACATTCTTTCAGATTAGTTAATACACAGATGAATTATCACACAGTCACCATCATTTAAGTTCATCCACAACGATGATCATAAATACGATACAACGTTAGTATTTCAATTTTCCAAAAATACGTTCAATTAAATTGGACTTTCATATAATAAGGGATTACATAGCTTAATCAAGTCCTTATAAGACTTTGAGGATATTAACTATTTTTTGATAAAATTATTCTGATATCTTACAATCAACTTTATAAAATAATGTAACATCGATACAGATATGAAATTATTGATTTCAAAAACTTTAAAATAATTTGAAGTAAATAAATAACTTAACATTGATTAAAAACCAATACAAATTCAAACTGAATCAACTAGCCCAATAAATAACAGTAGGCTTTTGGATACTTTAAACTAGGCCCAAATGAAAATTATTAATAAAATGAACAATTCTCAAATTTAACTTAATTAGTGCGCAAATTCGAATTAGATTAATGGCTCAAATTAATATTCAATTTAGCTTGTCCAAATCTGAAAATTAAGAACATAAAATGCACAAGGCCGAAAAAGAAATTGACAACAACCCATAAAAACTAATATGTTATAGCCTAAACATATAATTCATTTGATAACTTAAAAAACTTATTCAGGAATCGTGGATCTTCTGGGGTTAGTTCAATTAACAATAAAATTTGGATCTTTAAGGATTTTCCTCAAAGGTAACCGCTTCGAGTTCTACAAGGTCATTGGAGATTTTTCTGACAGTTCTCTAGGGGCCCCTAGGATTAGTCGAGGTGCGCAAGCTGGTTCGAACACCCAGCATGGACATTTTAGAGATGGTCAACCTAGTGCGGGACCCGCCACTTGCAACTGGTTAAGGAATTTTAATGAAGAATCGGGTACAAAATGTAATAACAGAGATCTTTATTTTAAAGAAATTGGATGTTTAGGGAATATTTAATGAAAGCTTAAGTCCAAGGACTAAGTGGTAAATAGTGAGAAAAATGGTTAAAACCTTAGAGCATCTCCAACAACTATGCTATAATTTTTCTAAAATAGAGTATAAAAAGTTAAAATCTCTAAAAGAAATTACATCCAACTCCAACAGCTACTCTATTTTAACAATTCTATCATCAATCATATTAATAAAATATTATTTCTCTCTTCAAAACACACAACTACAATGTCTTCTATTGGTGGAAAAGAATTAAATATTATTTCTCTCTTTTCTATATGGAGTTTTAGAGATTTCTCCAAATTTGGAGATTTTTACCTTCTCCCTTTTTTTTTCTCTATTCTAGCATATGATATAGCATAGTTGTTGGAGCAAAAAAATTGCTAAAATCTCACTTTTTTCTATTTGAGCATAGTTGTTGGAGATGTTCTTAAAACCCATCTCCCCTAATCATCTTTCTTGTGTGGAGGCTAAGGAAGACTAGGAGCAAGTTGGGGTGTGCGATTTTGGAAGATAACAGGGAGGGTTGCTGGATTTGACGCAAACTGAACTTAATATACAAGGTGCATTTTGGTCATATGATGTGGATTTGAATTGGCAAATCACAACATAATATGTCATCCAAGAGGGGTTGTTGTTCGGGCTTTTTGATAACCGTTGCGCTGTTTACCATGTTGATTCAACAAAAGCTTTAACATCGCTACAAACTGGTAAGTCGTCAAACCCTTTAACAAGATGCTATAAAATGTGAAAATGCGACAAATGTTTTTAATTTGGATAATTGTGTAGCTTTGACGTGTTACTTGTGAAGCGTGCCACATGACTTATCACATTCGTGTATATGTATAACATAACATTGGATTGACCCCGTATTGTGAAAAATGCTAAAAAAATGTAATCACGTTTGAACCGTTTGATACATCATATACAGGTGCACGTTTATTGAAAATTATTAAAGCAACCATATAATTTTATTATTATCAAACTATATACCAAAATTGACACTGATTATAAACCTTGTTTTAATGGTGTATTATTTCACACATGTTGATTTATCATAAAATGAACCATACTAGTGCAACATCTATTCAAAATGTTATAATGGTAAGTTTCGAATGGAAGCATTATCCTTTTGTCGTTTATACAAGTATTTATTCGATTTTTAATCTGATTTCAAAGATAAATTTGTATTCTTAATGAACTGGTTTGAGTTGACTCAGATTCCAATTTCTAGAATAAATTTCTAATACCAAAATGCACAATATAAATTAAGCATAAATTGTAAATGTTAAATCGTTGATATGTAATAACCAAAATTTAATCAGTTCAATAAGATATAAAATGTAAAAAAAAAAAATTGATTCCATTTAGAGTTGCACATGGGTTGGGTTGGCTGGTTTGAAAGGATATGAACAACTCAACCCAACCCAAGTTTTGCGGTTTTGAAAAATCTCAACCCAATCTAACCAAACAAAAGTGCAACCCAAGCCAACTCAAACCGTGCGGGTTGGGTTGGTTTTGTCAGGTTGAAACTTTGGTACATCATTTTATAATCTAACTAAGCGATTGTGTTTAAACGAAATAAAATCAAAGTGAGAACTTACAAATAGCAGACCCATGATTATTGTCAGGGGACACTTTTAAGGTAGATCAAAGACCCGTAAAATTGTCCGATATGTTTTAAGCCAAATTCCACAGTTTTGAGGGATTTTTAAAGTTTTTTTAGTTGAGTTTAAAAAACTTTTTCGGTTTTTTGGTTAATGTCCCTTATATTTTCTAATATCCTGTAGCCTCCTCAAAGCTTATCGGGTGCACCTTTCATACCTCAAAAAACCTTACTTACGAAAACAAGTTGAATGGGTGGATAGGAGTCCGCACGGATATACATAGGTCCACCCCTACAGAGAAGGCTAACAATTAACAAAATCAAGGAAGAAAGTAGTAGTTTCATACAAATAAGAAAGTTAAATTAAAGTTGAAATTGTGATATAACTATGAATTGAGCTAATTACAGGTTGGTCTATTGTTTAATGTACACTATCAATTAAGGACTTAACAATCTTATTAAATTCATGGTATACAAAGACATCAGGTTGATCAGGTTAGGTTGGGTTCAAATGACCGTAACTCAATTTCAGCTCAATACCTACTGATTTTAAAATTTTACAACTCGATTAAGTATCGAGTCACTTCAGATTGGGTTATTTCAAGTTAGATTGATCGGGTTTTTATGCACCCCTAAACGTTTCTTTATAATCGATTAATCACATTACAAGTTATTGTATATTTCACTTGAAAATTATTAGTTATTATTATTGTTTGTTATTTATTATATCATAAAACTTAATCCTTAAGTAACCATCAAAAAAATATATTATATTCGTATTTATCTAAATTAATTTATCATCAATTTTTGTAAATATATTTGTGATTCTATCGTACCATCCAACGTTTTACTCGATGTATGTTTGTTTATTGAAAGTTGGGAAGTGAAATGAGAACATAAACATTAAGATTAATTAATGGTAATTAATAAACAAATATATTATTGATGTCGGTTGCAGCACGTTGTTGACAAATACAAACTCAAATTAGACCAACTCTCTCGATTTGTATAAATAATTTTAGAGTGAATTACACTGATGGTCCCTGTGGTTTGCTCAGATTTTGGATTTGGTTCTTAAAACTATAAAACAAACTATTTATATTGGTGATCCCTGACTTTTCATTTTCATATACCCATGGTCTCTCCACTTAACTCCGTTAAAAACCTTCGGTTAGATAGATGCATATACCCCTCACATGAGGGCAAATCCGTCATTTTACTCCTTTTCTTCCTCCCACCTCCTTTCTCAATCAAATTATTCACAACCCCCTAATGCTGGTCACCGTCAACCATTGTCACAAAGACTGGAATGCTTGAAACCATGTTAGAATTCACAATTTGAAACTTCCCCCAACTCTTTTATTCCCAAAACGAGAATCCTCCACTTCAAACCCTTTTTGGCACTCTTTCGCTTCAGTAATTAAGCTACATCAAGCACTAGCAGAGTATATCCATCATCTGGAAGAAGAATTTGGCAAACTGCATAATTCAATTTATCCATTTGTTTAGGTATGTTTCGCTTTATGAAATATTGATTGGAGTTTCTTTTATTCCAAATTCGAAACGAATTCTTCTAATCCCGATTATAGTTCATAGCTCCAGAACCGGAGTTCCCAAACGTAAATTCATCAGATTGATATTTGAGTACATAATCAAAACGTGATATCGGCCTACTCGATGGTTAAAGAAACTTTGTTGTATTGTGGGTGTTATTTTCTTTTGTTTTCATTAAATTAGCTTTACAGGTAAAGAGAACTGTTGTTTAACTGAATTTGAAGATGGGATGCGTGGTTCAAGGAACTATAAAAACACAGGTACACTATAATAAGAATCGATGGACAACGGTGTAATTCGCTGGTTTTTGTTTCGGTGGCACAAGGCTAAAGACGATGGCCACCGATCCACCGATTCCTGGAAGAAGAGGAAGAAGAAACGACGATTGGTCTCAGTGAACAGTGGTGGTGGAGTTCGCTAGAAGCAACGATGGTGGTTTATATGATAATGGTAGGTGGTTCCTAATACATTATAATTTAATTTAATTTGGAAGAAAATGACATTTTTGCCCTCATGTGCAATGCACATGATGTTACTTAACTATAGTCAAATTAATGGTGTTAAGTGGAGGGACCATGAGTGTTATTAAAATAAAAAGTTAGGGACCATTAGTGTAGATAATTTGTTTTAGGGACCAAATCCAAAATTTGAATAAACCACAGGGACTACGAGTGTAATTCACTCATAAATTTATATCTTATGTTTTACGTCTTTTTTTTTTTCTTCCTATTTTTTCTTTTATTTTGCAATTTGATGGTTTTTTCTTTTAAATAAAAATAGGCTGTTTATTTCTTAGGATAAAGATAAAATTTATGTATATTTTATTCTTTTAATTTTTAATTTTTTCTGTGTTGCTTCAAATGACTTTTATATAAGAATAGATGTAAATTTTGGTCCTTGAGATTTAATGAAAAGTTTGAAAGTTAGACCTGAATTTTAATAAATTTAAAAATGATTGTTGTATTTTTGTTTTGTTCTGAAGTGATCCTTTTTCACCAAACTCTTTAATTTCCTCTTTAAAAAGTTAACAAATTTTTTATTGAAAGAAAAAATTTATAATAAAATAAAATACAAAATATGATGTTATTTTTTAAATTAAAACTTAATTTTTTGATGAAAAGATTAAAATGTCCTTCGATGAAGAAATTAAACATAATTAATAATTAGGAACCCCTTTTAGAATAAACTGAAAATCATAAGAATAATTTATAGACTTATCAAAATTCAATCTCATTTACAAAATTTTCACTAAATCATAAGGACCAAAATTGAAGTTTACTCTTTTATAATAGTTATCCAAACATTAGTCTTTGAAAGGGACGTGTCTTTTCTCAATGTCGATTATTGTAACACCTTAAATTGATTTATCAAAAAATTATTATATGATTACTTTTAATAATAATTATATAATTATATTTGATAAAATAATTGTTTCAAAATTTAAAAAACAATATATATATATATATATATATATATATATATATATATATATCTTGTTTTTGTTATTCGACCCGGTCTTGTTGACTCAAACTTGTTTTTGGATTAACAATGATGGATTGATGAATTTAAAAGAGGGAAATTAATTAAATTAGTCATTTTGCATTGGTGGTTTTATCTTTTAAGTACTTCTCTTCTAGTTTCACCAATTTTTTTAATGAAAATTGTGGCATAATTTTACTAACTCATAAGGGATCTTTTCGAATTTCATATTTGAATTGAAATGTGAATGGTCCGCTGACTTTTTAAATACATTTTTTTTTTGAAAAGCATGCATTCATAAAAACCAAAGCCAACCACAAAACGTGATACAACACAGAAGAAAAGATTGGAAGCAACAAACTGAAAAACTAATCGACTATGGTTTGCCAGCGGCAAACCCAAACCGAGAGAACTACACTACCGAAAATATACAACTATGACCAAATCGAGAACACCACATGCCCCGAATGCCACTGTGTTGCACCGACAACTTCATCGCCTAGGCTCCATAGCAGTTGTCGGACGATCCTTCCCACTCACCGAGACTTTACCGTAGTCGCCGAGCTGTCATGGGCAGGCAATTGGGTCGACCATCCACCTGTCCCATTCGAGTTTTGTACCGCTACTCCTCTTGTCAATCTACTTGAAACACGTACGATGTGACTCCTTTAAATACATATTTGATTATTTATTTACAATCCAAGCCAAAAACACTGCCAGACAAACATTTAGAAGTTTAGATTAACTATTTGAACATTCGTATTTTGAAAAAGTAGTCGTTGGACCTGGCATAATGCCCTTGCAAAAAACGGCAACATTTGAGATCTGGATATCCATACGTTCGCACAAAAACATCCGGATGTCTGGATCCACAAAACTAATCAATACAACAAAAACGAAAAAACATGAAAGCGTCAATTTCGAAGTCCGAATAAAAAATCCAGAAGTTTGGATGTCAACTTGTAGAAAAATATTAGATTTCAATACGCTTTTTTCACAAAATGTTTTCTCGAACCATTTTCTGATTTCAGACTCTTGAAAACATTCCTCAATATAATCTTCACAATAAACGATCAATTATTGAACGAATATCACTTTAACTTACTTGTTTATACAAACGCAAAAAGTTAATTCATCATGAAAATGCCAAATATATTTCATCTGTTCAAAATAAGTGTCTACATTTCAGTTTTTTCTAAAATAAGTGCCAACTTTAAAAAAAATGTTTACTTTATAAATCTTACCAATGGAAAAATTAATTACTCTCTATTATTATGGATAAAAATGTCAATTAATTAATTACTTCCATTATTATATTTTTTTAAAACTGTATACATATTTTTCCTCATAGACATTTATTTTAAGACAATCAAAATAATTCAAAATTTAACAAACATGAAATTTGTAACATTAGTATTAAAAGTCAAAGTGGTCAATTATTAGTAATAATTAATAAATGCACCAACAACTTAAAAAATAATAAATGTAAAATGTAAAAAAGAGCGTTTAAAAACCATGCATAATGATGAATAGATTGAGTAATAGTTAACCATAACATTATCATTAAATGCATATGATTCCCCATCTTTATCATCATCAAATTTTGAGTTTTTTTTCTTCCTTTTATATAAAACATTATTGCTTGATAACTTAAAAATTAAAAACACATACATATATGCATAGTTATTTACCAACTTATAGATTAGCTTTTATATGAAACAACATTGTGAAAATGTTGTTTCATATGTGAAACGTTCGTAATTGTTTTTTTCACATACAAAATAGTTTTTAACATTTTACAAATGAAACAACACTGTATAAATATTGCATTTTTAGACATATTGTTTCATATGTGGAAACAAACAACACATGAAAATTAGTTTATAAAATTTATTTGATTTATTGAGTTTATAAATAATTATGCATATAAATATAGTTACGATTATTTTATTTCTTTTGATTCTATAAATTAGATTTATCTTATATTTATTAGAATAATGTGTCAATATGCAAATGACACAAAGGTGCCGTTTGTTTTTTAAGAGGTTTAAAGTCTGAAGTCTTATTTTAGTTATAATTAATAAGAGGTGGTGTGTAAAAATGTCTGAACGATTCAGACTTAAGAGCCATTAAGAGGTTTTAAAAAAAACCAAACAACCCCAAAGTCTAAAAATTAAAATAAAGTTTGCTGACAACAATTTTAAAATTTGGGGTTAAATTGGTAAAGTTAAAAAGATTTGTGGAAAAAGCTAATTTTATAAAGAAAAACAGTGTTGGAAACTTTAGCACTTTAATAGTTTAATGTCATGTTCTTTGACTCATTTACACAAATATCCCTTGAATTTACAACATTAAAAAGAACCCCTAATACTTTCTCAGTTGTTACATAAATGCAAAATATAAAAAAACTCTTGCATTTAGGCGACCACTTGATTTTAATATATAACTCATTTGTTTCATTAACAAGATTTAAATATATTGTGCATAAAAAAGGTATACGACACCATCTCAAGCACCATTGCCGCATTTTGTGGTTGACCTAAGATCTTTGCTTAGTGGGTGTAACTTTAAGGTGGATCAAAGACTCGTAAAGTTGTTTAATGTGTTTAGGCGAATTTCACTGTTTCCAAGGATTTTTTTTAATTTATTTGGTTGATTTGAGGGAATTTTTTTTTGGTTGATGTTCAAAGTTTAGCGGGTGCACCTTTTATACTGCAAAAAAAAAAGTTATACTTACACAAATAAGTTGAACGGATTACCTGTGCATGGGACCCCTGGGGTTTAATAGGTCCGTCCCTGACCGCATTAGTCTTGTAAACATAACATAATAGGAAAATCGTTGTATCATAAAGACATGTTGATGGTGGCAAGTTCGAACTTGGGATCTCAACTCAAGTGGATGATCATGCCCATTTCCTTATTGTTCAAGAGAATTGAGCAAAGACAGTATATTAAACATATTACACACCAATTTTCTGTAGGGTCAACAAAGATAAATGTTCTTATTAGTGAAGTTTGATAAATACCTGCAAAATTCATCAAAATATAATGTTATCTTAGTTCCTCTTTAATGTAACGATTAAGTTTCTTTTTTATTACTTGCTATAACATATGTTCATTTTCGTCTGTTTTGTACATATTTTGTTAAGTAAACTGCAATACAACTTGTCAAGCTATATTTGTAATATTTGATTACGCAAAAAATGTCACATTAAAATCAACTAATACTACGTAGGCTGAAAACTCGTTTATCACGTATAACGAGGGCATCTACAATGGGTAACAACCAAATCTTACACCAAAATGTAAGATTCTACCTATATTTTGTTTTATCTTTTCCCATTGGTGTAAAATTTGGTGTAAATGAATAGTGTCACACCAAATTTGGTGTCTACGTTGGAGTGATATGGTGTCAAATTTGGTATTTTGTGCAATACTCCGTGTCCTCATTGGAGATGGTCTGAATACAAAATCGAAAGAATTAAACGTTTGTTACACCAATTGAGAAAATAAAGTTCATTGTTATATTAAATAAAAACTAAGAGACAGTTTACGAAACACTTACCGGGTAAGCGCTTATCGACAAATGGATTGTTGGTAAGTGTCTTAAATACGATAAATGTTTACCGGGTAAGACCTAAAGAAGGGTCACCGGTGGCACGTGCCACCGTATTATCTCTCCGTCCAAAGGTTAAAATTTTTACGTTTATGAAAAGTGTAACCGTATCCGTTTTAAAATGTGTCACCGTATGATATTCAAAAGTTCAAGAAAGTGCAACCGTACCTTGTAATCAACTAAAAAACCAAAAACAACTCTTAAAATCAACCAAAAAACCAAAATAAGTCTCTC
This sequence comes from Arctium lappa, assembly GCA_023525745.1. Taxonomy (NCBI): domain Eukaryota; kingdom Viridiplantae; phylum Streptophyta; class Magnoliopsida; order Asterales; family Asteraceae; genus Arctium; species Arctium lappa. The sequence goes on from CM042064.1 coordinate 53,081,571, forward strand.
GAAATTGATAAAAAAAAACTTAAAAATCCCTCGAAATCAATCAAAAAGCCATAAAAATCCTTTGAAACGGTGTCATTAGGCTAAAAACACATCGTAATGATATTGAACGTTAGTAACATGTCGAAAAAACCCCCGTGTTTTTTGTAATTATTATTTTTATCTATATTATATAGTGTCACCATATGAAAAAAAATTCTAGGTTCGTCCCTACTTGTTATGCCTCTTACCAGGTAAGATCATCGGTCATTGCGATGCTCAATCAATTAGGTAAGTGATATTGATAAACACTTACCTGATAAATATTTAGTAAACAACCCCTAAGACAAATTTTGTTACATTTTAATGCAATTTGCTCTTAAATTAAATTAGTTTGAGGGGGTATTTTGCAAAGGTTACAAAACATCAAGGGGCACGTCTGAAACTTCCATAATAAAAAAACACAAATAATAACATCATATGGTAAGCATAAAATAATACAATAATAATGTTTAGGAATCATGAAAATTTTCTTGCTAACAAAAGTCAAAATCCATTCACTCATTCAACTCAAAGCACGCGCAATTGCAGTGAGTGGGTGCAGAGTTCTTATGAAATTATATTCGATTTCGTCATCTATGTAATGCAATTTCATCATTAATTATGTAGTAGCTTTAATTAGAAAAATTTCATAGATCAGAGAGCAAATTAATTACACCCCTTATTTTAATAATAATCATCATCTGCAACTACAAAAAAAGCCAGATTCCCAGCTGTGTTTTTTTGCCTTTAATCTCTACTAGAAGGAGAGAACAAACACCATTGTTTGTTTCGTCTAGGGTTCTCTCTTTCTCTCTCTAAACATATATATATATATATATATATATATTGGGGAAATCGCCATTGACGACGAAAGCGAAGAGGTGAAGAACTCACTGAGTATCGAAGACTCTGTGAGCGCTGAATCATTAGATCCTGATTTTGTTACTAATCGGGATCGTTAATGGCGGAACTTCTATGGTCGTTTAATAAGGTGACTTATTTGTTTCGAATTGGGTTTTTTTGATTATTTTTTCATCTGTTGTGTTCTCTCTTTGTTCGTGTTTTTGGTAATTTTCATCAATTTTAGAAGTTTTTTTGTGTAGAAATTTGAGGTTAGGAATTGATGCAAGTTTGAAAGTGGTGTTGAATTTGATGCTGTTATTTGCATTTACTGATTTGGGGTTCTTGGGAACATGAATATTTCGGTTTTTGGGTGAAATTCGAAACCTAATTTGCAAATTTTACCAGTTGATGATGTCATTTAGCAGGAGAATTAAATGGTTTTGAATGATTTTTTTCAAGTTTGGTTTGATTTTTTATGGTTAAATCATCTTTAGATTTGCATATGTTTGATGATATTTGTTTTTTAGATTCTGTAATTAGTGTTCTTAGTACTTCAATTTGACCACAAATATGTCTCTGGATTTGACCATAATTATTGTGGGAAAAAGGATCAAGTTATTTAATTAGCCTTAACATTAATGGTTCTTGCTTGGGGTTGTTTGGTTGGTTTTCCATTAAGTCATGTATAGTCTATGTGGATTAATCTGTCTATATAGATCGAGAAGGATTTCGTTTGGTTGGCTTTGTGCATAAAGCTCCCCCACAAGGTTACTGGATAAGGGTCTGTTTGGTTGGTTTTCATGTAAGGATAAAGCTGTCTGTGTGGATTAATCTGTCTATATAGATTAGGAAGACTTTTGTTTGGGAGAGTTTTTTCATAGATGGAAGGAGCGTGTTTTTTAATTAGGTGGGGGCAAGTTTGGAAAAACTTGGCTTTCCGCATAAAGCTCCCTCCTTCCTGAAAGCTTACAAAATAAGTCACTTTCTCTATCATTAAGATACTACTAAACAATTATGTATAACTGATTGAATAAGCTGTAAGTCTCGTTAAGCTTATTGAACTACCAACAAACGGGCCCTAAGCCACTACTAAACAGTTAAGAATAGCTGACTGAATAAGTTGTAAGTGTCATTAAGCTGCCAACAAACGGGCCCTAAGTCACTTTATCTATTATTAAGCCACTACGAAGCATTTATGTATACCTGACTGAAAAAGTTGTAAGTCTCATTAAGCTCATTACGCTGCCAACAAACGGGCCCTAAGCCAGTTTCTATATCAATAAGCCACTATCAAATAGTTATGTATAACTAACTGAATAAGCTGCGAGTCCCATTAAGCTCATTAAGCTGCTAACAAACAGACCCTTTACTTTCTTGAATTACAGGATACTCTTACAATCAAACCTCCAAAAAAGTCTTCCTTGGTGTTGAGATTGATGCTATCAGCAATTGCAATGGTGTGTGGTATTTATATATGTTCTATATGTTTAAAGCAAATGAACCTGCAAAACAAGAGCAAGTTTTTCTTGTTTGAAGACTTCCAGAGGCCCTGTTACGACACCATCACCGATCGTTCTCAAATCCCTTATTTGCATTACCCGAAACCAAAAACTTTCAACAGGTAAATCTTCGAAAAACCAAAAACCCATATTTCTATATGTAAATATTTGTAAGTATATGATAAAAATATGGTTGAATTCAGGTCTGAATGTGCTGGAAATCCCGTTCGTTTGTTTGCAATTGTATCCATGCAAAGATCGGGAAGCGGATGGTTCGAGACTTTATTGAATAGTCATGTTAACATAAGCTCGAATGGTGAGATTTTCGGGCCAAAGTTTAGGAGGAATAATGTTTCATCCATCGTTCAAACGCTGGATAGAGTTTACAATCTGGATTGGTTTACTAGTTCTTCAAAGAACGAGTGTTCGGCTGCAATTGGATTCAAATGGATGCTTAATCAGGTATGCGATCTTTTAAGAATCTTTGGATATTTTAAGCTTATGCATAACGGATTGGTGTTTCTTTTTGCACAATGATTTTAGGATTGCGATTATTACATTCAATTCGTAGTTATTCTAAAATACGTTTCCGTTTTTACCCTTGTAAGTTATGCAACGTTTAAACTATATTCATTGTGGAATTCGACTTGTGATCATTACAAGCGGATGTAAAGGGTCCGTATTTCCTGTTTTGGACTAGAAGTGAGAATAAAGAAAAATATGCATTTATATTATGAACGGAATTTATAGGAGACTTGGTGCACCAGGGTCACTGATTTTGGGTAGAGTGCGTTTGGTACGCAGACATGATTGAACAAGACTGGACTGAACTGGGCTGACGAGAGTGAGGTAGGCAGGTGCAGACATGATTGAACAAGACTGGACTGAACTGGGCTGACGAGAGTGAGGTAGTCAGGTGAAAGAATTGTGGAAGGTTTTAAAGGTTTTTATTTGACATGGGTAGTTTAGTAATTTTACCTATCTTGTTTGATCTCCCTGATTTCGTTTCACCTATTTTGGTGGGACCAAAAAGCTGCATTTTTGTCCCACTCAGTTCTGTCTTGTTCTGACAACAAGTTTTTGTTCTGTATTGTCCCATCTTGTCCCGAGTACCAAACACACTAATAAATTTACTAGTGAGCTTCATGTTTATGGATAATTGCAAGAGTTGGTATTTATGATTCCGTCATATATCTTCTAAGAAACCATAGTTTTACCGACAATGCAGGGATTGATGCAACATCCTAAAGAAATCGAACAATACTTCAACGATAGGGGCGTTAATGTAATTTTCCTCTTACGAAGAAATGTGTTGCGGAGATTGGTCTCGATGCTAGCAAATGCCTTCGATAAAGACGCCAAGCTTATAAATGGAGTCCATGTGTCTCATGTACACTCACCCGAGGAGGTATTTCTGCCTCCCAACGATCTACGATCTCTACACAAGTTTTCAACAACAATCAGAATGTGTAACTATCACACTTTTCAATTAACTAAATGACAATTTTACCCCTAGAGAGAAATTTTCTTCACCTCGTAATTAAGGGTAAAATGGGAAAGTAGACATTTACTTTCTTTTCTTTCTGGATTTTTGTTTTCGTAGATTTTCTTACGAATTCGTTACGTTTGCATGATCTTTGTTTCTTTAGGCTAATTTACTATCGGAATACAAGCCTAAGCTCAACATAACTTCGCTGAAATCGGATTTAAGAGGGATGGAATTGACAGCCGTGAAGGCACTCGACTACTTCAATAGCACAAGGCACGTCATAATCTACTACGAAGATCTCATAAAAGATCCCACCGTAAGCATCACTCGTTTCAAAATCCGTCTTCTTTCTTTTCTTCTGATATCCTATCACACGGGTCGCCTTTATTTTACGTTACGTACATCTATCATCGCACAAAACCTTGAGGGCTAGCTCAACTAGCAAATAGAAGCCCAATTTGAGTCTCTTCAGGACCCCACGGGGGATTTTTCCTGACTGTTATCTTCAAGATGCGTTTGGTACGCACCAATACAGGACAATGACAAAACAAAAACTTGTTGTCCCACGTTTGGTATGCCAATTAGATTGAGACCGGATAGGAGGGGGACAAAAATGCATTTTTTTCTGTCCCACCAAAATAAATGGAACAAAAATCAGGTAGATAGGACAAGATTAATAAATTACTAAACTACCCATGTCAAGATTGTTAAATTACTAAACTACCCATGTTAGATTAAAAAACAAAAAACCTTGCACAATTCTTATGGCTCCTCCAGTTTTGAGTCTTTTGAGGGCTACTGGGGATTTTCATGGTTGTCATCTTCAGGCCCACATGGGATTAGTCGAAGTACACACAAGGTGGCCCGAACACCCACAGTTATAAAAAAACCCTGTCATTTTGCACAAAACACATGGAAAACTTCGAATCTAGTGCAAGAAAGCTGACGGGTATGTTCGTTTCTTGTTTCTAACAACTGCAGCAGAAACTAATCGAAGTCGAAGATTTTCTAAAACTGCCACGAATGAATTTGACGAGCCAGCAGGTGAAGATTCACAAAGGATCGTTATCGGAACACATCGAGAACTGGGAAGAAGTCAACAAGACACTCACTGGTACAACTTATGAGAAATTTCTTCAAGCTGATTATTAGATTGAAACCCATATGTAAATAACCTCTGTTGCAAACTAATCGAAACCCATAGAAAACCGAGATACCAAAAACCGCCCCTCGTATAGTCTTGTTTCGTTCGAGATTTCCGTTAGGTTATACGTTTCTTGATGAATTTAGGCAGTGTTTTAGGTGTTCTTTTAGGAAGATTTTGAGCAAGTGTAAGTAGGTTTAGGAATTTAGGCAGTGGTTTAGGTGTTCTTTGAGATATATATAGATAGATACAATGTGGGTAAAGTCTATTTGACATTGAACATCTTGATTAGTGGTATTTGGGTTTTTGAGATTATCTTGTAATAATCTTTTGAAGTTTATACACTTAAACTTCATTATATTGTTGCTAAACTGGGATTATTGGATTTAATTTAACCACGCTGATCGATAGATTTTGGATTTAACCGATGTTTGTGGTTTGATTGTAGTTTTAGTTCGTGGGGTGGCTCGATATGGGTCGTTGATGCTTGGTTTTTGATTAGCCGGTTTTGTAGCAATGGTTTAAGTTGGTGATGGCCAAAAACCGGTCACGGGTTGAGCCGGTGCCAAAATGATCCCTTCTAAACCAGACGGATGGTCCCGGTCCCGACCAAAAATCCTTGGACCGATCTAGGCCTGGTAATTGGTCCTGGTCTCATCGGGATTGGCCCGGTTTTTTGAAAAATTATCTTTGTTATCAAAAAAATTTTAGACAAAAATGTTATTCATGTTTTTATAATTATGGTTTTTGAAATTTAGTATTAAAATACACTTTAAATGATACATTGAAGTAGATAAAATCTTAAAAATATTATAAAAATCTTGAAAAACTTGTATTATAAGTTACTAGAATCGTACTCGCGCAATGCAGCGAGATACATCACGATTTTAATGTTTCATTTTATTTTATTTTTTTTTGTCGATTTACGGTACGGTTTTGGATGGTTTTGAGAAAGTGATAATGATTTTTTTTTATAAATTTGTTTAATTTAGGCTTAATAATATAATTTTTTTATATAAAAAAAATTAAGTATTTTGTTAGAATTCAATGATTATCTTATATATTTTAATGACATCTAGAAAAAATAACCAATTACATATTTAATAATATAATTAAAACAAATTTATAGTAATATAATATATTACTTAATAGTGATAAATGGAAAAATCTACATAAAAGGAAGATCTTGCACATACCAAATTGGTGGGTGTTAGAACTTAGAAGTCTGCAGTAGTAATATGTATCTTGTGCTTTGATACTTGTAAATTAAGATATTTTTAAAATCTTGCATAAAATGATTGTACCTTATGACTAATAATTTGTATTTAAGAGTTTTTTATCCGTGCTTTATAATATAGTATAGATAAAAATTAAAATTTTAAAATAACGGTCCTATAAATAACTGGCCTTGGGTTGTCTCTAGTTTCGGTCAATTTGGTTCAACTTAACTATTTATAAAAAAAAAAAAAAAAAAAAAAAACTTAACTATTTTTTTTATTACTCGTTTTGTTCCAAAATAAGTGTTCCAAATTTTTTTAGTTCATTTTAAAATACATGTCCGCTTTCAAAAGTAAATGTCTATTTTACAATTTTATCCTTAATTATGAGATGAAAAAATTCATTACTCTCTTTATTATGGAGGGTACAAGTGTCACTTAATTAATTAAAGAGTAATAGCTACATATTTTTAACACTAAGTGCATTTTTTTATTGTGGATATTTATTTTGGGATGAAGAAAGTATCTCAACATGGCTTAACTGGTTTGCAGTCTCCGAAGCAACCATTGACGTTTTCCCATTATTTTTCGCATTTACAGGCCTCTCTGAGATAAATAGTCTTTTCTTTTGCAATTCTAAATATGAAGCAAGTCTCCGTATCTTATTGCCTTATTGGTAAAACTAACTACTTGAAATTCAACAGATCGTTTAACATCTGTTTTCTTTGTTTTCTTCCTCTTGCAAAATAATTGAAATAAATGATCTTTCTACAGCTTTAAGGCAAAAGCAAAGTATGTGTCCATTCTACCATCATATCTTATATCTGTGTGGAATATACTGAATCCATTCAGTTTGGTTTCAACATGGTTTAACCCTGGGTCCAAATATAACATTTCAATTAAAAGAAAGTATGTTCGGATCAATTAAAACATGGGTTTTGGTTTGGATAAGTGAGTACCGAAGGTCACAGTTCCAAATCGACACCATATATTTTTTTTCAGAAAGGTGTCCCAGGCTATATTCAGACTAATCCAATAAAATTGCGACAATAAAACACCACATGTTGCTCAAAATGAAAAACCCACATCCAATTGGGTTGGTCTAAATGATTGACTCTTGTTTACAAAAGTTTTTTAAGTTTTAATTAAATTCAATATAATGAAATCATACACGTTAAACAAGGTTATAAATGACGTAATACGTGACGTGACCATGAGGTCAAATACAAGCCTTATGAGTCATGGTGCAACCACGACGTTCTTTTAAGAGTGAATTATGACAACAAATCTATATAACATATAATTTATATACTAAAATTTTAAAAAGTACGAGTCAATGATATTAAACAACTAAAAAAAGCACGAGTCAATGATATTGAACAACTAAAAAAGTATGAGTAAAACTTATATATTTATACACATGCGTTTTCTACCATTACTCGATCAGTCAACGATATTGAACAACTTAAATTAGATTATATACTAAAAACTACTAAAATTATGACATCAAAAGCTAAAAGACATCAAATAATGGCTTATAAAAAGTGCACATAGGGCCATGGCTAGCCACAAGCTTAACGTGACGTTGGATACAAGTCTTAACGTAACGCAACATGACAACTGCCATGACGAGTATTTTAGAACACTAACGTTGAATTGCATGAGATTACGGTTCTTTCATGAACCAACGCTCCTAGGTTTTTACAAAGGTCGACGGGTTTTTAATATGCAGTCTTTTGCTTATATTCATAGTTTCATACTGTAAATACCTGTATTTCGATTGTCAGTACTGTCTTTCTCTCACAACTCTCAACCAGAATCCTCTTCTACGGGATAGTTTGTGTTTGGGTAAAAAAGTACAACAGACTATGGTCGTACGACATAAGGTAAGGGACGATCTTTCTTCAGGCGACTTGGCATAAACAGTTTGTTTGTATTCCGCTCTTCTCCGGTTCTCCATAAAGGGAAAAACAATTGTATTAATTTGATTTGAAATTGTCATGGGTTGAGATGTACTTTAACAAAATGGGCTTAGGTGTTATTTATTTTGGGCTGAAATTTCTTGGACTCATTTGGATTTAAGAAAAACAAGCCCAAAATACCATCTAATTACAATTTTATTTTGTTAGTTTATTAATTATATTGTTTTTTTTAAATAAGCTTTCCGCAGCTGGAAAGCGGAGATACAAGTAGGGTTTGGAAACGATAAAACTAATTTAAGTGTTTTTTTTTCACTTTTAAAACTTTTCTACCCGGTTACATGTAGTTTTTTTGGGTTAAAAGAATGTAAGTAACACCAATTTATAAAAATCCGGTGGTTTTATTCAAAAAAGATGTTCATGAACTTAATCATTCAAAATGAGAAAGTCCAATAATTTTTTCATTAAAAAACCTTTAGACTTAATTAAGCAAAACATGAAATTTCCTGTAGTTTTTTTGAACTTTTCCTATTATTTTCCTATATTATTTTATTAGTTTTATGATTTATTTTATTTATTAAAAATTAACATATGTTTACATTATAAATATTTTTAACAACCAAAAGTCTGAATTATTTAAAAGCCGAAATTATTAAGTTGAAGTAAAAAAGGGCATTGAATCAAAATAAAGAGATTGTATTTGGTTATTTTTATTAAACTATAAATAACTAAAATATATATGATAAATTATAAAATAGTCGTTGACGGTTAATTGGAAAAAGCTCGTATGATAACTCTTCTTATGCATCAAGTGATCAACTTTAAAAATGCAAGAAATCAAACAAGTCAATATAAAGACACATAAATGGTTTAGGGGTTGTTCGTTTATGGCTTAATGAGTTGTATAGGGGATATGGTTGATTCGCACAGCAATATCCAAGTGTTCGGTATTGGCTGAATCTGTCAGCCCATGGTTGAATCGGTCAGCTAGAATTCATTTGTCCTCCAGATTCAGACATCCAAAAGACACATCATACCCCTCATTTCCACAACTCTCTCTTGGAAAACCCTCTCTGGAAAACCATCGTTCCTTCAACCCTCTACCCTCGCATGGAAAACCCTCTCTAGAAAAAGCTCAATACCCACATACGCCGGAGCCACCACCACCACCGACGACACCGCCGGAGCAACACCGCCGCCGCCGCCGGAGCAACCACCGCCGATGAAGACAGAGGCGATGAAGGAGATCGAGAAGGGTTTTTTTTTGTTAAACTTCTTCCTTCTACCTACTCTGTTTTTTATTGTTCTTCTCCTTCCTGCTGCTGCTCCTCCTCCTTCCTTTCTGCAGCTTCTCCTTCAGAAACTTCCAGTGAGATTCGCCGTAGATAGGGTTGGTTTTTTTGAAGGAGACGGTCCAACTCACCAACTGGACCTGTGTTTTTTGAAGGAGACGGTCCAACTTTGTTGAAGGACCTGTGTTTTTTGTTGGAGGAAACAGGTGTTCTTCACTTTTTTATTTGATATTTTTTTTATCCAACAACTTTGCCTTTTGTATCATTGGTATTTTCTTTGAGGGTTTTTTATTTGTTGTTAATAAGATTGATCTATATAAATTTGTTGTAAAATGATTGCTTTACTATTCGTTTGTTATTGTGTAGTCTACATTTTGCTGTAAATTTTGTTGTTTTGTAAAATTTCGTCAACAAATGTTTAATATAAAGCGAAAGGGTAAAATGGTCATTTCTGACATTCAGACGGTTTATTCAGCACAACAACCGAACAACTTATCTGTTAACACACAGACAGCTATATCCATACAGACAGCTATATCCATACAGGTCTTATCAGAAAACGAACCGAACAGCACCTTAGATAGACAACTACATTGTAGCTCAATTCAAAGAAATCAAAAGAACGCGCATATTGAAAAAAAAAATAGCAAATGAAATCTGGAGAGGGAACACGAGAAGTGAGCAGGTAGCAGTAGATCGAGAGGAAGACGAGCGTGAGATAGTAGCAGTAGATCGAGGGGGAGACGGTACTGTTGCTAGGGGTGCTCACGAGTTGGGTTGGCCGGGTTGAAGGCACTTGAACAACCCAACCCAATGTTTGCGGTTTGAAAAATCTCAACCCAACCCAACCCAACCCAATCAAAAGTGCAACCCAACCCAACCCAAATCGTGTGGGTTGGGTTGGTCGAGTTGAAATTTAATATATTATTTTACATTTAACTAAGTGATTCCGTTTAAAAAAACTAAAATCAAAATGGAAATACAAAAATAAGACTAATAAGAGAAAAGAATAGTAGAAGAAGAGTATCTCGTGCCTCTTCATTCTATCGATGTTAAAGATTTTTGAAGACTTTAAGGTTAAATTCATACGATTTTAATCGGCGTGGTCTCGTAGACAGATCTAAACTACGACTAAGATAGGAAGACTTGAAAATTGATAAAAAGAAGAACCACTAAAAGTCTAAAATCATTATTAAAAAAAACATTCAAGTTTTGGTCGGGTTGACGGGTTACTTTGGACCCAACCCGTTTCCAACCCAATAGATGCGGTTTGGACAAAATTTGTATCGATTATGTATCAGGTTACCTCGTTTTGAACTTTTTTGCGTTTTTTCGAATTAAGTTGGCCTGATTGATCAAAAATTTGAACACCCCTAACTGTTTGCAGTAAATCAAGAGGGATAAAAGAGATGTGAAGACTGACAAATGAGGATTGCACTAGACAATCTCCCAAAAATATCACCCAAAAGTATGAGAGTATCCATGAATATTTAATCGTTATAAACATTATATATTAAAAAAAAACATTAAACCATTGGTTTAATCACTAAAAGATAAACAAACAACAAAGTATCACTAGGCAAACATATTTTTTATATGAGTGTTGCTTTGTGCACCCTAGTCTACATGGTTAGGGTGCAATAATGTTAAAATTTAGCATTGATTTCCTAACTATTTCACCTCAACCATTAATTTTTAATTTTTTTTAATAATAGTTACAATTTTGGTTCCTGAACTCATTTTATTGATTTACTTTATACATTTTAGTTTTATATTTTACATTTTATATTTTTATTATATTAACATATATAAGCGTATATTAACTAATATACGTTAAAAAAGTAATTTTTAATTTTAACAAGTTACACCATTATAATCGTTTTCTCAATACCTTCGAAATGAGTCCAATATTGAATATTTTTTGATTTAATTGTTATAAAGAGAAAAATACAAATTGTACAAAGTCCAAAATTAATTTTTAAAAACTAATCCGCTATATTGACAAAAGTTTTTTTGAGTTGGTTTGAGTTGTTTATAGAATTCTAGACGTGACATATATACGTGTGTGTTTTGATTTTATAAATTTATAAAATTTGTAACTTTTGATTTGATTTGATTTTATAAATTTGTAACTTTTGATTTCTTATAACTTTGTAAAATGTATTTTCCTTTTTGTAACAATTACATTTTATTATAACTTTGTAAAATGTATTTTTCTTTTAGGGACCAATTCTGTAATAAACGCCAAATGTTAGGGACCAAATCTGTAATTTTATGACGGATACTTCAAAACTTTCCACCGAACAAGTATAATATCTAATTTTATTATTATTTTCATGTGTGTAATTAGTTGGTGTATCTAGTAAATTTTTAACATAGATTTTTTTTCTCTCTCAATTTTTAGGTGTTTGGATCTCGTGAAGAATTAATGACTTGGGTGCAAAATGTGACACGCTCTCAAGGTTTCGTAATCGTCACCAAACGATCTAGGCCAAGTCTTATTGGATACATCTCTAAAATCGTACTTGGTTGTGATCGTGGTGGTGTATCTAGAAGTAAATATGCAGAAACCAAAAAAATTAATTGTCCATTCGAATTAGTGGGAAAATATTTGAAGGCGCATGCTGTATGGACGTTGCGGGTTGTATGTGATTATCACAATCATAAACCGACAATGTATATGGAGGGTCATTCTTATGCAATGCGATTGTCTGATGATGAATCTCATTTGGTGCAACAGTTGACAAGGTTGAATGTGAAACCACGAGATATTTTGTCAACGCTAAAAGAACGAAACGAAGATAACGTGGGCGTTGACTTGTCTGAAATTGACTATTAATGGATCTTTCTGCCCTCGTGTTATCGTTACCGATAGAGATCTGGCGTTGATGAAAGCGTGCGAAGAAGTATTTCCACAAAGTAATCATTTACTTTGTAGGTGGCCTATATCAATGATATAATGAAACATTGTCGACCTCATATCAGATCACAGAAGACTTGGGGTTCTTTTCAATCAAAATGGAAAATTTTAGTTGAATCTCCAACATACATTGCATACATGCAAAATTATGCAAATCTCCAGGCATTATTGTTCGAATGTCCAGGTATCATTCATATATATTTTGAAGTCATGATTTGTTTAGCAAAAACCATTCATTCTATCCTACTCATTTGATTTTCATTTTTCTTCGCCTTGTAGATGTTTTTCTCTATCTTCGTAGTGTTTGGCTAGACAAATATGCAGTCAGATTTGTGTCATTGTGGACCGATAAACATATTATTAGACGAAATATTGTGAATATATTTGTATTGATTTTGTTGATTCCCTTCCCTTATTTATTGAGAAATTTGTTTGTAATCTTGGTATATATATTTGATTGTGCAATGAGAATGGCAAGCAGATTAACACCAATTCACATGGTATCAGAACAAAATTAGGCTCTCCTATCTCTCTCTCTCTCTCGAAAAATCCCAGTCGGCCCTAACATCCTCCGCCTTCTTCCGCTCACCATGACCGGCTCCGACGGAAATTCCCAAAGCTCCAACGAAAATTCCCAAGCCACCAAGCCTCCTTTTCATCCTGCCTTTGGTGTCAATAACATTAAGAATTCTATCCCTCTCGTTCTAAATCAAACCGATTCACATTACGCCACTTGGGTAGAGTTGTTCCACATCCATACATGTGCATACGATGTGATTGATCACATCGATCCTAATGCAACGAAGTCCGCTGGCATCGATCAGGCTACTTGGAAACGTCTAGACGCCATTGTCAAACAATGGATTCTTGCCACAATCTCTACCGATCTTCTTCAGACTATCATGAAGTCAGGTGCTACCGCTCAACAGTTATGGAATAGTCTCGCTGAAAATTTTCAAGATAACAAGGTTACTCGAGCCGTGTACCTTGAAGAACAGTTCAACACCACTCGCCTGGATACTTTTCCAAATGTCACCGAGTATTGCGCTCGTCTCAAGAATCTTTCCGATCAACTCGCTAATGTCGGCAATCCGATTTCGGATAATAAAATGGTTCTTCAACTTGTATCAGGTCTTCCCAAAGGTGATTATGATACGATTTCTACGTTTATCCAACAATCCGATCCTTTACCTAGCTTTAACAAGGCTCGGTCCCAACTTATTCTTGAAGAAACCCGTCGATTAAAGCAAGAGTCATATACTCCTCAAGCCTTGGTTACACAGAAATCCGACTCTCCTCTTGCTACCACCGACCCGACAATTGGTCGTGAACAAACTTCTAGTCTCGATCGTGGTGGCAGCCGTGGCGGATATCGCGGGGGTCGTGGATGAGGAAGGGGCCGTGGTCGTGGCGGTCGCGGGGGCCGTTAACAGTTTTCCTGGTCACCACAACCTTGGTATTCCGGCAACCAATGGACACCACCGCCCTGTCCCTACCCAACAACTCCGATGCAAATGGGCCTTCTCGGCCCGAGCCCGCGCCCTTCACAGCCGCCACCGCAACAACAAGTTTTCTACTCGGGCACAACTTATCCTACGCATGGCACACCCATGACCCCAACAGAGTTGGAAAGTGCTTTTAACACCATGCATCTTCAGCCGCCGAATAACACTTGGTACATGGATACGGGCTTTACTTCTCACGTCGCGAGCAGCTCAGGTAACTTTTCTCAATTATTTACTTTAAACAATCCGCATTCTATTTTAGTAGGCAATGGCAAAAGTATTCTAGCTCTCGGTCTAGGATCCGCCACCCTTTCCCACCCGAAAAGATCTTATTCTCTTACAAATATTTACAATGTTCCTCAATTAATCAAAAATCTTATTTCCGTTCGAAAATTCACTCGTGATAATAATGTCTCTATCGAATTTGACCCGTTCGTCTTTTCTGTGAAGGATCTTACAACGGGGAAACAAATAACCAGATGCAACAGTTCCGGTGATCTCTATCCTTTCACTCAAGACTCAAGTGTTCGTAGTCCTTCTTTTGCCCTCCACACCGTTTCTCCAACTACATGGCACAACCGTCTCGGCCATCCAGGATCATCAGCTTTACATTTACTTAGACATAGTCTTTTTCTTTCGAATAATAAACTCGATGATGTTAGTTCTTGTAACGCTTGTTCCTTGGGCAAGCATTTTCGTTTAGGCTTTTCTTCCTCTCAAACTATTACGTATTGTCCTTTCGATATTATACATGCTGATTTATGGACTTCTCCTGTTGCATCTACACTTGGACATAAATATTATCTTGTTCTTCTTGATGATTTTTCCCACTTTGTTTGGACTTTTCCCTTGCAATCTAAATCTCAAGTCTTTTCTATCTTTCTTAACTTCTATACCTACATTCAAACACAATTTGAAAAGAAAATCAAAACTTTTCAATGTGATAATGGTCGTGAGTTTAATAATTCCCAATTTCATCAATTTTGTGATAAAAGTGGCATGCATCTTCGTTTCTCGTGTCCGTATACTTCCCCCCAAAATGGCAAAGCCGAACGTCTACTTCGCACCTTAAACAATATCATCCGAACAAACCTTCTTCACGCCTCCATTCCTCCCTCGTATTGGCATTATGCTCTTCATTTTGCCACATATGTACTTAATATACTACCATCCACCGCCATTAAAAACCATACACCAACCACTATCCTTTATCATCGGGTGCCCACATATTCTCATCTCCGCACGTTTGGGTGTCTTTGTTACCCTAACACTTCTTCCACTATGCCTCACAAACTTACCCCTAGATCCACCCCCTGTGTTTTCCTTGGCTACCCATCTAACCACCGCGGGTATTTGTGTCACGACATCACCACTAAACAATTTTTTATCTCGCGACATGTCACTTTCAATGAACATGTTTTCCCTTTTACCAATCTTTCTAAATTTCAGGCCCACTCATACGACTTTCTTAACGCCATTCCTATGTCTCCATACCTCATCTATCACTCCACCATACATACTCCCTCCCATACCACGACTCCCCTAACCTCCCCACCCTCCCCCTCCGAGCAAACTTAACCACCATCGCCACTGCTTGGAATACACCTATAGACGTGTGCTAATTAAACCTCAAAGCAAGTATACAATGAGATCTAATATCGTCTTTCAAGTAATAAAATGGTAAGAACCAAGTATCGTCCCACAGAGATTGGAGTAAAAGTAGATTAAAAAGTAAGAAAAAGAAATGACTTCAGATGGCGATTTTGAAGACTTGATTTGGTTTGGTTTGTCACTTGATTAGATTAACAGAATAATAAAGCAAGCACGGGTGTAAGACATTTAGGTGAGATTTAAACACAAATTCCAGCAGACTTATGCTACAACCATAACTAGATCCACCATCTATTTTGAGGGTATTCCTCTCGGACTTCAATATTCACACTACTGTTTAGAGTCGACTAAACACATCTCTGTGCAGCCTCCAACTATTTATAGTGTAGAATAAAGTCCTCAAAATATATGGACGATCAAATCTCTTTGTATCTAAAACCGCTCTCTCGAGCCGATTCCCATATCATCCAAGTTGACGTGTTCGAAGGGGCTTATCTCTAAGTCCTCTACACTTTAACACTAATGACTAGCGATCAACTTGTCGAGAATAAATCAGTTTATAAATAAAAAGCAACTCTCTCAAGTTTACTTCTTTTATCATTCAAACTGACGTGCTTTTGGTAGCTTATCTCTAAGTCAACCGCACTTTAACACTTTAGCAAGTGATCAGTTCGTCAAGAAGTGTCATTTAACTTTATAAAACTTGAAATGAAATGATGGAACATTGTTATTGCGAAACAACGTCCACCTTTTTTTCGGTTTAAAATCTCACCCTTTTATCTCACACCCGAGCTAAATAAAATTAGCTACTCATATTTAAAGACATAAAGCGATAAATGACGGAAAATAAAAACATAAATGTAAATGACATAAATTAAATGACGGAATATAAATGACAAAAATTAAATGACGGAAATATAAATTACAACAAATATAAAAGACTTGAATATAAATTGCAAGTAAAGTAAAGAACTAAGTAAAGAATACTAGAAATAATAAAGCATAAAAGACAAGGGATGATGACTTCAAAAGATTACTTGGAATTAATAAAGTAAACTAAAATCACAAGGTTATTGATGCCAACCTTTGATTTTCACTAAGATGAGAGAGAATTAGATGGATTATGAGATGCTAAATTACTACCCCAAGCTCCCCTTTTATAACCAAGGGGAGTGGCACAAAAGGTAATTATCCTAAATAAAGTACTTAAAGTACAAAAGTAGTCTTAACCAAAAGTTAATAACCAAAAGACAATAAAGTGTTTAACCACAAATTACAAATCAGCCAAAAATTAGTCTAGAAGGTTCCCAAAAGTCAGATTCAAAACTCAAAAAGGTCTTCCCACAAAAAGCTCCTCCTAGCTTATCCATTAAGCTCTTCATACGGCTGCTGTAAGGATGCTGCAGCATGCTGCAGCTTGCTGCACTTATAAATATGCCCAAAAAATACACCAATTAGCTTATCCAAATGCAATAAAACAAGTTCTTCATATCTTTAGCTCCAAGAAACAAGAAAAGAGAAAATAATGAACTAAAATGACTCAAATGTTGGGATTAGAAGGTAAAAGCTATGCTAAAAAGAAGATAAAAAGAGCGTAATGGCACTAAATAATTAGTGTCATCAGCCACTCCCCACCCCACCCTCCGCTACCGACCAAACTCACCCACCATCGCCACTCCCCTCACCACCCTCGCAACATCCCATGCAGACACGATCTAAAAGCGGTATCTTTAAACCCAATCCCCTTTTCTCTCTTCACACTCAAGTCATCTCTCCTATTCCCTCAAATCCTAAACTCGCCCTCCTAGACCCAAATTGGAAGTCTGCTATGTCTACTGAATTCAATGCATTGCTTAAACAAAATACTTGGGACTTAGTTCCCCGTTCGCCGGACGCAAATATTATTCGTTGCCATTGGATTTTTCGACATAAGTTTAATGCAGATGGTACACTAGAACGGTATAAAGCGAGACTAGTGGCTAATGGTAACTATCAGGAGGCCGGGGTTGATTGTGAGGAGACTTTTAGCCCGGTTGTTAAACCGGCAACCATTCGTACCGTTCTCTCTCTTGCTTTGGGACGTAAATGGCCTATTCATCAATTAGATGTTAAAAACGCTTTTCTGCATGGTGACCTTCATGAGACGGTGTATATGTATCAACCACCGGGGTTTTCTCATCCTTCTTACCCAGGTCATGTTTGTAAGCTCCGTAAATCTTTATACGGTCTCAAACAAGCCCGACGGGCGTGGTATCAACGATTTTCTCAACACCTTCTGCACCTCGGTTTTGTATGTAGCAAGAGTGACAATTCCTTGTTTATACTTAGCCGACAGAATGATCTCGCCTATCTGCTCCTTTATGTGGACGACATTGTTCTCACAACTTCTTCTTCTCAGCTGCAAACCAAGATCATTAAAGCCCTCAAACACGAATTCGAGATGACGGATCTTGGCGCACTCAATTATTTTTTGGGTATCTCGGTTAATCGCTCGTCCCAGGGTATGTTCTTATCTCAGCAGAAATATGCAGAAGCTATTCTTAAACGAGCAAATATGGCTAACTGCAAGCCTGTCGCCACCCCGTGGATACCAACTCTAAATTAAGTGCCTCCGATGGCACTCTGCTTCAAGACTCTACTACCTATCGAAGTCTCGCGGGAGCTCTCCAATACCTCACCTTCACTCGTCCGGACATAGCCTACGCAGTTTAACAAGTGTGCCTGTTCATGCATGCTCCACGTGAGCCTCATTTCAATGCTTTGAAACGGATCCTTCGATATCTTAAAGGCACTATTCTTCTCGACTTACAATTATATCCATCTTCCCCTAGTCAGCTTATCGCTTACACCGACGCTGACTGGGGTGGTTGTCCGGACACTCATCGCTCCACTTCCGGCTATTGTGTATTCTTGGGTGACAATCTCATTTCATGGTCCGCTAAACGCAAGGTTCAAAATAGCGTGAGGCGTGGCGTGGCGGCGAGGTCAAGCCTTAAGCCTTACACGCCACGGCGAGGACGCGGCGTTTTTTAAGGCGTGACATAAGGCGGCAAATTTGTATGTCATATTCAAAATTATATATATACGTATATGTTTTATACATATCATTCTAATCAAATAATGATATTAAAGAATATACATTCATATTGGAAGAAGAAAAGTCATATAAATTAATAGTATAAAAATAGCTTTTGATTAAATATTTAAAATAGAACATAGAAAAATAATTTTACAACTTCGTTTTAATCGTGAGTCCATAACGTTTATGACTTCATGAAACTGTGAGTAATGTGATTAGATAAATCTATAAAAGTGTTAAATCTAAATATAAAAATGTATAAACACAAAAGATAAAAAAATTGAAAAATTGAAAAATTAAAAAAAAGTCACGCCTTAGAAAAAACGCGCGCCGCGGCGCGCCATGGCGCGCCTTAAGGCGCCATAGCGTGAGCCACACCTTACAGAAACGTTATGGGCCATTTCGTAACGGCAGAGACGCGTCTTACGCCATATCGCGCCATGGCGCGCCTTTTTGAACACTGGCTAAACGTCAACCGACTCTCTCTCGCTCCAGTGCTGAAGCAGAGTACCGCGGGGTCGCCAATGTGGTCGCCGAGACTTGTTGGCTACGCAACTTACTTCTTGAGCTACATATACATCTGCGTCGATCGACTCTTGTTTTTTGTGACAATGTCTCAGCGGTTTACCTCTCTGGCAATCCGGTTCAGCATCAGAGGACTAAACACATTGAAATGGACATTCACTTCGTTCGTGAAAAGGTCGCTATGGGTCATATTCGGGTCTCACATATCCCGTCAACTTATCAGTACGCCGACATATTCACGAAGGGCCTTCCTCGTCAGTTATTCCTCGATTTCCGAGACAGTTTGAGCATCCGTCCACCTCCCGCTCCAACTGAGGGGGGCTATTAGACGAAATATTGTGAATATATTTGTATTGATTTTGTTGATTCCCTTCCCTTATTTATTGGGAAATTTGTTTGTAATCTTGGTATATATATTTGATTGTGCAATGAGAATGGCAAGCAGATTAACACCAATTCACACATATCAATTTTGGAAATTCAACAACAAATAGAGTGGAGAGCCAACACGCCAAGTTGAAAAAACATCTAGATTCAGGGAAATGTGATCTAGAAAAATTCATACATGTCATTGAAAAAGTTGTAAAGTCACAAGACACTGCTATCAAAGAAAGTCTTGAAAGATGCACAATCATTCACAAGCCAAAATTCAACAAATCGTTGTTCCAACAACTACAGAGTTTTGTTTCAGAGTATACTATGGATAAAATTGTAGAAGAGCTTCATCGATCAAATGGAATTTTCTTAACTCCGGAGAACTGTGGTTGTCAACTGCGTACGTGTTTTGGGTTACCATGTGCGCACGAACTTGATATTCATGCCATTATTACTGTTTAATGATATTATATTATTTTGACTGTAGATATGCCCATTCCATTAGATTCGGTTGATGCATTTTGGAAAAAGCTTGATTTGTCGCCTTCTATATCTGTGGAATATGGTGATCTTAATTGTGATCATGATATGCAAAGGTTTAAAGAAATATTCATCAATCAACCGGATCATGGCAAATCCAGTTTTTTAAGAAAGTTGAGGGGGATAACGGATCCATCAAAAATCTTTATTGGTGAACCTTCGGTCAAGAAGAACACTCGTGGACGCCCAAAAGTGAAGCGTGTTCATAATCAAACTCAAGTTCCTCACAGATACAGTTGTTCGGACTTGAATCAAGAACTGCCTAGACATAGTTCATTCTTCATGGACTTGAACGAGGAACCACCTAGGCATAGCTCATCCTTCATGGACTTGAACGAGGAACCACCTAGGCATAGCTCATCCTTCATGGACTTGAACGAGGAACCAATAAGCCAATGGTCACACCAGATTGACTTAAACGAGATACTGCCGGAGGGACATAGTTTATTGTTGAAGCAAATTCCAGAAATCTTTCATCCATACATCACGAATATACAAGATGTAAGGGGTGATGGGAATTGTGGTTTCCGATCAATAAATGTTTGTCTCGGGTATGGCGAAGACCAATGACCCTATGTTCGTCATGAATTATTAGATGAGTTAAGAGTTCATATGCGACATACTCTGGAGTTTTTTTATGGAATCGATGAAATACTTACTTCGTTGTCTTTTTGGGAATCGCTAGCACCAGAGCAACACTGGATGACTATGCCTGAGACAGGTATATTGATAGCCAATAGGTTTGGTGTGATCTTTCACCTTTTAACCATTGGAGGTTGTATGACTTGTTTTCCTCTCTGGAAAGGTCCCGAAGAGTTTCAATACCATCGGGTCTTTACAATTTCACACGTAAACAACAATCATTACGTGGTGGTCCAGTTAGAAGGAGAGTACCCAATGCCTCCCATTTCAGCATTATGGACCCGGAACAAAATCCCGTCAGCAGCTGGATGGCAAACCATATTTATGTCACGTCTAGAATTCTATAAGCAACTCAAACCAACTCAACAAACTTTTGTCAATATAGAGGATTAGTTTTTAAAAATTAATTTTGGACTTTGTACAATTTGTATTTTTCTTCTTATAACAATTAAATCAAAAAATATTCAATATTGGACTCATTTTGAAGGTATTGAGAAGACGATTATAATGGTGTAACTTGTTAAAATTAAAAATTATTTTTTAACGTATATTAGTTAATATACGCTTATATGTGTTAATATAATAAAAATGTAAAATGTAAAATATAAAACCGAAAGATATAAAATAAATAAATAAAATGAGTTCATGGACCAAAATTGTAACTATCATTTAAAAAATAGAAAAACATGTTTGTGTGTTTGGTTCGGAAAACAATAGAATAATTATTGGGTTTTCCTAGACTAGGGTGTGTGGAAAGGGGGGTGCTATTTGCACCAAAAAGGTGCAAATAGTGACCCTTGTTTTCCGATCCAATCATGTGTAAATAGTGAAATTATTATTATTATTATTATTATTATTATTATTATCTTTTTATATATATATATATATATATATATATATATATATATATATGTGTGTGTGTGTGTGTGTTTTGATTTTATAAATTTATAAAATTTGTAACTTTTGATTTTTTTTATTCTATAAACTTGTAACTTTTGATTTTATTTTATTCTATAAATTTGTAACTTTTGATTTTATTATAACTTTGTAAAATGTATTTTTCTTTTTGTAACAATTACATTTTATCATAACTTTGTAAAATGTATTTTTCTTTTAGGGATCAATTCCGTAACAAACGCCAAACGTTAAGGACAAAATCTGTAATTTACTCTGTAAGACTCAGTTTTTTTTTAAAACATATAATTATTTTTTACCCGAATTGAAACGTAAATAAAAATGACAACTAAAGATAGTTAAGGGTTAAAATTGTCATTAACCTAAACTCTTTATAGTACTAAATCAATAAATATTCAAAAATAAACTTAATTTGAAATTATTGACGAACAAATAATAGTGGTGTAATTTATAAAAAAAAATGAAACGCGTTTTTTTAAATATTTTAGTTCGTCTATGATTATGTGTTTTTAATATGCTAAAAATAAAATAGAAAACAAATTAATTCGTAGATATTCAGAATATTTAATAGTACGGTTAAATTAAAAAGATATTCAATATTGAGCTCGTTTTAAAGTATTGACGAGACGATTATAATGATATAACTTTTAAAAAAAGAAACATATCTTTTCATTGCATTTTTGTTCATATACGATTATTTGTGTTAACATAATAAAAGTGTAAAATGAAAAGTGAAAAACCAAGGGATAGAGATTTTTTTTTAGCATTTTCGCATAGGACATCAAAAACCCTAGGACCGGCCCTGCTGATTGAATATGATATGGAACAAGAAATCTTACCCAGGTAAAAAGCATAACAAAGATCTAGAGTCTTACCTGGTAAGTGATGAAAAAGACTTTTACTTGGTAAGAGCTTAACAAATTTAACACGCTTACCAACAATTGATTTTGATGGTCGAAAAATAAGTACATGAAGCTTTTACGTGTTAATTGTAACTTTTGATTTTATTTTATTACATAAATTTGTAACTTTTGATTTTATTCTATAAATTTGTAACAATGAAGAGGGATTCACTGATGAACCAAAACTCACCGGAGATGGGTAAGAAATTAAATTCGTGGCACTGTAAATTTTTGTGGGGAAGAGACATAGGGGAGTAGGTAGGTGATAATGATTTTAAATATATATTTACATTTTATACCCCTATAACTATTTAGTTAGTTTACTTTATACCTTTTACTTTTCTATTTTTCATTTTTCATTTTTATCATATTAACACATCAACGGTATAACTTGATGGAAGAGTTAGATACTTACAAGACATAGTACATCAACGCTTTTGGAGCTGAACATTGAGATATTACTTACAACACTTTAAACTTCTTTCGATCAGATCAAGGTGCACCATTTGAACACTGGATGACAATGCCTGAAATAGGTGTCTTGATTGTTTCAAAATATAATGTGATATTACATGTTATAAGTATGACCAGCAGTGGGACGTATTTGCCGCTTAGGTCCACTCCTCCAGTGTGGTATGAACATGTTGTTTTTACAATCGGATACGTTAATGGTAACCATTATGTCAAATTAGATATGAAAGAAGGATATCCGTTTCCGCAAATTGTATCACATTTTTTCCATTACAGTTATCCGTGTGCTGCTGGATGGGCTACCCCGTATTCAGAGCGAATAAAGAAGTACATGAAGCTTTTACGGGTTAATTTTACTACGGATAATGTTATTTTAGAATAATCGAATGTAATATAGATTATTTTATGTTATATTTATATGTTAAATCGCAATATTTATGTTTTATTTTTATAATTATATAATTAAAAAAATTAGTAATATTTATATTTATAAATATTTATTTATTTTCAAATCAAAACAAAAATATATAATAAAAAAAGACAACTAAAAGACGAAATAACAAAAAAAACAAAAAAAAAAAACAAATGATTTTTGCAATCATTTGGTGTATTTAGCAAAAAAATTTGTGTATTTAGCCTCCCCGTGTGGAAATTAGACTAGAGTGTATTTAGTCTAACCCTTTTCTATACTATTAAAGGCATTATTTCCAAGCCACCACAACAACACTAAAAGTTACCAAAATGAAGACATTTTCTTTTCCAATCAACCATTATAACACTAAAAAATGGATGATGACACTGGACGATCATTTACTGTTTCTGTGGTCTTGGTCGTGAGTCGTTTCGATGAAATAGTTAATTTTTTTCTGGTCATTTCTGGTTAATTGGGCTAAATCATCGTGCTGTGCTGGATGCCCGTGGTGAGAGTCTTTGTTTGTTTGATGTTGTAGTTCTGGTGAATTGGGTGACAGGTTGCTTGTGAATTGGTTCTTGTGGTTTGGTGTGTGGTATATAAAATTTGCTTTTAAAAAAAAAATTATAACACTAAAAAATATAGAGTTCATCAAATTTGGTTTCTATATCTTGAATAATAATATTATATTGATTTTGTATTATATATATTGTACTAATTAATATTTTGTATAAGTTTATAGCTTAGTTATTTTATGTTTTTAAATTGTAAATTTAATTAAAATAACTTATATTTTTATAGAAAAATAAAAAACATTTGTATAATAAAAAAAATATTTAACAAAATAAATTTTCGTTACCAAATTTTTAAAAATACATAATACTAGGCATTTAATGTAGTATTATTAACTAAAAAAATTCGTCACTTTAAATTTTAAAACAGTTCATTATTTTAAAGGTCAAGTACTTATTGAGTTTTGATATAAAAGTATAGTAATAAATAAATATAATTATTTATTATTGAAAAATATGTTTTTAATACCTCATTAATGTGTAATTGAAGTTGATTTTTTTTAACATTCAACATATCCACTTTGTTTAATGTTTTATTTAATTGTTGAGTGTTTGAGATTGCTTATTTAAAGTGCTTATGTTTATTTGTAAAAGTGTTTATTAACTTATGTGGTGTCAAAAAGAAGTTTTTAGAAAAGTGTTTGGATTAACTTATAGCTGTACCAAAACGCAATAAGCTGATAAGGAGTTTTTTTTAGTGTTTGCCAATTTTTGCTTATTTCTGTAAAATTACCAAAAAGGATAAATCAAATCTCCCACATCACAATCCCGATTCAATTTCGACAATACTCCCTTCCTTCCTTAGGCTCTAGGTAGTTAATTATCTCATTCTCTTCTAATCCTTCAATTTAGATGATTCAATTTCAATTGTCGTGCATTCGGTCAATCACCAAATCTAGGGTTAACGAAATCAAATCAAATCAGTGTAATGTACAATACATTCATTGATGGCATCAACCAATTCGCCCTCATCATCTCACAATGAAGATCGAGGGTTTGCTCTATTCTCTTCGAACCTACTATGTTTTTGTTGTTGATGGCGGCTCCGAGGATTCTAGTGCTGGAGTCCAAAAGGTTAACGAGGGATGTAGAGATGGGTGAAGATTCCCCTACTATTGATATTTTCGTCCGACGAGAGATACATCTGGTAGCAGAGAAGAGGGTGCGTCGTCCACAAGTGTTTGAGATATCTCATGATGCAATTAGTAGGTTAGAAAGAAGGGCAAATATGCAATTTGGTTAAATAAGTTAATAAGAAGTTTCAAATAAGTCAGTTGAAAATGACTTATCAAAAACTGTTTATTAGCGGGCTGGAAAAGTCATAAGTATTTTTTTTTATTTCTCCAATCCAAACAACTCAAAACAACTTATTTTACTGTTTGAAAACACAATAAGTTAATAAACATTTTTAATAAGCAATCCCAAACACCCCCTTAAGATGGTTTAAATAAAAAGTAAGACCTTATTTTAGTGGCGGGTAAAAGTTTAAATACTAATTAACAATGATAAGATATATATAATATTGTATTAATAATTAGTAAAAGTACAATAAGGACAAAAGAACATGGTCTTCAATTGGAAAGGTTTATGGTTTGACTAAATCAGTGGTCATTCTCAATGGAGAGGGAAGAAATATTCAAAAGTGAACAAAGTGGGCTGGTTAGACCAACTCTAACCCATAACACCAAAAATACTAAAAATGGTAAGACACTTGACATAAAAAAAAAAAAAAAATCAAACTCCAACCATACTTGAAAACAAAAACACCAAATTGATGGACCCATATAAAAAAGCATTTTTCAGTATTATTAAACATTTTTAAATATTAATGATAACTAGAAGCGTACTCGCGCAATGCAGCGAGATACATCACGATTTTAACGTTTCATTTTATTTTTTGTTTTTTTGTCGATTTACAATACGATTTTAGATGATTTTGAGAAAGTGATAATGTTTTTTTTTTATAAATTTGTTTAATTTAGGCTTAATAATATAAGGTTTTATATATAAAAAAATAAGTATTTTGTTATAATTCAATGATTATCTTATATATTTTAATGACATCTAGAAAAAATAACCAATTACATATTTAATAATATAATTAAAACAAATTTATAGTAATATAATATAGTAATTGTTGGATCATCTGAAGATTTGAAGATGACCTCCTGATCTTCCATCTTATATTATCCTACTTAGAATATGTTTAAGGTTCTTTTAACAGCTTGGTTTCTATACAAATGTTCGGTGAAGTCGAAGATCAGCCGAAGAAGACAAAGAAGGAGTACATCTCTCAAAGCGGATTGAAGATAGTCTCCTCAGCCTAAAGCCAAGCATGCCCAAGTGATCAACACCATCAGCCAGGATGGTGTCAATCACATGTCTCTCAGGAGTATGAAGGTGTCCTCACATCTTCAGGAGTCGAAGACCTCTCAGGTCTTCGGCAGCCGATGATCTCATCTCTCCTTAGAGTATGAAGGTGTTCTCACATCTTCAAAGAGCAGCCGAAGATCTCTCAAGTCTTCGGTAGCCAATGATCTCTCCTTAGAGTATGAAGGTGTTCTCACATCTTCAGGAGCCGAAGATCTTTCAAGTCTTCGGCAGTCTATGCTTAAGGATTTCTTTCAAACACATTGTACTTTCTGACAAAGTATATTGTGATATCTTGCATTGACGTGGACCTCATCCCAAGATCAGAAAAAGTAAGTTTGTCTCTTACACTCTTTTAAGGAAAGGTCCACACCATCCCTGCAGGTCAACACTTCAAGACAAAGTCACTCCAAGACAAAAGGTACATCATGTACCATGCAGAAGACCTGTGTCCATCCCTTGCTCAACAGGTGTCTCATGCATTTAATGCATGAGGCACTATAAATATGGAGGATGGTTCAACATGCAAGATCACCCAGCTCTACTACCTTCAAGTTCTCTAAGTGCCTGTCAACTTTCTCTCTATGAAGTTCAATTGTTTTCTAAGTGTTTTACAATTGTTCTTTATTCTCTATGTGTAAGATTGTTTGAACATATCTCATATGTTCTCTTCCGCAACAATCAAAGTTTTCTATGTGTAATTCTTGATTTCAAATCAATAAGAATTAAAGTAAGTGAAAAACTGTGTGTATTGTATTCAACCCCCCCTTCTACAATACTTTGCTTGTTTATTTACTGCTATTTGGGACCAACAAGTGGTATCAGAGCGGTTTAGTTTAATTCAATAAACTAGATCCGTAATGGCAGCCTCTTCTTCTTCTTCTTCTTCTTTAAACAATGCTTCTTCTCAAAACACCACTGCTGTTTCATACGACAATGGCTCTATAGCCAAACCACCAAAGTTTAACCCCAATAACTTCTTCTTGTGGAAAAGTCGTATGATACTCTTCTTAGAAGGAGTTGACAGCAGATATCCTACTCTCTTACATGAAGGTCCTTTTCTTCCTAGGGTTTGGGACCGGTACAATGCCAAAAAGGCAGATAAGGGAAATGCTGATGAGGACTCTTCTGAGGAAGAAAGAACTCCAGCAAATGGGAGATACATTGTAAAGGATCCCAACAAATATAATGATGAAGACAGACGTCTTATAGCTCTTGATACTAAAGTCAGAGCCATCATTGCCCTTTCTCTGCCTGATGAGGTCTATCACTCCCTTGTTAACCTTTCTACCGCTAAAGAAATGTGGTCCACTCTGTGTGTTCTCTATGAAGGTACGTCTGAAGTGAAAAAGAGCAGAAAGATTGCTCTTGTAAGAAGGTATGAACTCTTTTCTCATGAAAAGGGTGAATCTCTCTCAGACTACTACAACCGTTTTAACGGTCTTCTCAATGATCTAAAACTTGTGGGTCGCATATATGATAATGAGGAAGTCTTGTGCAAGTTCATGGATTGTCTTCCTGAGTTTTGGGAAAACATTTGTACTTGCATCAAGTCTACCAAGGATCTTGATTTCATGCCTCTCACTGCTTTATACGACACTCTCTTCAACTATGAGCAGACTAAACTGCTTAGGAAGTTAATCACAAAAGACATCAAAGGCTCTTCTCTAGCTCTTGTTAGTGACTCTTCCAAAAATACTCTGTGTGTTCCTAGAATCACTTATCCCTCTGATTCTGACCGTGAAAGTCAAGAGGACCCCAGTGACCCTTCAGAAGCCTATCTTAGTGAGGCTGATGACGAAGGTGAGGAAATTTCCAGTAACTCTCGTTTCTCTTCGAGAAAATCCAAGTTTTCAAGAAAATCCACTTCTACTTTTTCTAAAACCACTCCCTCTGACAAATCAAATGAGGAATGTTACAGGTGTGGGAGGAAGGGACACTTTGCTTCTGAGTGCAGAAGCAGGTCTTCTGATATATCCAGACTACCCTCCTCTAACCGTACCTCCTCTAGGTTTGTCAGAACCAAGTCTAATTCTTACCAACCTTCTTTTCAAAAGGCCAATATGTTTGTCTCCTCAAAGTCTGACCGGGCTGAGAAATACAAGGCAAAATATAAGAGAGAGAAGGAGAGAAATGAAACCTTGCTCAAAAAGGGAAAAGGTCAAATGACTGAAACCCATGATTGGGCAGATGAACCCACTTCTGAAAGTGACAAAGAAATGGTCAACCTTTGCTTCATGGCTAGAATAGATGATGTTGATAAACAGTGAAGCTCAATCATTCTCTATGGCCCTTGTGTCTGCTGAGTGCTCTACCTCATCTACCCAGGTATCTCTCTCTCTCTCTCTCTCTCTCTCTCTCTCTCTCTCTCTCTCTCTCTCTCTCTCTTCTCATCTCTCTCTTTCGGCCTCTTAAACCCTCTAAAGAACAAACCTCCCTTATACCTCCCTTCCCTCATCTTTGGCCCTCAACCTCTCTCACTTTCTTCAGCCTCTCTCTCACTCTTCAAAAGCCTACCGAGTCCACCATCTTCGGAGAAACTGCATCTACTCATGTGAAGTTTGATGATCTTAAGTCATCATCTCTTCATGTGATGATGATGGTGGATTTCATCATGTGTTGGTGAAAATTCTCAAAATCCTTCATCTAACTTAAATCCATATGTTCCTTTCTTCTCAAGGCACATCTCATCATAATGGTGAACTACCTTTCTTCTCATCTCTAATCCCTGGTCTTCAGATAATCATCTCTGAAGATCAAGATCCCTCTTATCCTATTCTTTTCCATTTTTCATCATATCACCTCTCCTTCCTCCATCATCCATATTTGATATCTCATTCTCGTCTCAACCTCAAACTTCACCACAAATCATCCCACTTTCTCAACCATACATTCCTTCTTTACCTATTCATGTCGATCTTCCATCTTTCTCTCTTCAAAGATGTTCCATCCAACTCTCACTTACAACATTCCTTTCTTTCTCATCTACCGATCTTAAAAAAAAACTTCGGTGGTACTATTCATCCACCGAACTTAAAAAAAAAAAAATCGGTGGTACTGTTCATCCACCGAACTTTAAAAAAAAAAAAAAAAATTCGGCGGTACTGTTCATCGGCTGAACTTTAAAAAAAAAATAAAAATTCGGTGGTACTGTTCATCCACCGAACATTTAAAAAAAAAAAAAATTTCGGCGGTACTGTTCATCCACCGAACTTAAAAAAAATAAAAATTCGGTGGTACTGTTCATCCACCGAACATTATAAATTTTTTTTTATTTCGGCGGTACTGTTCATCGGCCGAATTTCAAAAAAAAAAAAATTATTTCGGCGGTACTGTTCATCGGCCGAATTTAAAAAAATATATATATTTAATTTTTTTTTCTCTCTAACCTCTTTCTCACTTTTGGTCTCTCTCTCTTCTCTCCCCCCCCCCCTCTTCACCCTCTTCCCTCATTCGGCTACAACCGAACCCCCTCTCTCTCCCCTCCCTCCTTCGGCTCTCTCTCTCCTCCCTCCCATCTCCCACCGAAACCCCCCCTCCCCTCCCTCCTTCGGCTCTCTCTCTTTCGGTAGCCGTAGCCACCATCACCCACCCACCCTCCCACCGAAATCCCCCCCTTCATCCCCATCATTTTTTTGCCCCCAACACACAAACCAAACCCACCGAACCCCCTACCTTCGGCCCATCCCTCCCCTCTTTGCTTTTCGGTTCACTCTCTCCCTCTCCCTCTCCCCACCGAATCCCCCTCCCCTCTCCCTCCTACCCACCGAACCTTCCTCTCTTTCTCTTCCCCTCCTCCTCTTCACCCCACCGAATTCCTCTCTCTTTCCCCTCTCCCTTCGGCTACCCTCTCTTTCCTTTCCCTTTCTTCGGCTTCTTCGGCCTCTCTCCCTTCTCCTCTTCGGTTTCCACCTAGCCGAAACCTCACACCCCCTTATACTCCTCTTCGGCGCCTAAAACCCACCTAACACCTTGCCACCGAAACCCCCCCCCCCTACACCCACCAAAAACCCCAAACACCTCACTCCATTCGGCCCTCCAACCGCCTACCACCAATTTTTTTCCACCCACAACCGAAATCCCCATCTCCCCTCAATTTTTTTTTCAGCCTCCCTTTCTTCGGCCCATTCCTCCCCCCGAACCCCCCCCCTTCTCCTCTTCGGCTTTTAAGCCACCGAAAACACAATTTTTTTTAAAATATATTTTGTCGTCTACAAATTTATTTAAAAAAAAAACTATATCTATTTTTTTCTTTTTATGAGCCGTCGATTTGCAAGTAAAAAAAATATATATATTTTTTTCATTTTTTTCGATTGGTTATTGGTTAAAAAAAAAAAATATTTTCGTTTGATTTAATTTATAAAAAAAAAAACAGAAAAGAGCCCAAAAAAAAAAGTGGGCCACTGAATTTATGAGTTTCTTCGTGTCTTGTAATTTTTCTTGAGTGTCAGTATCATTTTTCTCTCTATGTGTTGGTGTCATCATCAAATAGGG
Source organism: Arctium lappa (assembly GCA_023525745.1). NCBI lineage: Eukaryota > Viridiplantae > Streptophyta > Magnoliopsida > Asterales > Asteraceae > Arctium > Arctium lappa. Next base: position 53,112,325 of record CM042064.1, read on the forward strand.
GGAGAAAAATTGTTTGGTCTCTAATTGATTTGGTGATGACTCTTCGACCAACACTTAGAAAGTCATGAAGACCCTTTGAACAATGTCTCTCTCTACACCGATCGCCCTCTACTGTCAGGTATGTTCTCCTTCATAAACTCTCCCGATCTACAATGGAGTGATACTAAGGACACTCCGGTGTCCAAAGGTCCCTCAAATGTAGTGGACCCTTCTTCCCCCTCCTTAGTGACGCCGGCTAGCAATAAATCCTCAACCGCTACTGGCACCGCCGCACTTGCCCAAATGGCCATACCACCGAAAGAACCTTCGGCGGTTACCCAGGTCACACCCCATATCTCAAAGCGGCGGCACTCTACCTCTTCCCCTCCCTCTCCTCTCAAGAGGCTAAGGAAGGTTTCAAGGGCCAAGCCACAAACTCCACCCACCGATTCTCCACAATCGATAGGTGTTGAAATTTTCCCATCTGGGCCCGGGGACTCTGCTAAACCCAAAACCACCTCCTTTGTATCCTCACAAAAGGATACAATTGTAAAATCGGGGACCCTTATTATTCCCTCATCAACCTTTTCCTTGGTTGTTAAGGATGACTTGGACTCCTTCCCTATCCAAGGTGCCTCTTCTCCACCTCACAGCCTATCACCCAGGATTCTCAGTCCTGATGCTTCTGCACGATCCAAGGATGAATCTGCCCTTCCAGGAGCAGGTTTGGAGGATCCCGAAAATCTTCTGATTTCTTTCTTTCCGACACCATTAGTTAGTTAAGAGGGAGTATGAGTTGAGGGGGAGCAACTTACCACTCAAGCTTAAACTCTGCTTTTGCAATGGACTATGTGATCAAAGCCACCTGACATTAGTTGAGGGGGAGCAACCAACCACTCAAGTTCAAACAATCCCGGCTACTGTCTTCTATATCTTTGTATATATTTTTTCTTTCTCATTCTTTATTCATTGTATTCATTTATTCGTATGTATAGCTATACTTTTTCATTCTCTTGTAAATATCTGATATACCAAAAAAAAAAAAAAGGTCTATGTGAAAAGAACCCAAAAAGAGTAAAGATGGGTCAAAATGAATTTATTCAATATACTCTTTGTTTTATTCTTTAGTATGGATGTCATCCTCAAATAGGGGGAGATTGTTGGATCATCTGAAGATTTGAAGATGACCTTCTGATCTTCCATCTTATATCATCCTACTTAGAATATGTTTAAGGTTCTTTTAGCAGCTTGGTTTCTATACAAATGTTCGGTGAAGTCGAAGATCAGCCGAAGAAGACAAAGAAGGAGTACATCTCTCAAAGCGGATTGAAGATAGTCTCCTCAGCCTAAAGCCAAGCATGCCCAAGTGATCAACACCATCAGCCAGGATGGTGTCAATCACATGTCTCTCAGGAGTATGAAGGTGTCCTCACATCTTCAGGAGTCGAAGACCTCTCAGGTCTTCGGCAGCCGATGATCTCATCTCTCTTTAGAGTATGAAGGTGTTCTCACATCTTCAAAGAGCAGCCGAAGATCTCTCAAGTCTTCGGTAGCCAATGATCTCTCCTTAGAGTATGAAGGTGTTCTCACATCTTCAGGAGCCGAAGATCTTTCAAGTCTTAACAATATAATGTTTTTTATATAAAAAAAATTAAGTAGTTTGTTAAAATTTATTAATTATCTTATATATTTTAAATTTTTTATATTTAAATTGAGATGTTTATCCTGTTTTGATTATGTTTATCAGAATTCAAATTTCATAATTTTAGGATTTGGGGATTAGAGATAAGGCTTTTGGGGGATACGGATGAATTTTTTTAATTAGGGTTAAAAACATTTAAAAGTAGTACATATTGTTTCATTAATTGTTTTTAAGAGATTTTAAGTAGATTAACATTAAATAATAGTACATAATGCTTAATACATCACGATTTTAATGTTTATTTTTATTTTTTGTTTTTTATTGATTTACAGTACGATTTTGGATGGTTTTTATTGAGTGATAATGGTTTTTTTATATATAAATTTGTTTAATTTAGGCTTAACAATATAATGTTTTTTATATAAAAAAATTAAGTATTTTGTTAAAATTCATTAATTATCTTATATATTTTAAATTTTTTATATTTAAATTGAGATGTTTATCCTGTTTTGATTATGTTTATCAGAATTCAAATTTCATAATTTTAGGGTTTGGGAATTAGATATAAGGATTTTGGGGGATAAGGATGAAATATATTAATTCGGGTTAAAAGTTTTACAGGTAGTACATTAGGCTTTAGTAGTTATTTTTAAGAGATTTTAAGTAGACAACTTTAAATGATAGTACATAAAGCTTAGTGAGTTGTAATTAAGAGTTTTTTATGTCATCTTTATAATATAGTATAACTATAGATATAGATAGTATAGAAGAATATATGATATTAAAAACAGGAGAAAAAAGGGTGGTAGTAGGCCATCCCCATTTTGAAGGGTGAATAGTTGTACACCAAATTTGGTGTTTTTTTTCTTCTTGAAAGTGAAATGGGACTGCAAATATTTTTGAAGTTTGGAGTATGGTTGGACTCCACCATACTACAAATCACCAATTTTGCAGTATGGTTGGAGTTGCTCTTATACATATATATTTTAGGTTGACTTTCGATGAGAATAAAAGTTATTATGAGAAAGGATTTCCATCTTTCTAATGTATCGAGATGTATCGGATCAATTCCTATATCAAGCGTGATTCATGGGTGAATTTGAGATTAAAAGTGATAAATGGTTCAAATCTCTTCATACCTTCACACCATAACCTTTTCTTCTCACATGATCCGTCATCTCTCTCTCTCTCTCTCTCTCTCTATATATATATATATATATATATATATATATACACACACACACACAAGGTTGGATTTCGATATGATGAGAAAGGTATGAGATACAACGAGATGAGATGCACCTAATCAATCCCTGCATCAAGCAAGATTCATGGGTGAGTTTGAGATTAAAAATGATCAATGGTCCATATCCTCTTTTACCTTGTCACCTAAACTTTTTTTCTCACATGATTTCTCTCTCTCTCACACACACACACACACACACACACACACACACACACATATATATATATATATATATATATATATATATATATATATATATATATAGTGGAAGGATATTTTGCAACCCTTAAAAAGATTGCAACCCACATCTTAACCGTTGGATTCATGATCGGCGGTTATTTTATTTTTATTTTTCTGTTTTTTTAATTAAAAATATTGGGCCCCATATCTATTATAACCACCGATCATGAATCCAACGGTTAAGATGTTTTTAAGGGTTGCAAATTAAACAATCTCGATAAGGAATTTGAAGATATTAAATCTTAATTCATTAAATCAGTAAATTAATATTTAAGTTGTATAGGTAATATAGTATTTTTAATAGATTTTTTAAATTCTTTAAATTAAAGAATCAAAATTTAAAAAAAATTTACATTTTACTTTGACAACTTCTTTCTTTGAAGATTATAAAACCTACTTATATTATTAAAATATTTCATAAATTTAATAAAATATTATTTCTCTCCTCTAAAAATTTAATTTCAAGGTTTAAAAGATTTTACATTTTCTCTCATACCTCATTTCTAAAGATGTTGGAGCAAAGTACTTGTCTAGAATCTCTAAAATCTTCATTTTAAAAAAAATTGTTGAAAATACGTTTAGATAATAAAGTCGGTTGAATGATTATAATGTATTATATATTCGTTAAAATCCTTTTTTTTTTCAAAATTAAATGTTTATTTCAAGTGATTTCTAATAAAACGTAATAACATTCTAAAGATGACCAAGTTTACTTCAAATTTAAATGTTTTTTTTATATATATAAATGTTGTATTATTATGATTTTAGTCCCTGTGGTATTATGGTTTTTCTGATTCTGTCCTTTGTTTATTACAAAGAAAAAAAATCCTTGTGGGATAGAATTGTTTCGGTTTAATGCATACGAGGGTATTTTGGTCATTTTCCTTATTAAATACTATGTCTTAAGGGAGGGGAAGGAGTCACAAGAAAAATGAACATTATAGAAACAAAACAAAATCAAGTTCATTATCATTGAATGATTGTATAAACAAATTAAAAAAAAAACATAAACCTAATCAAAATCATAAAATCAAAACCCTAAAATTCATTCCATACCAAGAAGAAAAGTGGAGGCAATCACAACATGTCCAAATTTCGCAAGAGGGTTCGGTCAAAACAGATGCACAACGCACGTTATTGACATATGAATTGTGGACCGTCTTCTTCCATCTCGACAGGGACAAAATTGTAAACGAGATAAAAAGAACGAAAGCATTCATGAAGAACAAAGAGAACCCTACAAAGAAAAGAAGCAAAATGACAGATTTGCCCTCGTGTGAAAGGGCACGTGATGCAACTTAACATGAGGCATGCAATCTAAGCATCATCGACACCGGTGGGAAAATTTTGAATTCAATAACAAATATTTCTATGGCGTATAACGGAATAAGGATTACGGAAAACACAGAGAACGTACTTCTACACTTATCAATCGTTATAACAACAGTAATTTAAGTATGCTCACGTAAGACATTTTCATAATAACGTTAGCTAAGTGAAATTATGAACGTATAATACGCAAGAGTGCTTATTACCATCGTTACAACTTTCAACTTGTGAAATTTTCCGTTGACCCTAAGACCATCCTATCTTACAAGATCTACCCCATCTCACGAGTCGTAACTTAATAGTCTCAGCTTAAGTCTAGGCATCTTACAGTCATACCTAGTTCACTTAAACCAAGGCTCTGATACCAACTTGTAACACCCTAGAAACTGCGGAAATAAAATTTTGAAGAAACAATTCGGCAATAGACTAAGTTGCGGAATAAGGTGTGACAATTTTCATTACACAATCAACCCAACGGGTATAGAGTAGTCAATATTGAGATAGATAACTGAAGTATAAAACGACATCCTATTAATCTACAAAATATCTAGATTAGGGACGGGTATCGCTACACTTCCAAAATAAATCTTCAAAAGAATCCCTCACGACCCAAGGTCGCTCCCTCAGTCCCGACGGGCCCCACTGCTAAGATAACCTGCCAACATGACAACCAAGAGCAAGCGTTAGGCTAACGCCTAGTGAGAACAAGCTAAAATAAAAGAGAGTACTAAACCCAATTGGTGCCACGCGGTAGTATAGCCATGAGCTAAGTCAAGAAATCCAATAAACCATTAGTGATTAAACATGGTATAAGTAATACCCAAAAATCACATAACGAGCTCAACCCCTCTAGATCTGTTGCTCAAAACATTCAAGTCAACCCCTCTGGATCTATCCTTGAGAGTTCCCAAAACAGGGGGAACCCAAGCACCAAATGAGATTACACCTTACTGCACCATGAGACACTGCCCGACCGTATAGGCCCATAGCCTACTTATCATGGCAACCCAATGCCTATCCCGTGCTAAAACGTGAACCAAATGCCCAAAACAGGGGGACATAGGGACACCGTGCCTATGGATCCATTGCACTAAGACTCAAAGCCAAAGCATGTCATTTCAGAGCATACTCATATTAAATCAGATATACAGGCAATTCATATGAACAACGGTTCAATTCTATAAATTGTGATTCTTGAAAATGTGAAATCTTTAGAAGGTATTTCCCAACAGAATCAGTTACTTTGAAACCAGGTTTTCCACATTTAAATAATACATTTGTCACATAGCATTCGTAATACAGACCGATTTAGTTTAAGGACTCACCTCAGATTTCTTCCTGATTATAGCCTGCTTCAGACGATTGCTACCTATGACAACACTGATAATCGGTAAGCCAAAATAAAGACAACTTAATGACTTAAAACTCCAGAATACGAACACAACACACTGCCAGAACTCAGTACCGGTCAAAGGACACAACCGATCGAACCCAACCCCGGTAGAACCCGATGTCCGGTCGAACCCGACCCCGGTCGAACCCGATGTCCGGTCGAATCCGACCCCGGTCTTAGGTCACACCGGTCGAACGACCATTCGGTCGAAGGACCCTCGGTCGAAGGACCATCGTCTTGTTCAACAAGAACACCAAGAACAGGTCGAATGCTGAACCCAGATCCAAAATGAGAAATACTCAGATCTCGAAATGGAACGGTTTAAAACCTTCACAACGAGATTCTACACGGCTAAAAGCATTCAGATCAAAGCATTAAGCTAGATTCGTACCTGGATTTGGAGAAAACCGAACGACCACTTTCTTCCTGCTTCACTTCTCTCTCTCTGATTTCTCAAAACTGATATTTGTGATATTTCCAAAATATCTAAAATCTGATTTATATTTATATAACCCAAGTTACATTTTATCCCCTTGAACTTTGGGTAATAGTCAACTTTTCACCCAACCCCAAAATAGCGGGTGTTATAATCCTCCTCAACTTGGAGAAGATTTCGTCCTCGAAATCTCGGCTATGGAAAGAGGTGAGGGTACCTCCGCCTCAAGTCCTCTTCCGCTTCCCATGTCACATTGGCACCTCGATGGTGCTTCCACTGAACCTTGATCATTGTGACTTCCTGGTGACGAAGCTTCTTCGTCTTCCTTTCCAAAATCGCCTCAGGTTCTTCAACGCAACGATTCCCTTCATCTACTCTGATCTCGGAGAGTGGAATGACACTCTCCTCCTTTGCTAGACACTTCCGTAGATAGCACACGTGAAACGTGTTATGAATTCCCTTCATCTCCGGAGGAAGTTCCAGTTGATAAGCTTGAAGTCCTACCCGCTTAGTCACAGTGAACGGTCCAAGGAAACGGGGGCTCAATTTCCCACGCTTCCCAAATCTAATAATTCCCTTCCAAGGGGACACCTTTAACATAACCCGATCTCCCACTTGGAATTCCATTGGCCGTCTTTTCTTATCGGCGTAACTTTTCTGTCGATCTTGGGCCGCCTTCAGACGTTCGCGGATGCCCTTGACCTTGTCCGCCGTTTCTTGCACAACTTCCGGTCCGGCGAACTGCTTTTCCCCCGCCTCGAGCCAACATACGGGAGTTCGACATTTGCGACCGTATAACGCTTCAAAGGGTGCCATCCCTATACTTGAGTGGTAGCTATTATTGTATGCAAATTCTACCAAAGGCAGGTGCGTATCCCAACTACCCCCAAAGTCGATCACGCATGATCTTAACATATCTTATAGCGTCTGGATTGTCCTCTCGCTTTGTCCGTCGGTTTGAGGATGGTAGGCTGTACTCAACTTCACACGTGTACCCAATTCCTTTTGTAGGCCTTCCCAAAAATGCGACGTGAACCGACTATCCCGATCAGAGATTATAGATAGAGGCACGCCGTGCCGGGAAATTACTTCGTCGATGTATAACTTCGCCAATTTATCCATTGGCAAGGTTTCCCGCATGGCCAAGAAGTGAGCGCTTTTGGTCAAGCGGTCAACTATAACCCAAATGGCGTCGTGACCTTTCAAGGTCTTTGGTAGCTTTGTCACGAAATCCATCGTGATGTGTTCCCATTTCCATTCCGGAATTTCCAAGGATTGCAAACTTCCGTAGGGTCTTTGGTGCTCAGCCTTCACTTGCAAACAAGTCACACACTGTTCCACATAGCGCGCCACATCGAGCTTCATGATTGGCCACCAATAAAGCAATTTCAAATCTCTATACATTTTCGTGCTTCCCGGATGAATGGAGTATTTTGACTTGTGGGCATCTTCGAGAAGAAGTTTTCTATTACCCCCAATCTTGGGCACCCAGACTCGCCCATTGAAAAGCTTCACCCCTCGACTATCTTCAGTCAACAAAAGATGTTGTTTCGCCATGACTTCTCCTTTGAGATTTTCCTCTAGCAGGGCTTCGGCTTGCGATTCCTTGATTCTATCAATAAGCGTTGAAGTTACTTCAATCCGTGCAAAGGTAGCACGAGAATTTCCTCCGCAAACCTTCCGACTCAAGGCGTCGACAACCACGTTTGCCTTACCCGGATAGTAGAGCAATTCGCAGTCATAATCCTTCAACAACTCCAACCATCTTCGCTGCCTCATGTTCAACTCCTTCTGATCAAAGATATGCTTCAGACTCTTGTGATCAGTATAAAGAATGCACTTTGTACCGTAGAGGTAGTGCCGCCACAACTTCAGTGCAAACACCACATCTGCCAATTCCAAGTCATGAGTAGGGTAGTTGACTTCATGCACTTTAAGTTGCCTTGATGCGTAAGCGATCACTTTCCCTCTTTGCATCAGGACACAACCCAAACCCATCTTCGACGCATCGCTGTACACCACAAAATCTTCCGTCCCGTCTGGTAAGGATAGGATAGGAGCCTCACAAAGCTTCTTCTGTAATGTGCGAAACGCCTCTTCTTGCTTCTCGGTCCACACAAATTTCACGTTCTTCCGGGTCAAGATTGTCAACGACGAGGCTATCTTCGAGAAGTCTTGGATGAATCTCCGGTAGTATCCTGCCAAACCTAGGAAACTTCGGATTTCGGACGGATTCTTGGGAGGTTCCCAATTCGTCATTGCCTCGATCTTTGCGGGATCCACCTTGACTCCTTCCTTTGAAACTATATGCCCCAAAAATTGAACTTCTGGAAGCCAAAAGTCGCACTTTGAAAACTTTGCGTAGAGTCTTTCTCGCCTTAACACTTCCAACACTTCACGGAGATGCTGCTCATGCTCTTCTTCATTCTTGGAGTAAACTAAGATGTCGTCGATGAATACAATTATCGACTTGTCGAGGAACGGTCGACACACTCGGTTCATCAAGTCCATAAATATTGCCGGTGCGTTGGTTAGGCCGAATGGCATCACCAGAAACTCGTAGTGCCCATAGCGAGTTCTAAATGCCGTCTTCGGAATGTCGCTCTTTGCTACCTTCACTTGGTGATACCCCGATCGAAGATCAATCTTTGAGAAGCAACCCGCTCCTTGAAGCTGATCGAACAGGTCGTCGATTCTTGGAAGTGGATACCTGTTCTTCACCGTCACTTTGTTCAGTTCCCTGTAGTCGATACACATTCTCAATGCACCGTCCTTTTTCTTGACAAATAGAACCGGAGCTCCCCACGGTGACGAGCTCGGTCGGATGAAACCTTTCTCGAGAAGGTCTTGAAGTTGAACCACCATCTCTTGCATTTCGGTAGGAGCCAAACGATAAGGAGCTCGAGCAATCGGAGCCGCTCCAGGAATGAGGTCAATACGAAAGTCCACAACACGATCGGGCGGCAACCCGGGCAAGTCTTCCGGAAACACATCGGGAAACTCACGTACCACCCTAACCTCTTCCAACTTTCGTTGGTCGAGTTTGGTATCGATGGCATACGCCAAGAAAGATACGTATCCTTTCGCCAAACACTTCCGAGCTTTGATTACTGAAATGATCGCCACATCTCCTTTTCTTCCTTCGCCGTAGATTATAGTTGCTTCCCCGTTTGCCATCGGTAAGCGGATCATTTTCTTGGAACACACTATTTCGGCCTGGTTCTTAGATAACCAGTCCATACCCACCACCACGTCGAACCCGCCAATTTGCATAGGCAGTAAATTAATGGGAAATTTCTTTCCCTTAAGTTCTAACATGCAGTCTTTAAGGATACTACGAATTAGAACCTGACCTCCATTTGCTATTTCTACCACAACCGCATTCTCTAACATACTCATAGACATAGCAAGCCTTTGACAGAACAATTCGGATATGAACGAGTAGCTAGCACCAGAATCAAATAACACACATGTAGGTACGGAATTTAGAGAGAACGTACCCGACACCACATCGGTCGATGCTTTCGCTTCCTCGGACGACATCTGGAAAGCCTTTCCAGTCGACCGCGGAGTTTCCAACTTCTTCCCGCCAGATCCTCCGGTCTTCAGCTTCGGACATTCCATCCTGACGTGCCCCGGTTCCTTACACTCGAAACATAATTGCCCCTTTTGAGAGAAATCTCTGTACGTGTGACCCGCCTTCCCGCACTTGTAGCACACTCCGGGAACAAAGTTGCACGGGCCGAAATGTTTGTTTCTACACTTGGAGCACCACTTGGCATCACGTCTAGGATCAGCTCCTCGCTGAGCGCTGTTGTTGGCACAAAAGGGTTTCTTTGAGGGCATTGAACTTCCCTCCCACTTCCTCTTCTCGACTTGGCGACCACCCTGATCCCTGCCGAGACTGTAAGCATCCTCCATGAGTTGAGCTTCTTCCATTGCCTCCCGAAGGGTGGAGGCCTTTGTCACACGAACCATCGACATCATGTCCGATGGGAGGCCCTTGATGTAAGCCTTGATTTTATCCTTCTCCGTCGGGACCAGACGTCCCACAAAACCCAGCTTGTCCATGAAGAGACGGTTGTACTCCCTCACAGACATACCTCCCTTCTTCAAGTTCTAGAATTCATCCTTGATTCGGTCCAACGACCGCTCGTTACAGTACTCCTCTAGCAGTTTCTCCTTGAAGGTAGACCAAGACAATTGGTCCAGAACAGTCGGCTCCAGCGAAGCAGAGTACACATCCCACCAGGTAAGAGCTATTCCCCGCAGCATTCGGGAACCAAATATCACCCTCTGTTCCTCCCCACATTCGCTTGAGCGAAAAGCTTGCTCCATCTCTCGGACCCAGGCCATACAATCTAAGGGATTGTTCGAGCCTTTAAATTCTGGTGGTCGGCAACCCAGAAAAGCCTTGAACGTGCAAGTCCGTGTCATTCGATTGACGCCTGGGGTTGCAGTTACCACAGGGGAAATTACAGGTCCGGTACCCCTGGATCCAGCAACAATCACATTCTCGCCAACCGTTTCGGGCCTACGGTTGTTAGTGTCTCGGTCCTCGAGGAGTTTCAAGAACACTTCCTGTTGTTGCGCCATGGCCCTATTCATGGCCAACATCATACGATCCAACATTCTCGATTCGGCCGTCACTTCTTCTATAATAGGCTCATTAGCCTCCAAATTTCGTCGAGTAATATGCTCGGGTCCTCCACCCAGCACATTACTCACACGTACAATTTCCCCCACTACGGTCGCCAGCGGATGGTCGGCCGTAGGTATGTCGGCCTCCTGGCCTTCCGGATGACTCCTGGTATTAACCATGGTTCTGCTGAACGCAATCATGCAAAAGAACGGAATAAGGATTACGGAAAACACAGAGAACGTACTTCTACACTTATCAATCGTTATAACAACAGTAATTTAAGTATGCTCACGTAAGACATTTTCATAATAACGTTAGCTAAGTGAAATTATGAACATATAATACGCAAGAGTGCTTATTACCATCGTTACAACTTTCAACTTGTGAAATTTTCCGTTGACCCTAAGACCATCCTATCTTACAAGATCTACCCCATCTCACGAGTCGTAACTTAATAGTCTCAGCTTAAGTCTAGGCATCTTACAGTCATACCTAGTTCACTTAAACCAAGGCTCTGTACCAACTTGTAACACCCTAGAAACTGCGGAAATAAAATTTTGAAGAAACAATTCGGCAATAGACTAAGTTGCGGAATAAGGTGTGACAATTTTCATTACACAATCAACCCAACGGGTATAGAGTAGTCAATATTGAGGTAGATAACTGAAGTATAAAACGACATCCTATTAATCTACAAAATATCTAGATTAGGGACGGGTATCGCTACACTTCCAAAATAAATCTTCAAAAGAATCCCTCACGACCCAAGGTCGCTCCCTCAGTCCCGACGGGCCCCACTGCTAAGATAACCTGCCAACATGACAACCAAGAGCAAGCGTTAGGCTAACGCCTAGTGAGAACAAGCTAAAATAAAAGAGAGTACTAAACCCAATTGGTGCCACGCGGTAGTATAGCCATGAGCTAAGTCAAGAAATCCAATAAACCATTAGTGATTAAACATGGTATAAGTAATATCCAAAAATCACATAACGAGCTCAACCCCTCTAGATCTGTTGCTCAAAACATTCAAGTCAACCCCTCTGGATCTATCCTTGAGAGTTCCCAAAACAGGGGGAACCCAAGCACCAAATGGGATTACACCTTACTGCACCATGAGACACTGCCCGACCGTATAGGCCCACAGCCTACTTATCATGGCAACCCAATGCCTATCCCGTGCTAAAACGTGAACCAAATGCCCAAAACAGGGGGACATAGGGACACCGTGCCTATGGATCCATTGCACTAAGACTCAAAGCCAAAGCATGTCATTTCAGAGCATACTCATATTAAATCAGATATACAGGCAATTCATATGAACAACGGTTCAATTCTATAAATTGTGATTCTTGAAAATGTGAAATCTTTAGAAGGTATTTCCCAACAGAATCAGTTACTTTGAAACCAGGTTTTCCACATTTAAATAATACATTTGTCACATAGCATTCGTAATACAGACCGATTTAGTTTAAGGACTCACCTCAGATTTCTTCCTGATTATAGCCTGCTTCAGACGATTGCTACCTATGACAACACCGATAATCGGTAAGCCAAAATAAAGACAACTTAATGACTTAAAACTCCAGAATACGAACACAACACACTGCCAGAACTCAGTACCGGTAAAAGGACACAACCGGTCGAACCCAACCCCGGTCGAACCCGACCCCGGTCGAACCCGATGTCCGGTCGAACCCGACCCCGGTCGAACCCGATGTCCGGTCGAACCCGACCCCGGTCGAACCCGATGTCCGGTCGAATCCGACCCCGGTCTTAGGTCACACTGGTTGAACGACCAACCGGTCGAACGACCATTCGGTCGAAGGACCCTCGGTCGAAGGACCATCGTCTTGTTCAACAAGAACACCAAGAACAGGTCGAATGCTGAACCCAGATCCAAAATGAGAAATACTCAGATCTCGAAATGGAACGGTTTAAAACCTTCACAACGAGATTCTACACGGCTAAAAGCATTCAGATCAAAGCATTAAGCTAGATTCGTACCTGGATTTGGAGAAAACCGAACGACCACTTTCTTCCTGCTTCACTTCTCTCTCTCTGATTTCTCAAAACTGATATTTGTGATATTTCCAAAATATCTAAAATCTGATTTATATTTATATAACCCAAGTTACATTTTACCCCCTTGAACTTTGGGTAATAGTCAACTTTTCACCCAACCCCAAAATAGCGGGTGTTACAATAAACACAAACCTTTTACCTACCTAAAAGAGCATAGAGATTGTTTCTGTCAAAACCCCTTACTCGTGAAAAAGCGATTGTGATGCTTTTGAAAGTTTGGCTAAAAAGTTTGAATCATTAAAAAGTAAAGAACTTGAGACCAAAACTAGAAATGTCTATGAAGGGTACTAAAAATAAGATTTCTAAAGCATCTCTCAACTTATGTGGTTCAAGAAAAACACTTAGCATGCATAATGGCTCTATAAATATAGCACACACCAATCAGTTTAACCATCTTGGTTCATATCGAGCGCATATCTTTCTGCTATGTGGCTCGAGCCTATCTCTATCTAATGTTCACTCCTGCACCCACACGTATACCCCATGGCTCTAACAAAGTTAACCCTAGTTATTTTTGTCCTCATTCTGACCATCTACTTTAACATTCGGTATGTTGAGGTAAGGCACTTAAAACAAGGAGGGATCACAAGAACACTTTTGTCAAAGAAAGCACACCAAACGAACACAGTATATTCCACACAGATGTAGGGTTCAGGAAACCAGTAAACATGGAGCAAAATATGCAAATGAAGCTCTACTGACAAAACCTATAGCACAGACGCCACCGACTCCTTCGCAAACCAAGACTACAATCGAGTCTCGGTTGCAGCCACCACCACCACATGGTCCTGAAGACTTTAGGCCGACAACACCGACAGCCCTGGCTGGGGTTGGGCATTCCATACAAAACTAGGGCATGAGCAACTTATATTCGCGTGCATGGCCCATCTAACATTCGGTGTAATATTTAGAACAACATGGTTCATGTATCATTTGTCATTGTAAACTCGATTCAGCGTTTTCTATCTTGCATTGATGTAATTTCATGTAATTATCATTTCGTTTTATCTTATTCTATCTATTTGTTCCGTTTAAATTACTTGCTTAGTTATGTCTATTTGTTCTGCAAGCCGGAGGTCTTCACGGAAACAACCTCTCGACCCCTTGGATAGAGATAAGGTCTGCGTACATCTTACCTCCCAGACCCTACCACACATTAATTTACTGGGTCCGTTTGATTTGGTTTTTGGTTTATAGAATTCACAAGAAAACAGTATAATAGTAAAAAGAAACTTTACCGGAATGAAATAATCTCTGTTCCTTGTTCTTAGTGGCTGAAAAAGGCTGAAACTATCCCAAGTAATATGACAAAGGATATCCCTGCTTAAAGAATCACAATAGAATGATTCGTTATTGATCATTATTGTACACAACAATCATCAAACTACAGAAATATGTAGAAATGTTGTTCTGTAGAGAGTGGTGATGATCTTAGACCCGAAAGTCGTGTTACATGAACAGTTAAAATCACTAGAAAATAGCATTAGAGACGTGCGCGTATTTGTATAATCAAGATAACAGATATACCAATACCAGGTAACTTAAAATGAAAATGAAGTATAAGTTAAAAAGCAACTATTTAGCAACATTTATACTAGCAAGTTGTATTTCTATACTTTAAGCAAATTAAATAATTTAGATTGTCTTTCATAAGGTCATTGATGGGAGCTATGAGCATATTCCCATTTTAGACATCTAAGGAGATTGCAGGCTGCAACTTGTTAATTTTGTTTTCTTTTGTTCATTCAGACTTTCCATTTCTTTTTTTAACAAATAGATTTTCTTTTTCTCTCTATATTCATTGCACATGCTTCTCCATCTAGGGGTACGACTTCCTAATGAGAATCTCACATATACTCTTCCAGCATCTTGGCACTGGTCCCATACACATAGCTAAAGAAGCATACACACACACACTGCAAAATCATATAAAAACCGTCTAAAAATTAGAACTGTGAAAACCAGTTTCATGTGTTACCAAACCCGTGAAAATCAACCAAACCATCCAATTAGTTTGATTTTAAGCTATGATTCATATTTTTTCACATGTTTTGTTCTTGTGTGAGTATGAGTGTGTTTCATGTATGCACGTGTATTTGTGTTTTTTTCACATGCAAAACATTCCTTGCCGTTTCATCTATGAAACAAAACTGTATGAACACTACATGTTCACATATAAACTGATTTTCACGGTTTCTAACTTTTAGATGGTTTCTATATGATTTGCCCCTGTATATATAGGGTTGGGTTCCGGTGAGAAGTTGAGTTAGCGCCTTAGCGGTGAGAAGTGTGAGAAGTGGTTATCGACCGTTGGATGAAAAATGGACACACATTAGAATGAGATGCACCGAGATACACCAGATCAATTCCCTTCTAAGCCACAATTCATGGGAGGGCTTGAGATTAAAAGAGATCAACGGTTCAGATCCACTTCTCATGCTTCTCACCGTTAACTCAACTTCTCATATGATCCTTCGCCGTATATATATATATATATATATATATATATATATATATATATATATAACCCATGATGAAGATCCTTATAGGCTGTCCCACCAAATTCAGTCACTATCATCCAATGATTTTCACATATACTCCTAATATTATATATACAATCTCACACTCTGTGTAAACTACAGCCTAACATAAAAAAGAATCATATTCTCTATGTTCCTTACTAAAATATTAACCACTTTTACAATTTAATATATCTAGTGGGAAGAATGCGGCTAGGGTAAGACTTCCAAAGTTCATGGAACCAACCAGGGAATGTCCAAGAGGGAAAAAAAATCTTATTTTAAACCTCACTATGAATGGAGATACACATGTCAAGGAGAAAAAGCTCATCATTTCTTTCTGTTTGACTTCTTTCTAGTTAACGGGTCGCAAGTTGCTTTCATGAAACCATTTGGGTTGTGGCGCACTGGTTAAGCCATAGGGGGATGTAGTAGCAAATCTCATCTACCCAGGTTCAAATCTACGCGCTGCCAAAACCCTTGTGGCCATGGTGGTTTACCTGCGATTACTCCAGGCCATTCGTGGTCCCCCAGGAGATTAGTCGGTGCGCGTAAGCTGGCCTGGAAACCCACGGTTACACAAATAAAAATAGGAAAAAAATTGCTTTCATGAGAAAGAAGAGTGGTAGGACCCCAAGGGGGATTGGTGGAATTGGTAGTTTTGAATTGTTCTTGATCCTTGACCATGAAAATTTCAGGTAGGCAAATAGAAAATTTCAGCAATAATAATGATCTATCTAAAGCAAATCAACATCCACTACATTCGTATCTAAGTGGGGTAGAATTAGCTCCAACGGTTTTTTTGTAAACAACGGTACCGGATTGCACAACTTACTCTAAGCACAACGATTACTCACCCAAAACCAAAAAACAAGCTATCATCTTAAAGCCAGAACTGTAGAACAAAAAGCCAGATCATAATAACAAATTCCTCCTGACAGCATATAATACAATCACCATTCATAGAAGTCAAGCTACGATTTGTTCCTGTGAGAATATGTGGAATCATAAGATTACTCTCCAAAAGAGTACTTGTGCAGATAGGGGAGGTTCCAACATATACAGAAGAGAAATAGTTCAAGTACAGCCGATGTGGGAATCTAACACGCCCCTCCAATGGAGGCTATACGGGCACAAATTGTACCAGAGTGTTGAGAGGGGCTAAACGAGTACGGATTAACCCAGAGTGTCGAGTCCCTAGAGTAGTAAGACCATGGCTCTGATACCATGTAAGAATATGCAGAACACTTTAGATTACTCTCTAAAAGAGTCCTTAGGAGAGAATGGAGGTTCCGACATATATAGAGGAGAAATGGTCCAAGTCTAGTCGATGTGAGACTCTAACAGTTCCATTAGAAACACTTAAGAGGCCAACTCCACGACTCAAGATAAAAGTCAAAACAGACTCCAAGTAAATGTAAAAGTCCACAAACTGATAGGAGGAGGAAGTATATTGACATATATAAAACAAGCAAATTGATGTCTTTCATTGGGACTAATCATATTTGGTCAAACTACTGAATATAAAAAAAATTTGGTCAAATTATGAGACTCTGTGTTGGCCATCCATTACCAGCCACTTTTCTTCTTCAATTGGTGGTAATTTCCATTAGAAGATACCACCTCTAAAAGTGCACTTGGCAATCTTACTTTTGATCAGAATACTAATTGATTCTTTCACACCTAACTTTAATCTACAACAAAAAGCAAGACTAAAACTAGAAATATTAAGGAAAGAAAATTGTACATAAGAAGCAATTATAAATACTACAATCATGAAACTAAAATCTTCTACTTGAAGTTTTAGTGGAATAATAACATTTCAACTAACATTGAGATCAGTAGGCCATAACATTGGTGGGAATATTTAGGAGTATTACAAGGGAATGAAAAAAGCTTTTGGATACAACTTCGGAGTGGGATGAGACGGTCCTCAAAGAATGTCAGCCCCCAAAGTAGCACGTCGGGTATCGATTTTGGGAGGAGGGGGGGGGGGGGGGGGGGGGGATTATGTAAGTAACAGTAACTCTATCTAATTTCCTCTCTAAAACACTTCTAAAAATCAAATCAGAACTCATCTGGATATCTGTTAATGAAAATAATCACAAAAAGATTTATTTTTTACTGGATTTTTTCTTGATAATAAAAAGATTACAGTTTGAGAAAAGAAGCTTTCAACAATGAAAGAACAAACATCTTTGTTCAAAGACACAACTACATCTTCAAATGTTAGCACAATTTCTTTACGCGTCCTCCAAAGTAAACTCTTTTCTTAATTCTATCACATAACACACTCCATCCGTTTCACAACTTTAAAAATCAAGAAGAAACTTAAAGATAATTTTGGAAACAATACACATGATTTAATATAAGTTAGCAGAATGAATCCTTGTCTGATTTCTAGAAAAGGGAAGACCATTTAAGATCATGGTTATGTAAATTAACATTCAAATAGGACTCTTTCTATACAACAAAGAAAGCTTGTAAAACCAACTTTTCTTAGGGAGGAAGAAGAACAAAAATTCTCCCTAACTAATTTTCTCTTTCACTTGCATTCTTTCCTTGTTTTTTCATTTATGTAACATATTGTACGAGTCGTCATCTACTTACAACATTTTGTAGGCTGCAAAAAAAGAAGCATAAACAACATATGCATTGGACTAGAAGAATGATTACCGTTACCAGTCTCATCTGAAGTTCTATTCTACAAATCTATAGCTATGAGATGCAGTTGTCTAAATTCAAGAGCTTCAACAAATTTTGACAAGTAACGAGATGCATAAAGAAGCAATCATTCAAAACTAATGAATGTGTGTTTGATCACATTAATAAAAAGGCCAATTTCATCATAAGTGTTTTCCGAGGAGCTACCTCAAAGAAAGCATTCATGTGATAAAACGACCTTTGTGGAATTTGACCCTTTCAGCTGCTAATCATCAGCGAAGTCAATGAAGTTTTGTGCAGCATAAACTAATTAAAATGTAGACTACAAGACAGTTGTATTTCACTTAAGTTTGTCGACCGCAAGAGCTTATATCTTTCATATGAACCATCCACACAAAATTAATAAACATTCCTCAGTGGAAAGGACTAGAGAATCTCTTGGTAGTGGTGATAAAGCTAATTGATTTGATATTATAACTTACAAAATCTAAGCAGTTTCCATCTGATATTGAAACAAAAGATTTTGTATAATCATCACTCGTGCAAGGATCAACCAGTCAAAGCACAAATCGTGCAAATTGTATGGCCAGTAAAGCATTCAAGGACCATCAGTGGCTACAAAAATTCATTCACAATGCCAGCTGAAGATGTACGGTATCGCATAGTCTCACTTTATATTAAACTATTCATAAAAATATTGGCATCAAACATGAAATAGATGAACAAATTTAGAATTTCTACATCAAGCAAAGGAGGACCCTAGAAAGCAGTGTTGATTGTTCGGTTATGATTTGCCTAATAACCTCGATACTATTCCTTCCACCCGTAAAGACCTCTAATTAAGGGGCTGTTTGTTTACCTCTTAATAGTTCCATTAAGAGGCAACTTCTTAATAGTTCCATTAAGAGGCAACCTCTGAATCGCTAAGAGGTGAATCTTGTTTGGCAAAGAAAAAGTCTGCCTCCTAATGGTTCTAAAACCCTCTGAATGATTTTGTACCCCAGGCCTCCCTTAACCATTCAGATTTCATTCTGAACAATTACCAAACAACCATATTTCATTTTGCACTATACCATGAGAGATTGAGAGCCTCTTAATGATTCTGACCACTTAATCATTTAGCAACTGCCAAACAGCCCATTACAGTTACACACCTTATTACTATAAATACTGGTGTGCTAGAATAACATCCATTGTGCTTCCACCACCCTTCCCCCTTTTACCATTTGTAATACAATTTAGTGAAAAACCTCCTCAAACACTAAGAACAAACCTTGCCAGGCTTATATTTTTCTAGTCATGGTCCACTTCAAGATCTACTCTTGGATCGTTGTCTTTCTGATAATAGCCTGCCATGCAATCCTACTGGCTGAGGGAAGGCAACTAAAATCGTTGAAGAACAAAGATAAAAAAGATACAGAACACGCCTTGAATGCATCGCGAAAGCATTTAAGAAGCGCAAACAGTTTTCAGGTCTCGTCTGCGGGTAGAGTCACTACTACTGGCCCACCCGTTGCAGCAGAGAAAGCAAGATTCCCACCACAAGTACCAACTCAAACTCAACAAGATGGGATTTCAGACCTAAAAGCCATTACTGCTTTTCGACCAACTACACCAGGTAACAGTCCAGGAGCAGGCCACTCTTTCACTGAGCACAGACTAGATTTTGAATCAGAAGCAGCAAGTAATGTTTACGGCATTCCTCAGTCTACTGCAGAATCAGGTAACGGGTTCCGCCCCACGAAACCAGGAAACAGCCCCGGGGCTGGCCATTCGATACACAACCAAATTACTAAGCCAAAAGCCTAGCTCGATATAGGCCAAAATGAAAGTTGGCTGTAATTTATATCCAATGTGAATTCCTCCTTAGGGCCAAAGATTACTCGGCCTATGCATATTTTTCTAGTTCCATGCCTTTAATATCTCCTGTAGAGACCAGTTGTTATTTCAATTACTATAAACTTGGCAATTGATCTTTAATAAATCTTAAAATGTACATATTTCCTTCCCTTCCTGTAAATGCATGGATCCTCAAATGCAAAATGCAAGGCCAACAACACAAGGAATGTAAAAGGCCATAAAAAAAATAATTTGCATGCAATACCATATACGATAAACACACAAGTAAAACAAAAGAGATCAAGATTACTTTAGCAAAATGAATGTAAACAAGGGCTGTTTGTTAGATTTACTAATAATCAATATCCAGGTGATCAAAACTCAATTAAAGAAGCCATTAACTGGAATTATTTCCTGTAAATGCAAAATACAAGAACAATACTAAAACACATTCGTAACAACATCACAATAAAATATCCATAACAAGTAATTAGCAAAGCATAGATGCCGAATTTTCATAAGGCAAAATAGATAAATACTCACTTAACTTTTATAATCTTTTCATTTGTGTACATCAACAAACAAATCACCAATTACATCACATTTATGGCCAATAGTGTGACGCAGCGTAGGTTTGCCGAAGGATCGACAAGCGTCTAAACCCTTTTGATAACGAGAATTACGGATCGTAAAACTCAAAATTAAGAGAAAACTCTCTAAAAGACTAAACTTTTATTGATTGAAACTTGATTGAATTTCAATGAAAACAATAAACCTATTTATAGCTAAACTAACTAAGAAATAACTATGGAAATTAGAACTATCCTAATTATAAACTAACTAGGAAGCTATTTAAATAACTAATAAAAGGAAACTAAATAATCCTAAATTAACTATAAAACTTAATTAGATAAATAATAATAATCCTAATATAATTATAAAGATAATAAATAATAATTAAAATTAACTAATTATCCTAAACTAATTAAGAAATAAAATAACCAAATAAACAAATCATAGCAATCCTTTCAGGACTCGTTAGAACGTGCCCGCGACTTTGAACGCGACCCAAGTTGCGGGATAAGTCGCGTAAAAGATTTTTTCTCGGTTTTTGATGCCAGATTCCGAGCTTCTCTCGAGCTCGTTTTCTTCTTTTCCAAAGATAGAAGAAACACCTTGATAACTCCTGAATTCTCCCTGTATCAGTTACCCTCACTTGAAAAGAACTCATCCTCGAGTTCACTTGAAAAACATCATTTGATTTTTGATGCAATGTTGAATCATAGAACATTCTTGTCTTCAACATATTTGGCTCCATAACTCGATCTTCAAAAATCGAAAAGGTTTCAAGTTCCAAAGGATACTGTCCTAATCGTCTCCATACAAGTGATACCTTATCAAACTCGAAGGGGTAAGAAGCGACAAGATTTTTAGTAGGAATTGTTTCAATTTGATTCGGAACCTTAGGTGTTGGAATAATGGAAACATTATAATCGGGCTCAGCCTTCTTGACTTCTTCTGACAACAGTTTCACTGGCTCGGGAATGTCTTCAATTATCTCGCCTTTGGTTTCTTTGACTGCTAATCCGAAATCTGTTGCCGACTCTTCGGGATCGGTATAGATCTCGGTTGTGATTCTGTTTCAACAAAAAAGATATTATCTTCAACCTTGTCCGACAATACTTCATCTTTTTCGGGTGGCTTCTTCGGAATTGGTGGTTGTTTGACGAGAGAAGAAACGGGACACATAATAGAGTCATTGTTGTTGTCAGGTTTGGGATATAGCTTGTTAAGGATCCGTTCATAATCTCCCGGTAAGAATCGTTCCATCATAAGTTGCTTCATTCTCCTCCAAGATCGAACTGGTCTCTTTCGTTGTCGTTGTCTTTGCATAATCAATTTATCCCACCAAATAGCGGCGACACTTTTTAGACGGAAAGCAACCAACTTTACCTGTATGTCTTTGGGAACATCCATAATGTCAAAGAATCGGTCGACTTCGATTTGCCAATCTAAGAATTCTTCTACACCTCTGGTTCCATAGAAAGACGGGATGTCCACTCTTATTCGGTTATTGTGGTCGTTTCTTTTCAAGTTCACTGGTTCTTCTTCCTTATCTTCTTTGGATTCGGAACTTGAAAAATTAACCCGGTTACGGTGGCCATTACACGGCGCCATAGCCGGTCCTTCAAACCTGTCTCTTCTCCGACGGTTGTCGTTGACGATATTGGGTTGAAGCCTAGTAACAACCGCTGTCAGATTAGCGAGTGTTGTGGATAAGGCCACATCCGACTCAACCAAGTCTGCTTTGGTAGCGGGCTGTTGATCTGCCATGGTTAGTGAAAAGACAGGCGAATCCTGCTCTGATACCAACTGACGCAGTGTAGGTTTGCGGAAGGATCGACAAGCGTCTAAACCCTTTTGATAACGAGAATTACGGATCGTAAAACTCAAAATTAAGAGAAAACTCTCTAAAAGACTAAACTTTTATTGATTGAAACTTGATTGAATTTCAATGAAAACAATAAACCTATTTATAGCTAAACTAACTAAGAAATAACTATGGAAATTAGAGTTATCCTAATTATAAACTAACTAGGAAGCTATTTAAATAACTAATAAAAGGAAACTAAATAATCCTAAATTAACTATAAAACTTAATTAGATAAATAATAATAATCCTAATATAATTATAAAGATAATAAATAATAATTAAAATTAAATAATTATCCTAAACTAATTAAGAAATAAAATAACAAAATAAACAAATCATAGCAATCCTTTCCGGACTCGTTAGAACGCGCCCACGACTTTGAACGCGACCCAAGTTGCGGGATAAGTCGTGTAAAAGATTTTTTCTCGGTTTTTGATGCCAGATTCCGAGCTTCTCTCGAGCTCGTTTTCTTCTTTTCCAAAGATAGAAGAAACACCTTGATAACTCCTGAATTCTCCCTGTATCATAGTGGCTTAGATAACATCCTTCACAATGTTCTTTGTTGTTCCCCCATACCAAATTGATCATTAATGTTAGCCATGAGAATCAAAGCAAGTGATTGATAAATTTTTCAGTTGATAGGAATTACTTCATATATCCTGATTAAAAAACAAATATAAAGCAAGCCAGCTAATCTAATTTTTATTTTCTCATCGAGAGAAACGATTAAAGTTACCAGAAAGAAGAGCCAATTGATAACTTTTCACATTTTCCATTATTGGAAAACACCAAGAGAATCAAAATGCACATGAATGCCAATTTCATCAACGCATACTTTTTATTATTTTTAACCTTTTTCCCCTTTTCCTTTAGTTTACAATTCCCAATTAATTAAACCTTTTACGAGAATCGATTTACGAACCCTAGAAGCAAATTGGCGACAACGGTGGACAGAAATTGGCGATGAACATTAATTAATGGTAATAACATTAAGATATAACGGTTGTATAGAGGTAATTACAGGCTAAAAACAGGTTTCCGATGAGAATAAACAAATCATAATAGCTGATCGCGAAAAAACCTAACCTGTAAGTCGTTGTTGTTCCGATCAAAAGTCTCCGGTGAATCGGCTCACGGAAGTAATAGAAAAACACTGTGAAAGAAAAGGAAAGGTTATAAAACCATTTAAAAAATTTACTCAAATTATTAAAATTATAAAACTACCTAATATTTCATTATAAAATATTTTTATAAGGGTATATTTATAAAAACAACATATTTCCTTTCTTTTATCTGTTCAAAAACATGAAAAACTATTTTCTTTTCTTTCTTTGCAAGAACACAAATAAAAAAATTATTTTTCTTTCATTTCTTTTCCCTCGCTTTCTTTTTCATCCAAATCTTTCTCTTTTCTCTCCAGATTAGAGAACACAATGTTAATTATTATAAGTATCTTTTAATTATATAAACTAGATAGACATGATTGAGAGACAAACGTTTATGAAATGTGCAGAAAAAAAAAACTAATGTGATAGAGAAAGAAAGCTGACGTTGTAGAGTCATGATTGTGGATGCTCTTATTTCACAATCTTAAAATTTTTATTTTATTTTTGTTTCACAATACATACAAAATTCTCAATATTATGATATAATATAGGGTTGTAAACGAACCGAACTTTTTGATCAATGTTACACTACATTTGTGTTCGCATGACACACTTGTGTACACAAGTTTAGTGGTCTAGAGTTGAATCTGGTCCAATATTTTACACCCTTGCACTCACATGTGGAGATAGCTTTTCTACCGATAGATATTAACTTGTTCACTTACGCCACTACAAAACAAAGAGGCTTCACTGACAATTTTTTCTGCTGGTAATTTTTGGCGGATCACTGACGGATTGACCATCATCGACGGATTACCGATGATTTTTCCGTTGGTGATTGTAAATGCACCGGTAATCACAATCATTGTCCAAACTTTCCACCGATGAGATCTGCTGCTGATGACTTTTTTTTTTGGCTGTTTACAGACGGACTTTTCCGTCAGTAAAGCCTCTTTGTTTTATAGTGAGTCATAACATATAAACAACCTTAAGTTCTAGACCTGACCTATGTGACACAAACCTTTCTAGGAAGCTAACACTATGCAATCATTTTGAGATTCGATTTCTTATCCACTTGGCAATTCGTTTTTGACATTCTTTACGTCGTTATGTAGCTCTTTTGAATGAAAACACAACTAATGAACATATAGAACAAGAAACCTCGTTTATTTGGGTCCAATAACGATGAGAATACATTTTTTTCCAACAATTATGTTATAATAATTTTAATTTTAATTTATATTACAATATTATTTTTTTTAAATATGTCTTTAGACATACCTTATGTCCCAAAAAGAAAGAGATTATGTTTGCGAAAGACATTCAACTTGCAAAAAAATAAAGGTTTAGCAAATAATTTAGAGAGCACAATGCTTTAAAATTTCATTAAATTTGATTTTATTTAGCCTTAGTTTACCTCTTCTCTAATCATTAAGAGCATCTCTAACAACTTTGCTTAATTTTTCTATGGTGAATTCTATCTATACCCCCCTCTTATAGAGTGTATGCAAGTGAGGTAGGATGGGGTATGTGAATGAGATAAATGGGGGTATAGGGAGTTTTGTGAGTGAGGAGGGGGTAGGGATAGCAATACCCTTTTTCTATATATGATATAATATGAAAAGTCAAAATCTTTAAAAAAAAATTATATTCAACTCTAACCTTAACAACTACTACAGTTGCTCCATTTTAACAATTCGAGCATTAACTATACTAATAAAATACTCAATACATATAATAAAGGGAAATTAATTAAACTAGTCATTTCAGAAAATCGGCTTTATCTCCTAACCAATCTCTCTCAATTTATTAAAATAGCCCATAAGTTCGTGAAAGATGTTCGTATATACGAACACATCCCTAAATCTGATAAATTTGACATATGTTCGTAATATATGTTCGTATATACGAACATAATTTAAAAACTCAACAATTTTTATTAACTTCGTGAAATGGGTTCCTGGGAAATGAAATCAGTTTAAAAAAATTACATTTATGGCCCCTGTTCGTATTTCACGAACCAAACTTACCTTTTTGACCATCTTGTGAGCTAAAGAAATATTATAAATTTACAGTTTTAGCCCCTGTTCGTATATATCATGTGAGTGATACGAATATACCGAATTACAAGTTTGGCCCCTGGTTCGTATATATTATGTGATACGAAGTAATGGTTTAAATAAAAAGGCAAGTTACAATTATGGTCCCTCATCTTTGAAACATTAATCAAATTATTTTCAATTTTGGCCCTAGTTCGTATCATATGTTCGTGTATCACGAACATAGATATCCAAATTAAAGGAAAGTTACAATTATGGCTCCTCAACTTTGGCCCAATAATCAAAGTATTTACAATTTTGGCCCTAATACTTTGATTATTGGGCCAAAGTTGAGGGGCCATAATTGTAAATATCCTTTAATTTGGAAATCTATGTTCGTGATACACGAACATATGATACGAACTAGGGCCAAAATTGAAAATAATTTGATTAATGTTTCAAAGAAGAGGGGCCATAATTGTAACTTGCTTTTTTATTTAAACCATTTACTTCGTATCACATAATATATACGAACTAGGGGCCAAACTTGTAATTCGGTATATTCGTATCACTCACATGATATATACGAACAGGGGCTAAAATTATAAATTTGTAATATTATTTAACTCACATGATGGTCAAAAAGGTAAGTTTGGTTCGTGAAATACGAACATGGGCCATAAATGTAATTTTTTTAAACTGATTTCATTTCCCAAGAACCCATTTCACGAAGTTAATAAAAATTGTTGAGTTTTTAAATTATGTTCGTATATACGAACATATATTACGAACATATGTCAAATTTATCAGATTTAGGGATGTGTTCGTATATACGAACACCTTTCACGAACTTATGGGCTATTTTAATAAATTGAGGGAGATATTGGTTAGGAGATAAAGTCGATTTTCTGAAATGACTAGTTTAATTAATTTCCCTATAATAAAATACTATTTCTCTCTCATACTCATTTATTTTTAATACTTTTTAATGGTGTAAAAAAAATCAAGATATTATTTATCTCTCTTCTAAAGAGATTTTTTTTCAAATTTGAAGATTTTTTTTCACCATATCTTTCTTATTTTCTCTATTTTATAATTAAATAATTTTTTTTATCACATTTTCAAAATATGAGTGGTTTCTATAATCATTTAAAAATTCAATTACTCAACCAAAAGTAAAATGAAAAAAATGATTTCAAGTCCAAAATAGGTTGATTAAATCTTAAAATCAACAAAAATCATGATAAAACCGATCAATAATCATTGGGTTATTCAACCTTGTTTGAAATAATTTGTATTATATAAAAATGGTAATTTACAAACATGTGAAAATTGATATAGTAAAAATGTATGTGGTAGCTGCTTGCTACCTTTCTCCATTATTGTATTCCATAATTACACGTCTTTTCAAGTGGCGTTTTTACTTGTCGGTACTTGAAAGACGAAACTGAACCTCATCTATAACGAACGAACACCATAAGTCTAGAATGCCATGATAAAATGATACGAAATTGTTGACACACACACACACACATATATATATATATATATATATATATTGCATGTCATAATTACATGTCTTTTCAAGTAGCAGTTTTATTTGTTGGTTCTTAACGACAAGACCAAACCTCAATGGTCGAACGACATAAGTTTAATAATGTCTTGATGAGAAGGTACGTAATTGTTGACATATATATGTAGGAGCTGGTTTAAACAAGAAGACTAACTATCGTGAGAATGTAAGAAAAGAAGATTTATATGTGAATCATTAAAAAAAACTATTTAAAGATTTATATGTGAATCAACGTTACAAATTATTTATATGGGCTCACATATCATCTTCAATGTATTTTTTCAATGTGTTACATATTAATCTTCATTTTTTAATTACCTTTTAATGATATTTAGTCTTCTTATTTGAATTTTTCAATATATATATATATATATATAGGGGAGCGATCAAATGGAAACCACTCTAATTTTGAAAACCGAGGAAACCCTCGATTTCATTGGTTAAGTTAATAAAATTGTTTCATGAAATTGTTTAATTTGATGAAATTGTTTCATATAATTCTTTTATTGATGAAATTGTTGCATATATTTGTGTTTTTTATGTACAAATTAAAAAGTTTCATCAAACTGCGAAAATACATTAAACAATTTCACCAGAATGAGAAAAATAGATGAAATTACATAAAAACACAAATATATGAAACAATTTCATTAACAAAAGAAATATATGAAACAACTTTATGAACCAATTTCATTAATTTAACTAATGAAATTGATGGTTTCCAAAGTTTCCAATCTAATATGGTTTCTAATTGAAACCACCTCTCTCTCTCTCTCTCTCTATATATATATATATATATGTGTGTGTGTGTACATATACAGGAGGTCATCTTTTAAAACTTTCTAGTTCGTGATAGTTTTTGAGATCCAATTTAGACCACAAGAAATTAGTTAAAAATTAAATCTAAATAATTTTATATATTATTATGTGTAGATTATTTTTCGAATATATATATATATATATATAAATTCAAATTAATTTATAAATTTTATATACATAGATGTCACAATATGACTCATTTTTTATACATCTCCTTAAAAAAATAATAGAAAAAAACATTGACAATCAAAAAAGCTCTCAAATGCACCCCACAACAAAACAACTAATTTTTACCGACGGAATAATCCATTGCTAAAAGCTGGATCCGTTGGTGAAAGTCTCTCGAAAGAAATGTCGTGGGAAAAGGTATTGCTGACGGATCACTGACAAATATCAGTAACGGATCACCGACGGACTCATTTACAGACGTATCAGCGACGACTTGCCTTTACCGACGGACACATGCAAAATCATTAAAAAAATAAAATCAAGCGTTAATATTAAATAGAGTGAATTACATAAATGGTCCCTCGTGAATGCCTGTATTTCACTAATCGTCCCTCCAGTTCTGAAAGTACATTGGTGGTCCCTAAAATCGAGTTTTGGTGCCCAAATTCGTCCCTGGCGCTAACGCCGTCCACTGAGTTGCCGTTAGAGGGCACATGTGCCCCTCACGTGAGGGGCATTTTGGTCATTTTACCTATCATCTTCAACCTCACATCCATCCCCAAGAACATTCATACTCAAGTCAAGAACATCATCATCCCAAAAAACTCATACAAACCCATTTTCCTCCATCTTCTTCCTCAACAAGAACACTTCCACCGCCTCCCCCCTTCTACTACCACCACCACCCAATACTACCATCATATTTCAAGAACAAATACATAAATGAAAAAAAATCATGAAAAACAATTTTCTCAAACCCATAAATGAAACAAATCAACAAGAAACAAATCAAACCCATAAATAAAAACAAATTAGATTCATATACAAGAAACAATCGCCCAAATACAAATATAAATCCCTAAATGAAATCTATAAAATTACAAACAAAAATCGAAACTTTAAACAAATCTAATCTAGATTTGTGGATTGTAACCCTATACAAAAATTGAAACCTTAAACAAATAAGCAAAAACCGAAGGAGATCGTGAACATTTGTTCTTCGAGAAATCTGATGGAGATCATGAACATCTTCATCACCACCACCACCAACAGTGAAGGCGGTGGTGGCGGGATATCGTCGCCGGAATCATTGTTGTTAGTGGTGATGGAAATGGGTTTGGAAGGAATTGGTTGAAAATGGATTTGGGTTTTTCATCGTGGGTGTGGCATTAAAAAGGAGAAGAGAGATTAGAGGGAGTGATTCATACAAAGCACACTTGAAAGAAAAAAGAATAGAAGGAGAAGAGAGATCTAGAGGGAGCCAATGGTTTTGGTTTTGGAAGGACAAGAGAGATTAGAGAGAGGTGGTGGTTTTGGGAGGTGGTTTTGAAAGATACCATCTTCCAAGAATGGTTTCTTTGTTTTACTTAAAAAAAGAAATAAAAATATAAAAATCTTAATTTAATTATATATTTTAAATAAAATAAAAAGTGTAAAAAGACCAAAATGCCCCTCACGTGAGGGGCACATGACCCACTTAACGGAGCATGCGTAACGGCGTTAGCAACAGGGACGAATTTGGGCACAAAAACTCGATTTTAGGGACCACCAATGTACTTTCAGAACTGGAGGGACGATTAGTGAAATCCAGGCATTCACGAGGGACAATTTATGTAATTCACTCTATTAAATATTACCAAAGGAATTTTCTTCGTCGGGAAAAGTACCCATGGTGGGCCATCCGTCGCTGTTCTATAGGAAATTACCTACGTATTATGGCCGTCAGTAACATCCATTGGATGAAAGTCTGTTTTTCTATTAGTACCCGAATTGTCCATATCCCAGACGTTACCCGAATTTTCCAAAATTTCCCCCCATTCCACAATATCCTCAATTTTTTTCAACTGTTGCTCAATCTCCAATTTTTAATCCTCGTCATTGATTTTAACAAATTAAACTACTATAAAAAAGTGAAAACTAATAAGTTATATTTGAATTATTTTTAATAATTTTACAATATATATCATATATATTAAATTTATATGATAATAGAGTTATATTTTATAAATAACAAATGAAAAGTGTAGTTTTTGTAGGAGTTTTATTGCGATTTTTATTTTGTTGATGTGACAGGAAAAAAAATATGGAAATTGAGGTTGTTAGATGTTCCACCATTGTGGATGCTCTTATGGTTCTCTATCTTTTCCGGTTCTTATACATGTGTATATATATATATATATATATATATATATATATATATAGGGTGGGGTTCATTTGTTAACCCGATTTTTAGTACTAACTTTGTGAACCAAATCATAACCATTGATCTTGATATGAATGGATGAGATTAAACCCAATAGACATTAATTCTCATTTATTAGGTTTGTAAAAATTAATGTAATTGAACATATATGATAGGGGCATTTGTAGAATATCACAACCCTTTTTACCTTTATTATCTTCCCAAATAAATGTTTGTGTGACAAATTTATTCTGAACATCAAGGTATTCGATCACATATGAACATACACGAAGTAAACATGTCTTATGTGTTTATACCTTCATGTGTAGTTGCATGTTCGTTGTTCATAGGCTTTCACATCGGATTGTTTGGTAGTTAAAAATATGAGAATGGAAGATTGTTTGTGTATGTGAAATTGTTGTTCATTAAGTTCATACAACGCCAAGTTGTATGTACATACTTGAACATCTACGATCACATATGTTCGCTACACTGTACAATATCACATGTGCGTCGTTGAATGTTCGTTGTTCATATAAGTGCTTGAAAAGCATTGTGACTACACATGAATATGGAACATTGATGTTTGGTGCATATGCCTATGTATGTTCATATATGTTCATGAACAAAATTTTATTTTATTTCATTTCAATCTAAGTTGATTGTTGGTGCATGTCCACTTTCTGTTCATTCATTATCACATATGTTCATTAGATTGTACAATATCCCATGTGCTTAGTTGCATGCTCCTTGTTCATATAAGTTCACATCAGAGTGTTTGAAAGCATTGCATCTAAGCATGAATATGAAACCTTGCATTTTGGTGCATGTGCCATTGTTGTTCATAAACAAATTTATAAGATGCAAACTAGGTTTGTCCGACAACGATGCAACCAAAAATATTGTTGTTTTGTAACATCTCCCTAATTAAAAACATGGAATGCATTATTGTTGTTTTGTAACATCTCCCTAATTAAAAGCATCACTATGTGAACACATAAAGAACATGGAATGCAATATTGTTGTTTTGTAACATCTCCCTAATTAAAGAACATGGAATGCAATATTGTTGTTTTGTAACATCTCCCTAATTAAATGTCACTTTGTAACTCCCAAAAAGAAAAAAGTCTAGAAAAAAATATATTGTGAAATCCCCTTTCTACCCTTGGACATTTAATGATTTGTTCAAACCAACCAATGATCAAAGTGAATTCCTATTGGTTGAGAGGAGTTCACAAAGTTAATACAATTTGGAATGCAAATGAAGGGCCCCCTTCATTTACTAACCACGACATTGGTGCTAACCATGCTAACCAACTTTCAACCAATCAGAATCATCCTAGAGTTTATGTCCTCAAAGGGTAATATGGGCATTTCATAATTCACGCCTATTTAATGTATTTCTATATTTCAAAGAGTTATTAATATGGTAGTTATCTAAATATTAAATATAATATTAAATATTTAATATTTAATATATTTCCATATTTAATGTATTTTCATATTTCAAGGAGTTATTAATATGGTAGTTATCTAAATATTAAATATATTATTTAATATTTAATGTATTTTCATATTTCGAATGTGTATATATGCATGTCTAGATGTCAGTGTGTATCTCAACCAATGCAGAATAGATTAGCTGATATGCACATATACAACATGTACATATTCACAATACTCAATGTGCACATATGCATATTAGATACCAGTGTGCAGATATGCATATGCTCAATGTGCACATATTCATATTAGATACCAGTGTGCAGATATGCATATGCTCAATGTGCACATATGCATATACTCAATATGCACATACGTATATTAGATATCAGTGTGCAAATATGCATGTAATATTTCAGCAAACATATGTATATATGCATTGTATGCAAGTGTGCACATATGCACTATCCTGAAAATAGATTTCTTTAAATCCTGAAAATCGTTTTAACCAACTTTCCGGCCACATTCCGGCGACCCCTATCTTGGTTCAATTCAACTCCACTTCATTTTCCGGTAATGTTGATTTATGCGGAGATGCGTTTAACTTCCCATGCATTATTTCTCCGTCTCCCTCTTTTTCTCCGGCGAACCCAACCCCACCCACCACTGTCGCCAAGAAATTGAACAATCGTCGGAAAATCAAGATTCTCATAATCGTCGTTTTCGTTGGTGGGTTTTTGTTATTATGCATCTTGGTTGCATTATTAATGATTTGTTTAAAAAGAAAAAAGAAAAAGACGCCGACGGTGGGTTTGAAAGGCGCTGAAGCGGTTCCGGCGGCGCGTGGTGGCGGCGGGTGGTGGCGGCGGCAGAGGTGCAACGAGTGGTAGTGGGAAGAATGGTCGAGGTGGGTTTTCAAGTGAAGGTGATGACGGCGGTGGGATTGGGAAGTTTGTGTTTTTTATGGGATGAAATCCCTAATTATTTGGGTTTTTAATTTGGTAGGTGACAAGCCCTTTTATGTACCTTAGGGTGAGAGAAATAATACCAAAAAACAAGTATACAAATTGGTACTATGTCGTCTTTCAAGTAATAAAAGTGGTAAAATACCAGATATCATCTCACAGAGATTGGATTAAAAAGTGTAATAAAAATATGATGAAAAATATGATTTCAGATGACGAATTTGAAGCAATATTTTGATTGGTTGGTGAACACAAGATTACTTTAACAAGATTAAAAGAAAAGCAAGGGTGAAAGACTTATGGTGAAATGTTAACCCAAATTCCAGTGGACCAATGCTGCAGTGATGCTGCAACATTCTTGTGACAGAAACTGATTTTATTATCTATTTCAAGACACGTTCCTCTCAGACTCTCACCATCTCATTATTCCAGTAGCTATAAACAATCTCATCTCTGAGCAATGTTCAAGATAAGGGAATGATGAGAGCGGAGTTCTCAAAATATATGGCAAAACAAATTCT
This sequence comes from Arctium lappa, assembly GCA_023525745.1. Classification (NCBI taxonomy): domain Eukaryota; kingdom Viridiplantae; phylum Streptophyta; class Magnoliopsida; order Asterales; family Asteraceae; genus Arctium; species Arctium lappa. Next base: position 53,145,586 of record CM042064.1, read on the forward strand.
CTTTGTTAAAAGTTACTCTTTCGAAATAACCCCCATACCTCCCAAGTTGGTGTATTCCAAATAGCTTATCTCTAAGTCTATTCCATTTTAACCCTTTGAAAAAGTGACAACTTATCAAGAATGGATCATTTTAAATAACACAAGTAACAACTCTCGTTGCAAGTAACTCTTTCGATATTACCTCCCATGTCATTAAATTGACGTGCTATTCAATGGCCTATCTCTAGGTCCATGACACTATTACACTATCAAAATGATCAATTTATCAAAGAGTTTTGTTATCTTGATAAAACTTGAATTGGAATAATAAAACTTTGTTAAAGTCACAAAAGTCCACTTTGTTTAAGTTAACACCATCACCATTTGCCTCACACCCAAGCTAATGTGTTTAGCTACTCATTACAATAAATAAAGAAAGAACATTACAAAGAAAATACAACAGAAAACATAATGTAAAGTACTTGGAAATGTAAATGACTTGAAAGTATATATATATATATATATATATATAAGACTTGGAATGTAAAGACACTAAATGTAAATGACAAGAAAGTAAAATGGAATGTAAGTACAACACTACAATATACTGGAATTAAATACTGGAAATTAAAGACATAAAATAAATGGAAAGGCTAGAGATGCAAGATAAGTAAAGGAAATGCATGAATAAAATCTGCAGGTGAATGCTGTTCCAATGTTGGAAGTATTCATAGTCTGGGTTTACGATGAACACATGAAGAACACGAAGAACACCATATGAACATATGCATAATTTCTGGAAATTTGCAGATAAACTCAGAACTGATGTACGATGTAGTTCCAAGATGAACGATAATAAAAAGATTACTCTACGTAAACGATTACAAACAACATAACAACATGAAGAGATTTACGAGAGCTTGAAGAAATTAAAGAAAAATATGAAGAACAAGATGATTAAACCAAAAGATTACTGAATATTAAAGGAGAATTGGGGCTGATTAAAATCAGCTAACAAAAGTATCTTCAAGGGGAAGGGATGATCTGATCTAGTGATGAGTTTGTGATGATGATGGATACTTGATACTTGGCAGGATGATTGGATACATTAAATGCCCCCAAGAACACTCTATTTATAGGAAATAGAGAGGGGCCAAAAAGGGTTAAACTAGCTAACTTAAGGTACTAATATTAGAGTTTTACAACAAAAAGTACAATACAAAAGGAATATTACAGCTAATTATCAGATAATCAACTAGCAAAAGTATTATCCACTGGTCCAAATAATGGCTAAATCCACTCCCTTTTAATCAACTTCCAATTCTCCCTGCAGGTCCGATGTTGTTCTAGTGCTTCAAGCATTGACCTGTTTCACAAAGATTTTTCAAAATACATTAACTTTAGTCTATACAACCCATGTTTGTATACAAATCCATATCTTAAGCTCCAAATCAAGAAAGTGGAAAATAATAACCAAAATGACTCAAGGTTGGGATTATAAAGTGTAAAATCTAATCTAAAAAGATAAAAACAATGTGCTTAAGTACTCAAAAGTGAGTACTTATCACCACCCTAAACTAAAAACTTTGCTTATCCTCAAGCAAAACAAAGAAGAAAAGAAAAGACTCAATTCTAAGAAAATTATGCAAAAGGATGGCATTAAGTGCACATCATGAGTTTGAGAGTGTCAAGAATACATAACATAGCCTTTCATAATACAAAAGTGATCACATACCATCCTAATTGCTATCATGAACCATATGCTAGCCTAGAATTCTCTTTGTTATGGTTTACATAATTCACATCATGCTTTGGTAAAGCCATAGGTGGAATGGGTTTCACTCTTTTTGGCACTTGTTTCACCTTACCTTGCCTTTTCTCACCCCATGCATCACATGAAAATTTTTCAAAATTTTGGCACTTTTTGTGCTCTTTTTGTTGCATGCATACACCTGCCCCTATGGGACATTTGTGGTGTTTTCATTGTGTGTCCATGGCAGTTTTCAGAATGTGTGGAGCTTTACTCTTGCCATTTTTATACACCCCCACCCCAAACTAAAAATCTTACAATGTCCTCATTGTATAGGATGAAAGAGTGTTTTGACTTTGGGTGGATAAAAATGGAATAAAGTGTATGGCTTTTTGGCATCTTGATGTGATTTGAGTGATTTGTGCACCAAATTGTGTCATAAGTAATTACAAGGCTAGTTCTAGCATAAATGAATCCTAGAATTGTGATGTGAACTGCAAGTTTTATTTAGGCTATGCAAGTACAAATAACTAACAAAACATGGCCCTAAATGCATGAAAATAACACCTAAAAATAGAAAAACAAATCCCAGACATAAAAAATGAATAAAATGGAACAAAAGGGAATGATATGGACGTGTCCCACTCCCATGGGAGTAGGCTAATGATATTCTGTGGAATCTGTGGAGGGCTGTCCAACATCCTTGGATACTGCAGCACATGGACTGACAGTAGTCTCTGCAATCAACTTCTCATTTTCTTCCTCCAGTTCCTTGATCTTTGCATCTCTGACCTTCAGCATCTTCTTCAGCATTGAGATTTGCCTCTCAGCTCCATACCCTTCTCCTACCTTCCTCTTTCCTTTGGCAATGGTCATCAGCTCCTGCCTCATACTCTCCATCTTCTCCAAACTCTCATTCCTTTGCTTGTTCATGGCTTCCATCATAGCAGTGTTCTAGGCCAGAAGATCCTGCACCAAAGTTAACAAGTATGCAGCCTCAACAGGCTTCTCCTTCCTGTTTCTCAACCTAGTCACTATCTTCATGTCTATCTGCCATCTTTCCCTCTATTCCTTCACAATGAGATCATCTCTATTGTAACACCCCGAATTTCGTTATGTAACCTTGGTATTCTAGTGTTAAGCTTTTGTCGTTAGCACCGCGGTTGTTACCAAGTTTGAGTTTGGCTTTTGTTGGTTTTGGACAAACCTCAGTGAGCTACGCGAGTTATGCCGCGGGTTGAGGTCGCGACATAACCCGCGTAACCCACTGGATGATTAGGGTATTTGGGACACGGGCGAGTTATGCCGCGGGTTGGAGTCGCGGCATAACCTGCGTGGTTGCTTAGACCGTCTTAAAGAGGTTCAGTTCCCAAAATCACTTTATCACTTTATCTCAAATTTCTCTTTCTCTCTCTCTCTTATTCTCTCTCTTTATCTTTCGATCTTCGAAGTCTCGTTTGGTTGCTAGTTTTCGGTGTTTCTAGCAAGGGGTCGGTGTTTTAAGCTTCACCTCTTCGCCGTGATCGTTATCTGGTTTTCTAGGTTTTATTCCAAAAACTTATCGGTGAGTTCCTACTACATTTTACAAACTTTATACATATCAAAACTCTTATTTGCGAAATCTAAAGTATTTCTACGGTATGATTTTATGTTCTAAACATTTTGATATAAATGAAGTTTTTGGTGATTTTCGGGGTTCCCGATCAGTTTTGACTAAAATGACGGGTTCCGCCTTATCAGAAGTAAAAGGTTGTTTTACTTGCCCATGTTGGTGGCTTATTGAAAGAATGTATATAAACTGATTTTATGATTATCTTTCTTACCAGCAGTTGGTCTGGAAAATGGCATTTTGAAATATAAATGTGTTGATAGCTATTTATCTAGCTTTGTTGGTCACATGAAATATTGTGACAAGTCCTGACTGTACTAGTGGATCCCTAGGTATCGAGTCGACTTATGGCTGGGAAGGATATGCCCCTTCCGTTGTTTTGGCTGGGAAGGATATGCCCCTTCCGTTGTTTTGGCTGGGAAGGATATGCCCCTTCCGTTGTTATGGCTGGGAAGGATATGCCCCTTCCGTTGTAGTTAGCTACATTTGATCCTCGGGGGCAACTTAGGTACGGTTATGTGAGGCCCGATCCTAGCCATGGTTCAGATGTAGTCTAATGAACGAGTATGACATGGTTCCTTGGGGGCCCTCCCTCACATCGTAGTACGGACTGAAGAGTTCGTGGCCATGGTTCCATGTATTTAGCTCATAACTCGGATTTGGTGGTCTACTTTGTGTTACACCACAATCCTTGGTAAAATGGTTGGTTTGTCATCGTTTAACGAGTTTTGGATCGAAGAGGCCCGGTTGTGGCAAAATGTTATCTTTTATAAACTAAACCTTTATGAAAAGATTTCTTTATGATACTGATGTTTATATCTCTGATTTTGAATAAACTGTATGTTCTCACTAGGCTTTAAGCCTAACACATTTTTTCTCAAATGATATGTATAACAGGTTTCCCTTAGCGGTGGGTTGCACAGGGTCCTTGAGAGTCGAGCGTGGACTCGAGGCATATTTTGAGATGTCTAGTATTTTGGTGTTGGGCATTGTTTAAGTCCCATCCTTTAGTGAATTCTGGTTCGTCAAGTGTTGTAGTCTAGACGGTTATGTTTAGATTAGTATTGTTGATAAATTATATATCCGTATGAGTTTTGTATAGTCTTAAGGACTGATCCCCTTTATGGGAAGTTAATATCATCACGGATGACTCGTTGCCTTATTTCCAGGTTTTAATTTACTCTGAAAATTTAGAGTGTTACAAGTTGGTATCAGAGCTCTAGTTTAAGCGAACTAGGCATGAATGTAAGATGTCTAGACTTAGACTGAGTTGATAGGCATTGATTGTGAGACTGGGTAGAACTTCTAAGATGGGTTAGTCTTAGAATCGACAGATGTTATGTTAATCAAGCGTTATGATGACGGTAACAATAACCCTTATGTGTTATATGTTCATAATCTCACTTAGCTAATGTGATTATGAGGATATTTTACGTAAGTGTAATTGGTTTGCTAATGTTATGACAATTGGTAGACGTAGCGGTATGTTTCTTTCGTGCGTGTTTCAGTTAAACTCTTCCTTACCCTTTCTCGTGCTTGTGTTTGTCTGCTCTACCTTAGTATGTTGACCGTTAGAGTAGTGCGAAGGTTTATAAGCGAGTAAGCTAAGGAATGATTGTTGTTTGTAAGCAATGTCTCTTTGGAATTATAGTAAGTGCGTGGGACGCATTAAGTTAATCATCCTAAGCCAGATTCGTTGGTGGAGTTAGGATTATATCTTGTTAGATCGATTCCATATAGAGGAGATTTGTAAGTTAATTTAATAGGATGGTTGCCCTTTGATGCCTGAGGCATCCGGTAGATTATAGAACATTGGGATATTGTGAAGCGTAGTATTAAGATGTGAGTGCCGACCGAATTCATGCATTTAATTTATTTCTAAAATAAGGTTGCCTAAATCGCTTTTCATGAGCGCCAACCATGAAGTAAATTACATTATAACGTTCTGGCAAGACATTTAGCACTCATCATATTTTAAAATATGAGCATAAGCATGCTTACATTGGTTTTGTTGCACCTGATTTCAAATTATTATCAAAACTCTCCTTATTCAAGTCTAGTGTTTAAATGCTATTTTTGGATGTCGAAATAATTGTGTTTTAACGCTTGTGGAGTTAATGGGCAAATAGTTGTGGAATTTTGACCTTGACATTGGAGCTCTTCCACGTATGTCAATGGTTTAAAGGAAAAGTTATCCCCATACTTTTGAGTCGGAGTTCTTGGAAATTTTGGTTTGTGTGAGTCTTGTTGAATTGCATGGAGTATTGTTTTACGAATTCTTTTAACGCGTGCGTATATTTTGAGATGCATAAGTTAATTTTAAATTGTGTGCAATTTATGAGTTCTTTGGGAATCGTGTCTCATCAGAATTTTGTCTGAATGGTCACCTTACCTTATATTGAAAAATAGAAATTTTGACACCACTTGATTGTTAGCGTAAATGAGTTTTATAAAATCCAGTTGGATTATGGTGTCTCATCTTACGACTTTTGCGTCGCGTAAATAATTTTGAGAGACATGTGCGTGTGCATCATTATGTGTGTTAATCTCGGGGTTTTATTATCAAGTATCATATGTCGTGTACTATGTGCAATGGATTTAAGTATAACGATGGTGTGAATGATTGCATAAACGATTTATGTTATTTTTAAAAAAACATGACTTTCGTTCTGATCGTATTCAATCATTAACTCTTACTGTTAAAATTTCCGCAAAGTATTTAGCGAGTTAGCGGTATTTTGTTGTCGTAATTTCTATTTTGGTCAATTGTGTTTATCTTTACAACGTGAAGCTTTAAACTCGATTTGAAATTTTATTTGCATCCCCGTTATTTTACCGCCTTTGGGAAATGAATTGTTACATATGTTGAAGTACAAAAACCTATTTTCACGGTTATGGTATAACTATTGCGTATGTTTTACTTGGTACTTCTCAAGGTGTGAGTCTTTTGATAAGTTTCGTATTCGGTAATTTGGATTGTTTTAACAACATAAATTGCTCAAGACGAGCTTGGATATTTCAACAAGTAAATAGTGTAATTTACATATTCTGGGTGATTTTGTACACGTAAAACCTACATTATGATTTATGCATCATTGATGATTTTGTGCATCTTAGTATAATTGCATTCATAAACTTTTGGAAAATCTTTTGTCTCAATACGTGTTGAGTTTTGAGAAATCATGTCCTAGTGGTGTGTGTTTTCATAAACATTGTTTAAAGACATTTCATTATTTGGGGAAACGTTAAATGTCGGTTAAATATGTTTTAAGGGTTATGAGACTTTCGTTGGAAATTTACGTAAAGTGTCGGGCCTTTGGCTCGGGTTTCGACTGAATGAGTCGTGTGGACATTTGTCCGGATTTATAACCGCAATAAAAGATTTTAGTATGATGGAGTTTATTTGTGTTTTGGTGAGTTAAAGTTGATTTGTGAAAATAGTGTACATGCCAGAATGTTTATTTTAAAGTGTTTGTGTTTTACATTAAATTGTTAATTGCTGATAAGTTTTGGTTATTTTGAAATGTTTAGTTTTATGAACATGTGAGACACCCATTTTGGGATCTTTGGTCATTTTGGTAAATAAATCATGTGGAAGTGTTTCTTTGATGATTTTACATATATAATTGGAATTCAATTGACGTAAGTGTCATTTGGTGTGTTTGATCTTATAAACCTTTTTCAGAAAATGCATATTATTGTGTTATGAGGCCTTTTGAAAACATAAGGATGTGAGTTTAATTTGAAAACGGTTTGTTTCAACCAACGACGAGAATTGAGTTAATAATACTTTTGGTCGTGTTTGCATAATAGTTGGTCAAACGTGTTTCAATATTTATTTCGGCTTTCATTTGGGAATTTACGTAAACCGTTGGGTCGTTGGCTCAATTTTGACTAAATAGAGTCTTGAGGGCATTTGTACGGTTTCAAAACAGTTGTGGAATTTTGGTGTATGATGGCGATTATTCTATGCCATTAGGAGTCACATGTTTTGGGAGCTTTGGTTTTCCAGTTGGAGTCATGTAATGTTAGACCGTCTGTCTATTTTGTAAAGCCTGAGGTTTTGGATTGCACTTAGTGACCGCTCGGGTTGGCTAGCGAGTAGACAATAGGTGGCACGAGCCGCTGAGTTGAAACTCGTTTGGATTGGATAGGCACCCGTGTCCGTAAGCCCTTGGGGTGGAACTCGACAGAGTATGACTAGAGGCAGTAAACGGTTTGAAGTTGTGATGTCTGGTACGACATGGGAACTAAGATCGGGATACGTGGTGAAATCCAATAACATCACGGGTGGCCCCATTCATTTGTTCTCGCCACCCAAGATGGGAACGTTTAGAGGTCATGCGAGGAAGTTGTATGGGCGGCCTACTTGCGTGTCCTTCTATTCTCTTTGTGTGCGGGTCTCTCCATCGTAGACCCGGGGTGATAGGCAGACCCCTCCTGAAGATCCGATTGATGTACCAGATCTAAACTCGCTCCAAGATTCGAGTCAAGTGAGACACGGATGGGTCAGCGTGATTCGGTCAGACCCCACTACTTAATCGCAGGCCTTCACCTCCATGTGTGCTACATACCAGCCAATTATAATTTCCAGTCATTTTTTATTTATTTATTTTCTTTTTCTTGTCAATTCCTTTTGACTTCGTCAAAAAACAGTTTCTTTTACTCTCCCTAAATGTAAGCTACGTGGGTGGTTGTATTTCCTTTTCTCTAGTATGTAATGCAAAATTGGATGAATGAGAGGGGGTGCTTGATTTCGTCTGAAAATTCTCTCTTTGTTTAGAGATTATTTTTTTCCATTGCTATCCTAGTTTTTGGCAGAATTAGGAGGTGAACTTGGAAGCTAATTTGGAACTTCATGGTGTATCTGTATCGAAACTTCCAAGTTGGACTTGCCCAGTGAAACCTTTGAGTGGTGAGTTCTGTATCTCAGAGGGAACACTGCCGTGTTTTTCTTTTGTTCGGGTTGTCTCGGATCCAATCCCTAAGCCGCCGGCTATCATTTGGTATCAGAGCCATGGATACCCGAAGTTCTAGTGATTTGAAGAAAACTATTGAGAAACTTGAGGCCGAGAAGAAGACGATGGCTGAACAGTTAAAGATTCTGCAAGAACAGATCCTTGAACTCTCTGTTAACCGCCGAGATGAAGACGACAATGAAACCGGTGTATCAGGAGTCCATCACAAGGGACCTGGAACAGGGCAAGCTCGATCCAGACGAGTTTGTGGAGTGGTTGAGAACGGTGGAGTGTGCCTTCGATTACAAAGAAACGACAGAGGAGAACAAAGTAAAAATCGTGGCCATGAAGTTGAGGAAGTATGCGTCAACTTGGTGGGCCAACACGTGTACTAAACGTGAGCGACTGGGTAAGTCGAAGGTGAAGGATTGGTCAAAGATGAAGCGCTTAATGAAGCAAAAGTTCCTGCCCTCGTATTACATTCAGGCAAGTTTTTCTCAATTACATCATCTCAAACAGAATCAACGACCTGTTGAAGAATATTCTCGGGATTTCGAGTATTGTCTTATGAAGTGTGACCTGCCCGAGGATGAACCACAAACTTTGGTTCGGTATTTGGGTGGACTAGAACCCCGTGTTGCTAACGTTGTGGAGTTATACCCGTACTCGACCCTAGATGAATTAACCCTGCTGGCTCACAAGGTTGATCAACAACAAAGAAGCAAGGGAAAAATTGAAACTGGTCGAACGTTTACCAAAAACCCAATCCAGCCTAAAACAACCCCAGCCAACAAAACTCCCCATGTATCTGAAAACTCCATGACCCCTACCAGAGCCCCACGAAGGTGTTTCCGATGTCAGGGACTGGGGCACATCGCTTCTGAGTGTCCAAACAAGAAGATGGTTACTCTAGCCGAGTACGAGGGGGAAGACAATTCTTATGTGGTTGACCCGTCATTGGGATCGGTGGTAAGCGCCGACTCTGTTGTAGAAGTTGTGGGACCTGATGAAGGGGTTTGTCTTGTTGTTCGGCGAACACTCAGAAACACTCCTGATCGGGCAGAAAACCTCCAGCGGGAAGCTATTTTCCATACCCGATGCACCATTTCCCAAAGGGTTTGCACGGTGATTATTGATGGTGGCAGTTGTACAAACGTGGCTTCACAAACCTTGGTCTCCAAGCTGAACCTGATTACCGAACCCCATCCTTGCCCTTATGTGATTCAATGGTTAAACCCAGGTAAGGGAATACATGTATCTCATCGAATTCTTTTGTCTCTTAGTATTGGCAGATCATACGAGGACAAGATTTGGTGTGATGTCATTCCTATGGATGCTTGCCATGTACTCTTAGGCCGTCCATGGTTGTTTGATCGCCGGGTGATGCATGACGGTTATCAAAACACCTACTCTTTCAACCACAACGAAAGAAGAATCGTACTCACCCCAATGTCTCCAGTCACCCATTCCACTAAACACCCTCAACCTTTGAGTACTCTGCTGAAAGTTGAACAACAAGAGTATTATTCTATCAAAGATTTTATTCTTATGGGTCTTGATGAAACTGACCTTGACCCACCCACCACCCCTCACCCTCGTATCCAGCCTTTACTACAATCCTTTAATCATGTTTTCCCTGCTGATATTCCTCCCGGATTGCCACCCCTGCGTACCATTCAACACAAGATCGACCTTGTTCCCGGGTCGGTACTACCTAACAAACCCGCTTATCGTTCTAATCCCCAAGAAACAGAAGAGATGAGGAAGCAAGTTGATGGGTTGTTACAAAAGGGACTCATACGTGAGTCACTTAGTCCGTGTGCGGTTCCTACTATACTTGTGCCCAAAAAGAACGGCGAATGGCGAATGTGTATAGATAGTAGGTCAATCAATAAAATAACTATTAAGTACCGTTTTCCAATTCCTCGATTGAATGACCTATTGGATGAGCTCTACGGTGCTACCGTGTTTTCTAAGGTCGATTTAAGGAGTGGATATCATCAGATTAGGATATATGAAGGAGATGAGTGGAAGACAGCTTTCAAAACAAAAGAGGGCTTATATGAATGGCTCGTCATGCCTTTCGGGTTGTCAAACGCACCGAGTACTTTCATACGCTTGATGAACCAGGTATTAAAACCTTTCTTAGGCAGGTTTGTTGTCGTTTATTTCGACGACATCCTTATCTTCAGCCGAACCGAACATGACCACCAATTCCACCTTCAACAGCTGTTCGAGGTGTTAGATTAGGAGATGCTCTATGGGAATTTAGACAAATGTGAGTTTTTCACTACTCAAGTAACCTTTCTTGGTTATTTAGTTTCTGCACAGGGTATTCAGGTTGATGAAAGGAAGGTTCAAGCTATCCGGGATTGGCCAATACACCGATCTATTCAGCAGGTTCGAAGCTTTCATGGACTAGCTTCATTCTATCGGCGATTTGTGAAGAATTTCAGTACCCTTGTGGCCCCCATGACTGAAATTACTAAGTTAAAGCAGTTTGCTTGGAACCCGCAAGCGCAGGCTACATTTGAAGAGCTTAAGAAACAGTTATCTTCGACCCCGGTTTTGGCCCTTCCGTGTTTTGAAGAAGTCTTTGAGGTCGAATGTGATGCGTCAGGAGTGGGAATTGGGGCTGTTCTGTCACAATTGGGCCGACCGATTGCCTATTTCAGCGAGAAACTAAATGAGGCAAAGCGACGTTACTCGACTTATGACAAAGAATTTTATGCTATCGTCAGGGCTTTGGATCATTGGCAACACTATTTGATCTCCAAGGAGTTCATATTGCATTCTGATCACGAGGCACTCAAGTATATCCAAGGGCAACACAAGTTACAATCACGACATGCCAAGTGGGTGGAGTATTTACAAGCATTCAATTTCACCATTAAGCACAAGTCAGGAAAACTGAACAAGGGGGCTGATGCTTTATCTCGCAAATATGCTTTGGTGAATTCACTACAACCGCGAGTTGTTGGGTTCGAACTACTTCCACAGAACTACCCCTCCGATTCTGATTTCAGAGAACTATTTTCTAGCTGCCAGGTTCATGCTACGGGCGAATATCATCTCTATAACGACTACCTTTTCAAGAAAAACCGATTATGTATTCCCAGACATAGTATTCGGTTGCTGTTGATCAAAGAAACTCATGAGGGTGGATTATCAGGGCATTTAGGCGTCGATAAAACTCTTACCATGTTACAGAATCATTTTTATTGGCCCAAGATGGTGCGTGATGTGGAGCATTATGCCCGGCGCTGTTTGCCTTGTCATCGAGCCAAAAGTCACTCGTCTCCCCATGGCCTGTACATGCCATTACCAGTACCCGTTGCACCGTGGGAAGACGTTAGCCTTGATTTTATGATTGGTTTACCCAGAACACAGCGCCAGAAAGATTCTATTATGGTAGTGGTCGACCGTTTCTCTAAAATGGCACACTTCATTGCTTGTCATACCACCTATGATGCTGTCCTGGTCGCTAATCTCTACTTCAAAGAGATAGTTCGACTCCATGGAATTCCACGTTCAATGGTTAGTGACCGGGACGTCAAGTTTCTTAGTCATTTCTGGGTAACTTTATGGAGGAAAATGGGTACTAAGCTCAAATTTAGTACTTCCAGTCACCCCCAAACCGATGGGCAGACGGAGGTAACTAACCGTACTCTCGGGTCCCTACTTCGATCGCTTCTCAAAACTAATCTGAAACAGTGGGAGGAATTGCTGCCTCAGGCGGAATTTGCTTATAATAGAGCTCCCAACAAGACCACCGGTCGTAGCCCTTTCCTGGTTGTTTACGGTTTGAATCCAAAGACACCGTTAGACCTTGCCGTCCTCGACACATCATCTAAATTCAATCAGGAAGCCAGTGACCGAGCTGCTGATATTAAGGCTTTGCATCAGCTCGTACATGACAAGATCACCAAGTCCAATGAAGTCATTAAGTACCGCTGCGATAAGGGACGCAAGCACATTCTGTTTCAACCGGGTGATCTGGTTTGGGTTCATTTTCAAAAGGATCGGTTTCCGGCCAAACGACGTTCCAAGCTTAGCCCCAGGTCTGACGGTCCGTTTAAAATTCTAAACAAGGTTAACGACAACGCCTACAAAGTAGACCTTCCGGGAACACCTGCAGCAGCGGCTACGTTCAATGTCTCTGATCTTCAACCCTACTACGATTCGGACGAACCAATCCCAAGTTTGAGGGCAAACTTTCTTGAAGCTGGGGAGGATGATAGGCAGACCCCTCCTGAAGATCCGATTGATGTACCAGATCCAAACTCGCTCCAAGATTCGAGTCAAGTGAGACACGGATGGGTCAGCGTGATTCGGTCAGACCCCACTACTTAATCGCAGGCCTTCACCTCCATGTGTGCTACATACCAGCCAATTATAATTTCCAGTCATTTTTTATTTATTTATTTTCTTTTTCTTGTCAATTCCTTTTGACTTCGTCAAAAAACAGTTTCTTTTACTCTCCCTAAATGTAAGCTACGTGGGTGGTTGTATTTCCTTTTCTCCAGTATGTAATGCAAAATTGGATGAATGAGAGGGGGTGCTTGATTTCGTCTGAAAATTCTCTCTTTGTTTAGAGATTATTTTTTTCCATTGCTATCCTAGTTTTTGGCAGAATTAGGAGGTGAACTTGGAAGCTAATTTGGAACTTCGTGGTGTATCTGTATCGAAACTTCCAAGTTGGACTTGCCCAGTGAAACCTTTGGGTGGTGAGTTCTGTATCTCAGAGGGAACACTGCCGTGTTTTTCTTTTGTTCGGGTTGTCTCGGATCCAATCCCTAAGCCGCCGGCTATCACGGGATATTTTAAATGCTAATGTCATATTTTTACCAGCTTGGTTTATGTGTGGTCGACGGTACTTGATAACTTTAATATTGGGTTTACCCCACGTATATTAAGGTTTGAATGAAATGTGTTATTCATGCATGTTGATATTTAGTTTTCTTTTGTTTTTGGTCGTGTGAGTATTGGGCCTAGTGTCCATCTTTTCGGACGTACGATATGGATAGTGTTACTAATATTTCATACTTCGAGTTATACAAATTGTGTCAGTTTATAAAACGTATTTGCAATGAAGTATCCGTCTTTGAAAGTGCATGACTTTGAAAAGGAGTTGTCCTATGTTTTAAGGTTCATTATTTGAAAGGTTCTGTTTTAAAGAGAAGTTCATCAAATTAAATGCTTTTACTTATGTAAAACTCTTGAGCTCTCTAGGCGTTAAGCTTGAGCTTTTATTTATTTATTTATCTTCATGTGCATCATTCCTGTTGGGAGTTCGGTTCTAGCAGTGCTTTGAGGAGTCGGGCCTTAGCCTTGAGCTAGAGTAAGTGGTTGGTGAAATCTTCCACAGGTTGGAGTTAGTGGCTACGCATGGGTTTCTGTAGCGCCCGTCCTTTATAGTCCGATGTATAGATTGGTGGTATGTTTAGAGGTTAATCATTATAATATGTTTGTAGACGAAGTATTTATGGAAGTATTAAGAATTTGAATAAGAGCTATTTCCAGATTTGGGGTCAGATCGGAGTTAAGTGATAACAGAATCTGTGTTAACCGTGTACCGGAAAGACGCCTTAGTGCGCCTTGTAAGAATATCTTTATCGATATTAGGAATGGATCAGTGAAATCTGAGAGTTTTGGGAAGATTAGCGTCGACCGTTAGCTTCGAGTTAGAACCATGCAGTTCGAAAGAAATTTGGGAGATGGAAAGTTGAGGTCACTAATTCCTGGAGGTAGTAATTGTCACCTAAGGTTGGGAGGCAACCGTAACCTTAGGAGTAAAGGTTACTTTGAAATGTTGAATGTTCGCTCGGTTAGGAGTGAATTGTGCTCAAGAAGGGTAGCTAGTGTGGATGTCGGTATTAGGATCTCGTTAATGTTTCTAGCTTTTGGGTTTGAGATGATATTCTCTACAAAAAGTGTTCCATAGAGAAGAGTAGATTTCGAGGACGAAATCATTCTAAGGTTGGGAGTATTGTAACACCCCGAATTTCGTTATGTAACCTTGGTATTCTAGTGTTAAGCTTTTGTCGTTAGCACCGCGGTTGTTACCAAGTTTGAGTTTGGCTTTTGTTGGTTTTGGACAAACCTCAGTGAGCTACGCGAGTTATGCCGCGGGTTGAGGTCGCGACATAACCCGCGTAACCCACTGGATGATTTGGGTATTTGGGACACGGGCGAGTTATGCCGCGGGTTGGAGTCGCGGCATAACCCGCGTGGTTGCTTAGACCGTCTTAAAGAGGTTCAGTTCCCAAAATCACTTTATCACTTTATCTCAAATTTCTCTTTCTCTCTCTCTTATTCTCTCTCTTTATCTTTCGATCTTCGAAGTCTCGTTTGGTTGCTAGTTTTCGGTGTTTCTAGCAAGGGGTCGGTGTTTTAAGCTTCACCTCTTCGCCGTGATCGTTATCTGGTTTTCTAGGTTTTATTCCAAAAACCTATCGGTGAGTTCCTACTACATTTTACAAACTTTATACATATCAAAACTCTTATTTGCAAAATCTAAAGTATTTCTACGGTATGATTTTATGTTCTAAACATTTTGATATAAATGAAGTTTTTGGTGATTTTCGGGGTTCCCGATCAGTTTTGACTAAAATGACGGGTTCCGCCTTATCAGAAGTAAAAGGTTGTTTTACTTGCCCATGTTGGTGGCTTATTGAAAGAATGTATATAAACTGATTTTATGATTATCTTTCTTACCAGCAGTTGGTCTGTGTTAAAGCACATATTTATTGGATTCAAGATCATAATTATTTGAAGATGGAAATCTGAAGTTAAAGCTGTTAAAGTCGTCTCAGCAAATAGTCTAGGGTCCTTTTGTAATAATTAGTCAAAAGTATTTTTACGTATTTTATTTATTAGTCTTTTATTTTAGTTAAATAAGTTTAGTTTGTAGTTGGGCCTAAGCCTTGCAAGCCCATTAGGCTATATGGGCTAAGTATAAATAGTTTGTTTTAGAGTTAATTAGGGTTTAAGGTTCTTAATTGCAATATTATCATAGAGAGAGAATTAGTCGTGGTGGTGGTGTGGCGCCATGAACAAGAAAGAGAGAAAGAGAGGATTTCGATTTCAACATTGTAATCCTTTGATTTCATTGAATATCAATATCAGGTTTGATTTATTATATTGTTTATGTGATTGCTTGATTGAATGATTGCGTATTGGGACACACAATTGGTATCAGAGCACAGTACAGATTGGATTGGATAAGTTTTTGTTCGGTTGTAATTTTCTGTCAAAGATTCATGTTTTTTATCGTGTGATTGTTCATTCAAGTTGATATTGGTTTGATTGTGTTTGTTTTGCATATTATAGTGATTGGGTATTGTTTGATTTGGTTATTGCATTGTTTTTGATTATCAATTTGTTGAAGTTGGTTTTCTGGGTTCGGTTTGGAGCGACACTGTGTGTTCAATCAATTCTTTCTTAAAGTGGTTTTTACTGAAATTAATTGGTAGCAATCAGTTCTAATCGTGTAATCGATCGTTTTTGCAAAGTTTGGGAGTTTAATTTTGTGTTTTGATCTGTTTCTGGGCTGATTATTTGAGTTTCTGGGTCGTTTCTGTATCAAGAACACTCCGGTCGAACATATCGGTCTAAGTCTACTTCCGGTCGATTACCTTTATCGGTCTATAGCATTCGACCGGGACACTCACTGTCCACTCCGGTCTTTCATATTATCGGTCGAAGCATAGTTCGGTCGAACAACCATCCGGTCTTACCAACATCCGGTCTTACCAACCATCCGGTCTTACCAACCATCCGGTCTTACCATTTTATCGGTCAAATCCTCGACCGGACTTTACAAGTTCCCGGTCGAAGGCAATATCGGTCTTTGCACTTCCCCGGTCGAACAAGTTCCCGGTCGAACTCTCGACCGGTCTTTACAAGTCTCCGGTCGAAGCACATCCCCGATCAATTTTTGCAAACTGTAATAGGGGAACAAAGTTCTGTTCGTGATTTGTTTTTTTCTGAATTTCATTCTAAGTTTTTCAGTATTGTGTGATTTTATCTTGACTTCTAACGATCTCATCCAGTTGATTGTTTCAATATCAGATAAGTTTGATTTCTAATCATATAAGTAAAGATGTCTCGGGAAGCTCTTGCTATTGGAACAGATGTGAAGCCACTAGTACTCTTCAAGGGGGAGTACGAGCAATGGAAGGACAGATTTTTGGACTTCATTGATCGACATGATTTGGGAGATGAAATCAGAAAATCTCTGAAAGACGGGATCATGACACCTCCGACCAAGGTTCTCACTGTAGCTGGAGAAAATGGTCAAGAAGAAGAGACAGAGTACAAATTACCGATTGGTGAATATTCGGAAGATCAGCTGAAGAGACACAAGGGTGACAAGTTGGCAAGATCATTTATTCTCCAAGGCATACCGAATGAAATATATGTCAAGATTGACAGCTATAACGCTACCGGTAAGCAAATGTGGGATCAATTGGAGAAGATGATGATCGGATCCAAAGTCGGCAATCAGCTCAAAGTATCTACATGCCTGAATAATTATGAAGAGTTCAAAGCCAAAGCTGGAGAGTCTCTCGAAGCTATTTATGACAGATTTGTCACTTTGCTGAACGAGCTCAGCAAGAACAAAATCAGCAAATCTCACGTGGAGCTGAATGTGAAATTTCTCAGCAATCTTCAGCCTGAATGGAAGAGGTTCACCCGTCAGATGAGACAGTTGAAGGATCTGCATGACATTCCTCTTCATGAAGTTTATGAGATCCTCAGACAGAATGAGGAAGAGGTAGAATAGATCAAGGCTGAGATGAAAAAGGCTGACAAAGCAGTTGCTGATCCAGTTGCTCTTGTGGTTAAGAAGTCAAAGAAGAAGAAGGTGATAGATTCTGATTCGGAAGAAGCTGATTGTGAGGAAAAGTCTGAAACTGACGATTGTGAAAAACTGATGGAAACCATGCTCATGTTAACCAAGGCTTTCCAAAAGAAGTTCTATAAAAAGCCAAACTCCAATAGTCAGCGATACTCGTCTAGTCCGAACAACTACAAGCATAAAGAGAAAGTTGAAGAAATGAGATCAGAAGAAATGAAGAAGGATGGAGCTGAAGAGACCAAGAAAGAAGAACCGATTAAGTGCTACAACTGTGGTAGACTCGGTCATTTTGCCAAGGACTGCCGCAAATCAAAAGTCCGAAACTTAGACTATTACAAGAATAAAATGCTTCTAGCCAAGCAACAAGAGGCTGGAAAAGCATTAATGGCCGAGGATGAATACTGGCTCGACCACTCGGATGAAGAATCTGAAGAAGGAGAGAAGGATTAGACAGCACATCTGTGCTTGATGGGGAAGAACCAGTCAGAAGCTGAAGCTGATTCGGATGATGGAGATACTGATGAGGTATGTAACTTTACTGAATTTGATTTATTGAACCAAATGAATGCCATGATGTCTAAACTCCAAGAATTAGAGTCGAAACTGAAGCGTGAAAGAGGTGTCATAAATGAGAAAAATCAATCTCTACATAAACTTAGTAATGATATTGCTGAGAAAAATGTATTAATTGAAACTTTGCACAAAAATATAGACACCAGCGCTAAAGAAAAGACTATTATTCATAAAGAGTTATCTGAAACTGGTTCAAAGTTTAAAGAATGTGAGTTTAAATCTAGAGATATTGCTAAAAGGTACTTTTCTACTTCAAAAGAGAATAAATCTTTAATAGAAAAGGTGAATGCTTTGGAAGAAAAATTACATTCTTTGGGATAAACTGAACACACTATTCATTTGAACAAACCTAAAGAGAAACCTGATACTTGGGGACTTGGTTACAAAAACCCACATCATCTCAAAAAGGTGATATCTGAAGTGCCTGCACTTTATGACTTTGGGTTTATGTTATTGGCTCCTCAACATCAAGAACTCAAACCTTTTGGACTAGTCTGTCGGAAAAAGATAAAGCCAAGGAATATGATAAAAGAAAGAGCACAACTAAAGTTCAACTTCCATTTCGCTATGAGAAGTTGAATAACAGTTATCGTTCTAATAAATCAAAATTTCTTTCAAATGATTATTTTGAGAGTTATTCTGTTAAAGAGTTGGAGGCTAAACCCATTAAAGGTAAGCTGTACGTTCCTCCCCTCGTTTTGGAAAGTAAAATTTCTGAACTTGAGAATACTCTTTCAGATGAAAGAATTTTGATGGACTTAGAACAAACTGTATTTTCAACAGTGTTCAAAAATTCTAATTTTCCTAAACTCTCCAAAGCTTTAAATTCGGATGACAGATCTGGTTCCCTTAATAATGAGCTTACTTTCCTAAACTCTGAAGGTGTTTTAAATAAGTGTGTTTCTCAGTTTGATTTTTCTTCTAAACTTCCTCATCATTCATCTTGTGTTGTAAATTCCTTTGGATTACCCAGTGTACATGAAAAAGGTGAAACATCAACAAAAGTTGATAAATCAGTTTCTGTGAAATCAAAGAAAGCAAAAGGTAAGCAACAAAAATCTCAGCTTTCACAGAAACCGATTCACACTGGTAAGCCAAAGAAGATGCATTCTCTTAATTCTCATCATTCTAACTCTAAAGTTTCAAATGTTTCAGATTTGAGAAAGCAAAGGGTTGAAGTTAAGACTGCATGGATACCGAAACAGAAGATAGACGAGAAAGCTAAATCTAGTTCTAGTTTTATTTTGAATAAAGAGACTTCTAGTAAAGATGATTTGAGTGTGAATGTTGCTACTTTTAAAAATAATCTTGTTGATTCTCGCAAGAAATATTCTATAAAGCAATTATTTCAGTTAACTCCATCTAGTACTAAAAAGTTTTTAAATTATGGTGAATGTGATTATGCTTCTCGTAGATATTCTGATGTTTGGTATGGTTCATATAATGTTTCATCTTATCATTATCATACGTCTTATCATGCTTCTGGTTTTCAAAGAAAAAGTGGACCCAATTTTAAATGGGTGCCAAAATCAAGTACTAACAGTGGAGGTCCCATTTTTAAATGGGTTCCTAAACCTCTTCTTTCTTGATTTGTTTTGTGCAGACCCGTCATATGTGGTATTTGGATAGTGGGTGTTCCAAACATATGACCGGGCAGAAGAGTATGTTGTCTAATTATAAGGACAAATACTGCGGCACAGTTCGTTTCGGAAATGATCAGTTTTCACCTATTCTGGGATATGGTGATGTTGTACATGAAAATCTTACGATCAAGACGGTGAGTTACGTTGAAGGCTTAGGGCACAACCTATTCAACATTGGCCAGTTCTGCGACAAAGATTTAGAGGTTAATTTCAAGGCCAAGACATGTTCAATACGCACTGAAGAAGGAAAAGAACTCCTGGTCGGATCTCGCAAGTCAAACCTCTACACCATCAATTTGTCAAAGGTCCAGGCTGACAATCAGGTCTGCCTACTATCAAAGGCCTCGATGCAACAAAGCTGGTTATGGCATCGACGACTTTCTCACCTCAACTTTCGGTACATCAACAAGCTGGTCAGTGGTAAGCTAGTGAAAGGTCTTCCAGAGCTGAAGTATGAGAAAGAACATCTATGTGCAGCGTGTGAAAAGGGAAAGATGAAGAGAGCCCCACACAAACCAAAGCCTGAACCTAGTACCAACTCTCCATTAGAGTTGTTGCATATGGATCTATGCGGTCCTATGCGAACGCAAAGCTTAGGAGGAAAGAAGTATGTGTTGGTTATTGTGGATGACTATACACGATACACTTGGGTTAAGTTTCTACGGTCTAAAGATGAGACTCCCGATGTTCTCATTACGTTTCTAAAGACAACTCAAGTCAATCTGCAAAAACAAGTCAAGATTCTCAGGACTGACAACGGCACAGAGTTCAAGAACAAGACAGTCGAAGAATATCTCGAATCAGTCGGGATATCACATCAATACTCTGCTGCTCGCACGCCTCAACAGAACGGAGTCGTCGAAAGGCGAAATCGTACACTTGTCGAGGCCGCTCGGACAATGCTCAGCCAATCTGACTTACCTTTATTTTTGTGGGCTGAAGCTGTATCGACTGCGTGTCACACTCAGAATCGTTCCATGATACACCGCCAATTTAAGAAGACTCCGTATGCGTTGATCAACAACCGCACACCAACCATTAAATATTTTCATGTTTTTGGTTGTACGTGTTATGTTCTAAACGACCGAGAGAATCTGAACAAGTTCAGTGCTAATGCAGATGAAGGCATCTTTGTTGGTTATTCCTCTACATCTACTGCATATCGTGTTTATTTAAAGAAGTCGAAGACAGTGATCGAGAGCGTCAATGTTACATTCGATGAGGAAATGGCTTCTGAGCACATCAGTTCAGAACCCGTCATTACCGGAGTTTTAGCTTCTGGACCAACCAGTCCAGGACCTGCACCTCAAGAGACCAAATCAGATGGCGCTTCGTCGTCTACTTCTAATTTATCTGATTTGGATTTATTATTTGAACTGTTCTATGATGAATTTCTTGGTTCTAAATTGCCTAACTCTGTTGTGATTGACAGGATAGAAGACTCGATGACTACTCATCCGACCACTTCTGATATCTCTACTGAATTTGGTTCCCCTATTCAGCAAGAAGTTCCAGTTCAAAAGCCTACTCCGACATTTGAAGTTGTGACCAAAAATGCCGAGACAGAAGTAGCTGACTCCGTAGAATGTACTGTAGGGACTGATCAACAGATTGACCAAGCTGTACCTACTGCTACTTATGCAACAACTACTTCAACTGAAGCCCCCGTTAATTTTGAACCATCTGAAGGAGATACCAGTGGATTCCTAGATGTGGACAATGATCAACATGCATCTAATCCACTCCCTCATGAACATAAGTGGACCAAAGAGCACCTAATACATCAAATTATTGGAGATCCTTCTGCACCGGTGCAAACTAGGTCTGCAACATCAAATATATATATGTATGAATCCTTTCTGAGCAAGATCGAGCCTACACGCGTATCTGAGGCCCTTGCCGATTCAGATTGGGTAACTGCGATGCAAGATGAGCTGAATCAATTCCTCGGAGATAAACTAGTCAGTTGGGCTTCGAAGAAGCAATTATGTGTCTCCACATCAACGGCCGAAGCGGAATATGTAGCTGCTGCTAGCTGCTGTTCTCAGGTCTTGTGGATGAGAACACAACTGCGAGACTATGGATTTCATTTCAATATAATCCCAATCTATTGTGATTCGAAGAGCGCTATTGCGATCACCGCTAACCCTGTTCAGCATACTAAGACCAAACACATAGATGTGAGGTATCATTTTATAAAAGATAATGTAGAAAAGGGAACAATTGAACTTTACTTTGTAAAAACCGATTATCAGCTTGCAGATTTGTTTACCAAACCTTTAGACGAAAAGAGATTTAATTTTCTTGTCTCAAGACTTGGTATGCTAAATCTTAAGACCTAATCGATGGTTACCTATTAAAGTTTCTTATTGTGTTTCTTTATCATTTCTTTATTAATATTTCCGCATGATATCTGCTCTTTAATAGTTTGTTCATGATCTCAGGGGTAGTGTGAAAAGTATCTTATAGATGATCAATGTTAGTTTGAGGGGGAGCTATTATGAATGCATTGTACTTTCTGATCAATGTGTTAGTAGTGCATAATTTTAGGGGGAGCGATCAAGTCAAAGGAGTATGGCGATGACTTCTGTTAGGACTGAAAGTCCTGAGTGTTGAAAGTGGAATAAAGTATTTATAAGGGTGCTTATTGTAATTACTTAATAGTTTATTTATTTAGATGGGCCCAAGCCCATAAGCCCTTTAGGCCTGTAAAGCCTAAGTATATAAAGGCTTATTTGTTTCATATTAGGTTAGACAGTCGCATTTCATAATTCTCTAGTCAATAGGTTTACATTTACTGATCAGATATTCTCTCTGTAAACCTAAACACTTTGATTTCATATTAATCATATGACTAGAAGTTGTGGCTAATATAGTGTTCTTCATTGATTATATCTGTTGATTGCACTGCAACTAGGATCTACAATTGGTATCAGAGCGGATAGGCAAAAGGTTTGATCCAGAAAAAAGGTTTGTCTAAAACCCTATAATCATTCGTTTATGTGCTTTAGTTGATAATCAATTTATGTTTTTATCGATCGTATCTGTTTCTGAATTTTTTTGGCTTCGATCGAATCTGGTAAGTTTCTGGAAAATTAGTATTCGGTCTTAGTGAATTTGTTTTTTGCTTGATTTGTTAATTCCTTCGATCAAAGGATCGAAGGTTCTGAGTTTGCGTTCGATCGAAACCCAGAAATTCTTCGGGTTCTTCGATCGGATTCATCGTGTTCTTCGGGGTTATTCGTTATTATCCTTAGTGGTTATCGTATTTTTTTAGTCTTTCGACTGAATAACCTTCGACCGGATACGTGTTATCCGGTCTTGTCCCTTCGACCGAATAACCTTCGACCGGATACGTGTTCCCCGGTCGTTTCATTAGACCGGATACTTGTTCCCCGGTCGTTTCATTAGACCGGATACTTGTTCCCCGGTCGTTTCATTTGACCGGATACGTGTTCCTCGGTCATATCATTCGACTGGATTCGTGTGCCCCGGTCGGTTCATTCGACCGGATAAGTGTATGACCGGACGTGTCCTTCGTCCGGATACTTGCTACCTCCGGGCATACCTTCGACCGGGTTAAAAAAAAAAGTATAAAAGGTCAAATTTTTTGTCTCACGATCTTTTTGCAGTGCATTTATTTTAGCCCCCGTACTTCAAGGATTCAGCGTGTCATTTGTGACCCTAAACTTTCAAGTTTCACACGTTGTCACTTTTGGTCCCTGCACTTTCAAGTTTCATCTCTCTTCAAAGTCGGAGCAAATACATTATATTCAATTCGTACAAAATGGTGAACCCACCAAGGCTGCGGTCCAAAGGAGAATATGAAAGGTGGAAAGCTGATTTTCTGTATTTTGTTGACGAACATGAGGTGGGTCCCTACATCAGATTGTCATTGACTGAAGGAGAGAAGCAATCCCAAATTCCGCCAGAAGCTTCTCCTGTGGAAAAGGAACAAAGAGAGAGGGCCAATAATAATGCTCGAAATTATATGAAACATAGTATTACGTGTGAATTTATTAGTGACATTTTTAGTGAAATTATTGGTCAAATAAATTCTAACAAAATGACAGGAAAAGAGCGGTGGGATTGTACTGAATGGTTGGTGTTAGGGACAAAGGGTTTATTAACAGGAAGAAAATTGGAAGCTGAGAACTCTGATCTAAAAGGAAAGATCTCTATTTTGGAAGCTAAAACTCAGCAAATAGTCTCTGTTGAAAGTTCTGAGGAAAAGATTTCTGAACTGAAAGATGCAAATGCAGATCTTCAAAAGCGTTTATCTGATTTGGAACAACTGCTTGCTAAACACAAATATGATTTTGAGACTAAAGAGAAATCTTTCGTAAAGAAGTTCTCAGAATTCTCGAGAAAATGTGCTGATGAGAAGAAAGAAGTTGAGCTGAAATGCATAAAACTTTCTCAGCAAGTTTCTGATTTTCAGAAAGTAATCATTCTAGAAAGAGAGAAGTTTTCCAAAGAGAAGAAGGCCATTGAACAAAAGAATGTTGGTGTCTTCAAAGAAATATCTAGCCAAAGAAACAATGCTGAGAAGGGATTTGAAGAAGAAAGAAGCTTGTTTGAGACTGAGATCAAAAGGCTTACTGCCAAGTTGTCTGAACTATCTGAGAAGGCACTAAAAGAGCAGAAAACGAAGTCAGAGTTCACGAAGAAGATTGACCTGCTTGTTAAAGAAAGAGACAACTTTGCATCAACGATTAAAGTGCTTGAAAAGAATATATCAAGTACAAATCAGAAATATGTCTCTCCACAAAGGTCAGTTAAATCTTTTGATCAGATTCGTAAAACTAACCTTTTCTATGATAGCAATATAGATGGTTCAGGTACACGCTCTAGAAGAAGGAGATACAAAGATGAGGAACTGGTCTGGAAGAAGAAACCAGTTGAAGATGAGCTGAAAGAAAAAGAATCATGTGTACATGCGGTCAATGCCAAGAAGAACAAAGCGAGTAAAAGTAAACCTGATCATATCTACTCGAGAGATCAATTACTCAGGTTATCAGGTAAGAAATACCACTGTTCTTATTGTCATACACGTGATCACATTCACAAAACCAGTGATCATTTCTGGTATGGTTCTTATTCTATATCCCCCACAAGAACTGCAACTAACATTCGAGGACCCAAATACCAATGGGTACCAAAGCCGAAAACTGATTCTTTGTTGCAGGCACCTACTGTCAAGGGGGAGTAGAAGAACAATGGCTTCTAAGTAAATCAGCTTAGAACCCGGACTTCAACGAAGTTTGGCTTCTGATCACATGACAGATCAGGACCCGTTCTTCAACGTTCATACCTGGATAATTTGCAACTATCCAGGGGGAGCTTAAAAGACCTAAATCATTATATCATGATTTGAGGGGGAGCTTAAAAGTAAGTATCCTTTAACTCTAGATCTCTGATTGTTTGGAAGACGAACAACTTTCCAGCATGAAAAACAGTTTCTGAAATATTCAAACCACTTCTGATTTTCAAAAGGTTTTATGAATCTAGAAGTGTGAATTTAAATGTTTTTCATTTTTTGAGCTTTAATGTTTAACTGACTGTGTGTTTCTAAAGATCAATACTTGCGTATTATCTTATCCTTATACTGTAACGTATTCACACACACATGTTCAGTACTTCACTTGTATTTGTTATTACCATGTCTCATAATGAACCAATATTTCGATGGTAATACCCCCGTTTGATATTCAATATTGTTGAGCATAAATCATTATTTCTAATCTTGTGCTTTCATTGCAAAATTGTTTATATTCGTTCATATAAACAAAATATCCAATTCTTTGATACCCTATCCATTTTATGTGATCTGATTGATACACTGTCAGATTCTCAAAACAATTATCTTGATTTCATTTCTTTCATTCAATATACTTGTTTTGAGAAATCTTCAAAGTTCAATTGCTCAAATCTTATGAGCATACATTTTGACAGTGTTTTCATACATTCTGTGTTTAAATGTTCAAGTTAAACTATTGAGTAACTATTTTTTTTGGACTTACATGGGATTTGTGTGAGAACTTAAACAGTACTTCCATGGATTCACGTTAACCAGTGTTTCCTACCCCGGAAGTTATCCTAGAGTGATTTGAGGGGTGAGGGGTCATAAATCAAAGAGTGGGGGAGATAACTCATCGGGTTGAGTTTTTCTCATTGTGTGGAGAGGAAAAATGGAAAAGAGAGTTTGGTTAGAAGTGAGCTTCAATGATAAAAAGAAAGAGGGTGTGAGAACAGAGTTAAAAGAATATTAGAACTCTGCACCAACCACTTTCTGAACCGGGCAGCCACATATTCTGATTGGTTCACACTCATTGGTGACCATCATTGAAAAAGGCACCTAGCCCATGCCAACTCTTGCATTAACCCCACCAACCACTCGTTTCTTTCTTAACAAAGAAATGTTTCATTTTCTTTGGGGACACAACATATCTGCTATCTAGTCTTCATTCGGAAGATTTAGATATTGAAAAAGAAGGAAAATTGACCCACCTTCGCACCTCTTTCATACACATTGAGTCCGTGTAATATCTGTTGCTGTCTCAACAGTTTACACAATTTGAGCCTGATCAAGCTAAATAGCTTCAATCATTTCTACACTTTCACGAGCACACAAGGAATGAGTTTTCTTGTCATAACATTCATAGAAAATTCCTTTGTGGTTTTTCGATGATTGAATGGAAGCCCTGGGGGAGTGAACATCACAAAAACTCCTTTCCAATGTACATCCGTTGTACAAAGTGGCTCTGTGCTACTTACAGGCATACTAACTGTTTCATCTGTTGAATCAGGGTTACATTGTCCATTATGTCTGAATTTGAAAAGATTCGGATATATACATTTCATGAATTGACGGATACTCAGATCAAAGGACGAAGAATATCACATTATCATAAAGGGGAGATCAAAGAATGCGTTGAAATTGAAGAAGTTTTGATGATCATGATGCTCACAATCATCAAAAAGGGGGAGAAGGTTTCAAAGTTCAATTTCAAAGTTTTGAAGAAAGAAAGTTTGTTTTTCTGAAGACGGTCTAAAGATCAAAGAGATGAAGATATTAGTTTAATGCTAAATTTGTTTGTCTGAAGACAGTGAAGTTTTCAAAGTTTGTATTGATTCTTTCCCGTATCATGTGGTGTATGCTACAAGTTTCTTCATTATTCCTCCTACGAGCTGATTGAAACAAGTTCTTAAGATGAAAGCCTATTCAACTCGCGGTTCAAAGACAGATTCTTTGCGTTAAACTGAAGATGCATCGTGGAATGTCAAGTAACTCTCACATTATCTTTATTGTGTGCTGATCCGATGTGATTGAGTTTTTACAGCTGAAAGCTGCTTGATAGTGCGTTCAGTCGAGGCTACTGTACATTGAATCTGGTTACAAAGTTGATACTATGAAGAACAAGAGCTTTATTCAAGGGGGAGCGTGGAAAGACATGAAGTCAAGCAACACCAAAGTTCTTCAAAGATTCAAGAAGGAAATAAGATCAAGGCCTGAAGCTTATCAAGCTGTTAAATGCTTTATTCAACTTTAGGGGGAGATTGTTAGGACTGAAAGTCCTGAGTGTTGAAAGTGGAATAAAGTATTTATAAGGGTTCTTATTGTAATTACTTAATAGTTTATTTATTTAGATGGGCCCAAGCCCATAAGCCCTTTAGGCCTGTAAAGCCTAAGTATATAAAGGCTTATTTGTTTCATAATTAGGTTAGACAGTCGCATTTCATAATTCTCTAGTCAATAGGTTTACATTTACTGATCAGATATTCTCTCTGTAAACCTAAACACTTTGATTTCATATTAATCATATGACTAGAAGTTGTGGCTAATATAGTGTTCTTCATTGATTATATCTGTTGATTGCACTGCAACTGGGATCTACAACTTCTGATTATTTCTGATCAGAACTCGTACATCAATTATTTACTGCTTTATGTCATTTCAATTTCAGTGAATAAAGTTACTTTGACTAGACTTTTAGACTTTTGTAGGTTAAGAGATGCTTCAAAGATCATATCTATATAACTTTAAGCTTGACTTCGTGAGATGTAAGACTGTACTCAAAAGGTATAATTCTTAATCTTCATCTCCTCCATGGTTGAAAGAAGGACAACTTTCAATCAGAAGAAAACATGTTCTTCATTGTTTAAACCACTTCCCAATTCTCAAAAAGATTTCTTGATTTGGAAGTGTGATTTTAAATGTTTTCTGCTTCATCATTGAGCCTTAACTGATAAAGTTAAATCACCTGAGCATCTTATGCTTCATAGGAAAACATGGGATCAGTGTGCTAGGACTTAAGTGAACTTCTATGGATTCCCGTTAACCAGTGTTTCCTACCCAAGAAGTTAATCCTGTAGTGAAAGAATGTGAGGAGTCCAACAAGAAATGAGTGTGGGATGTGTGATGAGGGACAATATTAAAAGAGAGTTTGGTTAGTTGTGAGCTTAAAGATTAAAAGAAAGAGGGTGAGAGATCAGAGTAAAAAATTTTTTAAACTCTGCACCAACTACTTTCTGAGCCGGGCAACCACATGTCTAATGCTTCACAATTCTTTGGTGAACATTATTGAAACAGGCAACTAGCCCATGCCAACTCTTGACTTTACCCCACCATCTACTCATTTTCTTCTCAACAAGAAAATGTTTCATTTTCAAAGGGGACGCAACACATATGCTATCTGATTTTCATTTGGAAAATCTGGATATTGAAAAGAAGGTAGTCTGCCCCACCTTCACACTTCACTAATGCACATTGAGTTTGTGTTTGACTACTTGTCTCAGTGGTTTACACTTATTTGAGCCTTATAAGCAAACATCATCTCCTTAATTTATTCTATCACTTGCACGAACACACAAAGAATTTGTTTCTTTGTCATAACGTTCATAGAAATTGCCTTTGTGGTGTTTCGATGATTGAATGGAAGCCCTGGGGGAGTGAACATCATAAAAACTCCTTTATATTGTGTATTTGTTACACACAGTGACTTTGTGTTACTGACAGGCAATTTTAACTGGTTCATTTGTTGATTCAGGTGTTACCTTTCATATCTATCTATTTTGTCTGGATTTGTAAAGATCTGGATGAACATCTTAATGAATTGACAAATAATCAGTGGTTCTGTTTGCAACATCAATAGTGGAAGAAATTTCTTGAAGACACGTTTTGATGAACTCTTTGCTCTTTTCATCAAAAAGGGGGAGAAGCGTCAATCAAGAAATGTGGAGATCAAAAGTTTTTGAAAGAATTTATGAAGATATTATGAAGTTTTGCTGCTTTGAAGAAATTTTCTTTGAAGATGATTTGCTGAAGTATTCCAAGCTGAAACTAGAGATAATTTCTTTCCAAAAGATATTCTCATCGATTGGGGAGATTGCTACATTCTGAAGACAAAGAGGAAGATTATATTTTCTGAGCTTAAAGAATGATCTTGATCCAAAGGGGGAGATTGTTAAAGCACATATTTATTGGATTCAAGATCATAATTATTTGAAGATGGAAATCTGAAGTTAAAGCTGTTAAAGTCGTCTCAGCAAATAGTCTAGGGTCCTTTTGTAATAATTAGTCAAAAGTATTTTTACGTATTTTATTTATTAGTCTTTTATTTTAGTTAAATAAGTTTAGTTTGTAGTTGGGCCTAAGCCTTGCAAGCCCATTAGGCTATATGGGCTAAGTATAAATAGTTTGTTTTAGAGTTAATTAGGGTTTAAGGTTCTTAATTGCAATATTATCATAGAGAGAGAATTAGTCGTGGTGGTGGTGTGGCGCCGTGAACAAGAAAGAGAGAAAGAGAGGATTTCGATTTCAACATTGTAATCCTTTGATTTCATTGAATATCAATATCAGGTTTGATTTATTATATTGTTTATGTGATTGCTTGATTGAATGATTGCGTATTGGGACACACAGTCTGGAAAATGGCATTTTGAAATATAAATGTGTTGATAGCTATATATCTAGCTTTGTTGGTCACATTAAATATTGTGACAAGTCCTGACTGTACTAGTGGATCCCTAGGTATCGAGTCGACTTATGGCTGGGAAGGATATGCCCCTTCCGTTGTTTTGGCTGGGAAGGATATGCCCCTTCCGTTGTTATGGCTGGGAAGGATATGCCCCTTCCGTTGTAGTTAGCTACATTTGATCCTCGGGGGCAACTTAGGTACGGTTATGTGAGACCCGATCCTAGCCACGGTTCAGATGTAGTCTAATGAACGAGTATGACATGGTTCCTTGGGGGCCCTCCCTCACATCGTAGTACGGACTGAAGAGTTCGTGGCCATGGTTCCATGTATTTAGCTCATAACTCGGATTTGGTGGTCTACTTTGTGTTACACCACAATCCTTGGTAAAATGGTTGGTTTGTCATCGTTTAACGAGTTTTGGACCGAAGAGGCCCGGTTGTGGCGAAATGTTATCTTTTATAAACTAAACCTTTATGAAAAGATTTCTTTATGATACTGATGTTTATATCTCTGATTTTGAATAAACTGTATGTTCTTACTAGGCTTTAAGCCTAACACTTTTTCTCAAATGATATGTATAACAGGTTTCCCTTAGCGGTGGGTTGCACAGGGTCCTTGAGAGTCGAGCGTGGACTCGAGGCATATTTTGAGATGTCTAGTATTTTGGTGTTGGGCATTGTTTAAGTCCCATCCTTTAGTGAATTCTGGTTCGTCAAGTGTTGTAGTCTAGACGGTTATGTTTAGATTAGTATTGTTGATAAATTATATATCCGTATGAGTTTTGTATAGTCTTAAGGACTGATCCCCTTTATGGGAAGTTAATATCATCACGGATGACTCGTTGCCTTTGTTGGGAACTGAAGAAAAACTTAAGTATGGTTAATGCTGCTGGTTCAAAGATTACTACTGCTAGTGTTATTCAAGGTTAATACTTCTGAGTATTACTACTGCTAGTAGAATTAATACTGCTAGTCAAAGTTAGTGCTGCTTGAACAAAGTTAGTACTGCTTAGCTAGTTAGTACTGCTTAGTAGTTAGTGCTGCTTGGTAGTTAATGCTGCTAGAAGAAATTTAATGCTGCTGAAGATTAATACTGCTTATATGATGAAGATTCACATGAAAGGATATACATGGAAGCTTAGAGATATACATGGAAGATATACTGAAGATTTGTTTATTTATTGTAATTATCTTTTTCTTTCAGTATATGTATAGAATGTATAGAATAGATAGATAACTTTTTGATACATAATTGATTCTAAGTTATAGAGAGAAATCAACCTCAAGGCATAGATCCTAATTCTAGAGAAGTAGAATTCGTATTGGTGAGCCTGTTAATCAATATTGAGGTTGAGTGTGTAATCTTGTAACTTTAAAGCATTCAATACAAGTTTACAGTTTGTTCTTCATATTTACTGTGTTGATTTACTGTTTCATTGAATATCAAAGTGTTATTCCGCAAACTTCTTTGATATTGTTTCTGAGAATTAATTCTTGTTGAGAATTCGATCCTGACAAGTGGTATCAGAGCCAATCTCTCTCAGAAACATCTATTCATCATGGAAAATCTTATAGAATCAAGCAGTACTTTGGTCTCCAAGGTTCCAATGCTCAAACCTAGTGAGTTTGACATGTGGAAGATCAGAATCAGACAATATATTCTTCTCACTGACTACTCAATGTGGGATATCATTGAGAATGGTCCTTCTGAAGCTGGAAGGATAGGACCAGATGGGAAAAGACCTCCACCAAAGACAAATGGTGAAAGGAAGATCAGACAGACAGAGATGAAGGCCTTGAGCACTCTGCTCTTGGCCATCCCCAATGAATATCAGCATCA
The DNA here is from genome assembly GCA_023525745.1 of Arctium lappa. Taxonomy (NCBI): domain Eukaryota; kingdom Viridiplantae; phylum Streptophyta; class Magnoliopsida; order Asterales; family Asteraceae; genus Arctium; species Arctium lappa. The sequence goes on from CM042064.1 coordinate 53,176,780, forward strand.
ATTTTGCAACTGCACTGATGCTCAGATTATTTGGAATGCTCTAGAGAAAAGATTTGCTGGAACTAAGAGCATCAAAAGAAATCAAAGAGATGTTCTAAAGCAGCAGTATGAGAACTTTACTTCCTCAAAGAATGAGTCTATGACTCAAACTTTTGATAGGTTCAACAAGCTCATTGGTGAACTGGCTACTGTAGGAGTGAAAATGGATCAAGATGACATCAACAGAAAGTTCCTCAGATCTCTTGGGGATGAATGGACTATTTACACTGTCTCATATAGACAGAGTGACAATCTGGAAGAGAAAGAACTTGATGATCTATACAATGATCTAAGAGTTTTTGAAACTGAAGTAGAGATCAAGAAGAAGCCCACTGGTTATGTCCACAATGCTGCACTTCTTTCAGCATCCACTGATACTACTGCCATCCCTGAAGCAGTTAGTACTGCCAGTGGAGTAAGTTCAGAAAAAGGCACTGAAACTATCTTTGAAGCCTTTTTGTCCAGTCATAGTAACACTTCATTGATTAATGATGATCTGGATCAACTTCACCCTGATGACCTGGAGGAGATGGATATTAAATGGTAGATGGCCATGTTATCCATGAGGGTGAAGAAGTTCATTAAAAGAACAGGAAGGAATAACTTCTCTCAAAGAAGAGAAGATGGAGCTGGTTTTGACAAGACCAAGGTGGAATGTTATAAGTGTCACATGAAAGGACACTTTGCTAGAGAATGCAGGAGTGCTGTTCCAAACAACAACCACCAACAAGCTCAGAATGGAGGCTACACTCAGAACAAGAATCCTGCTCAAGCCCTTGTTTCTCAACAAGGAATGGGATTTGACTGGAGTGATCAAGCTGAGGAAGCCATTCAGAATCAAGCTCTTATGGCAGAAGTGTCTGATCTCCCCTCTGAGGTAATTTCTAATCTTTGCACTAAATCTTGCATTGACACTGTCAAAAGATACAAGGATCACAATCAAAGTATGTGTGATGACCTCAAAAGATTAGAAAAGGATAGAAGAGATTATGTGTTAATAGTAGAGAGATTTGAAGAGCAAATCAAAGGCTTTCAAGCTAATGAACTTCAACACTCTTATGACACTAACTATTGGAAGTGGGAAAAGAATGAGTTAGAGACCAAACTGTCTAAATCCTTAGAAGAGAGTGATAGGCTGAAGGAGGAACTGTCTAAAGTTAAGCTTGACATAGAAAAGTTTTCATATGCTTCAAAAGCAATGGATTCTCTTCTAAAGGCTCAGATTCATGATAAGATGAAGCTTGGTATTGGATACAACAGTACACCTCCTCCTTACAACAACAATTATATCTCTCCTACTCCAGACTTGTTAGAAACCAAGGAGAAAAAGGACTTATCTGAGAAAGCCTTTAAGATAGATCCTTTGGATGAAGTAGTAATTAAGGATTTAACTGAGAAAGAAGCCAGTGAGAATAGAGATAATGATGTGAGTAAAGAGATCCCATTAGAAAACAACATTATAACCAATGAGGGATGTAGGAAAATCTGGGTCAAGTCCAAGGAGATAGAGAAGACAAAAGGAAAGGATAACAAGGTCCATTACAAACAAACCACGATTGTGAATCCTGGATCTTGTAAACAGTGTGATTGCAGTAAAGCCAAGAGCCTAAATTCTGGTTTAAAAAGAGGAAATCAAAGAAACTGGAATAATCAATGGGCTCAGAAGCAAGGAGTTGATCTGAGTAAAATCAATAGACCAAAACCTTGCTTCATATGTGGCAAGTTAAATCATTTGGCTAAATATTGCTTCTTTAACCCTATTAATCAACAGATGACCTTTCAAAGATTTGTGCAAAAACCTGTTGGTTATAGGAAGGCTGGAAAGAAACATGGTGAAAAGAAAGGCCCCATGAAGAAAAAGATTTTAAAAAAAAGTATTAAAATGTGGGTGCCCAAAAGCACTAAAACTGTTAGTACTGCTGACAGGGTTAGTGCTGCTGGAAGTATTACTGCTGCCTGTGTTAGTACTGCTGAAAACATTAATGCTGCTAATACAGTTAGTACCTCTTCAAAGGTTAATACTGCCAACACAGTTACTGTTGCTAACACAGTTACTACTGCTAACAAGGTTAGTACTGTTAAGCATGCAAGTGCTGCTAAGGCAATGAGTACCTCTAAAACCAGTACTGTTTCTAGCACAAATGTTTCCAAGCCTATTATTGTGACAAAGTACTCCAAGAATGAGGAGTTAAAATTCAAAAATCTTGTCAAGAAAGAATGCAAGTATTTTGATGAGAAAGGGGTACCCAAGACCACTCTGGCTTGGGTTCCTAATTCATACTAACTGATCTATCATATGTGCAGGGCAACCAACAGCTAAAGGGAAAGAGCATATGGCATGTTGATAGTGGTTGCTCTAGGCACATGACAGGTAACATGTCATGCCTACAGGATTTCAAGCATATCAATGGAGGACATGTTGCATTTGGAGATAATCTTACTGGTGGTAAGATAAGTGGAAAAGGTAATGTCACCAAAGGTAAGATGACATTTGAGGATGTCTACTATGTTGATCAATTGAAATACAACCTGTTAAGTGTATCACAGGTTTGTGACAAACAACATAGTATATTATTTACAAATACTGAGTGTATGATCTTTGCTCCAGGGTTCAAGGTAGTTGATGAAAGCATGATACTACTTAGAACTCCAAGAAAGGACATTGTTTACTGTCTAGATATGGACAATGTTGATAGTGATTCATCTCTAAATTGTCTTGTTTCAAAAGCTTCTGTAGATGAATCCTCTCTATGGCACAGAAGGATGTGTCACATGAATTTTAAGACTATGAATAAACTTGTTAAAAACAACCTTGTAAGAGGTTTACCATCTAAAGTCTTCTCATGTGATGATCATTGTGTTGCTTGCCTTAAAGGCAAACAACATAAAACTTCTCATAAGACCAAAGAGATAAATTCAATTTCTTCTTGTCTCCAGTTATTGCACATGGATCTGTTTGGTTCTACAAATGTTATGAGTATAGACAAGAAATCTTACTGCTTGGTTATTGTTGATGATTACTCTAGATTTACTTGGGTATATTTTCTAAGGACTAAGGATGAGACAAGTGGACTGATCAAATCCTTCATCCTAAGAATTGAAAACCAAACTAATCAAAAAGTAAAAGTCATCAGATCAGATAATGGGACTGAATTCAAAAATCTGGATCTAAACACCTTTTGTGAAGAAAAAGGCATTGAGAGGCAATATAGTGCTCCTAGGACTCCTCAACAGAATGGTGTTGCTGAAAGGAGAAATAGGACACTAATAGAGGCTGCTAGATCTCTGTTGGCTGATTCAAAACTGCCAATTACCTTCTGGGCTGAAGCAGTTAATTCTGCCTGTTATGTCCAAAACAGAGTTCTAGTAGTTAAGCCAAAGAACAAGACACCATATGAGCTTTTAAATAAAAGAAAACCTTTCATTGGATTTTTCAAACCTTTTGGGTGTCCTTGTACAATTCTCAATACAAAATCTCACTTAGGTAAGTTTGATAGCAAAGCAGATGATGGATTTCTTGTTGGGTATTCATCTCAGAGTAAGGCCTACATAGTTTTTAACACATCTTCTAGAATAATTGAAGAAAGTGACAATGTCAAATGCAATGAGAACACACCAAATCCTATTGGGTCTGGTCCTCAGTGGCTATTTGACATTGATTCACTAACTAACTCCTTTGGTTTCAGTAGTGATGATTATGCAGGTTCAGAATGTGGAGGATCAGGGACTATACAGGTTCAAGAAAGTATATCTAAATCAGTGATCTTTCCCATACCCACAGTGGATTCTGTTGAAAACTGTGACAAGGAACCATCTGCTGGATCAAGTCAGAGTGAAGAAGAAAGTAGAGATGAGGAGACCCAAGAGAATAAAGAATCAGAAGTAGCTGCTGAGAACACTTCAGTTGAGTTGAATGACTCTAATCTAGAGGTAGGACTTACTGAAGAACCTAGTCATAACACCAGAGTTCAAAAGAATCATCCTCCACAGCTGGTAATAGGAGATATATCTTCTCCTATGATGACTAGACATCAAAGCAAACTTCAAGAAATGCAATATCAACAGCATACAGTGCTGTCTTGTTTTCTATCCCAGCTTGAGCCTAAAAAGGCACATGATGCTATGAAAGAATCTAGCTGGATAGAAGCAATGCAAGAAGAATTGTTACAGTTCAAGCTACAAGATGTATGGGATCTAGTAGACCTTCCTAAAGGTCACAGAGCAATTGGCACAAAGTGGATTTTCAGGAACAAGAGAGATGAAAGAGGAATTGTCATAAGGAACAAAGCAAGGCTGGTGGCTCAAGGGTATACTCAAGAAGAGGGTATAGATTATGAAGAAGTCTTTGCACCTGTGTCTAGGATAGAAGCAATCAGATTATTCCTAGCCTATGCTTCTTACATGAACTTCAAAGTCTATCAAATGGATGTAAAAAGTGCTTTTTTCTATGGCTCAATTGAAGAAGAGGTATATGTCTGTCAACCTCCAGGGTTTGAAAACCCAAACTATCCAGACAGAGTATACAAATTGAAGAAAGCTCTTTATGGACTGCATCAAGCTCCAAGAGCATGGTATGACACTCTGTCATCCTATCTCTTGGAAAATGGCTTTGAAAGAGGAGTCATTGATAAGACTCTATTTATCAAGAGAAAGAAGAAGGATATCTTGCTGGTCCAAATCTATGTTGATGACATTATCTTTGGATCTACAAGAGACAACTTGTGCAAGGAGTTTGAGGATCTAATGCATCAAAGATTCAAAATGAGTTCCATGGGGGAACTTACTTTCTTCCTTGGACTCCAAGTTCAACAGAAGTCAGATGGTATCTTCATCTGTCAATCCAAGTATGTGCAGGACATTGTAACCAAGTTTGGTTTCTCAGAATCAAAACCTGCCAGCACACCTATGGAGACACACAAACAGATAACAGCAGATCTTGAGGGGGAGGATATGGATGTGCATCACTACAGATCCATGATTGGCTCTCTCATGTATCTCACAGCATCAAGGCCAGATATAATGTTTCCAGTCTGTGTATGTGCAAGATTCCAAGTTAGGCCAAAGCAATCTCACTTTCAAGCTGTTAAGAGGATATTCAGATATCTCAAAGGGCAACCCAAATTGGGACTTTGGTATCCTCATGACTCACCCTTTGACCTAATAGCATACTCAGACAGTGATCTAGGTGGGGCAAACTTGGACAGAAAATCTACTTCTGGAGGATGTCAGTTTTTGGGTGCTAGACTAGTTTCATGGCAGTGCAAGAAACAAACCACAGTGTCCACATCTACAACAGATGCAGAGTACATAGCAGCTGCAAGTTGCTGTTCTCAAGTCTTATGGATTCAGAATCAAATGCTGGACTATGGGGTAACCTTTCTACACACTCCCATTCTTATTGATAATAGAAGTGCTATCAACATTGTAAATAATCCTGTCAAGCACTCTAAGACAAAGCACATTGAGATCAGGTATCACTTCATAAGAGACTGTAATGAAAAGAAACTTGTTCAAGTTGTAAAAGTTCATACTGACAATCAGTTTGCTGATCTATTCACCAAAGCTTTTGATGTAGGTAGATTCACTTTCTTGGTAACAAGTGTGGGAATGATCAACTCTGAATAAGCATCCTCTCAAACAGTGGTTAAATATCTGAATTTTATAGATTCTTGGTGTTACTAATCTTCCTTTGTAGGGCATACAAAGCAGTACTCAATTCGGCTAAGCTTCAAAGAGTAAATATGGTTAATACTGCTAGTGGTTAATACTGCTCGCAGTTAATACTGCTAGTTAGTTAATACTGCTAGCAGTTAATACTGCTCTCAGTTAATACTGCTAGTGGTTAATACTGCTAATAGTTAATAGTGCTCGCGGTTAATACTGCTTGCAATTAATACTGCTAGTTAGTTAATACTGCTAGTAGTTAATACTGCTCTCAGTTAATACTGCTAGTTAGTTAATACTGCTAGTAGTTAATACTGTTCGCGGTTAATACTGCTAGTTAGTTAATACTGCTAGTAGTTAATACTGCTCGCGGTTAATACTGCTTGTCCGTTAATACTGCTCTAGGTTAATACTGCTTATGTCCCGAAGACTATAAATACTCTTTGCCCGCCTAAACGTTCATAACGACTCTTTGTATACTGTTCACTTGCGCTCTAAACCCTTTCTCTCTCAAGTTCAAAGTTTTCAGGCAAACTTTTTGCAAGGATTAATGGCATCAATGGCATTCATAGATGAACACAATGAAATCGCGATGCTACAGAAGCCCAAACAGGCCGCTGGGTTCCACCAGATTGTGGATTTCCTCAAGTCAAGCCATATAGCTCATGCTCTTACTGTTGCTCCTACAATCTATATCGAGCATCAAAGGCAGTTCTGGGCCAATGCCACCATTGTTGCTGAGAATGGTGTGCAGATGATCAAGACAAGGGTGTGTGATCAACCCTTAACAGTCACTGAAGAAGTTATTCGCATCAGTCTACGTCTAGACGATGCCTCTGGTATAACTTCTATTCCAAATGATGAACTGTTCTCTTCCCTTGCAAGAATGGGGTATGGAGGCCCGTTGGGTGTGTTTAAGTTTTCAAAAGCTAAATTCTCACCCCAATAGCGTTTTTTTGTTCATACCTTGATGCATTGCATCTCTAAAAAGACTACTGGATGGAGTGAGTTCAGCAATCCCATTGCTTATGCTTTGGTCTGTTTGGCCACTGCCAGAAGGTACAATTTTTCACAAATGATTTTCAGTGATCTTGTATCAAACATGGGAAACAAAAAGAGTTTCTTTATGTACCCCAGGTTTGTTCAAGAAGTTATTACTCATGAATTGACGGATATACCTCAACCTGTTGGGGTATATGTACCTAAACCCCCCAAAGGCAAGGTTTTCTCAAATATGAGAAGATTTGCTGGGGACTCTGAAGGAGTTGACACCCCATTGTTCTCTACAATGATGGTGGTGTCCCAAACCACTGAAGGTATGGCAGTAGGGTCAAGGCCCCCATTAGACCTTCCTACTGCTAGACAATCCCAACCTTCCCACTCAAAATCTATTCCCCAGTCCCTTCTTGAAAAACCAACCTCTCCTATCACCCAAACTTACAAGAGGAAACAGGTAAAGAAGGCTCCTTCCCTTCTTGTACCATCATCCCCCACGCCTTTAAGCCCTCTAAAAGAGAATTCTCCTTTAGGGAATATCCATAGGGAAACCAAAGGGGTGTCTCCCAACCCCAAGGAGGTGCTCTCTGAGGAGGAGGAAGAGCATATGGGTGATGAGGCTGCCACTACTCCTGCTAGCACAGAGGAGGAAAGTGGTAACATCAATAAGACCTCCCCCATGGCAACTTTGAATGAGCAATCATTTGAAGGTCCCTGGTGCCAAGAAACCACGGGGGTGGATAGTGCTTCTGCTAGGCAGAAGACTTCCACTACTAAAAGATCCAATGATCCTTCAAAGGAGGGTAACACTTCTAGAGAAGGTGAGGACAGATATAACTACCAGGAATTGATGGATACCATGGGAAACATCAACCAAGAGGTCATCAAACAAGGAAAAGAAATAGAAGAAATGAAGCTAGTCATTCTGTCACAACAAATACAGATTGCTAAGCTGAAGAAGATGGTGATCAGTCTGGTACAGAGGAAGAAGAGAAAGCAATTCCAACTAAGGAGAAGGAAATATGAGAAAGATGCTCCCAAAAAGGGGGAGATCAACATGGAAGAAGCCACAAAAGAGGGGGAGCTTGATGAGGAAAAAGAAAAAGTTGAGGGGGAGCATGATGGGGAGAAGAACAGTACTGAAAGGGAGGTAGAAGCAGAAACTGTTAGTGCTGCTGAAACTTCACAAGCAGTAGTAACAGAGTTATCTCCAACAGAAATTGAAGTAGCTGAAATGCTGATCAAAGCAAAGAATGACACTCCCAAAGCAAAGGGAGTGGTCATAAATGAAGGGGGAGCAAAAAGAGAAGTGAGCAAGAAAGCAATGAACAAAGACAAAGGAAAAGCAAAGATGGTGGAATCTGATCAACCAGTCAAGAAGCAAAGGTTGGTTGAATCAGATGAAGCCTTAGCCAGGAAGATGCAGGAGGATATTGAAAAAGAAGAAAGAATTCAGGTTGAAAAGGACAGGGAGATGGCAAAGGCTCTAGCTGCTAAATTAAATGAAGCTTATCAGAAAGGGCTTGAAACAGAGAAAGCTAAGCAAAGGACAATAAGCTTGAGAAAGGCCATGATAGTCAAATCAAGTGCAAAGAAAAGAAGACCTTCACAAACTTACCTTGCCACTCAGGAAAGAAACAAAATGATAACTTTCTTGAGGAGTGCAATTGGGGTAAAGAAAGAAATGTTTGTGAAGATGAATTTTGATCAAATCCAGGATCTTTATGAAAAAGAAATGGGGAAGCTGAAGGGCAATGAAAAGGATAGAATGGAGTTTGAAAAGAAGGCTAAGGAGAGTAATGATGTGAATATCAATCAACCATTCCCTGAAAGTGAAGAGGGAACTCCTATCAAAGAAAAGACAGAGAACAAGGAAGAAAATAAGAAGGAAGCTACTTTAGGGCAAGTTCAAAAGACTTTGAAAAGAACCAAAATGATGGCTAAAAGAAAGAAGAGTGTAAAGAAGCCTAGAGTAGAAGAAGAGCAAAAGGTTGCTGAAGAAGAAGAGGCACCTCAGAATGAAGCTAAATCTCAGGAAGTACCACAGAGTTCAAATGTAAACATGTACATGGTGGTAATGGATAAAATTCCAAAGCCTATTTCAGTTGAACCTGTTGGATTTAAACCTCCTGAAGTTATTCACTGGGATACTATGGAGGTGGATGGCAAAGAATACATCAGATTGAAAAGAAATGATGAGAAGTATGAAGTATACAGCACCTGGAACAAAATTGTCAGAGAGTGTTCAAGATCTGATTTGGAAGAAATGTTTGAAGTGGGGATGAAAATTTATGCAGATCAGTTGACAGCTCCAGGGTTACCTATAGTGAAGCTAGTCATGGAATACTTGTGCATGTTATTCAATCCAGAAGAAGTGAAGCACTTAATCATAGATGTGTTCAAAACTGTTAGAGGATGGACTCTCTATGAAAGGAGTGGAGTCTACGAACTAGCATTGGATACTTTTCACATGGAGTACTACTTGGTGGATAGGGTCTACAATCACACAAATCTAAAGCTTCATGTCATGTTGAATAAGAAGTTGGGTTGTGCACCAAATTCAGAAATGGCCAAGTATCTAATTCAGAGGACTATCAATCAGAGTATGGGACTGGATCCTAATATTGGAGTAGATCAATGAAGATTTTGGGAGCATCTGAAGAACTTGACTTCTTGTCCTAAAAGTCAAGTTAGGGGGAGATTGTTGGGAACTGAAGAAAAACTTAAGTATGGTTAATGCTGCTGGTTCAAAGATTACTACTGCTAGTGTTATTCAAGGTTAATACTTCTGAGTATTACTACTGCTAGTAGAATTAATACTGCTAGTCAAAGTTAGTGCTGCTTGAACAAAGTTAGTACTGCTTAGCTAGTTAGTACTGCTAGTAGTTAGTGCTGCTTGGTAGTTAATGCTGCTAGAAGAAATTTAATGCTGCTGAAGATTAATACTGCTTATATGATGAAGATTCGCATGAAAGGATATACATGGAAGCTTAGAGATATACATGGAAGATATACTCAAGATTTGTTTATTTATTGTAATTATCTTTTTCTTTCAGTATATGTATAGAATGTATAGAATAGATAGATAACTTTTTGATACATAATTGATTCTAAGTTATAGAGAGAAATCAACCTCAAGGCATAGATCCTAATTCTAGAGAAGTAGAATTCGTATTGGTGAGCCTGTTCATCAATATTGAGGTTGAGTGTGTAATCTTGTAACTTTAAAGCATTCAATACAAGTTTACAGTTTGTTCTTCATATTTACTGTGTTGATTTACTGTTTCATTGAATATCAAAGTGTTATTCCGCAAACTTCTTTGATATTGTTTCTGAGAATTAATTCTTGTTGAGAATTCGATCCTGACAGCCTTATTTCCAGGTTTTAATTTACTCTGAAAATTTAGAGTGTTACATCTATACTGTGGAACTCCAGCCTTCACCATCATTTTTGTGAGCATTCCTGGAAAATACAACTTTCCTCTCTTTCTTGTTGCACACTCCCTAATGTTGTTGAGCATTATCCTTCCCAGATTGATGCTTCTTCCTGTAATGAGACAATACAACAAAAGCATACTATCCACATAGATGGTTCCATCATGTGTGGTAGGATAAACAGAATGCTTGAGAAAGTTGTTCCAAACACTAGAGTTTGCAGTGAGGTTAGAAGCCTTAAATGTCTTAAGCATGAAGTTACTGTGATGTTCCCAATCTGATTTTGGCTTTCCCAGTAATGTTGAGGCTTCTGCCAGGTCTTGTGGAGTGGTATTGACCATCATCTTATGGTATTGTGTGTTCTTAGGTGGTGAGAGATCTAAGAATTCATTGATCTGCCTTGTTGTGAGCTTGAAAGTGACCCCCTAATCTTGATTTTGGGTGAGGGTGTGACTGAAATCTCACAATAGAACTGTTGGGAACTGAAGATTTGTTTAAGTATGATTATTGCTGGCAGTACAACATGGTTACTACTGTTGAGACAAGTTACTACTGCTGAGCCAAATTACTACTGCTTGTAGAAATTAATACTGATAAGCATAGTTACTACTGCTGGTGAAGAAATTAATACTGCTTAGAGTGTTAATGCTGCTATGACTTAATACTGCTTAAGTGATAATCTTGGTAAGACGCCGAGATCAAGGTTTGAAGATAATCATGGAAGGTTGAAGATAATTATGGAAGAATATTCTGAAGATCTTTTATGTTTTGTAATTATCTTTTATTTTCAGTATATGTATAGAATTATTCAGAATAGTTTGTTAGACGAGCATTCTGAGTTTTTGTTTTGAGAGAGAATTAACCTTAAGGTTTATAACCGAAGTTCTAGAGAAGTAGAATTCGTCTTGGTGAGTCTGTTCATCAAGATTGAGGTTTTGTGTGAAAGCTTGTAACTTTAATCATTCAATAAAGTTTACAAGTTGAGATTTCTACTTTACTGTTACATTGATATTTGAATATTAAAGTGTTTTTCCGCAACTTATTTAATATTGTTTATGAGTTTCATTATTCTTGTTAAGAATTAGATCCTGACAAGTGGTATCAGAGCTTAGTATTCTCAGAAACCTTCATTCATCATGGGCAACATAGTTGAATCAAACAGTACTCTTGTTTCAAAGGTTCCCATGCTCAAACCTAATGAGTTTGACATGTGGAAAATTAGGATCAAGCAGTACATCCTCCTTACAGACTTTTCTATGTGGGACATTGTTGAGAATGGTTCCTCTGCTGAAGGTAAAATTGGACAAGATGGAAGAAGACCACCTCCAAAAACTAATGCTGAGAAGAAAGTGAGACAATTGGAGATGAAAGCCTTAAGCACCCTGCTTTTGGCCATTCCTAATGAGTATCAACATCAGTTTCACCACTGCACTGATGCTCAGATTCTATGGAATGCTTTAGAGAAGAGATTTGCTGGCACCAAGAGCACTAAGAGGAATCAAAGGGATATTCTCAAGCAGCAATATGAGAATTTTACATCTTCAAAGAATGAGTCTATGACTCAAACTTTTGATAGATTCAATAAGTTAATTGGTGAGTTAGCTACTGTTGGAGTCTAGATGGAACAAGATGATATCAACCGAAAGTTCCTCAGATCTCTTGGAGATGAATGGACCATGTACACTGTTTCATTCAGACAAAATGACAAATTGGAAGAAAAGGAACTGGATGATCTGTACAATGATCGAGAGTGTTTGAATCTGAGGTGGAAGCAAAGAAGAAGCCTACTGGATATGTTCATAGTGTTGCACTCCTATCAGCATCAACTGATTCTACTGCTAACCCTGAATCAGTTAATGTTGCTAATGGAGTAAATCAAGAAAAAGGCAATGAATCTATTTTTGAAGCCTTTCTTTCCAGCCATGGTAACTCTTCGTTAATCAATGATGACTTGGAACAACTTCATCCTGATGATCTTGAAGAGATGGATATTAAATGGCAGATAGCCATGCTTTCTATGAGGGTGAAGAAGTTCATCAAAAGGACTGGGAGGAACAACTTCTCCTAAAGAAGAGAAGATGGAGCAGGCTTTGATAAGTCAAAGGTGGAGTGCTACAAGTGTCATATGAAGGGACACTTTTCCAGGGAATGCAGAAGTGGAGTGTCTCACAACAATCACCAACAAGCTCAGACTGGAAGCTTCAACCAGAATAGAAACTCTGCTCAAGCTCTTGTTTCTCAACAAGGAATGGGGTTTGACTGGAGTGATCAAGCAGAAGAGGCCATTCAAAATCAAGCTCTCATGACAGAGGTATCTGATCTTCCAACTGAGGTACTCTCTAATCTCTGTTCTCAAACTTGTATAAACACTGTTAAAAGGTACAGGGATCACAACCAGAGTATGAGTGATGACCTTAAGAGGTTAGAAAAGGATAGAAAAGACTATGTGAAAATTGTTGAGAGGTTTGAGGAACAAATTAAAGGTTTCCAAGCCAATGAACTTCAACACACATATGATACAAATTACTGGAAGTGGGAGAAAAATGAGCTAGAAATCCAACTGACAAAGTCTAGAGAGGAGAATGAAAAGTTGAGAGGAGAGCTAGCCAAGGTTAAGCTAGATGTGGAAAAGTTTTCATATGCTTCTAAAGCCATGGGTTCAATTCTAAAGGTCCAAATCCATGATAAGCTTAAACCAGGAATTGGGTACAATACCACACCACCACCATACAACGACAACTACATCCCTCCTAAATCAGACTTGCTAGAGACCAAGGATAGGAAGGACTTGCATGAGGGAGCCACTAAGATAGATCCTTTAGATGACGTAGTTGTTGAGGACAAGACTGAGAAAGTAGCTGGTAAGAGTAAGGATAATACTGTGAGTGGTGAGATTCCCTTAGAAAATAACATTCTTACCAATGAGGGTGGTGGAAGGGATTGGGTCAAATCTGATGACGTAGAGAAGACTGAGGGAAAGTCTAAAAAGGTTCATGACAAGAAGACTACAGTTGTGAATCTTGTTCTTTGCAAACAGTGTGCGTGTAATAAGTCTGAGCCCCTAAAACATTATAAAAGGAGGGGCAATCAAAGAAATTGGAATAATCAGTGGGCTCAGAAACAAGGAGTTGATCTTAGTAGAGTCATCAGACCAAAACCTTGTTTCATATGTGGCAAAATGAACCATCTTGCCAAGCACTGTTATTTTAATCCTATTAACCAAAGGATAAATTTTCAAAGATCTGTGCAAAAGCCCTTTGGTTATAGGAAGGATGAAAGGAACCTTGTGGCTAAGAAACCTGTTAAATCTAAAAGCCACATGAAGAAAAAGACTGTAAAAGAGAGTGTCAAGATGTGGGTTCCCAAAAGCACTAAAATTGTTAGTACTGCTACCACAAATAGTGCTGCTGACATAGATAGTGCTGCCAGAAGCAATACTGCTGCTATCAATGTTAGTGCTGCTGAAAGTATTAGTACTTCTAAAACTAACATTGTTAGTACTTCATCAGATGTTAATACTGCTAACTCTGTTAGTGCTTCTAACAAGGTTAGTACTGCTAACTCTGTTAGTACTTTTAAAATTAGTACTGCTTCTAGTGTTTGTGGTTCTAGACCAATCATCTTGACAAAGTACTCCAGTAAAGAGTATTCTAAATTTAAAAATCTCATCAAAAAGGAGTGTAAGTACTTTGATGAGAAAGGGAGGCCCAAGACCACTTTGGCTTGGGTTCCCAGTCAATACTAATTGATTTATCTTATGTGCAGGGCAACCAACAGCTCAAGGGAAAGAGCATTTGGAGTGTTGATAGTGGTTGCTCTAGGCACATGACAGGGAACATGGCTTGCCTCAAGAATTTCAAGAAAATTGATGGAGGGCATGTTGCCTTTGGTAATACTCCAGATGGATGTAAGATTAGTGGTAAGGGAGATGTAACAAAAGGTAAGATGACATTTGAAGATGTTTACTATGTTGAGCAGTTAAGGTACAACCTGTTAAGTGTATCACAGGTTTGTGACAAAAATCATAGTATATTATTCACTGATTCAGAATGCATTATCCTTGCTCCTGGATTCAAGGTAGTTGATGAAAAGATGATACTACTAAGAACTCCTAGGAAGGATAATGTCTATTGTTTGGATATGGAAAATATTTCAAATGATTCATCCCTAAACTGTCTTGTTTCAAAAGTCTCTTTGGATGAATAATCACTTTGGCACAGAAGGATGTGTCACATGAACTTTAAAACAATGAATAAACTTGTTAAAAACAACCTTGTAAGAGGTATGCCTTCAAAAGTCTTTTCATGTGATGATCATTGTGTTGCTTGTCTCAAAGGCAAACAACACAAAACTTCTCATAAGTCCAAAGAGTTGAACACAATTTCTTCTTCTCTTTAGTTGTTGCATGTGGATCTGTTTGGTCCTACAAATGTCATGAGCATAGGTAAGAAATCATACTGCTTAGTTATTGTTGATGATTACTCTAGATTTACTTGGGTATATTTTCTAAGGACTAAGGATGAGACAAGTGGACTGATCAAATCCTTTATTCTAAGAATTGAAAACCAAACAAATCAAAAGGTAAAAGTCATTAGGTCAGATAATGTTACTGAATTTAAAAATCTTGACCTAAACACCTTTTGTGAGGAAAAAGGAATTAAGAGGCAATACAGTGCTCCTAGGACTCCACAACAAAATGGTGTTGCTGAGAGAAGGAATAGGACACTGATTGAGGCTGCTAGATCTCTGTTAGCTGATTCAAAACTTCCAATTACTTTCTGGGCTGAAGCAGTTAATACTGCTTGCTATGTCCAAAACAGAGTTCTAGTAGTCAAACCTAAGAACAAGACACCATATGAGCTTTTAAATAAAAGAAAACCATTTATTGGTTTTTTCAAACCTTTTGGGTGTCCTTGTACCATTCTCAATACCAAAACTCACTTAGGAAAGTTTGATAGCAAAGCAGATGATGGTTTTCTTGTTGGTTACTCATCTTAGAGTAAGGCCTACAGAGTATTTAATTCTTCTTCTAGAATAATTGAGGAAAGTGAGAATGTCAAATGCAATGAGAACTCACCAAATCCTATTGGTTCAGGTCCTCAGTGGTTATTTGACATTGATTCACTAACTAACTCATTGGGCTTCAGTAGTGATGATCATGCAGGATCAGGAAGTAGAGGATCAGGGGATGAACAAGTACAAGATATTATTCCTCAATCTGTGATCTTTCCCATACCTACAATGGACTCTGTTGAAATCTGTGAAAAGGAGACTGTTACTGAACCAATTCAGAGTGAAGAAGAAAGAAGAGATGAGGAGAATTCAGAGCATGAAGAGCCATAAGTAGCTGATGAGATCCCCTCAGCTGACTTAAATGACTCAAATCTAGATGTGGGAATTAATGAAGAACCTAGTCATCAGACAAGAACTCAGAAGAATCATCCTCCTGAGCTGGTAATAGGAGACATCACTTCTCCTATGATGACTAGGAATCAAAGCAGACTTCAAGATTTACAGGATCAACAACATACAGTACTCTCTTGCTTTCTATCTCAGATTGAGCCTAAGAAGGCTTATGATACAATGAAAGATTCAAGTTGGATAGAAGCTGTTGGGTCATCTAAGATTTAAAGATAACCTCTCCTTAGTCTTTATTGATGATTGAACCTTGTATTTTGATTTATAGCTCTTTGTAATAGCTTAGTTAGTTTAACAGATCGGTGAGTCGAAGATAAACCAAATTCAACATGAAGGAAGTCTACAATGCGGATTGAGATGGACTTCAAAAGTGAACTAAGCCTAGTCTGCCGATTTCAATTCGGCAGATCATACCCTTGCCGATTTCTAAATCGACAATACTTATCCTTTCCGATTTGTTGTTCGGCATTCATTCTCTTTTGTGCCGAACTACTCTTTCGGCACATACCTCAGTTACCGAATTCCTCTTTCGGTAATCTTACTCTTATAGATTTCTTCTTTATCTTGTAAGAGCATTTATGTTAAATCCTCATGATTTGACATACTTCCTCATTTCCAATGATCTTCTGACAATGGGAATGGAAGCTTCTTTCTTCCTTGAGAAGATATACATTTAGTCTTAACTTGATTGAGACGTATACTTTCTATTTGATTTCAAAAAGATTGTCTCTTGTATATTTTATAATATATATTGTACTTTCATAGCACAAAAGTTAGCTTTTGTGTTATGACTTGTCACATCAAATATCTTATAATTTATTGACAATATCTTAACCACCCTTGCCTTAACTCCTACTTGTCCTTTGCACTCATTACATTGGATAGTATTTAAAGGATGGAAGTAGCACCTTGCTACTTACGCTTTCAGCTCAAGTTTTGTCATTCACAAGATTTCAAGCAGGTTGATAGTTGTCTTTTATCTCTTTAAGGTTTAAGTCTTTGTGTTCTTAATATCTTCTAAGTGTTAGATTGTTTAGAGTAGTTCCTAACTATTCTTATTCCGCAACAATCGTTATTTTCTCTTTGTGTAATTCTTGATATTCATTATCAATAAAAGAATTAAAATTAAGTAATTTTGTGTTATTGTATTCAACCCCCCCTTCTACAATACTTGTTTACTTCTTTGGGACTAACAAGTGGTATCAGAGTGGTTGGTTTAATCTAATAAACCAGATCTGTAATGGCTTCTCCTTCTATAAAACCTGAGTCTTCTTCTCAAAATTCTTTTTACTCTGACAATGGATCTACTGTTAAGCCTCCTAAGTTCAACTCGAACAACTTCTCCTTGTGGAAAAGTAGGATGATGCTCTTCCTTGAAGGAGCTGACAGTCGATATCTTACCATTCTTAGTGAAGGTCCTCTTATCCCAAAAGTCTGGGATAGATTTGTCAAAACTCGTAAGGATAAAGAAAAGAAAAAGGACAATCTTTTTCAAGTTTCCGATGACTCGTCAGAGGAGGAAAGAACTTCTGCCACTGGTCGATATGTCTTGAAAACGACCAAAGAATACAATGATGAAGATAGGCGCATTATTGGACTTGATTCCAAAGTGCGAACCATCATTGCTCAATCACTTCCTGATGAAGTGTACCAATCCCTTGTCAGTCTTAAAACGGCAAAAGAAATGTGGTCAACTCTATGTGTTTTGTACGAAGGTACAAATGAAGTAAAGAAATCTAAAAAGATCTCTCTTGTTCGTAGATACGAATTTTTCTCTCATGAAAAAGGAGAATCTCTTCCCTCCTATTACAACCGTTTTAACAGTCTTTTAAATGAGTTAAAACTTGTTGGAAAACTTTATGACAATGAGGAAATCATATACAAATTCATGGATGGTCTTCCAGATTTCTGGAATACCCTTTCCACTTGCATTAAGACTTCCAGGGACTTGGAAAGCCTTCCTCTCACTTCTCTCTATGGTATGTTTCTTAATCACGAACAAACCCACCTTCAAAGGAAAACCATCTATAAAGAAATAAGAGCCCCGTCTATGGCCCTTATTAGTGATGGCTCCAAGAAATCTGTGTGTGTTCCTCGTATAACCTATCCTTCTGATGATTCAGATAGAGAAAGTCATGAAAATCTGAATCACTCCTCGGAAGCTTATCTAAGTGAAGCTGATGATGAAGGAGAAGATCCCTCTGTCAATCATTTGACAGAGGAGATGGGTATGCTTGCAAATTTCTCTAAGTTCCGAAAGAACTCTTATAATAAATTTCAAAGCAACAGAAATTTTTCTTCTTCTAGAAACTCCTTGAACAAATCCAAGGAGGATTGCTATGCATGTGCTAAGAAAGGCCATTTTGCATCTGAGTGTAGAAGCAATCCTTCTAGGATTACTAAATCTAATTCTTCTAACTCTTCTAAAAGAAGAAATCTTCGATCTAATTCTACAGGTAGATCGCATCCCAGAAAACCTTCTCCGTCTTCTTCATTCAAAGAGCTTTCCGACAAAGCCGACAAATACAGAGCCAAATACAAAAGAGAGAAAGAAAGAAATTTCAACTCTCAACGAAAAGGCAAAGGCTTGATGGCAGAAACTCTAGACTGGGCAGACGAACCCACTTCCGATAGTGAGAAAGAAGTTTCGAGTAAATGTCTTATGGCCAAACTCGATGAAGAACCTAAAGACTAATGCTCTAGGATGGACTTCACTGCTGAGTGCTCTTCCTCTTCTTCTCAGGTACATCCCTTCCTCTCTCTCACTAATGAATAAAAGATTGAGGCTTTTGACTCTCTAACTGTACTTTTTCACAATGAAAATGATGCAAAGAAAAGAGCAAATGCTCAAGTCAAGTCTTTCTCCTCTCAACTTCATGATTCTCTATCCCAGCTAGAACAGTTTAACTAAAAGCTGAGTTAGATGACTTAAAGACTATAAACTATGTGCTTGCCAAGGAAAAGAACAAGCTTCTAAAGAAGCTTCAGAAGGAACAAGAAACCCTAAACAAATGGAACACCTCCTCCAAAAATCTTGAGAAAAATTTTCAAGATCAAGTTGTTGGTGAAACTTATGGTCTAGGGTACTGGAAAGAGAATGCTGTGTGTACTCCCTCTAAAAACATATCTTCTCCTACTCATGATATTCCTCTGCCTTCTAAACGACCTTCTTATTCTACTGACTGGGATGATTCTATGTCGGAAGATTCTAATTCAGTATATTGCATAGATCTTCGTGATTCAATAAAGATTGGCTACTTTGTGTCGGCTAAATCTTCCAAGCCTTCTCTAACAGAGGATCAAGACTCCAATGAGTTGGTCAAACCTGTAAATGATCTTCTTATGTCGTTAAATCTAAACGACGATTCTTCTTCTTCCTCTTCTTCTCATTCTTCGAAAAAGGCTCCTCTTATCTCTAAAGGAAAATCCGTTGTCATTAATACTCCTAACAAAAGAAAGATTACACCTTCTTCAAAAGGTAAATCTCCCATGAACACAACGGACTTCATCCCTAGAGCCCTAAAAATAAAGAAGTCCAAAGGAATTTCAAATATTTCTTCTTCTTCTGTTTACAAAGGAATCCTTGGACCGGATCCCCATAACCCTCACGTTCCGTACAGCTATCCTATTCCCTCTCACATTTCCAAACCTCCTAAATCTATACCTCAAGGAAAGGTAAAAGCTGCTTCTCTTGAACCAACGAAGAAATTTATTTACCGAAAGTGTTACAACTGCGGTGATACATTTCACTTGGCCAAAGATTGTCCAAAGGACCGTATCGAAAGATATCGTCAGACCAATTCTTCTTCTTCCTCTTCTAACCCTAAAGGACCCACCTCAAAACGGGTTCCAAAGGACTAATTTGTTCTTGTCTGCAGGTCTATAGGCATCATCAAACATGGTATCTTGATAGCGGATGCTCACGACATATGACTGAGAACAAATCTCTTCTTCTAAACTTTGTGAAAGAAAAGGGACCAACTGTAACTTTTGGTGATAACTCTCGCGGTTCCAATAAAGGTTATGGAACTCTTTCTAACGGTTCCATTACTTTTAACAAAGTTGCCTATGTGGAGGGACTGATGCATAATCTTTTAAGCATTAGTCAACTATGTGATTTAGGTTACTATGTGATTTTCAGAGAAATTGATTGTCTCATTACTGATAAATGGTTTCACACTGTCCTATCTGGATTTAGAAAGGACAATGTGTACGTCATCAATATGAATGACAAGTCAACTGAAGATGAAAGCATCTGCTTCATTTCTGAAGACTCTGAAAAGAAGAACTGGCTCTGGCATAAATGCCTTTCTCATCTCAACTTCAAGACGTTAAATGCTCTCTCCAACAAAGAGCTTGTTGTCGGCTTGCCAAAAATTTCTTTCTCAAAAGAGAAGCTTTGTGCAGCTTGTGAGAAAGGCAAACTGACAAAATATTCTTTCAAATCAAAACAGTGTTTCTCTATTTCTACCCCTCTACAGATGCTGCATATGGATCTATGTGGGCCTGTCAGCACACCCACCCTAGGTGGAAAAAGGTACATTCTTGTAATTATTGATGAATACACACGTTATACTTGGGTATTCTTTCTCAGATACAAAAGTGATACATCCGAAGAAATCATCAACTTCATCAAGAAATCTGAAGTTCTCAACGGTCAACTAGTCAGATCTATCCGAAGTGACAACGGGACCGAATTCAGAAATGCTACCTTGGATACCTTTCTCTGTGACAAAGGTATTTCTCAAAACTTTGCAGCAGTAAGATCTCCACAACAAAATGGTGTTGTGGAAAGGAAGAATCGTACGCTATGTGAAGCTACAAGATCCATGCTAAGTGAATCAAATCTTCCAACCTATTTTTGGGCTGAGGCTGTCAATACAACGTGTTTCACTCAAAATCGATCTATCATTGTGAAAAGACACAACAAGACTTCCTATGAAGTCTTCTATGGCCGAAAACCAAACATTGGTTTTCTTTATGTTTTCGGCTGCTTGTGCTTTATCTTGAATGATCAAGAGCATCTTGGGAAATTTGATCCCAAGGCTGATGAAGGTATATTTGTGGGTTATTCTCTCTCCTCTAAAGCGTACAAAGTATATAATCTAAGAAGAAAATGTATTGATGAGTCAATACATGTGAAGTTTGATGATCACAAGACGTCCTCACTATCTTGTGATGACACTGAACTTCATGGATGGATTATTTCCTGTATTGGAGACGAATATCCAAATACTCTAACTTCAGGACCTCCTTTTGTACCATTCTCGGTGTCTTCTTCTTCCCTACATCATGGTTCGGCAGCTCCCTCTCCTAATACCGAACCCATTGCTCCTACCGAACCCACATCTCCCACTGAACCTACCTTACATTCTTCACCCATTCATCACACGCATCCTATACCCACTGATCCTTCACCGACAAACACATTTCCTGCACCTCTTCCCCCAGCTATAAAATGGACCAAAGATCATCCGATAAATCAAATTATCAGAGATCAGCAAACAGGTGTCCAAACTAGAAGAGGTGTTGGAAACATCTGTCTCTATGTGAATTTTCTATCTGTTATCGAACCCAAGAAAATTGAAGAAGCTCTAGCAGATTCTTGTTGGGTCACTGCCATGCAAGAAGAGTTGTCTCAATTTGAGAGAAACAAAGTCTGGAGACTTGTGCCACAACATTTCGGTAAAACCATTATAGGTACTAAGTCGGTTTTCCGAAACAAAATGGACGAAGTCGGTACTGTAATCCGGAATAAAGCCAGGCTTGTTGCTCAAGGATATAGGCAGGAGGAAGGTATTGATTATGATGAAACCTTTGCTCCTGTTGCTAGACTTGAAGCAATAAGAATCTTTCTTGCACATGATGCTCACAAAAAATTCCGGGTCATTCAAATGGATGTTAAGAGTGCATTTCTCAATAGAGAACTTGCTGAAGAAGTTTATGTGAAACAACCACCTGGCTTTGAAGATCTAGCTCATCCTTACCATGTGTTCAGACTTGACAAAGCTCTCTATGGTCTGAAACAAGCTCCTCGTGCTTGGTATGACACCTTGTCTGAATTTCTTCTATCCAACCAATATACCAGAGGTAAAATTGATAATACTATTTTTCTCAATAAAACAAAAGGTAATATCATTCTTGTTCAAATCTATGTGGATGATATCATTTTCGGTGCCACTGATGAAAATCTTTGTCAGGAGTTCGCCTCTCTCATGAAAAGTAAATATGAGATGAGCATGATGGGTGAACTTACTTTCTTTCTCGGTCTTCAAATTAAACAATCCTCTGAAGGTATTTTCATTTGTCAGAATAAATATATTCGTGATCTTTTGAAAAAGTTTGATTTTGAAAAGTGTTCTTCCATGAAAACTCCAATGGCACTGCCTCTAAAGATTCATGCAGATTCTACCGGCAAGTCGGTGGATATCACGAATTATAGAGGAATGATAGGGTCTCTTCTTTATCTTACTGCTAGTAGACTTGACATCATGTATGCTACGTGTCTGTGTGCACGTTATCAAGCCAATCCCAAGGAATCTCACTTGGCGGTTGTAAAACGTATTTTTCGGTACCTAAAAGGTACCATGAATCTGGGTCTTTGGTATCCCAAGGACTCAGGTTTTGATCTAATTGGCTATTCAGATTCTGACTTTGCAGGGTCTAAGGTTGACAGAAAAAGTACAACTGGCAGCTGTCAATTTCTAGGTGGAAACTTAGTCAGTTAGTCCACTAAGAAGCAAAATTCGGTATCCACCTCCACTATCGAAGCCGAATATGTTGCAGCTGGAAGTTGTTGTGCTCAAATCTTGTGGATGAAGAACCAACTACAAGATTATGACAAAGTTTATTCTCATGTACCGATTCTATGTGACAATTCTAGTGCCATAGCCATTGCCAACAATCCAGTGCTGCATTCCAGATCTAAACATATTGATATTCGATATCACTTCATAAGAGATCATATCTCTAAAGGTGATATTGAACTTCACTTCATTCCTACAGATCTTCAACTCCCAGACCTCTTTACAAAACCACTGGATGAGGCATGATTCAACTTCCTTGTGGGATCTTTAGGTATGTTAAATTTATGTTAAAAAAAAATTCCAATAATTGACGGTACCTCCTTATATACATCGGTATCATTCTATACCGAACCCATTTTCGGTATCTTTCCTTTCTGAAAAATCTTCCAACTTCGGTATCTCTACATACCGACTTCATTTGCCGAAATATCTTTCCTATTTTGGTACCTCGCTACTTCGGTACCTCTCACCTTCGGTACCTCTCACCTTCGGTACCTCTATATTTCGGTAACTCTATAATTCGGTAACTCTTTCCACCGAAATTATCATTACCAAAGTATTTTCGACATTCGGTATCCCTTCCTACCGAAGTATCTCTCATATTTCGGTACCTCTATCTTTCGGTATCTTGTATGATGTGTCATCCTTATCCACATCACACATACCGAATCAATTCAGTGTCATCCTTATCCACAACACCTTTTCATTATCCAATGCTTTAACGCCACGTGTCAATTCAGTGTTGGTGCGTCAGATGATGGGACGTCCACGACCTGACACCATGATGTTTTTTGGCTCTTGCACTTTTCAATGACGCACGTATGCGTAGCACCATCATTACCTTTAAACGTTTTGAATTCCATCCATTCCCTCTTCTTTTTCAAACCTATAAATACTTCTTTTCTTTTCCGTCTTATTCTTTACTTGTTTTTCTCCTCTTCCTTATCAAAGAATCCCTAAACCTGCAACTCTTTTCTTCTTCAATGGCTTCCTCCAAATCGACAAAGGCTTCCAAGGATACTTCTCTCACTCGAGAGTCTCTCATCTTTCATTCATGCAACCAAGTTGTTCGTCTCTCGGCGGATGCTGATCACCCAAAGTTCAACCAAGTATCCATTTTTCTCCAACGATCTCCAATCTGCCATGCTCTCACTGCCTCCACCAAGATGAGCAAAATGCTCCTTGGTAACTTTTGGTTAACCTGTAAGTATGACTCTACTACTTATCAGGTGTCTTCTTCCGTTCTATCCTCTGAAGAGCACCCCGGTCTCTCTTTTGGGGTGGATGATATTCGCTCAGTTCTCCAAATCCCAGAGTTTAATGTGTATGCTCCATTTCCTACTCATCACGAGCATGATGAGGTCGTTGTCGTTCTCCAATATGTGCACGAAGGAAAGTCTAAGGGTTCCGGCACTCTCCTACGAAAGAATATGGGTGCACTATGGAACTACTTCTTTTCTCACCTCCTTTATTGTCTTTCCCACAAAACTTCGGGGTGGGATCAATCTCTGGCAGCCATTACTCGTCTGGCTCATGCTCTGATTTTTATGAGGCGGATAGAATTTGCTCAGGTATTCTTCGACTCCTTGATCACCGCCATCTCTCCTCCCAGGAATCACAATGTGGCTCTTCCCCGCTTCATCTCCCTCATCATCAACCACAAGCTTTCTGCACAACTACGTGCCGATGCTGCTCTCCCCGAGCCGATGATCAAGTTTGACTTGCCAATTTCTCAAATTAGCAAGCAAACTATTTTCAAACCAGTGAAGCCTACCGACTCTCCGCTCACCTCAGGTATGCTTTCTTTCATCTCTTCTCCCAATCCGATTTGGGGAACGCTTGCCGAAGGTGAATCCGAAAGGCCTTCATCTTCTCCCAAGCCATCCAAATCGGTGGTCCCTTCTCCCCCAAAACCTTCCCGAGCTAAGTCGGTGGCTATTAAAAAGAAAAAGGCCACCGGCAACGTCGCACTTTCTCTTATGACTCTGCCACCGACAAATCCTTCGGTGGCTACCCCAGTCATAACCCCTTCTATTTCTGTTAAGCGACGGAGCTCCAAATCCCCTCCTAAGTCTCGTTCAAAGAGACTTAGGAAACCTTCGGCCGAAACTCACACTCCATCTACCGATTGTCAACAATCGGCAGATGTTGAACTTTCCCCTCCAGGGCCACGGGGATCTGCTAAACCCACTCCCACCTCCTCCAAACCTTCTCCACAAGATTTGGATGTACAAAAGGAGTCCCCAAATATTCCTTCTCCTCCTCCTTTTTGTGTGGAGGTTGAAGATGAGTTGGTCTTCTCTCCGGACCGACATTCTGCTTCCTCACAACACAGCCCATCACCCGGGGTCAATCCCGTTGATTTTGCACAAACTGGGATTTCATCCCAGGATATGTACCGAAGGCTCTTCTCTCCCACTTCCTCACCGACGAAGAATTCCCCTTCTTCTAAACCATCGCCGAAGAGGTCCCCTTCTCCTAAACGTTCACCAAAGAGATCTCCCTCACCGAAACCTTCCCCTGCAAAAATGGTTGGGCCTTCTACCCAGGTACCGATCATAATAGCTGCCGAGTTCCTTGCCGACATTGTTGACTCCAATCGGCAGGTACGAATGCTCGGTACCCAGTTCGAACAGCTTCGCAAGTCTTTGCGTGAATCGGCGCTCCTCGATTCTCTGAACGCCAACAACATCGCTTTGGAAGAACTTCTGAAGCTCGTTAAGGAGCAAAATTCTGAGGTTTTCGATCTTAATCGCGACATCTTTCAGTGTTTGGATGTTATGCATAAGCAGATTGACGGTCTTCGTACTCCTCTATTAGCAGCTATGGAATCTATTCTCAAGGAGGTGGTCAGACTTAATGATCAAAATACCTCCTTGAAATTATCGGTTGCTGCTCTCAAGGCCGCCTCGGATGCGCGGGATCAAGATCTTATCCGTCTACGGCAGCAGACTTCGGCTCAGGAGTCTATTAATTCTGAAATTCTCAGTGCCTTGCAGAATTTAAATTGGCGTCTTGACTCTCTGCCTGCCGATATGGCTCAATATTGTGCTCAGTCTCTTGACATTGATATCACTGAGTCTGCATTCACTCCTGACGATCGCAAGGTTTTGGAGCGTATTGATCGCCGAGTAGGCCGTGTGTCGGCCACATCTGGTGTTTCTTCCCCGGCTCGTACTAAGGGGGAGAAACAGGCTGAGGGGGATCAACTCCGTTCTAAGGTTCATATCAGTACGAGTCAGCAAAAACCCTCTGCTGCTGCCGAAACTACTTCTACCGAATCTTCTGCTACCAAAGAGAAGGGAACCGATCACCCCAAGGTGGTCGAAGAGCCCGAGGGGGAGAAAATGCCCAAAAAGGATAAGGGCAAAGCTATTATGTCACCAGATGAAGTAACTGCTAGCGTCGTAAAGATGCTTTATTAAAGAAAGCTGCGGATGGTGCTGGTCTTCATCTTCCTCCTCCAAAGGCTTCCTCTCCTGATCTAGGCTTATCTGAAGAGGAACTGAAAGCTGCAAAGCTTGCCCAGATTGCTCGTGACAGAGATGCCGAGCTAGCGTTGGAGATTGCTGCCGAAGAAGATCCTACCGACACAATCAAAACTCAAATGAGCGCTCTAGAGGATTCGGCGAAGAAAAATAAGGAAATAAAGTTGATGTGTATCGATTGGTATCGCAAAACTCTCAATAGACGTCGAATCTCTGCCAAAATCACTAATGTCAAAATAATCAAACCGTCTGCAAGTTGCAATGTTATTCGGCTAAAGATTATCAGGGATGATGCTTCATTGTCTATGGACCGACTGGACTCTCTGGTTCGGTTCGGAGTATCAGAATGGGTAGAAATTGGTATCTGCTTGTTAAAAAGCCAAAGCTCTGCAAAAGCTGAGGTTGATAAATACATTGCAGATCTTCAAACCAAGTTCAGAACCTACCGAAAAAGATACAACATTGTCCATACTCCTGCCGAAGAAGAGATTATCAACAATCTAATGTCTGGTCGTCCTCCTCCCAAATCGAAGTCGAAATCCAAAAACGAAAACGTGTTTGCCCAAATGGCTAGAGAAGGAAAGGTCCCAGATACGTCAAATCTTGATCTATCATTACCAATTCCGGTTCTTCATCCTTCAACCATTGTGATTTCTGAGCCGACTCATGGTATCTTCTTCAACAACGCGCTTGGGCAGATCTCCTTCTTCAGATCAATCCAAATCCCTATTGCCGACACAACCTTTCTCCACGGGATTATTCAAATAATTCCAATATCGGCTAGGGATCTCTATGTGGCTACTACCGACGAACTAAAGAAGAGGGATGCTGAACCGCATTTTTCTTTTCAATAAACTCGGTGTAGTTTTATGTTTATGTTT
Source organism: Arctium lappa (assembly GCA_023525745.1). Taxonomy (NCBI): domain Eukaryota; kingdom Viridiplantae; phylum Streptophyta; class Magnoliopsida; order Asterales; family Asteraceae; genus Arctium; species Arctium lappa. The sequence continues at coordinate 53,203,507 of CM042064.1, forward strand.
ATTTTGTTTTCCTCTGTATTGTAATCTTCTTAAAAAAAGATTAATACATTGAGTTTTTAGTACTTATCGTAAATAGTTTGTACAAATTTTTATTTCATTCTTTTATACTTGTAAATGTCGGATACTCTAAAAAATCCAAATATAAACAAAAAGAATGGTCTATGTGAAAAATAACCCAAAAGAGTATGAAAAAGGGTCAAAATGCATTATTCATTAACTTCTAAGTTGTATGAGATGTTATCATCAAATAGGGGGAGATTGTTGGGTCATCTAAGATTTAAAGATAACCTCTCCTTAGTCTTTATTGATGATTGAACCTTGTATTTTGATTTATGGTTCTTTGTAATAGCTTAGTTAGTTTAACAGATCGGCGAGTCGAAGATAAACCGAATTCAACATGAAGGAAGTCTACAATGCAGATTGAGATGGACTTCAAAAGTGAACTAAGCCTAGTCTGCCGATTTCAATTCAGCAGATCATACCCTTGCCGATTTCTAAATCGGCAATACTTATCCTTGCCGATTTGTTGTTCGACATTCATTCTCTTTTGTGCCGAACTACTCTTTCGGCACATACCTCAGTTACCGAATTCCTCTTTCGGTAATCTTACTCTTACAGATTGCTTCTTTATCTTGTAAGAGCATTTATGTTAAATCCTCATGATTTGACATACTTCCTCATTTCCAATGATCTTCTGACAATGGGAATGGAAGCTTCTTTCTTCCTTGAGAAGATATACATTTAGTGTTAACTTGATTGAGACGTATACTTTCTATTTGATTTCAAAAGATTGTCTCTTGTATATTTTATAATAGATATTGTACTTTCATAGCACAAAAGTTAGCTTTTGTGTTATGACTTGTCACATCAAATATCTTATAATTTATTGACAATATCTTAACCACCCTTGCCTTAACTCCTACTTGTCCTTTGCACTCATTACATTGGATAGTATTTAAAGGATGGAAGTAGCACCTTGCTACTTACACTTTCAGCTCAAGTTTTGGCATTCACAAGATTTCAAGCAGGTTGATAGTTGTCTTTTATCTCTTTAAGGTTTAAGTCTTTGTGTTCTTAATATCTTCTAAGTGTTAGATTGTTTAGAGTAGTTCCTAACTATTCTTATTCCACAACAATCGTTATTTTCTCTTTGTGTAATTTTTGATATTCATTATCAATAAAAGAATTAAAATTAAGTAATTTTGTGTTATTGTATTCAACCCCCCCTTCTACAATACTTGTTTACTTCTTTGGGACTAACAGAAGCCATGCAAGAAGAGTTGCTACAGTTTAAATTGCAAGATGTTTGGGACTTGGTGGACCTTCCAAAAGGTCATAGAGCAATTGGCACCAAGTGGATTTTCAGAAATAAAAAGGATGGGAGAGGAATAGTAATCAGGAACAAAGCAAGGCTAGTGGCACAAGGGTACACTCAGGAAGAAGGCATAGACTATGAGGAAGTCTTTGCTCCAGTTGCACGGGTAGAGGCAATTAGGCTGTTTCTAGCCTATGCCTCATATATGAAGTTCAAGGTATATCAGATGGATGTGAAGAGTGCCTTTCTATATGGAATAATTGATGAAGAAATATACGTCTGTCAGCCCCCTGGATTTGAAAATCCATCATATCCTGACAGAGTATACAAACTTAAGAAAGCACTCTATGGTCTACATCAAGCCCCAAGAGCATGGTATGACACTCTGTCTACCTATCTCTTGGAAAATGGGTTTGAAAGGGGAATCATTGACAAGACCCTTTTCATTAAAAGAAGTAAGAAGGATACCCTACTTGTTCAGATCTATGTGAATGACATCATATTTGGATCCACAAAAGATCAGATGTGTAGAGACTTTGAAGAGTTGATGCACAAGAGCTTCAAAATGAGTTCAATGGGTGAACTCACTTTCTTCCTTGGGCTTCAAGTGAAACAGCAGAAAGATGGGATTTTCATAAGTCAATCAAAGTATGTGAAAGACATCCTAGATAAGTATGGTTTATCAGACTCAAAGCCAGCAAGCACACCAATGGAAACACACAAACAGATCACTGCTGATCTCGAGGGGGAGGATGTTGATGTCCATCTTTATAGATCAATGAGTGGATCTCTCATGTATCTCACAGCCTCAAGACCAGATATCATGTTTCCAGTGTGTGTGTGTGCCTTCCAAGTCAAGCCAAAGCAGTCACATCTTCAAGCAGTTAAGAGGATTTTCAGATACTTAAGAGGGCAACCTAGATTAGGTCTTTGGTATCCTTATGAATATACTTTTGACTTGATTGCATATTCAGACAGTGACTTGGGTGGTGCTAATATGGATAGAAAGTCTACTTCAGGAGGATGTCAGCTTTTGGGTGCAAGACTAGTATCATGGCAGTGTAAGAAGCAAACCACAGTGTCCTTATCCACAACAGAAGCTGAGTACATTGCTGCTGCAAGTTGCTGCTCTTAGGTTCTATGGATTCAGAATCAAATGCTGGACTATGGGGTAACCTTTCTTCACACTCCAATCTTCATTGACAATAGCAGTGCTATTAACATTGTTAACAATCCAGTCAAGCACTCCAAAACAAAGCACATTGAAATCAGGTATCACTTTATTAGAGACTGCAATGAAAAGAAGCTTATTCAAGTTGCTAAAGTTCATACTGATAATCAGTTTGCTGCTCTATTCACTAAAGCTTTTGATGTGGGTAGATTCACTTTCTTGGTCACAAGTGTGGGCATGATCAACTCTGAATGAGCTCATGTTTAAAAATGTTTGTATACCTGTTATTTGTTTATTTTTTTGGTGCTACTAATCATCTTTCTCAGAAAGTTTATTGCCTTGCTCAGACCAACACAAGCTTCAACAATGTAAGTATCGTTAATGCTGCCAGTGCAGTTATAATGCTGCCAGTGCAAAGTTACTACTGCATGTTCATTATTACTACTGCTAGTTAGTTAATACTGCTAGTTCGTTACTACTACTCTCAGTTAATACTGCGAGTGGGTTAGTACTGCTTTAACTGAAATTAGGGTTAATACTGCTTCTTTCCTGAATTCAATAAATACCCTCTTTGCCCGCCTAAAAGCTCACAACGACTCTTTGAATACTGTTTGTCTTCTTTCTAACTCTTTTCTCTCAAGCAACCAGTGTGTTTCAGTCAAGAATCACAATGCTTCAAAAGCCTAAGCAGGCTGCTGGATTCCATCAAATAGTTGATTTTCTCAAGTCCAGTCATATAGCTCATGCTCTTACAGTGTCACCACCAATTTACATCGAGCACCAGAAGCAATTTTGGGCAAATGCCACCGCTGTTACTGAAAACGGTGTGCAGTTTATCAAGACAAGGGTGTGTGACAAACCCTTGATAGTCTCTGAAGAGGTCATTCACATCAGTCTACGACTAGACGATGCCTCAGGTATTACCTCTATCTCTAATGAGGATTTGTTTTCCAATCTCACAAGAATGGGGTATGAAGGCCAACTGGGTGTTTTCAAATTTTACAAAGCTAACTTTTCTCCCCAATGGCGTTTCTTTGTTCATACTCTAATGCACTGTATTTCTCGAAAAACTACTGGATGGAGTCAGTTCAGTAGTACCATTGCTTATGCTTTGGTCTGCTTGTCCACTGCTAGAAAGTAAAATTTCTCACAAATGATTTTCAATGCCTTGTGTCAAACTTGGATAATAAAAAGAGTTTCTATTTGTATCAAAGATTTGTCCAGGCAGTTATCACCTCTGAATTGACGGATATACCTCAGTTTAATGCGGTATATGTACCTAAAATCCCCAAGGGCAAGGTCTTTTCAAATATGAAAAGATCTGCCAAGGACTCGGAAGGAGTTGACACCCCATTGTTCTCAACAATGATGGTGGTGTTCCACAACCAAGAAGGTATGGCATCAGGGTCAAGGCCCTCAATAGACCATCCCACTGATAGCCAAACCCAACCTTCAACCACTATATCACTCTCTCAGTCCCTTTTTCTTAAGCCAACCCCAGTTATATCCAAAACTTATACTAAGAGAAAGGTACACAAGGCTCCTTCCCTTGTTGTACCTCCTACAAACCCATAACCTCAAAGCCCTCTAATGGAGTATTCTCCATTAGAGAATATCCATAGGGAAACCACTGGGGTGTCTCCCAACCCCAAGGAGGTGCTCACTAAGGAGATGCATGAGCATGTGGGTGAGAAGGCTGCCACTACTCCTGCTAGCACAGAGGAGGCCAGTGGTAACATCACTAAGACCTTCCCCACGACAACTTTGAATGAGCAATCATTCAAAGGTCCCGGGTGTCCAGAAACCAAGGGAATAGGTGGTGCTTCAACCTGGCTGGAGATCCCTATTAAACATTCCAATGATCCCTCAAAAGGGGGTAACACTCGTGGAGAAGGTGAGGATAGATATGACTACTAGGAATTGATTTCTGCCATGTCCAACATGGCATCTGAACTGGATTCTCATAAAAAGGTTGTAAATGAACTCCAGAAAGTCATCATCAACCAGCAAGAAGAAATCAGCACTTTAAAGAAGTTGGTTAAGAAGGTGGTTCAAAGAAGGTCAAAAAGGTCAAAGAAGTTGGTTAAGCAAAGATTTGAGCTCAGAAGAAGGAACCCAGTGGATGATTCTCCCAAAAAGGGGGAGTCAGAAGCTGAGGTCAACATGGAGAATGCTAAGAATAAGGGGGAGAAACATGGAGATGAGGGGGAGTTTGTTGTACAAGCAGTAGAAACAGAATCGGTTTTTGAAAAAGCAGCAATTACAGAGAAAGCAGTAGAAACAGAATCAGTGTTTGAGAAAGCAGCAGAAACAGTTAATGCTGCTGAAATAAATGAAGCAGCAGAAATTGTTCAAGAGGTATTAACCGACATCCTTAGTAGCAATTTGGAAGAAATTGAGATAGCTGAAGCATTAATCAAGGCTAAACATGACACTCCTAAGGTCACTTCAAAGACCAAAGGAGTTGTCATCAAAGACAATGCTGAGGTTATCAAGAAAGCTAGTGTTGATAAGGTAGCAAGCAAGGACAAAGGCAAAACCAAGATAGTGGAATCTGACCAACCACTTAAAAAGCAAAAGTTGGTTGAGTCAGATGAAGCTTTGGCTAAGAAAATTCAGGCAGAACTTGAGCAAGCAGAAAAGGATCAAGTGGAAAAAGATAGGGAGATGGCAAGAGCTCTAGCTGCAGAGCTTAATGAAGCATATCAAAAGAGTTTGGCAATAGAGATGGCACAGAAGAAATCTGCAATTCTAAAGAAGCCTGTAATGATCAAAATGGGTGCAAAGAAGAGGCAACCTTCACAGACCTACCTTGGTACTCAAGAGAGAAAGAAGATGATCACTTTCCTCAAAGGTGTTGTGGGAGTAAAAAAGGAAATGTTCACAAAAATGTCATTTGATCAAATCAAAGGTTTGTATGAGGCAGAGATGACTGAGTTACAAGGAAATGACAAAGAAAGAGTTGAAGTGGAAAAGAAGATGAAAGAGAGGCATGACCTTCAAATACAAAAACCCTTTCCTGATGATCAAGAAACACCAAGGAAGGAAACTACTCTAGGTGAAAGTTTGAGGACTTTGAAAAGAACAAAAATGATGGCAAGAAGAAAACCAGCTAAGAAACCTAGAGTGGATGAGGAAGAAGATGAGAAAGAACAGAAGGTAGCTGAAGAAGAAGGGGCACCTAAGTCTGATGAACAGGAAGCTCAATCTCAGGAAGAACCATCCAGTACTTCTGATGTGAATATGTACATGGTGGTGATGGAAAAAGTGCCTAAGCCTATAACAGCTGAACCGGTTGGTGTCAAGCCTCTTGAGATTATTCACTGGGATACCATGGAAGTAGATGGAAATGAGTATATCAGGCTTAAGAGGAAAGATGACAAGTTTGAAGTGTATCCTACTTGGGCCAAGATTGTAAGAGTATGCTCCAGATCTGATTTAGAGGAAATGTTTGAGGTGGGGATGAAATTATATGCTGATAAGCTGAAAACTCCAGGGATACCAGTTACAAAACTTGTGATGGAATATCTATGCATGTTGTTCAAGCCAGAGGAAGTTCAGCATGTTATCAGAAATGTTTTCAAAACCATTAACAACTGGACTCTGTATGAAAGTAGTAGAGTATATGCACTGGATATGGATACAAATCATATTGAATACTTCTTAGTGGATAGAGTTTACAACCATAGCAGGCTAAAGCTGCATGCTATGTTGAAGAAAAAGCTTGGTTGTGCACCAGATTTTGAAATGGCAAAATACTTGATCCAGAGAACTCTTAATCAAAGTTTGGGGCTGAATCCTGATACAGGATTATGAGCAATGGAGTTTTGGGAGCATCTGAAGAACTTGAATTCTCTTCTCTAAAAGTCAAGTTAGGGGGAGATTGTTGGGAACTGAAGATTTGTTTAAGTATGATTACTGCTGCCAGTATAACATGGTTACTACTGCTGAGACAAGTTACTACTGCTGAGCCAAATTACTACTGCTTGTAGAAATTAATACTGCTAAGCATAGTTACTACTGCTGGTGAATAAATTAATACTGCTCAGAGTGTTAATGCTGCTATGACTTAATACTGCTTAAGTGATAATCTTGGTAAGACGCGCAGATCAAGGTTTGAAGATAATCATGGAAGGTTGAAGATAATTATGGAAGAATATTCTGAAGATCTTTTATGTTTTGTAATTATCTTTTATTTTCAGTATATGTATAGAGTTATTCAGAATAGTTTGTTAGACGAGTATTCTGAGTTTTTGTTTTGAGAGAGAATTAACCTCAAGGTTTATAACCCTAGTTCTAGAGAAGTAGAATTCGTCTTGGTGAGCCTGTTCATCAAGATTGAGGTTTTGTGTGAAAGCTTGTAACTTTAATCATTCAATAAAGTTTACAAGTTGAGATTTCTACTTTACTGTTACATTGATATTTGAATATTAAAGTGTTTTTTCGCAACTTCTTTAATATTGTTTATGAGTTTCATTATTCTTGTTAAGAATTAGATCCTGACAAGAACTCTCTCATCAGTGTAAGGTTATATGAGGAATAGACCTCACAAACCTTTTCAATCCCATGGGTATCGACTACATCTCCAATAAATTGGAATTCCCTTAGGCTTTGTGCATCAAACCCCTTATCTGGCAATCCCACCTTAGTGTGATGATTTCTCCACATCCTAGCAGCAGTCTTAGAGCTAAATCCCTTGTGTGGCCTCTCTGGTATAGTAACAAACACAGTAGTTTCCTTGGCTTTCTTACTCTTTCCTTTCACAGTCTGTTTATGCTGCACAGATGCTGCAGCATGACAGTTGGTCTCTAAGGGTTCTAAATCATCCTCATCTTCCACAAACCTCACTGTCCTCCTCTTCTTTGGTAAGGTCTTTTGGACCTCTGATGCAGTAGGGATATCAGTTCTAGACCTAGTGGCATAAGTCTTTCCTAATGGTCTCTTTTTTCTTGGTGATCAACTTAACCACAGGTACATCATCAGATAGGTCCTCAAGGCTTGTATTGTCAAACTCCACATGTTGTGACAGGATTTCAATGTTTATTTCCTCATGTGGGTTCTCAATAGCTACTCTACTGGAGATGGTCGTGGCCAAATCTCCATCAGTTTGTAGAAAGTCGAATGGTTATGCAGCCTTGGTATGAGTTTGAATGAGAGAAATGTCAATCTTTGTTGATGCAATGGGCTCATTGACATTATCCTCAGAACAAGAGGTGAATAGTCCCTCAACCAAAGTTTCAGAGGGTGCAGTGGATACCTTCGGTGTTTCAGTCGATGAGAGGATTGAAGAAGCATCCTTGTACACGATGATAGCAAAAGGATTTGGTGTTGGTGGAGCGTCCTCAGTAGCGACCTCCTTTTCCCCTGTTTTTGACCCATCTCCAGTAGCAACTTCTTTCGGAGTTTCCCCTTTCATCACTGCTTCATTGTTGGTTCCAGCCCTAGGTTTAGTGGTTTTCGCCCTTGTTGAAGGTTTTCGAACCAGAGGAGAGATTGATGCATCCTCGAGTTCGACTTGGTCAGTGGTTGGGTTTGGAACAGGGGTTTGAACCGCAGGCTGGTTCCTTCGACTTCTTCGAGGGCTTGGGCGAGTTTCTTCGATGGTTCGCTCTCGGGGTACTGGTCTCTTCACTCGAGCCATGGGAATCGCAGAAAGATGGATAAGAGGAATGACAATGGTGGTTGTTCTTGGTGGTTTTCGGTCGTTGGAGGGAATGAGAGGGAAGAAAAAATGGGTTTGATTGTAGAAAGTAGATTTTTGGAAAATAGGAACTGAAAAGTCGGTTTTTTGGATGGAAGGTGGATTTGATCTTGAGAACTTTTAATGAGATGGAACCTGGTTGTTAATGGGTATTATCCATTGGATAATTTTAAGATTAGTACAAGAAGGACCATCATGGAAGCATCTTTAGGTACAAAAGCTCATCATCACCTAGGAGAGAGGTGTACTCTTCTCCAGGTGATGAAAGATGATGTCACTTTTGGTATTAATCTTTTAATTCAATTTAAACTTGCTATACTAGGTTCCCTCTAAATTCATCTGATTTTTCTTGAAAATCCTAGGGTTTCTGATGCTGCAGCATGGACTCAACATCAAATGGTTCTGCCTTTTTTTCTGACTTTTAGCTGTACACTAACACACATGTTAAACATAACCAATACAGAAACATAAACAAGACTTTAAAAGGAATATTTACACAGAATTGGAACTTTAAGATAGTTCCCATCTTTGTTGAAGCTTTTAGTAAAGAGAGATCATCTCCACAGAGCATGGAGATGTTACAGAATCATGGAACAACTTTACTCTCTGGCCATTGACTTTGAACACATTATTGTTCTCTGGATTGACTAAGTCTACAGCCCCATGTGGATATACTTTGTGAATAAGAAATGGGCCTGGCCATCTAGACTTAAGTTTACCAGGGAACAATTTTAGCCTGGAATTGAACAAAAGGCATTTTTGGCCAGCTCTCAACTATCTGTGTCTAATCCTATTATCATGCCACTTCTTTTTTTTCTCTTTGTACAACTTGGAATTCTCATAGGACATGTTTCTATGCTCTTCTAGCTCACAGAGTTGCAATTTTATTTTGTTACCAGCCTCATCTAAGTTTATGTTCAAGTTCCAAAGCGAGGTGACAAGCCTTTCCAAAGACTAGCTTATATGGAGACATACCCAAAGGTGTTTTAAAAGCAGTCCGGTATGACCATAAAGCATCATCTAAATGGAAATCCCAGTCTTTTCTATTTGGTTTAACAACTTTTTCAAGAATCCCTTTGATTTCCCTGTTTGAGAGTTCAGCCAGTCCATTTGTCTGTGGGTGGTATGCAGTGGCAACTTTGTGTTTCACATGGTATTTTTCAAGAACTTTACTCAACAAATTGTTTATGAAGTGGGTACCCTCATCACTAATCAGTGCTCGGGGGGGGGGGGGTACCAAACCTTGTAAAAATCTGTTTTTGTAAAAACTAAATTTACAGTTTTAGCATCATTTGAAACACATGCCATTGCCTCTACCCATTTGGATACATAATCAACAACAACTAGAATGTATTGGCAATTGTTTGAAGGGGGAAATGGACCCATAAAATCTATACCCTAGACATCAAATAACTCAACTTCTAAGATCCCATTCAAAGGCATTTCATTTTTCTAAGAAATGGAACCACTTCTCTGACATTCATTACATCTTTGAGCAAAATTATGGGAATCTTTAAAGAGAGTTGGCCAATAAAATCCTGATTGAAGCACTTTAGCTGCTGTTCTCTAGCCTCCAAAATGTCCTCCATAAGCTGATTGATGGCAATGCTGCAGGATTGCTACAACTTCAGTCTCTGGGATACATCTTCTCAACAATTGATCTGTACCAAGTTTAAATAGAAAAGGGTCATCCCACAAGTAAAATTTGCAATAATGGAGAAATTTCTTAAGCATGTGATGAGTGTAATCAGAAGGTATGATGCCACAAGCCAAATAATTTGCTATATCAGCAAACCATGGAAGTTGTGCTTGCACCATAAGAATCTTTTCATCAGGGAAAGTCTCAGTAATGTCTACTCCTTCCCTACTTTCAACAGGCTTCTCTAACCTGGACAAATGATCAGCCACTTGGTTTTCTGTCCCCTTCCTATCAATAATCTCTAGGTCAAACTCTTGCAACAACAAAACCCATCTTATCAACCTAGATTTTGCATCTTTCTTTGAAATTAGGTATTTAATGGCAGCATGGTCGGTATGTACAATCACTTTTGCTCCCATCAAATATGACCTAAACTTCTCAAAAGCAAAAACCACAGCCAACAATTCTTTCTCAATTGTTGTATAATTAATTTGAGCTTCATTTAAGGTTTTGCTTGCATAGTGGATGGAATGAAAAATCTTATCTTTTCTTTGACCTAATACAACACCAACAACCCAGTCACTTGCGTCACACATGATCTCAAAAGGTTAATCCCATTCAGGAGCAACAACTATCGGTGCAGTTACCAGAGCTTTCTTCAAAGTGAGGAATGCATTTCTACATTCTTCATTGAAATCAAAATTTTGGTCATGCTGCAATAATAGACATAAAAGTTTTGAAATTTTTGAAAAGTCTTTTATGAATCGTCTATAAAATCTAGCATGGCCAAGAAAGCTCCTGATACCTTTGACAGCTATTGGTTCAGGTAGTGTTAGGAACTGAAGAATTGCTAAGTACAGTTAATGCTGCTAGCAAAACCTGGTTACTACTTCTGATGTTAATGCTGCTGATACAGGTTAGTGCTGCTTGTCAAAGTTAATACTGCTGAGCATGGTTAGTACTGCTGAACTTAATACTGCTCAGAGTGTTAAGACTGCTGAAGAATTAATGCTGCTTATGAGATAATGAAGACTTCGCATGGAAAGAAGACCGCTGGATTGATTGAAGATAATCATGGAAGTCTTGAAGATAACTATGGAAGATTATACTGAAGATCTTTTATTATTTTGTAATTATCTTTATCTTCAGTATATGTATAGAATAGTTTGTTTCTTTTGTGGTAATAATTTTTTCTAAGTTTTTAGCTTTCATAGAGAGAATCAACCTCAAGGTTAGAACCCTAATTCTAGAGAAGTAGAATTCGTATTGGTGAGCCTGTTCATCAATATTGAGGTTGAGTGTTGAAACTTGTAGCTTTATAATCATTCAATAAAGTTTGCAAGTTGTTCATTAGATTTACTGTTTGTTTACTGTTTCATTGAATATCAAAGTGTTATTCCGCAAACTTCTTTGATATTGTTTCTGAGTGTTTATTCTTGTTTAGAATTAAGATCCTGTCAAGTGGTATCAGAGCAAGTATTCTCATAAATCATATTCATCATGGAAAACGTAGTTGAATCAAACAGTACCCTGGTCTCAAAGGTCCCAATGCTCAGATCCAATGAATTTGACATGTGGAAGATTAGGATCAAGCAATATATTCTTCTCACAGATTACTCTATGTGGGACATCATTGAGAATGGATCATCTGATGAAGGAAAGATTGGTCCAGATTGAAAAAGAACTCCACCAAAGACGGATGCAGAAAAGAAGTCAAGACAGATAGAGATGAAAGCCTTGAGCACACTGCTTTTGGCTATTCCCAATGAATATAAACACCAATTCTGCAATTGCACTGATGCACAGATGCTTTGGAATGCTCTAGAGAAGAGGTTCTTTGGTACCAAAAGTACCAAGAGAAATCAAAAGGCTATATTGAAGCAATTGTATGAAAACTTTATGTCAACTAAGAATGAGTCCATGACTCAAACTTTTGACAGGTTTAACAAGTTAATTGGTGAACTAGATACTGTGGGAGTACAGATTGATCAAGATGATCTAAACAGAATGTTCTTAAGGTCCCTTGGAGATGAGTGGACTATGTATACTGTTTCTTTCAGACAGAATGAACAATTGGAAGAAAAAGAACTTGATGATCTGTACAATGACCTTAGAGTGTTTGAATCTGAGGTAGAAGCTAAGAAGAAACCATCTGGGTATGTTCACAATGCTGCACTACTATCAGCATCAATTGATTCTTCTTCTAACCCTGAATCAGTTAGTGCTGCTAATGGAGCAATTCTTCTTCTATCTGGTTGTATCCTGAGTATCCATCCAAGAAGCAGTAGTACTCTTTTCCAGCCAACCTGTCCAACATTTGATCAATAAAAGGTAATGGAAAATGGTCCTTTTGAGTAGCCTTGTTCAGCCTACGGTAGTCCATGCAAATTCTCCATCCGGAGACTATTCTAGTAGGGATGAGTTCATTCTTGTCATTGGATATAACAGTGATCCCTCCCTTCTTGGGTACACACTAGACTAGACTAACCCAAGAACTACTGGCTATTGGAAAAATGATTCCTGCATCTAACCATTTCAAAATTTTCTTTTTCACTACCTCTTTCATGACAGGGTTCAGTCTTCTCTGTGGCTCTATGGAAGTGAAGTTCTTGTCTTCTAAGATGATCTTATGCTGACAAATAGAGGGACTAATACCTTTAAGATCAGCAATAGTCCACCCTATGGCTTTGGTGTGCAACTTCAACATATCTACTAACTTCTTTTCTTGATGTAATTCTAGGGTAGCTGAAATAATGACTGGCAATTTGTCTTCTCCCCCTAAAAAGGCATACTTCAAGTGAGATGGGAGTTGTTTCAACTCCAGGTCAGGTGGTGAGATTATGGAAGGAGTAAATGACTTTTGTTCATTTCTTTCCAGCAGCTCAAATGTTGCAGCATCCAGAGGGACATACTCTTTCTCTATGGTCTTATCATCATCATCATCATATTCCTCATCTAAGTCTCCCAAACTCAGGTCCTCTCATCCTCCTCTTCTATCCTACAAACTTGTTTGACTCTCTCCTCATGACACAATTCCTCAATGACACCTAGGCTTAAGCAATCTTCTAAATCACTAGGGTATTTTAAAGAATTGAAGACATTGAATGTGACTTTTTGGTCTTGTAGTCTCATGGTCAGCTCACCTTTCTGGACATCTATCAAAGTTCTACCCGTAGCTAAGAAAGGTCTTCCCAAAAGTATGGGAATATCCTTATCAGCCTCAAAGTCTAAAATGATAAAATCAGCCGGAAAAATGAACTTGTCAACCTGGACTAACACATCTTCAATATTACCCTTGGGATATGCAATGGTCTTGTCAGCTAGAATGAGTGTAACTGTGGTAGGTCTGGCCTCTCCTATGCCTAAGCTTTTGAAAATGGACAATGGCATAAGGTTGACACTAGCACCTAAATCACACAGTGCCTTCCCAACCTCTTTCCCACCAATGGAACAAGGAATGGTAAAACTCCCTGGATCTTTTTACTTAGGGGGAATCTTGTTGGTCAAGAGAGCACTGCAACCTTCTGTGAGGGCAACAGTCTCATATTCATTCAACTTCTTTTTCTTGATCCATATGTTTTTTAAAAACTTGGCATAACTGGGCATCTGCTCAATTTCTTCAACAAGAGGTATGTTGATGTGCAATGCTTTGAAAACATCCAAAAACTTTTTAAATTGCAATTCCTCCTTTTCATTCCTCAACCTCTGGGGGTAAGGAATGTAAGGGGGAACTGGTTTGATGACAACTTAGGTTGATGGTTTTGAGCAAGATGGAATCCAGTATGCTTTTGGTCTTTGTTTCATTAGATGAAATCACAACTTTAGTCTTTGGGTCAGTCTGTGGTGGACTTGAACTTGTGATCTTAGGATCTTGATTTTCTACTTGAATTGATGGTATTGGAATAACTGGAATCTCTGGAAAAGGAATGGACTTGGACAGTTTTTCAAAATCTGGTTTGGTAATTGGTTCAAATTCCTTTTCCACATATTCAGGTAATTAATTCTTTACCACTCCTAAGTGTAACAGCTTTCACATATTCTTTTCCTGGAGCCTTGGGTAATTATGTGTTACTAGGCAAAGTGCCTGAGGCTCTGTTGTTCTGATTAAGTGCAATTTGACTGACTTGTGTTTCCAAACTCCGGAGAGTTGCTTGTGTCTGACTCATGAATCCTCTCATCATTGCTTCAAGGGATAAATTTGAGTCATCATGTGGAGGTGTATGATGTTGGTTTTGAAAAGGTGGTTGAGTGTGCTGATTGTGTTGAAAACCTTGATTACGATTATTCTGATGATGATTATGTCATCTGAAGGGGCACTTTGCTAGAGAATGCAGAAGGGGCACTTTGCTAGGGAATGCAGAAGTGGAGTGTCTCACAACAACAACCACCAACAAACACAGTCTGGAAGCTTCAATAATAACAGAAACTCTGCTCAAGCCCTAGTCTCTCAACAAGGTATGGGGTTTGACTGGAGTAATCAAGCAGAAGAGGCTATCCAAAACCAAGATCTCATGGCAGAAGTTTCTGATCTCCCAACTGAGATAATTTCTAATCTTTGTTCTCAAAATTGCATAGACACAGTTAAAAGGTACAAGGATCACAATCAAAGTATGAGTGATAACCTGAAGAGATTAGAAAAAGATATAAAAGACTATGTGAAGATTGTTGAGAGGTTTGAGGAACAAATTAGAGGTTTCCAAGCCAATGAACTTCAGCACATGTATGACACCAATTACTAGAAGTGGGAGAAAGATCAGTATGAGTTTAAGCTAAGACAGAAAGAAGAGGAGTGTGAGAAGATAAAAAGTGAGTATGAGAAAGCTAAGCTTGACATTGAGAAGTATTCATATGCTTCTAAAGCTATGGAATCTATTCTAAAGGTCCAAATACATGACAAGATTAAACCTGGAATAGGGTACAACACCACACCACCACCTTACAACAACAACTACATCCCTCCTACATCAGACTTGCTAGAGACCAAAGATAGGAAGGACTTGCCTGAGGGAGCCACTGAGATAGATCCCTTAGATGATGTAGTTGTTGAGGACAAGACTGAGAAGGAAACTGTCAAGAATAAGGACAATAATGTGAGTGGAGAGATTCCTATAGAAAATCACATTATCACCAATGAGGGATGTGGAAGGACTTGGGTTAAGTCAAATAAGGTAGAAAAGACTGAGGGAAAGAATAAGAAGGTTCATTATAAGCAGACCACTGTTGTGAACCCTATCCCTTGCAAAAAATGTGCATGCAATAAATCTGAGCCCTAAAAACATGATAAAAAGAGGGGTAATCAGAGAAACTGGAATAATCTGTGGTCACAAAAACAAAGGGTTGATCTGAGTAAAATCAATAGACCAAAACCCTGTTTTATTTGTGGAAAGCTTAATCACATTGCCAAATACTGCTATTTTAATCCTATGAACCAAAGGCTGAATTTTCAAAGACCTGCACAAAAACCCTCTGGTCATAGGAAGAATGAAAAGAACCATGTGGCCAAGAAATCTGTTAAATCTAAAAGCCACATGAAGAAAAAGTCTGTGAAACAAAGTGTCAATATGTGGGTTCCTAAAAGCACTAAAACTGTCAGTACTACTACCACAAATAGTGTTGCTGGCAATGATAGTGCTGCTAGAAGTAATACTACTGCTAACAATGTTAGTGCTACTGACATTGTTAGTACTTCTTCAAAAGTTAATACTGCTAACTCTGTTAGTGCTGCTAACAAGGTTAGTACTGCTAAACCTGTAAGTACTGCTAACTCAGTTAGTACTTCCAAAGTTAGTACTGCTTCTAGTATTAGTGCTGCTAAGCCAATCATATTGACAAAGTACTCTAATAAAGAGTGCTCTGAGTTTAAAAACCTCATAAAAAAGGAATGTAAATACTTTGATGAGAAAGGGAGACCCAAGACCACTTTGGCTTGGGTCCCCAATCAATACTAATTGTTTAAACTTATGTGCAGGGCAACCAGCAGCTCAAGGGGAAGAGCATCTGGCATGTTGATAGTGGTTCCTCTAGGCACATGACAGGGAACATGTCATTCCTCAAGAATTTCAAGAAGATTGATGGTGGGCATGTTGCTTTTGGCAATACTCCAGATGGAGGTAAAATCAGTGGTAAAGGTGATGTGACCAAAGGTAAAATGACCTTTGAAGATGTATTCTATGTTGAACAGTTAAGGTACAACCTGTTAAGTGTATCACAGGTCTGTGACAAACAACATAGTACATTATTTACTGATTCTGAATGCATTATCCTTGCTCCTGGATTCAAGGTAGTTGATGAAAAGATGATACTACTAAGAACCCCTAGAAAGGATAATGTATATTGTTTAGATATGGATAGTGTTTCATCTGATTCATCCTTAAATTGTCTTGTTTCAAAAGCTTCTCTGGATGAATCATCACTTTGGCACAGAAGGATGTGTCACATGAACTTTAAAACAATAAATAAACTTGTTAAAAACAACCTTGTACGAGGTTTGCCATCAAAAGTATATTCATGTGATGATCATTGTGTTGCTTGTCTCAAAGGCAAACAACACAAAACTTCTCATAAGTCCAAAGAGGTGAACACAATCTCTAATTCTCTTCATTTATTGCATATTGATCTGTTTGGCCCTACAAATGTTATGAGTATAGGTAAGAAATCATACTGCCTAGTTATTGTTGACGATTACTCTAGATTTACTTGGGTATATTTTCTAAGGACTAAGGATGAGACAAGTGAACTGATCAAATCCTTTATTCTAAGAATTGAAAACCAAACTAATCAAAAAGTAAAAGTCATTAGGTCAGACAATGGTACTGAGTTTAAAAATATTGATCTAAACACTTTTTGTGAGGAAAAAGGAATTGAGAGACAATACAGTGCTCCTAGGACTCCACAACAAAATGGTGTTGCTGAGAGAAGGAATAGGACACTGATTGAGGCTGCTAGATCTCTGTTAGTTGATTCTAAACTTCCAATAACTTTCTGGGCAGAAGCAGTTAATACTGCTTGCTATGTCCAAAACAGAGTACTAGTAGTCAAGCCTAAAAACAAGACACCTTATGAGCTTTTAAATAAAAGAAAACCATTTATTGGATTTTTCAAACCTTTTGGATGTCCTTGTACTATTCTCAATACCAAATCTCACTTAGGAAAGTTTGATAGCAAGGCAGATGATGGTTTTCTTGTTGGTTACTCATCTCAGAGTAAGGCTTACAGGGTTTTTAATACTTCTTCTAGGATAATTGAGGAAAGTGACAATGTCAAATGCAATGAGAACACACCAAATCCTATTGGGTCTGGTCCTCAGTGGTTGTTTGACATTGATTCACTAACTAACTCTTTTGGTTTCAGTAGTGATGATTATGCAGGTTCAGGAAGTGGAGGATCAGGGGACACACAAGTTAAAGACATTATTCCTCAGTCTGTGATCTTTCCTATGCCTACAAAAGAACCTGTTGAATTCTGTGAAAAAGAAACTATAACTGAGCCAATACAGAGTGAAGAAGAAAGAAGAGAAGAGGAATCTTCAGTGCATAAAGAGCTAGAAGTAACTGAGGTGATCCCCTTAGCTGACTTAAATGATTCCAATCTAGAGGTGGGAATCCATGAAGAACCTAGTCTTCAGACTAGAACTCAAAAGAATCATCCTCTAAAGCTGATCATAGGAGACATTTCTTCTCCTATGATAACAAGGAATCAAAGCAGACTTCAAGAGTTGCATGATCAACAACACACAATACTCTCCTGCTTCCTATCCCATATTGAGCCTAAGAAGGCCTATGATGCAATGAAAGATTCAAGTTGGATAGAAGCCATGCAAGAAGAGTTACTGCAGTTCAAGTTGCAAGAAGTTTGGGACTTGGTGGACCTTCCAAAAGGTCATAGAGCTATTGGCACCAAGTGGATTTTCAGGAACAAAAAGGATGAGAGAGGCATTGTGATAAGAAACAAAGCAAGTCTGGTGGCACAAGGGTACACTCAAGAAGAGGGCATAGATTATGGTGAAGTGTTTGCTCCAGTGGCAAGGGTAGAGGCAATTAGGCTGTTCCTAGCCTATGCCTCATACATGAAGTTCAAGGTCTATCAAATGGATGTAAAGAGTATCTTTCTATATGGTACAATTGATGAAGAAGTATATGTTTGTCAGCCACCTGGTTTTGAAAATCCTACATATCCTCACAGAGTATACAAACTGAAGAAAGCACTCTATGGTCTACATCAAGCCCCAAGAGCATGGTATGACACTCTGTCTACCTATCTCTTGGAAAATGGGTTTGAAAGGGGCATAATTGACAAGACCCTTTTCATTAAAAAAAGTAAGAAGGACATCCTACTAGTTCAAATCTATGTGGATGATATCATTTTTGGATCCACAAAAGATCCAATGTGTAGAGACTTTGAAGAGTTGATGCACAAGAGCTTTAAAATGAGTTCAATGGGTGAACTTAACTTCTTCCTTGGACTTCAGGTGAAACAGCAGACAGATGGAATATTCATTAGTCAATCAAAATATGTGCAAGACATCCTGGATAAATATGGTTTAAAAGACTCAAAGCCAGCAAGCACACCAATGGAAACTTATAAACAGATCACTACTGATCTTGAGGGGGAGGATGTTGATGTCCATCTATATAGATCAATGATTGGATCTCTAATGTATCTCACAACCTCAATACCAGATATCATGTTTCCAGTATGTGTATGTGCCAGATTCCAAGTCAAGCCAAAACAATCACATCTTCAAGTTGTGAAGAGGATTTTCAGATACTTAAGAGGGCAACCTAGATTAGGTCTTTGGTATCCATATGAATCTTCATTCGAATTGATTGCATATTCAGATAGTGACTTGGGTGGTGCTCAAATGGACAGAAAGTCTACTTCAGGGGGATGTCAACTTTTGGGTGCAAGACTAGTATCTTGGCAGTGCAAGAAACAAACCACAGTGTCCTTATCAACAACAGAAGCTGAGTATATTGCTGCTGCAAGTTGCTGCTCTCAGGTTCTATGGATTCAGAATCAGATGTTGGACTATGGGGTAACCTTTCTGCACACTCCAATCTTTATTGACAATAGGAGTGCTATAAGCATTGTTAACAATCCAGTCAAGCACTCCAAAACAAAGCACATTGAGATCAGGTATCACTTTATCAGAGATTGCAATGAAAAGAAGCTCATTCAAGTTGCTAAAGTTCATACTGACAACCAGTTTGCAGATCTATTCACTAAAGCTTTTGATGTGGGTAGATTCACTTTCTTGGTCTCAAGTGTGGGCATGATCAACTCTAAATGAGCTCATGTTTTTAAAAAAGTGTTCCTATACCTGCTATTTTGGTTATTTGTGTGCTTCTAATCATCTTTCACAGGAAGTTATTGCCTTGATCAGACCTCCATAAGCTTCAAAGAGAGTAAGTATAGTTAATGCTGCCAGTGCAGTTTTAATACTGTCAGTGCACAGTTAATACTGCTAGTGGTTAATACTGATCTCAGTTAATATTGCTAGTTGGTTAATACTGCTAGTGGTTAATACTGCTCTCAGTTAATACTGCTAGTGGTTAATACTGCTCTCAGTTAATACTGCTAGTTAGTTAATACTGCTCTAGGTTAATACTGCTTATGTCCCATACACTATAAATACCCTTTGCCCGCCTAAAAGATCTTAACGACTCTTTGAATACTGTTCACTTTCTCTTTAACCCTTTTCTCTCAAGAACCAAGTGTTCCAGTACAGATTATTCAAGCTCAATGGCGTCTATGGCATTTATTTACAAGCACAATGAAATCGTGATGCTACAAAAGCCAAAGCAAGCTGCAAGCTTTCATCAGATAGTGGATTTTCTGAAGTCTAGCCATATCGCCCATGCTCTAACTGTGTCTCCAACTATCTACATTGAGCATCAAAAGCAATTATGGGCGAATGCCACCATAGTCACAGAGAATGGTGTGCAGATTCTGAAAACAAGGGTGTGTGACAAACCCTTGTCAGTTACTGAAGAGGTGATACGCACATGTCTACGTCTAGACGATGCTGAAGGTATTACTTCTCTTCCTAATGAGGACTTGTTCTCAAATTTGTCAAGAATGGGGTATGGAGGCCAATTGGGTGGTTTCAAATTCTCAAAAGCAAAATTTTATACCCAATGGAGTTTTCTTGTTCATATCCTTATGCACTGCATTTCCAAAAACACTACCGGATGGAGTGAGTTTAGCAGTACCATTGCTTATGCTTTGGTCTGCTTGGCCACTGCCAGAAATTACAATTTTTCAAGAATGATTTTCAGTGATTTGTCTCAAACTTGGGAAGCAAAAAGAGCTTTTATATGTACCCCAGGTTTGTACAAGAAGTTATAACCCACGAATTGACGGATATGCCTCACTTTGATGAGGTATATGTACCAAAAATTCCCAAAGGTAAGGTCTTTTCAAACATGAAAAGATCTCCATTGGACTCGGAAGGAGTTGACACCCCATTATTCTCTACAATGATGGTGGTGTCCCACACTGAAGAAGGTATGGCAGCAGGGTCAAGGCCCTCATTAGACCATCCCACTGCTACCCAATCCCAACCTTCCCACTCTATATCTATCCCACAGTCTCTACTTCAAAAGCCAACTTCTCCAATCACCCAAACATATATAAGGAAAAAGGTAAAGAAGGCTCCTTCCCTTTTTGTACCATCACCCACAGAGCCTTTAAGCCCTCTAAGGGAGAATTCTCCTTTAGAGAATATCTACAGGGAAACCACAGGGGTGTCTCCCAACCCCAAGGAGGTGCTCACTGAGGAGATGTTTGAGCATATGGGTGCTAAGGCTGCCACTACTCTTGCTAGCATAGAGGAGGTCAGTGGTAACATAAATAAGACCTTCCCCATGGCAACTTTGAATGAGCAATCATTCAAAGGTCCCAGGTGCCAAGAAACCAAGGGGGTGGATAGTGCTTCTGCTAGGCAGAAGGCTCCCACTACAAAAAGATCCTATGATCCTTCAAAAGAGGGTAACACTTCTGGAGAAGGTGAGGACAGATATAACTATCAAGAATTGATGGATACTATGGGAAACATCAACCTGGATGTTATCAAACAAGGAGCTGACATAGAAGAAATGAAGCTGGTACTCTTGTCCCAACAAGTGCAAATTACCAAACTCAAGAAATTGGTGATGAGACTAGTCCAGAAAAGGAAGAAGAAACAGTTTGTGCTAAGGAGAAGGAAATCAGGGGATGATGCTCCAAAAAAGGGGGAGTCGGAAGCTGAGTTCCACATGGAAGAGGCTACAGATAAGGGGGAGAAACACAGTGTTGATGGGGAGATTGATGAAGGGGTAAGTAAAGAAACAGTACAAGAAGCAGAAATAGAATTTCAAGCAGCAATAGTAACATCAATAGCAGCAGAAACTGTTAATGCTGCTGAACTGAATGAAGCAGCAGAAATGGTGAAAGAAGTACTAATTGATCTTCAGAGCAGAAATAAGAAAAAGCTTGAGACAACTGAAGCATTAATCAAAGCCAAACATGATACTCCCAAGGTCACTTCAAAGGCCAAAGGAGTTGTCATCAAAGAAAATGTTGAAGTTGTCAAGAAAGTCAGTGTTGATAAAGCAAAAAGTAAAGACAAAGGCAAAGCAAAGTTAGTAGAATCTTATCAACCAATGAAAAACAAAAGTTGGTTGAGTCAGATGAAGCTTTGGCTAGGCAGATTCAGGCTGAACTTGAGCAAGAAGAACAGGTTCAAGTGGAAAAAGATAGAGAGATAGCAAAAGCTATGGTTGCAGAACTCAATAAAGCTTATCAACAGAGTCTTGCAACAGAACTAGCCAAGAAGAAAGCCACATCTCTAAGGAAGCCTGGAAAGATCAAAATGGCTGCAAAGAAAAAGACAACCTTCAAAGACATACCTTGGTGCTCAAGAAAGAAAGAAGATGATTACTTTCCTCAAGGGTGCTATAGGTGTCAAAAAGGAAATGTTCTCAAAGATGTCTTTTGAGAAAATCAAAGGGCTATATGATGTAGAAATGACAAAGCTTCAAGGGAATGAAACTGCCAGAGTTGAAATGGAAAAGAGGATGAAAGAGAGCAATGACTGTCTGATACAAAAACCATTCCCTGATGAGCAAGAAACACCAAAGAAGGAGGCCTCTCTAAATGAAAGTCTGAGGACTTTAAAAAGAACTAAGATGATGGCAAAAAGAAAATCAGCCAAGAAGCCTAGAGTGGAAGAAACTGAGGAAGAACAGAGGGTTACTGTAGAAGAAGGGGCACCTAAGCCAAGTGATAAGGTAGAACCATTAAGTACTGATGATGTGAACATGTACATGGTAGTGATGGACAAAGTGCCTGAACCTATAACTGCAGAACTTGTTGGTGTAAAGCCTCCAGAAGTCATTCACTGGGATACACTGGAAGTTGATGGAAAAGAGTACATCAGGCTCAAAAGAAAGGATGAGAAGTATGAAGTTTATACTACTTGGGCCAAGATTGTCAGAACATGCTCCAGGTCTGATATAGAAGAAATGTTTGAAATATGGACGAAGTTGTATGCAGATCAGTTAAAAGCTCTAGGGATTTCAATTACAAAACTGGTGATGGAGTATCTGTGTATGATGTTCAAACCTGATGAAGTGGAAGGAGTGATAAGGAATGTGTTTCAAACTGTCAACAATTGGACTCTATATGAAACTAGTGGAGTATATGCAGTGACTTTGGATAGAAATCACATAAAATACTTCCTAGTGGATAGAGTGTACAACCACAGTAGATTGAAGCTTCATGCATTGTTGAAAAAGAAGCTTGGTTGTATTCAAGATTCAGAAATGGCTAAGTATCTAATCTAAAGAATAATTAATCAGATTCTGGGGTTGGATGCTAATACAAGGCTTTGAAGAATGGTGTTTTGGGAGCATCTGAAGAACTTGACTTCTCTTCTTAAAGGTCAAGTTAGGGGGAGATTGTTGGGAACTGAAGAATTGCTAAGTACAGTTAATGCTGCTAGCAAAACCTGGTTACTACTTCTGATGTTAATGCTGCTGATACAGGTTAGTGCTGCTTGTCAAAGTTAATACTGCTGAGCATGGTTAGTACTGCTGAACTTAATACTTCTTAGAGTGTTAAGACTGCTGAAGAATTAATGCTGCTTATGAGATAATGAAGACTTCGCATGGAAAGAAGACAACTGGATTGATTGAAGATAATCATGGAAGTCTTGAAGATAAATATGGAAGATTATACTGAAGATCTTTTATTATTTTGTAATTATCTTTATCTACAGTATATGTATAGAATAGTTTGTTTCTTTTGTGGTAACAATTTTTTCTAAGTTTTTAGCTTTCATAGAGAGAATCAACCTCAAGGTTAGAACCCTAATTCTAGAGAAGTAGAATTCGTATTGGTGAGCCTGTTCATCAATATCGAGGTTGAGTGTTGAAACTTGTAGCTTTATAATCATTCAATAAAGTTTGCAAGTTGTTCATTAGATTTACTGTTTGTTTACTGTTTCATTGAATATCAAAGTGTTATTCCGCAAACTTCTTTGATATTGTTTCTGAGTGTTTATTCTTGTTTAGAATTAAGATCCTGTCAAGTGGTATCAGAGCAAGTATTCTCATAAATCATACTCATCATGGAAAACGTAGTTGAATCAAACAGTACCCTGGTCTCAAAGGTCCCAATGCTCAGATCCAATGAATTTGACATGTGGAAGATTAGGATCAAGCAATATATTCTTCTCACAGATTACTCTATGTGGGACATCATTGAGTATGGCCCATCTGATGAAGGAAAGATTGGTCCAGATTGAAAAAGAACTCCACCAAAGACGGATGCAGAAAAGAAGTTAAGACAGACATAGATGAAATCCTTGAGCACACTGCTTTTGGTTATTCCCAATGAATATAAACACCAATTCTACAATTGCACTGATGCACAGATGCTTTGGAATGCTCTAGAGAAGAGGTTCTCTGGTACCAAAAGTACCAAGAGAAATCAAAAGGCTATATTGAAGCAAATGTATGAAAACTTTATGTCAACCAAGAATGAGTCAATGACTCAAACTTTTGACAGGTTTAACAAGTTAATTGGTGAACTAGCTAATGTGGGAGTACAGATTGATCAAGATGATCTAAACAGAAAGTTCTTAAGGTCCCTTGGAGATGAGTGGACTATGTATACTGTTTCTTTCAGACAGAATGAACAATTGGAAGAAAAAGAACTTGATGATTTGTACAATGACCTTAGAGTGTTTGAATCTGAGGTAGAAGCTAAGAAGAAACCATCTGGGTATGTTCACAATGCTGCACTCCTATCAGCATCAATTGATTCTTCTTCTAACCCTGAATCAGTTAGTGCTGCTAATGGAGCAATTCTTCTTCTATCTGGTTGTATCCTGAGTATCCATCCAAGAAGCAGTAGTACTCTTTTCCAGCCAACCTGTCCAACATTTGATCAATAAAAGGTAATGGAAAATGGTCCTTTTGAGTAGCCTTGTTCAACCTACGGTAGTCCATGCAAATTCTCCATCCGGAGACTATTCTAGTAGGGATGAGTTCATTCTTGTCATTGGATATAATAGTGATCCCTCCCTTCTTGGGTACACACTAGACTGGACTAACCCAAGAACTACTGGCTATTGGAAAAATGATTCCTGTATCTAACCATTTCAAAATTTCCTTTTTCACTACCTCTTTCATGACAGGGTTCAGTCTTCTCTGTGGCTCTATGGAAGTGAAGTTCTTGTCTTCTAAGATGATCTTATGCTGACAAATAAAGGGACTAATACCTTTAAGATCAGCAATAGTCCACCCTATGGCTTTGGTGTGCAACTTCAACATATCTACTAACTTCTTTTCTTGATGTAATTCTAGGGTAGCTGAAATAATGACTCGCAATTTGTCTTCTCCCCCTAAAAAGGCATACTTCAAGTGAGATGGGAGTTGTTTCAACTCCAGGTCAGGTGGTGAGATTATGGAAGGAGTAAATGACTTTTGTTCATTTCTTTCCAGCAGCTCAAATGTTGCAGCATCTAGAGGGACAGACTCTTTCTCTATGGTCTTATCATCATCATCATCATATTCCTCATCTAAGTCTCCTAAACTCAGGTCCTCTCATCCTCCTCTTCTATCCTACAAACTTGTTTGACTCTCTCCTCATGACATAATTCCTCAATGACACCTAGGCTTAAGCAGTCTTCTAAATCACTAGGGTATTTTAAAGAATTGAAGACATTGAATGTGACTTTTTGGTCTTGTAGTCTCATGGTCAGCTCACCTTTCTGGACATCTATCAAAGTTCTACCCGTAGCTAAGAAAGGTCTTCCCAAAAGTATGGGAATATCCTTATCAGCCTCAAAGTCTAAAATGATAAAATCAGTCGAAAAAATAAACTTGTCAACCTGGACTAACACATCTTCAATCTTACCCTTGGGATATGCAATGGTCTTGTCAGCTAGAATGAGTGTAACTGTGGTAGGTCTGGCCTCTCCTATGCCTAAGCTTTTGAAAATGGACAATGGCATAAGGTTGACACTAGCACCTAAATCACACAGTGCCTTCCCAACCTCTTTCCCACCAATGGAACAAGGAATGGTAAAACTCCCTGGATCTTCTCATATTCATTCAACTTCTTTTTCTTGATCCATATGTTTTTTAAAAACTTGGCATAACTGGGCATCTGCTCAATTTCTTCAACAAGAGGTATGTTGATGTGCAATGCTTTGAAAACATCCAAAAACTTTTTAAATTGCAATTCCTCCTTTTCATTCCTCAACCTCTGGGGGTAAGGAATGTAAGGGGGAACTGGTTTGATGACAACTTAGGTTGATGGTTTTGAGCAAGATGGAATCCAGTATGCTTTTGGTCTTTGTTTCATTAGATGAAATCACAACTTTAGTCTTTGGGTCAGTCTGTGGTGGACTTGAACTTGTGATCTTAGGATCTTGATTTTCTACTTGAATTGATGGTATTGGAATAACTGGAATCTCTGGAAAAGGAATGGACTTGGACAGTTTTTCAAAATCTGGTTTGGTAATTGGTTCAAATTCCTTTTCCACAGATTCAGGTAATTAATTCTTTACCACTCCTAAGTGTAACAGCTTTCACATATTCTTTTCCTGGAGCCTTGGGTAATTATGTGTTACTAGGCAAAGTGCCTGAGGCTCTGTTGTTCTGATTAAGTGCAATTTGACTGACTTGTGTTTCCAAACTCCGGAGAGTTGCTTGTGTCTGACTCATGAATCCTCTCATCATTGCTTCAAGAGATAAATTTGAGTCATCATGTGGAGGTGTATGATGTTGGTTTTGAAAAGGTGGTTGAGTGTGCTGATTGTGTTGAAAACCTTGATTACGATTATTCTGATGATGATTATTTTGAAAATTCCCCTTGTACTGGTTTTGAGAACTACTTGCTTGATTTTGAAAATTAGAGTTCTCTTGCTGCTTTGGTGCTGGTGGATTTAAACATGGACTGTTTCAAGAGAAGTTTGGGTGTTGTTTCCAGCTGGCATTGTAATGGTTGGAGTGGGGAGCAGGTGATAAGCGTCAATTTTATACATCTTTATGTCAAATTTCCCTAAATTTAGTGTTGGTTGAATGGTTAAAATGCCCCTTACCTAATGTTTTATATATTTAAATGTATTATTACATTAAATTAGAAAAAGAAAAAAAAGGTTTTTATTATTATTGCATTAGACTAATGAAAAAAAAAGAAAAAAATATATTTTCAATATTTATGTTTTATGGGCCGTGCAACAGCTAGAGTAAAGAAAAAGAAAAAAAATAAATTAATTTGACTTGTGGTTTGTTGTTTGACAGCCTAGCCCAAGAGAAAAAGAAGAAAAAGAGAAAAGAAAGAGTGAAAGCCCAGCATCCAGCAGCAGCGTCAGCGCCTCCATCCAGTAGCCAGCGTCCCTTCTTCGTGAGTTTATCCAGCATCAAACCCACGACGAAGTCGCGTTACCCACTGCCTCTGCGATGACCCTTCCAATTTCGGGTGAGTTTCATGTGGGTTTAACTCACACCCAACTCACGTGCGTCAAAATCAGATGCGACCACGTTCCTTTTAAGCGGTTCAAACGACTGGGATATAAAGGAGGGTTGTCAACTGTCGATTGAGGGGGATTGATCGATTTTTCTTGGAGAGAACCATGGGAGAAACATAAGAAGCGATTTCCAGATTAGGGGAGAAGCTTGGAGTCGATTTTGGGGATTTCTAAACTAGGGTTCTTCATCAATTTCCAAATTTCTTGACATTTGTAAGTAATTTTGCATTTTAAAATAGGATTATGAATAGCTAATTTGCTATTTCTAGTGATGAGATTTTAACTAGTTTGATTTAGATTATGTTGAGACTTGAATTGCATTTTAATATCAGTTGATTTTCCATTTTTTCAATCTCCATTATAATTGATGTTCATATTTGTAACACCCGGAAAATTAAGGTAAGTATTTATAATTTTCTTAGTGTTGCATCAATCATAATTGTTGGGATTCTTACTTGGGTTTAAGAATAGTATTATGTCATTTTACCTGTTAGTTTTCCTTGGATTCCGTACATGTTGAACGTTATCGAAAGCGACGAAAAGTGAGAGTTTGGAGTGTTGGACGACTATGACCAGCGACTATGACAATGGTCATAGTCGCGAGCCACTATTGTGGGCAGGGGGGTGGTCTCGGTACACCCCCGGCGAGAATGACACGCGAGAGTGACATGGGCAATGTCGCCCTGTCACAATCGCCGACCATGTACCGCGGGTATCAGGATGCTCGCGACTATGCCCATGGCACAATCGTCGGGCAATGTCGCCGTCGGGGGCTGAGAGTATAAAAACTCAGTTTTGACCATTTAGACTTCATTTCCTCATCTCTCACGTTTTGGTTCCGGTCAAGAGCTCATTTAGGGCGATTTTCTTCATTCCAAAACCCTCCCACACTTACTAATAACCTAGTGGTAGTTGGGAACATTTATTGGGGGTTAAGGAAGCTTCAAGAATCATCAAGTGGAGCATTTAAATCACCTTCAAGTTCTCACCCTTTCATCTTCTCATCCAAGTTTTCTAGGGTTTTGTGTGAAACCCTAGATAGTGAGTTTCTTACATTATTTTTAAATGAGATACATATTTTATATGCTTTCATACCTAATGTATTATTATTATGAGAAGATATGATCACCTGATAAGTTTGACCTAACTGTTAAGTTTGGTATTATTGGTATCTTAGCCTTGAATATGGTTATGGACATGAATGAGGTTATTATTCTTGATGTTTGAGCATGTGTACATATCTGTCTTGATGAGACATGGATAATATTGAATATTTGCATATCTTAGAGTTTTGTACCTAAGTTATGTTTGGGATTATTGTAGTCTTATACATGTGTCTTATGGGTATGAAACTATGTATAGAGACGGACATTGTAAGTACACAGAACGAACCATGAGTAAGTGCTAGGAGGATGTAGTCTTAGGAGCCACTATGATGGTATGCACCTAGACCTCCGCCATTTGGAGTAATGCCTGGGAGGTAGTCTCCAAGTGTGTCGGGCCTTCGGGATGTTGTTCAAGCGAGTGAACATCAAGGTACATTGACTCGAGGTAAAACTCATTGGTTTGATGGGTCTCCCCATGATTGACCCCGTAAGGACTTTAGTGATTGAAGTGTCATAATTGTTCATAATATGCTTTATGTTAATATGTTATGTTTTTATGTAACTCACTAGACCCGTTTGGTCTAACACTTGATTGTTGGTATGTATCTCAGGTTCTAGCGGCGTGAGCGCCAAGGAAGCTTAATCGACTTTAGTGGTGAGCTTGGGAGCATTTTGGGATGCCAATATTGAAGACCATTATTTTGGACATAGTTGACAACCTTTTTGTAATCTTATGTCTAGCGAGACTTAGATTAGGGAGTTGTCATCTATTATTGTGTGTTATTATAAACTTGTAATTAATAGGCAATTGTTGTTCCTTTGTATGAGCTCGTGCTTTGGCATTTATGCATACCACATTTCTATTTTCCGGAAATTTTTGTTAGTCCCATTTTTGGGGTGTTACAATATTCGAGTTATTGAGTTTGAGTAGGATCCCTCAGATTTTCTGATTCGATTATGAGTTGCTATCCTAATTTAAGAATCCGTAATTGTTCTTAAATCTTGGCCAAGTAGCAAGTAGTGCAACTTTTGACCGCAAAATCAACTGACTTGCACTACGAGGTTGCTTATTCTAGCTTAAATGGTTCAGCTTCTGATCGTTAGCTAGGATTGGTGCTTGTCTCAACTCTAATGCAATTGGTAGGTTAATTTCTATGTTCGTAACTAGAATTAGCTTAATTTGTTAGAAACTAATCCGCCTGGCGTCCGGTGCTAGTTTAATCGTAAGGATAAGCGGGGTGTTTGGCGTGTGTCGACACTCGTGGCCGATCTGGAATCAATTGAGAAAATGCATTTATACAAGTCAGTGATACATAGTCTTATAAAAACCGGTTAACCTCGTCACTAGAGCTCGTTATCTTTTTGTTTATAATTTTGTTTTAATTTTATGTTTATTTTAATTGTAAATCATCCACCCCCCTTTATTTATTGTTTCAAGTAACCTGCATATGACATCGTCTTGGACTTACGGTTGACACCGAGTCCCTGAGGAGACGACCCTACTTGTCGCTATCACAATCCGTTGTGAAATAGAGGTAATAGGTTTAATTAATTATAAATTTTATTATTTGTCGGACTCGACACCCGTCAAATTTTTGGCGCCGTTGCCGGGGACTCGGCAGGTTTAACTGTTTTATGCCAAGATCGTTACGTGCAGGATCATCAATTACTATAGATCTAGAAATTGAAAGGGCCGCGAAGAAAATAAGCAAGTTAGCCAAGCTTCGAAAGAAGCAAGGTGAGACATCTACATCACCGAGTCCTAATTTTTGGAAAGAAATCGATCTCTCTGCTGATTCAGGTAGTGAAGGAGATAAGGTCAACAAAGTGAAAAGGGAAGAAGAATTGGCGGCTCCGAAACGCACTTTGAGACAATGGGCAGCCCCCGATGTCACGCAACAACCTCTGTGCATTACATATCCTACGGAAGAGGTAAGTTTTTTTTAAAAACCGGACTAATCCATTTGTTACCTCGTTTTCATGGTTTAGATAGCGAGGATCCATACAAGCACCTCACAGAGTTTCATATGGTTTGTATGGGTATGAAACCGCATGGTACCACCGAGGAGAGCATCAAGCTAAAGGCGTTCCCTTTCTCTTTAGTTGACGAGGCTAGGGATTGGCTCTTCTACCTTCCACCGGGGTCTATCACCTCTTGGGCACAGATGGCAAGGGCATTCTTGGACAAGTTCTTTCCCGCATCAAAAGCCGCCGGGCTTCAGAGGCAGATTTGCGGGATCAAACAAAAGGATGTCGAGACACTTTACGACTATTGGGAGCGTTTCAAGAGGTTATGTGTAAGTTGTCTTCAACATGGCATATCTGATCAATTACTAATACAATATTTTTATGAAGGTTTATTGCCAATGGAGAGGAAGATGATGGACGCAGTGAGTGGCGGGGCGATCGTGAATAAGACTCCAACACAAGCAAAAGATTTGATCGCAACCATGGCGGAGAATTCAAAGCAGTTTGGAGCTCGAAATGACTTCACCCGAGGAGCTAATGAGGTACATATCCAATCCTTAGAGACTAAGATTACTGACCTTACTAATATTGTTAAACAACTTGCAATGGGAAATGTACAACAAGTCAAAGCATGCGGGATTTGTTCTACCGTAGGACACCCGACCGATGCATGCCCTACACTACAAGAGCCATTCGAGCAGGCTAACGCCATAGGGGGTAGCAATTTCCAAAACTCACAAAACCGGGGGTTTGATCCATTCTCTAACACTTATAACCCCGGTTGGCGGAGTCACCCCAACTTGAGCTACGCCCCTAGGCAAGATCAAGGTCAATTCCAACAACATCAACAAGTTCAAGCACCGCCGGGTGCTCAGTTCCATCAACTATCTTCTCAAGCTTCTCAGAGCTCAGGTATGACTTTAGATGAGATTGTGAAGGTTATGGCCACTAATGCTCTTCAATTTCAGAAAGAAACACAAAAGTTCCAACAAGACGCGCTCAAGTTCCAGCAAGAGACTCGAACCAGCATCCAGAACTTAGAGGCAGCGGTTGGACAATTGATGAACAAGGGTAAGTTGCCATCCCAGGCAGAAACCAACCCGAAGGCACATGTAAATGCAATCACCCTAGGAAGTGGTAAGGAGTCTCAAGGCAACGAGAGTAAGAGCGAGAGGATCGAAAAAGTCAAGGCGCCGGAAAATAAAGTGCCTGACAAGTATGTTATACGTCCTCCGTTTCCTGAACGTTTTGAGAAGTCAATGAGAGAAAGAGAAGAGAAAGAAGTCATAGACACCTTCCGGAAGGTACATGTAAACATCCCACTTCTTGATGCGATTAAACAAGTCCCTAAATATGCTAAGTTCCTTAAGGAATGGTGCATGAACAAAAAGAAGTCTAAGGAGACAGCTAAGTTTCTTGATATGATTAAACAAGTCCCTAAATATGCTAAGTTCCTTAAGGAATGGTGCATGAACAAAAAGAAGTCTAAGGAGACAGAAAAGGTGGACTTGACTCAAAATGTATCCGTCGTGTTCCAAAATGATCTTCCACCTAAGTGTTCTGATCCGGGCATGTTCACTATATCGTGTATAGTGGCCAATCTCACGGTTAATAAAGAAATGTTAGATTTAGGGGCTTCTATTAATGTAATGCCATACTCTCTGTATGCATATTTGGATGTGGGGCCCCTAAAACAAACAAGTGTGGTTATTCATTTGGCGGACAAGTCTGTTGTTTATCCGAGAGGAGTGTTAGAGGACGTGCTAGTTAAAGTGAATGAGTTGGTCTTCCCTGCTGATTTTTATGTTATTGACATAGAGGAGAATAATACCTCCAAATCAAGTATGATGTTATTGGGAAGACCATTCCTTAAAACCTCTAGAACTAAGATTGATGTCTATGATGGTACCCTTACGATGGAATTTGGTAGTGAGGTCATCAAGTTTAATATTCATGACACGATGAGGTACCCAAGAGATGTGCATTCTTTGTGTTTCATGAATGCTTCTACACCTTTGACTAATAATGTTTCTGCTTTAACTAACAATTTTGTTCTGAAAGAAAATTTTAGCGGAAATGAGAAAGTGGAAAATTTGGTGAAGCTCACAAAAGCTCTCGGTTTGAATGATGAGACCTCAGAGAAGATTCCATGGGTGGAAAAGGGACGCCAAAGGTATGACAGTTTTGACCATCATGTGTCTTATGCTAATGCGAAGCCTTTGTCTATTTTTTACAGGCACCAGAAGTTGGTTTAAAGTCATTGCCGGATCTAATGAAATATGAGTATCGGAGTGCGGGAAGTGCGACGAAGATGAAGGAGGTGCCACTTGGATGGATGAATGGAAGGTTGGAGATGAAAGTCCCATGGTTGGGTTGGGATGCCAGTTAGATTGGACAAGTGTGCTTGAAGGGGGTCTAGCCAAAGACCTAAAAGAAAGGCGCTGCGTGGGAGGCAACCCACGGATTTCAATTTCTTGCTTTTTATTGCTTTGTGTTAGTTAGTTTGTTTTCGTTAAAATCTCCAAATTTCACTCCTAGTCTTATCTGTGTTTTTGTGCTCTTAGGTTCCACCCGGATATTGGAAGCTCAAAGGGACGTACCCATCTTCACAGATTCCTACATTGGGAGGTCACTCACCAAATCAGGGGAGTTTTCTATTTTCCCTCTTCTTTGCATGCTTAGAGTGTCCTCTACATATTGAATACATTGAGGACAATGTAGGAATTAAGTGTGGGGGTGTGGGTCATTTGCATGATTGGGGGGTAATTTTCTAAATGCTTTTTGGGGGGTAATTTTTTTCCAAATTTTGTGCTTAAATGTAGATCGTTGTCCGTCTTGAAAATGTGTTAGCATGTTTTTAATGACCTTAACTTGTTGAAGATGATGAGTTTAGATGCATATATAGCATGATTGAGTTTGATTGATATCACTTAGAGTTGATCTGTGGTAGTATGCCGGTCAAAGTTAGCCATTTGCTAATCTCTTGAACTAGCTTTAACACCGTGAGACCTTGAGCCTATTAGACTAAACACTTTACATTAGTCTCAAATTCATTTCTTGTGTGATTAAGTCACTCCTAGATATGTATCTCTAGAACTTGACTTCTCTCTCCTTAAGACTATATGATATTTACATGCTAATAAAAATGACAAAGGCCATCGTTTGATCATTTATATGTCAACCTATTAGCCTTAAGCCTACCCTTTATGTCACTATTACCCTTTTTGCACACCATTTTGAGCCTTAGCCTATTTCCTTTGTCACCCACATCATAAACCAATCCAAACACGACCCACCCGACCAATCACCAATGGAATATTCTTGGTATCCCTGTATGCTTAAAAAGTGAAATTTATATGTTGAAAAAAAAGAGAAAAAAAAAGAAAAAAAATCTATGAGAAAATAAGTTGTCAAGAAAAGAAAAAAAATAGAAAAAAAAAGAAAAAAGAAAAAAAGGGGTAAGACGACAAAATCGATGATAAAGTTCAACATACATGTGTTTCATCTTTAGTTTTTATCATCTAATGGGAATGTTAAGAAAAGAATGTATAACAAAATCCCATTTGCTAAAAGAATCAAATTAGTTAACCGGTTTCTCCGTTGATGTACGGTCCTTAGTCACTTTTTCCTAAAGTATATCCCCACCTTACCCAAAGTCTTGGTTTACATTTCACCCATAAAATCCCTTTTGATTTATAAGCATGTATTTTATCAAAGTAGTGGAGGGTGAGAGACTTTTCAAGCCTATAGTAGATACATGCTAGTGTAGTGACGGTCTGAGCGATACACTTCAACCCCAAGGAGTGAATTGGGCGATACATGCTAGTGTAGTGTGTGCTCACTTTTTGATGCCAAGTTGCAAATCTCAAGTTCATGACATGCTATACGTGTTAATGTTCTCATTTGATTCAATTCTTTTCCCGTGTCGTGCTAACCTAAGTCATTGTCGGGACGAACAATGATCTAAGTGTGGGGGATTTTGATAAGCGTCAATTTTATACATCTTTATGCCAAATTTTCCTAAATTTAGTGTTGGTTGAATGGTTAAAATACCCCTTACCTAATGTTTTATATATTTAAATGTATTATTACATTAAATTAGAAAAAAGAAAAAAAAAAGGTTTTTATTATTATTGCATTAGACTAATGAAAAAAAAAGAAAAAAAAGAAAAAAAATATATTTTCAATATTTATGTTTTATGGGCCGTGCAACAGCTAGAGTAAAGAAAAAGAAAAAAAAATTAATTTGACTTGTGGTTTGTTGTTTGACAGCCTAGCCCAAGAGAAAAAGAAGAAAAAGAGAAAAGAAAGAGTGAAAGCCCAGCGTCCAGCAGCAGCGTCAGCGCCTCCATCCAGTAGCCAGCGTCCCTTCTTCATGAGTTTATCCAGCATCAAACCCACGACGAAGTCGCATTACCCACTGCCATCTGCGATGACCCTTCCAATTTTGGGTGAGTTTCATGTGGGTTTAACTCACACCCAACTCACGTGCGTCAAAATTGTTAGGATCGAATTCTCAACAAGAATTAATTCTCAGAAACAATATCAAAGAAGTTTGTGGAATAACACTTTGATATTCAATGAAACAGTAATCACAAACAGTAAATATGAATAACAAACTGTAAACTTGTATTGAGTAATTGAAATCACAAGATTACACACTCAACCTCAATCTTGAAGAACAAACTCTTTCAAGACGAATTCTACTTCTCTAGAATTAGGATCTATGTCTTGAGGTTGATTTCTCTCTAGAACTTAGAATCAATAATCTAAACAATTCTATACATTCTATACATATACTAATCAAAAGATAATTACAATAAATAAAAATATCTTCAGTATATCTTCCATGTATATCTCTAAGCCTTCCATAATCTTCAGATCATCCAGATGTTATCCTTCCATGCGAATCTCCATCTTATAAGCAGTATTAATCTTCAGCAGCATTAATCTCTTCTAGCAGCATTAAATACTAAGCAGTACTAACTATTAGCAGTACTAACTTTGTTCAAGCAGCACTAACTTTGACTAGCAGTATTAATTCTACTAACAGTAGTAATACTCAGCAGTATTAACTTTGAAGTCTTCTAGCAGTAGTAACTTTGATCCAGCAGCATTAACCATACTTGGTAAATTCTTCAGTTCCCAACAATCTCCCCCTAACTTGACTTTTAGGAAAAGAAGTCAAGTTCTTCAGATGCTCCCAAAATCTTCATTGATCTACTCCAATGTTAGGATCCAGTCCCATACTCTGATTGATAGTTCTCTGAATTAGGTACTTTGCCATTTCTGAATTTGGTGCACAACCCAACTTCTTATTCAACATGGCATGAAGCTTTAGATTTGTGTGATTGTAGACCCTATCCACCAAGTAATACTCCATGTGAAAAGTATCCAATGCCAGTTCATAGACTCCACTCCTTTCATAGAGAGTCCATCCTCTAACAGTTTTGAACACATCTCTGATTAAGTGCTTCACTGCTTCTGGGTTGAATAACATGCACAAGTATTCCATGACCAGCTTTACTATAGGTAACCCTGGAGCTGTCAACTGATCTGCATAAACTTTCATCCCTACTTCAAACATTTCTTCCAAATCAGATCTTGAACACTCTCTGACAAGTTTATTCCAGGTGCTGTAGACTTCATACTTCTCATCCTTTCTTTTCAATCTGATGTATTCTTTGCCATCCACCTCCATAGTATCCCAGTGGATAACTTCAGGAGGTTTAAATCCAACAGGTTCAGCTGAAATAGGCTTTGGAATTTTATCCATTACTACCATGTACATGTTTACATCTGAACTCTGTGGTACTTCCTGAGATTTAGCTTCATTCTGAGGTGCCTCTTCTTCTTCAGCATCCTTTTGCTCTTCTTCTACTCTAGGCTTCTTTACACTCTTCTTTCTTTTAGCCATCATTTTGGTTCTTTTCAGAGTCTTTTAAACTTGCCCTAAGGTAGCTTCCTTCTTCTTTTCTTCCTTGTTCTCTGCCTTTTCTTTGATAGGAGTTCCCTCTTCACTTTCAGGGAATGGTTGATTGATATTCACATCATGTCTCTCCTTGGCCTTCTTTTCAAACTCCATTCTATCCTTTTCATTACTCTTCAGCTTCCCCATTTCTTTTTCATAAAGATCCTTGATTTGATCAAAAGTCATCTGCACAAACATTTCTTTCTTTACCCCAATTGCACTCCTCAAGAAAGTTATCATTTTGTTTCTTTCCTGAGTTGCAAGGTAAGTTTGTGAAGGTCTTCTCTTCTTAGCACTTGATTTGGCTATCACAGCCTTTCTCAAGCTTATGGCCCTTTGCTTAACTTTCTCTGTTTCAAGCCCTTTCTGATAAGCTTCATTTAATTCATTTGCAAGTGCTCTGGCTATTTCTCTGTCTTTCTCCACTTGCTCTTTCTCTGCTTGATCTAATTCTTCTTGCATTTTCTTGGCTAATGCTTCATCTGATTCAACCATCTTTTGCCTTTTTGTTGGTTGATCAGCTTCTATTATCTTCTCTTTTCCTTTTCTTTTTGCATCTTCAGCCATTTCTTTCTCTTCTGTTCCTTTTGCTCCCCCTTCATTTATGACCACTCCCTTTGCTTTGAGAGTGTCATTCTTTGCTTTGATGAGCATTTCAGCTACTTCAATCTCTGTTGGTGATAACTCTGTTACTGCTGCTTGTGAAGTTTCAGCAGCACTAACAGTTTCTGCTTCTAGCTCCCCCTCAATACTGATCTTCTCCCCATCATGCTCCCCCTCAACTTTTTTTTTTCTTCATCCAGGTTTACTTCAGTCTCTGACTCCCCCTTTTTGGGAGCATCAGACACTGGTTCCCTTCTCTTTAGCACAAACTGTTTCCTTTTCTTCTTTTGAATCAGCCTGGTCACCATCTTCTTTAGTTTTGCAATCTGGACTTGTTATGACAGGATCACCAGCTTCATCTCCTCTATGTCTTTTCCTTGTTTCATAACATCTAGGTTGATGTTTCCCATTGTATCCATCAATTCCTGGTAGTTATATCTGTCCTCACCTTCTCTAGAAGTGTTACCCTCTTTTGAAGGATCATTGGATCTTTTAGTAGTGGAAGTCGTCTGCCTAGCAGAAGCACTATCCACCCTCGTGGTTTCTTGGCACCAGGGACCTTTGAATGATTGCTCATTCAAAGTTGCCATGGGGGAGGTCTTATTGATGTTACCACTTTCCTCCTCTGTGCTAGCAGGAGTAGTGGCAGCCTCATCACCCATATGCTCTTTCTCCTCCTTAGAGAGCACCTCCTTGGGGTTGGG
The DNA here is from genome assembly GCA_023525745.1 of Arctium lappa. NCBI lineage: Eukaryota > Viridiplantae > Streptophyta > Magnoliopsida > Asterales > Asteraceae > Arctium > Arctium lappa. The sequence continues at coordinate 53,240,705 of CM042064.1, forward strand.
AGACACCCCTTTGGTTTCCCTATTGATATTCCCTAAAGGAGAATTCTCCCTTAGAGGGCTTAAAGGCTTGGGGGTTGATGGTACAAGAAGGGAAGGAGCCTTCTTTACCTGTTTGGGTGATAGGTGAGGTTGGTTTTTCAAGAAGGGACTGGGGGATAGATTTAGAGTGGGAAGGTTGGGATTGGCTAGCAGTAGGATGGTCTAATGGGGGCCTTGACCCTGCTGCCATACCTTCATTGGTTTGGGACACCACCATCATTGTAGAGAACAATGGGGTGTCAACTCCTTCCGAGTCCCCAACAGATCTTCTCATATTTGAGAAAACCTTGCCTTTGGGGGGTTTAGGTACATATATTCCAGCAGAATGAGGAATATCCGTCAATTCATGGTTGATTACTGCTTGAACAAACCTGGGATACATATAAAAGCTCTTTTTGTTTCCCATGTTTGAAACAAGATCATTGAAAAGCATTTGTGAAAAATTGTACCTTCTGGCAGTGGCCAAACAGACCAAAGCATAAGCAATGGGACTGCTGAACTCACTCCATCCAGTAGTCTTTTTAGAGATGCAATGCATCAAGGTATGAACAAGAAAACGCCATTGGGGTGAGAATTTAGCTTTTGAGAACTTAAAAACACCCAATGGGCCTCCATACCCCATTCTTGTAAGATTAGAGAACAGTTCATCGTTTGGGATAGAAGTTATACCAGAGGCATCGTCTAGACGTAGACTGATGCGAATAACCTCTTCAGTAACTGTTAGTGGTTTGTCACAGACCCTTGTCTTGATCATTTGCACACCATTCTCAGCAACAATGGTGGCATTAGCCCAGAACTGTCTTTGATGCTCGATATAGATTGAAGGCGATACAATAAGAGCATGGGCAATATGGCTTGACTTGAGGAAATCCACAATCTGATGAAATCCTGCAGCTTGCTTTGGCTTTTGTAGCATCGCGATCTCATTGTGTTCATCGATGAATGCCATGGATGCCATTGATCTGTGCGAAAAACTTGCCTGAAAACTTTGAATCTTGAGAGAGAAAGGGTTTAGAGCGCAAGGGAACAGTATGCAAAGAGTCGTTATGAACTTTTAGGCGGGCAAAGGGTATTTATAGGATTCGGGACATAAGCAGTATTAATGGACAAGCAGTATTAACCGCGAGCAGTATTAACTACTAGCAGTATTAACTAACTAGCAGTATTAACTGCGAGCAGTATTAACTGCGAGCAGTATTAACCACTAGCAGTATTAACTAACTAGCAGTATTAACTGCGAGTAGTATTAACCACTAGCAGTATTAACTAACTAGCAGTATTAACTACGAGCAGTATTAACCACTAGCAGTATTAACTAACTTACTCTTTGAAGCTTAGGCTGAATTGAGTACTGCTATGTATGCCCTGCAAAGGAAGATTAGTAACACCAAGAATCTATAATATTCAGGTATTTAACCACTTTTTGAGAGGATGCTTATTCAGAGTTGATCATTCCCACACTTGTTACCAAGAAAGTGAATCTACCCACATCAAAAGCTTTGGTGAATAGATCAGCAAACTGGTTGTCAGTATGAACTTTTACAACTTGAACAAGTTTCTTTTAATTACAGTCTCTTATGAAGTGATACCTGATCTCAATGTGTTTTGTCTTAGAGTGCTTGACAGGATTATTCACAATGCTGATAGCACTACTATTATCAATAAAAATGGGAGTGTGTAGAAAGGTTACCCCATAGTCCAACGTTTGATTCTGAATCCATAAGACTTGAGAACAGCAACTTGCAGCTGCTATGTACTCTGCCTCTGTTGTAGATGTGGACACTGTGGTTTGTTTCTTGCACTGCCATGAAACTAGTCTGGCACCCAAAAACTGACATCCTCCAGAAGTAGATTTTCTGTCCAAGTTTGCCCCACCTAGATCACTGTCTGAGTATGCTATTAGGTCAAAGGGTGAGTCATGTGGATACCAAAGTCCCAATCTGGGTTGCCCTTTGAGATATCTGAATATCCTCTTAACAGCTTGAAAGTGAGATTGCTTTGGCCTAACTTGGAATCTTGCACATACACAGACTGGAAACATTATATCTGGCCTTGATGCTGTGAGATACATGAGAGAGCCAATCATGGATCTATAATGATGCACATCCATATCCTCCCCCTCAAGATCTGTTGTTATCTGCTTGTGTGTCTCCATAGGTGTGCTTGCAGGTTTTGAATCTGAGAAACCAAACTTGGTTAGAATGTCCTGCACATACTTGGATTGACAGATGAAGATGCCATCTGACTTCTGTTGAACTTAGAGTCCAAGGAAGAAAGTAAGTTCCCCCATGGAACTCATTTTGAACATTTGATGCATTAGATCCTCAAACTCCTTGCACATGTTGTCTCTTGTGGATCCAAAGATAATGTTATCAACATAGATTTGGACCAGCAAGATATCCTTCTTCTTTCTCTTGATAAATAGAGTCTTATCAATGACTCCTCTTTCAAATCCATTTTCCAAGAGATAGGATGACAGAGTGTCATACCATGCTCTTGGAGCTTGATGCAATCCATAAAGAGCTTTCTTCAATTTGTATACCCTGTCTGATAGCTTGGGTTTTCAAACCCTGGTGGTTGACAGACATATACCTCTTCTTCAATTGAGCCATAGAGAAATGCACTTTTTACATCCATTTGATAGACTTTGAATTTCATGTAAGAATCATAAGCTAGGAATAATCTGATTGCTTCTATCCTAGCCACAGGTGCAAAAACTTCTTCATAATCTATTCCCTCTTCTTGAGTATACCCTTGAGCCACCAGCCTTGCTTTGTTCCTTATGACAATACCTCTTTCATCTCTCTTGTTCCTGAAAATCCACTTTGTGCCAATTGCTCTGTGACCTTTAGGAAGGTCTACTAGATCCCATACATCTTGTAGCTTGAATTGCAACAGTTCTTCTTGCATTGCTTCTATCCAACTGGATTCTTTCATAGCATCATGTGCCTTTTTAGGCTCAAGCTGGGATAGAAAACAAGTAAGCATTGTATGCTGTTGATCTTGCATTTCTTGAAGCCTGCTTTGATGTCTAGTCATCATAGGAGAAGATATATCTCCTATTACCAGCTGTGGAGGATGATTCTTTTGAACTCTGGTGTTATGACTAGGTTCTTCATTAAGTCCAGCCTCTAGATTAGAGTCATTCACCTCAACTGAAGTGTTTTCAGCAGCCACTTCGGATTCTTTATTTTCTTGAGTATCCTCATCTCTACTTTCTTCTTCACTCTGACTTGGTCCAGTAGATGGTTCCTTGTCACAGTCTTCAAAAGAATCCACTGTGGGTATGGGGAAGATCACAGATTTAGATATACTCTCTTGAACTTGTGTAGTCTCTGATCCTCCACATCCTGAACCTGCATAATCATCACTACTGAAACCAAAAGAGTTAGTTAGTGAATCAATGTCAAATAGCCACTGAGGACCAGTTCCAATAGGATTTGGTGTGTTCTCATTGCATTTGACATTGTCACTTTCTTCAATTATTCTAGAAGATGAGTTAAAAACTCTGTAGGCCTTACTCTGAGATGAATAACCAACAAGAAATCCATCATCTGCTTTGCTATCAAACTTACCTAAGCGAGATTTGGTGTTGAGAATTGTACAGGGACACCCAAAAGGTTTGAAAAATCCAATGAAAGGTTTTCTTTTATTTAAAAGCTCATATGGTGTCTTGTTCTTTGGCTTAACTACTAGAACTCTGTTTTGGACATAGTAGGCAGTATTAACTGCTTCAGCCCAGAAGGTAATTGGCAGTTTTGAATCAGCCAACAGAGATCTAGCAGCCTCTATTAGTGTCTTATTTCTCCTTTCAGCAACACCATTCTGTTGAGGAGTCCTAGGAGCACTATATTGTCTCTCAATGCCTTTTTCTTCACAAAAGGTGTTTAGATCAAGATTTTTGAATTCAGTCCCATTATCTGATCTAATGACTTTTACTTTTTGATTAGTTTGGTTTTCAATTCTTAGGATAAAGGATTTGATCAGTCCACTTGTCTCATCCTTAGTCCTTAGAAAATATACCCAGGTAAATCTAGAGTAATCATCAACAATAACCAAGCAGTAAGATTTCTTGCCTATACTCATAACATTTGTAGGACCAAACAGATCCATATGCAATAACAGGAGACAAGAAGAAATTGTATTTATCTCTTTGGTCTTATGAGAAGTTTTGTGCTGTTTGCCTTTAAGACATGCAACACAATGATCATCACATGAAAATACTTTTGATGGTAAACCTCTTACAAGATTGTTTTTGACAAGTTTGTTCATAGTTTTGAAGTTCATGTGACACATCCTTCTGTGCCAAAGAGAGGATTCATCTACAGAAGCTTTTGAAACAAGACAATTTAGAGATGAATCACTATCAACATTGTCCATATCTAGACAGTAAACATTGTCCTTTCTTGGAGTTCTAAGTAGTATCATGCTTTCATCAACTACCTTGAACCCTGGAGCAAGGATCATACACTCAGTATTTGTAAATAATATACTATGTTGTTTGTCACATACCTGTGATACACTTAACAGGTTGTACTTCAACTGATCAACATAGTAGACATCCTCAAATGTCATCTTACCTTTGGTGACATTACCTTTTCCACTTATTTTACCACCAGTAAGATTATCTCCAAATGCAACATGTCCTCCATTGATATGCTTGAAATCCTGAAGGCATGACATGTTGCCTGTCATGTGCCTAGAGCAACCACTATCAACATGCCATATGCTATTTCCCTTGAGCTGTTGGTTGCCCTGCACATAAGATAGATCAGTTAGTATGAATAAGGAACCCAAGCCAAAGTGGTCTTGGGTACCCCTTTCTCATCAAAATACTTGCATTCTTTCTGGACAAGATTTTTGAACTTTAACTCCTCATTCTTGGAGTACTTTGTCACAATAATAGGCTTGAACACATTTTTGCTAGAAGCAGTACTGGTTTTAGAAGTACTAACTGCCTTAGCAGCACTTGCAAGCTTAGCAGTACTGACCTTATTAGAAGTAGTAACTGTGTTAGCAGAAGTAACTGTGTTGGCAGTATTAACCTTTGAAGAGGTACTAACAGTATTAGCAGCATTAATATTTTCAGCAGTACTAACACAGGTAGCAGCAGTAATACTTCCAGCAGCACTAACCCTGTCAGCAGTACTAACAGTTTTAGTGCTTCTAGGCACCCACATTTTGATACTTTCTTTTAAAAACTTTTTCTTCATGGGGCCTTTACTTTCACCATGTTTCTTTATCACATGTTTCTTTCCAGCCTTCCTATAACCAACAGGTTTTTGCACAAATCTTTGAAAGGTCATCTGTTGATTAGTAGGGTTAAAGAAGCAATATTTAGCCAAATGATTTAACTTGCCACATATGAAACAAGGTTTTGGTCTATTGATTTTACTCATATCAACTCCTTGCTTCTGAGCCCATTGATTATTCCAGTTTCTTTGATTTCCTCTTTTTAAACCATAATTTAGGCTCTTGGCTTTACTGCAAGCACACTGTTTACAAGATCCAGGATTCACAACCGTGGTTTGTTTGTAATGGACCTTGTTATCCTTTCCTTTGGTCTTCTCTATCTCCTTGGACTTGACCCAAATTTTCCCACATCCCTCATTGGTGATAATGTTGTTTTCTAATGGAATCTCTTTACTCACATCATTATCCCTATTCTCACTGGCTTCTTTCTCAGTCAAATCCTTAATTACTACCTCATCCAAAGGATCTATCTTAAAAGCTTTCTCAGATAAGTCCTTTTTCTCCTTGGTTTCTAACAAGTCTGAAGTAGGAGAGATATAGTTGTTGTTGTAAGGAGGAGGTGTATTGTTGTATCCAATACCAGGCTTCATCTTATCATGAATCTGAGCCTTTAGAAGAGAATCCATTGCTTTTGAAGCATATGAAAACTTTTCTATGTCAAGTTTAACTTTAGACAGTTCCTCTTTTAGCCTATCACTCTCTTCTAAGGATTTAGACAGTTTGGTCTCTAACTCATTCTTTTCCCACTTCCAATAGTTTGTGTCATAAGAGTGTTGAAGTTCATTAGCTTGAAAGCCTTTGATTTGCTCTTCAAATCTCTCTACTATCAACACATAATCTCTTCTGTCCTTTTCTAATCTTTTTAGGTCATCACACATGCTTTGATTGTGATCCCTGTATCTTTTGACAGTGTCTATGCAAGATTTAGTGCAAAGATTAGAAATTACCTCAGAGGGGAGATCAGACACTTCTGCCATAAGAGCTTGATTCTGAATGGCTTCCTCAGCTTGATCACTCCAGTCAAATCCCATTCCTTGTTGAGAAACAAGGGCTTGAGCAGGATTCTTGTTCTGATTGTAGCCTCCATTCTGAGCTTGTTGGTGGTTGTTGTTTGGAACAACACTCCTGCATTCTCTAGCAAAGTGTCCTTTCATGTGACACTTATAGCATTCCACCTTAGTCTTGTCAAAACCAGCTCCATCTTCTCTTCTTTGAGAGAAGTTATTCCTTCCTGTTCTTTTAATAAACTTCTTCACCCTCATGGATAACATGGCCATCTGCCATTTAATATCCATCTCCTCCAGGTCATCAGGGTGAAGTTGATCTAGATCATCATTAATCAATGAATTGTTGCTATGACTGGACAAAACGGCTTCAAAGATAGTTTCAGTGCCTTTTTCTGAATTTACTCCACTGGCAGTACTAACTGCTTCAGGGTTGGCAGTAGTATCAGTGGATGCTGAAAGAAGTGCAGCATTGTGGATATAACCAGTGGGCTTCTTCTTGGTTTCTACCTCAGTTTCAAAAACTCTTAGATCATTGTATAGATCATCAAGTTCTTTCTCTTCCAGATTGTCACTCTGTCTATATGAGACAGTGTACATGGTTCATTCATCCCCAAGAGATCTGAGGAACTTTCTGTTGATATCATCTTGTTCCATCTTCACTCCTACAGTAGCCAGTTCACCAATGAGCTTGTTGAACCTATCAAAAGTTTGAGTCATAGACTCATTCTTTGAGGAAGTCAAGTTCTCATACTGCTGCTTTAGAACATCTCTTTGATTTCTTTTGATGCTCTTAGTTCCAGCAAATCTTTTCTCTAGAGCATTCCAGAGAATCTGAGCATCAGTGCAGTTGCAAAATTGATGTTGATATTCATTGGGGATGGCCAAGAGCAGAGTGCTCAAGGCCTTCATCTCTGTCTGTCTGATCTTCCTCTCATCATCTGTCTTTGGTGGAGGTCTTTTCCCATCTGGTCCTATCCTTCCAGCTTCAGAAGGACCATTCTCAATGATATCCCACATTGAGTAGTCAGTGAGAAGAATATATTGTCTGATTCTGATCTTCCACATGTCAAACTCACTGGGTTTGAGCATTGGAACCTTAGAGACCAAAGTACTGCTTGATTCTGTAAGATTTTCCATGATGAATAGATGTTTCTGAGTCAGTTTGGCTCTGATACCACTTGTTAGGATCAAATTCTCAACAAGAATTAATTCTCAGAAACAATATCAAAGAAGTTTGTGGAATAACACTTTGATATTCAATGAAACAGTAATCACAAACAGTAAATATGAATAACAAACTGTAAACTTGTATTGAGTAATTGAAATCACAAGATTACACACTCAACCTCAATCTTGAAGAACAAACTCTTTCAAGACGAATTCTACTTCTCTAGAATTAGGATCTATGTCTTGAGGTTGATTTCTCTCTAGAACTTAGAATCAATAATCTAAACAATTCTATACATTCTATACATATACTAATCAAAAGATAATTACAATAAATAAAAATATCTTCAGTATATCTTCCATGTATATCTCTAAGCCTTCCATAATCTTCAGATCATCCAGCTGTTATCCTTCCATGCGAATCTCCATCTTATAAGCAGTATTAATCTTCAGCAGCATTAATCTCTTCTAGCAGCATTAACTACTAAGCAGTACTAACTATTAGCAGTACTAACTAGCTAAGCAGTACTAACTTTGTTCAAGCAACACTAACTTTGACTAGCAGTATTAATTCTACTAACAGTAGTAATACTCAGCAGTATTAACTTTGAAGTCTTCTAGCAGTAGTAGCTCTGATACCACTTGTTAGGATCGAATTCTCAACAAGAATTAATTCTCAGAAACAATATCAAAGTGTTATTCCGCAAACTTCTTTGATATTGTTTCTGAGAATTAATTCTTGTTGAGAATTCGATCCTAACAAAAATCAGATGCGACCACGATCGTTTTAAGCGGTTCAAACGACTGGGATATAAAGGAGGGTTGTCAACTGTCGATTGAGGGGGATTGATCGATTTTTCTTGGAGAGAACCATGGGAGAAACATAAGAAGCGATTTCCAGATTAGGGGAGAAGCTTGGAGTCGATTTTGGGGATTTCTAAACTAGGGTTCTTCATCAATTTCCAAATTTCTTGACATTTGTAAGTAATTTTGCATTTTAAAATAGGATTATGAATAACTAATTTTCTATTTCTAGTGATGAGATTTTAACTAGTTTGATTTAGATTATGTTGAGACTTGAATTGCATTTCAATATCAGTTGATTTTCCATTTTTGCAATCTCCATTATAATTGATGTTCATATTCGAGTTATTGAGTTTGAGTAGGATCCCTCAGATTTTATGATTCGATTATGAGTTGCTATCCTAATTTAAGAATCCGTAATTGTTCTTAAATCTTCGCCAAGTAGCAAGTAGTGCAAATTTTTACCGCAAAATCAACTGACTTGCACTACGAGTTTGCTTATTCTAGCTTAAATGGTTCAGCTTCTGATCGTTAGCTAGGATTGGTGCTCGTCTCAACTCTAATGCAATTAGTAGGTTAATTTCTATGTTCGTAACTAGAATTAGCTTAATCAGTTAGAAACTAATCCGCCGGGCGTCCGGTGCTAGTTTAATCGTAAGGATAAGCGGGGTGTTTGGCGCGTGTCGACACTCGCGGCCGATCTGGAATCAATTGAGAAAATGCATTTATACAAGTCAGTGATACATAGTCTTATAAAAACCGGTTAACCTAATCACTAGAGCTCGTTATCTTTTTGTTTATAATTTTGTTTTAATTTTATGTTTATTTTAATTATAAATCATCCACCCCCCCCCCCTTTATTTATTGTTTCAAGTAACCTGCATATGACATCGTCTTGGACTTACGGTTGACACCGAGTCCCTGAGGAGACGACCCTACTTATCGCTATCACAATCCGTTGTGAAATAGAGGTAATAGGTTTAATTAATTATAAATTTTATTATTTGCCGGACTCGACACCCGTCAGTAGGTCTGTTTTGAACAAAGTTTACAGATTCAGAATTATGTGGACAATGTTCATAAGAATGTTCTCCACCACAACACACACATTGCACAGAAAGAACTGCTGAAGCAGGTGTAGGGACAGTCGGCTGTGTTCCTTGACCAGAAGTTATATTTTTAAGCATGTTGGTCATGGAAGCAAGCTGAGCTGTTAATGCAATGTATGCATCCACATCATGCATTCCAGTAGTTTTCCTTTGAGTTTGGGCCCTTGGGTCAGCCCAATGTCCTTTGTTTGTTGAAATCTTTTCAAGAATCTCATACCCGACATTGTAGGTATTGGATGTAAAAGCTCCTCCTGAAGTCGCATCGAGAATTTGTTTTGCATTGGGAACAAGCCCATTGTAAAACGTCTCGAGTTGAATACAGTAGGGAATGCCATGATGAGGGCATTTTCTCAACAATTCTTTAAATCTTTCCCACGCATCCGGAATAGCTTCATCTTCCATTTGTTTAAACATGCAAATTTCATTTCTGGATTTGGCATTCTGGGTAGGTGGAAAATATTTTTGCAAAATTTTTTCGGCCATATCACTCCATGATGGTACTGAACCTGGTGCTAATGAATTGAACCAAACTTTTTCCCGATCCCTTAAAGAAAATGGGAATAAAGTGAGCCTTAAGGCATCAGCAGATACCCTAGGGATTAGAAAAACATCGGTGATTTCCATGAAAGATTTTAAATGTGAATGTGGATCTTCCGATGGTAATCCGGAAAATTGACCATTGGTTTGCAACATATGAAACATGATGGGTTTTGGTTCAAAATGTAGAGTTTCTAATTGTGGCCTAACAATTCCTGAATTTAATTGCTCAAAATTAGGAATTGCATAGTCCATAATTCTTCCATCTTTTGAGTTTGCAAGGTCAATGATGTTTTGTGGTTCAACATTACCAATAGATCCGGCATCAGCTTCTTCCTCATTATGATTTGGGTGATTTTGAAACACATGAGGTGGAGGATTTCCAAAAATTGGTGGCGGCCTGATTTGATTCACTAAAGGTGGTCTCATTTGATTTTCCAAAGGCGGATGTTGATTTTCCAAAAGCGGTGGTGGTCTGACATTCCTGTTTTCAAAACCCAGGGGAGGTCCATCCATATTGAGAGGGTTTATGTTTTGAAAAGTTCTTTGAATTCTCCTTCTTTGACGGAAGGTTATCTCAATATATGGATCTAGTTCGAAAAATTCCCCGCGTTGTATTCTTGGCATGCACCACTTTTAAAAACCTTTTAAAAACTTCCAAAGGTGTTAGAAAAACCAAATCTTTTAAAATACTTTACAAACACTTTTGACTTGCCAATCCCCGGCAACGGCACCAAAAACTTGACAGGCCCTTTTGTGTACCTTAGGGTGAGAGAAATAATACCAAAAAGCAAGTATACAAATTGGTACTATGTCTCCTTTCAAGTAATAAAAGTAGTAAAATACCAGATATCGTCCCACAGAGATTGGATTAAAAAGTGTAATAAAAGTATGATGAAAGATATGATTTCAGATGACGAATTTGAAGTAATATTTTGATTGGTTGGTGAACACAAGATTACTTTAACAAGATTAAAAGAGAAGCAAGGGTGCAAGACTTATGGTGAAATGTTAACCCAAATTCCAGTGGACCAATGCTGCAGTGATGCTGCAGCATTCTTGTGACAGAAACTGATTTTATTATCTATTTCAAGACACGTTCCTCTCAGACTCTCACCATCTCATTATTCCAGTAGCTATAAACAATCTCATCTCTGAGCAATGTTCAAGATAAGGGAATGATGAGAGCGGAGTTCTCAAAATATATGGCAAAACAAATTCTCTTTGTTAAAAGTTACTCTTTCGAAATAACCCCCATACCTCCCAAGTTGGTGTATTCCAAATAGCTTATCTCTAAGTCTATTCCATTTTAACTCTTTGAAAAAGTGACAACTTATCAAGAATGGATCATTTTAAATAACACAAGTAACAACTCTCGTTGCAAGTAACTTTTTCGATATTACCTCCCATGTCATTAAATTGACGTGCTATTCAATGGCCTATCTCTAGGTCCATGACACTATTACACTATCAAAATGATCAATTTATCAAAGAGTTTTGTTATCTTGATAAAACTTGAATTGGAATAATAAAACTTTGTTAAAGTCACAAAAGTCCACTTTGTTTAAGTTAACACCATCACCATTTGCCTCACACCCAAGCTAATGTGTTTAGCTACTCATTACAATAAATAAAGAAAGAACATTACAAAGAAAATACAACAAAAAACATAATGTAAAGTACTTAGAAATGTAAATGACTTGAAAGTATATATATAAAGACAATAAATGTAAATGACAAGAAAGTAAAATGGAATGTAAGTACAACACTACAATATACTGGAATTAAATACTGGAAATTAAAGACATAAAATAAATGGAAAGGCTAGAGATGCAAGATAAGTAAAGGAAATGCATGAATAAAATCTGCAGGTGAATGTTGTTCCAATGTTGGAAGCATTCATAGTCTGGGTGAACATGAAGAACACGAAGAACACCATATGAACATATGCATAATTTCTGGAAATTTGCAGATGAACTCAGAACTGATGTACGATGTAGTTCCAAGATGAACGATAATAAAAAGATTACTCTACGTAAACGATTACAAACAACATAACAACATGAAGAGATTTACGAGAGCTTGAAGAAATTAAAGAAAAATATGAAGAACAAGATGATTAAACCAAAAGATTACTGAATATTAAAGGAGAATTGGGGCTGATTAAAATCAGCTAACAAAAGTATCTTCAAGGGGAAGGGATGATCTGATCTAGTGATGAGTTTGTGATGATGAGGGATACTTGATACTTGGTAGGATGATTGGATACATTAAATGCCCCCAAGAACACTCTATTTATAGGAAATAGAAAGGGGCCAAAAAGGGTTAAACTAGCTAACTTAAGGTACTAATATTAGAGTTTTACAACAAAAAGTACAATACAAAAGGAATATTACAGCTAATTATCAGATAATCAGCTGGCAAAAGTATTATCCACTGGTCCAAATAATGGCTAAATCCACTCCCTTTTAATCAGCTTCCAATTCTCCCTGCAGGTCCGATGTTGTTCCAGTGCTTCAAGCATTGACCTGTTTCACAAAGATTTTTCAAAATACATTAACTTTAGCCTATACAACCCATGTTTGTATACAAATCCATATCTCAAGCTCCAAATCAAGAAAGTGGAAAATAATAACCAAAATGACTCAAGGTTGGGATTATAAAGTGTAAAATCTAATCTAAAAAGATAAAAACAATGTGCTTAAGTACTCAAAAGTGAGTACTTATCACCACCCCAAACTAAAAACTTTGCTTATCCTCAAGCAAAACAAAGAAGAAAAGAAAAGACTCAATTCTAAGAAAATTATGCAAAAGGATGGCATTAAGTGCACATCATGAGTTTGAGAGTGTCAAGAATACATAACATGCATATTCCCCAAATTAAAAAGAATTGTATTTTGACCGAAATACCCCTGTGCATACATGCATTGTATTTTTTTCAACCGTTTTTAATATTTTAATTTAATAAAAAATCAATCGTGGACCATTGATCTCATCAATCTATGGTTGAGATTGGTTAGCATGGTTAGCACCAAATGCCGTGGTTAGCAAATGAATGGGTCTCTCTCTCTCTCTCTCTCTCTCTTATTTTGTTAACCAAAAAAATCTTACTAACCTTGTTAACCACCATTAACCAATGAGAAAACTTCAAAATATTTGGTTTGATTAAACCCATTAATTAAATGATTAAAGGTATAATTGGTATTCCATGTAATTATTTTTTAGGCTCATTAAAGAGGGGTTACAAAATTAATCATCCATGATTATAGCTCTTATGTTTAGATTCAAAGTGCAATCTAGATGTGTTCTTGGTATTTCAAAATTTATGTTATGTTCGAGGAACCATAAGGCGTGAAAGACAACCTTCAATCCGCATTCGTCCTTGAACGATGAATTCTGAGAGTTTGAACGACGTCGGTGGAAGAGCCGACATTCTTCATTCTTCGTCACTAATAACTACGTCATCGGATCTTTGTAATGGAACGCAACGCAATTCCAATGAAGAATGTAGTACGCAGAATACCAACACGGTTGATTGCAGATCGAACATAGTCGAACCCAATAAGAAAATCTATATCAGTTAGTACATTTTTGTTATTGTTATGATCATTTTTGAACATGCATGAACAACCATTATTGCAAACATATATGCATTGAACCGTCCCCTAAATGTAATTTTGTTCATAATGTTTCAATATACTCACCCCTTGTTTTCAAGATATAGGCATCGATTTTTTTTCCTGTAAGTGCTATTGGTGTTATGAAAATGCAACTTTATGAACAACAAAATTGATATAACACGTTCACAGTTCCTATATTACTAAAAAAATCATGCCTTGTGTTCATCATATGTGTAACACCCCGAATTTTCGTTAGGTAAATTCTAGCATTTAGACTTCAAGTCTTGTTTATTGTTCAATCATAGTGTTCTTGTGTTTAACTTTTGTTGTTAGCACCGCGTTTGGTTTCAAGTTTGAGTTTTGGGTTTTGGTGGAAATGGTGAATCACAGGGGCTTGCGCGAGTTACACCGCGGCTTGCAAACCGCGGCACAAGTCGCGTAACCCACTGCCCTGTTATCTTCTCAGGAACACGGGCGACTTATGTCGCGGCTTAAGATCACGTCATAACCCGCGAGATCCCCTGGACGCCCAAATACGGGTTTTCTCCTTTGGTTCTCATTTAATTTCTTCATCTACCTTCCCCAACTCTCTCTCAACCCTCATAACTTCCCCATCCGAAAATTAGGGTTTCCTCACCCAAATCTACATCATTTATTGCTAAGAAGTTGGAGTTTCAACCAAGGATTTTAGTTTTGGACTTTGAACCAAACCTCCATTGTCATCTTCTCCAAGGGTTTCAAGCTAGGGTTTGGGTTTTCTTCAAAAACCCACTTGGTGAGTTCATACTACCATTTACTAAACTTTATACATGTCAAAGCTTACATTTTGAACTCCTATATATCTCCATGGTTTTGGATTTATGTTTTCTACATTTTTGACCTATCTTGAGTTTGGAGAGATTTTAGGGTTCCCAATCATTTTCAACAAGAACAAAGGGTTCCATCTTATTTGAAGTAAAATGATGTTTTACTTGCACATTTATGTGAGTTACTTGAAAGAATGTATATAAACTCATTTTATGATTTTCATTCTTATCAGCAGTTAAACATGGAAATACGTTTTGGAAATAAATGTTATTGAAAGCTATATGTTTAGCTTTAGTTAGTCACAAATGAAATTGTGACAAGTTTAGACTATTACTAGTGGATCCCTAGGTATTGAGTCGGTTTATATTATTGGGATGTCTATTCCCCTTTTTGTAGCTATGGATGCATTTGACCCTCGAGGGCCTTTGGTACGGTTATGTGAGACCGGTTACTAGCCATGGATCACAATGTAGTCCTAGTGAACGAGTATGACTTGGTTTCCTCGGGGGCCCTCCCTCACATCTTAGTACGAACCGAAGTTGTTTGTGGCAATGGATGCCAAGTATTTAGCTCACAACTCGGATTGTGGCCTACTTTTGTGTTCCGCCATAGTCCTTGGTAAATCGGGTATCCCCCGTCATCGCAAGATGAATTTTTGGACCGAACGGTCCTTATGTGACAAAGATTTCATATGTAAACTAAACCTTCTTGAAAAGATTTACTTTCGATACAATTGTTTATATCTCTTGAAATTATAAATTGTATGTTCTCACTAGGCTTTAAGCCTAACACTTTTTCTCAAATGATATGTATAACAAGTTCCCTTAGCGGTGGGTTGCCAAGGTCATGAGTGACGAGTATGGTCTTAGAGGCATTTTTTAGATGACTAGTATTTTATGTTGAGCATTTGTTTAAGTCCCATCTTTTGATGATTTTGGGTTTACAACCGATGTAATCTAGATAGTCATGTTTAGATTAGTTTGTTGTTGATTTCCATATCCGTTCTCAGGTTTTTGTAAAGGCTTAGTATTGTTCCCCTTTTTGGGAGGTTTATACCAAATACAAATGTCATATTGCCAAATTTCCGAATTTTAAATTATTCTAATTTTTAGGGTGTTACAATATGGCAGTGAACTTCAATGATCAAAAACTTTTCTTAAAAAACCATTCAAATTATTGTTCATGAGTGTCATATGTACATTGGTTACAAATAAGATTTATATTGTTTTTAAGTTTTTGTTTAGAGATTTATGTATTTATTGTTTGTTTATATGTGGTTTTTGATTTTCTTTTTGTAGGATTTGCGAATTGAGTTTTTGTTGATATTGGTGGAAAATGTAAATAGGTTCTCTTAGTCCTCCGGCTGCTGCCGATAAAAAGAGACCCATCGTTTAAAGTTAATCGTTTCACCAAGAAATGAGAAGAATAGTTCGTGTTATGTGCAAAGACCCAGATCAAGATTTGCAAGGTTTATGGTGTTTAAGAAGATAGATTACTTGCAATGGATTTCTGCAATTGTTGTGTTCATCTTTTTTATGTTTTTGTTTCAATTGTTATTGCCTTTTTCCATGGTGGAAAAAGGTGATGGGGGTTTCTTGAAAGAAAGAGAGGAGGCCACGTGGTGTTGATTATGGTGGGAATTTGAAGGATTTATTGAAAGAAATTGGTGGTTTGGATTTTGGTGAAAATGTTAAGTTTGTGCCCACCAAGTATTTGATGAAATTCCATAGTATTAACGGATCCATTGAACTCCAATCTCCTACCCTAATCCAAGCTTTGATTTCTAGATTTCGGTCGTCGTTGGTTTCGATTTTGCTTCAATGTTTGGCGGTTTCGATTTGATTTAGAATAATTAATGAGCCGAATTTTTTGTTTAAGAGGTTTGGGAAAAAAATCCAAAAAATGCCCTTTGTCACATTGGTTCATTCAATCGGTTACTAATTTGAAATTATTTAAAGGTTTTTTTTAAAGAATAAATCCCATCCATCCAATCTCATCATCAATGGTGAGGATTGGTTAACAAAGTTAATAACAAAATCTTGGTTAACAAAATAACTCGACCCTATATATATATATATGGTTATATAAGGTTGGGTTATTTTGTTAACGCAAATTATTGTACTAACTTTATTAACCCAATTAATAGTTGTTGATTTTAACACGAACGACTGAGATGAACCACACCTAAAAAATTAATTACGAAATGGAACGTTGAGTAATGAATGTAATGAACATGGGTGTTTAAAGGTAATCGAGGAAATCCCAGTACTTTTACCCCCTCACCCCCCGACGCATGCATAATACTCCCAAAAACAATCGAAACCGACAAGCTCCAATCGAATTAAAACCGAAACCTAATATTATTGTTCACATGTCTTCATCTCACACCACTAATGCTATTTCATATATGCTCGTGACATATTATTGGTTTCATAGTTGTTCATGGTTGGTACGTTGAACTATATGTAAAAGGACACATGGTTGGTTTCATAGTTGTTCATGTTTGGTACATTGAACAATTATGAAACAATTTATCACAACCCCAATGTACCCAATATAGTCGGTATCCTATCCAACCCCAAGAAAGTTTAACCCCTTTTATTATTGGTCATATGTCTTTGTGTCACACTACTAATACTAGTTCATATATGTTCATGGCACACCTATATGACAAAGAACATATATAGAATTCCCTTGCACCACCATGTTGAAGGTTCAATGCTGTTCGGATAGCTACCATTGAGACCCTCCTTAGAATATACATCTGCAAATAACACCTTACACTTTGGAACATATGTGAACATATGCAATAAAGCATTCATGTGAACAGTGATATACATCGTCTCCTCCATCCACATCGTCCAACTTCCCGGAATTCATAGAATCGTTCAACGAAACGATATGAATGTTGTTTTGCTCACATCGATAATACATGATTCTTACAATAATTAGCTACATCAAACAAGCATCTAATGTATACTTTGAAACATAATTACAAGCTAGAATCATATGGATGAGGTTGTTTTGTAACTCTTGATTACCCGGCGTGCTTCTTTTCATCTTATTGCTCTTTATGGCTATAAAAAGTTCAACTTCATGAAATACCAATTCTATCTTTACACATTTATTGAATATGTTCAAACTAACCAAGAATGAAAATGAATTCTTATTAGGCATGGAAATGGGGCGGGGACCTCAATCCCCATCCCCGTCCCCAATCCCTCATCTTCATCCCCGTCCCCGTCAGGGAATATGATCTCATCCCCATCCCCATCCCCAACGGGGAACGGGGATCCCCAACGGGGAAACGGGGATTTTCTTTTTCCGTTTATGTAAGTTATTTAAATCAAATATATGAGACACAACACATATTTAAATATCACATACTTTCAATAAACCTAAAATCGAAAAAAATTTAATTTAGTATAAAAATCACAACATCATATAATAATTAATAACTTAAAACCAAAAGAAATTCAACCGAATTCGGGGAAATAAAACTTAACTTCAAACGTACCAAAAGATATCGAGTAATTGTATTTTGTTTGACATCCAAAATACATACTAACATCCAAAAAATAACAATTTTATATTATAAACCTAGTTAGGAAATATGAAATTATGAATTACCGATTTAATTTAAATAAATAATATATCAAATATTAATTAAAATATAAAACGGGGACGGGGCGGGGAGTGCGATCCCCGTCCCCGTCCCCATCCCCGGTTTGAGACAAACGGGGATCCCCGTCCCCATCCCCATCCCCGGTTTAGCGGGGAATCCCCATCCCCGATCGGGGCGGGTGGACCGGGTTCCCCGACGGGTCGGGGGCAATTTCCATGCCTAATTCTTATTGGTCAATTATAGTTTGTAAAGTTAAGAACATTTGATGAGTTAACAATATAACCTCCCTCTATATTCTCTCTCTCTCTCTCTCTCATATATATATATATAGGGAGATGTTCAAACGAGAAGTGCTAAATGTATAAGATGCAGAGAAATTATCATAGCGCTTTATCTAGTCAACATTTGCAGCTTTGACTGTGAAGCACTAGATGATTTCTCGCATGGTCTACAGAATATAGAGTGGTAGTTTTGTAAATTTTACAAATAGACGACAAACAAGTTCATATGCGAACCGACATGATTCACATATTAACTATATGTTCATATGTGAACCCGACTCATATGTGAATCAGTTAATTAGTTAATATGATAATTAGTTAATTATTTTTATGTGAATATGTTAATTAGTTAATATGATTCGCATATGAACCTACAGGTTTATATGTGAATCAGTTAATTAGTTCACATGTGGATCACAAGGGTTCTTATGTGAATTACACAGGTTCACATATGAACATATAGTTCATATGTGAATCAAACGGGTTCACATATGAACCCGTTTGCCGCTAATTTGTAAAAGTTACGAAACTAGCTCTCTATTTTTGGCATAGTTGCAAAGTTTGACCAGTCAAAGCTTAATTCTTGACCAATCAAATCAGATCATGACCGTAGGGGCAGATGTAATATGATATTTGGGAGGGGGTCCTATTAAATGGGGAAAAATGAGATTTTTCTTAGGTAAAAATATGTTTTTTTAACTTCATATCTTTAGTCCCCCCAGTAATTTTTTGTCTAGGACCCTATCAACCAAAAAAATGCACCGGAACCAACCAAAAAACACTCTCGAAATCAACTAAAAAACCGATAAAGTCCCTCAAAATCGACAAAAAAAAACTTAAAAATCCCTTGAAATGAACCAAAAAACTTTAAAAATCCCTCGAAATGGTGGATTTAGGCTAAGATGCACTAGACAACTTTACGGATATTTAATCTACCTTAAAAGGTGCCCCCACCAGGAAAAAATCCTGGATCCGCCACTGCTTGACCGTATGAAGAGCTAGAACTACTTCTCCACTTTTTTCATATATTTAGCACTTCTCATTTGAACCTATAGCTATATTTATATATATATATATATTATATATATATATATAGGGGTGGTTTCAATTGGAAACCAAATTTAATTGGAAACTTTGTAAACCAAATTTCAACTATTGATCTTTTTAATCAATGGTTAAGATTCATTTGAATTATATATGGTAATAAATTAATTAATTTATTAATAAAAGATAATAATAATATGTCAAAAGGGTAAATGTGTCTTTTTCTTTTGTGTTTCAAATTTGGCAACAAAGATGAAATATGGTAATAAATTAATAAAAGATAATAATTATATATGGTAATAAATTAATTAATTTATTAATAAAAGATAATAACAATATATCAAAACTACCTTTTTATTACTTGTTCATCAATATGCATTATGTAAAAACCCAATTAAGTTTCATTACCAAATATGTTTCATTACCTTTTTAATATATCACTATATCAAATATGTTTCACTATATCAAATCTGTTTTATCAGATTTCACTATATTAATATTTTGTTCCACTATATTAATATTTTGTTTCATTACCTTTCCATTATGTTTCAGTATATCAAATCTGTTTTATCAGGTTTCACTATATTAACATTTTATGTTTCATCAAGTTTCACTATATTAATATTTTGTTTCACTATATCAAATCCATTATGTTTCACTATATTAATATTTTGTGCCTGAAGGCAATTTCATATGAATACTTGAAAAATTAAATATTTATTTTTTATATTAATATTTTAATCAATCAACGATTCATCAGAATCAAAAATAGAGGATCCGTATGATTAAAATTTGTTTTCCTAAATTAAATATCTCATTTTTACATTAATAAATGACTAACATTACCATATATAAAATAAATTAAAAATAAATAATTATTAATATAATAATAATAATAACAATTACCATATATATTATGAAATTATGTAAAAGACTAAAATAACCTTATCAATTAAAAAAAAATTAAAAAAAAAATTCAATGATTGGTTGATTTCGGTTTCCAAAGTTCCCAATATAATACTGGTTTCCAATCGATCCCTTTCCTATATATATATATATATATATATATATATATATATATATATATATATATATATATATATATATATATATATATACACACACATTTTTTTGTTAACCAAAGTTTTAGTGTTAACCATGTTAACCCATATGGACCAAACCGACCAATGAGAATGCAGGGTTTTACATGGTTTAGTAGGCGATTATTTTAAAAAATAATGGGTATTTTCGGAAACTTATTTGAATTGTGTGCATTTATTCACTTTCCCTGGATAACGTTAGATAATTAAGGAATCATTATCAATACTATCAAAAATATTATTTTTATTAATTTTTTTTTACAGTTTGGAGTAGGCGAAATCAAATTTAGTGTTTTGTGGCTTGATTTTGTTGTTATGGTCCAATCTTTTTATCAGATGTTCATAAACGAACAAATGCATATGGTCAAATGTGCATATATTAACATGTTAGATTTATACATATGTGCATATATCAACATGTTATATTATGCATATGTTCATATATGATCATGTTAACTTTACACATATGTGAATGTATGAACATGTTTCGAATTGTATTAAAAACCAATTATGAACCGATGAATACATGTATTAGAATTGAAAACCTTTTTAAAATTTTGAAACCTTTTTATTTCTTTTAGACGTGAAATAGGAAACTTTCCTATTTCTTCAAGGCGTGAAATATGGGAGTTACATGGTTTCCTTTTTTCAACTTTTTGATTTTACTACTTTACCTTTCTTCATATATGAACACCTATTTCATTTTAAAAAATGATTTAATATGAGTCTTTGATTAACAAGATGAATGGTCCTCATGGGTTAGCATGGTTAACACTAAAACCTTGGTTAACAAAAGAAGGGGACCCTATATATATATATAAAGATGAAAATAAAATGAGTGATGGATAGAGGGGTTACACCATGTAAAGGGGTTACATTTGAACCCCCCTCTCTCTCTCTATATATATGGTGAAAATAAATGGGAAAAGGAAAAAGGTAAGATGGAAACACCAATGATGTTGGTGATGAAGAAATTGAGACAGTGAAATGTCTAATAATCTTGCATGCGTTTGTTTGCCTGGAGAAGATATATGCTCCTCGTTGTTTTCTTTTTCTTTTTTTAATTTTCTTTATCGTTCTAAAAACAACTATAGATCTCGACCACACATTCTCATTTTTTAGAACTAATTAAACATCAAGTACAAATAAAATTGATGCTTAATAAACATTTAATTATTATAAACAAGACCTAACATACCCTCTCCATGGAAAAAAAAATATTGTTTTCGATATTGACTGTCCAACCTATATCAGATGTAAAATTATTATTAAGAAACTTTGTATAATTTAAATTAAAAATATAAAATAACGGTTTGATTCGAGTGTTTAGAATGAGACTGAAGATTACCATTTTACCATACATTCCAATTAACAGTTTGATATATATATATCTATACTATATTATAAAGATGCATAAAAAACTGTTAAAAACAAGTTTTAAAGCTTAATGTACCGCTATTTAATGTTAATTATTTAAAAAACAGCCATAAAAGCTGTATGTACTACATTTAATGTTATTCATTAATTTTCAATCATTATCTCTAACCATTTTAACTCCCCTAAAATCATTTCCCACATTAACTTCCCTAAAATAACTCTCAGCATATTTTAGATATAAAAAATCTAAAATATAATTAAAAAATCTTACAGAATATTTTATAAAAAAAATTATATTATTAAACCAAAATAAATTACATTATATTATTAAGTCTAAATTAAACAAATTTATATAAAAAAATCATTATCACTCTCTCACAACCATCCAAAATCGTAATGTAAATCGACAAAAAACAGAAAATAAAATTAAACATTAAAATCGTGATGTATCTAGCTGCATTGCACGAGTACACTTCTAGTATATATTTGAAATGACAACAAGAAATTTCATAAACCTCTAGCAAAAGAACATCGACATTACAAAAAAAAAATAGTTCAATAAATTTACCTACCTATACGAAAAAAAATTAAAAACCCTAGCCCTACCCCTTGTCCCAACACTCCGATCACCGCATCTTTCTTTCTCTCTATTACATATCAAATCGCCAAGTCGAACGCCCTGATCTTACAAAATAAAGAGATTTTCACTGGTTAATTTTTATGACAAATTTTTCTGCCGGTAATTTTCGTTGGGGTTGTGGCCTTGTCCATTATCGATGGATTTTTCCGTCGGTGATTGAAAATCCGCCTGTAATCATGATCACCGGGCACATTTTCTCCGGCAATGAGATCCACAAATAATCTGTCGATGATGGCTTTTTTCGGCGGATTATCGACATATATTTTTTCGTTGATAAAGCCTTTTTGTTTTGAAGTGAACAACCGAAAATAAAACAAGGCCAAAAACAATAGCAACTCCTGCAAATTAAATTTACAACTTGAAAGATATTCTAAGTAAAGTGTTTTATTGTTTGTCAAATGAATAAAATTATTGTTTAGTGAATATAAAATAAAATAATCTTCTTAACTCAATTAATAACTTTATTTTACACACAATATATAATAATAAATTATGGGTAAGAGTGTGATTTTACCACCAACATTTTCATTTTTTTTTTGTTCTCGTTGCAATTTTTACGAAATATTCTGAAAAACGTGCTGCAAAAGTCCAAATATTCAATAAAAAAAACTTACAAAAGATTTAAATTAAGAAATATTATGTTCCTAAAAAACCGAATCATTTATTATTTATTTATATTGGCAGCAAAATATATTTTAAGAAGTCGTTACCAAACACTTACTGTAAGAGTCATCATCATGCACCCTCACTCATCAAAGAGCCTTTGGCCTAGCGGTATCGGAGCCTTTTGGCCTCATAGGAGGTTAGGGGTTCAAACCTCACCAAAGATGAGGAGAGTGTGTAAATTTATTTATTGCATTTGCCGTATATAAATATTATATACTTTCAAAAAAAAAAAAATTATGCACCCTCACTTACCTTATGTGGTAGCATTTTCCTGACCATTAAAATGGATTGTTGGTAATTAAACATCTTTTGCAACATTCTCGGTTCTTATCATGTTCACTTTGTTAGGTAAATGACACCAATAAGTACTTATCCAATATTCATTTGACAAACCACCCTTAATTAAGTCAACATATTTCACAATTCTACAATAAACTACATTTAATACGTACTTTTATATACAAACCGATCATAATCCGAATAAAAATCTACACAAATCGAAAAATAATTTGAATTTTTTCACAACAATTAGGTTAAAAAAATCCCTTCAATTAATGATTAAAAGTGTATCTTTTTGGTGGATGGAGTATCTAGCCTTGTTGTGCACCACCTCATGTACTTCTTTCCTTATTTCTATGATGTATGGGCCTAGCATGCTTCCCCATTTGCCCTTTTCAAGTCCCTATATCTCTATAAATACCAACTCATCACCAACTAACTTGCCAAACTCTATAAGTTATATATATATATACTCTCCTATATATATATATATATATATATATATATATATATATATATATAGTCTTTTCATTCTAAAATATCTATAAAATGGTCGGTTTCAGTAGAACCCTTTTGATATCTGTGTTGATCGTGTTATTTATGACCAATGTGGTAGTGCAAACGAGTGAAGCAAGAAAGATAGTTGAAAAACTGTTCATGACCGAAGAAAGTGGTGCCACAAACCCTAGCCAAGTACCACAACCACCTTCTGGTGTGGATGCTTTTCGACCCACCACACCTGGCCATAGCCCTGGCGTTGGTCATTCCATTCATCACTAAAGAATGTCATAACTAGTCGAGCGGGGTGCAAGGAGGTTAATTATATGGTTTTACATCCGCTTTTTTTCTCTCTTTATTTCTTGGGAGAGGATTATTGCATTTTTGTCCTTTCGAAAGATGATCAAGAAAATTATGCTTAAGACGGGCTGAAGCTTTTTCTATCCATGCATTGGTACTCCCCTGGCGAATTAAATGAACTAGAAACGTGCGATTGAGAGATGTAGTAATGTTTCATTTTGTTTAGATTTTTATGTAACATGTCGTTTTATATATCCAAGCTTCTTTATTTAATGTCGATTATTAATTAATTGTTGGCACCTAGATTCTACTTTATTCATATATATAATCATGGTGTAATTAACGATTGTAAAAGATAGCGTACATGACATGAATCAACACATTTTCACAATCATTGATCGTCCAATTTCTCTCTTTTTAGATGCGGTACAATTATTATAACAAAATGCGTTCATGAGCAACACGAATTTTCGATGCGTATCATGATTTCTTTCAAGTGTACCTTAATTTATTGGTACGAAAAGAAAAGAAAGACATAATTAAGAGAACAAGAAATGTGATGCAATTGTATATGCATTCAATCGTGCAAGCATGAAGCTACCCTAGAGGTCCTACATGCAGGTGATTGGTGATATATAATCGTTCAAGTTCATCATCATTGTGATAGGGGAAAAATATAAAAAGATGCACTATATATATAGAGAGAGACGGGTTCAAACGAGAATAATACATATTTAAAAGAATAAGATAATAATTCTGGGTCAATCATTTTATTAAATAATACATTAAATAAATATTTCTTAAAAATCGTCTAAAATGACATGTGTCATTTGTTGTATACATATTATATATGGAAGCTCATTTATTTTTATGTAGATTATGTAACAAATTTAATTAAGATATTTATTAATGAATTTTTTTAATAATTTTTTACAATATTAAAATAAATGTGATTTAGTGTTTCATTTTAAATATTTATTTTTATTGAATTAGTTCATTTAAGATTTTTTACAATTTTTCTCAAAAATCACATGTGATATCCACAAATAATCGACATTTTTTTTCCTAAAAAAGACTCATTAATTTTCTTTTATGTATCATTATGTGATCTTATACATTTTAAATGTGTTTTGCTACAGATCACATATAATTCTGTTTTCATTATTTTTTCAATGTTTAATTTTAATCATCGTTTTTCAAATTTTAAATCATATATGATTAGGAAAAGATTTTGAAAAAAAAAATTCAATGTGAATCACATATGATTTTGATGAAAATTATGAATTGTGTTTTGAAGTACATGTGATCTTATACATAATTTTAATTGTGTTTTGCTACAGATCACATATGATTTTGTTTTCATTATTTTTTTAAATGTTTAATTTGAATAATTGTTTTTCAAATTTTAAATCATATATGATTAAGAAAACATTTAAAAAATAATAATTCATTGTGAATTACATGTGATTTTAATGAAAATTTATGAATTACATTTTTAAGTACATGTGATCTTATACATTAATTTTAATTGTGTTTTGCTACACATTACATATGATTCTGTTTTCATTATTTTTTTCTTTTCAATGTTTAATTTGAATTGTTGTTTTTCAAATTTTAAATCACATATGATTAGGAAAAATATTTGAAAAAAATTAATTCATTATGGATCACGTGTGATTTTTATGAAAATTGTAATTTTTTCAATATTACTTTAAATAAAAAAAAGAATTTTTAGATGAAAATTAAATATGCTTATTTTAAATGAATTAAATAAAATTTTTTATTTAATAAAAAATTATATTATATTAAATTTACAAATATGGTAAAAATAGAGTCTTAAATAAATACTTAAAATACCTTTTATATAACTAAATTATTTTTATACCCTTATTTATTTATTTTTAGAATTAATTATTTAAGATATTAATTTAATAAAATGATTAATTTAGAATTTTTCTCTTATTCTTTTAAATAGTTAACATTCTCGTTTGATCCTCTCTCTCTATATATATAAAGACATTTCCTTTATCTTAAGAGGTAGAGAGACAATTTCCACAACAAGATCAGGTTTCCTTACCCACTATGCCTTAAGACATCGTGGACAACTATGAGGTAGGGCACTCTGGAGGGCAGGGGCGGATTTACATGATATGTTGTGGGGGCAAAGTCCCCCACTCAAAGATTGTTTTTATTTTTCATAAATAATCTAGGTAAAAAAGAAACCTTTTACGCTTACATCCTTAGTTCCCCGGTCATTTACGGTGGTTCCCCCTAGTGGTCTAGTCCATTTTAACGAAACCCTCACTCCCTCGTTTGACAGTCATTTCCCCCCTACATTGATTGTTTTGTTACCACTAGTTCTTGTAATCACGCTACATTAATGGTTTTGTTAAATATATCTCAATTTCTTGTTCTTTTAGTTTAAAGATAAATCGATTGATCTAATGTTAATTTTATATATGCTCTAACCAATTCATCTAGAAGGAAATTACATAAATTAAATAATAGTATAATTTGCTATTTTGTTTTCCATATGGTAAAGAAAATCGAAACCGAAGCTTACCTTATTAATTTAACCGAACCGTTAAACGCACAAACCGAATAACCCAAGACCGTTGTGGTTCAGATGAGTTATCAATCTTGGATTTTCTTGTACCCTTAGGACCCCTGTCACTGAAGTTTCTGGATCCAACTTGAATCGAAATCAATTAGCCATGACACAAGATCTTTCATGCTCAGTACACATATAGAAAGTAAGTTTCACCAACCCCAATTCATATCACAATGGAATCACCATTGGAGATATATTTATAATATATATATATATATATATATATATATATCATTTATTGACCCCATGATATCTTTTAGTGTTGTCTGGTAGCTTCATAATTAATTAGTATATAAAAGCATAGCTCCTTGACCCATGGAAAGCATGCTGCTTTTGGTTTATTCTCCAATAATAGTGTATGTACGTGTGCAATTTGTATCGAATTTTTGAAGAATCTTTGCTGTTAACAGCAAAGAATCTTTGTGTGTTAATTAATTTGGTGGGTTATTAATTAATTAAACTAATTAATTAAAGAGATCTTGCTTTGGCTCGCTGGCTAGCTTTATAAAGTGTCCAAAGGGTATACTGAAAGGGTATACCTCCTTCCAAAAAAGAAGGGTATATATCGGTAGGGTTGTTGGGTTTCGGTGAGAATTTGAGTTAACGGTGAGAAACGTGAGAAGTGGTTAACAACCGTTGGATGAAAAATTGACGCATATTAGGATGAGATGCACCAGATGAATTCCCTTCTAAATCGCAATTCATGAGAGAGCTTGAGATTAAAAGAGATCAACGGTTCAGATCCACGTTTCACGCTTCTCACCGTTAACTCAATTTCTCACAAGATCCTTTGCCTATATCGGTAAGTGTTTCTAAGAGGTTGTTTACTTACAGCTTAGTGGTCTTGACGGTTTATTTGTTTGGACATATAAAAATGTTTTTTTTACTATTTAATAGTTAAGCCATTAAGTTAAAATGGTTATATGGAATGAGTAAAAAAGAACGCTTCACTTGTCCCCATTAAGTTACCTCAAATAAATTAATACCAGAAATGCCCTAGAAATAATCCGACCCCATTTCTTTGCCTTTGTCAAACCCATCAATCTTCTATCCCTAAGATAGACAAATTTATCCAGACATACAAATTAATTCATATAGAGTTTAATAGAAAAAAGTAAACAACCCCTAAACGTTATTCCTTTCCTAATATTTGCATTTTCTTATTTACGTTTATATCTTTTCTTTATAACTTAAACGATGATATGGTTTATAAAAAAAATGTGTTTACATGACACTTTCTAAAAAATGTTCTATAAAATAACTAATACGATGTTTCATTTTTTTTAAACATGTTAAAACGTAAAAAAAAATGTCGTACAAATTTATTACAACATTTTTAGATATGACACTTTATTGTTTAGTCTTATATACTTAAGTCCTATAAAGCAATCTATTAAGACACTTATACATTATTGGTGTCCAATAAATCCGCTTTCATGGTAGTGCGTTTTGCACACTACTAGAAAACTGGATATCTTCGAAGGAAATTGTCGTTGAAAATTTTCGACGGCTTTTTGACAGAATTTGAAAAAATATACGAAAATCATCGATGGATTTTTGACATAATATGATCCATCGATATTCCGTCGAAGATGTTAGACAGATTTTTGACAGAAGTTCTGATGAAAATTTTTAAATAATTAAAAATTAATTTTTTCCTAGTCCGTTGAAAATCTGTCGAAACATATTCAAATCATTAATAATTACTTTTTTTTTTAAAATCCGTCGAAAATATGTTGCAAAATACAATTTCTTTCCGTCGAAGATCTGTCGCAAAATATCCAGATCATTAATAATAAGTTTTTTAACTAATCCGTTAAAAATCTGTTGCAAAATGCAATTTCAGACCGTCGAAAATCTGTCGCAAAATAATGTTTTGATCTATCAAAGTTGAATCTAAGATATAAAAATTGATATTGGTACTCAATATATGTATATATATAGAGAGAGAGGGGTTCATACGAAAATAACATTTATTTAAGAAAAACACGAGAACAACCGAGTACGTACAAAATCATATATAATTTACGTACAAAATCATATATGATTTACGCGACTTTGCGTGCGACTTCGTGTCCGTTTTTTTCGGATTAATGTAAAATCACATATGATTTTGTACATGATCTGTTGTTTTTTTACTATTTTTCTAGTTTTTTTTTAAATAATTAACGTTCTCGTTTGAACCTTACTCTATATATGAATGTTTTTTTATAAAAATCTTTTTGTAATTTAAAAAATTAAGAAATTGAAAGACAATTTTGGAAACAACTTTTCATCAAATACATTAAATAATTCGTCTTTGACCACCAACTTGTCGAAAAAGAATGGTTTTATTCGTTTTATAATAATTATTTAAAGTACACTTTTGGGACTAACGAAATTAATATAAACAATAGTCCGCCGGCGGGGAGTGGCAGAAGTCTGCCGGCGGCTAGAGCCGATCGATTCGCAACTTTGAAAGGTAAATGTCCAGAGGATCAAAATGCACATGCATGCCATTTTCCCTTCAATATATATTTATATTTATATATTTAACCTTTTATTTTTTCTATTTGTATGATAATTAAAAGATTCTAATGAAGAATTAATGAACTTTTTACCAGCTTAATTATATATTGATAGCTGTAACCCTAGTAGAATCATCAACTTAAACATGTTCTTGTTGTATTTAATTAATGTGCACCTACGATAAGATTGAGTTTATAGAATGTCTAAATTGATTAAGGAGCTGTTAGACAGTTGGTGAATGGTTTAGTGCAGAATTATTAAGTGGTCTGAATGATTAAGAGGTTTTCATTATATGGTGTAAAATGAAATATGATTATTTGCTAATTGTTTATAATGAAATCAGTGCGCTTAATGGTTAAGGGAGGGTCATGATACAAAATCATTCAGAGGATTTTGGAAGGCAACCCTTTTTTTTGCCAAATAAGATTTACCTCTTAGCGATTCAGAGGTTGCCTCTTAATGGAACTATTAAGAGGTAAACAAACAACCCCTTAAGCATTCTAATAAAGTGTCTGGACTTTTTGGGCGTTAATAAGTGTTCTAGGATCATTTTAAAACAAAGTGTTGTATTAGCTATTTTATAGGATATTATTTAAAAAAATGTCCTATGAACACAAAGGTTCTATAAAAAGATGGGTTTATGAACCACAAGGGTTGTGACGTAGTGGTTGAGGCCATGTGGGGGATGTGGTGGAATATCCCATTTGCTCAGGAATTCAATTACAGTCGTACATAACAATTGTGGCCACTGAGTTTATCAGGGCTGATTTCTTGCAGTCACAATTTGTCGGGATTAGTTTGGGCATAGCCTATGACACCCTTTCAAAAAAAAAGATGGGTTTATATGAGTCGAATTTGAATATGTTGTGTATATGAGTAAAGTCGGTACTCTCCCCCCTTTGCCAACGGAGTTAAACGCTCGAAGGCTTGATTTCGGCCACTAGTTACATTCTTGTAAGAAAAAGAAAAAAAAAGCACTCCCATTTTTCTTCATTTTTAATAAAGTTACCAAACGCTCCATCTTTAATCGTGCGACTGTTTTTATTAAATCTTTTATCATCGATCATTAATATTATGTTCAAGTTGCAAGCTAGCTGTTGTGTTAAACTCTTTTCGATATCGTTTTTAATTAACATGGATTTGTGACTAAGATTCATAATGATAATCTTTTTTGTTAGTCAGTGTATATATACATAACATGTATGCATATATTAACCATCTGTAAATACATATACTATTTGTATCTTTTCAGCAATAAATATATAATTAATATTGCAACTTGAAAGAAAAACCATGTGAGATTAGTTGTGTTTATAAGCCGCAAAGTTGAAAATATTAATAAAATTGAAGGTTGTGATAGCATAATTAATTAAGGAATATTTGATAGAATCAATCAGTTATAAGGTGGGAGCTGTCTTTTTACCAGATTCGTGGAACCAAAATTTATACCATGCTTTAATTTTTTTTTTTTTTTTTCTGACAATGTCTGTTTAATTAATTAAACTTTGCTAATCACATGCTTAACTCTTGACCATTACAGTTGGAGTTTATTTTAATCATGTTTATTCTAAGTGTTGTAAGTTGGTTTGTACGTATACTTTATATATATACTAGCATCATGCCCGTGCAATGCACCAGGTGAGTAAGGTGTAAAATTTTATCGTAAATGAAAAATTAAAAGCACTTAAGCGTGTAGCTCCGTTGGTAAATGGGTTGACTGTTGAAAAACTTTGTTAACCATCCAAACAAAGAAATAGATATGTAGAAATGAAGGAACGACAAACATATGAAGGAAACCAGATATGTAGAAATGAATATTTTTTGTTCATAGTAAAGAAATCAAATATGCGAGAAACCAGAAAAATAAGACAAACATGATACCGCCATTTGAGATAAGACCACTCGATTGATTCTCTCAAGTTCCACCGATTGACGGGTCTTTTTAGATACAAACACAAACACCTCAAAGAAATCAAGAAGGACAGTAATAACAAATACACACTCAAGCAAGTCAAACAAAAACGAAAAAGAAAACAAAACGTGATATAGTTGTTTGAAAAAGGCACTACTTGATCGATCTTTTCGATTTCATCCTCATCTTCTCCATTCAAAATTCATGTTTAAATAAGGATATAAATAAGGGGAAGGGGGCGTGTTTAGAGATAGAGATACATTAAAATGATGATAACAATGGTTTTGAATTTTGATTTGAACGGATTAGAGGGATTTAGGGATAGGAAGGAAGTTGAACTGGTTTAGGGATAAGGTTGAACGTGTTTAAGGATATGCATTGATAATGTGCTTTAGTAAGTGGTACCATAGGCAATAGCAAGTTGTGAACTTGACATTTAAATAAATTAGCATTAATTGGTAGTACCAAATGCTTAAAATATTGTTTTTAAAGAGTTTTGAATCAATGTTTTATAATTACGTATAGATATTGGATGATTTTTAGAGAGTGATAATGTTTTTTTTATATAAATTTGTTTAATTTAGGCTTAATAATATAATGTTTTTTTATATAAAAAAAGATTAAGTAGTTTGTTAAAATTCATTAATTATCTTATATATTTTAAATTTTTTATATTTAAATTGAGATGTTTATCCTATTTTGATTATGTTTATCAGAATTCAAATTTCATAATTTTAGGGTTTGGGGATTAGAGATAAGGATTTTGGGGGATAAGGATGAAATTTATTAATTAGGGTTAAAAGCATTTAAAAGTAGTACATATTGCTTCATTAGTTGTTTTTTAAGAGATTTTAAGTAGGTTAGTATTAAATAATAGTACACTAGAAGTGTACTCGCACAATTCCGCTAGATACATCACGATTTTAACGTTTAATTTTATTTTCTATTTTTTGTCGATTTACATTACGATTTTGGTTGATTGTGAGAGATTGATAATGATTTTTTTATATAAATTTGTTTAATTTAGACTTAATAATATAATGTAATTTATTTTGGTTTAATAATATAATTTTTTTTTATAAAATATTCTGTTAGATTTTTTTAATTATATTTTATATTTTTATATTTAAAATTTGATTTTTATTCTATATTTAATTATGCTGAGAGTTATTTTAGGGGAGTTAAAGTGATAAATGATTTTAGGAGAGTTAAAATGGTTAGAGATAATGATTGAAAATTAATAAATAGCATTAAGCGTATTTAATACAGTTTTAATGGTTGTTTTTTAAGTAATTAACATTAAATAGTTGTACATTAAGCTTTAAGACTTGTTTTTAAGATTTTTTTATGTCATCTTTATAATATAGTATAGATATATGTATTCTAAGTTGGTTTGTATATATATATATATATATATATATATATATATATATATATATATAATATTATTCGATCGGTTAATTAACAATGATGTGTATATATTGTTTAATTGTTTTACTATAATTATAAATCTTTATTGCTGAAAAAACATAGTATTTTTCTTAATTTGTTAGTTTTACGATTTACAAAGGCAAACTTTTCCGTACATCTAAGGAAATAATTTTTTATTCAGTCTTTAAGGAAAAAGAAAGGGAAAACTAAAAATACTAAATACCCAAATTATTTTATATATCATCACACACACACACACATATATATATATATATATATATATATATATATATATTCAATCTAGTAATCAATTATCCAGTGTCTATATAATGAATGAGTTAAATGAATGGTTTAGATGAGAATTACATTGAGTTGTAATTTTTTACCGAGTTGAAAAATAACCGTGACCATTATATGTGTTAGGCTATTGTACTGATATTAGAATGATTCCACAAACATAAAGTTTACAATTTTATTGTACCAAACTAATGTCAACATGATGTAGTAAGTTATGGAAATTTTGAGTTGGCATACAAATAATGATAAAAATATGAAAATAGTTTTTGGGAATTTAATTAAAAATGTCTGTATTTCAATCGTATCTTATCAAAATGCCCAAAATCTTCCACATTTTGTCGAAATACCTATTTTTCCCACGATTTGACCCCGTGATTTTTACCCATCGCAGGGTTGGACCCGATTTTGGTTTTAGAGGGGCTAACCCTGCGATTTTGGGCTAGATCGCGGGGCTAGATTAATTTTTTTGTATTTCACGGATGGAGGCCACGATATGGCATTGAATTCTAATATATTTACATTTTTACCCCTATAATTATTTAGTTAGTTTAATTTATAACTTTTACTTTTCTATTTTTCATTTTACACTTTCACCATATTAACTGTAACACCCGTTATCGCGGATTTTTGGCCTTGTCCTAATCTTTATTAAAATGTGGTAAATTTTGGATGAATCAAGGTTGAAGAGCCTTTTCGGTCAATGATGGGAAGTAAGAAAGTAGACCTATATCACCCTAGTATTCTCTCATTTCTTTTTGGTGTGCGGCTGCGAAAAAAATAAAGAAAGAATTAAAAGGAGATGGCAATTGAGATGGGCAAATTGATTCACAGTGTGTGTTTTGAAGAAGCTCAAAAGGAAACAAGAATTGGTGGAACTGTTCTTGCAAGGTAATCACCCTTTAACCTCCATTCTCTTGAAATCGTTCTATCTAGGTTAGATTTGGTTTTTTATTTCTGCAATTGGGGACTGATAAGTTTGGGTTTTATTGTTTTGGGAGAAATCCTTGTTTTTCGTTTGGGGAAAAATCAGTTTTAGATGTATCTAAATGTTGTAGAAATTATTGTTTTGGGATTGGTCTGCTATAGAGAAAGCTCCTCTCTGTTTTAATTGTATTTGGGATCGAGAATCGCCAAAATCTGGGTTGTGCCGATTGGTGAAGCCGTTGGGAACCTCTCCCTAGGCGGCGTAGCCATCGAGTGATGTTTGAGGTCTGCCACGAGAGGGGGGGGTGTAATAACCGGGCTTATTTTTAAACAATTTGGATTTTGGGTATGAAAGGAGGAGTGGCCCATTAGGAAGGCCCATCTTGTAATTTTGAAAAGAAACAATATTTTACCCTAAAAAGGATTATC
Organism: Arctium lappa; assembly: GCA_023525745.1. Taxonomy (NCBI): domain Eukaryota; kingdom Viridiplantae; phylum Streptophyta; class Magnoliopsida; order Asterales; family Asteraceae; genus Arctium; species Arctium lappa. The sequence goes on from CM042064.1 coordinate 53,274,970, forward strand.
AGTATTGTGTGTGTGTGTGTGCGGCTGTTTGAAATCTCAAAGGGGTTCTTGGCGTTTTGGGTAAGACCGAGAGAAAGGAAGGCTTTCAAGATTTCAAGTGGAATTTGTCGTCTCTTTAAGGTAAACCCTTCTTAGCTATCTTCATCGTTTGCTCTTTCTCAGAAATCGAGTGTTTCATCTGTTCTAATATCTGGGTTTGGGGATGGCTGTGGACTGATGCATGTTATCATATGTTAATGAAAAGATTTTAGTAGGAATCAAGATTTGTGTTTATAAGAACTGATTTGGCTTGCAATCGATTTCTATCCCAAATGAGAACTGCAGTTGAGTCCATTAATCTTGAGGTTTGTGTGCGATTTCAAACTGTGGTCGACAGACGTACCGGTCGAAGACTCCGGTCGAAGGCTCCGATCGAAGACTCCGATCGAAGACTCCGGTCGAATGACCATACATCGGTCGAATGACCATGTACCGCTCGATTTCCCAAGCCCCGGTCGAATGGTCGACTCCGGTCGAGTGACCCATAGGTTTCCCCGGTCGAAACTGGTGGGCCGAAGCCCATGTGATTTAATTTTTTTTATCTTGGTCCATTGGGTAATAGTAGGAGTTTTGTGAGGCTTTCGATAGTTGGGCCGCATCCTCTTATTCGTATTTATGTAAATAATCAGGAATGGGGAGTGATCTATTTCCAATCCTAGTTTTATCGAGCTAAGTCAGCGAGTTGTGATGTTGAGTTATAGGGTTAAAGTTGAGTTTATCAATATGGATTGTATTATAAATTTACCGGACGATGTCCTGCTTTATAGGTTCGGTTCGAGTTTTAAGGTAGAAGTAAAGAGTAAAACAAAGAATGCCAGGTGAGTTTTCTAAATTAAACCTTTTGATGATGAAAGCATGTGAAGTTTATTTTTAAACTTTGAATTATTTTGATGGCATGATGTTATTAACTGTTCAAGTGTGTTATAAATTGTTGTTGATTATATGTATGCATACAGTAATCGTGGGTTACGTGACCTTAGTCGGGGAGTGTGGCCCGCCTACTCGTGCCGGGGAGTGTGGCCCGTTTATATCGTTGGGGGTGTGTCCCAACATTAAGGCAGCGCGAGTTAGACACATCGTCTTGGACGGTCGTGTGGTCCGTAACGTGTTTTATTTTAAGTGTCATTATTAAATGATGTTTCAAATTCTGGAAAGTTTATCTGTTGCTTAACTGTTAGAGGGAACTCACTAGACCTATGGTCTAACCCTCGCTCTTTTAAAATTAAAATCTTTTCAGGCCGTCGTGAATTAGGTTGTGCAACTAAAGGCAAGGAGAAAGTCTAGCGAGGGCGGATAGAAGACTGTCACTAAATTTTTAGTTGTTCTTTGATCTCAGTTGTGTATAGGTTGTTGTTATGGCAAACCTTGATTGATTATTGTAAGTTTGGGACCGTTAAAGCCTGGTTTATTATTCTGTCTTTGAGATTATATTTTAAGAACCGATCCGCTTGTTTACTTTTTGGTTGGGTTGTTACAGGGGGTTCCTTCCATTGTTTAGCAACCGAATCCCAACTTCCATACCACTCGGGCTATGGAGAGTCGGGTCTGATTTCCACCCGGGCGCCACCCACTTGGATGTGGGCTTCACACCGAGGCGGGTGTCCCCTGCTGGATGCGGGCTTCGGTGTCACCCCGAGCAGATGTGGGTTTCGTTGAGAGCCGAGCGGCGCTTGAGCCGGACCCCGAGTCAATCAAAGTTGAGTACCGCGGGTCCCATACGATCAACCGGGTTAGGTGCATGCGGTCGTGATCCAAGGGGGGGCTCTCGGGAAAACTTTAGATCTTGAACCATGTGGAATAATCTCAGTTATGGAGCAGTCTTAATCTCGTTTTGACACTATATTGTAGGAGTTCATCTTTCCGTGAGAGTGATCTGTATGTGCGTCAAGTCCATCGTGATCAGGTGAGTTTTCTAAACCAAATACTTTTAGTTATTAAAAGTTTATGAAGTTTTGATTAAAGTTTGATTTAGTTATGTGGACATATTCATGATTAGGTTTATTTAAGCGTGTTTTATAAATTGTTGGTAATTAAATGTATGCATACATTATTTGTGGGTTACGTGACCTAAGTCGGGGAGTGTGGCCCGCCTACTCGTGCCGGGGAGTGTGGCCCGTTTATGTCGTTGGAGGCGTGTCCCAACATTAAGGCAGCGCGAGTTAGACACATCGTCTTTGACGGTCGTGTGGTCTGTAGCGTGTTTTATTTATGTGAAGTTATCAATTGTGGTTTTAAATTCTAGAAAGTATTTTGTTGTTTATCTGTTAGAGGGATCTCACTAGACCTCCGGTCTAACCCTCGCTCTTTCAAATTTTATAAACCTTTTCAGGGAAACGTGATTTAGGAAGGAATGTTAAGGGTAAAGAGAAGATGTAAGCGGGAATGGATAGAAGACTGTCATCTTAGTTTCTTTTTATTAATTATCTCAGTTGTGTATAGGTTGCTTTTGCAAACCATGAATTGAAATTGTACGCTTGGGACCGTTTTGGCATGAGTTGTTATTAAGATTTAAAATTGTTATCTTGGTCTTTTTGGATGGGTTGTTATAGTTGGTATCAAAGCCATAGTTTAAGTGATTTAGGTGACCGGAAGGGCCTAAACTTAAACTGTAAACCTAGGAACACAACCGAGATATAGGATGCCAGTAGGAGTTCCACTCTAGGTCAGCTAATGATAAGGTATCGAGGACTGTCATGTAAGGTAAATTTGGGATTACACCTGGTCAGTGTAATTGCAAATTTACAGGTACATGTATGTGCCTAAATATCCTTACCATGCTAAGTGGGTTGGGTGTTTCTTTGTGTGTCCTTAGCCATTGTTGTCATGTCTAGAGGATCGATGATGTGGTAGTGCGGATTGAACTCTAATCTTGCAAGTGTTTGGCAAGGGTTTGATTGGTTGAGTGAGAATGATTTTGGAGTAATTGTTGATACGTATAGGAAGGAGTTGTGTTCGGAGTGTAGATGAACCCGCTAAAAGTAGAACTTTGAGGGTTCAATAGAGAAGTATATTATGTATGTATGCTCTAGATTTATGATGAGACTCTGTATCCGGGATTTGAGGTTGTCGTGTCTTATATTTAACCGCAAGCGTACGGGTTGTGTAGCATACGGGTCGATCACAGGGAGCAGTGGTTTAAGTACTAATCCTGCTATAAATCATGAACTAGCTATGTGAATACAAATGATGGAGATTTTTATAAACTACGGATTAATCTATTAAATCAAAATACAAGAATAAAACATAAACACAAATAAGGGATTTGAACTATCTATAACGAAAGTATACAAAATTAAAGCAAAAGACTAGTTAAGATATTTATCGAACTAAGACATACATATGAGATGGAAGTGATGACACTCAATGGTTATATCGAGGTAGAAGTTTATCTTTCTAAAAACGTTCGAGATCCTCTTCCGAGGTGATACAAACCTTCCTAGTTAAGTAGTTTGACTACTTCCGTAACATCCGACTTAACTAGAAGCATTAAGATTCTGATAAAACAATTTCTCCGATTCCTACTTTTATCTATTTCCATGATAATTTGAGAATCGTTGGTTAATCGATCAAAAGCCAAATTCAAACTTCCGTTTATAATTCGATTTGTTAGATAAAGGGTTATCGAATAGTCGGTCTCCGATCACAACCCAACTTCCGTTGGTGATGAACCGTAAAACTAACCTTCGATAACCGTACCGTTTAACTTCGAGTTAACCAATTTCTCAATATAACCGCTGATTATCACCACACAATCTTATATGTGAAAAGAACTAGAAACGACTTTTATTGAATTAGAAAACTAGACAAAATACAAAGCTATATTAGCTACTGATATGCAATAGAAGAAATAAAAGGAAATCATCAAAATATTCCTACATAAATCTATAAAATAACTAAGCATGATCAATATGTAGAAAACATTAGACCTAACCTTGATACTTATAACCCAATAACAAAAGTATATCATTCATACCCATTGAATCATAAAACAAAGATGAATCACTATGAGTATGATAATCAGGTGATAATATTGATTTATAAGACAATGATAAGAACATAAATCAAAGATTTAGAAAAGAAATACAATACTCAAAAGAAGAACCAAAGGATTTAAACTTGATGAACCCAGAATCAGATTACAACTTCAGCTCCTTGCTAGACAACACCAAAAAGAGAATCTAAGCTATTGACTATCTATGTTGCAGAAAATATCCATGGAAGATTAAAAGTTCTTAAGAGAAAGAAAAGACAAAAAGAAGAACAAGTTACCCCCACCAAGAGATGGAGAGAGTAGTAGTAAAAAAAAATATTGCAGCCGACCTTTTTAAAATATCTAATCCCTGTTTTTCCCAAAATATCTAATTAGAAGATAAGGCTAAAAAGCTACTGGAGATAACGCACGGGTCGTGCGTGATTCCTTCAGAGAAACGCACGGGTCGTGCGTTGGCTTCTGTCCGAAAGCACAAAAAGGGGAGCACGGGCCGTGCGCCATTAGGGCGTGGAAACCGCACGGGTCGTGCGTTCCATAGTCATCCATTTCCGCTTCCTTTCGCGCTCTCTGCCATCAAACCAAAATCCACCATCTCTAGATCAACCTGAAGATCGACAAGTACGTAAGTTTCCCGATCATGACCCAAATACGTAATGAAGGATGGATGCAATGCGATTTAAACTAAAATACACATATTTAAGCTAAACTAAGATGCGAAACAAATTGAATTAATAAAGAAAATATGTACAAAATGACTAGCTAACAAAATCCCCCAAGCTAAACTCTTCCTTGTCCCCAAGGAAGCATGTGTTCTTTAAACAAAATTGGGGTAAAACAACAGAGGAGACAAACCTTAAAAGCAACAAGATGAGCGAACCACATTTCCAAAAGAGATAATTAATATTTAAGTTCATTAATGTACAAACACAACCAATCCACTGCATATCAATCACTAAATGTAAGAAAAGACAATTGTTTTACACAAAGGTTAATACTAACACGACACTTAGATTCAGCAAATCACACACTCACGGCCTTAAGGGAAATTGTAAACATACCGCAATCACTAAGGAAGTGGGATAAGTGAACATACTGGATGGATGCTCGCGGAATCCACTCAATTTGTCTCATGTGTATAAGGTAAGGTGTATACGCTCAAAAAGCCTTCCTAACCAAGAAAGTGCTTCACTCTTGATGTTTTTGAAATGGCTCTCAAAGTCTAGAAGTTTCCACAAAACTACACATACAGAGGACTTTTTAGGCTCAAAGGGGATTTTTGGGCTAAAGGAAAGTCTTTGGTTAGATGGTGTCTTATACGTTCAGCTTTATCCTTTTTGTCCTTCTTTTGATCTTGGCTTATCTTAGAATTAATGTAGCCTTGAAAGGCTAATCTGATTCAAGATTCTTTCGGTTCCCTTTGTGAACCTCTTCTACTGCATTTCCCCCAAGCTATCTTCTTTTGTATGTTTTTTTTAAATAGCTTTATGATGAAGGGGATGATAGGGGTTGCTCTTGGCGAGTTCAAAGAAAAATGACGGCCTCAATGTAGTTTCATAGCTATTCCGGACGAGAACCAGGTCAAAAACCTAGAGTTACGTCTTGGTGGAAGGTACCTCACAAGAAAGAATAAATTGGGATTGATTATAAATGATTCAATCCAAAACGACCCAAATTCTCACTGGGTGGGGTCCATCCAAGTAGTCACATATGTAATGTAGGGGGATTACGGTATGCGTACTAATCCTAAAGGTTACGTGCGATGATGTAATGAGAAGTGGGTGTAAGTATCTTCCTAATAGTGAAATAATGCTTTCTATGCAACTTAGATTTTAACTAGCAATGAATGGGGTGATGTACAAGCAATGAACCTAAATATTAATTATACCAATTGTGAACAGGTTATCTACATCTTGAAGCTGAAAAGGTATATCCACTGATTTTTTTTTTAGAACCAAACTAAGAAACAAGAACAAAAAAGTATGAAGATAGAATGACACCCCCAAGCTAGAAATTAGCATTGTCCTCAATGCTTAGAGGGATGTCGAGGCTTTCAAGGCCATGGGTCATTCCGGCGGTCCGGGAAGTGGTCTTGGCTAACATGCCAATCGTACATGTGATCCATCATTCGCCGCATATGCCGATTGTGTTCTTCAATGGCATCTAGCCGGCTCAGGATCTCGTTACTAGGAGGGTCAGGCTGGGCGACTGGCTGGGCAGGAGGTTGCATTGGTCCTTGTTGGATGGGAAAGGACCAATCAGTGTTGCGGGACACTTCTATTAGGTTTTCGTCGGGCAATGTACAAAGTGCCACGCGGTGCTTACCATGCAACCAAGTGAAGGTGCCACCCCTCTCTATTCTAAGCATGTTACTCCTTTCCATTGACTCTAGATCTAAACGTGCCAACCCCTCGACCGCAGGAGTATCGTCGGGAATATTGACTGACAGACAAGACTTTGTAATCAACCAAGTGATCATGCCGCCACAACAAATGTCACCCGACTTGTTTTCGCTAATTCTAACCAGTCTTCTAACAAGCCATGCGGCTCCATTGATAGGAATAACTGGTGGTCGGTCAGGGTTGGCTGAATGCTTGGTCATAGCCCATAGAAAATAAAGCTCTTCTAGTGTGACAGTTCCCATTTCTAGGCGGGAAAAAATAAGGCAAGCTATAATTTTGTGGGCTATGCGCAGACATGGGTGGCGGATAGAGGATGACTTAGCAGTGCGTGCCTCCCATGATGCTTCGCCGGTGATGTGCATCCAGAATCCTAGGGGATTGAATTCTGAATGATGGGCATCATCGGGTCCTAGTGTACCATCACCATAAAATTCGAACGCGTCATTGATTTCGTTAAGATTGAGTTGGCGTTCTTGATTAAAATTTTGGAAGGTGATGGTATCTCGCGTTGGATTCCTAAGAGTACTTAGGAACTCAAGGGTGATCCTAGGGTATGTGCTTGCGCGTTGTATAAGGATTTTTGGCATTCCAATATTTTTTAGAAGTTGGAATACGCCCCTGGAGACTCCTAAAGTGAGTAAGTCATGACCTTTAGGGAATCTCGTCGCTGAGATAGTTCTTTTGGCCAAATCTTTAAATTTAGCCTTGTCATTAGAGTTGGTCAAAATAATGCCCATGCTAGAGGGTGTCGGAGGAGTTGCAATTCTACTTGAGGCTTGTTGTTCAGAAGATTCACCTCGAGACCTTTTAGACCTACTTGATGACGCCATGGATTTGAAACACACTTATGATTGACAAAAATTGAAATAAAAACAATCCTATGTCTGTCCCAACAGAATTGACAGCCCAATCTAGATAAATAACTTATACTAAAACAAACTAAAATTATGAACTTACACAAAAAGTAAAGAAAGGAACGAGGTTACTGTAACGAAGAGTGATGGGTTCAGACTTCTATAGATGTGAGCCTCAATCTTTTCCTCAATGGCAACCTGAAAATTAAAGATTGCACAAAAGAAACAACAAAAATCCCCAAAATTCTCCCTTTTTTTTAGAAGGTAGAGAGGGGAGTGTTAGAAGTAAGGAAAGCAGAAATAGAAGAAGAGATCAAGAAAAATTGGGCTTAGAAGTTGATTTTTGGAGGTTAGGGTTTCAAAAGAGAGTTTTGACAAAAAATGGAGGGTTCGTGGTTGGAAATGGTGAAGAATATGATGATTGTGATGAAGATGATGAAGGTTTTGAGAAGAAAATGGGTTTTGAGTTTAGATTTGTGTTTGATTTGGGGAGAAAAGAAAATGGGTTTTAGGGTTTTGGAGAGGATTTTCGAAAAAGAAGAAGAAAGATATTGGGGAAATGAGAAAACAAAAGAAAAAACGCAGGTTAATGTGGCTCTGGACTCGGCGCATGGGTCGTGCGTATTTTAGGCAGGACCACCGCACGGGTCGTGCGTATCAAACAGAAGCCCAAATTGCATATGGAGCACGAGCCGTGCGTTTTTCTTCTTCCTCCAGAGCACGGGTCGTGCGTATCAAACAGAAGCCAAATTTTTTTTTTAGAAGAGAAATTTATTTATTTATTAGAGTAAAGAGAAAAAGGAAAGAAGAAACTTAACAAACTTTCAAGAGCGCTCGTTTTACGTCATGAGCTCGACGGAAGAACTGAACAGGGGGAAGAAGAGATGCGGCGTCGAGGATTTCGAACGAGCGCGTTATTCGTCACTGAGTCACAGTGGGATGCACAAACGCATGGGATACGGGTCCAGTGATTGGTTCACCCGCAATGTAATGCTTTAATCACTGCCCGTTGACTTTAAAAGTGCGGGACTCACAAGAAATCTCGACCGCGCCGTACGGGAAGACACGTACTACAGTGAACGGGCCAGACCAACGTGAACGGAGTTTTCCGGGAAAGAGTTTAAGTCTGGAATTAAACAAAAGCACCAAATCCCCTTCATTAAACTCCCTGTGTATAAGTCGTCGATCGTGCCACTTTTTCGTTTTTTCTTTGTAGATACGCGAGCTTTCATAGGCGCTTAGACGAATTTCATCTAACTCGGATAGCTGAAGAAGTCGTCGGTCTTTGACATCCTTAAAATTGAAATTTAGGCTCTTCACAGCCCAGAATGCTTTATGCTCGAGCTCCACCGGGAGGTGACATGCTTTCCCATAGACTAGTCGGTAAGGCGACATTCCAATAGGGGTTTTAAAAGCTGTCCGGTAGGCCCAAAGGGCATCATCGAGCTTTATAGACCAATCCTTTCTTGAAGTTGCTACAGTATTTTCAAGGATTGTTTTCAATTCTCGGTTTGAGATTTCAACTTGCCCATTCGTTTGGGGGTGGTAAGCGAGTCCAACTCGATGATGAACTCCATATTTTTTAAGGAGGGCCTCAAACTTATTTTCAATGAAGTGTCGTCCCCCATCACTTATAACAACTCTCGGTACACCAAACCGAGGGAAGATTATTCGCTTAAAGAATTTGGAGACTACACGGGCATCATTGGTGGGGGAAGCTAAAGCTTCAACCCATTTGGACACGTAATCGACTGCTACAAGAATGTATTTATTTGAATAGCTAGACGGAAACGGCCCCATGAAATCAATGCCCCAAACATCGAAAATTTCTACCTCAAGAATAGAATTTAAGGGCATTTCATTTTGACGCGAGATGTTGCCTGTTCGTTGGCAACGGTCACAACTCTTGACATAAGTATTGACATCCTTGAACAAGGAAGGCCACCAGAAGCCACTTTGAAGGATTTTCGCTGATGTCTTACTTGTACCAACATGGCCACCACATGGCAAGGTATGACAATGAGATATCACAGATTCGACTTCTTCTTCTGGGATACATCGTCGGATGATGCTGTCAGAACATGACTTATACAAGTAAGGGTCATCCCAAGAGAAGTGCTTGACATCGTGAAAGAATTTCTTACGTTGATAAGAGGAAAGATCATGCGGTTTGACACCACAAGCTAAGAAATTCACGATATCTGCGAACCAAGGCGTAACACTATTGGCTAGAGCGAACAACTGATCATCCGGAAAGGAATCGTCAATAGGAAGAGAACGAATGTCATTATCAACGTAAAGACGTGAAAGGTGATCAGCTACAGAGTTATCTACGCCCTTCTTATCCTTGATTTCAAGATCGAATTCTTGGAGCAACAGAATCCACCGGATCAAACGCGGTTTTGCATCTTTCTTACTTAAAAGGTATTTGAGAGCTGCGTGATCGGTGTGGACAATTACTTTTGAGCCCACAAGATACGATCTAAACTCTTCAATGGAAAATACTACCGCCAACAAATCCTTTTCGGTCGTAGTGTAGTTACTTTGAGCGGGATCTAAGGTCTTACTGGCGTAGTATATGGCGTGCAGTCTGGTACCTCGTTTTTGGCCAAGAACGACTCCTACAGCGAAATCACTAGCGTCACACATAAGTTCAAAAGGAAGAACCCAATCTGGCGGTTGAATTATTGGCGCCGAGATGAGGGCTCTTTTCAATGCGTCGAATGCTTTGAGACATGAACTAGTGAAAATGAAAGGAGTGTCCTTTGCTAGTAATTCGGTCAAAGGCCTTGCGATTTTGGAAAAGTCTTTGATAAAGCGCCTGTAGAAGCCGGCGTGACCGAGGAGACTACGCACCCCTTTGACGTTTACCAGAGGTGGTAATTGTTCAATCACTTCTACCTTAGCCTTATCTACTTCGATTCCTCGTTTTGAAACAACATGGCCTAAAACAATACCTTCATTGACCATAAAATGGCATTTCTCCCAATTTAGAACCAAATGGACTTCTTGACACCTATGGAGGACTTTTGTCAAATTTAAAAGGCAACTATCAAAGTTAGTGTCGTGGACCGAGAAGTCGTCCATGAAAACCTCCATCGTGTTTTCAATAAAGTCAGAGAATATAGCCATCATACATCTTTGAAAGGTGGCTGGCGCGTTACATAACCCAAAAGGCATTCGACGGTATGCGAAAGTGCCAAACGGGCATGTAAACGTGGTTTTTTTCCTGATCATCTGGGTGAATTGGGATTTGAAAAAACCCCGAATATCCATCTAGATAACAGAAATATGCATGGTGTGCCAACCTTTCTAGCATTTGGTCAATAAAAGGGAGAGGAAAGTGATCCTTCCGAGTGGCAAGATTTAGTTTTCTGTAATCTATGCACATACGCCACCCGGTAACCATTCGAGTTGGGATTAGTTCATCTTTGTTATTCTTAACAACAGTTATGCCACCCTTTTTGGGTACTACTTGAATGGGACTAACCCACCTACTATCTGAAATGGGATAGATTATTCCCGCCTTAAGTAACTTCAAGACTTCTGTCTTGACAACCTCCTTCATATTTGGATTTAACCGCCTTTGCGGCTCAATGGAGGTGGCATTCTCATTATCTAACAAGATGCGATGAGTACAAAAAGAGGGACTAATCCCTCGCAGATGATCTATGGAATACCCTAAGACACTTTTGAACTTATTCAAAACATGTAGCAATTTGTCAAGTTCAATGTCAGATAGGGATGCATTTACTATAACTGGATATGAGCTATCGTTACCTAAAAATGCATATTTTAAACTAGAAGGGAGAGGTTTTAGATCTACCTTTTGTGGAGTGACATCTGCTCCTTCTATTGTGGTTGCCTCCTTCACATCCAGGCATGTCTGACTCCCCTTGTAGCATGGGCTGTCATCAAATAGCCCGGCGAACATCATAGCATCCTTGCTCGTTTCATCCAATAAGCCAAAAAGGTAATTCTGCAGTGGGTCCAAAGTTGCCCTCATGACCTCGTCATCATCGGCGAGATCGACAACAAGATTTGCGTAGTTACAGTCGTCGAACAACCTTGGCAAGCCGAGAGACTTTTGCAGCTCAAAGTTCACCTTTTCCGTTCCAACATTCAGTGATAACTTGCCATTCTTCACATCAATCATAGCGCCAGCGGTGGCTAAAAATGGACGACCAAGTATAATGGGAACATTCACGTCTTCAGCCATGTACATTACTACAAAGACACAAGGGATGAGTATTCCCCCGACTTGTAATGGCACATCTTCTAACAATCTGACCGGATATTTGATTGAACGATCGGCTAGCTGAAGAGAAACTCTGGTGGGTTTAAGCTCACCCAACTTGGCCTTAAGGGCGATGGATAAGGGCATAAGGCTGACGCTTGCTCCCAAGTCACACAATGCGCGATGAATAGACATACCTGCAATAGAGCATGGAATTGAGAAACTACCTGGATCCTTCAGCTTTTCAGGAAGTGGGGCGGAGAAAAGAGCGCTACATTGTTCGAAGAGAATTACTGTCATCTTCTTCTTTTGAGAAAGAAGGTCCTTTAGAAACTTAGTGTTAGACCACAGTCTCATTGGATTCAAGATCATCCAAACTGAAGATCGTAATCTAAAGCTAAAGCCGGAACGCCGACTATCGATAATAAAGTCTATGTCGTGTGTAATAAATGTCAATGTAATTCAATGTAATGTATTTGTTTATTATTGTAAAAGTAAACTTAATATCTATTTGTTAGTTGATTTCAGGTGTTACATATCTAATTTGTCTGGATTTGCAAAGATCTGGATGGATCTCTTATGAATTGACGAATCAGGGGCTCTAACCGCAAGATTGACATTTCTTACAACAAATTTTGATGAAGTCGTTGCACTTAACATCAAAAAGGGGGAGAATTACTACACAAGAAATGGCAAAGATCACATGTTTCAAGAATCACGTCTACTCTTCAAAAGGGGAGATTATTAGATTGAAGACATGCTGATTTCAGAGCTAGAGAAAAGAGATTGCATCTTCTGAGCTAAACAAGAAGACTGAATTGGATAAATCATTTTCGTAATGATCTTGATCCAAAGGGGGAGATTGTTAGACCACAGTCTCATTGGATTCAAGATCATCCAAACTGAAGATCGTAATCTAAAGCTAAAGCCGGAACGTCGACTCTCGATAATAAAGTCTATGTCGTGTGTAATAAATGTCAATGTAATTCAATGTAATGTATTTTTTTATTATTGTAAAAGTAAACTTAATATCTATTTGTTACATTAGGTAACTATATTAGTTTAGTTAGTTTCTAGTTTCTAGATTTAATATCTAGAATTAATATCTAGATATTATCTAGGTTGTGTGTTCAACACACTTAGTAGATTAAGATGTATCTCAATCTCTCACATCAATCAGATAAGAAAACACACACACAAACACACACAAAAAGGTGTATTTGAGAGAAAACATAGAGAACACATCAAAAGCTTAATCATTCAACCTTGTAATCGTTTCTATATTCAATACAGGCTGGTAATCGTTATTGTGTTGTTGTTTCATAGAACTTGTTAAGTAGTATTGTTGGACCGACAATTGGTATCAGAGCCTGATTAAGATCAAAACAAGTTTTATGAGAAAAACGACTCTGTGTTCTTGAACAAAATTCGAGTTTGTGATTTTGAGTGTTTTAGGTGTTAGAATCGATCAGGGTGTGATCGAAATACCTGCTAGATAGACTTGTGAGTGTTTGATTTCACTTTAAATCTTTATTTGAGTTCCAATTTTGTGATTTGGTGAGTATTCAGTCGAGTGAATAAACTTACTGTGCCATCGATCATATTTCGAAAAAGAGTGTTTTAGTGAGATCGAGTGCTTAAATTCAGTTCTAGAAGTGATTCTAGACACATTGGTAGTGTTTGGTTGTGCTAATCATTGCAGGAACAAATTTTAGTCGAATTTTTGAAGTTCAGGACGAACACCCGCATTCCAGAGGTTGAATAACCCGCATTTCTCAACTTTGCGAGTCCAACTACATACGCATTTCTCTACTTTGCGGCTCTCAAAGGACCCGCAATCCTCAAAACTCAGGTCCCAAAGCACCCGCAAAGCTCAACTTTGCGTGTCTCAAGTGACCCGCATTCCTTACTTTGCGGTTCCCACTTGACCCGCATTCCTTACTTTGCGGTTCCCACTTGACCCGCAATCCTCAACATCTCGGGTCCCAAAGCACCCGCATTCCTCAACTTCTCGGTTCAAAGCTCAGACACGCACACCTCGTTCTAAGTCAGACCCGCATACCTAAGACCCGCATTCCTCAAGACTTCAAAAGATCAAGTCAACTTTGCGTTCCAACTAGACCCGCAAACCTCCGTTTGCGCGTCCCATTAGAAACGCAAACCTTAACTTTGCGTTCCTAACTTGAAACGCAAACCCTCTCATATCTCAAAGCCTCTCGCATCTCAAAGCCTCTCGCATCTTAAATCTTGTTCAATTATGACTTCCAGAGAAGCTCTTGCCATTGGAACTGATTCCAAACCACCAGTTCTCTTCAAAGGAGAATACGAACAGTGGAATGATCGGTTTCTAAACTTCATAGACAGACATGAGCTTTGTGAGTTCATCAGACAGTCATTTGCAGAAGGAAATATGCAACCAATAAAGACAACTCGTCTAGTTGAAACAGTACCAACACAAGTTGAACTGAAGTACCATGAGCTTGACGGTGACAACCTAAACAGAGCTAAAGGTGATAAGCTAGCTATGTCATACATTCTTCAAGGAATCCCCAATGAAATCTACATAAAGATTGACAGCTACAAGGCCTCAGCTAAGGAAATGTGGGATCAACTGGAGAAGATGATGCTGGGTTCTAAGGTGGGAAATCAACTGAAGATCTCCAACTGCCTAAATAACTATGAAGAATTTAGAGGCAGAGCCGGAGAAACCTTAGAAGAAGTACATGACAGGTTTGTGACCTTGCTGAATGAACTAAGCAAGAACAAGGTCCACAAATCTCAAATTGAGCTAAACGTCAAATTTCTAAGCGTTCTACAGCCAGAATGGAAGAGATTTGCGAGGCAGATGAAGCAGATTAAAGATCTGAATGAGATTCCACTTCATGAGGTGTATGAGACCCTCAAACAAAATGAAGAAGAAGTGGATGAAATTCTAGAAGAGAAAAGGCAGAGAGGAAAGAAGGTTGAAGACACAGTTGCTCTTGTTGTCAAGAAGAAGAAGAACAAAGCTACTGTGTATGAATCAGATGAAGATAAAGCTGAAGCAGACTCTGACAAAGATGAATGTGAACAACTAAAGCAAGCATTGCTTTTGTTGACTAAGGCTTTCCAAAAGAAATTCTACACAAAGCCAAGCTCAAACAGTCAGAGGTATTCGTCTGGTCCAAACAACTACGCTCATAGAGAAAGGGTCGAAGGAAGTAGATTTGAAGGAAGAAGGTTTGAAGGAAAGAGATCAGAGGAAAGGAAACCTGAAGAGAGAAGGTTTCAAGCAGAAGGATCAGGTCAGACAGAACCTATAACGTGCTACAACTGTGGCAAAACCGGTCATTATGTCAGAGATTGCCAAAAGCCAAAAGTCAAGAACTCGGACTACTACAAGAACACGATGTTGCTTGCAAATCAACAAGAGGCTGGGAAGGCATTGATGGCTGAAGACGTTTTCTGGCTCGATCATTCTGATGATGATGAAGAAGATGAAGAGAAAGATGAAGTTGTCAACCTGTGCTTGATGGGAAAGCATGAATCAGATGATGAAGCTGATTCAGAAAATGAAGAAGAGGTATGCAACTTATCATATGCTGAATTCATAAATCAATTGCATGCCATGAATGATAAACTCAAAGAGTTAGAGTCGAACCTAAAGCGTGAAAAGGGTGTCATTACTGACAAAAACCAATCAATACAGAAACTTAGCAATGAAATTGCTGAGAAGAAAGTACTGGTTGAGGTTTTACATAAAAACAATGACACCAACGCAACGGAGAAGACAATAATTCTTAGTGAGAATTATGAACTCAAGTCTAAACTGCTAAAACGTGAGATTGACCTATACGAGGTTACACAAATGCATTCTTCGTCTATTGAAGAAAACAAATCTTTAATTGCAAAAATGGATGCTTTGGAAAAGAAGTTGTACTCATTAGGTCAAACTGAGCAAACCATTCATCTTAACAAACCAATAGAGAACAAAGAAAGATGGGGAATCGGTTATAAGAATCCTCACTATCTTCAAAAGGGAATGTCTGAAGTGCCTGCATTTTATGATATTCTTTCTATGAAGTTAGCTAGAAGAATCCCTGAACTTAAAGTTTATTGGACTAAACTATCTGAAGAGGATGAAGCCAAAGAAACAGAAAAACATTTAATATCATCTAAAGTTCATCTTCCATTTTATTATGCGAAGCTGAATAATAGCTATGATAAGAAACCTGAAAAGAAGAAAACTCTTTCAGATGACTTCTTTCTAAGTTATTCTGAAAAGGAAATGGAGGCGAAACCTACTCAAGGTAAACTATATGTCCCTCCTCTCGTTTTAGAAAGTAAAATTTCTGAACTCGAGAATTCCTTGTCAGATGAAAGACTTTTGATAAACATTGAACAGAATGTTTTTACAACTGTGTTTACAAATTATGTTCTTTCTAAGGCTTCAAACTCTGAGAATATGGTTAGTTCATCAAATCAAGGGTTTGATTTTCTGAACTCTAACGGTGGTTTAGATGATTGTCTTGAACAATTTGACTTTAATGCAAAACTTCCAAACCATTCATCCTTTCTTAAGAAATCTGTTGGATCAACCAGTAAGCCTGTTAATAGTGCAAAATCAACGCGTGTGAAAGCTAAAAATGCTAAAGGCAAGAAGCATTCACAGAAGTCGATCAATACTGGTAACCCAAAGAAAATGCATTCAGTTGTTTCTCTATTGTCTAACTCAAAAGTTTCAACTGTTTCAGATATGACCAAGAAATGGCAACCCAAACGGAAGCTTGACAAGACTTTTAAATCTTTTGATTCTGTTTATTGTAATAAGAATATGTCTAGTTCAGATACTTTGAATATGAATGTTGCTCCTAAACTGAAATACTCTTTTAAGCAACTATTCCTGTTATCTAAAACTGCTAGACAGTCTTCCTTTTATGATAAACATGCTTCATATCTATTTCAAAAGAAAAGAGGACCCAATTTGCAATGGGTACCAAAATCAAAACCTTGTGCTAACATAGCAGGACCCAAATTCAAGTGGGTACCAAAATCTAAATCTGTGTTGCAGGCACCCAATGCTTAGCAAAACATGTGGCTTCTGATTACAACAGATCAGAACCTGTACCTCAATAGAGAATATGATTCTTGAGTTAGACAGCTCAAGACTCGGACTTCAAAGACAAGACGATGGTTTCTGAACACGTCTGTTCATAACCCGTGCTTAAGAAAAATAGGCTTTTGAATTCATCAGTTCAAAACCTGCACTTTAATATTAACGCTCCAACGTCTTACTCATTTATAATGCTTAAAATCTAAATCTGTGTTTCATTATTTCTCCTATACAGATCCGTCATATGTGGTATTTGGACAGCGGTTGCTCCAAACACATGACAGGACAGAAAGATATGCTGACAAACTTTACAGAGAAATACTGCGGAACAGTCAGATACGGAAATGATCAGTTTTCACCAATATTAGGCTACGGTGATATACAACGAGAAAATATAACGATCAAGAAGGTGAGCTACGTAGAAGGATTAGGACACAACCTGTTCAACATAGGTCAGTTCTGTGACAAAGACCTAGAGGTCAACTTCAAAGCCAAGAGGTGTTCTGTTCGCACAGAAGAAGGCGAAGAACTCTTGGTCGGCACTCGAAAGTCAGACCTCTACACGATCAATTTATCAGACGTCCAGACTGACAAGCAGATTTGTCTACTATCTAAAGCATCGATGCAGCAAAGTTGGCTATGGCATCGACGGCTCTCTCATCTCAACTTTCGCTACATCAACAAACTGGTCAGTGGCAACTTAGTCAAAGGACTTCCAGAGCTCAAATATGACAAAGATCATCTGTGTGCAGCCTGTGAGAAGGGCAAGATGAAGAGGGCTCCGCATAAACCGAAGCCTGAACCAAGTACAAGCGCTCCGCTAGAGCTATTGCATATGGATCTCTGTGGTCTAATGCGAACTCAGAGTCTAGGAGGCAAGAAGTACATTCTAGTGATCGTGGACGACTACTCACGATACACTTGGGTCAAGTTCCTACGATCAAAGGATGAGACACCTGATGTGCTCATCACTTTCCTGAAGACGACCTAGGTGAATCTACAGAAACCGATAAAGCTTCTAAGAACAGACAACGGCACAGAGTTCAAGAACAAAACTGTTCAAGAATATCTCGAATCTAAAGGGATAACTCATCAGTACTCTGCTGCACGTACGCCTCAACAAAATGGAGTGGTGGAAAGAAGGAATTGGACGCTAGTCGAGGCAGCTCGCACTATGCTAAGTCATTCTGACCTACCTCTATTCTTATGGGCAGAATCTATATCTACCGCATGCTATACGCAGAACCGGTCCATGGTTCACAGACGATTCAAGAAGACTCCTTATGCGTTGATCAACAACCGAACACCTACAATCAAGTACTTCCATATCTTTGGATGTAAGTGTTTCGTTCTAAACGATAGGGAGAATCTCAACAAGTTCAGCGCCAAGGCAGATGAAGGAATCTTTATTGGATACTCCTCATCATCAACTGCATTCAGAATCTACTTCAAGAAATCAAAGACGGTGATTGAAAGCGTCAACGTCACCTTTGATGAAGAGATGGCTTCCGAACAATACTGTTCAGAACCCGTTTTAACCGGAGTACTAGCTTCTGGGCAACTCAGTCCAGAACCTGCGTCTCAACAGAACAAATCAGATGAAGCTTCAACATCAACTAACCATTTATCTGATTTAGATTTATTATTTGAATTGTTTTATGACGAATTTCTTGGAACTAACATAAAGAAATCTGTTTTGGTTGATAGGATAGAAGAGCCAACGCCTACTCATCCAACCAGTTCAGACATTCCAAATGAATCAAGTACCCCGATTCATCAAGACGTCACAATTCAAATACCAACTCCTACAGTTCAAGAAGTGCCAAGTCATGCAGAGTCAGAAGAAGCTGAACCAGCAGGATGTACCGTATAGATCCAACTACAGCCGGACCAAGCTGTACCTGCTGAGTCTTCTGAACCAACAACTTCAACTGAAGCAACTATCATAACTCCTCCCAATCAAACTGAAGAAGGTGCAAGTGGATTTATAGATGACACAACTGACATTCATTCCTATAATCCACTGCCTCATGAACGTAAATGGACCAAAGCGCACCCTGTAAGTCAGATCATAGGTGATCCATCCAAGTCGGTGCAAACTAGGTCAACGTCAATCAACTGGTGCATGCACGACTCCTTTCTAAGCAAGATTGAGCCAACTCGAGTATCAGAGGCTCTTGCGGATCCAAATTGGGTAGTCTCTATGCAAGAAGAATTGAATCAGTTCGACGCACTGCAAGTCTGGAGACTCGTACCAAAGCCTAAAGGTAAAACAATTATCGGTACGAAGTGGATCTTCAAGATTAAAAAGGACGAAGCTGGTACCGTCATCAGAAACAAGGCGAGACTAGTAGCCAAAGGATACAAACAAGAGGAAGGGTTAGACTATGACGAGACATACGCTCCTGTGGCGCGTTTAGAGGCAATCGGAATGTTCTTAGCCTACGCTGCCCACAAGAACTTCACGGTCTTTCAAATGGACGTGAAGACAGCATTCTTGAACGGAATTCTGAAGGAGGAAGACTACGTCTCTCAGCCAGAGGGATTTGTCAATCAAGAGAAGCCGGACCACGTCTACATTCTCGACAAAGCTCTCTACGGTCTGAAACAAGCCCCTCGAGCCTGGTATGATGTCCTTTTCCGCTTTTCTAGTCAAGTCTGGGTTTTCAAAAGGTACGGTGGATACCACCTTGTTCATAAAGAAAGAAAAATCCGATATCGTTTTAATACAAATCTATGTCGACGATATTATTTTTGGTTCAACTAATACTAAGTACTGTAAGAATTTTGCAAACCTTATGGTGTCTAGATTTCAAATGAACTTGATGGGAGAGATGAACTTCTTTCTCGGGCTTCAAGTAAAACAATTTTCTACGGGTATCTTTATCAATCAATCTAAGTACATTAGGGAAATTCTCCGGAAATTCCAAATGGAAAATACAAAACCGATTGGTACCCCAATGGCACCAGGAACTAAGATTGGCACCGATCCTTCTGGAAAGGCTGTTGATATTAGGACCTACAGAGGAATGATTGGTTCTTTAATGTATCCTACTAGTAGTAGACCAGACATAATGTTTTCAACATGTCTTTGTGCCCGATATCAGGCGAATCCAAAAGAAATCCATTTGACTGCTGTCAAGCGTATATTCAGGTATCTGAAGGGCACTGCAGATCTTGGTCTATGGTATCCTAAAGATACTAGTTTTGAACTAACAGCCTACACAGATGCAGATCATGCAGATTGTATGTTAGACAGGAAGAGCACGTCAGGACACGTACAGTTCCTCGGTGACAAACTAGTAAGTTGGGGATCGAAGAAGCAACTTTGCGTTTCACTTCCACGGCCGAAGCAGAATATGTAGCTGCTGTTCTCAGGTTTTGTGGATGCAAACACAACTTCGCGACTACGGTTTCCACTTCAACAAAATCCCGATCTACTGTGACTCCAAGAGCGCCATTGCAATAACAGCGAATCCTGTTCAACACACAAAAACCAAACATATCGACGTCAAGTATCACTTTATCAAAGATCATGTAGAAAAAGGAAACATAGAACTTTTCTTTGTAAAAACAGATTATCAACTTGCAGATTTGTTTACCAAGGCGTTAGATGAAAAGAGATTCAACTTTCTTATCTCTAAGCTTGGTATGCTAAATCTTAAGACATAATCAGTAGTTACCTATAAAAGTTCACTATTGTTTACTTTTTCCTCATATCTTTATGCTTAATTGTGAATGATATCTGTATTTCATATGTCAATGTTCATGATTCTAGGGGGAGTATGAGAAGAAACTCATACTTGGTCAATATTAATTTGAGGGGGAGCTCATAAGATTTCTGCACTTACGTTTTATGACAATTTTTTTTGTAATGCAAGATTTTAGTGGGAGCTCTTCACGTCAAAGGAGTTCGGATATGACTTCTGATTATTTCAGATCAGGACTCATACTTTAAAAAAAATTACTGCTTTTTGTCTTTTCAATATAAGTGAATAATTATTACTTTGACTTGACATTAGACTTTTGCAGAATTTTTGAGAGAAGCTTACAAGTTCATATGTTTATGACTTAAAGCTTAGCTTCATGAGATGGAAGATCGTACGTTAAGGTATAATTCTATATCTTCATCTCATATATGGTTGAAAGAAGGACAACTTTCAATCATTTGAAAACATTGTTTTTAATGTTCAAACCACTTCCCGATTTTTCAACCGATTTTATATTTTGGGAGTGTATTTTAAATGTTTTCATGATCTAAATTGTGCTTTAACTGAAATAGTTAAACCAAACTGAGCATCACGTGCATCTAGGAAAACAAAGAATCATTGTGCTAGGACTTAACACAACTTCAATGAAAACACCTTAACCAGTGATTTCTACCCACGAAGTTAATCCTTAGTGATTGAGTGTGCAAATAGACAAGAAATGAGTGTGATTAGAGAAAGCAAAAAAAGTTTAAAAGAAAGAGCGTGTGAGAACAGAGTTAAAAGAATATCACAACTCTGCACCAACTTTTTCTGAGTCGGGTAGCCACAATTCTAGTGATTCACAATTCTTTGGTGATCATTATTGAAACATGCAACTAACCCATGCCAACTCTTGATCAAACCTCACCATCTACTCATTTTCTTCTCAAAAAGAAAATGTTTCATTTTCAAAGGGGATGCAGCACATATGCTATCTGATTTTCATTCGGAAAATCTAGATATTGAAAAGAAGGAAGTCTGCCCTACCTTCGCACTTCAATCATGCACATTGAGTCTGTGTTTAACTTACTGTTGTCTCAGTGGTTTACACAATTTTGAGCCAATAAGCAATCATCCGTGCTTAATTCTTTCAAACACAAGCACGAACACACAAGGAATTAGTTTCTTTGTCATAACGTTTATAGAAATTACCTTTGTGGTGTTTCGATGATTAAATGGAAGCCCTGAGGGAGTCAACATCAAACAGCTCCTTTCCAAAGTGTATTCGTTACACACAGTGACTTAGTGTTACTGACAGACATGATAACTGATTCATTATTTGATTTCAGGTGTTACATATCTAATTTGTCTGGATTTGCAAAGATCTGGATGAATCTCTTATGAATTGACGAATCAGGGGCTCTAACCGCAAGATTGACATTTCTTACAACAAATTTTGATGAAGTCGTTGCACTTAACATCAAAAAGGGGGAGAATTACTACACAAGAAATGGCAAAGATCACATGTTTCAAGAATCACGTCTACTCTTCAAAAGGGGAGATTATTAGATTGAAGACATGCTGATTTCAGAGCTAGAGAAAAGAGATTGCATCTTCTGAGCTAAACAAGAAGACTGAATTGGATAAATCATTTTCGTAATGATCTTGATCCAAAGGGGGAGATTGTTAGACCACAGTCTCATTGGATTCAAGATCATCCAAACTGAAGATCGTAATCTAAAGCTAAAGCCGGAACGTCGACTCTCGATAATAAAGTCTATGTCGTGTGTAATAAATGTCAATGTAATTCAATGTAATGTATTTGTTTATTATTGTAAAAGTAAACTTAATATCTATTTGTTAGATATTAGTTAACTTAGGTAACTATATTAGTTTAGTTAGTTTCTAGTTTCTATATTTAATATCTAGAATTAATATCTAGATATTATCTAGGTTGTGTGTTCAACACACTTAGTAGATTAAGATGTATCTCAATCTCTCACATCAATCAGATAAGAAAACACACACATAAACACACACAAAAAGGTGTATTTGAGAGAAAACATAGAGAACACATCAAAAGCTTAATCATTCAACCTTGTAATCGTTTCTATATTCAATACAGGTTGGTAATCGTTATTGTGTTGTTGTTTCATAGAACTTGTTAAGTAGTATTGTTGGACCGACACTTAGCATACGAAGGGATCTCAGAAATTGCATCTAAGAATGGTATATTGATGTGCAACTGTTTCAGTGTCTCCATTATCTTAGCATACTTGTTCTCCAACCTTGCTTTAGCTAGGTGTTGGGGATATGGAATATGGGGGAGGTGGACGGAGGGAGGTGGTGCAACGTGACGGGTGTCGAGTCCGGCAAATAATAAAATTTATATAATTAAGGCCTATTACCGCTAAACCACAATAAATTGTCATAGTGATAAGTAGGGTCGTCTCCTCAGGGACTCGGTGTTAACCGTAAGTCCAAGATATAATCACGTGCAAATTCATCGGAAACATAAAAATTATAAAAAGGGGGTTTGGATAATTAATAAAAATTCTAAACATGTAACAACCAAACTATAAATTTAAACAATGATAAAATGAATTCTAGCAATGAGCAGAAATCAACTAATGTCTTGGATAGTGTATTAGAGGCTTAATCAACAATATCCTTTCAAAAGAATTCGGAATGGTTCTGAACAGTGATACGCATCGAAGTTCTGTTGTCCCCAAAAACATGACTATCACGAGAAGCTCAGTGATTAGCCTCTAACTAGCTAAATAAATCAAGTCACAGACTTGGATTCAAATGCTAGCCGCACTAAAAACAAACAACTCACCACTCTTGACTAATAATCGAAGCCGATTATTATGATCAAATTACGTAACCTTACAACACTAATATTCAATAAAACATCGAACATGTATTGGTTGCTACCAAAGTAAATCAATGAACAATTACGGATTCAAAGATTTAACTAGCCATTCGAATTTGAGTTAAACAAAACGAGGGATCCAACTCGAAATCATTAACAAAAACTTGAAGAACAATGTAATCAAAGGTTACATAAACGAATTCTAATGACGTTAAAAACCAATTAAATCTCAACACATCCAAGTTTTCAAAGTAGATTACGTACCCATTGCTAGAAAAAAGAACTTAACTACTAATCATGTCTAAAATTAAAACTTACAAAAGGATTGTGAATATAGAAATTGATGAAGAACCCTAACAAAAATCCCCAAAATCGATCCACCAAAATCTGGAAATCGAACCTTGGAATTGCTCTATGTTTCTCGATCGATTACCCTGAATTCGTTCCCCCTCCTCGGCAGTTGACAACCTGTATTTTTATAGTCCAATTCGAAAACCGCTCGAAAGATAGAAAAACAGTCGATCGTGACTTGGGCGTGGGTTGAACCCACGTGAAACTCACGCGGAATTGGAAAGAGAACGTGAAAAGAGCAGTGGCTAACGCAGTTTTGGCCGTGGGTTCGATGCTGGAGAAACTCACGAGAAAGGGACGTCGGCCACTGGAGGAAGAAGGATGCGATGGGGGCTGCTATTCTCTCTTTTTTTTTCTCTCCTTCGTGGGCTGCTAGATGCGGGCTTGGCCCCCTTTGCTGCTGTATCACAAAAACAAACCAAATCAATTGTTAAGATGATTTTTTTTTCTTTGTTTCTATTCACTACAACACACACGAATCACTTTTAACAAAACTAAAACCTTTTTTTTCTTCTAAAGCAATAAGAATTAAAATCTTTTTTTTTATTTAATGCAATAACACATTAAATATATAAACACTAGGTAAAAAGGGATATTTTAATCATTCAACCAACACTAATTTTAGGGAAATTCGACATAAAAATGTATAAAATTAACGTTTATCAAATTCCCCCACACTTAGATCATTGTCCGTCCCGGCAATGGCTTAAGCTAACATGTAGTGATAAATAAAAAAAATGAATCAAACGAGAAGTCAACACGTATAGCATGTCATGAACTTGAGATTTGCAACTTGGTATCGAAAAGTGAGCACACACACAATAAAATAGACACAAGCTAATCACGAGAACTCTCACGAATATGCAAATTAAAACAACACTCAATTCACTCCTTGGGGTTAAAGTGTATCGCTCAAACCGTCACTACACTAGCATGCATCTACCATAAGCTTGAAAAATCTCTCACTCTCCACTACTTGGATAAAATACACGCATATAAATCAAAAGGACTTTTTATGGGTGCAACGTAAAATAAGGCTATGGGTAAGGTAGGGATACATTTGGGAAGAGTGGCTAAGGACCGTACACCAACGGAGAAACCGGTTAACTAACTTGATGCTTTTAGCAAATGGGATCTTGATATACATTCTTTTCTTAACATTCCCATTAGATGAATAAAAACTAGAGATGAACCACATTAGTGATGGCCAAATGGGCCCGGCCCGACCCGACCCGATCGATTAACCGAGCCCGACCCGACTGAAAGCCCGGCCCGGTGGAAAACCGGTTTTGAGCCCGAAAACCTAGACCGGTTTGGTTTTTTGGCATTTTCGGCGGCCTGGCCCGGCTTGGCCCGAAACCGGTTCCCGACCCGGTTTTTGGCCCGGCCCGACCCGATTTTACCATTTTAAAAAATATAGCCGTTTATAGCCGTTGGTATTGATTTTTTGACCGTTTTTTTTGGTGTTTTTTACCCCTCCAAACCCATATAAATACTTGTGTTGGTTATGGATAGTGACACCAACTTACAAAACGCAAAAAACGCATACAATTCTCATTTATCGGCTCTCGTTATATTCGTTTCTCGCAAGTTCTAGTCTAATATCTCTACTTCTCTACTCTCTAGTCTCTACTATCAAGTCTCTACTCTCAAAATGGACGAACAAAATTACCAAGTTATTGCCGATCATGGACGATGTAACACCCCGGATTTCAGTTGTGTAACCTTACTATTCTTATGTTAAGCTTTTGTCGTTAGCTCCGTGTTTGGTTGGTTCTCGTTTTGGTTTTTGTGAAGTTTGGGGGGGGGGGGGGGAAACAGTGAACTACGCGAGTTACACCGCGACTAGAGGTCGCGGCACAACCCGCGTAACCCTCTGTTGGATATTGGATTTTGAGAACTACGCGAGTTACACCGCGACTAGAGGTCGCGGCATAACCCGCGTAACCCACTGGATGGTTTAGGGTTTTTGGACACGGGCGAGTTATGCCACGGGTTGAAGTCGCGGCATAACCCGCGAAGTTGCATAGACCGTCTTATATGGTTCAATTTCCCAAGATCACTTAATCAGATCTAAATATCTCTTTCTCTCTCTCTCTTATTCTCTCTCTTTATCTTTCGATCTTCGAAGGTTCGTTTGGTTGCTAGTTTTCGTCGTTTCTAGCAAGGGGTCGGTGTTTTAAGCTTCACCTCTACGTCGTGGTCATTATCTGGTTTTCCGGGTTTTATTCTGAAAACCTACCGGTGAGTTCCTACTATCATTTTACAAACTTTATACATGTCAAAACTCTTATTTGCGAAATCTAAAGTATTTCTACGGTATGATTTTATGTTCTCTACATTTTGTTGTAAATGAAGTTTTTGGTGATTCTCGGGGTTCCCGGTCAGTTCTGACCAAAATGACGGGTTCCGCCTTATTGAAGTAAAATGATGTTTTACTTGCACATTATGTGGTCGTTTGAAAAGGATGATTATGAACTCATTTTAATGATTTTCATTCTTACCAGAAGTTGAACTGAGAATAGCATTTTGGTTATAAAATGTACTTATTACCATATATTTATTTATGGTAGGTCACATATGTTGTTGTGACGAGTCCTTACCATTACTAGTGGATCCCTAGGTTTTGGAGTAGACTGTTTTGTTGGGATGTTACATTCCCGAAATTTTTAGCTATGGATCACATGTTCCTCGGGGGCAACTTGGTACGGTTATGTGAGGCCAGATACTAGCCATGGTTCATGGTGATCCTAGCGAAGGAGTATACCTTGGTTTTGCGCTTGGGGCTTGATCTCACGTTGAAGCACGGACTTTGTGATTCGTATCCGCGGATTCCAATTGGTTTAGCTCGTAACTCGGATTTGTGGTCTACTTTGTGTTACACCACTATCCTTGGTAAAATGGTCCTTTTATCACCGTTTAAGAGTTTTGGACCGAAGAGGCCCGGTTGTGGCGAAATGTTATCTTTACGAATTAAACCTTTATGAAAAGATTTTGTATGATACTGATGTTTATATCTTTCGAGCTTTATAAACTGTATGTTCTCACCAGGCTTTATAGTCTGACACTTTTTCTCAAATGATGTGTATAACAGGTTTCCATTAGCGGTGGGTGCCGGGGTTTTTGGAGAGACGAGTTTTGAGTCTCGGGGTTTTTGGAGATGTTTTAAGTATTGTTGCTGGGCATTGTTAAGTCCCATTCTTTTGATGAAATCCTTGTATAGAATCGTATAGTCTTCAGGACTGATCCCATTTATGGGAAGTTAATGGAATTACTTTCGTCATATTGTCAGGTTTGCAGGTTTTAATTTACTCTGATTTTTGAGGTTGTTACAAGTTGGTATCAGAGCTCTAGTTTAAGCGAACTAGGCATGAATGTAAGATGTCTAGACTTAGAGTGCGTATGCTAAGAATTGATCCGCGAGATTTGGGTAGAGCTCCTAAGATGGGTTAGTCTTAGAGTCAACGGAAAGTACGTTTATCAGGCGTTGTAATGGTGGTGACAAGAACCCTTTGTTAGAGCACAAATATGTTGGATTCAAGATCATAAAGTTTGAAGACCAAAAGATCAAGAAGTCAAAGCTGGAAAAGTCAACTCTCATCAAAGTCAAAGTCTTTTGTTAATAAAGTCAAAGTCAATGTATTTGTATTTGTTTTCTTGTATTTGATAGAGGGTATAAATACCTTTGTCCTTGTCTTTGTAATTAGTAGTACACGAATTAGAAAGAGAGAGCAGATTAGAGAAGAGCATATAGTTTCATCATTCTAGTGAGAGAGTAGTGAGAGAAAGTTTAGTTTGTAATTTTGTGATTGAAGATTCAATGACATATGATTACGAAATCTCATCTTGAGTAATTGTTACTGATTTAGAACTTGAAATTAGGGAATAACAGTTATGTGTTGTATGTTCATAATTTCACTTAGATAATGTTATTATGAGGATATTGTACGTAAGAGTCCTTGATTTGCTGTTGATATGACAATTGATAATGTGGTAGTACGTTTTCCTTTCGTGTTTTTCCTATCTCTCTCTTATCTCTTTCTTTGTTCTGTGAAGTTGTTCAGCATGGTGAATACGCGTGGTAGACCGCGTACTCGTGTTGATGGCATGGAAGCGACAACCTCCACCGCTGATCGGCCGGAAGGAGTTGAGGTTGTCGTGCGTCCGCCAGTTCAACAAATACTAGGTGGGGGGCCAGAGGTCATTCCGCGTGTGGACCTGGCTTCATCCCACCCAGTAATCAGGGATGCTAGTTCCCCGTCTGAGTTAATGGCCAGCATAATGTTGGCAATGAGGGAAGAGATGGCAAAGCAGCAAGAGTTTCTGCTAAAAGTGATTGAGGACCGTGATGTGAACAATCGTAGAAGTGAGACGGTTGTGGAAAACATCGTAGCAGGTTCTGGAGGCGTTGGTACAGGGGTCAGGGCTGAGGAGAACAGGATTGTTGGTACTCCGGGAGATAGGAAGAGTTGTTCCTATAAGTCCTTTCTGGCTGCGGACCGCCAGAATTCTTCGGTTCTGACGACCCGGTGGTGTGCGTTAAGTGGATCCGAGCGGTTGAGCAAGCTTTTGGCTCTTCCGAATGTGGTGATGATCAGAGGGTGCGGTTTGGTACCCAATTGCTGAGGGACACTGCACTCATCTGGTGGAATATCATCCAATCCACTCTATCTCCGGAAGTACTAGCTCAGTTGTCGTGGGCCGAGTTCAAGAAGAAGCTACTAGAGGAGTTTTGCAACGAGAGGACCATGGACCGAATTGAGAAAGAATTCCGGTTCTTGGTGAAGGGAAGCCTGACGGTGAGGGAGTACACCCGTCAGTTTATGGAGAAGCTTGGTCTGGTGGGGCACGCTGCCCCAACAGAGAAAGACAAGATGAAAGTTTATCTCAACGGCTTGCCTGCGGACATGCAATCCATGGTCCATAATTTCAAGGCTTCTAACCTCCGAGAGATGGTGGAGGAAGCTCAATTTATGGAAGAGATGTTCGCGAAGGGCAAATCTGAGAAGGCAGTGGTGGTGCCTGAAAAGAGAAAGTGGGAGAACAGTTCAGTACCTCCCAAGCGGACCCGACCTTTTGTTGGGAACCGCAACTTCAGCAATTATCAGGAAGCTAAGTGGTGCCCGAGGTGTCGAACCAAGCATCACGGTAACTGTTACAACAATTCTCAGGTTTGCTATAAGTGTGGGAAGCCCGGTCATACTGTCAGAGATTGCCCGGTCAGTGGAATCGTCTGTTACGAGTGTAAGGCACCGGGGCATGTAAAGAGAGATTGCCCGAAGCTTGTGTCGGGTAGCGCGCCAGCAAGGAAGGAGAACCCTCCTAAGGTTCAGAGTCGAGCTTTTCAGATGACGGCTGAAGAGGCTAGAGCATCAGCAGACGTGGTATCGGGTACTTTCCTTATAAACTCTGTACCTGCTCGTATTTTGTTCGATACGGGTGCTAGTTTCTCTTTCGTATCTGAATTGTTCCGTCAGAAAATTGCTATGCCCACTACTAGTCTTGAGGATGCGTTAGTAGTAGAAATAGCTGATGGTAGACGAGTTCTGATCCGCGAAGTTCTAAAGCAGTGTGCTCTTAGTATCGAAGGGAGAGAATTCCCGATCGATCTACTACCAATGTCAATCGGGGGTTTTGATGTGGTAATCGGTATGGATTGGTTGTCAAACAATCAGGCCGAGTTCGTGTGTTCCAAGAAGACGATTCGACTTCCCAACCCCTCTGGAGAAGTCGTGGTCATCTATGGTGAAAAGAGGAAGGGTGAAGTGGCAATAATCACAATGGCAAGAGCACGCAAGTGTTTAATAAAATAATGTTCGTCTTTCCTAGCCTATGTGATCGATGCTAAGTTAGAGAAATCAAAGATGGAAGAGGTGAAGATCGTGCGTGAGTTTCCAGATATCTTTCCGGACGACTTGACCGGGTTTCCACCCGATCGGCAGGTAGAGTTTTGGATTGATCTTGTGTCTGGCGCTGCACCGATCGCTAAAGCACCTTATCGTTTAGCGCCATCGGAGATGCAAGAGATGGTAACACAACTCCAAGAGCTATTTGAGAAGGGATTTATAAGACCGAGTTCGTCACCTTGGGGAGCTCCGGTCTTATTTGTCAAGAAGAAGGATGGCACAATGAGAATGTGCATTGACTACCGTGAGTTGAACAAAGCTACAGTGAAGAACAGATATCCGCTTCCGAGAATAGACGACTTGTTCGATCAACTTCAAGGAGCGGGTTATTTTTCCAAGATCGACTTACGTTCAGGTTATCACCAAGTGAAGGTAAGAGAAGAAGATGTTCCGAAGACGGCTTTCAGAATGCGTTACGGCCATTACGAGTTCCTTGTAATGCCTTTTGGCCTGACGAACGCACCAGCTGTGTTTATGGACTTGATGAATAGAGTGTGCCGACCTTTCCTCGACAAGTCGGTCATTGTATTCATTGATGACATACTCGTATACTCCAGGAGTGAGGCAGAGCACGGACAGCATCTACGTGAGGTTCTGGAAGTATTGAGAAGAGAAAGGTTGTACGCCAAGTTTTCCAAGTGCGACTTCTGGCTTAAAGAGGTACAATTTCTGGGTCATGTAGTCACTCGGGTCGGAGTGAAGGTTGACCCCTCCAAGATTGAAGCAATGATGAATTGGGAGCCTCCTAAGAGTCCATCCGAGATCCGAAGTTTCTTGGGTCTGGCGGGATACTACAGGAGATTCATTCAAGACTTTTCCATGATCGCTTCTTCCTTGACAGTTCTGACTCGGAAGAATGTGAAGTTTGAATGGACCGAAACCCAAGAGAAGGCATTCCGGATCCTTCAAAAGAAGTTGTGTGAAGCTCCGATCTTGACATTACCTGAAGGGTCGGAAGATTTCGTGGTTTACAGCGACGCTTCAAAGATGGGATTGGGTTGTGTGTTGATGCAACGAGGCAAGGTGATCGCTTATGCCTCGAGACAACTCAAAATACACGAGCAGAATTATCCAACCCATGATCTGGAGTTAGCAGCGGTGGTGTTCGATTTGAAGCTTTGGCAACATTACCTATACGGCACGAAGTGCACTCTATACACGGATCACAAGAGCCTGAAGTATGTCTTTGATCAGAAAGAGCTGAATATGAGGCAAAGGAGGTGGCTCGAGTTGCTGAAAGATTACGACTGTGAATTACTTTACCATCCCGGTAAGGCGAACGTGGTGGCCGATGCGCTAAGTCGGAAGGACTATAGCGGAAGCATTCGAGCTACCCATTCAAGAATCGAACTAGTGTCTAGTCTTGTCGAGAAGATCAAGACATCACAGTTGGAAGCACTGCTAGAAGAGAATCTAAAGGATGAAGTCATGACTAAACAACGTTTGCTCTTAACGGAAGATAGCCGTGGAGTGAAACTGCTCAGCGGTCGTGTGTGGGTGCCCAAGATTGGGGTAAACCGGGAGCTGTTGCTAGAAGATGCACACAAGTCCAAGTATTCCATACATCCGGGAAGTACAAAGATGTACAGGGACTTGAAGCTGCACTATTGGTGGCCAGTAATGAAACTTGATGTAGCACATTACGTTGAGCGTTGTGTGATGTGTTCGCAAGTTAAGGCCGAACATCAGAGACCATATGGGAGTCTTCAGTCTTTAGAGATTCCCGAGTGGAAGTAGGAGCATATCACCATGGACTTCGTGATGAAGCAACCTAAAACTCTTCGAGGTCACGATACCATTTGGGTGATAGTTGATAGATTGACGAAGAGCGCTCACTTCTTGGCTATGCGCGAGACTCTACCGATGGATAAGTTAGCGAAGCTTTATATCGATGAGGTAGTCTCGAGGCACGACATACCATTGTCGATCATGTCGGATCGCGACAGTCGGTTCACTTCGAACTTCTGGGATGGATTTCAGAAAGAGCTTGGTACTCGAGTGAAGTTGAGTACGGCTTACCATCCGCAAACCGACGGGCAGAGCGAGCGAACGATCCAAACCTTGGAAGACATGTTGAGGTCTTGTGTCATCGATTTCGGGGGTAGCTGGGACACTCACCTGCCTTTGGTAGAGTTTTCCTACAACAATAACTACCACTCGAGTATCGGTATGGCACCCTTTGAGGCTTTGTATGGGCGAAAGTGTCGGACTCCTGTGTGCTGGCTTGAAGCGGGAGAAAAGCAATTCGCCGGACCTGAGATCGTGCAAGAGACTGCCGATAAGGTCAAGTGTATTCGTGAAAGAATGAAAGCGGCTCAAGATCGTCAGAAGAGCTATGCCGATAAGAAGAGGCGACCGATGGAATTCCAAGTAGGCGACCGCGTTATGCTTAAGGTATTGCCTTGGAAGGGCATTATACGGTTCGGAAAACGTGGGAAGTTGAGTCCCCGTTTCCTCGGACCTTTCAAAGTGCTTAAACGGGTGGGTTTACAAGCCTACCAGTTGGAACTGCCACCGGAGTTGAGTAGAATACACAACACGTTTCATGTTTGCTACCTCCGGAAATGTTTGGCGGTGGAAGACAGTGTCATTCCCCTTTCCGAGTTAAGGGTGGACGAACGCAACCGTTGTGTGGAAGAACCCGACGCCATCTTAGAGAGAAAGTCTAAGAAGTTGCGTCATAAAGAAGTCACCTTGGTCAAGGTGCAGTGGAAGCATCATCGGGGAGCAAATGTGACGTGGGAAGCCGAGGAGGATATGAAGCGAAGATATCCTCATCTTTTCGAATAGTTTGGATTTTGGGGACGAAATCATTCCCAAGTTGGGGAGGATTGTAACACCCCGGATTTCAGTTGTGTAACCTTACTATTCTTATGTTAAGCTTTTGTCGTTAGCTCCGTGTTTGGTTGTTTCTCGTTTTGGTTTTTGTGAAGTTTGGGGGGGGGGAAACAGTGAACTACGCGAGTTACACCGCGACTAGAGGTCGCGGCACAACCCGCGTAAACCTCTGGATGGTTTAGGGTTTTTGGACACGGGCGAGTTATGTCGCGGGTTGAAGTCGCAGCATAACCCGCGAAGTTGCATAGACCGTCTTATATGGTTCAATTTCCCAAGATCACTTAATCAGATCTAAATATCTCTTTCTCTCTCTCTTATTCTCTCTCTTTATCTTTCGATCTTCGAAGGTTCGTTTGGTTGCTAGTTTTCGTCGTTTCTAGCAAGGGGTCGGTGTTTTAAGCTTCACCTCTACGTCGTGGTCATTATCTGGTTTTCCGGGTTTTATTCTGAAAACCTACCGGTGAGTTCCTACTATCATTTTACAAACTTTATACATGTCAAAACTCTTATTTGCGAAATCTAAAGTATTTCTACGGTATGATTTTATGTTCTCTACATTTTGTTGTAAATGAAGTTTTTGGTGATTCTCGGGGTTCCTGGTCAGTTCTGACCAAAATGACGGGTTCTGCCTTATTGAAGTAAAATGATGTTTTACTTGCACATTATGTGGTCGTTTGAAAAGGATGATTATGAACTCATTTTAATTATTTTCATTCTTACCAGAAGTTGAACTGAGAATGGCATTTTGGTTATAAAATGTACTTATTACCATATATTTATTTATGGTAGGTCACATATGTTGTTGTGACGAGTCCTTACCATTACTAGTGGATCCCTAGGTTTTGGAGTAGACTGTTTTGTTGGGATGTTACATTCCCCAAATTTTTAGCTATGGATCACATGTTCCTCGGGGGCAACTTGGTACGGTTATGTGAGGTCGGATACTAGCCATGGTTCATGGTGATCCTAGCGAAGGAGTATACCTTGGTTTTGCGCTTGGGGCTTGATCTCACGTTGAAGCACGGACTTTGTGATTCGTATCCGCGGATTCCAATTGGTTCAGGTCGTAACTCGGATTTGTGGTCTACTTTGTGTTACACCACTATCCTTGGTAAAATGGTCATTTTATCACCGTTTAAGAGTTTTGGACCAAAGAGGCCTGGTTGTGGCGAAATGTTATCATTACGAATTAAACCTTTATGAAAAGATTTTGTATGATACTGATGTTTATATCTTTCGAGCTTTATAAATTGTATGTTCTCACCAGGCTTTATAGTCTGACACTTTTTCTCAAATGATGTGTATAACAGATTTCCATTAGCGGTGGGTGCCGGGGTTTTTGGAGAGACGAGTTTTGAGTCTCGGGGTTTTTGGAGATGTTTTAAGTATTGTTGTTGGGCATTGTTAAGTCCCATTCTTTTGATGAAATCCTTGTATAGAATCGTATAGTCTTCAGGACTGATCCCATTTATGGGAAGTTAATGGAATTACTTTTGTCATATTGTCAGGTTTGCAGGTTTTAATTTACTCTGATTTTTGAGGTTGTTACAGACGAAAAGCACCAATTTGGAACCATTTCAACTTGGTGATGCTCCCCGACGGTACAAAAAAAGCAAAATGCAAACGGTGTGGAGATCTCCTTGCGGCGGCCGCAAATACAACGTTAAAGCGTCACTACGAGTCTTCGTGCAAGAAGTTGAAATCGGGTGACGATCCAAGTCAACCCATACTTGACAATTCCGGTCAAGTATGGTCGTATGATGCCGCGTTGGCCCGAGAAATGCAAATGAAATGTGTCATTCAAGTGGGGTTGCCGTTCGGACATTTCGACAATCCTCACATTACGAACATGATCAAACTCTCGCTCCAACCACGCTACGTGGGTTCGGTAAGTCGTCAAACTCTTAGACGTGATGCTATAAAACTTTGGAAATTGGCCAAAAAAGATACGTGACAAACTTTTTTACATTATCCAACAACATTTCTTTAACGTGTGATATATGGAGCGCACCATTCGGATTGCCACAATCTTATATATGCATAACGGCACATTGGATTGTGCCGCAATTGTGGCAATTATGCAAACGTGTAATCACGTTTGAGCACTTTGGTTCGCCACATTCGGGTGAGCGTCAATTTAATATAATTATGAGAAATATTGAATATTATAATTTAACTAATAAGGTTATTAGTATTTCGTTTGATAATGCTAGTAATAATACGTTATGTGTTGAGAAATTAAAGTTGGCTTTAGCCCCTATTTTAAATGGAAAATTATTTCACACACGTTGTTGCGCACACATAATAAATCTAGCCGTTCAAGACGACTTAGTAGTATGTAAACATTCTTTAACTAAGTTTAGGCTTATGTTACGCCGGATTTTCACAAAAGGTAAAAGCATGCAACAAGCATATATAAAATATTGCAAAGATGTCGGTTTTAAAGCTTTGGGACCGGCACACGATATGGCGGTTCGATGGAATTCGACTTACAAAATGATGGATAATTTATTAAGACAAAAACCATATATTCACGCATTTTATAACATTCAATACCCGGATAACACGATATCTGAATATGATTGGGAAATGCTTGAAGGCTTACATGATATTTTGGGCGATTTCAAAACTGCAACAACTTTGTTATCCGGTATTTATTATCCAACAAGCCCTTTACTTTTAAATCAAATATATATTTTGGCAAGTAAAATTTCTCAATACGAAGACCATTTCAACTTTCAAAACGTGGTAGCACCAATGAAAGCAAAATTGTTAAAATATTTTAAAGAGATCCCCTTCAGTTTTCTTTGTGCCGCGACATTAAATCCGTATTTAAATGTTACGGGTGTCGAAGTTTTAATACAATCAATATGTGCAGTGTTTGGTTTAGATACGGCTACAAATTCTTCTTTTTCAAGGAACCGCATACTACAATTTAATAATGATTTTCATCAATTATTTGATATTTATAGAATTAATTATGGGGGAGGAAGCCAACAAGCCCCTACAACTCAAATGTTTTCACCGGGTTCTAGTTCTCGTGGGCGAAACCGGTCCGACTTAATGGCAAATTTAATGAACTCGGTTTTAAATGAATCTAGTAAAAAATCTAGATTTGATGGAGATAATTTGAGCGAATTCAATATGTACATACATACTAATTTTATAGCGGCATCCTCCACAACCGTTAGCGATGTTGAATCACTAGATTTATTAGAATGGTGGAAAGGTAAACAACCTCAATACCCGGTTTTGGCATCTATTGCCCTTGATATACTAACAATCCAAGCTAGTACCGTAGCTTCGGAGTCTGCTTTTTCTCTTAGTGGCAGGATCATATCGGAGCGTCGGTCAAGATTAACCCCGGAGTCGGTAGAGTGCTGCATATGTTTGAAGGATTACTTGGATGGCCAACAAAGAATTCAACATGAAACAAGCCTGGAGGCGGATATAGATGATGTAGAATTAAACTTAGCCGAAAACGAAGTCGACGAAGGACTAAGTACACCGGGAACCGTAACCGAGGACGATGCTAGTAGTAGTAGTGCCGGTGGCGTCTCACGTTACGACGATGAAAAAGAAGAACCAGACATCGACCGCCTTGAGGATAATACGGCTGTTGATCGACTGGAAAAGTACGGAACTCTTGAAGACTACAATCCAGAGTATAATCCATACTATAATCCATACAATCCATACAATTACAATCCATGGGGATGGAGTGAGGGTGGGAGTTCGGGAGCGGGACCTTCGGGTTCTTAGAATTTATGTATTGTAAGTTTATAACTTAAAATTATAAATAAAATGTATTTTTAAAGTGTATTTTAGAGATTTATTATAAATAAAACGTATTTTTAAAGTGTATTTTAGTGATCCAATCCAATTTTTATTTTTTAAAGTTTAGTAATTAATAATTATATAAAGGAAATTATTAAAAAATAACAAAAAATTGAAGGCCCGATTTTGGCCCGGTTTTGGGTGAACCGGTTTACCCCAACACTAACCGGGCCACCCCTTTTCGGGTGAAACCCGGCCCGGCCCGGCCCGAAGCCCGTTTGGCCCCGGTTTTTGCTTTCACTGTAGCGGCCCGAAGCCCGTTTCGGCCCGGCCCGGCCCGGCCCGAGCCCGATTTTTGGCCATCACTAAACCACATGTATATTCAACTTTATCATCATTTCCGTCGTCTTCTTTATTTTATTTTCTTTTCTTTATCTTGACGACATATATATATATATATATATATATATATATATATTTCTCCATTTTTTTCTTTTTGAATTTTCTCCATTTTTTTTCTTCTTTCCATTCTTCCTTTTCATCTTTTTTTTTTCATTCCCAACATATAAATTTCACTTTTGAGCATACGGGGATACCAAGACTACTCCATTGGTGATTGGTCGGGTGAGTCGTATTTGGATTGGTTTACGATGTGGTTGACAAAGGAAATAGGCTAAGACTCAAAGTGGTGTGCAAAAAGGGTAATAGTGACATAAAGGGTAGGCTTAAGGCTAATGGGTTAATAAAAATTGATCAAACGATGGCCTTTATCATGTTTATTAGCATGTAAATATCATGTAATCTTAAGGAGAGACAGAACAAGTTCTAGAGATACATAACTAGGCATGACGAAATCACACAAGAAATGAAATAGGCTCAAAGTCTCACGGTGTTAAAGCTAGTTCAAGAGATTAGCAAACGTCTAACTTTGACCGGCATGCTACCACTAATCAACTCTAAGTGCTATCAATCAAACTCAATCATGCTATACAAGCATCCAAACTCATCATCATCATCAACAAATTAAGCTCATTAAAACATGCTAACACATTTTCAAGACGGACAACGACCCACATTTAAGCCCAAAGTTTTCAAAAAAATTTTTTTACCCCTATAAGCATTTATATGCCCAAACAACCCCAAATCATGCAAATGACCCACACCCCCACACTTAATTCCTACATTGTCCTCAATGTGCTCAATATGTAGAGGACACTCTAAGCATGCAAAGAAGAGGGAAAACAGAAAACTCCCCTGATTTGGTGAGTGACTTTCCAATGTAGGAATCTGTGAAGATGGGCACGTCTCTTTTGAGCTTCCAATATCCGGGGTGGAACCTGAGAACAAGAGAGCACAAATAAAACTTGGAGCGAAATTGGAGATTCTAACAAAACAAACTAACACCAATGCAATAAAAACAAGAAATTGAAATCCGTGGGTTGCCTCCCACGCAGCGCCTTTCTTTTCGGTCTTTGGCTAGACCATACTCATTTCAATCTGTGTAGCTTGGTGTGTCAAAGGCTACTCTCTCTAAATCCCCTCCATCAAAGCCCTCATAGAACGGCTTCAGTCTATGGCCATTAACTTTGAAAATCTGCCCTGTAGATAGACTTTGGATCTCAACTGCACCATGCTCAAAAACAGTTAGAACAACAAAAGGTCCTATCCATCTGGACCTTAATTTACCGGGAAATAACTTTAATCTAGAATGGTAGAGGAGAACTTTCTGACCTTTAGTGAAAGACTTACGTGATATGCGCGAGTCGTGAAACGCCTTAGCCTTTGCTTTATAGATGCGGGCGTTCTCGTAGGCGTCGTTCCGGATCTCCTCTAATTCTTGGATTTGTAGCTTCCTATGTGATCCTGCTTCGTCCAAATCCATATTGCACGTCTTCATCGCCCAATAAGCCTTATGCTCTAACTCCACCGGAAGGTGGCAAGGCTTCCCGTAAACTAACCGAAAGGGTGACATTCCTATGGGTGTCTTGTAGGCCGAGCGATAGGCCCACAAGGCGTCATTAAGTCTCAAACTCCAATCCTTTCGGTTAGGACTCACCGTCTTCTCTAGAATGGACTTTATCTCTCGGTTGGACACTTCCGCTTGTCCATTCGATTGTGGGTGATAGGCGGTAGAGATGCGGTGGATAACCCCGTACTTCTTGAAAAGAGCGCCAATGACCTTGTTGCAAAAATGGGTGCCTCGATCACTGATGATGGCCTTTGGTGTCCCAAACCTGGAAAATATATGAGACTTGACAAACTCTGCAAATACACGAGAATCATCAGTCCGAGTGGCCTTTGCCTCAACCCATTTTGAGACATAGTCAACGGCCAAAATAATATAGAGATTACCACAAGATGCGGGAAAGGGGCCCATGAAATCCATGCCCCAAACATCAAAAATCTCACAAATAAGCATAGGGGTTTGGGGCATTTGATTTCGGGAACTAATATTTCCCGTCATCTGACAGCTTTTACAAAATAAATAACTATCCCGCATAAGGGATGGCCAGAATAAACCACACTCTAGGACCTTCCGATATGTCCGTTTGTGGCCGAAGTGGC
Organism: Arctium lappa; assembly: GCA_023525745.1. Taxonomy (NCBI): domain Eukaryota; kingdom Viridiplantae; phylum Streptophyta; class Magnoliopsida; order Asterales; family Asteraceae; genus Arctium; species Arctium lappa. Next base: position 53,313,583 of record CM042064.1, read on the forward strand.
CCCCACAAGCATGAGAATGGCAAAAACGTAAAACGGATTGAAACTCATCTTGGGGCACACAACGCCTAATCACTTGGTCTGGACAATGTTTCCACAAATATGGCTCGTCCCAAATATAGAGACGAGCCTCTCTCTTGATCTTTTCTCTCTCGGGTCTAGATAACTCACCTGGGAAGGTCATTGAAACCAAGTAATTCACGATGTCGGCATACCATGGGGGTTCTCCCGAGATGGAGAAAAGATGCATGCTCGTCAGGAAATTCATCAGTGAGTGGGCTCGGTTCTCCATCCAAAACAAGTCGGCTAAGGTGATCCGCTACTAAATTCTCAGCTCCGCTTTTGTCCTGTATCTCCAAATTGAACTCTTGGAGCAAGAGAATCCACCTTATCAGACGTGGCTTAGCATCCTTCTTTTTGAGCAAGTACTTCAATGCAACATGATCTAAAAAGACAATCACTTTAGTGCCTAGCAAATAGGATCTAAACTTCTCTAAATCAAAAACAACCGCTAGCAACTCTTTTTCGGTAGTCGAGTAGTTGCATTGTGCACTATCAAGTGATCGTGATGCATAGTATATGACATGAGAGTTCTTACCATCTTTCTGTCCCAATACTGCCCCCACCGCGTGATTGCTAGCATCACACATGATCTCAAATGGCAATTGCCAATTGGGCGGTTGGATGATAGGGGCAGAAGTAAGCATATCTTTCAACAAATCAAATGAACTCTTACATACCTCATTGAAGTCAAAGTCTACCTCTTTTTGTAGGAGTTCACATAGGGGTCGGGTGATCTTCGAGAAGTCCTTTATAAAATGTCGGTAAAAACCTGCGTGACCAAGAAAAGAACGGACCTCTCTAACACTCGAGGGGTAAGGCAAGGATTTTATGACATCGACCTTTGCTTTGTCAACCTCTATACCCCTTTCCGAGATAACATGACCCAGTACTATACCTTGGTTGACCATGAAGTGGCATTTTTCATAATTCAAGACTAAGTTGGTTTCAATGCACCTCTTTAAAATTTTGGTCAGGTTATCTAGACACACACTAAAAGAATCACCATAGACCGTGAAGTCGTCCATAAAGACTTCAATAATGTTCTCAACATAATCAGAAAAGATACTCACCATACATCGTTGGAATGTCGCCGGTGCGTTACAAAGACCAAAAGGCATCCTTCAGTAGGTGAATGTACCGAAGGGGCAAGTAAATGTAGTCTTCTCTTGGTCTTATCTTGCCACCGGAATCTGATGGAAACCTGAATAACCATCCAGAAAACAATAGTGAGTACGACCTGCTAATCGTTCTAACATTTGATCTATAAAGGGTAAAGGAAAATGATCTTTCCTAGTTGATGCATTAAGTTTACGATAATCAATACAAACTCTCCACCCGTTTTGGACACGGGTGGGCACCAACTCACCTTCGGCATTCTCTACCACAGTAATGCCAGATTTCTTAGGGACTACCTGGACCGGGCTTACCCACTTGCTGTCGGAGATCGGGTAAATCATGTCGGCATCTAAAAGCTTCAATACCTCCTTCTTTACCACTTCCATCATAGGTGGTTTCAACCTCCGCTGCGCCTCTCTGAATGGCTTGTACTCGTCTTCAAGTAGGATCTTGTGCTGGCATAGTGAGGGACTAAGACCCTTGATGTCGGCAATGGTCCATCCTATTGCCCTCTTGTGCTCTTTCAGAATTCCAACAAGCTCTCCTTCTTCCTTGGGTGATAAGGTAGAGGATATGATCACGGGAAGGGTCTCCTTATCTCCCAAGTAGACGTACTTTAAATGATCCGGTAACGTCTTCAACTCTAACTCGGGTGCCTGTTCAACAGACGGTAGAAGTCTAGTGTGAGATAAAGGCAATTCAATTTTAGAAACTTCATACCTTGGCTTTGGTGCTCGCCCTTTTTCCATCCAAGACACCAATTCTTCAAAATCATCATCAAGCTTGTACTCTTGGGCAAGCCTTTTCAAGCTCCCGTTGGTTAAGTCCCTGTCTAGGATCACTTCTAAAACATCATCATTAGATAACTCATACATAGTATCATATAATGACTCAATAATATCAACAAAACATAAAAAAGATACCTCACTTGGATATCGCATGGCATCATATATATTGAACGTAATTATCTCGCCATCAAATTCCATAGTCAAATTACCGTCATGAACATCTATCTTGGTTTTAGAGGTTTTCAAGAATGGTCTACCTAGCAAAATCAAACCGGCCTTGGAGGTATTATTCTCCTCCATGTCTATAACATAAAAATATGCCGGAAAGACCAACTCGTTCACTTGAACAAGTGCATCCTCTAACACCCCTTTAGGATAGACGGTGGACCTATCCGCTAGTTGGATTACCACACCCGTTGGCTTTAGGGGGCCTACATCCAAAGATGAGTAGATGGCATATGGCATCACATTAATTGATGCCCCCACGTCCAACATGGCTTGATTGACCGAGACATTGCCTACCTTACATGGTATGGTAAACATGCCCGGGTCATTGCATTTTGGTGGTAACCGCTTTTGCAAAACGGCGGATACATTTTGGCTCATGCTTATCTTTTCATTCCCTTTTAACTTCCTTTTATTAGTGCAGAGCTCTTTTAAAAATTTTGCATATCTGGGCACTTGCTTAATAGCATCTAATAAAGGAATGTTTACCTGAACCTTTCGAAATGTGTCAAGGATCTCTTTCTCTTTGCGCTCCCGCTTAGTCTTCTCGAATCGGCTCGGGAAGGGTGGTGCTTGCACTATCACCTCGGTTGTCTTCTTCTTTGTCTCCTCCTCTTTGACATCCTTCTCACCCGAACTAGATGCCTTGACCTCTAACTCCTCCTCATCATCATGAACCTTCATCTTCTTCTTGTCGACCGTATCTTTAAGCTCTTTTCTGCTCCTCAAGGTGATGGCATTCACGTTGGCCTTCGGATTAGTTTCCGTTTGGGAAGGCAATTTGCCTTTGTTCACCAATTGGCCAACGGTATCCTGAAGGTCTTGAATGCTCGCTTGTGTATTCTGTGACTCCTGTTGAAGTTTGGCCATGTTAGTAGCTAAAGACTTCACTATATCCTCTAATGACATACCTAAGCTACTAGGAGCTTAAGGTGGCACTTGATGCTGCTGTTGGGCACCCGGTTGAAATGGTGCCTTCGGTTGAAATTGTTGCTGAGATGGTTGTTGGAAACCAGGTGGTGCTTGGAACTATTGGGCTTGCTGAAATGGAGCCTTTTGCTGAAACTGCTGACCTTGACCTTGTCCTTGCCTTGGGGCATAGCTTAGATTCGGATGTTGCCTCCAACCGGGGTTGTATGTGCTCGAGAAGAGATCATGAGCCCGGTTGTTTGAGTGCTGGAAATTGCCACCACCTATGGCATTCACTTGCTCTTCTTCTTCATGGAGAGTCGGGCATGCATCGGTTGGATGTGCTACCGATGAGCAAAATCCACATGCCTTCACTTGAGACACATTCCCCATAGCAAGCTGTTTCACAAGGTTAGTTAAATCAGTTATCTTAGTTTCAAGGGATTTAACATGTACCTCACTGGCTCCTCGACCAACGTCACTCCTAACTCCAAACTGCTTGGAGTTTTCTGCCATAGTGTCTATAAGATTCCTCGCTTCAGTTGGCGTATTGTTCACAATAGCTCCACCGCTCGCGGCATCCATCATCTTCCTCTCCATCGGTAGCAAACCTTCATAAAAATATTGTATTAGTAATTGTTCAGATATACCGTGTTGAGGGCAACTTACACAAAGACGCTTAAAACGCTCCTAATACTCGTAAAGTGACTCTGTATCCTTTTGCTTGATCCCGCAAATCTATCTCCTGAGCCCGGCGGCTTTGGATGCGGGAAAGAACTTGTCTAGGAAAGCTCTCACCATTTGTGGCCATGTTGTGATGGAACCCGGCGGTAGATAGAAAAGCCACTCCCTAGCCCCGTCAACTAGAGAGAACGGGAATGCCTTTAGCTTTAGATTCTCCACGGTCGTACCTTGCGGCTTCATCCCCAAGCATACCATATGGAACTCGGTCATATGCTTGTATGGATCTTCATTAGCTAAACCATGGAAACGAGGTAGTAAGTGAATTAAACCAGTTTTGAGTTCGGCACTTACCTCTTCGGCCGGATATGTGATGCAGAGGGGTTGATCGTCAACGTTGGGTGCTGCCCATTCCCTCAAAGTACGCTCAGCCATATCCTCCTCTTTTACTTCGATCTCGGTGACCGGTTCCTCCTTTTCCGGATGAGGTTTCTCTTCTTCAAAATGCACTTCCTCCTTATCGCTTTCTGAATCGGTAGACAATTCAATATCCTTCCAAATGTTAACCACCGGTGAAGAAGTCGACTCGCCTTGCTTCTTTCGAAGCTTAGCTTGTTTCCTTAACTTTTTAGCGGTTTTCTCGATCTCGAGATCTATAGGTAGAGGTGAACCTGCACGAAAAGACCTTGGCATAAACAATTAAACCTTGTCGAGTCCCCGGCAACGGCGCCAAAAATTTGACGGGTGTCGAGTCCGGCATATAATAAAGTTTATATAATTAAGGCCTATTACCGCTAAACCACAATAAATTGTGATAGCGATAAGTAGGGTCGTCTCCTCAGGGACTCGGTGTTAACCGTAAGTCCAAGATATAATCACGTGCAAATTCATCGGAAACATAAAAATTATAAAAAGGGGGTTTGGATAATTAATAAAAATTCTAAACATGTAACAACCAAACTATAAATTTAAACAATGATAAAATGAATTCTAGCAATGAGCAGAAATCAACTAATGTCTTGGATAGTGTATTAGAGGCTTAATCAACAATATCCTTTCAAAAGAATTCGGAATGGTTCTGAACAGTGATACGCATCGAAGTTCTGTTGTCCCCAAAAACATGACTATCACGAGAAGCTCAGTGATTAGCCTCTAACTAGCTAAATAAATCAAGTCACGGACTTAGATTCAAATGTTAGCCGCACTAAAAACAAACAACTCACCACTCTTGACTAATAATCGAAGCCGATTATTATGATCAAATTACGTAACCTTACAACACTAATATTCAATAAAACATCGAACATGTATTGGTTGCTACTAAAGTAAATCAATGAACAATTACGGATTCAAAGATTTAACTAGCCATTCGAATTTGAGTTAAACAAAACGAGGGATCCAACTCGAAATCATTAACAAAAACTCGAAGAACAATGTAATCAAAGGTTACATAAACGAATTCTAATGACGTTAAAAACCAATTAAATCTCAACACATCCAAGTTTTCAAATTAGATTACGTACCCATTGCTAGAAAAAAGAACTTAACTACTAATCATGTCTAAAATTAAAACTTACAAAAGGATTGTGAATATAGAAATTGATGAAGAACCCTAACAAAAATCCCCAAAATCGACCCACCAAAATCTGGAAATCGAACCTTGGAATTGCTCTATGTTTCTCGATCGATTACCCTGAATTCGTCCCCCCTCCTCGGCAGTTGACAGCCCGTATTTTTATAGTCCAATCCGAAAACCGCTCGAAAGATAGAAAAACAGTCGATCGTGACTTGGGCGTGGGTTGAACCCACGTGAAACTCACGCGGAATTGGAAAGAGAACGTGAAAAGAGCAGTGGCTAACGCAGTTTTGGCCGTGGGTTCGATGCTGGAGAAACTCACGAGAAAGGGACGTCGGCCACCGGAGGAAGAAGGATGCGATGGGGGCTGCTATTCTCTCTTTTTTTTTCTCTCCTTCGTGGGCTGCTAGATGCGGGCTTGGCCCCCTTTGCTGCTGTATCACAAAAACAAACCAAATCAATTGTTAACCCCGATTTTGGTTTTAGAGGGGTTAGCCCCGCGATTTTGGGCTAGATCGCGGGGCTAGATTAATTTTTTTGTATTTCACGGATGGAGGCCGCGATATGGCATTGAATTCTAATATATTTACATTTTTACCCCTATAATTATTTAGTTAGTTTAATTTATAACTTTTACTTTTCTATTTTTCATTTTACACTTTCACCATATTAACTGTAACACCCGTTATCGCGGATTTTTGGCCTTGTCCTAATCTTTATTAAAATGTGGTAAATTTTGGATGAATCAAGGTTGAAGAGCCTTTTCGGTCAATGATGGGAAGTAAGAAAGTAGACCTATATCACCCTAGTATTCTCTCATTTCTTTTTGGTGGGCGGCTGCGAAAAAAATAAAGAAAGAATTAAAAGGAGATGGCAATTGAGATGGGCAAATTGATTCACAGTGTGTGTTTTGAAGAAGCTCAAAAGGAAACAAGAATTGGTGGAACTGTTCTTGCAAGGTAATCACCCTTTAACCTCCATTCTCTTGAAATCGTTCTATCTAGGTTAGATTTGTTTTTTTTTCTGCAGTTGGGGACTGATAAGTTTGGGTTTTATTGTTTTGGGAGAAATCCTTGTTTTTCGTTTGGGGAAAATCAGTTTTAGATGTATCTAAATATTGTAGAAATTATTGTTTTGGGATTGGTCTGCTATAGAGAAAGCTCCTCTCTGTTTTAATTGTATTTGGGATCGAGAATCGCCAAAATCTGGGTTGTGCCGATTGGTGAAGCCGTTGGGAACCTCTCCCTAGGCGGCGTAGCCATCGAGCGATGTTTGAGGTCTGCCACGAGAGGGGGGGTTCCTTCCATTGTTTAGCGACCGAATCCCAACTTCGATACCACTCGGGATATGGAGAGTCGGGTCTGATTTCCACCCGGGCGCCACCCACTTGGATGTGGGCTTCACACCGAGGCGGGTGTCCCCTGCTGGATGCTGTTTCGCACGTTTTATTCTCATTTTATAGAATAGATTGCATCGTTTTCTTGTCCAGTTTTAGCGTGTCTCATGCATTGTTTTTACCTTTTTGGTTAGTTTTTCTCTTTTCGATGCCTATTACTTTATCGCAGGTATATTCACGTTTTTGCGAGTGTTTTCAGTGTGTAGGTGTGCGTGGAATCGAGGAAGAAAAGAAGGAAGGAAGTGCAAGCGAGGGAGAATGCGAAAAGAGTGAAGAAAAGAAGTTGGATGTTGCTCACGCCCGCAAGCATTTGGCTCTACGGCCGCGAGCAAGTAAAAATCTGTGAGCTGTTACTTTTGCACTGCTCACGCCCGCGAGCATTAAAGAGCGCGGCCGCGAGCGGCGCTGCTGGCCCCGTTTTTCTACTTTTAGTTAGGGCTATTTCGGTCTTTTGGGCGCGTGTATTTAATGTTTTTGGGTGCCGTGTTTTTGGGGAGAGACCCCTATCATACTCTTTACCAATTTTAGGGTTTCTACATACTCTAGAGTAGATTTTTGTTGCCTCTTTTGGAGAGGGAGACTACAACCTCTGGATTTGCAGCTATAGCCATGGTTTAAACTCATTTTTGAGCAAGAATCTATGAATAGAGAGTAATTGTATCTCCTTCTCCCTTTTATGCTTTATTTTGTTGCTTGATTTATGTTTATAGCTTAGATATTTGAGTTTTGATTGTTGATTTCAATTTCCTGCACATTTGTGGTTCATAGATCTAGATTCTTCAAGTAATTTCATGCTTTTTATTTCTTCCTTGTTTTTGGCTATGTCCAATTTATGAAATGGATAAGATAACTTTATTATCTTGCTCTTCTTCAATATTGGGTTATAGTTCATGTTTGGTAGATTAGATATTATCAATGTCTAATGTTCTTGATAATCTAGATTTAGAGTCTTTTTGCTTTATCTTCTCTAAATTGCTTTCTTCATAAAATAGTTCTTGTTTAATTTCCTTATTGCTTTAATGTTTTTGTTTGTTAATTTTTGATCAATTGGTTCTTTGTGTTTTCATGTTTCTTCAATTCATGTTTGACTAATTCATAGTTTAGGGTGAATATTGGTAAGAACTCGATTTGTATCGATTGGTTGTTTTTAAGTAAATGATTTCTTGATAAAATGGTTGTTTGATTAGCCGACTAATGGAAATTGGGGGCTGTTAAATAATCACTAATCAGTATTTGTTGAATCTAACAGTTGAAATCTAAATGGAAATTTGATTTTGACTTGGGTTAACCAATTGGTGATTTTCATCACATCATGAAAATAGATGTTTTGATTATTTGGGAATAAATTGTCTTGCTTAAAACTTCTTTTTAGAATTAATCGATATGGAAATAATCGGTTTTCAATTAAGAAAGATTTTTGTCGCCTTGGAAGAGGGACAAAAGTATTGTTTGATTTGACAAATCCCATTTTGAAAGGTTCATCCCGATATTCACCATTTTAGATAGCTTAATGTAGAGTTTAATGTTTTTATCAATTTGAGTTCCTGGTGCTAATTAGTTTGTTATTTGATTCTCGTTTTAGTCGTTAATTTAGTCTGCTTGTTTCCTAGATTCGTATGTTTGCTTAGCGTTGCTTGTTTCTTAGTTTCGTTATGTTTAGTGTAGCTTAAATGTTCAATTGTGTTATTTTATTTTTAGCGTTAATCAAATCTTTGAAAATGATTGCGCGCAACTAGCTAATATCGTGAGTAAATCTGTGCTTATTCCATTGTCTCCCCGTGTTCGACCCGTATGCTACGACACCGTACGCTTGCGGTTATTAATGATTTTAAAACTACAAACAAGTTTTTGGCGCCGTTGCCGGGGAGGCAATTAGAGTAACATAGAATATAGCTTATGGTATACTAGGATGCGTTTCCCTACCTTTTCTACCGTTTGCGGTTTTATTGAAAAAAAAATCTGAAAATTTGCCTTAGTCGCGGGCGTGAGCTTTAAGCCGCGCGGCCGCGACCAAACATTCTGCCAAGTTTTTGTGGGTTGCTCACGGCCGCGAGCAATATAAAGCGCAGGCGCGAGCACCTGTTCTGTGGCATTTTGTTTTATTTTCTTCATTACTTCTCGTTCTTAGCATGCCATTACTTCCCAATGTTTTTAACGATTTGTTCAATGTTGTGATTCTCAGTAGCCTTGAGTTTTATGCATAGGAGATCGCAAGCATCTACGAAGCTACTCTTTGATCCCGAGATAGAAGCTACTGCAAGGAGACTAAACGCGGAAAGAGTACGAAGGTTGAAAGAAGCAAAGATGGCAGAGAATGAAGGTGAAGAGCGTACACTCAAGGACTTTATTGAGCCGCAATTTGGCCTCACCTCAAGCATCGCGAGGCCAGCTATTCCAGCCAATAACTTCGAGATCAAGACTAATCTGATCATGTTTATCATGCAAGATCAATTCGGAGGCACGCCTATGGAAAACCCGTCAAAGCATTTGAACTCTTTCGTTGAGAAGTGTGATACAGTAAAGATAAATGGAGCGAGTGATGAAGCGATCCGTTTAAAGCTATTTTCGTTCTCTCTGAAAGATGGTGCCAAGGAGTGGTTAAATAGTCATGATGCCAATTTCTTCGAGTCTTGGAATTCTCTTTCGCGTGCTTTTCTTACCAAATTTTTTCCACCCGGAAAAACAGCCAAGCTTCGCAATGCCATCAACAATTTCTCTCAATTTGACCAAGAATCTCTATATGAAGCTTGGGAGAGGTTTAAAGGGCTTCAACGTTAGTGTCCTCACCATGGAATACAAGATTGGATGCTAATCCAAATTTTCTACAACGGGTTGAAACCGGATATCAGATTCTCTGTTGATACGGCAGCTGGGGGTACGATCATGAGCAAGACTCCAGCCTTTGTCAAGTCATTGATTGAGAACTTGGCCACAAACCACTATCAATGGTCAAGTGAACGAACTGTTCATAAGAAGGCGGTTAGACCTTCTGAGACTGATGATTTTGCAGCTATAGTGGCAAAGATTGATGATATGAGTGCCCGAGTCGATGATAAGCTAACAAAGATCAGCAAGGTTCAACAACCTCGAGAGCAACCGGTTCTATTTTGTGAGATATGTGGGGTGCAAGGTCACGAATTCGAGTCATGTCCGGTAGCCAATAATATGACCATGGAACAGATGAATGCCTTGCAAATTCAGCCTCGAGGTCAACATAGAGTCAATGATCCGAATACTCCTACTTACAATCCGGGCTGGAGCAAGCATCCCAACCTTTCATGGCGTCACAACCTACCTCCACCTCAGATGCAACAACCATCTAATCAGCAGCCCCAATCCTCTTTCCAACAACAACAACAGTCGCCGATGCAATATCAGTCACAACAACCCATGATGTATCAACCTCAACCACCTTTTTCACAACAACCACCTTTTCCACAACATCCCCCTTTCCAACAGCAACAAAATGCTTTTCAGAACCGTCCTCCAGCTCCAAACACCCCTTTTCAGCAGCAAGCACCGAGAACCTATCTAGAATCCCTCTTGGAAAGTTGCATTCTTAATCAAAACCAAAAGAATGAGCATTTCCAAAGCTCAATTCAACAAGTGAACAGTCGACTAGAGTCCATGGCTGCCCATAACAAGATGGTGGAAACTCAAATGACTCAATTAGCTCAACAACTCGCTAATTCTAATAGGCAACAAGGCCAACTTTCTGGGCAGCCTGAACAGAACCCGAAAGGCCAAATGAATGCTATCATCTTGAGGACTGGAAAGACCTTGAAAGAGGATGAAAATAAGGTTAAAGAGACGACTACGGTTAATGAAGACAAGGGTGCAACTCAAGGCAAGGATGCGAATAAGGTAGTTCAAGGAGGTGAGAAACCGGTTTTAGAGGCGACCAATGCTCCTACAAATACTAATACCCCGATTGTCCCGTTTCCCGCTCGCCTTGCAAAGGCAAAGCTAGAAGAAAAGTATGCGAAATTTTTGGATACTTTGAAGCAATTGCATGTGACTATCCCTTTTATGGATGCTATCGCGGAGATCCCTTCTTATGCCAAGTTTCTCAAAGATCTTCTTTCTAATAAGAAGAAAAGTCGTATTTTGCTATCCGAGGAGTGTAGTGCGTTGTTATCTACTACACGTCCCGAAAAGCTAGGGGACCCCGGGAGTTTCTCTATCCCTTGCTCGATCGGTGGAATATCTTTTCATCGAGCCCTTTGTGATCTAGGGGCAAGTGTGAGTCTCATGCCACTCTCTATTGTTCACAAGGTGCATTCTCATGATCTCAAGCCTACCCAAATATCCTTGCAATTAGCGGATCGTTCGGTAAAATATCCGCTAGGCATTTTGGAAGACGTACCACTTATGGTGGGTGGTTTGATGATTCCGTGTGACTTTGTAGTGATCTAAATGCCCGAAGATGCTAATGTTCCTATTATATTGGGTAGACCCTTTCTAGCCACCGCGGGAGCCATGATTGATGTGAAAAATGGCAAGCTCTCCCTCTCGGTCGGTGATGACAAAGTCGAATTTGAGTTGAAGAAATCCATGGGGCTACCACCTCAAGTTGATGATTGCTATACCTTGGATTTACAAGAGAACTTGTTGGAAGAAAATGAATTGAAAGCGGAGGAGTTGATGGGTGTTGATGAGGATGCAAAGATAGTCGAGGCGATTTTTGATGCAAGCCCCCCATTTCTGAAAAATGAGCCAATCATGAATATTTCAGCAGCTGTTGAGGGAGCGGATACTGCAGCACCACCTAAGGTAGATCTCAAACCTCTCCCCTCTTACTTGAAATATGCTTTTCTATGTGCTGATGACACCTATCTTGTCATTGTTAATGCATCTTTGTCTAATGACGAGCTTGATAGGTTGTTAGATGTGCTTAGGAAGTATCGTGGTGTGTTGGCCTACTCTATCGATGATATCAAGGGGATTAGTCCAGCTTTTTGCACTCATAGGATCCTTCTTAATGATGAGCGTTCCACCTCTATAGAGCCTCAGCGTAGGTTAAATCCAAACATGAAAGAAGTGGTCCATAAAGAGGTATTAAAACTACTTAAGGCCGGAATAATCTACCCTATCTCCGATAGCGCATGGGTTAGTCCAGTCCAAGTGGTACCCAAAAAAGGTGGTTTGACTGTTGTGAAAAATGACAAAGATGAGTTAATCCCATCTCGGACGGTCACCGGGTGGCGAATGTGTATTGACTATCGTAAGCTTAACCTCGCCACCCGAAAGGACCATTTCCCCCTTCCTTTTATCGACCAAATGCTCGAAAGGTTGGCTAAGCATGCATTCTTTTGTTATCTTGACGGATATTCGGGATTCTTCCAAATTCCCGTTCATCCGGATGATCAAGAGAAAACCACCTTTACATGCCCTTTTGGAACTTTTGCTTATCGGCGCATGCCTTTTGGCTTATGTAACGCACCGGCCACCTTTCAGCGTTGCATGATGGCCGTTTTCTCCGAGTTTATTGAACGCACTATGGAGGTCTTTATGGATGACTTTTCCGTCCATGGCACCGATTTCGACAGTTGCCTTTTTAATTTGACCAAAATCCTCCATAGGTGTCAGGAAGTCAATCTTGTTTTGAATTGGGAGAAATGCTATGGTCACTGAGGGTGTTGTCTTGGGCCATATCGTTTCTAATCGTGGTATCGAAGTCGATAAGGCCAAGGTAGAAGTCATTGAGGGATTACCACCCCTAGAGATGTCAAAGGGGTGCGTAGCTTCGTCGGTCACGCCGGTTTTTACCGACGCTTTATCAAGGACTTTTCTAAAATTGCTCGGCCCCTGACCGAACTCTTGGCTAAGGACACTCCTTTTGTCTTCTCTAGTTCATGTCTTGAAGCGTTTAATACACTCAAAAGGGCACTGATCTTAGCCCCCATAATTCAACCGCCGGATTGGTCGCTCCCTTTTGAGTTGATGTGTGATGCTAGCGATTTTGCGGTAGGAGTTGTTCTAGGTCAGCGGAAGGATGGTAAGCTTCATGCCATTCACTATGCTAGTAAAACCCTTGACCCCGCTCAAATGAACTACACCACTACGGAAAAAGAGCTTCTAGCTGTAGTGTTCTCTATTGAAAAATTTCGGTCTTATCTTGTGGGGTCTAAAGTTATAGTCTATACGGATCATGCCGCCCTTAAGCATCTATTGCACAAAAAAGATGCCAAACCACGGTTGATTCGATGGATTTTACTTTTGCAAGAATTCGATTTGGAAATTAAGGATAAGCCTGGTTCCGAAAACTCTGTTGCTGATCATCTTTCCCGTTTGGACCCTCATAATCTTTCCTCTCCCCCTTTTAATGATTCTTTACCTGATGATCAGCTTTTTGTCGTCTCGAGTGGCGAAACCCCGTGGTACGCCGACATTGCGAATTTCCTTGCGTGTAATATTATACCCCATAGTTTAACATCTCATCAGCGCAAGAAATTCTTTAATGATGTCAAGTATTATTATTGGGACGATCCTTTTCTTTAACATTCTTGCGCTGATAGCATAATCTGGCGTTGTATTCCGAAAGAAGAGACTGAGTCAATTTTGGCTCACTGTCATGACATGCCTTGTGGTGGCCACGCAGGTACAGGTAAGACAGTTGCTAAAGTCCTTCAAAGCGGTTTCTTCTGGCCTTCCTTATTCAAGGACGCCGATGCTTTTGTTAGAAAATGCGATCGTTGCCAGCGTACCGGTAACATTTCTCGGCGCCATGAGATGCCCCTAAACTCTATCCTTGAAGTCGAACTTTTCGATGTTTGGGGTATTGATTTCATGGGACCGTTTATCTCTAGCAATTCCAACAAGTTTATTCTTGTGGCTGTAGACTATGTCTCGAAATGGGTTGAGTCCATCGCTGCCCCAACCAATGATGCTCGTGTGGTAACCAAATTCTTTAAGCGCTTCATATTCCCTCGATTCGGTGTGCCGAGAGTCGTCATTAGTGATGGAGGAAGTCACTTTATTGAAAGAAAGTTTGAGGCCCTCCTAAAAAAATATGGCGTTCACCACCGAGTAGGACTTGCCTACCACCCCCAAACTAGTGGTCAAGTCGAGATCTCAAACCGTGAACTTAAGACCATCCTCAAGAAAACTGTCACCTCTTTACGAAAGGATTGGTCATATAAGCTCGATGACGCGCTATGGGCTTATCGAACAACTTACAAGACACCTATTGGGACTTCCCCATATCGGTTGGTCTATGGTAAGGCGTGTCATCTCCCGGTTGAGCTCGAGCATCGTGCGTTTTGGGCAATCAAAGCCCTTAATTTCGAATACAAAGATGTGGGTGAGCGACGCCTCTTACAACTTAATGAGCTTGATGAAATACGCTTTGATGCATATGAAAATGCGCGAATTTTCAAAGAAAAGACAAAAAAATGGCATGACCAACGTATTATGCGACGAGAATTTCGGGTAGGGGATTTGGTGTTGCTTTTCAATTCCCGGTTGAAGCTTTTCCCCGGAAAACTCCGATCCCGTTGGTCCGATCCATTTACTGTTATTCGCGTACTCCCCCATGGAGCTGTAGAGGTATCGGGTGAGTCCCGTTCGTTCAAAGTTAACGGGCAGCGACTCAAGCATTACCGAGTTGGCACGCCGATCGTCAGCCCCGTATCCATTCCCTTGCCCGAACCCCCGCAAAGCGGTGGCCTATAAAGTCAATCCTTTGACTTTCACCGTTTTGCAAAGTCTCTTCTCCCTTTTGTTTAATTCCTCGTCAAGCTCGTGACGCTAAATGAGCCACTCTCTCTCGTGTTTAATTCTTAAGTTCGCAATCCCGCTCGTGCTTTCCCACCTACCTTTATTTTTGAGGTTTAGTTTGGGCGCGTTTGAATAAGCCACATAGCCGTGGCATTCTTAAATCAAGCTTTTGCGTTGATTTCGGCGCTTTCTCGCAGGCGTAGTCAAAATAGTCGCGCAGACGAGAAGGAACCAGAAAAAAAAATTGAGTTTTTTTTTTGCTAGTCGCGGGCGCGAGCATTTGGCTGCGCGGACGCGAGCTAGCTTTCTGCCTTGTTTTTGGGTGTTACTCGCGGGCGCGAGCGTTTTAAAGCGCGGCCGCGAGCAAGAGTTCTGCCTTGTTTTTGGGTGTTACTCGCGGGCGCGATCGATATAAAGCATGGCCGCGAGCATTGCTTCTGTCTTGTTTTTTGTACACGCTCGCGGGCACGAGCAGTTTAAAGCACGACCGCGACCTCTCTGGGTTATTTAAAACCCCAATCGACCCTCTCCAAAACCCTAGCCACCACTCCTCTGTTCATCCCCCTTTCCCCTCTCTCGTTCCATACCACCGCCGACCACCATATCGCCGTCGTTCCCCTCTCATCACCACCCCTCTCCTCTTCTCCCTTTCTCCTCCATTTCGACCCCCATCACCATCAACCTCAATCTTTTTCCTTCTCTTCTCGTTTTCTTATCTCAAACATCTCCCCTCCCATTTTTTTTTCTTCTTTCTTTCCTCTTTTTCTTTCCCCTCCTAAACCCTAGTCTACGAAATCCCCAACCCATCTCCCTCAATCGTGCAACCGTCAAGGCAAAGGTTCTCTTTTCTCTTTTCTTTTTGCAGAAATAGCATGTGAAGGAAGGCTAAAGTTGCAATAAACCGAGCTTGGTACTTTCCTTCCTACTTTTACACTTGCATAATTGCTTGGTGCTTGTTTTCTTCTGTCTTTTAGCATTTCTCGCTATTATTGCTTGATAGTTTACTTGTTTAGTTGATAGTTTGTGTTTTCAAAAGAATTGAAAAATCCTTTCTTGTTGCTTATACTCTAAGTTATTCCTGTTTAAATTGGTTTTGTTTAGTTTCTTGGACCGCCACCACTGGGCGGGAATAGGTTTGTTGCACTTAGTCATAAATTTGTGTTTCTTTCAATGGGAAAGTTGAAAAAAGTTAGTTTCGGGGGCCGTTCCCCAAAGAGGAGCCGTGGAGAAGGCTCCTCAAGACAATCTGCTATCCCACCGCCCACACTCGATACCCTTGGGATCGAGTTTGTATCGTCGGAGCACCGCGATAGGTTTGCTGCTTTATCAAGTAGACCTCAATCGGCAACCAAGTTTGCCGACCAATCGGCTTTTACCACTTTGGGAGTCGCCGATGGGGTCCGAAGGCTTTTCCGTCATATCGGTTGTGAGGGTTTACTTTCCGTCTATGCGCCATCTTATAGACGGATAACCCTTGAGGTCTTGAGCACCTTCTCCTGTTGTTTTGAAACTCGATTAATGAAGTTCCGGGCATTAAACGCGTCCCACTCCATCTCTTTTGATGATGTTAGTGAAATCTTTGGGTGCCTGCCCGGAAATGAGGGTGTCGTGATTGATCCCAAATCTGTTTTTGGCTCACTTTTTTCTAATGACCGATTTTGGAGCCAAATTTCTGACCAATCGGTGTATAGCGCTCGCCTAGACAAAGGTTCTAGCATTTTGCACCCTTGTTTGCGCCTGGCCCATAGGGTACTTTCTTCGACCCTCTTTTGTCGTGTGGGTAGCGGGACTGTCTCTCACCACGAGCTTTTCTTTTTGTGGGCCATGATCAATAATTACCCAATAATTTCCTTCGATGGTGGAGCCTGGATAGCCCATAAGTTGGCTAAATTGAGTGAGTCCACTTCAGGTGAAATCTGTTGTGGCGGCCTCATCACCTTAATTCTCACTAACTCACCCCTCTCCATTGACATTCCCAATTCCATATCCTCTCTTGAGGGTATAACCTCCCTCTCAATTGCAGCCCTTCAGCGTATGCAGATGATTAGGCATGTGAGAGGGCAATGATATTCTTGGCTCGTCGGCCCCGATCACACACACCACACCTACCTCCCCTGTCCCACCCGCACTCAAGTAACTAGTGACACCGACTGGCATTTCCCTATGCCACAGTCTGAGGCGGATGATCAGGAGCCCCCTAGCCTACAATCACAAATTGACACCTTGAGCGCGCGATTAGAGGTAGTAGCCACAGACGCTCATGAAACACGACTTTTGGTTGGAGATATCCATAAATACTTCATCGATGCTGGTCATTTCCCGCACCGCGAGTTCTAGGCATTGTTTTCTTTTCGCCAACACCCTTACACAAGCGTAGCTTGTGGGTGGGTGTTTTATTTTCCGTTACTTCTTTTTATAGTTTCCTTTTTGCATATAGGACGCATTTAGTTAGTTGCATTTCATGCATGCATTCTAACCCGAGCATTGAGGACAATGCTCCTTTTTGCTTGTGGGTACGCTTTTTTCCTTCTTCTTTTATTTTAGTCATTTCTTTTTGCCTAGTCTAGTTTTTGTTTAGTGGTTGTATATTCGTCTAAACCCCCCTCCCCCTAAAAAAAAAATCCAAAAATATTTTTTGACGTATCTCCACGACATTAGAGCTCGTAGTAACCACCTCTCACTTAGCATGATTCAACTGTTAGGTGTACTAGTGTATTTTGTGACATATAACCATGCTGTAAAGATTTTTTTAAGAAACATTGTTTCGCTTTAGTTGGTCACTTGCACGCACCACCTTGTATATTGCTACACGTTACCTCTAGGATTAGCTTTCTTATCGTAGTCCCCCTACATTACACCCGTGACTACTTGAATGGATTACACCTTGTGAGAATTTGGGCCGTATTGGATTGACACATTCTTAATCAATCCCATTTTCTTTCTTCTTGTGTGTTACCTCCCATCGAGATGTATCTTTAGGTGTTTGACAAAGTTCTCGTCTAGGATGATTGTAAAATTGTGTAGAGGCCATCGTTTCCTAATAAATCTCCAATGTTCGAAAAAAAAAACACAAAAATATTTTCCTTTTTGCAACCTCTTTGAGCCTAAACACTAGCCTTTCATTTGAATACCCGTAACCCCCCCTCCTCTCAAAAAAAAAAAAAAAGGGGGGCACTAAGGTTAAAATCTCCCGAATTGACATGGATTCAAGCATTTAGTCAAAAATAGACACAAGCATAGCTTGTGGGTTCGCAAAATCTTGAAAAAAAAATGGTGCACTTAGTCCTTGACTAAAAATGCAGAATAAGTCGTTAATCCGTTGAAAACAGTAGGGAATAGCCTAACTGTGCACAAAAACAAAACCCCTTTTTACCCAAAAATAAATCCTCATAACCCGATAAGCACTCCTAACTCCTCTAAAGCCTTTAGCCTTACCCAAAAGTCCTCGATTTATGCAATTTTAAAATAATCTTTGGACTTGAGAATTGTTTCAAACACATCAAAAGTGCATTTTCTATTTCTCGTTTGGGAAGGCATTGAGTGTATACACTTCCCAAAAACACACTTGAGTGAATTGAGCGAAACTGTGAGCTTCCATTCTTGTAGATCACTTCCCCCTCCCTTAGCGACCGCGATGATGTAAGTAAAGTCCTATTTGGTACGTTTTTTGTAATATGCTTGGTTTGGTGTTGTGTCGGTTTGACACTTTGGCAAATATGTGTTTCTTCTACTTTTGTTAATTTGAACACGTGGTAATGGGTCACGTTTATGCATGGGGGAACCGAATCAGTGGGTTATGTTTAGAGAGGTCGTGTTTTAACTCGTTTTGATAATCGTGGAGGTCGTCGTTCATTTTCTTATCTTTCATTTCCTTCTCCCTTTTCTCCCGTTCTGTTTAATAAATTAGTCTAGATTCTTCCTTGGGGACAAGGAAGGTTTAGCTTGTGGGTATTTTGTTTCGCACGTTTTATTCTCATTTTATAGAATAGATTGCATCGTTTTCTTGTCCAGTTTTAGCGTGTCTCATGCATTGTTTTTACCTTTTTGGTTAGTTTTTCTCTTTTCGATGCCTATTACTTTATCGCAGGTATATTCACGTTTTTGCGAGTGTTTTCAGTGTGTAGGTGTGCGTGGAATCGAGGAAGAAAAGAAGGAAGGAAGTGCAAGCGAGGGAGAATGCGAAAAGAGTGAAGAAAAGAAGTTGGATGTTGCTCACGCCCGCAAGCATTTGGCTCTACGGCCGCGAGCAAGTAAAAATCTGTGAGCTGTTACTTTTGCACTGCTCACGCCCGCGAGCATTAAAGAGCGCGGCCGCGAGCGGCGTTGCTGGCCTCGTTTTTCTACTTTTAGTTAGGGCTATTTCGGTCTTTTGGGCGCGTGTATTTAATGTTTTTGGGTGTCGTGTTTTTGGGGAGAGACCCCTATCATACTCTTTACCAATTTTAGGGTTTCTACATACTCTAGAGTAGATTTTTGTTGCCTCTTTTGGAGAGGGAGACTACAACCTCTGGATTTGCAGCTATAGCCATGGTTTAAACTCATTTTTGAGCAAGAATCTATGAATAGAGAGTAATTGTATCTCCTTCTCCCTTTTATGCTTTATTTTGTTGCTTGATTTATGTTTATAGCTTAGATATTTGAGTTTTGATTGTTGATTTCAATTTCCTGCACATTTGTGGTTCATAGATCTAGATTCTTCAAGTAATTTCATGGTTTTTATTTCTTCCTTGTTTTTGGCTATGTCCAATTTATGAAATGGATAAGATAACTTTATTATCTTGCTCTTCTTCAATATTGGGTTATAGTTCATGTTTGGTAGATTAGATATTATCAATGTCTAATGTTCTTGATAATCTAGATTTAGAGTCTTTTTGCTTTATCTTCTCTAAATTGCTTTCTTCATAAAATAGTTCTTGTTTAATTTCCTTATTGCTTTAATGTTTTTGTTTGTTAATTTTTGATCAATTGGTTCTTTGTGTTTTCATGTTTCTTCAATTCATGTTTGACTAATTCATAGTTTAGGGTGAATATTGGTAAGAACTCGATTTGTATCGATTGGTTGTTTTTAAGTTAATGATTTCTTGATAAAATGGTTGTTTGATTAGCCGACTAATGGAAATTGGGGGTTGTTAAATAATCACTAATCAGTATTTGTTGAATCTAACAGTTGAAATCTAAATGGAAATTTGATTTTGACTTGGGTTAACCAATTGGTGATTTTCATCACATCATGAAAATAGATGTTTTGATTATTTGGGAATAAATTGTCTTGCTTAAAGCTTCTTTTTAGAATTAATCGATATGGAAATAATCGGTTTTCAATTAAGAAAGGTTTTTGTCGCCTTGGAAGAGGGACAAAAGTATTGTTTGATTTGACAAATCCCATTTTGAAAGGTTCATCCCGATATTCACCATTTTAGATAGCTTAATGTAGAGTTTAATGTTTTTATCAATTTGAGTTCCTGGTGCAAATTAGTTTGTTATTTGATTCTCGTTTTAGTCGTTAATTTAGTCTGCTTGTTTCCTAGATTCGTATGTTTGCTTAGCGTTGCTTGTTTCTTAGTTTCGTTATGTTTAGTGTAGCTTAAATGTTCAATTGTGTTATTTTATTTTTAGCGTTAATCAAATATTTGAAAATGATTGCGCGCAACTAGCTAATATCGTGAGTAAATCTGTGCTTATTCCATTGTCTCCCCGTGTTCGACCCGTATGCTACGACACCGTACGCTTGCGGTTATTAATGATTTTTAAAACTACAAACAGATGCGGGCTTCGGTGTCACCCCGAGCAGATGTGGGTTTCGTTGAGAGCCGAGCGGCGCTTGAGCCGGACCCCGAGTCAATCAAAGTTGAGTACCGCGGGTCCCATACGATCAACCGGGTTGGGTGCATGCGGTCGTGATCCAAGGGGGGGCTCTCGGGAAAACTTTAGATCTTGAACCATGTGGAATAATCTCAGTTATGGAGTAGTCTTAATCTCGTTTTGACACTATATTGTAGGAGTTCATCTTTCCGTGAGAGTGATCTGTATGTGCGTCAAGTCCATCGTGATCAGGTGAGTTTTCTAAACCAAATACTTTTAGTTATTAAAAGTTTATGAAGTTTTGATTAAAGTTTGATTTAGTTATATGGACATATTCATGATTAGGTTTATTTAAGCGTGTTTTATAAATTGTTGGTAATTAAATGTATGCATACATTATTTGTGGGTTACGTGACCTAAGTCGGGGAGTGTGGCCCGTTTATGTCGTTGGAGGCGTGTCCCAACATTAAGGCAGCGTGAGTTAGATACATCGTCTTTGACGGTCGTGTGGTCCGTAGCGTGTTTTATTTATGTGAAGTTATCAATTGTGGTTTTAAATTCTGGAAAGTATTTTATTGTTTATCTGTTAGAGGGATCTCACTAGACCTCCGGTCTAACCCTCGCTCTTTCAAATTTTATAAACCTTTTCAGGAAAACGTGATTTAGGAAGGAATGTTAAGGGTAAAGAGAAGATGTAAGCGGGAATGGATAGAAGACTGTCATCTTAGTTTCTTTTTATTAGTTATCTCAGTTGTATATAGGTTGCTTTTGCAAACCATGAATTGAAATTGTACGTTTGAGACCGTTTTGGCATGAGTTGTTATTAAGATTTAAAATTGTTATCTTGGTCTTTCTGGATGGGTTGTTATATTAACACATATAATCATATATTAACTAAAATACGTTAAAAAATATGTTTTAATTTTAATAAGTTACACCATTATAATCGTATCTTCGATACTTTCGAAATGAGCCAATTATTTAATTATAAATCATATATATTACAAAAGTAATATTTTTGAATATCATTAAACCACTACAAAAAATAATGTAAAACTAACAAATAAGGTGTGACTCACATTAAGCATATTAAGCTGCTAACAAACATGTCTTAAATTGAATCAATCATTTCTGTTGTAGCAATTTGGTATAAAAAATGAACAAACATATTCATATTTCATACGTGCATTGACCAATGGGAGTTCGACACGTGACAAAATAAAATTCGAAAAAATGGTCCTTAAAATTGTCCATTGAAAAAAAATCTCAATATTATGATAACTAACATTTATGTTTATTAATACTTAATTAGTACAATTTTTATTTAGTATATATGACATATAATAATATAATTAAATAAAAAATATTCAATATCGAGTTCATTTCAAAGTTATCGACGAGACGATTATAATGATGTAACTTGCTAAAATTACAAAGTATTTTTTTAACGTATTTTAGTTAATATACGATTATATTTGTTAATATGATGAAAGTGTAAAATGAAAAATAGAAAAATAAAAAGTATAAAGTAAACTAACTAAATAATTATAGGGATATAAAATGTAAATATATATTAAATTAAATATTTCAAGAATTCAATGCCCATATCCATATTGTGGCCTCCATCCGTGAAACAAAAAATATTAATCCAACCCCGCGATCTAGCCAAAATCGTGGGGTTAACCCCTCTAAAACCAAAATCAGGCCCAACCCCGTGATGGGTAAAAATCACGGGGTCAAATCATGGGGATCGGTAAAATGTGAGGGATTTTAGGCATTTTGATAAGATATGATTGAAATATGGACATTTCAATTAAATTCCCATAGTATTTATAACAACACCTGATATATTGAAAACAGAACGTGACACCGTGACCTTTGGAAATCATGTTATTTGGTTTATTCTACAATAAAATCATATATGCTAATTTACATATGCCAACATGTTGATTCATTAAGAATCTTTTTATATTTGGTTGGATATAATTTGAAAATTAAGAGGAAACATATTGCCTTTGGTTGGCTTTATGCATTGTCCAAAGGGTATATTGCACACATTTGATTTCAAAATTAAATTGAATTAAAAAAATATAACTCTTGAATATATACACAAACTAATAAGTTTTGTAAGAATAAAAAGTACGAATTAATTTGTTAATTTTGTTATTGTGTTTGTTCAATTATTTTTAAATATATTAAAAATACCATTGATTTTTATGTATTTAACATAATCAAAATGCACATGCATTTCACTTTCTTGTAATATATTTATTTGTGTTTGTTGTACATTTTGTACCTCAACTTGCATTTTTATATATAATACAATAGTAGAAAGATTATAGTTTTCAATTAACCAACTTTTTACCTTTAGTACACTTTACAAAGTCTAAAACCTAATCAATAAATTGAAGATCGAACAACACTGTAACTATAAAACTATATATTAAGTATGTACATTCACAAAATAAATACATACATACATACATACATACATACAAACTACACGATATAAAAAATACTTTTTTTCTAATAAAATTTCAGTCAAGTTTCCATTTTGTTTGTATTAAAATACATTTTAAATTCAAAAAAAATATTATCAAACATTTTAGAACAAATTTTATATAATTTCTATAAAATAGAGAATAAAAAATTAAATTTTTTTTTTTAAGTAAAATAAAGAAAACACTTTATTTTCTTTTATTTTAAAAAATATGTTGAAAATGGAACATTTAAGCCGCCAAGTTTATTTGTTTTAAGGAAAATATTTTAAAAGAATAACCTACTTGTTAATTTAAAAGAAAAATTAACCATGTGACATTTAAGCCGCCAAGTTGAAATAATAATTTTTTTAAGGTTGTGATAACAAAAGAATATTCGAGGGAATCTGTTATAAGGTGGGCGCTTGTTGTTTGGTTTTAGCTGATTCCACCCCCCTAATCACGTGTTTAGGTTTTGGAATCATAAATTATTTAACGCTGTGTTCTCGAAACTCATTTAACGAAGGAAAGAAAAGGAAAGGGAGGGAAAGGGGAGGAAAGTAAAAAAATCTCGTGTTCTCAAAATTTTTTAGAAGAAAAAGGAAAAGAAACGGAATGAAAGAATTAATAACTTTCCTTCCAAACCTTTCCTCCCAAATGTGGGAGGAAAGGGAAGGAAAGAGAGTGAAAGAAATTAAAATAATTTAAAAAAATTACTGAAATTATTAAAATTACAAAACTATCCAATCTTTCATTATAAAGAATATATTTTTATAATGATATATTTGTAAAATTGACATCTTTCCTTTCTTTTCTCTCCTGTTCAAGAACATGAAAAACTATTTTCTTTCCTGTCATTTCCTTCATTTTCCTTCCATCTCGAGAACACAAATGAAAAAATTATTTTTCTTCCATTTCTTTTCCCTTCCTTTCTTTTCCATCCATTTCTTTTCTTTTATCTCCAAATTAGAGAACACAGCGTAAATGATTAAAATTTATTCTTTTATTAATGATTTAGAAAGTTATGGTAGAAATATACATTTTTTTGGTTCATGACTATCATAAATTACAAGGATCATGTCAACACTATTAAATAAATGACTATCACCGACTAAGATCCGTTATACATCAAATAGAGCTAATAAGGTCAAATCAGACTCATTATGAACCACATATTGTCATTACGACCAATTATACTCGTTAAGGAGATGCAAATCCAATATACCCACTAAGACCAAAATGAAGCAAATACGAGCCATTATAGACCACTAAGACCTGTTATATCTCAAAAAGAGCCAATAAGGTATAATCAGACTCATTATGACCCACATAGTGCCATTACGATCAAGTATACTCATTAAGGAAACGAAAACCCAATATACCCACTAAGACCATAATGAACCAAGTACGAACCAAGTACGAACCATTGACGGATTTATTCGTCGGTGAAAGTCAGATCCATCGGTAACCTATGTCGGTGTAAACGTCATTTGCGATGGTATCACTGATGGATTACCGATGAATCCATCTGTAATCCCTCAATAATTACCGTCGGATTTTGACCCATGTAAAGATGAGCTTTGTTCAATAACATGGTATTATTTTACATTTTTGAAAGACAAAGGCCCATGTTAAAGATGAGTTTCGTTCAAAGAATCACCATTGTTGCATCGGGAATAAGATTATTGAAATGTTTCAAAAGAATTGTCAATTAGGCTTGAGCCACAAATTTTGGTTGATGATCAAATGTCGGAAATTATTAATTACTAAGACAAAGGGGTTGTTTGATAGTTGCTGAATAGTTTGGTGCATAATCATTACGTGGTCAGAATGATTATAAGAGACTCTTATATATGATATAGTACAAAATGAAATATAAATGTTTGGTAATTGCTCAGAATGAAATTAGGGTCCTGAATGGTTAAAGGAGACCTAAGACACAAAATCATTCAGTGTGTTTTAAAATCATTAAGAGACATAATTTTTTTTGTCAAACAAAATTCAACTCTTGACGATCCAGAGATTGCATTTTAATGGAACTATTAAGAGTTAAACAAACACCTAAAAAAACCATTTTACTATGTAGAAAAACATTAAAATATAATATATTCTTTTTCAAACAAAACTGGTATTATATTACTAAATAAAGAAATTAATATACTATGTTTTCGTGAGGACAAAGGAATCTTTCAAAGTCACGTGTTTGCCAACTATAAACGGAATTCTTAACGATGAAAATCGTACAACAAGATTATTATAATATAAACTAAACGAAATTAAAAGTAAGTACTTTTAGCGTATTTTTATCAAGGTTCAAAATGGCGTGAGGTGTAGCGTGGCGACGAGGTCAATCCTTAAGTCGTACAAGTCACGGCGAGGATGCGGCGTTTTTCAAGACGTGACATAAGATGGCAAATTTGTATGTCATATTCAAAATTATATATATATATATATATATATATATATATATATATATATATACGTATGTATATATATACGTATGTATATATATACGTATGTATATATATACGTATATGTTTTATATATATTATTCCAATCAAATAATGATATTAAAGAATGCATATTCATATTAGAAGAAAAAAAAAGCATATAAATTACTAGTATAAAAATAGTTTTAGATTGAATATTTAAAAAAAAACTTAGAAAAATAATTTTACAACTTCGTTTTAATCGTGAGTCCTTAACGTTTATGACTTCGTGAAACTATGAGTGATGTGAATAAATAAATCTATAAAATTGTTAAATCTAAAGTTAAAAATGTAAAAACACAAAAGATAAAAAAAATCAAAAATATAAAAAAAAAATATTTTTTTGAAAAAAAAATCACGTCTTAGAAAAAACGCGCGCCATGGCGCGCCTTAAAGCGTCATAGTGTGAGCCACGCCTTACAGAAACGTTATGGGTCATTTCGTAACGGCGGAGACGCGTCTTGCGCCATATCGCGCCATGGCGCGCCTTTATGAACATTGATTTTTATATATCCATGATGAAACACCACGTTTAATTAATTCAATATCTCGTAGCTACCCACACCATATATACATGCATCGATTTCATTGCTACTTACTATTGTGGCCACTGAATTTATGAGAGCTGATTTCTAGCAGTCATAATTTACCGGGATTAGTTTAGCATAGTCTAGGACACCCTTCCAAAAAAAAAAAAAATTAACATGTTACATTGTTGTCACGATTACATATATATTACTAGATTACATGGTTCAAGAAACTTTTTTAACGTGATTCAAAACACTATACAAAACTTATTTTCTTACAGCTTGAAGCTTCTCATTTACTTTGTTACTCGTCCTTTCACATACCACACATAAAACTTTGGAAGATCGAAAGACACCTCTTTGTGTTGACCGATCATGTTTAAAATTTTAATTGCAAATAGAATCATAAGATACACTTTGTGTTGACCGGTCATGTTTAGGGCATACTATCCATCCTCTTTGTGAGGTTTCAGAGATGGACTTAGCAATATTAACACAATTAGTTTGTAGTGGCTCGTAAGCTAGAGTTTGTAGTTTAGTTCATAATCTACCGCTACATAAACCATG
This sequence comes from Arctium lappa, assembly GCA_023525745.1. NCBI lineage: Eukaryota > Viridiplantae > Streptophyta > Magnoliopsida > Asterales > Asteraceae > Arctium > Arctium lappa. The sequence continues at coordinate 53,339,915 of CM042064.1, forward strand.
TTGGGATGCCAATTGTCTAATTGATTAACCAAAATGTTACTTTGATGTCGAAAGAGGATTTGTGCTATAAATCTCCAATTGACTCTTAATTATGAGGTTCTTGCTATGCTCTTCACCCAGATATCTATCAAGCAGTAACAATTATGGTTAATATTTAAGGGTATCTTTGACCAAAGGAAGTGTCATGTTTTGGTATATTCTACAAGAATATTATATATGGTGCACTTATATAAGCCAACTTGTAGAATTATTAAGAATTTTTGCTCTTAAGGTACTAAGAATCTTTGTACATTTGGTGTACTATAATTTAGAATAAATAATAAGAGCAGCCATTGCTTTGGCTGGTTGGCTAACAACCTTTACCTTTATACATTGTCCAAAGGCCACAAAATTGAGAAGCCGTATATATGTACTTAACTTAAACGCTATAAAACAAAATCTTTTAATTACTCCATTTTTCCAAATACAAACTAATTGAAGAATATGATAACTATTTATAATATGATAACTATATATATATAATATAGGGAGATGTTTATTTGAGAAATGGTAAATATATGAGAAATAGAGAAGTAATCTTAGCCATTCATCTGGTCAACATTTGCGGTTTTGACCGCGAAGCACCGGATAATTCCTTGCATGGTATATAGAAGGTAGAGGGGTAATTTTCATAAAATACGCGGGATGAGTTCATATATGAACCTATATGATTCACATATGAACTATACGTTCTGTAACGCTCTAAATTTCAGTTTAAGGGGAAGACTGCAGAAAAACAGTGTCCCGCACGGATAGCCGCGAGGGTTAGGTCGCGCCATAAGTCACGCGAAGCACTGTCCGCTTGTGCAATTAGTGGCCGGCGCGGGTCATTGCGCGGGTCAACCTGCGCCACAACTCGCGTGAGCACCCTGACGAATTAAATATGGAATTCAACCCCATTTTCATTCAAACCACCATCTACTTCCTTTTAAAAACTCTCTCTTCACTTATTACTCCCCAAGATCGAACTCTAAAACCTACCAATCATCATCCACTACATTTATTGCAAGAATCAAGCTATCCCAAGCAAAAGATTTCATCTAAGGATCTCAAGACTCAAGATCATCTTCTTCCTCCATCCATTTCTAGGGTTTCTTGCAAGTTTCTAGGGTTTTCTATAAAACCTAGATTGTGAGTTCTTCTAACCATTTTCTACTGAGATACATGTCTTATATGTTATTTGTCATTACTTCATATACATGAATATATCTGATCACCTGATAAGTTTGACCTAACTGCTACATTTGTGATTTTTAGGGGTTTTAACTAATGTTCATCATGTGGACTTTGATGGGTTTATTGTTAGCATTATTTTGTCAAGATTGTGTAATATCATGGGTTCTATGAAGATTATTGTTAAACCTACATGTGTCAATGTTTTGGGCTTAATATGGGATTGGAATCATGTGTAGTCTTATACATGTATCATGTTGATATGGAAAATGTATAGAGATGGTTATTATATATATATATATATATATATATATATATTGGAGGAACCGTGAGTATGTGATAGGAGGATGTAGTCTTAGGTGCCACCTTGACGGTATGCACCTAGACCTCCGTCATTTGGAGTAATGTATGAAAGGTAGTCTTCAAGTGTGTCGGGCCTTTGGGATGTTGTTCATACGAGCGAACGTCAAGGTACATTGACTTGAGGTAAAACTCATTGGTGTGATGGGTCTCCCCCATTGATTCCCGTTTGGCCCATGTTGACTAAATCATTCTATAATTGTTCATACCATGTTCTATAAATGTTATGCTATGCTTTTGTACAACTCACTAGGCTCGTTTGGCCTAACACTTGTTTGGTTTGATGTGTATCTCAGGTTCTAGCGGCGCGACCGCTAGGAAGATTTAGCAGGCTTTTAGAAGTGAGCTTGGGAGTTTTTGGAATGCCATTATAGAAACGATTTTTGGAAGTAGATGACAACCGTTTGTAATCTCATTTCTTATCTAGAATTTAGATTAAAAGGTTGTTATCTCTCATTGGTTGTTATTACAAACTTGTAATTAAATAGGCATTAATTGTTCCCTTTTTGGGTGAGCTCATGCTTTAGCATTTATATGATTACCACCTTACTGCCCATTGGAAGCTGCCCGACCGTATAGGTCCACACCTTACTTATCATGGAACCCGATGCCTATTTCGTGCTAAAGTGGTGAACCAATGTCTCAAAGCGGGACATAGGAACACCGTGCCTATGGATCCATTGCACTAACTCAAAACTAACGCAAATAAGTAACAACATTGGTTCATGTATATCAAACTCGTACCAATAAGCCTTCATTAACAATTTATTAACAAAATGTAAGACACCCAATAAACCACTTCTATTATAAGTTAACATAGATTTCATTGCAAACATGCACCCTCACATCTTGATTTCAACCCCATGATCCAAGCCTTCAAAACCCTAGTTTTACTTGGGTTTCTCCAAGACGTCTCCCAAAGGACGATGGTAAGGATGGAGCATGAAAATACATTCAACATTCTCAGATTATAGGCCAAACACTTCTCCAAATACTTTCATCCTCACCCAAAATCCCAAAATCCTTTGAAATCCACTTTAGGTCAAATATTGGTCAAAATCCCAAAATCCATGGTTCATGATATATGAGAGTTCAAATATAGTTAGTTTATCAAGTAAGCAATAGAATCACCCATGTACTCACCTTGATAGTAGATATGAACAAACCCTAGTTTACAAGAGCTTAAGAGGAGAGGGAATGAACTTGGATCTTCAATCACAACAAACCTAAATCAACCATGGAATCTCATTCAATGCATTCCCTTTAAGAGAATTTAATGAAGAGGGAAGAGTTCTTACCTTTTTCTCAGAGGAAAATCGCCAATGTTTTGAAAGAAATGGAGTTAATGCCATTTGGGTCGACCTACCCCTTTTTAATCTGCGCAGGGGTCGCGCGCGGATGCCTGCGCGGCTCAACCCGCGCGGCTACTCGCGCAGAGCACTAGAGTGGTACGCGTCCAGAGTCTGGGGCGGATGCTGGCGCGGCCTAATCCGCGCGGCTACTCGCGCAGAACACTGGGAGTAAAACCTTACTTAGGTAAACAAGCTCAATACCATGAAATCAAAACCTCAACTGATACCGAAGGTTAAAACTATTCTACTTGTAACACCCTAAAAATCAGTGTAAATTAAAACATGAAAAACCTGACAATATGACGAAAGTAAATCCATTAACTTCCCATAAATGGGATCAGTCCTTTAGTCTATACAATCCTATACAAGGATTTCATCAAAAGAATGGGACTTAACAATGCCCAGCATCAATACTAAAATATCTCCAAAAGAAAAACCTCGAGACTCAAAACTCGTCTCTCCAAAAACCCCGACACCCACCGCTAATGGAAACCTGTTATACACATCATTTGAGAAAAAGTGTCAGACTTTAAAGCCTGGTGAGAACATACAGTTTGTAAGCTCAACAGATAAAATATCAGTTCCAAGATAACATTTCCAAAGAGATTAAATTTACAATTTAGGTCCTTGCCACAATCGGGCTTTTTCGTTATAAACATGCCATAAAAGGACCGAAAACAAAACATTTTACCAAGGATTGTGGCGTAACACAAAGTTAGGCCAACAATCCGAGTTACGAGCTAAACCAATTGGAATCCGCGGATACGAATCAAAAAGTCCGTGCTTCAACGTGAGATCAAGCCCCAAGCGCAAAACCAAGGTATACTCCTTCGCTAGTATCACTATGAACCATGGCTAGTATCGTGCCTCACATAACCGTACTAAGTTGCCCTCTAGGAACAAGTGATCCATAGCTACAAATTTAGGGAATGTATCATCCCAGCAATACAGTCTACTCAAAACCTAGGGATCCACTAGTAATGGTAAGGACTCGTCACAACAACATATGTGACCAACCATACATAAATATATGGTATAAGTACATTTTATAAACAAAATGCTATTCCCAGTTCAACTTCTGGTAATAATGAAAATCATAAAATGAGTTCATAAACATTCTTTTCAAATGACCACATAATGTGCAAGTAAAACATCATTTTACTTCAATAAGGCGGAACCCGTCATTTTGGTCAAATCTGACCGGGAACCCCGAAAATCACCAAAACTTCATTTATGACAAAATGTAGAGAACATAAAATCATACCGTAGAAATACTTCAGATTTCGCAAATAAGGGTTTTGACATGTATAAAGTTTGTAAAATGGTAGTAGGAACTCACCGATAGGTTTTTGGAATAAAACCCGGAAAACCAGATGACGATCACGACGAAGAGGTGAAGCTTAAAACACCGACCCCTTGCTAGAAACACTGAAAACTAGCAACCAAACGAGACTTCGAAGATCGAAAGATGAAAAGAGAGAAAAAGGAAGAGAGAGGAAAGATATTTAAGATTTTGTGATAAAGTGATTTTGGGAAACTGAACCTCTTAAGACGGTCTATGCAACTTCGCGGGTTATGCCGCGGCTTCAACTCGCGGCATAACTCGCCCGTGTCCCAAAAACCCTAATCATCCAGTGGGTTTCGCGGGTTGTGCCGCGACCTCTATTCGCGGTATAACTCGCGTAGTTCTCAAAATCTTATACTAAACAGAGGGTTACGCGGGTTGTGCCGCGACCTCTAGTCGCGGTGTAACTCGCGTAGCTCACTGTTTCTCCCCAAACTTCACAAAAAAATCAAAACGACAACCAACCAAACACGGAGCTAACGACAAAAGCTTAACATAAGAATAGCAAGGTCACACAACGGAAAATCCGGGGTGTTACACTACTGGTGGCATATATATCACAAGAATACAACGCTCATAAAAAATTCGGGGTGTTACAATCCTCCCCAACTTGGAGGAGATTTCGTCCTCGAAATCTAAGCTAAGAAAACAGGTGAGGATATATGCACTTCATATCCTCCTCGACTTCCCATGTTACATTAGCACCACGATGATGCTTCCATTGAAATTTGATCATTGTAACTTCCTTGTGATGAAGTTTCTTCATCTTCCTTTCCAAAATTGCGTCGGGCTCTTCAATACAACGGTTTCCCTCATCCACTCTAATTTTGGAGAGTGGGATAACACTCTCCTCCTCCGCTAGACATTTGTGAAGGTAGCACACATGGAATGTGTTGTGGATTCCATTCATCTCTGGAGGGAGTTCCAATTGGTAGGCTTGAAGCCCTACCCGCTTAATCATGGTGAATGGTCCAAGGAAACGGGGACTTAACTTCCCACGCTTTCCGAACCGAATAATCCATTTCCAAGGGGACACCTTTAACATGACACGATCTCCCGCTTGGAACTCTATCGATCGCCTTTTCTTGTCGGCGTAACTTTTCTGTCGGTCTTGAGCCGTGTAACACCCTAAAATTTAGAGAAATAAAATTCGAAATTTCGGCAATATGACGGTTGTAAAATGGGTACCCTGAATGGTTATAACCTGTCAAACATCCCAAAGTATCATCCCGAAAACAGGGAAAAGAAGTTATGACAATTACAAAACTAATCAAATGAAGAATAAATTTCAACAACCTAATAATATAACTTAGACAAGAAAGATTAAGGTCGGGTGTTGCTATTACTCCAAATGTATGTCCACTATCAATATGCACCGATCACTATATCTCCCAAAAAGACCGCTCTTGACCCCGAGGCCGCCTACTCAATCCCGACGAATCCCATCGCTAGCCTGACCTGTTATACATGTCATTTTAAAAAAAAGGGTTAGGCTAAAGCCTAGTGAGATCAAACATTTGCAGTTAGAAATAATCGAATATGAGTGTAAATAAAAGAATTGAATTTATGATAATAATGATAAGATTCTTTACCATAGCAAATACCTCTTAGGTTAACGGGGGAGACCCGCTTACTAACACAGGTGACGGAACACAAAAGTAAGTCACTTGACAAGTCAGTAAAGCCAATACACATAGAAAGTACACGCAAGGGATGTCAGGCTCAGTGGCTTTAAACTTACACCCACGGAAAGTCAACTTCAACCCCGAAGGGTCCTTACGTTGAGATCCTCATCCAATATCGTAATACTTAGCACGTAGGACTTATAACCCAATCCGATGCCTAAACGTGCCTCGACGTGGGAAACTAACGTCCCAACGTCGAACCAAAAGTTACAACAAATATGGGGTAATGACTCCCAAATGCAAGCAATTAAGCCACATAATGCCCGTAAGGCCAAACGCGTAATCCGACGTTTGATAATATGCATAAGATAATATAAGAGGTGGTTTTCACAAAGGCATTCTGCATTGTTTACCAAAAGGTCAATAGTTGACACATAATTAACCTTTACATACCTCAATTCCAAAACATGCTAAAACCCAAAATACAAACTTATCAGCAGTTAACTATAAGTTCATTTTTTTCCAAATCCATAATTTTACATGATCAAGGTCATCCATTTAAATACATTTCCCAAGTATAAATATGCTAATAGAAACATTATCAAGGCTTATTAACTTCCAATCCATACTATTATCATAAACCCTAAAATCTCCAAAAGTTAGATTTGATAAAAAGTTTCCACAAATCAAGTATATGAAAAAGGAGATGTTTAGGTATTTAAAATCCACATTTTGACATGTATAAAGTTTTATAAAAGTGATTGAACTCACCTTGTAGGGTTTATGGCTTAAAACCCTAAAACTCTAAGTAATTGGTGAGGAGATGAGATGAAGCTTGAGATGGCTAGACTTGACCAATAAGTGATTCAAGAACCCTAAAACATCATAATGATTATGAACTTGAGGTGGATGGAAGCATTAATGGCAAGAGGGGGTAGAGAAGGGACTTACCAACTCTTCTAGAGAGAAAACGTGACCTAGCTTTTCCAAAATCAGATACAAGTAAGTTTAAAATCGTTGAGATGGGTTTTATCACCCTAAAGACCGTGTGCGACAATGACACGACGACTATGCCCAGGGCATAGTCGCTGGGCATTGTCTCTCAGCACCATCACCCTGTTGTTTGCTAACCAGTGAGCTCCCCTCCGTCCGCGACTTTGACACCTGTGACTATGCCTAGGGCATAGTCACCCTATGCCTAGGGCATAGTCGCCCAAGACCATTTTGACGTGATCCCGACCCGAGATGATCCGATTCTTCGACGAGGAACACACGACTAAATCCGTATAATAATACCAAGTAATTTTTACATTATAGCGAGGCAAATAAACGCTATACTGACCACCAAAATAGAAGAAGCTTACCCGAAATTATGGGTGTTACAAGCCGCCTTCAAACACTCGTGAATATCTTTGACCTTGTCCGCCGTTTCTTGGACGATCTCGGGTCCAGCGAACTTCTTCTCTCCCGCTTCAAGCCAACATACGGGAGTTCGGCACTTGCGACCATATAAAGCTTCAAACGGATCCATCCCTATACTCGAGTGGTAGCTATTGTTGTACGCAAACTCTACCAAAGGCAGATGCGAGTCCCAACTACCCCCGAAGTCGATTACACAAGATCTCAACATGTCTTCTAGTGTCTGAATCGTCCTCTCGCTTTGGCCATCGGTCTGGAGATGGTAGGTCGTGCTCAACTTCACGCGTGAACCCAATTCTTTTTGCAATCCGTCCCAAAAGTGTGACGTAAACCGACTATCACGATCTGAGACAATAGATAGTGGTACGCCATGCCAGGATATCACTTCATCAATATACAACTTCGCTAGCTTGTCCATAGGTAAAGTCTCACGCATGGCCAAGAAATAAGCGCTCTTGGTTAAGCGGTCCACTATCTCCCAGATGGTGTCGTGACCTCACAAGATTTTCGGCAATTTTGTCACTAAGTCCATGATGATGTGCTCCCATTTCCATTCCAGGATTTCCAAAGATTGCAAGCTTCCGTAAGGTCGTTGGTTTTCGGCCTTCACTTGCAAGCAAGTCACACATCGCTCCACATAGTGCGCCACATCGAGCTTCATAACTGGCCACCAATAGTGTAACTTTAAGTCCCGGTACATTTTCGTGCTTCTCGGATAGATGTAATACTTTGATTTATGGGAATCCTCGAGAAGGATTTCTCGATTTCCCCCGATCTTAGGCACCCAAACTCGCCCGTTGAAAATATTTACTCCCCGTCCATCTTCCGTCAAGAGTAGATGTTGTTTTGCCATGACCTCTCCCTTGAGGTTCTCTTCTAGTAAAGCTTCGGCTTGCGACGCCTTAATTCGGTCAATGAATGTTGACATCAACTCGATTCGTGTGAAAGTAGCTTTAAAATCTCTCCCGTATCCCTTTCGACTGAGAGCATCGGCGACGACGTTTGCCTTACCCGGATGGTAAAGCAACTCGCAATCGTAATCCTTTAATAATTCCAACCACCTCCTCTAGCTCATGTTTAGCTCCTTTTGATCAAATATATGCCTCAAGCTCTTGTGGTCCGTATAGAGAGTGCACTTCATGCCGTATAGGTAGTGTCGCCATAATTTTAAGGCAAACACCACCGCCGCCAATTCCAGATCGTGGGTTGGGTAGTTGACTTCATGAACTTTGAGTTGCCTTGACGCGTAAGCAATTACTTTACCCTTTGCATTAGAACACAACCCAAACCCATCTTCGACGCATCGCTATACACCACAAAGTCTTCCGTCCCATCGGGTAGAGATAAGATTGGAGCCTCGTAAAGCTTCCTTTATAGAGTTCGGAACGCCTTCTCTTGACTCTCGGTCCACGCAAATTTCACGTTCTTTCGGGTTAGGGACGCCAACGTTGAGGCTATCTTAGAAAAATCTTGGATGAATCTCCGGTAGTATCCCGCCAATCCTAGGAAACTTTGGATTTTTGACGTACTATTGGGAGGTTCCCAGTTCATCATAGCCTCGATCTTCGCGGGGTCCACCTTCACTCCTTCCTTCGTAACTACATGCCCTAAAAACTGCACTTCTTGAAGCCAAAAGTCGCATTTTGAAAACTTTGCGTAGAGTTTTTCTCATCTTAAAACCTCTAATACCTCTTGAAGGTGTTGCTCATGACTCTCTTCATCTTTAGAGTAAACCAAGATGTCATCGATGAACACAATTACCGACTTATCGAGGAATGGTCGACACACTCGGTTCATCAAGTCTATGAATATAGATGGAGCGTTGGTTAGACCGAACGGCATCACTAGGAACTCGTAGTGACCATAACGTATCCTAAACGCCATCTTTGGAATGTCGCCCTTTGTCACCTTCACTTGATGGTACCCTGACCGGAGTTCGATCTTTGAGAAGCAACCCGCACCTTGCACTTGATCAAACATGTCGTCGATCCTCGGAAGCGGATACTTGTTCTTCACTGTTACCTTGTTCAGTTCTCTGTAGTCGATACACATCCTCATTGAGCCGTCCTTGTTCTTGAAGAACAAGACCGGAGCTCCCCATGGTGACGAACTCGGTCGTATGAAACCCTTCTTAAGAAGGTCTTGGAGTTGAGTCATCATTTCTTGCATCTCGGTAGGAGCCAACCAGTAGGGATCTCGGGCAATCAGAGTCGCTCCTGGAATGAGATCAATCCGGAATTCTACTAGGTGATCGGGTGGCAAACCGGGCAAGTCTTCCGAAAATACATTGGGAAACTCGCGTACCACCCTAACATCTTCTAGTTTCCTCTTCTCGAGTTTGGTGTCGATTGCATACGTCAAGAAGGATGAGCATCCTTTCGCCAAACATTTTCGCGCTTTGATCATAGAGATAATCGCCACTTCGCCTTTCCTTATCTCACCATATATGATTATCGCCTCTCCATTCGTCACGGATAATCGGATCATATTCTTGGAACACACAATTTCGGATTAATTCTCCGATAACCAATCCATTCCTATTACCATATCAAACCCGCCGATTTGCATGGGCATTAAGCTAATGGGGAATTTTTGTAACACCCCGAATTTCGAAAAGCACCATTTCAAGTTAATACAGAAATCAGTAGCCTTAAAGGGGAAAAATAAGATTTTTGATTTTGGACATTAATCCTAGATTTTATAGTCTTAATGGATAAATGATTCAATTATGAGTCCAACGGTTCTTTCCGGAGCAAAAACGGAGCTATAACGAAGAAGTTACGGCCAAAATAGTGAACGAGAAGAAAACCAGGGGAAGCGGGCGACTTATGCCGCGACTTAGGGTCGCGAGATAAGTCGCGAAACCCCCTGATCGAGCTAAAAACCGATTTTCAGCCACCAAACTTCATTTCTTCATATCTTCTTCATCCCAACTCCGTTTTTAGTGATTCAAGTTCCTATGGTTTCGTTTTTGAGAGCTTGTCAAGGTTAGATGGTTATTTTTGGGAAATTATAATGGTGGATTGGAAGCTAAGACCAAGAGCTCATCATCATCACCTCCATCTTCAAGAATTTTGGGGTTTTCTAGGTTTTTATCAAAACCTAAATGATAAGTTCATCCCTTACACTTTCAAACTTCTTTATGGGTTATAAATGATCGATGGATGTCAACCTAGTGTTTGATTCCTCTAATTTCGTTTTGAAAATTTTTGGGAGTCTTGGGTCAAAATTAGGGTTTTGCCCAAAATAGAGATTTGGATGATTAAGTGTTTTGGGGAATGTTTCTATGTGGCTGGTTATATGTTTTGATGGTTGGAAACTTATGGATCTAGGTTTTGGAAGTTTTTGCTTGGAGATTCAAGTTTCTTCAAAGGAGCTCAAAGCGGGGTAAAATCTAGATTTATCCTAAATCTAGCGAGGTGAGTTCAAGTTGATTTGTGAAAACGTTGTACATGCCAAAATGTTTATTTTAAAGCATTTATGTGTTTTACATGAAATTATCAACTGTTGAGTTATTTGGTAACTTTTGGTTATTTGAAGTATTTGGCTTATTAAACCTTGTAAAATACCACATTTGAGATTTTTGGGCATTTTGATAAATAGGTCATAAACGATAGTGTTTTAATGATTTATTGTGTAAATGGATTTTTGGTCATAAATGCATTTTAGTGCTTGTTGGGTTTTTTATGCATCATTCATACAAATGGTCAATTTGAAAATAAGAGTACGTGAGTCCTTGGGATGAGTTATTCCCGATCTTGGGAACATTTTGGAAATAATAACCTTTTTGGGTTTTGGGTCGAAAGCCATTGATGATTTGAGAAACAAAGATTTTGGGGAAAGATATAATTTGGTTTATATAACCATATTGGCTCTCGTGGTTTAGCCAATCGTCTGTTAAGCCGTTTGGGGATTGATTTGTACTCTATTGAGTCTTTGGGACATTTGTTCTGTTTTGGTAGCTCGTTAAGGAGCCTTGGACGTATGATGTACTTAGTTGCATCTTATTTGAGAGTTACATGTTTTGAATGCGTTAGTCCATTCTTTTGAGTCATGTAACGTTTTAGACTGTAATGCATTGGATCCGTAGGCATATGAGTCAGTTGGTTAGTGGGGACCTTATCCCCATGTTGGGACTGGATATTGTTTATGGCTAGCGGGAGCTCGAGGTACAGATCGTGGGTGGTTGAACTCGATAACCGCGTAACCTTTATTGAAGGGCTCGAGGTATATATCGTAGGTGGTTGAACTCGGTACCCGGTTGTAATCCAGTCTGGTTACTCATCGTGGAATTTAGTGTCCACGTTTGAAGTCTAGTGAGTGGTCTCCAAGTCATGTTTTTTATGTAAGCTTGCGATGGTGCTCTACAGAGCCGTATACGGAGCTAAGTCTTGCGGTGGTGCTCATGGTGAGCCGGATACGGGGACTTGTGGCTTTGGTTGTGACACTCATTAGAGGTCAAGTAGACACTAGGATCAGTGGTGTCTTGCGGTGGTAGCTCAGAGGAGCCGGATACGTGGCTTAACTTTGTGTGTCCGCCACATTCGATGGAATTCGGGTATCCCCCGTCACTAAAAGCAGGGCCGTCCCTGGAGGAGGGCGGGTCGGGCGTACGCCCAGGGCCCAACGAGATATAGGGGCCCAATTTTTTTTAACTATATAATAGTAGTAAAAAAATTAGTTAACAAAATAGACAATTTTTTTAGTATCTAATAGGACTCAAAGAATTTTGTATTATATAAGGGTCCAAACATGTATTAACTAATTACACTCGAAATGAAAAAAATATGTGAAAATTTAATTGGCCGTTCATTTTACAGTATTGATTATAGTTTCTTAGAGTTTTTTATCTAGTTGTATCAAAGTCTAAAATTACTTACCTAGAAAACCTTGATATATTATCCATCATTCATCTCCCACTGATTTGATTATTTAATTCATATGAATTCTATATTTCCTTAATAATATGGTAAATTTCTTGATATTAACCAGGAGAACTCCTACTTTGTGTAAAAAATTACCAATTATATGAGACGATCCAACTTATATCTATACATTGTTTTCAAACATTATTGACTCTTTATTACCTAATAACCAAATATTGAGTGCATGAATCTTAAGTACTCTCATGTCTAAAACACAATAATAATATCACAAACTATAACCAACATGAGCTTTTGATTATAAGATTAATGATTCAAAAAAAGATTGTTTAACCCTAAAAGTTTAAAATGGTGATAGAAAAACATTCAGATGAGGTGAGATGGGAACACAACTGGTTTATATTGATTTACATAAAGTTGTACTCCGAATAATCACACCCCAAATAATGTCAATCTATATATTAAATATATATCGTAAGGATGTTTTTGACGTTGGAACAAATTAATGATGCTATGGAAAAATGATATGGTAGATCATATTAATTTATAAATAATTATTGATTGATTTTGTGTCTAGAAATTCTCGGAAAAATTGTTTATATAAATTATTCGTTTTTTTTAATTCAATGTTATTTCTTATGATACAATGCGATATATTAAATAATTTTTTTCGTACTGTCGAGGGCCCTGTTTTACATCTCGCCCAGGGCCCAAAAATTGTCAGGATCGGGCCTGACCGAAAGGTGTTGTTTTTGGGTATTGAGCTTTATTATCCAAGTTTCGGTGACGTTTTGTATAAATGGATCTTATCTATGATTTATGGGTTGAGAATTATGCCCCACCCGTGTTTCGGGTGTTTCGGGATATAAAGTTTTAACCGTATCTTCACTAATGTTGAGTTCGATTTTCTATTCACATTTTGAGTGAGTTTCGGGTTGAGATTAATTTACGAAAGAACGTTTTATTTTGGGATCTTGTCCTTGGGGTAATTTGGATTGGAAAACGTTTACATCGGTGTTTCTTTGCCTAAAATGCATATTATTGGAAAATGAGTCGTTTTCATATTTGAGATATCATTTTGAAAGATTATGATTTAAATTGCATTACTCCTTCCCAACAATACTGTGAGTCCGTGATCGTTACCAGATAATCAAAACAACAAACAATAGATAATAAACCAACCTGTTTGGATTACAAACGCGGATTACACGGTTGATTTCTTTGAGTTTTCTCTCTGTTTGTTTTTCTCTCTTTTTACACCTTTTCAATATGTGTATTGTGTGTTCTCTTATGTTGATCTGATATGATATATTAAGAGAGATATAACTAAACTAATATTAAACATAATATCTAGATATCTATAATATCTAGATATTATAATTAAACTAATATCTAAAACATAATATCTAAATAATAAAACTAACTTTGACTTTATTACAGAATAGACCCTAGACTTTGGTTGAGAGTAACTTTCAGCATTAACTTCTGATTGCGATCTTCGTATTGGATGATCTTGAATCCAATGAGACTGTGTCCTAACAATCTCCCCCTTTGGATCAAGATCATTACGAAAATGATTTGTCAATACGATCTTCTCTTTCAGCACAAAAGATGCAATCTCTTTCTCTAGCTCAGAATGTTTTAGCAAAGTATCTTCAAAGAAAATTTATCTGAAATCAGCATGTCTTCAGAATATTTTGATCTCGCAGTTCTTGGTCTTGTAATGTAATGGACTGAACATTTCTTCAAGCTTTAGATTCTTCCCCTTTTTGATGGAAAGTGCAACGACTTCATCAAAACTTTGAGTAAGAAATGTCAACCACTTGTAGTCTTTGATCCGTCAATTCAATAGTTATTCATCCTGATCTTTGCAAATCTAGACAAAATAATCATGTAACACCTGAATCAACTAATGAATCAGTTAGAATGCCTGTCAGTAACACTAAGTCACTGTGTGTAACGAATACACATATGGAAAGGAGCTGTTTGATGTTGACTCCCCCAGGGCTTCCATTTAATCATCGAAACACCACAAAGGTTATTTCTATAAATGTTATGACAAAGAAACAAATTCATTGTGTGTTTGTGCTTGTGTTTGAAAGAATTAAGCACAAATGATTGCTTATTGGCTCAAAATTATGTAAACCACTGAGACAACAGTAAATTAAACACAGACTCAATGTGCATGATTGAAGTGCGAAGGTGGGGCAGACTTCCTTCTTTTCAATATCCAGATTTTCCGAATGAAAATCAGATAGCAAATGTGTTGCATCCCCTTTTGAAAATGTGAAACACTTTCTTGTTGAGAAGAAAATGAGTAGATGGTGAGGTTTGATCAAGAGTTGGCATGGGTTAGTTGCCTGTTTCAATAATGATCACCAAAGAATTGTGAATCACTAGAATTGTGGCTACCCGGCTCAGAAAAAGTTGGTGCAGAGTTGTGATATTCTTTTAAATCTGTTCTCACACACTCTTTCTTTTAAAATATTTTGCTTTCTCTAATCACACTCATTTCTTTTCGCTTGCACACTCAATCACTAAGGAATAACTTCTTGGGTAGAAATCACTGGTTAAGGTGATTCCATTGAAGTTGTGTTAAGTCCTAGCACAATGATTCTTTGTTTTCCTAGATGCACGCGATGCTCAGATTGGTTTAACTATTTCAGTTAAAGCACAAAATTGATTTTGAAAACATTTAAAATCACACTTCCATAATATAAAATGTGTTGAAAAATCGGGAAGTGTTTTGAACATTAAAAACAATGTTTTCCAATGATTGAAAGTTGTCCTCTTTCAAACATATATGAGATTAAGATAAAGGATAATACCTGAACGTATGATCTTACATCTCATGAAGCTAAGCTTAAAGTCATAAAGATATGATCTTTTAAGCTTCTCTCAAAAATTCTGCAAAAGTCTTAAGTCAAGTCAAAGTAAAATTTATTCACTTAAATTGAAAAGACAAAAAGCAGTAAAACTATGAAAGTACGAGTTCTGATCAGAAATAATCAGAAGTCATCACCTTTTTATACTCCCCCTGAAATTATGCATCTAAAATATGTCAGTTAAATGGAACATGATAGAGATCTACGACTTCCTTCTTGAAGTGTAGGTCATCATATCTATCGGATGCAAAACATTTCAGAAATATATATGGACTCCCCCTTGAAGGTTGATTTCCTCTTTTAAGCATTGGAGTACAATCTCTTATTAGCTCAGAGTAAGGTCTTTTGATCATTGAAGTGCGGGTCTTGAACTGTTGTATTCAAGAGCCATATCTTCGTTGAAGTCCGGGTTCTAAGGTGATGTACTTAGAAGCCATTGTTCTCCTAGTCCCCCTTGACAGTAGGTGCCTGCAACACAGGTTTAGTTTTCTTTGGTACCCACTGGTATTTGGGTCCATGAGTGTTAGTTGCAGTTCGTATGGGGGTTATGCAATAAGAACCATACCAGTAATGATCGTTGGTTCTGTGAACAGGATCATGTGTACGACAATAAGAACAATAGAATGTCTTACCTGATAACCTGATTAATTGATCTCTCGTGTAGACGAAATCAGGTTTACCTTTATGCGCATTGTTCTTCTTGGCATTAGGCGTATGTACACATGAGCTTTTACATTTCAGCTCTTCTCTAACTGGTTTCCTGTTCCATACCAGTTCTTCTTCTTGGTAGCACCTTCTTCTTTGATGTGTACCTGAACTATCTATATTTCTGTCATATAAAAGATTAGTACTCTGAATATGATTAGAAGATTTCATTGACCTCTTTGAAGAAACAGGTTTTTGATATGAGCTTGCAGCTGACTTGAATGAACATTCTAAATCAGCAGAATCATCTCTAGGTGAGTGGACAATTGACTCTGGAGTCTTGCGCTCAGTCACCACCACCGTTGAAATAACCTTTTCAAGCTCTTTAACCTTTGAATAATAGTTGTTTCGTTCTTTGACAAGAAGGTCAATCTTCGTCTCAAGCTCGGACCTCTTCTTCTTCTCTTTCTGTGCAAGCTTAGATAATTCAGATAGCTTTGCATTAAGCTTCCTAATTGCAGCTTCAAGGATGCTTCTTTCTTCTTCGAAACCCTTCTTAGCACCCTTCAGATCATTTGCCTTCCTCTCTTTGGCAAACTGATCTCTTTCCAATATGATTACTTTCTCAAAGTCTTCAACTTTTTGAGAAAGCATTAAACTTTGAAGCTCAATCACCTTCTTCTCTTCCACACCCTTCTTTGACAGATCTGAGAACTTCTTTTCAAACTCAGATATTTTCTTTTGTAGCTCAGCATTTGCATTCTCCAAATCTTTGAACTTCTTCTCATTACTCTCAACAGACTCTTGCTTCTGTTTTTGAGCTTTCAGATCAGAAATCTTTCTTTTAAGTTCAGAGTTCTCAGCTTCCAAAACTTTTCCTTTTAAGAAAACATTTCGGTCTGAGACAATCCATTCAGAGTTTAATGCAAGATAGTCCCAAATCTCTTTCCCTGAAGCTTCGGGAATATCCATTAAATCATATATTTCCTTAGAAATACTCTTTCTCAGATAAACTCTAGCTCTATAATCAGCATGATTTCTTTGTGCTCCTTCAGACAAGGATAATCTCATGTCTTGACCCAGTTCATCACCATCTATGAAGCTGAAAAAATTCATTTTCCACTTTTCGTATTCTCCTTTATTCAACATGTGAAAATAGGAAGACATTCTGTTTAAAGTTCTAAGTCTGGAAAAACTTTGCGTTTTGAGAAGGTTTGCGCGAGAGGTTGATTGCGCAAAGTGAGGTTCGACCGGTAAGATGTAAAGAACCGGTAAGATTTTCGACCAGTAAAACTGATTGACCGGTAAAAAGATTGGATCGGTAAAATGCTCAACCGGTAAAGAATTATCGATCGGATAAATGTTAATATTACTCGACCGATAAAAAGATTGGATGAACCGATATAGAAGAAAATGATTCGATCGGTAAGTTGTTTAAAGTGATGGACCGATATGGAGGCTAATGAGGAGTTGTGATTGGTGGTAAATATTGATCTTGGAGGTTAGTGGATAATTATGATAGTGGAAAAGTAAGAGTTCTCGTGAAATGATTTTCTCAATTTAGTAGTGGAAGTTTGAGAGGACACGTGCTTTTCTTTTAAAAGGAGTGTAGATGAGAGACCAATTTGGTGTGTGATACCAAAGACCGGTGGAACACGTGAGTGGAGTGTGAGTGGAGTGTTTGTGAGGGGGAGATTATAAACCAATTAGTGGACCGAGAGAAGTGGAAGACCGGCAGTATGTATTTGATTTGTGTGATTCGACCGGATGAGATGTTTGACCGGGAAAGACAATGACCGGATGTGTATTTGATAAGACCGATATTAATGAGGAGTTCGACCGGGGAAGTGTTGTGGAAAAGTTTTATTCGACCGGGGAAGTGAGGAAGAAAAGTTATATTCGACCGGATAAAAAAAATATATTCGACCGGTACAAAGTGGGATTTGACCGGAGAGTGTTTGACCGATACCAAAAGTTTGTGAGATTCGACCGATAAAAAATGATCTTCGACCGGTATTTGGAAGAGTCCGGTCGAATGCTTAAGACCGATAGAATGTAAAAACTAAGGTTCGACCGGTACGCTTAAGACCGATACGTCGTCTTCTCCGATTAAATCAACCTGTAACTCTAAAATTAACCAAGCTAGAGGTCGATTTACCACACCAAATTTTGACAGTATGTTCTCCTTACCAACAACAACAATACACAACCTTTTGATTTCGAAAATAACCGTAAAATCAAGTTTTGATCTATAACACAGTGTTCTTCAAAAATGAAGAACACAGAGAGTAAAAATTTTTGATTTTGAATCTGGATCAGCTCTGATACCAATTGTGAGTCCATGATCGTTACCAGATAATCAAAACAACAAACAATAGATAATAAACCAACCTGTTTGGATTACAAACGCGGATTACACGGTTGATTTCTTTGAGTTTTCTCTCTGTTTGTTTTTCTCTCTTTTTACACCTTTTCAATATGTGTATTGTGTGTTCTCTTATGTTGATCTGATATGATATATTAAGAGAGATATAACTAAACTAATATTAAACATAATATCTAGATATTTATAATATCTAGATATTATAATTAAACTAATATCTAAAACATAATATCTAAATAATAAAACTAACTTTGACTTTATTACAGAATAGACCCTAGACTTTGGTTGAGAGTAACTTTCAGCATTAACTTCAGATTGCGATCTTCGTATTGGATGATCTTGAATCCAATGAGACTGTGTCCTAACAAATACCTTTATTCATGTTGAAAACTCTTGAACTCACTAGGCGTTAGCCTAACCTTTTTATTTGTCGGCATGTGCAACAGGTTCTCGGTTGAGAATAGCTCTAGTGACACAGTGTTGAGAGGAGCGCTAGTGCTATGCTCGAGAAGTGGTTATCTTAGTGAAGTCTTCCGCACTTGTTTCGGGAAGGGCAACTTATGTTTGAGGATTAAGTAGCATCCGACTTGGTTTAGTCTTTGTGTATTATTGGAGTTTGAATTTGATTGAGATTAAATAGAAAGTTTTATTTTGGAGGTTTACCTTTTACTTGATGTATTATCGAAAATTTTAATTAGTTGCTCTTACGAAATTTTGAGGGTGTTACAAATTTCTACCATCAAACTCAAGGGTGCAACCCTTCAAGATGTCACGGATTAACACTTGACCCCCATTGGCTATTTCTACCACTAAAGCATCTTGTAAACTACTCATGGGTACGACAAGTTTTGGGCAAAACACATCAAAAATAAAGGAGAAGCTAGCACCCGAATCAAACAATACACGTGTAGGCACAGAGTTTAGCAGAAATGTACCCGATACCAAATCGGTAGATGCCTTGGCTTCTTCCGCGATCATTTGGAAATCTCTCCCGGACGCTCTTGGAGGTTCCACCTTCTTTCCACTTTGTAACAACCTCAAAATCAGAGTAAATTAAAACCTGGAAATCCGACAATGTGACGAAAGTAAATCCATTAACTTCCCATAAATGGGATCAGTCCTTAAGACTTTACAATTCTATACAGGGATTGTATCAAAAGAATGGGACTTAACAATGCCCAACATCAATACTAAATTATCTCCAAAAACCGACTCAAAACTCGTCTCTCCAAAAACCCCGGCACCCACCGCTAATGGAAACCTGTTATACACATCATTTGAGAAAAAGTGTCAGACTATAAAGCCTGGTGAGAACATACAGTTTATAAAGCTCAAAAGATATAAACATCAATATCATAAAGAAATCTTTTCATAAAGGTTTAGTTCGTAAAGATAACATTTCGCCACAACCGGGCCTCTTCGGTCCAAAACTCTTAAACGGTGATAAAAGGACCATTTTACCAAGGAGAGTGGTGTAACACAAAGTAGACCACAAATCCGAGTTATGAGCTAAACACTTAGAGTCCTCAGCAATGAACCCAGAGTCTGTGCTACGAGGTGAGATCGCGCTCCCAAGGGAAACCGGTGTATACTCCTTCACTAGGATCACCATGAACCATGGCTAGTAACCGGACTCACATAACCGTACCATAAACTCATCATGGAACATGTGACCCATAGCTACAATTTGGGGAATATAGCCTCCCAAAAAAACAGTCTACTCCAAAACCTAGGGATCCACTAGAAATGGTAAGGACTCGTCACAACAACATATGTGACCAACCATAAATAAACATATGGTTACAAGTACATTTTATAAACAAAATGCTACTTCCAGTTCAACTTCTGGTAAGAATGAAAATCATTAAAATGAGTTCATAAACATTCTTTTTACATAATCACGTAATGTGCAAGTAAAACATCATTTTACTTCAATAGGGTGGAACCCGTCATTTTGGTCAAAACTGACCGGGAACCCCGAGAATCACCAAAAACTTCATTTACAACAAAATGTAGAGAACATAAAATCATACCGTAGAAATACTTTAAATTTCGCAAATAAGAGTTTTGACATGTATAAAGTTTGTAAAATGATAGTAGGAACTCACCGGTAGGTTTTCAGAATAAAACCCGGAAAACCAGATAACGATCACGACGTAGAGGTGAAGCTTAAAACACCGACCCCTCGCTAGAAATACCGGAAACTAGCAACCAAGAGAACCCTTGAAGATCGAAAGAAGAAAATGAAAAGAAAGAGAGAGAGAGAGAGAGAGAAACTGAGATATGAGATATTATTTGTAATATCTCTCAAATGAGATATTTAAAGCAACCTCAAAAAGCAGACTGTCAGGGCGCACGGGAATATTTAAACTTTCCAAAACACCTTTCTTTGATTGTAACCTACGTTTTAACTTTCCAATAGTCAAACCATTACACTTAGATAACGAAGACGAACTTATGTTATCTGATCACTCGTCTGATAACTAGTGTGTCTTTCATATGTAGACATTTTCGTGTTAAACATTCTCTATTTTCGTGTTAAACATTCTCTATTTTTGGGTCTTATGATTTATGTACACTTATATCATTTTGTGTTAACCATTCTCTATTTTTAGATGTCTGGACACCCTTTTAGGGGTAGTAGGGGTAGTAGGAGTGGTAGGGGTAGGGGCAGTAGCAGCTCCGCTGGGTGTGGTGACCCCCAGGCCGATGAGTTCACCGGCGACGGCCTAGATCAGATCCAGTCTGATGACAGAGCAGCGGGATCGAGGGTTAGAGGCCCGAATGTGGTATCACAGACGCCCCAGCCTAGTCAGCGACCGCCACTTTTGTTGTCTGATGCGGGCGGGTAAGTAGATGTGATCTATTATTTATTCTAGTACACAATAAACCGATTCTAATGTTTTTTATGTTGTATATTTTACAATTGTGAAAGTTTAAGGACAAGTCGGCAGTCCGAAGGGCCATTGTCGTCTTTAAGTCCATGTTTGGTGGTCCTTGGGCTCATTTTAAGGATGTCCCTAATGAGCACTATCCACGGTTGCTGGATCGATTTCGGGTAGGTATTTTACTCTATTTAACTTATTGAGTGGATTTATGTTTACTTAATCCAAACAATGTGTTTGCAGTTGTATTATAGTTGGCCTCCTGAGATGGACGCCGATGTATTAGCTGCATATCGGCGTCACCTACATAATAGGTACTCCGACATGATGAGAGATGCACATGTCTTCGCCGAGGAAAGGTCTTTAGCCATTGATGGTGTCCAGTTCGACGGACAAGACTACAGGATTCTTGCGCCACACCCTCCAGAGTGGATCCGGAGTGAGTTTTGGGTCGAGATGATTGAGCAGGTTTGTTTTGTTTTGAATACTTGTATCTGGTTGTACTAGGATTTATATTGATTTATGTCTTCTTTTTAACAGGTATGGAACACCGACGCGTTCCGGCGTGTAGTTTCGGCCAATAAGGGCAATCGGGCCACCGAGTATGAGGGGATGACATCCAGACACTGTACTGGATCTATTAGTATCCCTATGCATTGGGACCGCTTGGTAATTTATCATACACTAGACTAAATGTATATAATTGATGAATATATGTACTATATACATGATTTTATTACCTACTAACAATTTAAGTTGTGTATTGTAGAGAGATGCATGGGGTCGTGAGCCTACCAGCGACGAGGTTTGGGAGGCTACACACTGCACCAACAGGAAGCTTGTTCCAGGTGCGACTGGTCCGAGCACGGATCCTCCGATCTACGTTTATCCAAAGGCGGCTCATATGATGGTAAGTTCAATTATGCATGACTAGATATTTGTTTGTTTTATAAGATAGATAAAAATTATAACAAACTTAGTTTGGGCTGCCAATTGTTGGGCAGACGATACAATTGTTTTGATAAAAGCAGGTCATGGATATATGTTCAAATCACAGTTGAAATGATGCCGAATTTTCTATAGGTTAGTTGACTTGACAATGTCTAATTTGGTAAACTGTAGGATGCCTACCATCAGAATAGGGAGGAGGAGTACCCGGACTTACCTCCCGGCACTGTACCTCCCAATGACGCCGAGTTGTGGGAGCGTAGTGTCGGAGGACGGTGTAAGGGCCGTCTTTTTGGATGGGGGACCAGTCAGGATCCCTATTATGCTATGACCGGTGATTCAGGTGTCAGTTCGAGCGGGAGCACGCGCGGCCGTCGCGATGAGGAGGTATGCTTGTCAAATGTTGTTTAACATTGTTAATCATATGTTTGTTAAATGTTGAATTTCAGTTTGTCATTGTTCTATATATGTTTGTCAAATGTTGAATTTCAGTTGGAGGAGCTGAGGCAGAGGTTACAGAGAGAGGAAGCAGAGAGGATCCAGTTGCAGGAGCGACTACAGAGAGAAGAAGCAGAGAGGATCCAGTTGCAGGAGCGAATGGATAGAGATGAAGTAGAGAAGAGACAGATGCGGGAACGAATGGCTCAGTTTGACGCGTTCATGATCAAGTTTAACAGTCAACAACCCTTTCCCCCTCCGTAGGATTATGTTTATGTATTTATAGATATTTTGTACACTTTAAGAATTAGTAATATTTAAAAATTGGCAGGTTTTGTATTGGATAAAAAACTGGAAAATTTTAATTTTTAATTATTTTTAAAAAAAAAAAATTAATTACCGACGGATTATCCGTCGGTAATCCGTCGGAAAGTTATTTTTAATTTAATTTTTATTTAATAAATAGCCGTCGGAAATCCGTCGCTAAATCCGTCGGTAAAATGGAATTCCGTCGAAAATAATCCGTCGGTAATCCGTCGCTAAAGGAAGACCGTCGGTGATCCGTCGGAAATAACCTCGCCGTCGGTAACCGTCGGAGATCCGTCGGAAAACATAACCGTCGGTGATCCGTCGGTAATATCCGTCGGTGATCCGTCGGTAATTTGATCGCCGACCACCTCTTTTCCGACGGCCATTTACCGACGGATCACCGACGGATTTACATTTTACCGACGGATCACCGACGGATTCATCCGTCGGTGATAAGCCTCTGTTTTGTAGTGCAAGTTCTTCTTTTGCTAGCTCCAATAAAGTTGGTTTTTGTTTCAAAATATATATATATATATAAGTCAGGTACAATGCTAGGTTATATGTTTGATTCATCATACAATTTGGAAAATATTAATTATACATTCTTTGCAAGAATGTTAACATCTAGATCGAAATCGAACTGTCAAAGTTATAAATAATATTTCTTTCGTATTATAGGGTATATTTATAATCTCTAGTCTCATCTTAAGAAAAGTTACTACATGCAAAATGCGCAATGATCATGAAATGATCATAATTTTTATTTTGATATATATATAACTAAATACATATTATTTTTCTATATAATTTTACTATCCCTTTTCATATAACTAAAGATGATAAAGATTTTTTTGATAAGTTTGGTGGTTAATCTTGAGATATGAAGGAATAATATATGATTAAATGCATATCAAAATCATATTTAATATATGATTTAATGTATATATATACATATATATATATATATGTATATATATATATGTGGGTTGTTTTATTTGCAACCCTTAAAAAGGTTGCAAACCTTAAATCTCACATCTTAACCGTCAGATTCATAATCGACAGTTACAATAGCTATGTGGCCCAATGTTTTTAATTAAAAAAAACAGAAAAACAAAAATAAAATAACCGTCGATTATGAATCCAACGGTTAAGATGTTGGTTGCAAGGGTTGCAAAATATCCTTCCACTATATACATATATATATATACATATACATATACATATATACGCAAGGTTGGGTTCTGATGAGATGTTGATGTTAACATGAGATGCGAGGGAAGTGGTTATCAATCTTCGATGAGAAATGAATACACATTAGGATGAGATGCATCGAGATGCACCAGATCAATTCCTTTCTAAGCCGCAATTTAATTAAGGGAGAGCGTTTAATTAAAAATGATCAACAGGTTCAGGTCTACTTCTCACGTTTCTCACGTTAATCTCAACTTTTCACACGATCCTTCGCCTATATAAGCATACATATACATAGAAGACAAATCAAATATAAATCAGAGAAATGTTACAAATCATACAAATTAATCAATTAAGATATTTATGGAAACAACGAAAATTCATTTATTATAATTTGAATATTAATAAACGATGATTAGAATTCATTAATTATCATCAATGTTTTATATTATGAAACAATCCATAAATTTATGAAACTAAATATTTGTTAGACTAGATGGATAGTGAAGATTGGTTTGTATAGTTTGTAAATTTTCCATGGTTTGTATTTGATTGAGCCTTTACAATGCATATATATATATATATATGTATATATATATGTATATATATATATGTATATATAGAGAGAGAGGGAGAGTCAAAAGAGAACGGTATCTATATAAAAAACAACGAGAATGGCCGAATCACATGTGATTTTAAAGTAACATCACGTACAAAATCACATGTGATTCAGGTGACTTGCCTCGCGACCAAAAGAAGCGGTCAAAGTCGTCTGCATGGCTTTTTTTAACCGTTAATGTAAAATCGCATGTGATTTTTAACGTGATTCGACCGTTCTCGTGTTTTTTCTTAAATCGTTAGCGTTCTCGTTTAATCCATCTTCTCTCTGTCTCTCTATCTCTATAATATATATTATATTGAGTGAACTGAAATTAAAGATCTTGAATGAACTAAGTGAACTGAAATTAAAGATCTATATATATAATATATATATATAAAGTGTATGGAGATAAGAGCTAAATTAAGGAAAACATAAAAAGTTAGGTACAGCTACGAAGGAGTAGCTGATTATATATATATATATATATATAGACTGGTCTGGTGGTGAACAATGCCAACCTGGGGAAGACGACGACCAAGAACGAGAGAATCTGAACATTATTCTGGCTTCATGCATGCCACCTTTAATCTTCATTCTCTAAATTACATATATCACCCCTCACTTTTACACCAATGTCATCACACACCCTCCCTTTTTAAAGAACTTCAGTTCACTCCAATTCAAAGTTATTTTAACTGCAAGCTCGTGGGTCCATCATGAAACTTTTAACCTAAAAGTGATTGATTTAGGGCTTGTTTAAAAAAAAAAAAAACCTTTAACGGCTATTAAGTCTGAATCGTTCAGATCTTTTTACATTTAGATTGTTTGTTTGTTTTTCCCGATTATCAGAACCTCTTAACTCTTAAATACATCTGAAATAAGAAGTGGTGACCTAACTTATTTATTAATATGGGCTGATTTTCTGCCTTAAAAAATTAGGGTTCAAAAAAAAATAGTTTCTCGATTGATTTTGGTTCTAAAGAGAAAGCGATTATCAATTGAGATGGGCTCTGGTGACTGATTTTGATCTTCTTTCTCTCAAGATGCCTTCAGACGTTATAGAAACATACAGTTTTGTTGATTCAGACTTCAGCACCATCTCTTATTAATCAAAAGTAAAATAAAACTTCAGAACTCTTAAAAAACAAACGACACCTTAATGTCTTAACATATGAAATTATAATATGTTTTAGAGTTCGAAAAGGTGTATGTAATTATATAATGTCTTTGATTAATGAGCACATGTACTATACTGTCCTAAAAAAGTAATCTTCTTTAGTATTTCCATGATGTATGGGGACCTTCACATGCTCCCACTTTGAAATTTTACCACCTTCAAAACCTTCTATAAATGCCATGGATTTAGCACCAAACAAATTGCCAAACTCCTCTCTATCACTCTAACACATAATTAAGGGTTGCATATATCACCTTAATTAAAAGTAATTCATCCCTGCGTCGCTCATATTCAAAAACAAAAAAAAAAGAGCCTCACTAATACTCTTTTGATCAACCCTTTTTGCACTACTCTAATCTATAATGGCCAGTAGGTTGTGTAGAATTACCCTTTTGTGTTTTGTGTTGATCATTATGTTATTTTTAACGAGTGAGGTGTTGCAAATGAGTGATGCAAGAAAGCTAGGTGGTGAAAAGGTTAAGTGTATTGAGAAATGCATGGTGGAAAAGCCGGTGACCAAAGAAAATGGCGGTGTAAACCCTAGCCGGGTGTCGGGGGCTCCTGGTAGTGTCGAGATCATGGAAGGAGACGTGGATGGGTTTCGGCCTACGACACCCGGACATAGCCCTGGAGTCGGTCATTCGATCCACAACTAAGAATTTTATGAACAAGTACTAGTTAATTAAGTGAAGTGTTATCGATCAGCTTGATTGTTGCCCCCTTTTTTTCTTTTCGGTTTTTGCAAGGTGGTGGGAGGGAAATGGTGTTGTTTGTGTTCGATTTTTTTTATTTAAATTCTCGTATCGTATTTGAGAAGTTGTAGATATATCTCTCGTCATTCCTTTGCGAGCTTAATATATCCTCGATCATTTATAAGCTTCTTTATTATGTCAATTATCGCAATACATACCCCGCAACATATATATAGTATGATTTACGAAAGATAATTTCTACTCGAAGCAAGAAATAAATATTCGTTGCAAACCGTTGTAAAAGATAATATGTTGTCACATACTTATAAACACGGTCCGGTGGCAAGTACATTTCCTAGATTTGTTAATGTAAATATGCTATATATATATTCCCTCTTGTTTTTCTAGGAAACCACTAGAAAATAATGTAACACATGCAAATTAAATATATATATATATATATATATATATTTTAAATATAAGGACGTAATTGAAGAAAGACAGTGTTAAGAAAAAAGAACTAGCGAGAACAAAAGAAATTGATGCATTAATTCTCTTTTAGAAGTCTACTTACGTACGTTGGCTTAAAAAGATGAGAAAATGAAGTTATATACACACATATATACATATGGACGGAGGTTCAAGAAAAAATCTCAGAAAAACGAAAAACTGAAGGTCACTCTGGTAGTCTTTCATTTGGATACAGGTAAATTATATGTTTTTTTTTTTTGGTTTTTATGAACTTGTGCATGTTACAAATTACTTGTATGCGTAAGTGCATATCGTCCAGATAAAAAAAGGCTGTCAGTGTGTTTTCAGTTTTTCATTTTTTTGAAGTTTTTCCGAAAACCTTATACATATATATATATATATATATATATATATA
The DNA here is from genome assembly GCA_023525745.1 of Arctium lappa. Lineage (NCBI taxonomy): Eukaryota > Viridiplantae > Streptophyta > Magnoliopsida > Asterales > Asteraceae > Arctium > Arctium lappa. The sequence goes on from CM042064.1 coordinate 53,367,151, forward strand.
TATATATATATATATATATATATTCATAAACTAAAGCTTAGGGACCGTTTGCCAAACACTTAATCGGGTAAGTGCTTACCAATATTATTGTAAGAAATTGCTTTATGCTGCAGATTGATCATGGTCAATATTGACACTAGAAAATTGATAAATGTATAGCCATCATGAAACTATATATATCATAATTTTTTACATAGAGAAAACGTACGTAACGTATAGTTTCTTTCTTTATAGAACTAAAAGCTTTTTTTCTAAAACATTGGTACTGGTTGTTATAAATTTATCTAAAAATAATTAATATAAAATGGATAAATATATATAGCAGTAGAGGAAAGCTACCGGCTGGAAAACAAGATATATTTCGTTTTTCCATCATTTTTGGAGGTCTTATTACAACTGTACTAATTATATTATAGATCGACATGACATGTACTAAATAAAACAAAATATAAAAGACTATGTATTCTATATTAAAAGTTAAAAAACCCAATCACGTGAAGATTTCATCCTTTCAATTGTATCAAGACACGTTAATCTTTTCGCTTCTCTTGTGCTAGTTTCTTGCTAGTCTTTTTTAAAATCCCATTTGTTGTTTCAAAAAAAATGTATTATGTTAAAAGTCTTACAAATTAAAATATCAAAAAAATGTCTTATATAAAATAACATATGAAATTAATTTGAATAGAATCATTCTTCTAACACTCTTTCAAAACCGGAATCAGGAATTCCCAAACCACTAAAGAAAGTAAAATGTTAAAACATCATAATTGGGCGCCTAAAACATGATATATAATTGGGCTAAAACATGTATATATAATTTAGCTAAAGGGTAAAACATGTATAATTAAGCCCCAAAAGATGATAGCTCTATTCCATTCCATACCCTCCGGCACGACCCAATGTTTCAAAAAGGAACAATTCCGACAAATGAAACAATACATTACTAGTAAGCTTCACTATGGGAAGTAATTTCAGTTGGTAACTGGGATTTGTTTTCCCTATTGCCTAATCTGAGTGAAGCAATTTCAAGTAGATTAATTAGTATTTTGGAATGGATTCAAAAACTTCCAACCTCTAGAAGTTTAACTATACGCGATGTGGAGCGTCGGGCTATCAAGAAATTAAACGACTTGCGATTATTTAATAGTAAGTGTGCGTTGATCACGTGTAGCATTCGAGGTGATCAAAACCAAGGCAATTGGACCATTTAGGCAAATTTTATGCTCAGGAAACCAGATGCATGTTTGGCTTCAACAACCAAGAGAAATCCTCAATAAGAGTTTTTACAAAATAATTTTGAGAATAGATCCACTATTAAATGGATTAGTCAAATAAGGATCTATGTCTGTGTATTCAAAGGTAAGCAAATGACCAACAAATTGTTAAGTTGGGGCTATCAATGGGAATCAAAATTTGCCACAAAACATACACACACACGTGTATGGAGCTCTATTTGTTTACCATTTGAATAGATTTTGAATAACAAGAACCTCTTATTTGGTAAGAGGTGGTCATTATTTAGGGGTTGTTTGCTTACCTCTTAATGGTTCCATTAAGAGGCAACATCTGAATCGCTAAGAGGTAAATCTTGTTTGGCAAAAAAAAGTGTTGCCTCTTAATGGTTCTAAAATCCTCTTAATGATTTTGTATCATGACCCTCCCTTAACCAATAAGAGCCCTGATTTCATTATGAACAATTAGCAAACAACCATATTTCATTTTACACTATATTATAAAAACCTCTTAATCATTCAGACCACTTAATCATTCTGCACTAAATCATTCAACAACTGCCAAACAGCCACTTAGTATAAGAGTGAAAACTCCTTAATTTAATTTGGTTGGATGCCCTATTGCCCTTCTAATGGTTTGGCCAAAAAAAACATCTTGACATGCCCTTCCAAATATGTTCTAACCAAGTTTCTTTTTTTTTGAACAGCAAGAAACCAAAAAAAAAACACCGAAAACTAGCGAGCAACTAGATTACAAACAGGAAGCCAAGGCCGCACTAGGATTACAACAGCAATCGATCCAACTAAGATTCCTACCAAACGAGGCCCGATTACTAATCCAATGAAACGCAATGAATTGAATATCGTTAGCAAGCATATATGTTCTAACCAAGTATTAGAGCAATTATATATGTCTCCATCTATAGTTACAGTTTGTCTTCTTTGCGTAGTGGTATCACGTATGACGTACCTTTAATGGCAGATATGAGGAGGAATTCAAGAGCTTTAACGGTGCAGGATTCACCAATGCAAGGGCGGGGCAGGGTGCACGATTGTAAAAATGATTTTTTTTTCCCGTTATCAAGATAATTCTCACACAAAACACCCATTGAATAATTATTTTACTTTCAAAACCAATTAATTGTCCAACTCTTTTAAGAGTCTTTTAATCATTCAGAATCTTTTAACAATTTGGCATATAAACATCCAATTTTATCAAAAATCACCTTAATACACTCGAGATATTTTAACTTAAAGCTTATTATAAGTTACACACTGCCACATAATTACTTAGCATATACGATTCTCTTCTCTAACAAAGTAGTCCACATCCTATGCCATGCTCAAGTTTGAAACATTTATGATAAGTTAATTAATGAAAATATAAATGAATAAAGAAGTAAATTAAGAACCATTAATCGTATATACTTAACATTTTTTGTTCAAAATAGCCTAGTCTTGCCTATATATTGTTGCTTAATTTTGCATATTCCATGATTTGTTGATTCATTCAGACATGAGAGGTCGAAAGAATAAGAAAGTAATTTTCAGGTAAATTAACCCAAATAGCCATTTCAGACATGCAAATTGGTCTCCTAACCATTTTTCTTCTTGATTTACCGAAATGTCATCACTACGTCTGTAAAATAATTGCAGACCTAGCTAAAAGACAAAAACAAAAGACACAAATCTGGTCAATTTCCCTTAGTGACATTCTGGTAAAAGTGGGAGATGAATTGATAGGAGACCAATTTGAGGGTGTGAAATAGCTATTGGAGTCAATTTCCCTAATTAATTTTCATCAATCAAAATCATTCAAAATAAAAAAAAATAAACGAATCATATATACTGGAATCGCCAAAACCACTTGGGTTGTATCGCACTGGTAAAGCCTTTGGGAAATGTAGTGGAAAATCTCATTTACCCAAGGTTCAAATTCAAGCGTTGCCAAAGCCTTTATTGCCATGAAGGTTCACCTGTGATGTGATGACTCCAGGTCATTCATGGTCACCCAGGGATTAGTGTCGTCTTGATCTATATTTGGATGTACCCTCATGACTAACTCCCTTTTGATTTCTTCTACGATTAATATATATAGAGAGAGAGAGAGAGTCGGATTCAAACGAGAACAGTACATATTTAAAAGAACACGGGAACTAACAAAATCATTAGTGATTTTACATCGACACACAAAAACAGGACTTTGACCGCGGCTTCAGGACTACATGGGTTTTTTGAACGTTAATGTAAAATCACTAATAATTTTGTTAGTTCTCGTTTTCTTTTAAATAGTTAATGTTCTCGTTTGATCATCCCTATATCTATCTATCTATCTATCTATCTATATCTATATCTATATATATATATATATATATATATATATATATGGGTTGTTTTATTTGCAACCCTTAAAAAGGTTGCAAATCTTGTGTAATACCCAGTTTCGAAATTTTGTTAAATTTTGGAAGTTGGGGGAAAAAGTGTAAAGTTAATCAAAGTCCAGGGGGTTGTATTGAAAAGTTTGGTTTGTATCAATAAATATCAGATTTTGATGAGATTGATATCTCATACTGATTTCTTTAGTCTCCTTAGTGTTTCAAAAGAGTGAAAGAGAAAAGGCAGAGAGAAATAAGAGAAAAAGAAGGAGGATCTTGAAGGATTCGTCCGTTTTTGTCAAATAGAGGTATGTTTTTAGCTTCATACTTCTATCTGCATGTTATAGTCGGTAAATAGACGTGTTAATCGATCTTTTAACCGTGTATTTGATCAATTTAATCGATCAAAATAGTTTCTGGGTTTAGAACTGGGTAAACCGACTCTGTTCTTGAGTAAGACCGGAAGATGATGCATCGGTCATATGCTTAAGACCGATGTAGTGTTAGACCGGTTGATGTATTCGACCGGAGATATGATTAGACCGGTGATATGTTCGACCGGAGGTCTGTTTGACCGAAGGTCTGTTCAACCGGAGGTATGATTCGACCGGAAGTATGATTCGATCGGAGGTATGTTTGATCGGAGGTGTGTTTGACCGATAGTTTGTTAATTGGTCCAAGAGGTTTTTAATCAGTTTGGTTTTGACTGGGTTAAAAACAGTAGATTTCAATTGATGAGTCTTTTGAAAGAAAGAGTGTTAGTTGCAAGTTAGTTTACCTTTGTTTTAATACCATCGTAGGTGGTGTTAATCGGTAAGAAGTCAGAGGTTAATTCGGAAGGATTAAGGTGAGTCTTTCAACTAAATCTTTTATGATTTGAGCAGTTAATTATAAATGTGAGTTTTTATATACTGTGCATTTATAATATGAAAAGTTAGCAGAATTATTTCAAATGATTGATTTAATTAGTTGGGCATGTTTATGCTCAGGGTATATAAACTTGTTTTATATACTGGCAGGACCAAATGTATGCGTACATTTGAGTCAGAAGTTTGACCTAAGTCGGGAAGTGTGACCCGCATGCTCGTACCAGGGAGTGTGGCCCGTTTATGCCATTAGGGTGTGTCCCTAAATTAAGGCAGTGCGAGACAGACATACCGTCTTTGACGGGAATGTTGGTCAGTAATTGAAAGTACGCTTGCGAGCGTAGAAAGTAATCAGTAATGGCCATTACATTGATTTATGTATGTAAAACATAAAGGTTTTAAATTGATTTTAAAAAGTAGGCATGTATTGAGATATATGCAGTTATGTTTAAATATTTTAATTAATATTTGAACTGTGTAGTAGTTATTGGAGGGGACTCACTAGACCTTTTGGTCTAACCCTTGCTGTTTCAAAACTTTAATTCTGTTTCAGGTTATCGAAAGGTAGCAGATAAAGGTAAAGATAAGGTGTGAGCTTAAGCAGGAGATAGAAGACTTCCTGCCATAGCTATTCTTTTGAGAAACTCAGTTGTGTAATAGTTGATAGTAAAGACATTGTAAGCTTAGGACAGTATTTAGTAATAAATGTTATTTTATTATGTAAATAAATGTTCAGGTTGTTACAATTGGTATCAGAGCATTAGTTTAAGGGATCTAGGTGACCGGATGGGCCTAGACTTAAACTGAGATAGTAGAAGCACAACTGAGTAGTAGGAAGACTATAAGAAGATGACATTAAGGTAGTAAGGACTAGCATGTAAGGTAAATTTAGAATTCCATTTGGCCAGTGTAATTATGAATTTACAAGTACATGCTTTTGCTTAAACTGCCGTAATGTGTAGTGTGTGAGATTGAATATCTTATGTTTATTCTTAGCAGAAGTATGTCTGAGCGTGTGACCAGGAGTAGATCTGTAGTAAATCCAGAAATGGATCCAGAGAATGAAGTCATTGCTGAAGAGCAAATAGCTAATGTCAACCCGACTGCTATCCAAGGAAAGAGTCGAGGTCGACCTAAAGGTAAAACAGTTCAGAAAACAGCTACTCAGATAGGAGTTTCTAATATGGGAACTCGAGGTGGGAAGACGAGTCGTGGTATTCGTCAGAATGAAAGTATAGAGATAAGAGATGAGCAAGAAGAGTCTCATCAAGAAAGTTCGGCTTCTGTGAGGGGTCGAAAGCAGACGGGTAACCGTGGTAGAGGTAGAACGGAAGGTTTTGTTACGCAAGAAACTTTTGCTGCAGAAATGGGAAAGTTGCAAGAAACTTTGAACGCTTTGCTTGCTCAGCGTAATAATGAAGTTTCTGTATGTAAAGAAAAGAGTGAAGATAAGGTAGCAACTGAAGTAGCAGAATCTCCAGTAACTGCAATGGGTAGTCATCCGCAGTCAGGAACCATGGTGTCAGCTAAAGCTGTAACAGGAAGAGGATGTAGTTTCAAGGAGTTTGCTGCTTGCAAGCCTCCTTCGTATAAAGGGGAATGTGATCCCGTAGTAGCATTAAGATGGATAAAGAGTATGGAGTTAGCTTTTGACACGAGTAAATGTGCGGAAGATGATAAAGTAGTATACGCTTTGTCAATGCTGAAGGATGAAGCAGTAATGTGGTGGGATGTAGAATCTGGAGGTCAAGGTTCTGCAATAGCTAAAGAGATGGTTTGGTGTGATTTTGTGAAAGTATTTAAAGCACAGTTCTGTCCTCTGGCGGCAGTTAAAAAGCTGGAAGAAGAATTCTTGGGTCTAGAACAGAAAGGAATGTCGGTCAGAGAGTATACGACCAAGTTTATTGAAAAGTCTAGATTTGCAGGAATCTATGTTCCGAATGAAGAAAGACGAGTAGAACGTTTCGTCTTTGGATTAAGAAGTGATATTCGGGAATTTGTCTCGAATAAAGAACCGTCGACTTTTCAGATAGCTGTTAATGCAGCAGAGATGAGAGAAAAGGAAAAGAACAGGCAAGTCACTGAGCGAAGTGGAGATAAGAGAAAGTGGGAAGGAACAGTTCGTGATTTCAAGCCAGTTAAGTCTGTTAAGTTTGATCAACGTCCTTTTAGTAAGTTTGAAAATAAGCCCTGTAGTAAGTGCAATCGAATGCATAAGGGAGAATGTAAGATAAATCAAGAGGGCTGTTATAAGTGTGGGAAGGTTGGGCATTTGACTCGGGACTGTCAGAATTTGAGGTCTTGCTATCAGTGTGGATCTCCTGATCATATCAGACCCAATTGTCCACAGTTGAAAAAGGGAACAGTTGGAGGAAGTATAGAAAAGGGAAGTGAGAAAAAGGGAGAGCCAGCTAAAGCCAGAGCTAGAGTTTTCAACATGTCAGCAGAAGAAGCGGCGGAGATACCTGATGTAGTTACAGGTACTTTCTTTATAGATTCAAATTATGCAAAAGTGTTGTTTGATTCAGGAGCAAATCGTTCTTTTGTGTCTCCTAATTTTATGCATAAATTGAATGTGAAACCTAAGAAACTTAAGCGTGAATTGAAAGTAGAAGTGGCTGATAATAGTCAAATTCTGGTAGAAGAAGTGTATGATGGGTGTAGTATTGTCATTGAGGGACAATCATTTCCACTTCGATTGTACCCAATGGGTATGGGAGAATTTGATGTTATTGTGGGAATGGAGTGGTTGGCGTCTAATAATGCTTATATAGTATGTAATAAGAAATTGATTCGTATAGAGCAACCAGGAAAGGAAGAGATAGTAGTATTTGGAGATCGAAGGAATAGAAATTCATGTTTGATTTCTATGTTAAAGGCTAAGAAATGTTTGGTAAAAGGGTGTGTGGGATTTTTAGCTTATGTGATAGATGCTAAGAAGGAAAAGAAGGGATTGGAGTCAGTTCCGGTAGTCAGTGAGTTTTCAGAAGTATTTCCGGAAGATTTGACCACTCTGCCTCCTGATCGGCAAGTGGAGTTTCGTATTGATTTAGTTTCCGGAGCAGTGCCAATTGCAAAAGCACCGTACAGACTGGCACCGGCAGAGATGAAAGAAATGATGACTCAGTTGCAGGAGTTGTTAAACAAGGGGTTTATTCGCCCTAGTACCTCACCTTGGGGAGCGCCAATATTGTTTGTTAAGAAGAAAGACGGGTCTATGAGAATGTGCATAGATTACCGTGAGCTCAATAAGTTGACTGTTAAGAATAAGTATCCGCTTCCCAGGATTGACGATCTTTTTGATCAACTGCAAGGAGCGAGTTACTTTTCGAAGATAGATCTGCGCTCTGGGTATCATCAGTTAAAGGTGAGGGAGGAAGATGTGTCTAAGACTGCTTTTCGTACGAGGTACGGACATTATGAGTTTTTAGTTATGCCATTTGATTTGACTAATGCGCCAGCAGCTTTCATGGATCTGATGAATAGAGTTTCTAGTCCGTTTTTAGATAAATATGTCATTGTTTTTATAGATGATATATTGATCTATTCGCGTTCTAAAGAAGATCATGAAACTCATTTAAGGGCAATTTTAGAATTGATGAAGCGTGAAAAGTTGTATGCTAAGTTTTCAAAGTGTGAATTTTGGCTGAAAGAAGTTCAGTTTTTAGGACACGTGGTGTCGAAAGATGGGATTCAGGTTGATCCAGCTAAGATTGAAGCCATAAAAGGGTGGGAAGCACCGAAATCGCCATCTGAAGTAAGAAGTTTTCTGGGTTTGGCTGGTTATTATAGAAAGTTCATTCAGGACTTCTCTAGAATAGTTACGCCATTAACAACTTTAACCAGAAAGAATGTTAAGTTTGTTTGGGCAGAAGCTCAAAAAGAAGCGTTTGATAAGTTGAAAGAAAGTTTAAGTAGTGCTCCTATTTTGTCTCTACCCAACTGGTCGGAAGGATTTGTTATTTATAGCGATGCTTCAAAGTTGGGTTTGGGATGTGTGTTAATGCAAGAAGGCAAGGTGATTGCCTATGCATCTCGTCAGTTAAAAGAGCATGAAAAGAATTATCCGACTCATGATTTAGAGTTGGCAGCTGTAGTGTTTGCTTTAAAAATCTGGAGACATTACTTGTATGGGATCAAGTGTCAGATTTACACAGATCACAAGAGTCTTCAGTATCTGTTTAATCAGAAAGAGCTTAATATGAGGCAGCGTAGATGGATGGAGTTATTAAGTGATTATGACTGTGAAATTTTGTACCATCCAGGAAAGGCCAATGTGGTAGCAGATGCTCTAAGTCGTAAAGAGCATGGAGAAATAATAGAGGTTGTAGCGTTTAGAGTTGATGTTGTTTCCAATTTCTTGGAAGAAGTTATAAAGTTTCAAGAAGAAGCAGTGTCAGCGGAGAATTTGAAAAGTGAAAGGATAGTTGGGATTGTTAACTCGTTAATAGTTGACAATCGAGGAGTAAAGTGTATTAATAAGCGGGTATGGATCCCAAAAGCAGGAGGTTTGAGGCAGAAAGTGTTGGAAGAAGCTCATAGATCTCGGTATTCAGTTCATCCTGGAACTAATAAGATGTATAGAGATTTGAAGCAGAGTTATTGGTGGCCAGGTTTAAAGAACGATATTGCTCATTTTGTTGAACGATGTCTTACATGTTTAAAAGTTAAAGCTGAGCATCAGAGACCTTATGGGGAGCTTCAGCCGTTAGAAATTCCAGTGTGGAAGTGGGATGAGATTACTATGGATCTTGTTACAGGGTTACCACAATCACCTAAGGGGCATGATGCTATTTGGGTGATAGTGGATAGACTCACAAAGTCAGCTCATTTCTTACCAATCAAGGAAACGTACTCATTAGAAAAGATGGCTCGATTGTATATCGACGAAATAGTAACCAGGCATGGAGTACCATCGTCCATAGTATCAGACAGGGATGCTCGATTTACATCAGCGTTCTGGAGAAGTTTGCAAAGGGAATTAGGCTCTCAACTGAAGCTGAGCACGGCCTATCATCCACAAACAGATGGTCAGAGTGAGAGAACTATTCAGACGTTGGAAGATATGCTTCGTGCATGTGTTATAGATTTTAAAGGTTCGTGGGAGATTCATTTGCCGTTGATTGAATTTTCCTACAACAATAGTTATCATGCTAGCATACAAGCAGCTCCATTTGAAGCTTTGTATGGTCGTAAGTGTAGAACACCTCTATGTTGGAATGAGGTGGGTGAAGGTCAGTTAGCAGGACCAGAAATTGTACAGTTAACAGCTGATAAGGTTGACCAGATTCGAGCAAGATTGAAGATTTCTCAAGATCGTCAGAAAGTGTATGCTGACAGACGAAGGAAACCGATAGAGTTTCAGATAGGTGATAAAGTAATGTTGAAAGTTTCACCTTGGAAAGGGGTGATCAGATTTGGAAAGAAAGGAAAGTTAAGACCAAGATTTGTTGGACCATTTATCATCACTAATCGTGTTGGTAAAGTGGCCTACGAACTTGATCTACCAGCAAGTTTGAGTGGGATTCATCCTATGTTTCATGTGTCAAACCTGAAGAAGTGTTTGGCAGAATCATATATAGTTGTTCCTTTAGAAAATATTCAAGTAGATGAGAAACTAAGTTATATTGAGGAGCCTGTAGCAATTACAGACCTCAAGATAAAAAAATTGAAGAAACAAAGAGATTCGCTTAGTGAAAGTTCAGTGGAAATTTTACCAAGGACAAGAGTCTACGTGGGAAGTAGAGGCAGATATGAAAGCTCAGTATCCCCAGTTGTTTAGCGATAGAATTCCGGGGACGGAATTCTCTTAAGGGGGGAAGATTGTAATACCCAGTTTCGAAATTTTGTTAAATTTTGGAAGTTGGGGGAAAAAGTGTAAAGTTAATCAAAGTCCAGGGGGTTGTATTGAAAAGTTTGGTTTGTATCAATAAATATCAGATTTTGATGAGATTGATATCTCATACTGATTTCTTTAGTCTCCTTAGTGTTTCAAAAGAGTGAAAGAGAAAAGGCAGAGAGAAAGAAGAGAAAGAGAAGGAGGATCTTGAAGGATTCTTCCGTTTTTGTCAAATAGAGGTATGTTTTTAGCTTCATACTTCTATCTGCATGTTATAGTCGGTAAATAGACGTGTTAATCGATCTTTTAACCGTGTATTTGATCAATTTAATCGATCAAAATAGTTTCTGGTTTTAGAACTGGGTAAACCGACTCTGTTCTTGAGTAAGACCGGAAGATGATGCATCGGTCATATGCTTAAGACCGATGTAGTGTTAGACCGGTTGATGTATTCGACCGGAGATATGATTAGACCGGTGATATGTTCGACCGGAGGTCTGTTTGACCGAAGGTCTGTTCAACCGGAGGTATGATTCGACCGGAAGTATGATTCGATCGGAGGTATGTTTGATCGGAGGTGTGTTTGACCGATAGTTTGTTAATTGGTCCAAGAGGTTTTTAATCAGTTTGGTTTTGACTGGGTTAAAAACAGTAGATTTCAATTGATGAGTCTTTTGAAAGAAAGAGTGTTAGTTGCAAGTTAGTTTACCTTTGTTTTAATACCATCGTAGGTGGTGTTAATCGGTAAGAAGTCAGAGGTTAATTCGGAAGGATTAAGGTGAGTCTTTCAACTAAATCTTTTATGATTTGAGCAGTTAATTATAAATGTGAGTTTTTATATACTGTGCATTTATAATATGAAAAGTTAGCAGAATTATTTCAAATGATTGATTTAATTAGTTGGGCATGTTTATGCTCAGGGTATATAAACTTGTTTTATATACTGGCAGGACCAAATGTATGCGTACATTTGAGTCAGAAGTTTGACCTAAGTCGGGAAGTGTGACCCGCATGCTCGTACCAGGGAGTGTGGCCCGTTTATGCCATTAGGGTGTGTCCCTAAATTAAGGCAGTGCGAGACAGACATACCGTCTTTGACGGGAATGTTGGTCAGTAGTTGAAAGTACGCTTGCGAGCGTAGAAAGTGATCAGTAATGGCCATTACATTGATTTATGTATGTAAAACATAAAGGTTTTAAATTGATTTTAAAAAGTAGGCATGTATTGAGATATATGCAGTTATGTTTAAATATTTTAATTAATATTTGAACTGTGTAGTAGTTATTGGAGGGGACTCACTAGACCTTTTGGTCTAACCCTCGCTGTTTCAAAACTTTAATCCTGTTTCAGGTTATCGAAAGGTAGCAGATAAAGGTAAAGATAAGGTGTGAGCTTAAGCAGGAGATAGAAGACTTCCTGCCATAGCTATTCTTTTGAGAAACTCAGTTGTGTAATAGTTGATAGTAAAGACATTGTAAGCTTGGGACAGTATTTAGTAATAAATGTTATTTTATTATGTAAATAAATGTTCAGGTTGTTACATCTTGCAACCCACATCTTAACCGTCGGATTTATGATCGGCGGTTACAATAGATATGGGGCCCAATATTTTTAATTAGAAAAACAGAAAAATAAAAATAAAATAACCGTCGATCATGAATCCAACGGTTAAGATGTGGGTTGCAACCTTTTTCAGGGTTGCAAAATATCCTTTCAATATATATATATATATATATATATATATATATATATATATATATATATATATATATATATATATCATGTGTGCATGCAAGTTGTACAATTAAGATACTTTATTTCTGTTGACTGCAAGAATCTTTGTACACTTGGTGGGTTATTAAAAAAGATCATGCTTTGTTCTAACCTTTCAAGATCAAGTTGTTTAAAACCTTTAATGTGGGTGTCTTGATTAACCGCCAAGAACATAATTATTATACTGTAAAGTCATTTTTTTTAAAGAAATAAGGACTATAAAGGCTAGAGTTCCAAGAACCATCCAAAATATTGGCAGCATATATATATATATATATAGTTTAGTATCAAGATAACTGTTAGTGGGAATGACCATGTGAATAGTACTTTAAGTATATTTTAAGGGCAACCTTTGAGTTCTTGAAAGGCAAATAAGCCCTTCAAGACCACAAGAATAGGTGTTAATTAACTTCGGTTTATATTTGGGCATGTTGCCCTACACTACACACCCTTGAAATTGTGTGAAGATCTTTTTTGATTCTATTGATTGTGATCTTAATTTGGCCACTTGGGCTGTCCAATTTAGTGAACTACAACAGATTTTGTCTACCTCTGTACCCTCCTGTCAAAAGGATAGATGGGTGTGGTTGTTAGAAGGGTCGGGTGATTTTTCAGTGGCTTCAGCTAGGCGTTTAATTGATTCTAGTCATTTGGAGGTAGCTTCACGTCCTACTAGATGGAATAGACTTGTTCCCATCAAAGTTAATGTGTTCGCGTGGCGGTTGCTCCTCAATCGGTTACCTACTCGAATAAATTTGGATAAAAGAGGTATCGATGTTCCGTCTCTTTTATGTCCTAATTGTGACATAAGAATGGAGAATTGCAGTCATCTTTTCTTTTCATGTCCTGTCGCTAAAGACTTGTGGGGTCTTATTGGTCGTTGGTGGCGTATGGATATTCCGAATCTCCATTCTTATTCGGATTGGATCTCTTGGATTGACTCAATTCAGTTGAAGAGGGAGGTTTTTTTGTGTTTCGAGGTCGTTACGCTTACCACTTTATGGTCTATATGGATGTTTTGGAATGGTATTCTCTTCGGCAACCCGAAGCCAAGGAAGGCGTTGCTTTTTGAGAACATCATAACTGGTGCTTACTTTTGGGTAGCTCATAGTAGTAGCAATTTTTCTATTAATTGGGTTGGTCAGCTTACTAATCCTTCACTTGTCATTACTCCTATGTAATTGTTTCTTTTTCTAACTTCTTGCTAGTTTTATAAAATTCCGCAGTTCAAAACAAATTTGGCCACTTGGGAATTTGATAAAGATTACATTTTTGATATTAAAATATCCAATCACCTTGGAGCTGCAGAATTCCTTTTAGTTTTTAGTGTTTTGAAGGAATCTTTCTTGGTCAAAAGTAGGATCTGAAACATTTTATAATTGTTTAATTACATGATTGTCTAGTTTAGATACCCCATGTATATCTTTATTTTTCAATTGTTTTAGGAGTTAACATTTTCACTACTTAAATAGCTTTTTCCTTCCTTTCTTTACCCCTATATTAATGACGTTTGTCGTACGCACGATTCTAAAGAAATGATTGCGCCCTTATCGGGTGATGACAATGCTCGAAGCCTGTTAGTGTCTAATTTTCTTTCTAAAAAAACTAGCTTTTGAGATCAATTACAAACTATCACTTCAAAGTGATGTAAAGTATTAAATTCAAGTCTAGAATTGAAGTATGTTTGCAAAATCACGTGTATTTTTGCCGCAACTCTATGTTGTAATATTTAGTGTTTATGGTTATATATGTGGTGATAAGAAGTTTTTATTTGCTTTATACAAAAAATTTCAAAAATTGTTACGGTAAAATGTATATAAAGTTTATCTTAGTTTTTATTTAGTGCAATAAGTATTTTTTTTTTCTTAATCAAGATAACCAACATCAAAATTTTCTATTTTATAGATGTTTAACCTATTAAACTGATTTACTGAATATGTGGCACCGGTTTTTATCGACATGACATTTTTATTTTTATAGTTCACATCAACGTATTCCAACATCGGCCTTTGCTTCCCTTTCTTTTCTTCATAAATGTTTGTCCTTTCAATTTTCATGCCCTTTTCTTCTTCATGAACGCCATTAATTAATTTGCCCTTTTTCGTGCTCTTCTTTCTTCTTCCACTGGCTATCTAATTTTGTTTTAGTTTTATTCTTTAACGATTATGATTAAATAATAAATATTACAAAAAATCTGCAAAAAAAAATAAAATAAGAACATGTTAATAATAAATACATATAGGGTTAGGTTCCAGTAAAAACTCTCACTTACCGTGTGACCCACTTGACGGCCGTCCATCATGTTTTCCCGTGTTTGATCGAAGGGTGCTGATCTTGCGTCCTATTTGTGAAGGGGAGGGCAATCTCGTCATTCGATGTTACGCATTTGGGCACCGTTAAACACCTTAACATGGTAGTTCCTTGTTAAGAAATGTTTAAGTTTGTCGATGTATATTAATGTTCTTTGTTTTTTATGTAACTTCGTTTTTCATGTTAACGTATAAGAAGACTGCATTTTAAGCTTTTATATTAGTTAAAGCATGTTAAAGTTTTTTTTGGAGGAAAAGGTTCATCTAGGTTTTGCCTAGACTACATCCTTGGCAAGTTGTTGCCTTCTGAGACTAAGCCCGGCCACAAGATGCTAGTACCTGAACTCGTACCCGAGGAAGATGGGATATTCCACCCCATCCCCCTAGGCCTTTTGCCAACACGCCACCACCCTTGTGGTTAGCAAGTTAAAGTTTTCATGTTAAGGCATTAGAAATGTGAATGTATATGAGATATGTTAAGTTATATATATTGAAGGTTGTTCAGATTTGTTAAAAGTCGGTTATTAAGGTATGTTAAGATTCAAAATTTTCATGTTAAGTTAGATTAAGGTTGACATATTAAGATATGTTGAGGTGTCAGATGTATGTTAAGCTCTGTATCGCGCACCCTACATCAAATGTCATTGAAGTTTCACTTATTTACGGTGTTGCCATCACATTTTTGTGAGGCATTGGATCAAGCAACCAAACTCGTTCAACGACAATGAAGGGGTCTCACGATTCTCATGAAAACCTAAAGTTCTCATGCACAAATATAGACATGAAAGATGTTTGTCATAGATGGATCATCCTCATTTAATTGGTACCTTCATCAAATGTATGATTTATTCATCTCTTTATACTAGAAATCATTTTTATCCAATCTTTGAATATGTAAGCGATCATTGGAATATTCTTCAAGTCCATCGTTGTCTTTGGTTTTCTCCTGCAAATGTTTGAATGTCAATCAAACTTCTAATACTTCAAAGTATTTTCATTCCTTCTAGAATTGTATATTCGCAAAATAATTTAGGCATCTATGGATTTAACAATCATCGATCCTCTCTGATATATTTGTCAAAATACTTCAAAGTGGTCACACATGAGTAAATTTTTTATAGAACGATCATCATGAAAGATTGCTTTTCACTTTACTTTAAAAAGTGTATTCTTTCTAGATTATATGTACTTAAACTTCCATATAATTAAACGCGTACTAAGAATTCTCTTTGAGAATGAGTTCTTCTAGGGTTGCAACTTCTTGTTAACGAGTGTTTCGTATTAGACGTCACTTGCTACTAAAATGGTTTGGAGTTGAAACTAGGAATTTGACACTAATCTGCATGTACTAACTGCCTCCAAATAGTATCCCTCTTATTTGGGCCAAGTAGTTACATTGTCAAAGGCGAAAAACAAAGCAAACCATCATTCATGAGGATTAGAGAATAAAAACTTGTCTAAGAGTTCACTATTTAAAAAAATTGATACAAAACACCATTTTGAGGATTGTGGATGTCTACCTTAGACATCCTTCATATGTTTGCAACTTGCCTTTAAATTTTCTAAAGTCCGCCCCATTCCATAGATGAAAAAAGAAACATTTTGAAAAACGGGCATGATCATGCCCCCATAGGCAACATGTTGTGTGATAAACTCGAAAAAAGATGATTTTATATTCTTGAGGGTTGTTTAGTATATAATTATATAACCCAGGTGTTTTCACTCCAATTTATCATATATTTGAGATTTTTGAGAGAGGGAGAGGGAGACATCGGTGAGATTAGATTGATAGCTCTTTAGAATTATCGAATCACAAAGTGATTTCGGTTTTTAAGCCCTTCCTTTTCTATCTCTCTTTGGTTAATTAAGATCGATCCACCTTTTGGGTTGTGTATATACATTGTCATTCTGGTGGTAAAACCACATAAAATCTGTAAAAGAGTTACTTGTAATTTTATTTTATTATTCTTTTAAAACACCAAAGAGTGATTGTATTAATGTTTTACAAGAGTGAAAATTGCATAACCATTAAATTAAAGGACCAAAATGTAAAAGAATCATTCAACCATGCATTGTACTCTAGGTTCTTTATCAGATCTTTAGTGAATTCTTTGTTGTTTGTTTTGAAATACTTTGGAAGTCTTCAAGATCAATAGAGGGTGTTCAACACATAACACCCCCCCCCCCCAATATATAAAGAGAATTTCAAATTAGAATAATGTAAAATTTACAAACCGTATAAACTCATCTTAGTCGTCCATCTACCCTAATGAATATTAGTTTTATAAATATCTACATTGTTTCCTAATTTAAATCAATATATAGTCATAATAATTAAATAAACTCTATCATCTTCCATAAATATCTCGCCTAATGAATATATAAATCATAATAATCTTTCATAAATATCTCAATTGCTTTTTTTTTAATGAGGTTTGGTGTAGTTTCTATTTGAAACACCCCCCCCCCCTCTCTCTCTCTCCCTCCCCTTATATATATATGTGTGTGTGTGTGTGTGTTTATAAATATTTTTTTTAACGGCAAATGTAACACCCTCAACTTCGAAAATAGCAACTAATTTAAAATTTTCTAATTAAATCGATAAATAATTCATCTACAACCACAATTTAGGATTTAACCTCAATACACACATTCATTCTACACATACAATCTATAATAAGGACGGGTGTTACTAAACCCAATAATAGTCACTATCTCCAACTGTGGAAGACTTCATTAATCTACTTACTCTCGTGTAAGTCTAATGCTCAAATCCTCCAAGCACTGATAGAACCAAACCCCAACTGGAATCTGATGCACATGCCGACAAATAAAAAAGTTAGGCTTAACGCCTAGTGAGCTCAAGAGTTTTCATTAGAGATAAATAAAGCATTAACTTCAAGAATGTTATTTAAAAATCAAGATTTCCGAAATGCAATACATTTGATTTGAAAGCAACCAAAAATGGAATACATTAAATCACAAAACAATATCCTTTCATTATTCACCCTTTTCGTGATTTAAAATCATG
Organism: Arctium lappa; assembly: GCA_023525745.1. Taxonomy (NCBI): domain Eukaryota; kingdom Viridiplantae; phylum Streptophyta; class Magnoliopsida; order Asterales; family Asteraceae; genus Arctium; species Arctium lappa. Next base: position 53,384,576 of record CM042064.1, read on the forward strand.
AAAACGAACGCTTCTTTAAATAAAGCCAAAACCCGAAGTTCACGTAAAACATAACTGACATTAAAACGATCAAACCCTGAAAACGTAGATAACTCCAACTTCCAAAACATCTCAATAACTCGAACGAGTTTCGATAACCAAAACCTTAAAACATAGATAAATACCCATACTCAAACGTCTCCGAAAACATGGATTATAAAACTCCATAACCAAACCACACCTATTGGTGACGGGGGAGACACGATTACATTGCACATAACGGAACACAAAGTAAATCTCATAGTTATGTAGGCCTGAGCATCGGACGGGTCGGGTCGGGTCGGGGCCCAAAACCCAAAACCCGATCGGATATCGGGTGATGGTTAAGAGCCCCAAAATCCGACCGAATATGCTTCGGGTGGTTCGGGTATCGGGTGGTCGGGTCACGGGTTAGTTCGGGTCGGGGATTCGGGTTCGTTCGGGTGGAAGATGAAAATAAACTGCTCCTAATTCCATTATCCAGATTTTCATATCAAACATCAAGATGAAGATGAAAATAAAAAGGTGGACCGGTTTGGACATCGAAGATGCAGATGTCGTATTTATGTGAAAATATAAATGAATGCAGATGTGAGTTTAGACATTGAAGATGAAGATGCAGAGGTGGCAACCCTCTTTTATTGAATTTCTTGAAGTGCAGCGACAGAGGGGAAGGGATGACCGAATGAGGGAGGGTAATGGGTTTTGGGTACGTGGATTTAGGAGAAGTTTATTGGATATGGCAGTGGGTTAAACATGTATTAAGGGGGAGTGGCAGTAAGCTAAGGAGAGATTCAATGGGGAAGTTCAGTGGACATGGAAGGATTGAACCAAGCTTAAGAAAGTTGTACATGATGCTTAAATAATAGATTTAATAAGAAAAAAAGTTCGGGTTTTTCGGACGGGTCGGGTGGGGATTTGGATACCCACCCCGATCCGAAATACCCGCAAAAGAATTCGGGTTCGGGGGTTCGGGTTTTCGGGTAATCGGATATGTGTTTTTCGGGGTTTTCGGGTCGTCGGGTCGGGCGGGTTTTGCTCACCCCTATAGTTATGTAGTAATTCAAAACATGTGGGTTACACATAAAACACCCACCGAGCTCAACTACTCCAAGTCTATCGCCCGAAAACATCAAGTCAACCACTCCAGGTCTATTCTTGAGAGTCCCCAAAACCGGGCAACTCGGGCACAATGGAATTACACCTTACTGTCCATGGGACGTTGCCCGACCGTATAGGCCCACACCCTACTTACCATGGAGCCCGATGCCTATTCCGTGCCAAATGGTGAACCAACTTCCCAAACGGGGACAGAGGAACACCGTGCCTATGGATCCATTGCACTAACTAAACCATTACATGACTCAAAACGAATGAGCCAACGCATTCAAAACATGACATGCTCAACTAAGATGCAGTAAATGCAAATCATAACCAAATGCTCAACATCGAGCAATTAAAACGGACAAGTGTCCTCAAAACCCAACAAAATCCAAACCGAGCCAGAAGCTCAACAAATCCAAAGACCCAACGTCGAAATTCATAAAATGAAATCAAATATAAACAACCCATATTTATATAAACCCATGCTCCAAAGCATATAATTAATTCCAACGTAGTTTAGATTGGGACAATTCATTTCCCAAGTGAGTTTACAACATTTATTCTTTCAAAACGTCCCATAACACAAAACCATGCATTTCTCTAAAACACAAATCAAAACACATTTATACTCAAAATCTACTTCCATAAAATAAATCATAGAAATACCAAAATACATGATTTATTTATCATAATGCTCCAAAATCCCAAAGATATGTGCTAAATGAGTTTAATAAGTTAAACACCTTTGAAATACTCAACTTATCAACAGTTAACCAGACTTATCAGCATTTAACAAAACTTATCAGTAATTAACAAAACTTATCAGCAGTTAACAATTTTATGTAAAACGCTTTAAAATAAACATTTTGGCATGTACACCGTTTTCACAAATCAACTTGAACTCACCTTGCTAGATTTGGGCTAAATCTAGATTTTACCCAACGAGCTCTTTTGAAGGCCAGTTGAATCCTCAAGCCGAAGACTTCCAAAACCTAGATTCAACATTCCAACCCATAAATAACCATTTCCAACCACAAGGAAACATTCTCCAAACATAGAAGTACCAAAATCCCAAACAAGATCAAAACCCTAGTTTTCTCCAAAACTTACCAAATCCGAGATTTGAGAAACCAAACACTAAGAAACCATCAATGGAGCATTTATAACCTTAATACAAGAAAACTTACCCTTGAAGACGATGAGGCTTCCGAGAACACCCAATCCAACACTTCAACCCGAGCTCCCAACCGAAAGAACTTGATGAGGAAGATGAAGATGGAGGTTTTGTGGTTCAAGGTTCCAACTAGCTAGATGATTGAGAATCATGAGGTTTGGGGAGAGAAAACCCCCAAAATGGGTTAGGGTTCGGTCTTTATGAAAGGGAGAGGTTGAGAGAGAATAACAATAGAAGAGAATGAGTTTTGAATGAGAAACGAGGCTAAAATCCGATTTTAATTCGGTAAGACCCCGCACGCGACAGTGCCTGGCGATAGTGACATTGTCACTATCGCGTGTCACAATCGCGCGGAGTGTACCGCGGCTAACACTCTCCCCGCGATAGTGCCCTGGCGATAGTGACCTTGTCACTATCGCGTGGCACAATCGCGCCAAAGGTACCGAGGCTCGAAAAGTCCAAAAACTCGCGATTCACGCATGGGTCGATTTAAGATTCGAAGGCACAATGTTTTCCACTCAAAAGATAGGCGAAAGGCGGAGAGATTACCAACGAAAGGCGGAAACTTACTTACGAAAAGTCGGGTGTTACAGCAAGAGGGTATTTTATTACCAACCCATCAAACAATACAACAGTCCGATCGAGCCACAAAACTTAACGGGAGAATCAAACAATTACAACCAAAAATAGAAAACCAGCACTCACGAAATGGAAAAGAAGAAGACCAGGTTTGCGAGGAACAAACCAAGCCCAAGTTTACCAATCGGAGCTCAAGATGTTACTACATGATCCACTCGAACTGCAGTTCTTCAACATGTGTTTATAAATATTGCATTTACATGTGTATCTTTTTTTAACAGTGTCAATATTTTTTATGTATCACAACGTGTATGTATCTTTTGTATATAAATATTGGTGTAACTTAATAAATATTTCATTTGCAAGATATATATATATATATATATATCATCTATAAGAGCATCCATAATATACTCGTAGGGAGGTTTTTGGTGAGGTTTTTGGAAGGTTTTTCAAAAAACAAAAACCTCTTTTTGAGATTTTTCACATAGTGGAGAGTTTTTCAATTGAGGTTTTTCGTCATAACTCGTAACTGTACGACCTGCTTTTTCGTAGCTTTTTCGTATTTAATCAGTTTTAACTTTATAGAATTTTATAAAATTTTCGTATTTAATCAGTTTTATTTATTAATATATTTAAAGTAATCTTATTTAAATATAATTATTAAATAAATAATATACATAAATACATAATAAAAGTAATTATATTTTATATTTTTAAAATAATATCTCAAATTTGACATATTTATACAATTCTAACAGATTTTTTAATGACCCAATTTTCATTTTCGGTTATACATACTTTTAAATTTAACATTTTTTAATTTTTATTTTACATAATTTTTATACAACTTTTATATATTTAAAAAAACGATGTAAAATAAATACATAATTAAATTAATAATATTTTCTTGATTTAAATAAATATGTATTTGTATGAATTTTAATGTATTTATTTTTATAAATAAGAATAAAAATGATATAAAGTTAAAATAGTGGGACCCTGAATAGTTTAAAAAAATAATGAAAAAGCTTGGGTGAGGTTTTTCACATAGTGGAGGTTTTTAAGTTGTTGATATGACAATAATGTGGAAGAAAAAAGTTATGAAAAAGCTCGGTGAAAAACACGTACATTGTGGATGCTCTAAGAGTTGAGTTTCAGTGAGAATGAAATTTATAGTGAGAAAGGTAAGAATGAATCTCCATCCTTGTATGCACATTAGAATAAAAAAAATTGTACGGCAACTTGGACACACACGCACACGCACATTAGGATAAAATGCACCAGATCAATCCTCGTATCAAGCTAGATCCATTTTTACCTTCTCACGTTAACTTTTTATTCTCACACGATCCTTTATCTTTTCTACAATGTATTTATTTGATGCCAAGTTTTATGCTAATTGATTTTTTAATCATATATTAATAAAAAAAAACTATATTTGTAAGTTGTTCATGGTTTGCATAGGTTAAACTCCAACAATTATGCTACAATTTTTCTATAATAAAGTATGAAAATTCAAAATCTCTAAAAAAATTTACATCCAATTCCAATAGCTACTCTAATATAACAATTCTAGAAATAACTATTTTAATAAAATATTCAGTACATTTAATAAAATATTATTTATCTCTTCTTATACATTTAATTTCAATACCTCTTATTAATGAAAATAATTGAAATATTATTTCTTCCTCTTCTATTAAGTTCTGGAAATTTCTTCAAATTTAGAGAATTCCATATTATTCCTCTTTTTTCTCTATTTTAACATAGCATTTAGTATAATTGTTGAAAAAAAATCATAAATGTTTTTAAAAAATTGTTTTATCATAGCTGTTTTTCCGACAATGTCAATAATCTATTTGAAGGTGGAGCATGGTTTTTGATATATTTGTTTTTTTTTTTTTAGAAACCCAACAATGTATACAGAGAGATATTGCATTAAAAGTGGGTCCATTTTAGAAAAAATAAATAATTAAGTCATCAGAGCATCTCCAATAGTTATACTATAATTTTTCTAAAATAGAATACAAAAAGTTAAAATCTCTAAAAGAATTTACATCCAACTCCAACAGCTACTCTATTTTAGCATATCTATCATCAATTATATTATTAAAATACTCAATACATTTAATAAAATACTATATTTCTCTCATAAACATATAATTTCAATGTGAAAAAGAATTTAATATTATTTCTCTCTTTTAAATAGGAGTTTTAAATATTTCTCCAAATTTGGAGATTTTTACCTTCTCCCTTTTTTTTCTCTATTTTAGCATATGGTATAGCATAGTTGTTGGAGCAAAAAAATTGCTAAAATCTCACTTTTTTTCTATTTTAGCATAGTTGTTGGAGATGCTCAATCTCATACAACAAATATATTTAAAAATTTAATTACGTACGAGGGGAGAATCTGAGTGCAATTGACAATTATTTTCTCAAAATACCTCTCAAACTAAGCCGTCCAATACCACTTTATACCCCTTTTGTTTATCAAATAATCCTTTTTTGATGATTTATATATTAATTATTCTTCTTGTTTTGCAACTTCTCACTATTTTTAATTACTCTTTTTATTTGAATCTTTCGTTTATATATACGGACAAATCAAAGGAGAACTATAAAAAAGTTATAAACATGCGGAAACAAATTTAAAAATATTTTTTTATCAAATATTAGGATTCGTTATTTCACATATATTTGTTTCATTATGTGATACTTTGATAGTTTCACAATTTGGAACTTTCTTACATTTTTTTTTTCGTTGTGTGAGCCAAAAAAAAGTTTTCATATATTTTTTTTCACAACGCGAATACAAACATATGTAAAACAATACATTATATCATAGCATTTTATGGAGAGAAAAATAATGTAAACAAATACTTTTATGTCGGAGTTTGTAACATTTTTTGTTTCTCATTTGCAGGGCCGGTCCTGAGGTTTTTCATGCCCTGGACGGAAAACATAAAAGATGCCCCCAACCTAGAAAACAAAACACACAGACCAATGATTTACCAGTGAATCCATGAGTTTTAGAATGAAAGAAACCACACTAGCTTGTTTTTGTTTCATAATCTCTACCCCCAACCAAATCACCAATTATAACTTGAATTTATTTACCTCTTTATTATCATTTTTACAAACTCTTAGCCTTCATTTCTTGCTTTGGGTGCCTGATTGTTTCTTAAGCATTTATCAGGTATTACCTTCTCATGCTAAACTTCTCTCAGCCTTTTGATGTTTGCACCCAATCAAATTGTCCTTTTTAAATGTCACTAATCCACATAAATATCTACCTTTTTTTAAGACATCTTGGTTTATATCATAATATCTAATAATCTAATCCAATGTAGATTGCATAGTTTCTAGATGGTATTAGTCATGCGTGCAGGTTAAAATAGTACCGTTTGATGTAATAGAGATGAGATTATGCAAACATTGAGAATTGATCTTAGAATCATATTTCACTAAAAGTTCCACATTAACTACATTATTATCACACTATGCTAAATATCAAAATATAAATCTTTCAGGATTCCCTATTTCACACACAACACCAAAATGTCAACATGCTATGAAGTAGAAATGGTTGATTATGTCTATAACTTTGTTTCATGAACTAACTGATAGCTAATCTCCAAGTAATATGTACAACGAAATCCTTCATAGAAAACAAGTAAAATCAGTACTCTTTAGATCAAGAATCAAAATATGTAACCAATCTTTTAAATTAAAGTAACAAGAACATCAGACAATTTATGTCAATGGCATTTCAACAAACACTTGGAAGGCATTTCAACAAACGGTGGGAAGGCATCGTCAACCTTGGTAAAATTATAGACAATAAGCAACAAATCAAACCCCAAGCATAAAGCAAATACCAATGAAAAACCAAAATATACACATAAGTGATAAGCAAATTGAACTGATAAACTAATTATCAAACATCAACAAGACAAGCATACAACAATCCAAATAATAGAACAAATTGGGAACATCTTTAATCAAAAGAGTGAAACATAAACATTAATCACTGAAAAATAAACACTTAACAAATAAATAAACAAACCTGTTGCCGCCTACCAGACCTGAGTCGAGAGAGGAGAAGTGATTCAAGTGAAGAACCAATAACGATTAAGCGCACAGACCAGTCCACAGTGAGAGGCTTCGATTAGGAGTGTATTGGGTATTTTTAGTGTGGATTCGTGGAGCGAGAGTCGAGAATCGGAGGGTGAGAGACTTCGATTGAGAGTGCTCGGTCGATTGAGAGCGTTCAGTCGATGGATTTACGAGGAAAGGAAAAGTCACTTCATCATTCCCTTTTGTTGAAGCAGGCCTTGCCCTTTAGGCTTAAGGGCTATTTTTTTCTAAGCCCAAAATGAACCTACTATATACAAATTGGATAAAAAAGACTGATGCCTTTACCTTTTTTGATGCCCTGGGCCGTCGCCCCACTGGCCTAGGCCCAGGGCCGGCCCTGCTCATTTGATTATGTTATGTGTGTAGAGAGAGGGAGAGAGAGAGAGAAATGAGAAATAACTAATGATCATGAATTTTTTACAACATTCTAAATGAATGATACATATCATTCATAAGGGAGGTTTCAAATACAAACTATGTAATTCTTACAAATCATATAAACCATAATCAATACTTATATTAGGAAACGTTCGAGATTTATAGACAATTATCATGATTCATTAATTATGATTGAGATATATATATAGAAGAGGATAAGGTTCATTCATTATGATTATACTTTTAGATTGTGAAACAAAATGGAATAAGATAGTTATTAGAATAGATGGACAACTAATATTGGTTTGTATGCTTTGTAAAATAAACCTCCCCTACACACACACACACACACATATATATATATACACACACACACACACACGAAGGACCGTGTAAGAAAAAGAGTTAAGGTGAGAAAGTAAGAAGAAATCTAGACACTTGATCACTTTTAATCTCATACTCACCCATGAATTGCGCTTGATAAGGGAATTGATCTAGTGCATTTCGGTGCACCTCATCTCAATGCATCTAATTCTAATATGCATCTAAGGTGGAGATCCCTTCTTACCCTTTTCATCATAACTTTCATTCTCATCATAACTTTCATTATCATCAGAACCCAACCCTATATATATATCACAAAAAATTGAAGCGAAACAAATTACACCAAAAAGTCGATCAATAAATCTTTAATTTGACATCCATTTTGATATTTTTTCTCTTATCTATTTTTTCTTGATTTTTCGGTTCTTTTATTTTTTCAGGGATCTCCCTAAATCTTTCCTCCCTCTCTCCCTATATAGATATATATATAGAGAGAGAGAGGGGGGGAGTATCAAACGAGAACAGTAACTATTTAAAAGAACACGATAACATAACTAACAAAATTATTAGTGGTTTTACATTAACATGCAAAAAAGCCACACGGACCTGAAGCCACGGCCAAAGTCCTTTTTTCGTGTGTTAATGTAAAATCACTAATGATTTTGTTAGTTCCCGTGTTCTTTTAAATAGATATTGTTCTCGTTTGAACCTGACTATATATATATATATATATATGGAATCTTCCCACTAGTGCGGCTTGGACCCTTCCACTTACACTTGGATTTTTCTTTCATTAATTGTAACTTAGACTATAAATACTAGTCCTTTCTCTTTCTCCAACTCTTAAGCCCCATTGCTAAAAACACAAGTGATCTCTCCCACCACCACCCTCCCCCCTCTCTCCAATTCTCAACATTGCCAGCTTCTACTAAAATGGCAAAGAGTAATGATATTTTGGGATATTGTGTGATTTTATTCATTTTGATATTGGTTGCAACCGAATTCGAGTCATGTGTTGAAGGGAGACGTTTGAAGCCCAAAAGGAGCTTGACGAAAGTAGAGACAATCAAGTCTCACAAGGCCTCGTTTGGTTTTCAAAAGACATTATCAGTACAAGTGGTAACGAGTAAAGTGGAAAAGGCTGAAGACTTTAGGCCTACTGCACCAGGACACAGTCCTGGTGTGGGTCATTCTGTTCATAACTAATTTCTTCTTTTACGTGTATGTATATTTTGTGATGAATCAATTGTAATTAATGATGGTTTCTCTATTGTATTCAAGTTATTTCTTACTGGGCTTTGTGAAACATGGTGCTCGTTAACATAAATTTGAAAAAATGGAGATGGGATTTTGAAAGTTCGTATAGAAGATGTGGTCGTAAAAGGTGAATCTACCAAAGGGTTATTGACTTTAAGGTATCTCGTAACAAAAGATGTGGTCGTAAAAGTTGAATCATCAAGGACGAAAAGTCCATGAATTTCATTTGTTGTATAAATATTTTATAATTTAAAAAAATAAATATTTGCAATAATATTATATGTCATAAGCTAATAAAACACAAAGCATTCTTAAAAATATGTAGACAAGTGAACATTTAAATAACATAAGCACAACCTTTTTATATATAAAGTGATCCACTTTTCAATGACTATTAGGGATTAAACAAAACATTGCATCTTTTCAACATAAAACATTTAAAACCAATCAAACTTCACTTTATTTTATTTTATATTTATGATAAATTATAGTAATTATTAAATATTAATTATTATTATTATTAAAAAAGATTTCTTGATATCTAAACAAATAAACAGATAAAGTCATTTTTGTCGTTCAGAAAAATACGACAAAATTAACATAATTAAAACAATCTTACAAAATATATGTAAAAGAGCATAGGCGGTTATATGAATTTTTTCAAGTGATGACGTCATTTGACTATAAGAAAAGAAGCTATTAATATTTTTAATAAAATTATTATTAGTTTGTTGGTTAGTTTCTTATTTTTCGTACGTGAGGTCCTTTCTTTGAGTCTTTTATCAAAAAAATTCAGAAACACAATAAACTTGAAAATAAAAAGTTAAACTTAAGAAAATAATACAAATGAGATTCGAACTTGGGCCTAAAAAGGGAGAAAGAACCGTGCAAACCAACTATGCCAATAGAAGCTTGTGTTATTATTGTAATTTCAGAAAATATATGATTGTACCCAACAAAATAATATAGTGACATATGTTATAATTTGACAAACTGCATTTTACATGAAAAATCGTTAACTCCGATCATATTTTCAACTCACTAAAACATGCAGCTCATGAGAACTCCTAAACTCGGTTTAAAATATAGATTACATATTTTAACTAGACGCTATATGTGTTTAAAGCAGGTTTTATACAAAGTAATTTTTAACACTTAGTACATGTTTCGATTGACCTAGGTTAGCTTATAAACTAGCTTTTATATAAGCTACTTGGAGTAGTTTATGGGAAGTTTTTTGTGATTATTCCAATTATGTTCTCGTTATATTCATTATTATATATTAACTATTAATTAAAAATAAATATTAATTATTAAAATTTATTATTATTAATTAATAAATATTAATTAATATTATCTGAAAATTATAACATAAATTTTAATTATACATTGATATTAATTTTTAATTATTTAGAATTATTGATAATTTTTTTAATATTGATCAATATATTTTAGTTATCAATTATTCTTTTTTTTGGAGTTATTATTTGATTACTTTTTCCATGTTATATGAAACGGTTATTTAAAATCATAAGTTAATATAGATTTTTTTTAAATTTGGTTTAAAATTCAAAATTTATAATATATATAATAAATTTCAAATTCTTTTAATTAACATATTATATTATTCACTACCTAATTTGTATTAATTAATATATTATATTACTATAAATTTGTTTTAATCATACTCTTAAATATTTTAATTGATTATTTTTTATAAGTGTCACTTTTGGTAATTTTACATGCTCATAAGCTAGTTTTTGTCAAACGTGACTTTTTCATCAGCTAGCTTATCAGCTATCAACTAACTTATCAGTCATCAGCTAGCTTATCAGCTAGACAGCTACCGGCTAGCTTATCAGTCATAAGCTAGCTCATCAGTTAGTTTGTCAAATATAGCCTTAAAAACACCTAATTTATTTTGAAGTGTGAGGGGTTGTATGCAATTGAAAAAGACACCTAATTATTTAATTAGAACAAAAGGAATATAAGGTGTGCAATATTCTAAAAAACTAAGTATGGTGTGCCCAAAAAGTAACGATTTGGGGTGGTTAAGTTGAAAGCGAAACAAGTAATAAGGTTTTATAACTTTACACCCAACTTTAATTTTTTGGACTTTTGGCACTTTATTTGCATATAGACAAAATTTGGTCAAAATGATTTAATTAATTTTAAGTGGGTTTTTAGAAATGCTAATTAGGTTTTTGTCGTGGCATATAGACAAATTGTCGTGGGTTTATTTTTCATTTTTCAATTTATGGGGCGAGAAATTAAAAAATATATATGTACATATTAAAGAAAGTAGGTTTAAAATAATTTAAAGAAAAAAAAACATATCTTATTAGCCTTTTTTCATAGGACCTTTTCTTAAAATTATTTATAAAAATGTGAAAAAAAAAATATTACTAGAAAGTCTTATAAACCTACCAAACGTTCCAGGAATGCATTAGAAAATTGTGCTTGTAGTGTTAGCTTAACTGGTAATAAGATTTAGGCATTCGGGAATTCTTCTTGGAGATCATCGGTTCGAGTCTTGTAAAACTACTGGAATTTTCCTGGTTGTTCTTTAGGGTGTCTAGGATCGTCGAGGTTCGGCAAGCTGGTCCAGACACCCACTGTTAACAAAAAAAAAAATGGGTTTGTGGTAGTACTCACTTGGATAAAATCTTAGATCGTGTGTAAGAAAACGCTACAAATACAATATTTCGACCTTTATAAGCCTTGGTTACACGAAATCTGTATTTGGATAATCCAAAATCTCACTCTTGTTTTAATGTTAAAAACTCAAGTATTCAACGGTAAGATTGTTAAGTTGTTTGTCCGGTTGTTTGCTAATTGTTCATAATGAAATTAGGGCTAAGGGAGTGTCAAGATACAAAATCATTCAAAAGTTTTGAAACCATTAAGAGACAGATATTTTTTTTTGTCAAACAAGATTCATCTCTTAGCGATTCAGATGTCTCTTAATGGAATCATTAAGAGGTAAACAATCAGACCCTTAATTTGAGTTGGTTAAGTAGTTATTTAAAGATACGATCAGTTATCAAATTTGATAACTACCAACCAACACGTTATATCAGTTATCAGACAGTTACTGCACCCAAGTTCAGAAAACAACTTGCCTTCTGAATTCAAATCCCATTTTTAAAATGAAATTCAAAAACCAGAAAATGTTTGTATTAGAACATGAAACATTTGATGCCAATTGCATACATCTTCTTTCTTGCTCAATTTGTCACAAAATCATCTATAAATAACACAAACTTTTTACTTCTCTCACCTGCAAATCCAAACACAAATACTAAATTTTACAGATTTACAGTGGGAAGAAACACCAATGGGATCTTCACCCTTCACTCACATCAGCAGCTTTAACTGCCCGGTCGGATCACGCAATTATTCAACCGTTCGCTAACGAGCTTTGACAAGGGTCCGACTCGATACACCATGCAACAATTTCACAAACCCGAGAAAACTCAGCTTTCCATCGGTGTGCCTAATCCAATCATGCAATACCGAATGAACCGAAACCGATGGGCCGAGGCCAAGTTCCTGAAAATTTTCCCCAAAATTATTCCGTAACGATTCAAGAAAACAGATTCCGGTTTTGGAAAATGAAGTCTAGTCGAGTTTTCAACGTTTGTAAGGCGAGTTTTCAAGAGAAAGTGATAAAGATGAAGGCTTCACACACGCTGCTACAACAAAATCGGCTTTAAAAGACGTCAGATATGTTTACATGTCCTAAAAACAGTGTTTTATAGGACTTCAGTTTATAAGACTGTCCTATGTAAAGGTGTTACAATAAGTTGATAGGATACTTTTGGGCGTCCTAATAAGTTTTTTTGGACAAAATAATGAAATGAAGCGTCCTATTAGTTTTTTTATATGACATTATTTGAAAAAGTATCCTATGAGATCAGATGTCTTATAAAAAGATGTGTTTATAGGACAGTTCTCAAAAGTGTCCTATAAAAAAAAGCTAACAGAACACTTTATTTCAAAAGTATCCTAAAAACTTGTTAGGATGCCTAAATATGTCCTAACATACGTTATATATGACACATAATTGTTTGGTCCTATAAAACAGTTTATTAGGACATTTAGACATCTTTGATGTCTTATAAAGCCGATTTTGTTCAAAATACATGAAGAAATGTTAAAACTGTAGTAGAAAATCAAAGTCTAACTTACGGAAGCTAGTTCTTCGATCATGATGGTCCTGTTTCCGTCTTTATCAAATATTTCATATGCGCAACGTGCGTGTTGCTCCCATCTATCAAGAGCTTCGAGCTGATGGACACTTATGGCGGCTGCACAAAATTCATCTAACTCCATTCTTCGGTACTGAAGTGCATTAAGCTGCATACACGCGATGACGTTCTAATCATCTAAATGTCCGACGACAACAATATGTAACCAGTAGAAAGTTCATTTAGGAACCGTAAATATTTTGAGAATCAACTATCCATGAATTATTCATTATGAATAATACCTAGATATTTATGAATATTATTAATCATGAATAGAGATGCACAAAAAAGCCCAAGTCTGAAGCGCGGTCCAAAAAAGCCAAGGCCTAGTAAGCCCGACCCCCCGATTGAAAAAGCCCGATCGGGCCCTCTTTCAACCCCAAAGCCTGGTCGGATCGGGTTAAGTTCCAAAAAACCACGGCCTTGTGCATCAATGCATTTTTCATTATTTACGATATTCATTATGAATAATTTATGAATAGTCGATTTTCAAAGGTGAGTTCTATAGTTCGTTTATCAAAGATCATACCGACGTTAAGAAATCATGGACACGTGATTCCTTCATGGCATCTGTAGAATGCTTCATTAAGGCCTGATCAGTTCATAAGAAGTCAAGATCGACATTCAAACAAATAACGTTTCGTTAGAATGAAGAAAAGTATATAATCGTTACCAACCATTTTGAAATTCTCCATGCTTATGGATCCATTTTTGGTCGGTTCTAACAAAGAAAATTGTTCCTTTAGATAAAACAATTCATCCGTAGTCAACGTCTTTACCAAAGCCTACAAGTTGAGAAAAGTCGATCGATGAACATAACCAGAGATACAATGACTCATTTAGGTTTAACTTTTAGAAATGCTTAATTCAACGAATCATGGAATAGGTGCGTACGGTACAGGACAGGACAGCAAAGTAAAGGACAGTGTCGTAGAGTGCCGTACATGACAGGACGGGACAGTGCAGGACAGGACAAGACAGGACAGTACAGGACAAAAACTAGTTGTCCCAGGTTTGGCACGACATTATACTGAGACGGGACATGAGTGGGACAAAACTGTATTTTTTTATCCCAATTCCCAACAAAATAGGTGGAAAAAAAATCAGGAACATGGGACAAATTTTGGTAAATTACTAAACTACCCATGTGAAATTAAAGCCCTAAAACCTTCCACAACTCTTACCCTGCCTACCTCACTGTCACCCGTCCCGTCTCAAAAGCACGGAACAATTTAAAGAACGTACCCGTAGAGCAGCTTTACGAAGAGCAGATGAACGCATATAAACCTTCATGTGTCTCAGTATCGAGACGTCAAGTGGCACTTTCACTTCAGTAGTATTTCTAATCCATGGATGACCTACAAAACATTACATTCTAATCAATATCAAAACCATCAAAGCTTTTAGCACGATACCATAAACGGGGAGACAAAACACGTACCTAACGCTTGCGCAGCCGTCATCCGTTTCCTAGGATCCTTGTTTAATAAACGTTTGACAAAATCTTTGGCATCAGAGGATAGTGTAGGCCAAGGTACTTCATCGAAACTTGGGTGAGCTTTTAAAACAGCTCGAAAAATCCCGGATTCCGTGCGTGCCCAAAACGGTCGGCTCCCGCACAAAAGAATATATGCTATAACACCAATACTCCATACATCAGCCTCGGTACTATATGACCTATGTAGAACTTCGGGTGCCACATAGTATGCACTTCCGACAATGTCATTAAGCCTTTCGTCTACAAAACAATTGGCATATGAAATCAGAAAGATAGAGATAATGGGAGCAATATAAATGTATACATATATAGGGGAAAGTTCAAATGAGAACCATAGATATTTTGAGAACAGTGAGAACCAGTATATGCATATAGGGTCAGGTTTAGGGGAAAATCGCAAAAAAATGAAAAACTAAGGAACACCCTGGTAACCATCCATCTGGACGGTATGCATGCACATGTGCATACAAGTAATTTGTAAAACAATTTGTCTGGTATTGCACGTGTTCATAAAAACCAAGAAACAACTTTAATTACTTGTATGCACATGTGCATACCTCGAGATTGAATGGTTACAAGATGTTCCTGAGTTTTTCATTTTTTGGGAGGATTTTTGCCCTGAACCTCCCTCTATGCATATATATATATATATATATATAGGGGTAGTTTAATTTACAACCCATGAAAATCTTACAACCCATGCAACCCACATCTTAACCGTTGGATTAATGATCGACGGTTACAATACATGTGGGTCCAATATTTTCATTAAAAAAAATCAAAAAAATAAAAACAAAATAACCGTTTATCATGAATCAAACGGTTATATATATATGCATAGATACCTATACACTTATCAAAATATGCATTTGTCAATTAGTATATTCATCAATGTATATGTACTATATATGCAAGTATATATATGCATTGATGCATATACACTATCAAAATATGTATCCATCAATTAGTATATTCATCAATGCATATGACTATATGTAATATGTATGCAAGTATATATGCAGTGGTTGTCACGGTTCTCAAAATATTTATGTTTCTCATTTTAACCTTTCCTTACATATTTACCATATATATATGTGTGTGTATATATATATATATATATATATATATATATAGAGAGAGAGAGAGAGAGAGAGTACCTGGCTTCACAAAATCCGACAAGCCAAAATCTATGGCCTTTAGTTGTGAGTTTTCATCCTTGGATGTAAATAAAAAATTCTGATTCACCAACAATCAATAGTTAAATGGTGGCTTACAAAAAGGATAAAATAAGTGAAATAACTTGTTACACAACTTCATTATCGTTGTATGAAGGTTCCACACCAAAATTGTTAATTATTCCTTGTGTCCATTAAAAATTTAAACTTTAGTCGAGAGAGTTGGGTTCTCGTGAGACCAACATGTTTTCGGTGTCTCTTGTACCTTTTGCTGTGAAGATTCAGTGTTATTTTGTGATCTCATGAGTCTCACGAAAACAGGTTGATCTATATGATCCCAAGTGTAATAATTACACATTTCTAAAACTGTCTTTTTCATTGTGGACATTTATTTTGGGACCGTGGGGAGTATCTTGAACTACATATATTTATAGTTATCTACTTGTTTAAGCTTGTTGACCTCTCACCTCCGGCTTCAAGTCGCGGTGCACCACACCTTGAAGATGACAAAATGCAACGACATTCAATATTTGTATCAACACAACTTTAGCATCGTCTTCGGTGTATTTCCCGCCCCTTCAAAAACAAAATTTTCAACTAAATTTTTTTCACGAATTCCTAATTGACGAATAACAAATCAAAGTAATAGACATGATACCTCGAAAGTATTCTATCCAAGAGCTCCCCTCCTTCACATAACCTGAAAAATATGTCGTATAAACAAGAAAGAAAGCATAAAATCAATTAGATCGTCATTCCCAACATTTTAATCCCCAAGCCTCCTAAAAAAATTCCCTCCGTCCCAAAATAAATGTACACGATGAAAAATGCACACAGTTTTAAATATGTGTAATTATTACACTTGAGACAGGTTCAATTATGAACCTTTAAGTATTTTAGGAGCTCAGGAAGCCCCCCCCCCCCCCCCCTTCTCTTTGTACGTATTCATGATGAATAATGTGATAAAATATTCATGATAGAATGTCGTGGCAGATATTCATGAATATTCGTCATGAATGCTCACAAAAATAGGTAGTTCTTGGGTTCCTAAAATATTTAAGGTTCCTAAATGAACATTCCCCTATTACAGTTTTTAGTTAACTAAATGACAATTTTACCCTTATTGATAGAAAAAGTAATGAATTTTTCTATCTCAAAATTAATGGTAGAATTGGAGAGTAGGCACTTTTGAAAGTGGACACTTATTTTAAGACAAACTAAAACAAAAATGCGGGAAGTACTTGTTAAAAAGCCTTTTTAGAGAAATGATAGAAAAAAGAAATAAATTTAACTTTGTTGCTTACTCCATTACAACATAGACGTTATCATGATCTTCGTATGCATCGTAAAACTTCACCAAGTTGTCATGTCCCGTCAAAGCTCTTAATATCTTTACCTCCCTTCTCACATCCTCAATTGCTATGGCGGTTGTCATCTGAGGGAAAAGGTTAAACTTCAAAACGACACTCGAAAAACCTTAGCATTTACAAATTATATAGAGACGTGGATAGCATATACATATCAAACATGGTGCAATCCAACTATGCAACTTCCTACGTTCCATGAAAATTGACACTTCTCCTTCTCTAGCCCAAAATAAATGTCCATAACTAAAAAGCCACATAGTTTTAGAAATGTATAATTATTACACTTTCTAATTAACAAAATAACAATTTTACCCTAAATAATGAGAGCAACGAATTTCTCCAAATCGTAATTAAGGGTAGAATTGGAAAATATGCACTAACTTTTGAAAGTGGACGCCTATCTTGGGAGAAACTAAAATAGAAATGTGGACCCTTATTTTGAAACAGATGGAGTATTTACCACCATTGTGTTGGATATGAAGCATGATTTGGACTATATAGAAATGAAGTCTACACTTTCAACTTGTGGAGGACATATAGATAGCACCATAATAGCAAACTTTGCAATGTTACTTTCAAAATTAAAATACAACTTCAAAAACGTTACAACTCACAACAATACACTCTACTCTTTCGGGTAGAGGACACGTCACCTTTCAGACCTTACTTCCTAGTTGGACATACCGGGTGTGTTTGGTTTCAAAACGTCACAACAACCGTTACACTTAAAGATAATGGTTCATTGTCTTAACCTCTTTTGTGTTCTACTTTTCTCGTCATACGAAACATAACAAAATCCAAGCATTCCTCATTGATGCCAACATATCGAAACCCACATACACACAATCTTCAATCTTTTGTTCCTTACCATTACCATCGATCGTGTGATGATCTATCTTAACATTATTCATCAATGCCCACAAGCTTCTTCTTTTGTTTCCGTTAAAGGGTATCCACAAGATTCTTTCTTTATCTTTCGTAAAAGGGTACTATAGGTATTTCACAACCTTCATCAAACCATGATCAAAATCAAACTTTACAACTTTTCATGAGATAGATGGGATGCATACTCTCCATATAGAACAGTCCATACGAAACTAAAAACGATAGCAATTTAAGTTCATTTTCTTTCTATCCGTTCCAAACATATTAATTTCGAGATAAATTTACTAAAATCAGTTGTAATTTTAAGTCAATTTATGTTAGTCAACAGGTCAAAAACAGAACCAGATGTTGATCTTCATATGATCAAATTCAAATCCCAATTTCAAATCTTAATGCAAATTAATGAACCAAATCACAAATTTAATCCAAATTTAAGCACTAATTAACATAATAACCATAACAATCAATCAAAAATTGAGTTTCAAAAAAACAAACCTTTGACTTTGGAATAACTTTGACTGCAACTTCTTGACCTTTAAATTCCCCTTTCTTGAACTTAGCTTTACAAGTATTCCCAAAATGCCCTCGTCCTACTTCTTCCCCTAATTCATATTTGTTCCCAAAATTCTTCGAAAACCCGAAACTTTTATCCAAACCCGAATTCTTTTCCGCCTCGTTAACCTCCGGTATCGCCGCCGTGTTCGGCTCGCCGGAGCTACGCCGCCGCCGCGCCAACGCCTTGATGTGTTTCGCCGGCGACGGCGGCGGAAACGGCCGCTTGAAAAACCTCCGGGGAGTCGAATTCGAGCTCGGAATCGGCGCCGGAGATGATTTTTTTGAGAAAAGATAGTGAGCTGGACTTGGACTGTAAAAATGGAATAATGGGGTTTTCTTAATTGTTTGATTTGTTTCCTCTGACGCTTCATCGCCGCCGTCTTTTGCCGGAATATTCGGGTCCCGGTGGCCGGAAAATTCGGTTTTCGTTGAGGGTTTGGAGGTACAAACGCCCATTTTTGTGTGGCTTCTGTTCAAATTACTCTGAACCCTAATTATAAGAAAAGAAAAGAAACCTAACTTTTTTTAGGTGCAAGATCTTGATTTTGATTTGGATTTTTGAAATTGATGTGGGGTTTAGTGTAAAATTGGAGAGAGGGGATTTGAGATCTGTGATGAATGGAATTTGGTTTTGTGAATTTGGGCAATTGGAAAAAGTGGGATTAAAGAGGGATTTAATGATTGTTATTTGAACTTTGAATATCAAGATGGTCCAAACATTGATTAAATTTTTATCTTTTTTTATTTGAACTCTAAAAAAGATTTGAACTTTTATGCTTATTTACATGAATCACTCCATAAGGGAGTGGACAAATGAAAGAGGTGAAGGAACTCTATGACTATGAATATGTCAAATTAAATTACTACTTTTTTATTTTTGAAATATTTATATTTAATTTAATAAAAGTTATGTTTGTTTTTAATTGTCAAAAAAACATATTTGAAAGTAGGATTCACATATATGTGATGTAGGTAGATTTAGGCCATGTTTGGTAGTGGCTTAAAGAGCTTAATAAGCTCTTCAGCTTATTCGCTCAGCTATGTGGAGATGTTTGGTAATGGCTTAATCAGATAAGTTGTGACTTAATCGCTAAGCTTTGGGGTGGATGCTTTATTGATACAGACATTCTTTTTCCTCATATATCCCTCAAATTAAAAAACTCGCTCAGCACATCCCAAAATTCGCTCAGCTCACATAAATAAAAAACCCTCCACTCTCAAACCTCTCAAAAGGAAATAGAAACCCTCATTTCACTCCAGGAGCCTCCACCCACAAAAACCCTCCCCATTCCAGGCTTCCAGCAGCCTCCTCGTCGATCGGAGCTGCTCTTCAGCGGCGGTCTTCTCATCACAGCCGGCGTTTCGAGCTTCTCTCCCATCGTGAGGTATACCCGTTTTTCAGATCTATTTTTCTAATTTCTCACCTTTTTCATACATATTTTTAATACCTTTGTTCATCTTCTTTTTTCTAGCTTTGTAGTCATACGTGAGCTATGTAAATGGAATTGATAACATTTTCTTTTTCTTCATATGTTAAAATCTATTTTTTTTTAATCATATACCAAACAGTTATGTTAATCAGTGCTTAATACACAATGAGGGCTAAAATAGTCATTTCTAACATTCAGACCGTTCATTCAGCACCATAAACAAACAGCAAGGTATCCCAATCTATACAGACAGATTTATCCAGACAGACATCTTTATCCACACAGGACTTAATGGAAAACCAACCAAACAGGACCTTAGATGAAGGATAGTGTGAGAAGAAATGTTACAAGAAGATAAGAAGAGAAATGGATTTGTGATCACTTTTAATCTCGAATTCACTTATGAATCACGTTTGACATGGGAATTAATATGATGCATCTCATCTCTGTGATGTGCATCCAATGGTGGATATCTCTTCTTACCCTTCTCAGAATAACTTTCATTAAACCTAACCCGACAGATCTATTTTCTTTTATCTTAAAGAGTAGATTGGTTGTTTATATAAAACCATCAGCTTAAGAAAAAAGTATTTGTAAAGTGATTTTAAAGAAAATAGTTATCATTAACTTTGACGCATAATCAGTTACAAACTTACAAGCCATATTTTGTGTGTTATTTTATATATGAAAAAACACATGTGAAAATATAGTGTTTATACGGTCTCGTTTCATATGTGAAACGTTCTAGATTGTTTTATGTGTGGAAAGAAATTGTTCACAACATTTTATATATGAAACGACGTTGTATAAATATCGTATGTATTTTCGTACTATTGTTTCATATATTAAATTTAATATGTAGGATTATACAAATTATTGGTTTTGTAAAATATTGAGAAACTATAAATTTTATCTATCAAAATTAAAATTAATACTTTTCAATTAAATTAAATAAATGACAACAAAAATAATATCACAATATTTTATTTAATGTGGGAAGCAAAATAATGATTTGAGAAGAAAAATATGCAGATAAAAACTGAGTTATTAATATTTTATTTATTAGATTTTTTAGATGATATTTTAGGCTATGTTTGGCAAACTAGCTGATAACTGATAAGATAACTGGTGACTGATAAGCTAGCTTAGGGGTGTTCGCGGTCCGGTTTGGACGTTTTAACCCCTCAGACCACAAACCAAACCGCAAGTGGCGGTTTATTGATTTTTCAAACCAATCGGTTTGACATTAAATGCCCAGACCGGTCAAGTCGGACCGCGGTTTAGGCGGTTTGGGTCTTTTAGTGGGTTTTAAAGTTTAAACATAAACAAATATAAAACTTTGAATTTTAAAGGCTCATTGGCTTGAGTCCATTTGAAATATAGAACAAAGTCCACAACAAAATAACAAAGTCCACAAAAGTTAACAAAATATCCCAAGACAAAACACTAAAAAAAGTAATATGTAAAGTGCAAATAAAATCCACGATTTCACTTCTTCATTTTTCCATTCTTTATATTCCACAATCCATAAAGATTTCATTCTTTTAAAATACCTTGGACCTTTGGGTTTTATATCATCTATTCTTTATAATAAGGGTATATATATAAAAAAAATAAAAAATATATATTTATATATTTGGCGGTTGGTTTGATTCAAACCGCCCAATAAAACCTCCAGACCGCAGACCGGACCGGACCGCCCGGTTTGGCAATTTTTCAGACCAGACCGCCAGACCGCTTAAACCGCCAAAAATGGTCTGGTTTGACTTGGTTCGACCGGTTTGAGTGGTCCAACGGTTTTTTTAACACCCCTAAGCTAGCTGGTAGCTGATAAGCTAGCTGATGAAAAAATCACGTTTGATAAAACTAGTTTATAAACATGTAAAATTACCAAAAAAAAACATCTAGAAAAAATAACCAATTACAATATTTAATAATATAATTAAAACAAATTTATAATAATATTATATATTAATTAATACAAATAAGGTAGTAAATAATATAATATGTTGATTGAAAGAATTTAAAATTTATTATTATATATATTATAAATTTTGAATTTTGAATTTTAAACCAAATTTTAAAAAAACTCTATTAATATTTTAAATAACCGTTACATATAATATTGAAAAATAATCAAATAATAATTACAAAAATAGTAATAATTGATAACTAAAATATATTGATCAATATTAAAAATATTCGATATAATTATCAATAATTCTAAATAATTAAAAATTAATATCAATGTATAATTAAAATTTATGTTATAATTTAGATAATATTTATTAATAATAGTAATAAATTTTTATAATTAATATTTATTTATAACTAATAGTTAATAGGTAATATATAATAATGAATATTAATGAGGGTATAAGTGGAATAATCCTCCTCATAAACTATTTCAAGTAGTTTATCAAAAAGTTAGTTTATGTTCATCCAAACATGTACATAGAAAATAAGTTAGTTTATTTTTACTAAACAATGTCTTAGTTGATTAATAAACATAAATAAATAAATAAATAAATAGAATTACTGTTCACAGTTAAAAGCATATAACATTTTATTTTATTTAACTTAAAACAAATACGTAAAACTTTTAAATAAAAAAATGTTAGAAACTGTAATCAGTTTTGAAAAATAAAATAAAAGAGGTTAAATAAACAAAAATACAAATATTTTATGTTTATATAGTACTAGAATTTAAGTACTAAAAAATACAAAAATAATAAAAATGTCAACCATCAACACAGCCTAAAGAAGCTTTGCTTTTCGAAGAACAAATGGAATGTCAATAAATTCCAAAGGTGACCAACATAATAGTGCTTTTTATAATATATTTATTTAAATATTCAATTTAATTCAATCTTTTTTTATAGATGTTAAAACTTTGTGTTTGTCTTTTTCTTTTAACAAATACATACAAATAAATATATATATATATATAGGGTGCGTTTCTTTTGCAACCCAAGCAATTTTTACAAACTATGCAAACCAATCTTAGTCGTTCATCAAGTCTAATGAATATATGATTTTATTATGTTTCCTAATTTAAAATCATGATTATAATGAATAAATTTAACATTTCCTAATTTAAAATCATAATTATAATGAATAAACTTAACACTTTCCATATATATCACAATCATTATTAATGAATCATAATAATTATTCATAAATATATCTATTGTTTCCTAATATAGTGGTTTGCATAGTTTGTACAAATTGTTTGGGTTGCAAAAGAAACGCATCCTATATATATATATATATATATATATATATATATATATATATATATATAGGGTCAGGTTCAGGGGAAAAACTCAAAAAAATGAAAAACTGAAGAACACCCTGGTAGCCCTTCATCTGGACGGTATGCACTTGTGCATACAGGTAATTTGTAACATGCACACGTGCATATGCACAAGTGCATAATGCACTTGTGCATAAAAACCAAAAATCAACATAATTTACCTGTATGCACAAGTGCATACTGTCCAAATGGAAGGCTAACAGGGTGTTCTTCAGTTTTCCGTTTTTTTGAGGTTTTCCCCTGAACCTCCGTCTATATATATATATATATATATATATATATATATATATATATATATATATATATATATATATATATATATATATATATATATATATATATATATATAATACTTGTGTAATGTTCAAGTACGGTTTTTAACTAAAAAAAATATTAAGACGCAGGTCAACAATGTTTTTTATTATTCTTAAAATTCCTTTCCTTTATTAAATCTATTATTATTAAAAAAAAAATGAGTATTTTTTCTAATAGACTAAACGTTGAACTTTAGCTATGAATAACTATTACACTTTTTAATATAAAATGACAATTTTACGGTTAACTAATGTATTTATGTTATTAACTTTTAGATATTTATACATTAATTAAGGGGTATGTTTACGTGAGACCCTTGAGAGTTGAGATCACATTTTTACACATGATACTTCGCAGCAACATTGTGAATGTAAAAAAAATCGGAACATTCACAACTAAAAATACTATGAAGGTTATCTTCACAATGTTTTGCAGTGAAGTTTCAACTATAAAAATGTGGTCTCACGTGTCTCACGAAAACAGTTTGACCTCACATAATCTCAAATCTTAACTAAGAGTAGATTTAGAAAGTTAGCTATTTAATTTTAAATTTGGACACTTATTTTGAAACTAATAGAGTATTTTTTATATTATTATTAGATATTAACTATTTTTTAGAGTAAATTACATATTTGGTCCCTAACATTTGGCGTTTGTTATGGAATTGGTCCCTAAACTTTAAAAATGGCAAATAAACCCTCCACGTATGCATTTTGTGTTGGATTTGGTCCCTCAAAGCCAACGACCGTCTATTTCCTCCGTTAAGCATGAGGGTATTATGGTCATTTTACTTATTTGATTTATTTTTCCATTTTTTATTACTTTTCTTGAATCTTTATCTTCAACCTCATGAACACCAAGAACATGATGAATGTTCATCTTCTACCTCAAAAACACCAAGATTTTAAAACCCAAATCAAACTCAAAAACCAAAAACTTAAATCAAACCAATATCTAAAAACCAAATCCTAAATCAAATCCAAGATTAGAAACCTAAATCACACCTACATTTAAAAATCAAAAACCTAAATTAAACCCATATTCAATACCGAAAATTAAACCCACTTAAAAAAAGGAAAGAGAGAGAGATACAGATTTGAGAGAGATCGAGAGAGAGATTTGAGATACAGATATGAGATCGAGATAGAGAGAGATACAGGGACGAAAACTGTTAAACCCCTCTCCGGCAAGGTCGTTTCCTCCGGCGAGGTCGCCTTCTCCGGCGAGCCTATGGTCTGCGTCTTCTCTCTCTCTCTCTCTGTATCTCGATCTCTCAATCTCTCTCTGTACCTCGATCTCTCTCTCTTCTCTCGATTTCTATCTCTTTCTGAGATCTCTTTCTCTTCTTTGGGTTTGATTTTTTAATCTAGGTTTTTTATTTAGGATTTGTGTCTTGAATGTAATTGATTGCAAATGGAAAGGTTTTTTAAATTTGGGTTTGATTTAGGTTTTTGAATGAGTTTGATTTAAGATTTTAGATTTTAGATTTTAGATTTTTAACAAGTTTGATTTGGGTTTGTTCTTGGTGTTCTTCGAGGTTGAAGATGAAGATTCAAAAAAAGAAATAAAAAATGAAAAAATAAATAAAATAGGTAAAATGACCATAATACCCTCATGCTTAACGGAGGAAATAGACGGCCGTTGGCTCGAGGGACCAAATTCAACACAAAATGCATACGTGGAGGGTTTATTTGCCATTTTTGAAGTTTAGGGGCCAATTCCGTAACAAACGCCAAACGTTATGGACCAAATTTGTAATTTACTCTATTTTTTATAGTTATTAGAGTAAACTACACTTTTGGTCCCTCAAACTAACTTTTGTTAGAAAGATCCGTTAACTCAGGGGCTTTTTGGTTATTTTAATATCTTCTTTCAACTTTTAAAATAATTAATTAATTAATTAATATAAGTTATATATATTTATATATATACATATATTATAATAGGGGCAACTTAATTTGCAACCCATGTAAATTTTACAACTCATGCAACCCACATCTTAACTGTTGGATTCATGATCGACGGTTACAATAGATGTGTCCAATATTTTCAATTAAAAAACAAAAAAAATAAAAACAAAATAACCGTTTATTACTAATCCAACGGTTACGATGTGAGTTGTATGAGTTGTAAGATTAACATAGGTTACAAAGTAACTTTAGCCTATTGTAATATAAGTTATATATACATAATTAATTAGGATGTTGCATTATCCTCTCAATTAATGTCAAAATCATGTCAAATCATTCATTGAAAATGTAAAATATAGATGTTGATGTGAGTGAGTGAGTGAGTGAGGAGAAAATTAGTAAGTAGAGGTGTATTTAGCCTAACTAGATTAAATATACCATCCCTTGTACCACTGACTATCAAACCCCCACCCCAACCTCCTATCTATCACCCATGTTTTATTCATCTCCGATGTGGAAAAGCCACCATCGCCATCGAAGTGCCTCCCTCAGCCGTCGTGCGCTGCTAGTAGTAGCCAACCTCGTTCATCTTTTCTTTTACCTCTGTAACACCCGCGTTTTCATTAGTAAGTTATACCTCGTTATAAAGATAATCTCAGGTAGTTTAGATCATGTTTATTTGTTGGTTAAATTTTCAAGCTTGCTATCTTTGAACCATACGTGCATCGAAGGAAAACCCACGAAATTCGACCAGTCGGTACCCTCCATGCAACAATGACACGACTGTGCCATTTGGGCACTGTCGCCGGTCACAATCGCAGGGGAAGGAAGACCTGCGGTACATCTCAAGCGAGAGTGACAACAATTGTGCCCTTGGGCACTCTCGCATGTCACAATCACACCACTCATACCGAGAGTGGGTGGGAGGCCGCGATGGTGCAGGCGATGGTGCCCTTGGGCACAATCACTAGACACTATCGCCTGAGTGCAGACCCGTGTATAATAACCCTTTTTATGTATTTAGCTCATTTATTTTTTGATCTACCCGATTTTTAAGCTCATTGAAGACGATTTTTCTCTCCCAAAATCTCCCTCTTCATTAATGCAAGCCTAGGGTTTTATTTCAATCACCCTTTGATTATCAAGGGTTTTATTGGAAGCATTTATTGGAAAGTTTCAAGCAAAAGAAATATAAATTTCACTATCTCAAGTATTCACCTTCTTCATTTCTAGGGTTTGGTCAAGTTTCCAGGTTTTCTACAAAAACCTAGATTGTGAGTTTCTAAACCCTTGTAAAACTAGATACACATCATTATTTGTATTCTCATTGTCGTCCCTATTTATTTGGTGAAAATCTCTTATATCTATTAAAGGAGTCAATCATATATATATATATATAAAGAACTTATGTGTTATTGTAACGCCCTGGATTTTTGGTGAGTCTCTCTCTCTATTCCATAAGTTTAAGTGGGACTTTATCTCGATCGTCGAGTTGTTAACTGCGTGTTGTTACGTCTATCTGCACCGTATATTGTCCCGAGACCTATATTTATACTTGGGTTACCGACCGTTAACGTTATCTATCGAGTTAGGAGTGAATTGGATCGAATTTTGAAATAGGCAGGACCGGGACCAAAACCGCAACTATGACTGGCGACCTTGCCATGGGCAATGCCGTGAGGTCATTGTCGCACCCGTCCCCCTACTCTCGGTACATCAGCAGTGACTGTGTCGGCGAGAGTGACATAGGTCACAATCGCCATGGCACTATCGCGGGGGTTGCCCAGCCCGCGGTACAAACGGGGCGACCTTGCCTTGCGATTGTGCCAAGGATTGTCACCGTCGCTTGGGCATTGTCACCGGCGGGTACCCTCATTTAAATGCCCAACCCGTTTTTTTTAGAGAAATAACTCATTTGGTGGATTTCTTCCCTTGGCCGATTTCCTCCCATTGTAGGTGCGATTTTCATCCCATCTTCCTCTTCTCTTGCATTTATTACTACATAGATCTTTGTTGAATATAATAAATGCAAATCTAGGGTTTCTCTACCTATTGTGTCAAGATCCAAGCTTCCTTTAAAGTGAAGGTTTCATCTCCACCTACTCCTTGGGTTCAACAAAATTATAGGGTTTCATCTTATAAACCCATAGAGAATAAAGATAGCAAGGGTGTAAGACTTGTGGTGAGTATCAAATACAAGTTTCTGTGGACCAATGTTGTAGGGATGCTACATCATTGCGTCTCTCAGCAACTATTTCCACCACCTACTTTAAGAACGATCCTCTCGGATTCAGCCGTAACACATGGATTTAGCTTCAACCAGGCACATCTCTGTGCAGTATCAGAACCAGTGATAGTGTTGAACGGTGCTCTTCAAGTATATGGATAAATAAACAAGTTTATTAAAAATCACTCTCTCGAGTTAATTCCCATATCATCCAAGTTGACGTGTTCCAAGTGGCTCATCTCTGAGTCCACTACACTTTAACACTTTGACTCGTGATCAACCCGTCGAGAATATATCGATTAGAAAAACATAGTTGCCAAATTTCTTGGTAAGCAACTTTTCCAAATATACTTCCTATGTCATTCGAATTGACGTGTATTAATGTGGTCCATCTCTGAATCCACTACACTTTACCACTTTCAAAGCGATCAATTCGTCAAGAAGTGCGTTTGGATTTATAAAACTTAGAATGAAATGGTGGAACATCGTTATTGAGAAACGACGTCCACTTTCTTTTGATTTAAAAACTCACCATTTGCCTCACACCCAAGCTAATGAAATTAGCTACTCATGACGGAAATTAAATTGCAAGAAAATATAAAGAGCGGAAATTAAAGACATAAAGTAAATTGCGTAAAGTAAATGACAATAATAAATTACGGAATGTAAATGCGATAAGCGTAAATAAATAAATAAATACAAGAAAGCAAGAAATAAAGTAAATACGAGACTTATATTAAAATGATTACGAAAATGTAACAATCGGTTTATGAAACCGATTGGGTCTTGAGAACCAAAAGTTTTTAGCTACTTGGAACTTTAGAGTACTTGCTAACTTGAAGTTTGAGAGAATAATCACTACTTGAGATTACTTACTTGCACACTAAACAAGCACCTAAACCCACCTATTTATATAAAAGAAGTTGGGTAATGTCCAATGGGTAAAGACAAACTTGGAGCCCAAGATTACACAAAAGTCAAATAAAAGTACAATAAAGTGTTTTTGACATTTTCCCAAAAATTAAAAGGAAATCTGATGATTTCTTCAAAAATCAGTAGCCCACATCTTCAACAAAAGTCTGGCCCAATAACCATGACAGCTGGATCCATGAAGCCCATTCAAAAGCCCGCTGCCATCCAATGTTGCGGGAATGCTGTGACTAACTGCTGCATTATTTAAACATTAAACACAAAATAAGCTACTATTTAACATAAAGATAAGTTTCACTACCACATTAAGCCTTATAAGAAAAATATGGAAAATAACATAGAAAAAGACTCAAACTAGGGATTTTGAAAAAAAAAAAACAACTATCCTAAAAGAGAGAAAAAGAGTGAAAATGCATTGATTTATCAATGCATATCACATCCCCAAACTTAAAATGTTGTTTGTCCCTAAGCAACTAAAAGAAACAACTAAAATGACTCAATTTTGAAAATTTCAAGATTATGGCATTAAGTGCACACACATGAAGAATCAACCAACAATTGTAATCCATAGCCTTTCATAAATCTTTAGTGACAAACTCATTTCCTAGAAGTGTATGAACCATAAGCTAGCTACACATTATCTTTGTTTGCTCAAACACATACCACTTCTAAGGTCAATAGCACTTTAACATTTGGGTTCACTCATTTTGGCACATATTTTCCTCACTTTGCCTTTTCCTCTCAACATAGCTGTCATTTTGAACTTTGTTCAAAATTTTCGCACTTTTGTGCTCTTTTAATTGAAAGTGTGCACCTTGCCCCTATGGGACATTTTGGGTGCATCTTGACATATTCTCAACAAAGTATCATATTAGAGCTTTGCTCTTTTGTTTTGATCTTTTTGTTTCTGCTTTTTGTAAAGGAGGGGTAACCCTCACATCCCCAAACTTGGAATGTCCAATGTCCTCATTGGATGTGTTTCTAAGGATGTAGTGTATGAAGGTGTCAAGTGGCAACAAATGAGAATGGAAGTGATGGCCTATTTCATTCCTTAGAATATGTGGTGAAGTGTGATCATATGTGTCCCATAAACATGCAACTAGTTCTAGCAAGAACAACTACTAGGTGAGTTTGTGTTTAAACTAAGGAATTATTTGGGCTATGGACACAAAAGTGGAACATTCTAACACATGCAATCTTAAGTAAAAATAACCCTAAAAGTTATAAAAACTATCCCTAGACTCAAAAAGAAAAAAAAAAGGCTTAAAGTAGTAGAAGAAACCTGCCCTACTCCGAAGGAGTAGGCTCCAAATCCTCATAACTGCCATCGGATGCTGCAGCATTCGCAACTGCAGCATCAACCTTGATCATGTTGTACTCTTCCCTTAACATAGCATTCTCCTCGGTCAACCTGCAGTTTTCTTCCTTCAACTTCTTTAACTTGGCTCCCATAATCCTTACCTTGCTTCGTGTGTTGGCTTCCAAATCAACTTTGAGTTCTTTTACTTCTGTTATGACTTTCTTTTTCCCTTTGTCCACAAACTCCGCCTTCCTCATCTTTACTTTATCCATGAACTTCCTTCTTTGATCAATCAACCCATTCATGTACCTGTTGTTTTGTGCAAACAAGTCTTGTGTCATAGTCATCACAAATTGGTCAGCGATGGTCTGTCCTAAGGGTTTTGTATTTACTCTCAACGTGTCCACCAATTTCTTTTCTTGATGCAAATCTAGGGTGGATGAGATTATGACAGACAATTTGCCTTCTTCTCCTAGAAAAATATTTTTAATATGAGATGGGAGTTGCTTTAACTCCGGGTCAGGTGGTGAAACAATAGATGGTGTGAAAGGCTTTTGCTCATTATTTTCCAACAATTCAAATGTTGCAACATTCACTGGGACAGTCTTTTCTGCTCTTAAGGCGAACTCCTCAACATTAATTTCTTCTTCTATGGTCAAGCCCTCATTATTCTCTTCCTCCAACTCATCTGCTTTTCTCACTCCCTCCTCATGACACATTGATTCAATCACACTCAATGTTGAACAATCCTCTACATCATCAAGGTATTTTAAGGAATTGAAAACATTAAATGTGACTTTTTGGTCTTGGAGTCTCATGGTCAACTCTCCCTTTTGGACGTCTATCAAAGTTCTTTTGGTGGCTAGAAAGGGTCTTCCCAAAAGGATGGGAATATCCTTATCAGCCTCAAAATCTAAGATAATAAAATTTGCCGGAAAGATGAACTTGTCAACCTGAACTAAGACGTCCTCAATTTTTCCTTTCGGGTAGGCAATAGTCTTATCAGCCAATTGGAGAGTGACTGTGGTAGGCCTGGCATCTCCTATTCCTAGGTTATTAAAGACAGACAATGGCATGAGATTGATACTGGCTCCTAAGTCACACAAGGCTTTCCCAACTTCCTTCCCACCTATTGAACAGGGAATGGTGAAACTCCCTGGGTCTTTTAGCTTAGGGGGTATTCTGTTGGTCAAGAGGGCACTACATCCTTCAGTAAGGGCAACAATCTCATATTCAATTAACTTCTTTTTCTCACTTAGGATGTCTTTGAGAAATTTGGCATAACTGGGCATCTGCTCAATTGCTTCAACAAGAGGTATGTTGATATGCAATTCTTTAAACACATCCAAGAATTTTTTAAATTGCAACTCTTCCTTTTGATTCCTTAACCTTTGGGGAAAAGGTACATAGGGAGGAACTGGTTTTATGACAACTTTGTTTGAATGTGTTGAGCAAGATGGGTCCTTTATGCCTTTAGGTGCACTCTCTTGTGTTGTGGTTGGAACATCACTTTCCACTGTCTTTTTATTAAGAGTTTCTTCTGGGAATAGTTAGTCAAACCTTTGAGGGATAGGGTTGGTTTCCTTAGACTCTTGGTCTCCTAGAAGCTTGGTTGGTATTTCATCAACAGGGGGTAATGACGTGGCTTTGGATTCTGACCTTATGGTTTTTTCAAAATCTGATTTGGTCATTGGTCCAAATTCTTCAGCACTGTTTTCGTCAGTTCTTTACCACTTCTAAGGGTCACAACCTTCACATGTTCTTTTCCTGGGGCTTTTGGGACCTCTGTGTTACTGGGTAAAGTGCCTACAGCCCTATTGTTCTGATTCTGAGCAATTTGACTGACTTGAGTCTCTAGGTTCCGGAGTGCAGTCTGAGTTTGGGTCATGAAACCCCTCATCATAGCTTCCAAGGAAGATGATGATTCAGTTTGTGCATGTTGTTTGTTTTGAAAAGGCGGTTGGTTATTTTGAAAATTGTGATTCTGATGATGCTGTGAACTTTGGTTCTGATGATGTTGTGAACCTTGGTGTTGATGATGTTGAGAACTACTAGCGTGATGTTGTGTTTGAAAATTAGAAGTTCCCTGTGGTTTTTGTGCAGGCGGATTTAAACATGGACCATTCCAAGAAAAGTTTGGGTGTTGTCTCCAACTTGCATTGTAAGTGTTACCGTAGGGAACAGATCTATTTTGAACATAATTCACTGATTCAGAATTTTGAGGGCAATGTTCATAAGAGTGTTCCCCACCACAACAAACACATTGTACAGAAAGAACTGACTAAGTAGATGTAGCAGCAATTGGTTGCATTCCTTGGTTTCAAGATAAGTTTTTAAGCATTGTGGCCATGGAAGCAGGTTGTGCTGTTAATGCAGTATATGCATCGACATCATGAATCCCAACAGTTTTCTTTTGAGGTTGAGCACGTGGATCAACCCAATCCCATTGTTTGTTAAAATCTTTTCAAGAATTTCATACCCGTCATTATAGGTATTGGCTGTAAAGGCCCCTCCTGATGTCGCGTCGAGCATTTGTTTTGCCATGGGGGTTAACCCATTGTAAAATGTCTCGAGTTGAATACAACAGGGAATGCCATGGTGAGGGCATTTCCTCAACAGCTCCTTAAACCTTTCCCATGCATCGGGAATTGCTTCATCGTCCATTTGTTTAAACATGCAAATTTCGTTTCTCGACTTAGCATTACGGGTAGGTGGAAAATACTTTCGCAAAAACTTTTCAGCCATATTGCTCCATGATGGTACAGAACCAGGTGCTAATGAATTAAACCATGACTTTGCCCGATACCTTAGAGAGAATGGAAAAAGAGTGAGTCTCAAGGCATCATTAGATACCCCAGGGATCAAGAATGCATCGGTGATCTCCATAAAAGATTTCAAATGAGAGTGAGGATCCTCCGATGGCATTCCGACAAATTGTCCATTGGTTTGTAACATGTGGAACATGATAGGTTTTAGCTCAAAATGGAGGTCTTGAATATGGGGCCTAATTATCCCTGAATTTAATTGCTCAAAATCGGGAATAGCATAGTCCATAATCTTTCCCTCTTTGGAATTCGCAAGATTAATTATGTTCGGAGCATCATCCCTATTGTCATTGTGACCATTGGATTCTGTATCGTCATCATTAGGATGTTGATTTCGGTTATGGTTATGATTATTGTTCCCTTGATTTGGCATTTGTTGAAAAGGGATTTCAGGTGGATTTCCGAAAATTGGTGGTGCATCATGAAAAATCGGTTGTTGTCTTGGTGGATTTTCTAGTCTAGGCATCCTATTCTCAAAACCTGGAGGGGGTGGTTCCATGATTGGAGGTTCTATGATCAATGCAATTCTTTGAGTCCTTCTTCTATTACGGAATGTTCGTTCTATGTCCGGGTCGAACTCAAATAACTCCCCACGCGGTATTCTTGGCATACACCAAGAGAAGGTGATTCAAACGGTGTTAGAAAAATCAAATATTTTAAAAAACTTTTACAGACTTTTAGCAAACCAATCCCCGACAACGGCGCCAAAAACTTGATAGTGCGTGGAATACACCTATAGACGTATGCTAATTGAATCTCAAAGCAAATATACAATGAGACCCAATATCGTCTTTCAAGTAATAAAGTGGTAAAATACCGAATATCGTCCCACAGATATTGTTGTAAAAGTGCAATAAGTGTAATGAAAGAGATGATTTCAGATGGCGAATTTGAAGACTTTGTTTGGTTTGGTTAACAGTTAAATTAAGATAACAGAGAATAAAGATAGCAAGGGTGTAAGACTTGTGGTGAGTATCAAATACAAGTTTCTGTGGACCAATGCTGTAGGGATGCTACATCATTGCGTCTCTCAGCAACTATTTCCACCACCTACTTTAAGAACGATCATCTCAGATTCAGCCGTAACACTTGGATTTAGCTTCAACCAGGCACATCTCTGTGCAGTATCAGAACCAGTGATAGTGTTGAACGGTGCTCTTCAAGTATATGGATAAATAAACAAGTTTATTAAAAATCACTCTCTCGAGTTAATTCTCATATCATCCAAGTTGACGTGTTCCAAGTGGCTCATCTCTGAGTCCACTACACTTTAACACTTTGACTCGTGATCAACCCGTCGAGAATATATCGATTAGAAAAACATAGTTGCCAAATTTCTTGGTAAGCAACTTTTCCAAGTATACTTCCTATGTCATTCGAATTGACGTGTATTAATGTGGCCCATCTCTGAATCCACTACACTTTACCACTTTCAAAGCGATCAATTCGTCAAGAAGTGCGTTTGGATTTATAAAACTTAGAATGAAATGGTGGAACATCGTTATTGAGAAACGACGTCCACTTTCTTTTGATTTAAAAACTCACCATTTGCCTCACACCCAAGCTAATGAAATTAGATACTCATGACGGAAATTAAATTGCAAGAAATATAAAGAGCGGAAATTAAAGACATAAAGTAAATTGCGTAAAGTAAATGACAATAATAAATTACGGAATGTAAATGCGATAAGCGTAAATAAATAAATAAATACAAGAAAGCAAGAAATAAAGTAAATACGAGACTTATATTAAAATGATTACGAAAATGTAACAATCGGTTTATGAAACCGATTGGGTCTTGAGAACCAAAAGTTTTTAGCTACTTGGAACTTTAGAGTACTTGCTAACTTGAAGTTTGAGAGAATAATCACTACTTGAGATTACTTACTTGCACACTAAACAAGCACCTAAACCCACCTATTTATATAAAAGAAGTTGGGTAATGTCCAATGGGTAAAGACAAACTTGGAGCCCAAGATTACACAAAAGTCAAATAAAAGTACAATAAAGTGTTTTTGACATTTTCCCAAAAATTAAAAGGAAATCTGATGATTTCTTCAAAAATCAGCAGCCCACATCTTCAACAAAAGTCTGGCCCAATAACCATGACAGCTGGATCCATGAAGCCCATCCAAAAGTCTGCTGCCATCCAATGTTGCGGGAATGCTGTGACTAACTGCTGCATTATTTAAACATTAAACCCAAAATAAGTTACTATTTAACATAAAGATAAGTTTCACTACCACATTAAGCCTTATAAGAAAAATATGGAAAATAACATAGAAAAAGACTCAAACTAGGGATTTGAAAATAAAATAACTATCCTAAAAGAGAGAAAAAGAGTGAAAATGTATTGATTTCTAAATGCATATCAGAAGTCTATCTCCTTGTGCATGAGGATTTAGACCATGTGGAATTTGGCGTTCATATTGATTGGCCATTTTTGGTCACTAGCGAGTAGGCAATAGGGGACACGTGTGTCCTTGAGGTATAACTCGTCTAGATTGGGTAGGCAATAATGTCCTGTAAGTCCTTGAGGTGTAACTTGACGGAGTAGGCAATAAAGGCATAAAATGGTTTGAGGTTGTGATGTCTTGATGGCATGGGAACTAGAACCGGGACATGAGGTTTAACCCAATAACATCATGGGTGACTCCATTCACATGTTCTTGTCACCTTGAAGGAAACGGGTCTCCCCCGTAAATCCAAAAGCATTTCTTGTGAATTATATTCAAATGTGGATATTGTTTGCAAGGTGGAATATTGGTGTAAGTACAACCACAGTGATTTCCGGTAACCTCTAATTACATTATTGTTGTTCCTCTTATGAACTGTTTATTTATTATGTGAACTCACTAGGCTCTTAGCCTAACACTTGTGGTGGTGTTTGTTGGTTCTCAGGTCCCACCAGCGGTGCGACTAGGATGCCTTGATTTTCCATCCATGCATGTAGGAGCACTTGGATTGTCGGACTTTTAGCGAAATTTTGAGAAGAGTGTTTTGGAGATATAGCGACACCTATATTAATCTAGTCTTAAAAATTGTTT
The DNA here is from genome assembly GCA_023525745.1 of Arctium lappa. Classification (NCBI taxonomy): domain Eukaryota; kingdom Viridiplantae; phylum Streptophyta; class Magnoliopsida; order Asterales; family Asteraceae; genus Arctium; species Arctium lappa. The sequence goes on from CM042064.1 coordinate 53,420,580, forward strand.
CTAGATTAAGTAGGTTGTTGTGTAATATGTTTCATCGTCCGCTACTATATAATTGGTGCAAACTATCCCAACTTTTTTGGGTTTTAGTTGTCGTAAATTAAAGGTTTTATTTTATCATTTTCCATAATTTCCTTATTCAGTTGTTTAAATGTTTTGGGTGTTACAATTATGATGATGAGAGCTTTCTATTTGATAATTTGAGAGTTTCATGGTTGGTGTACATGGAAAGTAATGGATAGTGGTTTGGTTACAAAAATAATCCCTTTTTGAGGTTTGACCTAATATTTGGGGATTTTCCCCATATTATGTGTAACACCCTCAAATCTGGAAATAACAACTAATTTAAAATTTTTTAAATACAACAATAAATGGTTCATACACAATCATAATTTAAGGTTTAACTTCAACACATACAATTTATTCTCTACATACTGTCTATAACAAGGACGTGTGCTACAAAAATCCAATAATAGTCACTATCTCCAAACTCCGGAAGACTTCACCAAAAAACTTACACTTGTGAAAAACTAAGCACATTTCTTCATAGTACTGCTAGAACCAAACCCCCATCTGGAACCTGATGCACATGCCGACAAATAAAAAGGTTAGGCTTAACGGCTAGTGAGCTCAAGAGTTTTCAACATATATAAATTAATCATTTAAAAGGGAAGAATACAGTTGAAATCATAATCTTTCAAAATGATATGCTTCAAATGTGAAAACGACTTATTTTCTAATAATATGCATTTTAGACGAATGAGACACCATATTAAACGTTTTCCAAACCAAACTGTTTTAAGGACTAAGACCCCAAAATAACAACGTTCCTTCGTAAATTAATTTCAACACGGAACTCACTAAAAAGGAGAATAGAAAACGGACTCCCAATTTATGAAACGTAGATAAAACTTTATATCCCGAAACACCCAAAACACAGGTGGGGTATAATACTCAACCCAAAATCATGGATAAGATTCATATATACAAAACGTCACCGAAAACTTGGATAGTAAAACTCAATACCCAAAAACAACACCTTTCGGTGACGGGGGATACCCGAATTCCATCGAAAGTGGCGGGCACACAAAGTTAAGCCACTTATCAATGTTCTCGAGCTTCACATAGAGCCATGGATCCCCGTATACGGCTCCCAACCGAGCTACCACCGCAAGATACCCAAATTGTCGGTCCAACAATACTTATCAAGTTTATAGAAACAACGACACAATAACGATTACCAACCTGTATTGAATATATCAAACGATTACAAGGTTGATCGATTAAGCTTTTGATGTGTTCTCTCTGATTTTACACCTTTTAGTGTGTGTTTTGTGTTTGTGAAATCTGATCATTTTTTGATCTGATCGTGTAAGAGATATTAGAGATATTATCTCTAGCTTCTAAGACACTCTATCAAACAACTTGCAAATAGAAAACTAATATAAACTAACTAACTAATATAATATCTAACAAACTAAACTAAACTAACCTAACTAAACTAATATATAATATCTAAATATCTATTTATAAGATATTTAGATTAAACATAAAATACAATTACATTGATTACATTGACATTTATTACAAACGACATAGACTTTAATATCGAGAGTCGACGTTCCGGCTTTAGCTTCAGATTGCGATCTTCAGTTTGGATGATCTTGAATCCAATGAGACTGTGTCTTAACACAAATGACCCTAGTGTCTACTCGACCTCTAGATGAGTGTCACCACAAAAGCCACAAGTCCCCGTATCCGGCTCACCATGGGCACCACCGCAAGACTTAGCTCCGTATACGGCTCTACAGAGCACCACCGCAAGCTTACATAAAAACATGACTTGGGGATCACTCACTAGACTTCAAACGCGGAGACTAAATTCCACGATGAGTAACCAGACTGGATTACAAACGGGCATCGAGTTCAACCACCCACGATATATACCTCGAGCCCTTAATAAAGGTTACACGATTATCGAGTTCAACCACCCACGATCTATACCTCGAGCTACCGCTAGCCATAAACAATATCCAGTCCCAAAACGGGGATAAAGTCCCCACTAAACCAACCGACTGACTCATATGCCTATGGATCCAATGCATTACAGTCTAAAACGTTACATGACTCAAACAAATGAACTAACGCATTCAAAACATGTAACTCTCAATTAAGATGCAACTAAGTACACCATATGTTCAAGGCTCCTTAACGAGCTACCAAAACTGAACAAATGTTCCAAAGACTCAACCGAGTACAAATCAAGCCCCAAAAGGGTTAATAGACGTTTGACTAAAACACGCGAGCCAATATGGTTACATAAACCAAATTACATCTTTCCCCAAAATCTTTGTTTCTCAAATCACCATTGGCCTTTGGCCCAAAACCCAAAGAAAAGAGTATTAATTCTAAAATGTTCCCAACGTCGGGAATGGCCCAACCCGAAAGACCCACACACTCTTACTTTCACAACGTCCCAAGATATGAATGATGCATAAAACCCAACAAACACTAAAATGCATTTTGAGCAATATCCATTTATGCAATAAATCGTTAAAACACCTTCATCTATGACATATTTAACAAAATGCCCAAAAATTCCAAAGATGTGTGCTATATAAGTTTATAACGTTAAACACTTTCAAAATAACCAAACTTATCAGCAGTTAACAATTTCATGTAAGACACAAAACACTTTAAAATAAACATTTTGACATGTACACCGTTTTCACAAATCAACTTGAACTCACCTTGCTAGATTTAGGCTAAATCTAGATTTTACCCCACTTTGAGCTTCCTTGAAGAAACTTGAATCCTCAAGCCAAAACCTCCAAAAACCTAGATCCATAAATTTCAACCATAAATAAACATATCCAATCATATAGAATCATTCCCCAAATATTTTGCATGGAGATCTCAACTTATACCAAAACCCTAATTTCCAAAAATGAATAGAAAAGGAGATTACCTTATCCACCATATGTATCTACCAACAATAAACCTTTAGGGTTAGTAATATGACAGCAAGTCAAATTCTTCAAAAGATGGGAGATAGATTGATGAAACCCTAGAAATCAAAGGGGTTGAGGGAGAAACTTGAATCATTAGTTCACCCTTGAAAACCTTGCAATAATCATCCCAAACACAAACTTGAGACCTAGAAGATGAATCAACTAACCTTGGATGAAGATTTGATGAAGAGGAAGGTTTGGAAGAGAGGAAAGCGCCTCTAGTTTCCCAAAATCTCCCAAAACCGAGTGGTAGAAGAAATAGGGTTAAAAAGGGGCTGAGTTCACGTTTTAAACCCACAGATGTCGGGGGCGACTATGCCCGACGACTATGCCCAGTGGCAATGTTGTCGGGGCATTCTCGCTGAGTCACACCCCCCGCGGTACATGCCAAACGATTGTGACAGGGCGATTGTGCCACTGTCACAATCGTGAGTCCCTCTCGCGCCAAGCCTTTTTCACCCCAAAATTCTTCGTTTCGACGTTTACGAGCCCAAGCTTAAGGGTCTAGGATTATCGAGGGATTCTAGGCTAAAATTTAGGTTCGAGACACCACTAACCCCGAAGATGGGACGCGACACGCCAATCAATCTTATCTGAATTTTCCGGGTGTTACATTATGTATCATTGCTTATAAATGAACTTGGCAATCATGACATTATGGTTTGAAAACACTTATTTGGTAATATGTGCCTAAAGGTCTAGTATGAGCATGATGGAATAATAAATAAGATTCATTAAAATGTATGTGGTGTTTAAACCACAATTGCTTATGGTTGGTATTGGATGCACTTCCATATGAGTTATTGTGCCTTTTGGTGAAGTTTGGAATGTTGGATGAACCAAGGCAAGTAGACACTAGGAGGGCATAGTCTTGGGTGTTACCGTGTGGGTATGCACTTAGACCTCCGTCATTCGGGGCAATGCCTTCGTTGTAACTTTCGGGTGTGTCGGGCCTTTGGGTGTCGACCATGGTAGTTGACACTAAGGTATCTCGACTTTTTGGGTGGAACTTGATTGGTGTTATGGGTCTCCCCCATTGATTCCAAGTATCATAGTACGACTTGATATAAACATTATTCTTGCATTATTATCATTCGTGATTTAATTGTTCAAACTCACTAGGCTTTTTAGCCTAACAGTTGTTAGGTGTCGATGTACATCTCATGTTCTAGCGACGCCGTCTCTAAGAAGGTTTAGATGAGTTGTGTGAGCTTGGGGGAAAATTCTTTTGGGACGCCATTTGGTGAAACTACCGTTTGGAGTAGAGACACCTTTTTTGTAATCTTGTTTCTATTTAGAAATTAGATTAGTAGATTGTCGTTTATTTCTGTTAAATTACGAATTTGTAATTGAACAGGTGTTTATTTCTTTCCCCATTTTTGGGAGGCTCGTGCTATGGTAATGCATACCACATTTCCAATTTTTGGAAGTTTTTGTTTGTCCCAATTTTTGGGGTGTTACAACCTCGCCAACATAGCAACCCAACAACCACTAAGTTTGAACCCTTATTCACCTCGATTTCACAAAAAAATATGGATATGCGTCCTCCATTGTGGATTCGGCATGGCCATCCAGCTGTCTCTGTAGTTTTCCCTTGGGGCCTCTAGGACAACATTCATCTCGACCATGTGACCACCCTCGATTTACTTTGACTTCAATCTCAAAAATAGCATTTTCTTTTTAATAATCTTAGAACGAGTTTTGTTGATCGCATCATCCTCATGAACGACTTTGTTGAATTTTCGAGGTTTAAGACCCCATTGACTGGATTCTTGTTGAAGAATAGTAAGAATTTCACATCCATCCTCACAAGGATTTGGACCAACGACTCATCGTTTCGTTGGCTTTTGTGTTTGTGGATTTGGTTCACCTCTATCTCGTGGATCTAATTTACATCCATTTTGATTTGTGTTTTTATTTAGTTTTTGATTTGGGGTTTTGATTTAGTTTTTGATTTATAGGTGGTTTTCATGACCGGATAAGAAGATGAAAAATGGTCTCGATAGGAGGTGTTACAGATGTTGGGGAGGGGAGGGGGTCACCAGAAGAAAACGGGTAAAGGGTGTGTATATAATAATAATAATAATAATAATAATAATAATAATAATAATAATAATAATAATAATAATATAAATTATATGTTGTATAATAATAATGGATTTGTTTAACTTTCTAACCAAAAAATAAAGAAATGTTAAATGGACCAAAATGCACTACACAATTTCTAACAATTCTTAGTGAATGAAACCAAAAACAAAAGAAAATGACAACCACAATAACTAAAATTATAAATATTTTAAAATAAGAACAAAACTTGATAATAATTGATTACGGTAAAAACCAGAAATACAATTTACCCATTTACTCAACCCAACATAGAAAGATATGATCTTCTTGTTATAACGTTGTGCCTACTATTGCCCAAGTAAGTCCATGAGTCTAAATGCAATGAACAAATTATTAAAAAAAAAAGGATGTTATTCGTATTCTTCATAGTTATACCTCACTCATATTTTATATTTTCTTTTTGTAACTTTTATAAATTTTAAAATATAATAAATACTTTAATATTATAATCAATGTTAGAATTTTTAAAATAAAAAAACCGTTAAAGTTAAATATAGTTGTTTTTGAAAATTTTGATTTAAAAAAGAATTACAAATCCGTTGTAGATGTTGCTAAAAATCATGCAATACCCTTTCTCATGTGAGAGTGGGTTGACGGCTACTACATATTTGTATAAGAAAAATTAGTTCAAACAGTTAAAATATGCATCTAAACTTCATAGGAATCAATGGGAGAATAGAAAATTGCTCAAGTGGGTTGTTGGGCGTAATCGTAAGAAACACTTTTCATTTCATCCATGTAGTTCTGCTTCTTACTCTAAAAATTAGGAAAGATGATATGTATTGAGTTTTCAATACATATTGCGTATTTTTCTTTTCTTTTAGGATTTAAATTTTCTTTATCCCAAATAATTGAGTCATTTTCTTATCTTATTTTATATTTTTCTTATGCATGGAGCTAAGAGTAGTATTTAAGTAATTGTTGCTATTTTGCGTAAAACGACCTAAAATCTTTTGTTTATTGTAATGTCAGGTTAAATGCTGGAGTATTGGGGACTGATTGGAATATGAAGATTAAAGAGCACTTTTTGAAGAAAAGGAAATCTTTGACTTTTGTTCCTTCCAAATCTTTGTGTTATATGAAGAAATCGATTTTAGTTTGCTGGAAGTAGAAGCAAGTGGTTGGACAAAAGTTTAGGCATAACTTTAGTTGGTTGTATTTTAATATTTTTTTAAGTTTCCTTATTTTACCAATTTGCCATCATGGTTTAGTATAAATAGGGGGTTGTGTTCTCTTGTTTGGGAGAGATCTCTTTTGGGTATTCCATCATATGGAAGATCTAATATTGTGACTCTCTCTCTACAAAGTTTAATATTAAGTCTTCATAGTTTTATAATTTGTGTTCTTCATTATTAATTGTTTGTCCTTATATTTCGTTACTTATTATATTTACTTTATGCGTTTTACATTTCCGTCATTTAATTTATGTCATTTATATATCATCATTTACATTATGTCTTTAATTTATGTCATTTACTTTTATTGCAATTTATATTACGTAATGAGTAGCTAATTTTATAGTTTGGGTGTGAGACGAAGAGGGAGGTTGTAAACCAAAAACTAGTGGACTTTGTTCTTCAATAACATTGTTCCACTATGTCATTTTAAGTTTTATAAATCCAAAAGTACTTCTTGACGAATTGATCACTTCTTAAAGTGTGAAAGTGCCATGGACTTAGGAATAAGCCATGAAAAAGCACGTCAGTTTGAATGATACGAGAAGTATACTTGGAAGAGTTACTAGCAAGGGAACTTGCTATCTTTGTTTTTCAAACCGATTGATTCTTGACAGGTTGATCACTAGTCAAAGTGTTAAAGTGTAGTGGACTCAGGAATGAGCCACTAAGAACACGTCAACTTGAATGATATGGGAATCGACTCGGAAGGGTGATTTTTAAACAAAGGCATTTGTTTTTCCATATACTTTAAAGAAACCATTTGACACTCACACTGGTCCGGACATTTGCATAGGCATATGTTGATTGAAGGCTAAACAAAAGTGCAATGGTAGATATCCGGAAGGATACTCTTTAAAGTACATGGTGGAACTTGTTGTTGATGAACTAATGCTATAGCATCCCTATAGCATTGTCCTCCAGAATTTGTGTTTACTCCTCACTTTAAGTCTTGCACCCATTCTATCTTTATATATCCTGTTAATCATATCACTGTTAACCAACTCAAACAAAGTCTTCAAACTCGCCATCTGAAGTTAGTTTTTCATCTCGAGATCTTGCAACTTAAGATACCTATCCCTGTGGAATACGATACTTGGTTCTTACCATTTTATTACTTGAAAAGACGATATTGGATCTCATTGTATACTTGCTTTAAGGTTCAATTATCACATGTCTAGAGGTGTGCAAACATCCGTATCAAGTTTTTGGCGCCGTTGTCGGGGATAGGCGTAAATCTATTGTTGTTGAGAGATTGAGTTTTGTTAAGCTAATTTTTCTACCATCTTTGTTGCTCGTCATGCGTCTCCATGTATTTCCGAGTAACAAATCTTTGAGTTTTTCTTTCTGTGAATATGGATTCCATGGGACATTCGTTTGGTCCGTATGAGACTGTTTTCTGTGACTATTGTGGCGGAAATCATTTCTCGTATAATTGTCCTTCGAACCCCGAATCTCATTATTTCATAGGAGATAGTAATTGGGATACCTCACACTTCAATGGTTACAATCAATCATGGGAGGACCATCCTAATTTGTTTTTAAATGGTCAAGATCATGGCACTTTCACATCACCATTACCTCCCTACCAAGATTGGAGTAACACTTACTCGAATACTTTTGACCAATCTTGGGAGGAACAAGTTGATTTTTCTGGAAGTTTTCAAGGGGATGATTTTAACAACTCATTTTTATCCCCTATACCTTCTTTAGAAAAAACAGAAAACTTTGAATCTCTTGAAACTTTGATGAATGATTTCTTACAGAACATAAATGGAGTTGTTATTAACATAACGACTTGTGTTGGAGAGATCATTAGTGAGCGTAATAGACAAATCCAAAATCCTATACAAAGTGAGATTGGAAAATTTGAGAGTATTGGTAAGGATAAGGATGATGTCAATACTTTGGAAAATAGTCAAGAGATAGAGAGTTCCGAAGAAGCATCAAAGCATTTGAGCAACCCCTCTTCACTTCAAAATAGTGAAGAGGTGCAACAAAATGCCAAGATTGTCATCAACCCATGTTTTGAATCTGTGCAGAATAACCATGTTATTGCAGATGTTGCAGTACCCTTGCAGCAAAGTTGTGCAGAAGGTCTTCAAGTTGTTTTGAAAAAGGGTCGTGACGATCAATTCAAGGGCTCGGGAAGCTTCATAAAATCAAGTTCTATTATTGGTGAGGTGGTGTGGAAAAATCATGATGGGATGAAATATTCCCCCATATGTGCCATTGAAGTCTTGTGTCGTGATCAAGGAGTGAAGGAAGTGATAAGGGAAGTATATAAGCATAAGTGGAAAGAGAAACACCAAAATGAGTTGGTGAGGATCGTTCAGGCTGAGGAGCATACTGATGTGCTCTAACAAATTCCACCATTCCTCAAGAATTTGTCAACAAGTGATCCATCAACTGAAGAAGGAGAGCACCTTACTAAAAAAAATGCAGAGCTTGGTACCGCAACATGCAACATGAGCAACAGAGGCTTCACAACCTACTCCTCATGAGTAGGACAGGTTTAGTCATCTATCTTAGTCTCCATGTTTTTACATTTCAGTTTTTGAGTCTGGGATAAAATTTTCATTTTTTAGGTTTCTTTTAGTTGCAAGATTACTTGTGTAGTGTTAATATCTTTTACGTACATAGCCATAATAAATTCATAGTTTCTTGAGATTCGCCTAGTATTGGGTTCCTGCTAGAACTAGAATTACTCTTTTTGGGACACAATTTGACTTACACATACTTCACATATTTAGGGGATGATCTAGGCTTTCTTTTCATACACCATTTTAGCCACTTGTAACCTTTTTAAACACAATCCTATGCTTTCATTCTCAAACAATGAGGACATTGTCAACTTCTAAGTTTGAGGTTGAGGGGGTTACAAGTTACCCAAAATGGGAAAAGCACGTCAATACAAAAGAGCAAAGCTCTCATATGACAAAACACCACAAATACCCCATAGGGGTAAAGGTGCACAAAAATTGAAAAAAAAAATACCCCATAGGGTAAAAGAGCACAAAGTGCCAAAAATTGAACATTGTGGTGAATATTGGTGTGAGAAAAGGCTTGGTGAGAAAAGATATGCCATAAAAAGAGTGACCCTACAAGTCCTAGTGAACCTAAATGAAGTTTGTGTAATGGTTGACAAAGAAAAGAGTCTTGCTAGCATATGGTCCATACACATAACTAGGTTATGAAGGTCTCATTTTGGATTTATGAAAGGCTATGAATTGTATGTGATATAATCTACACATTGTGCGCACTTGTTACTATTATCTTGCAATCATTTCAACTTTGAGTCATTTTCTTAGTTTATTTTTATTGCTTGAGGACAAGCAAAACTTTAAGTTTGAGGTTGTGATATGTATTGAGTTTTCAATACATATTGCGTATTTTTCTTTTCTTTTAGGATTTAAATTTTCTTTATCCCAAATAATTGAGTCATTTTCTTATCTTATTTTATATTTTTCTCATGCATGGAGCTAAGAGTAGTATTTAAGTAATTGTTGCTATTTTGCGTAAAACGACCTAAAATCTTTTGTTTATTGTAATGTCAGGTTAAATGCTGGAGCATTGGGGACTGATTGGAATATGAATATTAAAGAGCACTTTTTGAAGAAAAGGAAATCTTTGACTTTTGTTCCTTCCAAATCTTTGTGTTATATGAAGAAATCGATTTTAGTTTGCTGGAAGTAGAAGCAAGTGGTTGGACAAAAGTTTAGGCATAACTTTAGTTGGTTGTATTTTAATATTTTTTTAAGTTTCCTTATTTTACCAATTTGCCATCATGGTTTGGTATAAATAGGGGGTTGTGTTCTCTTGTTTGGGAGAGATCTCTTTTGGGTATTCCATTATATGGAAGATCTAATATTGTGACTCTCTCTCTACAAAGTTTAATATTAAGTCTTCATAGTTTTATAATTTGTGTTCTTCATTATTAATTGTTTGTCCTTATATTTCGTTACTTATTATATTTACTTTATGCGTTTTACATTTCCGTCATTTAATTTATGTCATTTATATATCATCATTTACATTATGTCTTTAATTTATGTCATTTACTTTTATTGCAATTTATATTACGTAATGAGTAGCTAATTTTATAGTTTGGGTGTGAGACGAAGAGGGAGGTTGTAAACCAAAAACTAGTGGACTTTGTTCTTCAATAACATTGTTCCACTATGTCATTTTAAGTTTTATAAATCCAAAAGTACTTCTTGACGAATTGATCACTTCTTAAAGTGTGAAAGTGTCATGGACTTAGGAATAAACCATGAAAAAGCACGTCAGTTTGAATGATACGAGAAGTATATTTGGAAGAGTTACTATCAAGGGAACTTGCTATCTTTGTTTTTCAAACCGATTGATTCTTGACGGGTTGATCACTAGTCAAAGTGTTAAAGTGTAGTGGACTCAGGAATGAGCCACTAAGAACACGTCAACTTGAATGATATGGGAATCGACTCGGAAGGGTGATTTTTAAACAAAGGCATTTGTTTTTCCATATACTTTAAAGAAACCATTTGACACTCACTCACACTGGTCCGGACATTTGCATAGGCATATGTTGATTGAAGGCTAAACAAAAGTGCAATGGTAGATATCCGGAAGGATACTCTTTAAAGTACATGGTGGAACTTGTTGTTGATGAACTAATGCTATAGCATCCCTATAGCATTGTCCTCCAGAATTTGTTTTTACTCCTCACTTTAAGTCTTGCACCCATTCTATCTTTATATATCCTGTTAATCATATCACTGTTAACCAACTCAAACAAAGTCTTCAAACTCGCCATCTGAAGTTAGTTTTTCATCTCGAGATCTTGCAACTTAAGATACCTATCCCTGTGGAATACGATACTTGGTTCTTACCATTTTATTACTTGAAAAGACGATATTGGATCTCATTGTATACTTGCTTTAAGGTTCAATTATCACATGTCTAGAGGTGTGCAAACATCCGTATCAAAAGATTTGTCGGAAATCGCCAGTTGGCTTGGTCTGACCAAGAAAGGCATGGGACTCTTTGGGCATTGTTTGGGTCGAGTGAAGTAAAGACTAGCTACCTATAATATAACCCTCATTGCACACTTTATATATAATGAAAACCTTTAATTAGTTTAGGAGTCATTCAGGCTAGATCTAATAAAAGAACATAGCATTCGTATGATCCCTTTCTAGTACCCTATCTTGAGCAGGAAAGTGTTCAGTAGGAAAAGACTGAAAATTTCTCTCCCGATTTTGCATTTTAGTAACTACATACGCAATGACCAGATCCGTAATTGCAAACCTGGATTAAAAATGCAACATTTTTTCTAGATTCTACCCACTTCCGCAATATTTGCAGAAGTGCCACGTGTCACCACTAGATCAACCCATGAGTCATCTGTAACACCCTCAAATTTGGAAAGAGCAACTAATTAAAAATTTTCAATAATACCTCTAAGAAGGATAAAATCCCCTTCTACAATACAATATTTGAAATACCTCAAATGAAAATCTAGATTTAACCTCAACAAATAACAAAACAAGTCTTATGCCAAGACTAAACCCAGTCGGATGTTACTAAACCCAATCCAAGTTGCTAATCCCAGAGTGCAGAAGACTTCACCAAGCTAAATACTCCTCGAGCACACAACTAGTCCCCTTCTTTTCACAGTGTCACTAGAACTATTCCCAGCCGGAACCTGATGCACATGCCGACAAATAAAAAGGTTAGACTAATGCTTAGTGAGTTCAAGAGTTTTCCAACACGAATAAATATATCATTGAATAGGAAGAATGCAATTTAAATCATAACCTTTTGAAATAATATGTCTCAAATATAAAAATGACTCGTTTTCCAATAATATGCATTTTAGGCGAATGAAATACCAATGTAAACGTTTTCCAATCCAAACTATTTTAAGAACGAATATCCCAATTTAAAGCGTTCTTTCGTTAATTATATTCGACCAAAAACTCACCCAAAATGAGAATAGAAAGCCAACTCCCAATTTATGAAACGCGGATACAACTTTATATCCGAAAACATGGGTGGAGCATAATACTCAACTCATAAACCATGGATAAAACCCATATAAACAAAACTTCACCTAAAACATGGATAATAAAACTCATACCCAAAACAACACCTTTCGGTGACGGGGGAGACCTGAATTCCATCGAATGTGGCGGGCACACAAAGTTAAGTCACTTATCAATGTTCTCGAGCTTCACATAGAGCCATGGATCCCCGTATATGGCTCCCTACCGAGCAACCATCGCAAGATACCCAAATTAGGGCTGAGCATCGGTCGGGTTGGGTCGGGTTGGGGCCGCAATCCAAGAACCCGATCGGATATCAGGTGGTGGAATCGAGACCCGAAATCCGACCGAATGTCTTCGGGTGAATTGAATATCGGGTAATTCGGGTATCGGGGTAGATCGAGTCGGGGATTCGGGTTATTCGGGCATTGGGGAATTTGAAGTTTTCCCACATGAATCATTAGAAGAAGGGAAATTAGGAAAGAAGGGAAATAATATAAGTATAAATATAAAGAGGTTGATGGTGAAGATCAATGGGAGTAGTAGCAGCAGCAATAGTTGGAGTGGTGGTGAAGATGAAACATGTTGTTCAATGAGTAGTACAAGTAAATTAACAGCAGCAGCACATGTACAAGTTTGGCATGAAGGAGAAGAAGCATCCAGGTGGCAATGGGAAGAAGGTGTATGGACCGGAGGGAGTCGAATTGATCGATTTTAATTACCAAATTGAAATTAGGTTAGACGAAATCTGATGAATGATGATATTGATATTTGATAATCGATAAATCTAGTTTAATTTTAATTTATAAAACTGAAATTTTAAAAAAATTTAAAAACTTATCGGATATTTGGACGGGTCGGGTTTGGGATTTGTATACCCAACCCGATCCTACTTTACCCGAAATATTAGTCGGATCGGGTAATTCGGATGTCGGGTGGATCGGGTTTCGGATATTTTGCTTAACATCGGGTCGGGTGGGATCGGTTTATTCGGGTTTATCGGGTTTTGCTCACTCCTAACCCAAATGACCCTAGTGTCTACTCGACCTCTAGATGAGTGTCACCACAAAAGCCACAAGTCCCCGTATCCGACTCACCATGGGCACCACACAAGACTTAGCTCCGTATACGGCTCTGCAGAGCACCACCGCAAACTTCCATAAAAACATGACTTGGGGACCACTCACTAGACTTCAAACGCGGACACTAAAATTCCACGATGAGTAACCAAACTGAATTACATGGGCATCGAGTTCAACCACCCACGATCTATATCTTGAGCCCTTCACTAAAGGTTACACGATTATCAAGTTCAACCACCCACGATCTATACCTCGAGTTCCTGCTAGCCATAAACAACTTCCAGTCCCAAAACAGGGACAGAGTTCCCAATTAAACCAACCGACTTACTCATATGCCTATGGATCCAATGCATTACAGTCTAAAACGTTACATGACTCCAACGAATGAACTAACGCATTCAAAACATGTAGCTCTCAAATAAGATGCAACTAAGTACACCATACGTCCAAGGTGTAACACCCTCAAATTTGATAAGAGCAACTAATAAAATTTTCGATACAACATCAAATAAAGATAACACATCATCCTACCATTCAAAACTCAATATACCTCAAAACATAAAATTCGATAAATAACCTCAACATATACAAACTCCAATAATTTACAAGGACTAGACTGAAGTCGAGTGTTACTCAACCCAAATACAGTTGTTCTCCTCAACACTCATCTCTTCAGAAGGTTACTAGCACTATTCCCAACCGAAATCTGTTGCACATGCCGACAAATAAAAAGGTTAAAGCCTAGTGAGTTCAAGAGTTTTACAATATGGATAATTATATTGATAAAAGAGAAGAATACAACTTAAATCATAGTCTTTAAAAATGATCACTTTAGGTATAAAAAGACTCGTTCTCCGACATTATGCATTTTCAAACATGAACACCTCAACTCAAACATTCTTTATAAAATAATGTATCCCAAAACTCACTCAAACGAGAGTAGAATCGACTTCCAATTTATGAAAACATGAATAATATTTCATATTACAAAACACCCAAAACACGAATGGGACCCAATACTCTACGCACAAAAGTTATGGACAATAATCCACCAATAAAAGACATCACCGAAAACATAAATATAAAAGACCCAGCCCGAAGATAACACATTTCGGTGACGGGGGATACTCGATTCCATATAATGTGACGGACACAAAGTAAGTCACACATTATGTTATATTGGTATTAAATATTGCACGAAGGACTTACACCTCATCCGATGCCTAACATGCCGCGATATGGAAAACTAGTCGTTCCATCATCGGATAAAGTGATAGAAGTGCTTATGGATCCATAGCAGACAGGGTTGAAACATAACATGACTCTAATTGAATGACACACGCACTCAAAATATGAAATCATCAACAATCTTATACAATGACTAAAGCTCTACGTTGAGCTATCAAAACTGAACAAATGTCCCCAAAAACCCATCGTAAAAAAATATCGAGCCACAGGCTCAAACAACCAAGGACTCATCGTCAAAAGCAACAAAATGCAATAAAACTCACTCGACCAACGTTTATGTGACACGTGCTCCAAAGTACACAACCAAACTCCAACAAAACTTAAAAGGTCATTTTCCCACAACAAGGTTATACCATTGACCCCTTTTAAAACGTCTCATAACACGAGCTATGCATATTTCCAACAAACACTAAAAATGCATTTTTACCAAGTAATCTCCATTTATGCAATAAATTATTAAAACACTTCCCTATATGACTTATTTATCAAAATGTCCCAAAAGTCCCAAATATGGGGGTTTTACAAGGTTTATAAAGCCAAACACCTCAATTAATTTAACCCACCAAATAACTCAACAAATGATAATTTTCATGTGAACACACAAACACTTTAAAATAGACATTTTGGCATGTACAACGTTTTCACAAATCAACTTGAAACTCACCTTGCTAGATTTAGGCTAAATCTAGATTTTACCCCAAATGTGAGCCTCCTTTGATGGAGACTTGGAATCTTTAAGGAATCTCTTATAGATGTTAGATCCAACACTCCCACAAGGTTTCCTTTACCTCAAAGCTACCAAAATCATACCAAATTTGAAGAGTGTAAGGAAGATGATAAAAACATCAAACCCTAGTATCTAAATGAAGAGGTGAGTAGATTACCTTGACCATAAACCCTTGGATCAACCCAAGACCACCAATCCTCTTCAATCTCATCTTGAAAAGCTTCAAAAAACGAAACCCTATGTCCAAGAATCACCCAAATCGGACCTAGAATGAAGGAGATGCACCCAAATGAAGAAGAACCCCAAAAAAGTCGATTTTAAGCCAGGTCGTGCGACTTAAGGCCGCGTGGTAGGTTGCGAGGGTCTTCTGATGTCGACCCAACGACTTGGGCGACTTGTGCCGTTACCTTCAAGCCACACATCAAACTGCGGGAATCCATTTCCCCCGGTTTCCTACCGTTTTCGCGTCTGATTCAATTCTCGATGGCTCCACTTCAAAAAGGGAAGTAAAACCTTACTAAACCTCCATTATAATGGTAAGATGGTTGCGATATTATGGGTTAAGGGTCTCCAAAATCACGGGTGTTACACAAGGCTCCTTAACGAGCTATTAAAAACTGAACGAATACCCCAAATACTCATCTGAGTATAAATCAAGCCCAAAGGCATAATAAATGTTTGGCTAAAACACGTGAGCCAATATGGTTACGTAAACCAAATACAAGTTTTCCCAAAAATCTTTGTCTCTCAAATCACAATTAGCCTTCGGCCCAAAACCAAAAAAGTTTACAATTTCTAAAATGTTCGCAAAATCGGGAACTACCAAAATCAAAGGACTCACACATTCGTACTTTCAAAACGTCCCATTACATTAATGATGCATATTTGCAACAAACACTAAAGGTGTATTTTGACCCAAATAATCTTCATTTTTGAATAAATCATCAAAACACTTTATTTGTGACTTATTTATCAAAATGCCCAAAAATCCCAAATGTGGGTGTTTTACAAGGTTTATAAAATCAAAACTTCAAATAATCAAAACCCATCAAATAACTCAACAAGTGATAATTTCATGTAAAACACATAAACACTTTAAAATGGACATTTTTGGCATGTACAACGTTTTCACAAATCAACTTGAACTCACCTTGCTAGGTTAAGTTAAACCTATATTTCAAACCCAAATCCTTAGCCTCCAAGAATGAAGATTTCACCATCAACAAGCCATCTTCCACAATGAGCTAGGGGTTATAAATAACCCATTTCTCTAAACCTAAGGAAATTAACCACCAATAAGTAAAAACTTTTTAGATCTACAAGGATCCTCATATAAGAACTTGAAATAAACAAGAAACTTACCACATTCACATCTTTAACCTCTCAACCAACTCACCTCCATGAGATCTTCCTACTTTCCAAACTCAAGCTTCCAAAACACAAATCTTGATCTCTTTAGGGTAGATTCACTCCAAGATGCTCCCAAAACTGATGTTGGATCTCCCAAAATCGCCCTAAGAAGAAAAAAGAAGATGGGAAGTGGAAAATGAGAGAAAAACCTAAAAATCGGGCATTAATACGTCCAAATTGTTTCCCGCGACCTTGGTCGCAGCCTCATGTCACGGGCCAAGTCGCGCGTGTCCTCAAGCTGTAAACCACAACGATTTTACGTGGCCCTGGCCGTGGCTTGAGGCCACGGGCCAAGCCGCGTGTGCTGCGGGTCACACCCTCTCGCGCCTCGTGCTAAACCGTCCCCCGACCGTTCTCTTGGCCGACCGATGACTGTTCCCTTAGCCGCTCGTCGACCATCATTCAGAAAAATTACGGGTGTTACATCATCCATGTGGCTCGACATGTGGCACTTCCGCAATATTGCAGAAGTGAGTGAAATTTGCAAAAATATTTAAATTTTTAACTCAAATCCGCAATTGCGAACTTGGTCATTACCGAGGTTGTGACTAAAATACAAAATTGGGAGAAGAATAGCTAAGAGATCAATATAACTTAGTTTTTTTGATTATTTAAGGTATAACCCAATAAAATCAATGTTATGACATCTTGTTTGTATAAGACAATAAATAACACAATAATTGATGTTACCTTGACCTTAATTAGTGATTTTATTTTTCTTAAGTTACCAATTATTTTAATAAAAAATTAGATGAAATTAAGTCATTATCAAACGAGTTTATTTATTGTTTACTTATAATTAGATGGACGATTTCAACCTATTTATATGAATATTTATCAAATTGAATTATATTTTATTGAGTCGGATGAGTGAACTAAAAGTTATTTCTGACATAATTATGAGTTTATAGGTTTTTAAATGGTTTTATACAAACCATTAAAATTTATAATAGTTTGTAATCATTTTAATATTTTATTTATTTAGAAAATTTTAAGAAAAAAATTGATATTATATTAATATTAATGTGAACTATTTTCAATTTTGACTTGTTATTCAATCTCTCTATTAACTTTAATGAGATAATAGAAGTGTTTTAAAAGGCTCGTCAAGATACCATCGTAGCTCAATGCTCGTGTCACACGTCATGTTAAGAATGTTGCTCGCCATGTCCTAAAGCGTAGTTTTTGTAGTGATTTTTGAGTTTTTCTTACCTTTTTACTACCTAACTTTTTTTTTTAGTTTTTAGTGTATAATTTAATTTAAACTATTTAATATTATTGACTCATCGAGTAATATATATATATATATATATATATATAGAGAGAGAGAGAGAGAGAGAGAGGTAACTTTGTTAACCTTCTAAATAGTACTAACTTTATGAACCACTCTTGAACAATATAAATTCATTTTCAACCTTGGTTGGTTTTGGTTTCAACATCATCATTAAATGTCCAATGGTAGAAATGAAATTTCATAAAATGTTTTCTTTGCTAGAGTGGTTGATTGGGAGTTACAAAATAATAATTAATTAGAAGGAGGTTACAAATATTCATTTAACAAAATTAATGTGTATTTTAATTTTAATTTCGTTCATGAACATTCACGTTCACATTCTCAAATGAACACTAACGGATATATGTTCACATACTAATACACGATCACATTATCAAGTAGTAACTATATATATGTTCATATACGTTCACACATGTCAAACTGAACACTATAGGGTATATATGAACAAGTACACTACAAGAGAAAGGGGATTTAGAGAAGGAATATTCAGAGAAGCTTTTAGGAGTGTATCTAAAGGGTATCTTTAGAGAAGATTTTAGATGACAAAACCGAGAAGTGTAACTAAAGGCTAGATGATGTTTAGGGAAAGATTTAGAAGTTAATTGTACGGGGTGAGAAATGTTACAAAAGGTTTTAGAGAAGCTTTTAAAAACAAAAGTCTCTAAAAAGATGGATCTAACTTTTAGTAACACTTTTTTAACCTTCTCTAAAGATAAAAAAAAGTTTTTAAAACTTAAGAATAAATAAAAAATGTTCACACACGCTTTTAGAAAAGTATCTAAAACATTTATTTTTAAAAAATAAATCAAAATTACACACAAAATATACAATTACTTTTAGCAACGTTGAATCGCAGAAACATAAAGGGGCGTTTGGTTCGCACAATAACTTCTGATGGAATGGAATCTGTCAATGGAATTGGAATCTGGAAGGAATTGGAATGGAATGTTTTCAGGTTTGATCAACTGTTTGGTTGGCAGAAATGGAATGTAATCAGTCAAATGAATTGTAATATGTCTGTTTGGTTTACAAAGGAATTAGAATGGAATTCTGAAAAATGACAAAAATACCCTTTCTTTTATTTTTATTTATTTTTTTTATTTTTTTAAATGCCGAGAGAGAGAGAGGAGAGAGAGAGGAGAAAGAGAGAGAGAGAAAGGGAGAGAGGAGAGAGCGAAGAGAGAGGAGAGAGAGAGAGAGGAAAGAGGAGAGAGAGAGAGGAAAGAGAGAGAGAAGAGAGAGGAGAGAGAGAGGAGAGGAGAGAGAGAGAGAGGAGAGGAGAGAGGAAAGAGAGAGAAGAGAGAGAGAGAGAGAGAAAGGAAAGAGAGAGAGTAGAGAGAGAAGAGAGAGAGAGAGGAGAGAGATAAGAGAGAGGAGAGAGATAAGAGAGAGGAGAGAGAGAGAGGAGAGGAGAAAGAGGAGAGAGAGAGAGAGGATAGGAGAGAGGAAAGAGAGAGAGGAGAGAGAGAGGAGAGAGAGGAGAGGATAGAGGAGAGAGAGAGAGGAGAGAAAGGGGAGAGAGAAGAGGAGAGAGAGAGGAAACCAAATCCACATCTGATGGGTTTAAATTTTGTTAGAAAAGGTTTGGAGGGTATTTTTATCTTTTTGAAAAACCATGATGGAATGGAATTCAATTCCATCCATTTTCAAATGGAATGACCAATTCCTTAATCTAAGGATTTCATGGAATTCAATTCCATTCCCTTGGCAACCAAACAGCACGACGGAATTCGGTCAATGGAATTGACCATTCCAATTCCACCAGATTCCGGCGGAATCCAGCGAACCAAACGCCCCCTAAGTTTCCAAACAATGTTGAATCTGTACTCCTTGAATCTCTCTCAACAACATCTCTCTCGATTAAAGCAAATGAAAATCGCTCTGAATCTATCAATTATCACCTCAAGTTTTAGTCCGTCACTCGAATCGCTCTGAATCTATCGATTGCTTTTAGTGATAATTGATAATCAAATCGATTAATCAAATCGATTGCTATCAGGTAAGCAATTACTGATTGTTTCAAGCTAAGACGGAGATTTCTAAGATTAATTTTACTTTACATGGAATTAGGTTAAGCTTTCGATTCGATTGAACATTGACAAATTAGATATGTGCAGCAATAGTAGCTTTTGATTGTAAACTTAAGACCTAACCTCATCTCCGAGGTGTATAATTTGATCATATATTCGTATCAGTATACTACCTGTTGAAACAAATTCCCAAGGTATCAATACACTATTGATTCTGATTTTGAGATTGAAGGTGATTTGAACTATGAAGTAATGTGATTTGATTTTTTTATTATCTTTATAGTCACTATTGATTTTAGTTTGTGAAATTATGAATTTATCAATGAAACAATATGTGGCATTTAACTTATTGTTGGGTTTTGATTGTCTACATTTTGATGTTTGATCGTATGTATTTGATTGTGAATGTTATAGAAATTAATTTGTAATATGAGGATAATCTATTGGCATCTCTGACTATGTCGAACACTAATGTAGGTGTATTTATTCAAATTAGGGATTTTGATTCTCAAGCCCAAAAGACTTCTCGAAGTCAAGATCAGCTATCTTCCGCCTTCTATCATCTCACCCGCGGTAACTGATTTTATATGTCTACTGCAATTAGGGATTTCTAAAATATTTATTTCCTTGTTAGTCATTGTGCTTAATGAACATAGACTGCTGTTTCACACAATACTTGTTGCCAGATAATGATTGGATTGAGTAGGTAATTATATATTATTGGTTGACGGCCATGAGAAAAGACTAACCAAATGCAGTTTTCTATTCCATCTAAATCCTACCGGAAGATATTGCTTCAAAGTTCATGTGTGGACCATAGGGATTTGATGCCCAGATATTCTCGAACAATATTTCAATTCCCTCACAACTGTAGCTAGTTAAATGGCTCATGAAGTAAAAATTAGGACCTGCCATATTTTCCCAAAGTTAGATGCTTCACTGGTGGTCATAAGATGAATGGACTATGAAGTGCCTCTTTGTATGCTTACTAGAATAATCTAAAAGAGCTTCAGTTTAAGGTTTCTTCTATACCCTTTTTTCCTCCATTAATAAACTATTAAACAGTTTGTGAATTTGTTCTTTCTATTTTTTTCAGTCTATCAAGCCTAATCTAGCAGTGCAAGTTATACATATCACAGATCCTTATGGTCCTGCGATTGTTGATAAGGATTTGGAGCCCATTGTTGTCAGGTTTGCTCCTATACCGAGTTTATGAATTAACCACTTTGTATACAAGATCTTCATGGTGTAAACCATCATTAAGAAACTTACACTTTTTTGTGGGTCTCTAGTGGTTTATACTTTTTGCAAATATCATAAAAAACCGGTACGAGTACATAACCACATACCGTATCCTTATTATCTCGTGATGTACAGTCAGGCTAATGCTAGCTTCTTTGTGTCAGCCAGGAGACACTGCCTGGTGGAACATTGGTAAACATTAATTATTACTTTTATAATATGTGTTTTGTTTTAATGATTTTTTACTTCTTGATCAGTTTGAGTGAGCTCTGGTTCCATTTAGTAAGTGACAGGGATACATAGATTTTTTGACCCCTTTTTCTTCTCTGATGAAATTTGCTGCGACCTTTTAAATGCAACTGCAATTTTTGTTGAATAGAAGTGGAAATCAAACAAATCCATTACCCTGATGGAATGGAACTGTTGAATTAGGGTGAGTGAGTGTATGCTTTTAACTGTCCAGACAGCTCCAAGAAGCTAGGCGGATGTAATTTATCTCAGCTATTTGGTGCTGAGACCAAACCACCTACTGAAAAAATAAAAATACTGAATTACCAACTTGTATCTGATGCAAGATAGATGGCTGCCATGGCAATATCCCATTTATCCCCAAGTTTGAAGAGAGGCATAACCTCTCTACTTTTGCTTCTTTTTATCTCATCTGGTCCAAGTTTCCTCATACCAGGAGTGTCACCTATTGGACCGGGTGCAATCCCATTGACTCGTATATCATAATCAGTACCCCATTGCTTCGATTTAATAAGCTTTAGGGTTTGTATATGTGCCTTTTGATATTCTCTAGTTATTCAGGCTTTTCAACTCGTGAATTTGCTCTTTATTCATTCAATTTTCACTTCCAATCGTAATGCCACATTTTATCCAGGGCTTATTAAACATAGTTGTGAAGATTGTTATTTTGTGTTTTCTAAGAAACAGGTTTTGGTAAGCAAATTTCCTTTTGCTTCATTTTAATTTACTTAATTGGATTGATTATTAATATGCCATGATTTTCTCAGATGCCCTAATTGATTTGGTCTAAATTGGTGATTTCCCAGATACTCTATTGTTGTAAATTGGGCTAGAAAGCGAGAAAGTCATCTCTCATCTCATCTCATATCTCATCACAAACTCATACCCTAATCGATTTTTTTCCAGGTATTTTTCATACCCTAATCATAATCGTTTTCTTGGCCTTTTGCAGTAAATTTGGTGATGGTTCTTTGTTGCTAGAGACCCTAATTTTTTGATAAATTGCTTATTGCTACAAATCGTAATACGTTGATAACTAAAATGAATTGGTGACTTGCTTTGTTTTTCATAGGCTTTTTGTGGTTTTTTTTTTGTTTTTTTCATCTTTTGATGATAATCGGATCTTCAGTGTTTTGTTATGTGGATCCGAAGAAGTTTTGCGTTGTTTTCGTTTTGTTTTTTTTTTTTACTTTGAATTATAAGAGGTTGCTTGAACATTGTTATATGCAGAGAAGGCCCAAATGAAGAAGACGTTAGTATTTCTGGCTTTACTTAACCTTTCTGCAAGTTCGTAATTTTTCTAGGTATAATAAGGTGAAAGATATTGAAGTGGCCAACCTTCTTTGGCCACATTTTGTTCACTTACTATGTTGTTCTGCCTAAAATACTCTGTTAAGGTGTTGGTTGTTTTTGGATACTATAGTTGATAAAGGCTTACACATTTATCTTGAGGAACACTTAATTGATTGTTTGTTTTTGTATGTGTGAAATGAAGGTTTTGGGTATACTCCTACCCGCTAACATGTCTAATCCGAACACCAAGCTACTTTACTCTGTTTCTGGATAGCAAGATTGCATTAACTAGGCCACCATTTATTTAAAAAATTTCAAATATTAAAATGTATCTGAATTATAGTGGGGATAATTTTCAGTTGGTAGACTTGTATTGTAATGGGCAGGAAGAATCATGAGACTACAACACGTGCAAATGTGTGTTGCTTTCAATGGTTAAGTTGATAAGCTGCATGAGTACTTGTTGCCACATATATATATTTCTAACATTCATATTCTGTATGAAGGTTCTTAACAACACAGTAAAACAAAAAAGGAAGGAGAAAGCTGGGAAGTGGGGTCATTTTTGGTGCATTAAATGGAGTAGGTTATGAGTCTTTGCTCTCTCTTTTCATTTGGTCTCAATCTGAGGTTATGAGTGGGTGGCTGGTCATTGATCCTGCTCACTAATCATATCTATACATATCATGCAATGGGCAACTATTTATTTATCTTCTTGAATTCACACAAGGAAACTAAGCATGGCTTATCAAGGATAAAGTAGAAAGAAACAATTCCACTTAGAAAGATGAAGTAAATATTAAGGAAAGATCTACTTTCTTTGTACATAATAAGCAGCAAGACAACCTGGTACTCAAAAATTAAAGGCTGAATCCTAGACTAGCTGTTAGGTGGTGATAATCTAGCTGGTTTTATAGATTCCAATAGATGTTCCAGCCTAGATTATTGCAACAAACCAACCTTATCCCTCCATTTCCAGACAGTGAGTAGACCCACCCTATATACACAGTAAGGAACAAACAAACCTTATTCTTCACAGCTTATTTGTTGTTTTGGTGGTTGCCTGTACCATAACGCTAGCTACTTGACATATCTTTCATAGCGCATACATCCATAATTGGATGTCATAAAATTCTGCAAATTCGAACTACATCTTGTGGGATATTAGTTAACATTTCAGCTTAGCACCCAGAAATAATTACTTGTTATACTATTAATCCAAAATTTTAAAATGAATTACATATATGTTCACTACTAATTTCCTTCAAACTTTTACCATTGATAAGTTCAAGGTCTCTCTGTTTGTTATTGTTTCTGACAGGATACAAGCAAAAACATCCAGATCTCTGCATTTCACATTTTTAAGGTGCGGACTCTTTCATCTGTCAAATAGAATAAGCAACTTCCCACATTTTCCCATGTTTTTCTAAATGTTGTTCAACATGTAGTTGCTATCATACTTGTAAATTTATTTATTAGGGGATGGTCTAGGGTCCCGAGCACTAGGAGCGACTCTACGAATTCACGATATAGCACCAGCTCTTCTGGCCGATTGAGTCATGATGAGATGTCTGCTAGACTTGCCTCAACAGAATCCGATCTTGATTCAACTAAATCCGAGCTTTCTTCAACTCAATCCGAGCTCTCACATATGAAGGGTGAAATGGCGGAGTTGCATCAAATGGTGAGCTCGATCGTGTCTGGTCAACCACTTCCGACTTTTGCAGCTTCACAAAATGTTAAAGACCATGGTTCCGAGACTCGAGATCGGTAGACATTATAATATGATTTTGGATAGATTTGGATTTATGTAAGAATTGAGATTGAACTCTAGGTTGTTTTGGGATATTTTATCCATGTTTTTTCGAATGAATTGAGATAGAACAAATCTATGAAATTACATTGTTTTGGGAATTTTTATAAAATTCTTGACATGCTATTATTAATTATTTCATTATAATTATATAATTATATATAGGTGAAATATGGATGAAATTTATATATTTCTATATAACCCATTTAGAGAAGGAATTGATGTTTTAAAAATGTATCTAAAGGGTACCTTTAGAGAAGGAATTGATGCTTTAAAAGTGTATCTGAATGGTACCTTTAGAGAAGGATTTGATGCTTTAAAAATGTATCTGAAGGGTACCTTTAGAGAAGGATTTGATGCTTTAAAAGTGTATCTGAAATGTACCTTTAGAGAAGGATTTGATGCTTTAAAAGTGTATCTGAAGGGTACCTTTAGAGAAGGATTTGATGCTTTAAAAGTGTATCTGAAATGTACCTTTAGAGAAGGATTTGATGCTTTAAAAGTGTATCTGAAGGGTACCTTTAGAGAAGGATTTGATGTTTTAAAAGTGTATCTAAATGTTACCTTTAAAGAAGGATTTGATGTTTTAAAAATGTATCTAAAGGGTATTTTTAGAGAAGGAATCGTTGTTTTAAAAGTGTATCTAAAGGATACCTTTAGAGAAGGATTTGATGTTTTACAAGTGTATCTAAAGGGTACCTTTAGAGAAGGTTTTGAAAAGTGTTACTAAAACCAAGAGTTTTAGAGAAGGTTTTCAATATACCTTCTCTAAAAGTATCTTTTAGTTACTTTAATAAACCGTCGCAAATAGTTGAAAAGCGTCACTAAAAGATACTTTTAGAGAATCTTTTGAGGAGAAATTGACTAACCTTTAGAGAAGCTTTTAAAGTGTATCTAAAGCCTCAACAAAATGTCTCTAAAAGTAAATAAATTGAATACGCTTCCAAATCCTTCCCTAAAACCTTTAGCTACCCTTATATAGGGAAGCTTTTTGACGAAATTGAAAAACTTCTCTAAAGCCTTTAGAGAAGCTTTTAGGACTTTCAAATACAATATAAAACCTTCTCTGAAGGTCATTTTTCTTGTAGTGGTAGTAGCTATACAAATCATAAGATTTTTGAATTATCATATCTGTTCAGTCATTGTATATATGTCCATATATGTTCAGTAGTTGATTTCGATGATTGAGGCTTAGGTTGATGAAATCGGATTCACTTGTCGGTTTCGATTTGTTTGACGATGAGTTATCCTTTAATTAAGCGACCCTTATGTGGAGAAGATACTAAGGTGTCGTTTGTTTTTTAAGAGGTCTAAAATCTGAAGTCTTATTTTAGTTATGATTAATAAGAGGTGGTGTGTAAAAAGGTTTGAACAATTCAGACTTAAGAGCCATTAAGAGGTTTTTAAAAAAAACAAACAACCCCTAAATGTGAAAAAGGGTTGTGAATTTCCTCAAAAACCTTGTTCAATATAACTAAATATTACAAGACTAATAAATAAGAATTAATGTTGATTGGTTTTAATCTCAATCATTCATCTCAATATCAATGGTTAAGATTCGGTTCAGAAAGTTAGTACAAAAAATCGGATTAACGAATGAACCCGACCCCATATATATATATATATATATATATATATATATATATATATATATATATATATATATATATATAGAGAGAGAGAGAGAGAGAGAGAGAGAGAGAGGGAGGAAGGATCAAACGAGAACAATAATTATTTAAAAAAACACGAGAACTAACGAAATCATTAGTGATTTTACATTAATGCACAAAAAAACCACGCGGACCTAAAGTCGCGGCCAAAGTCTCTTTTTCGTATGTTAATGTAAAATCATTAATGATTTTGTTAGTTCTCATGTTCTTTTAAATATGTATTGTTCTCATTTGAACCCGACTCTATATATATGTGTGTATGTATGTATTTTTTATGTGATATCTAGCTTTAGAACTATAAGTCACGTCATAAAAAACGTTCCTAAAACTTGAAGTCTGACTTACGTCATCATGTTACATCCTACACTATTTAAAACCTTTGATTAAAACCAAAAAAATTGGATTAAATTGCTTTTGAATGTGGCAATGATCATGGCCAGCTGACTTTTAATGTCAATGATTCTTCCTTTGACTTTGATGTTTAAAGAGAAAGTAAAGTTGTATTACCCTTTTTAAGAATTAAATATTTGTTATAACTTAAATATTATATTGTTTATTTTTAAAAGTTAAAGTATCATTAAATTAATATTAAACATTATAATTAAAAGAATATAGCAATTTTTTTTGAAAGAGAAGGTTCAATAACAAATTAATAAAGAGCAACACCACAATGTTTTCATAATATTTTTAGAAAATGTAAAAAGTAAGTCTTAATGTTGATTTGATATAAATTTACGTATTCACCTTTCGTCTTTGATGTTTGCAAATCCTTCTGTTACGAGTAAAGATTTGTTCGGTACCCCCTCATTGCTATTGTAATAATATTTGAGACAAACACAAAGCTTCAACGATTGCGGTAAACATCGTGTTCTTCTTTTCGATAGTATCATGCCACTAGTTGAAAAGCAGATACCCAAACTACAGTCCTAGATTGTCCTATTGTAACCGATCCCATTGCAACCGGTTCTAGTTCCGACCAAAAACACCCAACCCATTTTTCATGTACATAGCTCGTCCGTATAACCGGTCCCAAGTTGGGCTCAAATCGGTCCCCTTTTTCACCCAAAATCAATTTTGAACATATAAACAATTTTGTTTGTAGATTTTTTTTTGAACTATATCTAATCGAAATACACTTAAAATATTTAGTTAGGTTATTAAAATACACTTTAATTATTTTTACACAAAAATGTTACACACACACACACAAAAAAAAAAATTCATATAAAAAGTATAATTAGTCCCGAAACTTCAGGTCATAACCCACCCTAATCAGTCATAAATAAAACTGGACTGGGCCTAATTTAGGGGTGTTTACTTGTGGCTTAATGAGCTTAATAACAAAAATGGCTTATTCGCACAGACGTTTGGGGGTGTTTACTTGTGGCTTAATGGCTTATTCGCGCAGACAAAAATGGCTTATTCGCTAAATGGGGAAGGGGGTGTTGTCCCATTAAGACACAACTTTGACATTTATACCCTTTAAAAAAACCATCAGACATATACGCCTCCATCATTCAACGAATCAAAGACACACCTCCCTCCCACTTACAGCCTTCACGTCGGTTCTCACCTCCGACCGGCGACTTCTCCGACGCTCTTCTTCGGCGCAAAAACCCAATCGATTTTAGGGTTTGTATCGAACCCTTTTGGTTTTTCTTCTCCGATGCCCTTTTGTTTTTTATGCAACTCGTTTTTAGGGTTATTCTCGATTCTGGAAATCGATTCTAGAAATCGATTCTTATGTTGTTCTTGGCTTATTCTCGATTCTTATGTTGGAAATCGATTGTAACACCCAATATTTTGCAAAGTAAGTTTCCGTCATTCGTTGGTCATTTCTCCGTCTCTCGTTGATCTTTTTCAGTGAAATATGTTGTACTTCCGAACTGTAAATCGACCCATGCGAGAATCGCGAGTTTTTGGACATTTTGGGCTTCGGTACCTATGGCGCGATTGTACCACGCGATAGTGGCAGTGTCACTATCGCCAGGGCACTATCGCGGGGATAATTCTATCCGCGGTACAATTCGCGCGATTGTGTCACGCGATAGTGACAATGTGACTATCGTCAAGCACTGTCGCGAGCGGGGTCTGACGAGTTAAAATATGATTTTTTGCTTCATTTCTCATTCAAAACTCAATCCCTCTTTTGTTATTCTCTCTCAACATCTCTCTTTCATAGAAACCGAACCTAGGGTTCCATTTACCCTCCTCTACCCCGTTTATTGCTAATTGTTGGGTACTTCATCAAAGGGGTTCGAATTGAGCATTTATTCACCATCTCCATCTCCATCTTCATCTTCCTCACCAAGATCTTGGGGGTTTCATCTAACCTTTTCATCATTTGAAGATTAGGAGCTTATGGTTTGTTTTGGTGACCTACATGTGTTTTGATTGGTGGAATCAATCTAGTAGTTGAGGTAATCTTCTCCTTTTTCAAGTATGGAAAATTAGGGTTTTTGGGGTATAAGATGAAATGTTCATGTAAATACTTGGGGAACAATTCTAAG
Source organism: Arctium lappa (assembly GCA_023525745.1). NCBI lineage: Eukaryota > Viridiplantae > Streptophyta > Magnoliopsida > Asterales > Asteraceae > Arctium > Arctium lappa. The sequence goes on from CM042064.1 coordinate 53,449,484, forward strand.
GGTTGAATATGATTATTTATGGTCGGAAATGTGTGGATCTAGGTTTTGGAAGCTTGAGTTGAAGAGTTGGAATGGATGTCTTCAGAAAGCTTTGGGTGGGATCTATGCTTTTGGAGGCCAATGGTTGGGGATTGAAACCTAGGTTTAACTTAACCTAGCTATGTGAGTTCAAGTTGATTTGTGAAAACGGTGTACATGCCAAAATGTTTATTTTAAAGTGTTTTGTGTCTCACATGAAATTGTTAACTGCTGATAAGTTTGGCTATTTTGAAAGTGTTTAACCTTATAAACTTATATAGCACACATCTTTGGGATTTTGTGCATTATGATGAATAAATCATATATTATGTGATTTCTCTTTTGGGTTTTGTACAAGTGTTATTCGTTGTATGCTACATAGTATTCGAGTTGTTTTAAATTGTTGGTGTGAGTAAGCATATGAAAAGTTTATGCCGTTTCGTATTGAACTTTCGCTTTGAACGTATTTCAGTGTTGATTTTACTGTTATAAATTCCGCAATGCGATAAGTGAGTTATCTGTAACACCCTAAAAATAGGGATAACAAAAACTTTCCATACATGGAGAAGTGGTATATAGTTTGCCATAACAAGAGCCTCCCAAAAAGGGGAATATATAAACAACCTGTTTAATCACAATTGTAATTTAACGGACAAATAACAACAACCAACTAATCTAATTTCTACGTCTAGAAAAGAGATTACAAAAGGGTTGTTATCTATAGACCCAAACGATCTATATCCAAAAGTATAACGCGTCCATATGCAAGTCCCCAAGCTCTCACCCCAAAGCAACTAAACCTGCTTAATACCGCCGCCGCTAGAACCTGAGATACACATCGACACCAAACAAGTGTTAGGCCAAAAAGCCTAGTGAGTTGAACAATAAATAACATGCATGAACAGTCATAGATTCTTATCAGCAGTTAACCCATTTTACAATTCTTATCAGCAGTTAACTACTTTTCCACATGTCTGGAGTCAACGGGGGATACCCATAGCACCAATCAATTCCACCCCAGAGTCGATGTACCTTGATGCCCTTAACACAAGGAACACCCCAAAGGCCCGACACACCCGGAGACTACACCTCCCCCGAGTGGCGGAGGTCTAAGCACATACCATCACGGTGGCGCCTACGACTACATCCTCCTTGTGTCCTTGACTTGGTTCGTCCAACATAATGCATATAGGAGGTCCTTAGGTATATTTCAACCGAGTATAATTCACTACCAACCATGGGTATGATATCTCCCTCCTAATAGCATGAGGCCAAAATAATGCATATAGGAGGTCCTTAGGTATATTTCAACCAAGTATAATTCACTACCAACCATGGGTATGATATATCCCTCCTAATAGCATGAGTCCAACATATAGCACCTCGAAGGTCCTTAGGTATATTTCAACCAAGTGTAATTCACCCTCCCAATAGCTCGAGTCCAACATAGGACTTAAATATCCACATAAATACATTGTAGATACAATATCACCAAGAGTATATTCCACATGGAAATCATCATATTAACCAAATATATACTCATTAAACATGTCAAAATATCCATATTGATTACTCATCATGGAAACCCCAAATAATTCCACAAAATAGGATAAATCATGGGATGATACTTCTACATCATATTTCTCGCATAGTCTCATGAAAATACCATCAATTACTTAAACCCGTAAAGATGAACAATTTGAGCAATTATGTGAAAATAACAACAATTAAGCAAATATGATGTGTATCCAGTTTTAACAAAAGTTTAGTAAACTCACCTTGCTAGATTTAAGCTAAATCTAGTATTTACCCACTTAGAGCTTTCTTTGAAGAAACTTGGTTCTTCTAACCAAATCTTCCAAAACCTAGATTCACAAGGTTCCAACCATAAATATACATAATCAACCACAAAGAATCGTTTCCCAAACCATGTACATGGATACCTCAACTAAAACCGAAACCATAACTTCCATAACCGAAGAGAATAGAAGATTACCTTAACCCAAGCTTGAATTCACCAACCAAAACACTTCTAGTTCACCAAAATGGTTACAAGCCTTCAATCTATGAAAGGGAGAACAAAGGGTGGATGAAACCCTAGAAAACTTTGGGGAAGAAGATGAATAGTGAGATATGAGAAGCTTACCACCACAAAATACTCTAGTATACCTTAATGTACTTCCAATCTCTTGCCATATCCTTGAAAATCTCTCAAAAACGAAACCATAGCAACTTGAATCATCAAAATCGGAGCTCTAGATCAAAAGATATGAAGAAATGAAGTTTTGGGTGAGAAATGCGGCTGAATCAGGTTTTAACTCGAGCCTTCTGACCCCAACACACGGCCCGTGCGTTTTTGTGAAGAGTCCGCGCACGGCCCGTGCGCCCCCTCCAGCGCGCCCATGATTTCCCGAAAACCGTTTTGGTCATAACTTCTTCGTTATAGCTCCGTTTTTGCTCCGGAAAGAACCGTTGGACTCGTAATTGAATCCTTCATCCATCTAGACTATAAAATCAAGGATTTAAGTCCAAATTCAAAAATCTTATTTTTCCTTAATATCTCGGTTTCTTGATTAACTTGGATTGATACCTTTCGAAAATCGGGGTGTTATAATCCTCCCAACCTTAAAAGAGATTTCGTCCTCGAAATCTGGAACCACCAAGCACCCAATATCACACTTGGAAATATTGATTGATTTACTGTCCAAAAGGAATACCTTCATGAGACTTCACCTCATATACGGCCCGATTGCATCCCGGTTTAGGTTGTCGCTGCGTTTCTCATGCCGTGCCATTACAAACTAAACCTTAACGTTCAATATAATTTGCCGATGTCAGGATGAACATTGAGTCCCTGATTAATCATTTTCTTCATCATTAAATCTCGGTTGCCTCCCAACCTTAGATTTCTCGTATTACCCCAAAATCAAACATTTCGTTTAGATACCTCTAAATACGACGTATCAAGATCTCCTTGATAATCGATTTGTACTTAAAATCCACCTCGACATTCTCACCAAATGTATCCAATAAACATTACCACGAAACTCCCACCATGCTCTCAAGCATCGATTTCCAAATTAGCGAAAGTCCTGATAATTATCAAAAGTACAAATGATTGATTCTTAATTATCAACATCTAACTTCCTTACCAGTCAACCATAACATCATCATTACTCACAAATACCAAACAATATAATACACCACCGACACACAACATGTCGTCGTACCAAATTCTCACCATTCCAAAACCAACCATACCCAAACAACCGAACACGATCTTAATCCGCAGGTTTAACGAAGCATAAAGATCGTTACTTAACTAACTGCGAGAAAGCACCTGTCTAACGCCTCAAACTCCGAGGACTCTTTTAAATCCTTAATATCGACTTCTAACATGAGGGGGCTTACACCGATAGCCCAATGAGTTCAAGGTTTTTCACACTACTATGCCAAGTTGAAATTTATAAAACTCTCAAATACATAAGTTTTATAACAATTAAACGTGCAGTAAAAATACACTATCGTGCATTCGATAGGTTTCAAAATTTGGTCACCAATGCCACACATATAAAACCATTTTCAAAACTCATTTGATCAGTACTTACGCTAATAAAACGATAACGAAAGATGCGTAACAAAATTTTCAAACGGACTACCAGGGTCTTAGTATGCATCAATTTATGCTATGCATATGAAAAATAACTTCCGTCCCATAACATATGCAATAAGAGTTTGTACAACTCACAAAAGAGGATTTCACAACTTCAACTTTAAAATCCTTTAATTTAACACAAAAAGTCGGAAGATAAAATTTCCAACAAGACCTATATACGTCCGATCATTTCCCAAATATAACAACACAATAGGAACGTAAATAAATAAATAAATAAATATGTATATATATTTTTATTCGCGTTTCAAATTTAGGCCGCACCGATAAAACGTACTTACCCAAAATTGTAATTACTACGTCATGCAAACCGAAAATTCATTTCATGCATTGCGGAAAAACTCCTATCAGTAAAATCAATAACTGAAATATGTTCTGGGCAAAAGTTCTATCCGAAATACCATAAATCTTTCATACAAAACTACAGAAGGGAAATTCACAAAATTGAACCTTAAAATTTCTGCAATTAACCATGAAATGTCATGAAATAAAACTTCTCATAGTGACTCGCATACATCGGTTTATTCTCCAAGATTTAGTAAAGACATATGCATGTGATTTGAGCAATTGTAAGAGTAATTTAGTTTAATTCCAAACTGTATAAATAAAATGTTTGCAAAATCCAAGACCACCTGCTCCATATCAAACTCTTAAAGTTTCCTCTCTTTAAGTCACAATGCGGCACGAAATAAGATTTCACAACAAAACTTGCATGCGACCGTTTATTTCACAAAGCTAGTAGATAGATATGTGTATGCACCCGGTTAAAACATGAAATAATTTATGTCGTTTTCGAGTTCAAAGCCAAATATAAACATGCTCTCATCGTTCTAAAACATTGGCTAAAATACCATGACGAAAATTTCCAATAAGATATGCATACATGACCAAAAGTATAATTAACTAAAATCTCATTGTTGGTTGAGACAAACCATTTTTCAAAGGAACTCATATTCTTATGTTTTTTTTTAAAATGCCTCATAACCCAATAATATGTATTTTCTGAAAAAGGTTTATAAGATCAAATACACGAAATAACACTTACGTCAAACCCTCCTATAGCCATAGGTAACAATTCTATCCCAAAGGAATTCCCATCAATGACTATAGTACAATCACAAAAACGATCGCGAATAATTACTTGATCTCCATTGGCTAGTTCTACCACTAGAGCATCGGGAAGAACACTTAAAGGAGTAGTGAATTGTTTACAGAAGATATCCGACACAAAAGAACATGTAGCACCCGAATCAAACAAAACACGAGCTGGCAAGGAGTTTACTAGAAACGTACCCGAAACAACATCAGCGGTCTCCTTTGCCTCCTCGGTAGTCATCTGGAAAGCTCGACTCGGTGCCCTTGGAGGTTGCTCGACTCTAGCCGTCGAACCAATAGAATTTCCACCATTTCCCCTTACTAGCTTTGGGCAATTTCTCTTCATATGCCCCGGTTCACCGCACCCATAACATACCGATCCCTGGATGGGACATTCTCGCGTCGTGTGGTCCTTCTTACCACACTTGACACACCCCGTTGGACCAAAGTGAGTTCTTGTAACACATGGCCCTGAGTGCTTTGACCTGCACTTGTTACACCACCGATCCTCACGACGTTGGTCACCCGTCTTCCCACTATTAAAGGGTCTTGATTGACGAACGAGCCCGGATGGCCCTTCCCACTTCCGTTTCTCACCAGCTTGCCTTCTCTCCTCCTTCTCAGCATTGATGTCATCCTCGATAAGCAAGGACTCTTCAATGACCTCTTGCAAGGTCGAACATTTAGCGTTCCTTACATCCGTTTGCATCCCAGCCGGTAAACCTTGTTGATAAGCTTTCATCTTCGACTTTTCATCGGGAACTAGATGTCCCACCAAGTTTAGTTTCTCCAAAAAGAGTTTGGAGTATTCGGCGATAGACAGATTTCCCTTCTTCAGATTTCGGAATTCTCTCTCTAGTTTATCCAGCGAACGCTCGCTGCAATATTTATCCATGATCTTCTCTTTGAACACCGGCCAAGTTAGCTTAGCCAGGACTTCCGGAGTGAGGGCGGACCTAGTGAGATTCCACCAAATCAGAGCCTCTCCCCGAAGTAGCTGAGAAGCAAACTTGACCCGTTGAGAAGGATCGCATTCACTGGACTCAAAGGCCATCTCTATCTCCTTGAGCCAGTACATGCAAGCAACCGGATTATCTGAACCCGCAAACTCCTTAGGGTGGCACCCCAGAAACGACTTGTAGGTGCATCCCTTAGTCTTCACCTTGTTCCCATTATCCGATGGTTCTTCAACCGTTATCACATTTGGTCCTCCCGACCCCACAATAGCGTTTTCAGCCATAGTCTCAGGCTGACGGTTACTGGCGTCTCGATCCTCTAAGAGTTTCATGAAGAACTCTTGCTGCTGAGCCATGGCCGAAGTCATGGCCGATTGTTGTTGAGCCATAACCGCATTCATGGCCAACATCATGCTATCCCGAAGCCGGGTCTCCATGGTAACCTCCTCCAATATGGCGTTACCTGTATTGAGGTTCCGGTGCGGTATATATTCAGGCCCTCCTCCCAATATTCTGGTTACAGGAAAATCATCGGTGGTTACACCCACGGGAGGTCGTACAACTGCAGATTCCACCTCTGGTTGACCCTCTGGCATGTCGGGTAATCTACTTCGAGTGTTAACCATACGAATCTGCCATGAACTTACGAGAAATAGATTGAGAAAAGACTAAGTGAGTTGAACTCATTGTACGTACCAATACTTTCATCAATCATCATAACAATAGTAATCCAAGCATGCTCACGTAACAATACGTTCATAATAACAGTAGCTAATTGAAATTGTGAACGAACCATACATAAGAATTCTTGTCACCATCATCACGACTCTCAATTACGGTAATTCCGTAAATCCTAACACTCTCCCCACCAAAGATTTCTACCCCAAGTGGACAGTGAAGTCAAACAGTCTAAAGCTTAAGTCTAGATATGCTAAAACAATACCTAGTTCACTTAAACTAAAGCTCTGATACCAACTTGTAACACCCTAAAAATAGGGATAACAAAAACTTTCCATAAATGGAGAAGTGGTATATAGTTTGCCATAACAAGAGCCTCCCAAAAAGAGGAATATATAAACAACCTGTTTAATCACAATTGTAATTTAACGGACAAATAACAACAACCAACTAATCTAATTTCTACGTCTAGAAAAGAGATTACAAAAGGGTTATTATCTATAGACCCAAATGATCTATATCCAAAAGTATAACGCGTCCATATGCAAGTCCCCAAGCTCTCACCCCAAAGCAACTAAACCTGCTTAATACCGCCGCCGCTAGATCCTGAGATACACATCGACACCAAACAAGTGTTAGGCCAAAAAGCCTAGTGAGTTGAACAATAAATAGCATGCATGAACAGTCATAGATTCTTATCAGCAGTTAACCCATTTTACAATTCTTATCAGCAGTTAACTACTTTTCCACATGTCTAGAGTCAACGGGGGATACCCATAGCACCAATCAATTCCACCCCAGAGTCGATGTACCTTGATGCCCTTAACACAAGGAACACCCCAAAGGCCCGGCACACCCGGAGACTACACCTCCCCCGAGTGGCGGAGGTCTAAGCACATACCATCACGGTGGCGCCTACGACTACATCCTCCTTGTGTCCTTGACTTGGTTCGTCCAACATAATGCATATAGGAGGTCCTTAGGTATATTTCAACCGAGTATAATTCACTACCAACCATGGGTATGATATCTCCCTCCTAATAGCATGAGGCCAAAATAATGCATATAGGAGGTCCTTAGGTATATTTCAACCAAGTATAATTCACTACCAACCATGGGTATGATATATCCCTCCTAATAGCATGAGTCCAACATATAGCACCTCGAAGGTCCTTAGGTATATTTCAACCAAGTGTAATTCACCCTCCCAATAGCTCGAGTCCAACATAGGACTTAAATATTCACATAAATACATTGTAGATACAATATCACCAAGAGTATATTCCACATGGAAATCATCATATTAACCAAATATATACTCATTAAACATGTCAAAATATCCATATTGATTAATCATCATGGAAACCCCAAATAATTCCACAAAATAGGATAAATCATGGGATGATACTTCTACATCATATTTCTCACATAGTCTCATGAAAATACCATCAATTACTTAAACCCGTAAAGATGAACAATTTGAGCAATTATGTGAAAATAACAACAATTAAGCAAATATGATGTGTATCCAGTTTTAACAAAAGTTTAGTAAACTCACCTTGCTAGATTTAAGCTAAATCTAGTATTTACCCACTTAGAGCTTTCTTTGAAGAAACTTGGTTCTTCTAACCAAATCTTCCAAAACCTAGATTCACAAGGTTCCAACCATAAATATACATAATCAACCACAAAGAATCGTTTCCCAAACCATGTACATGGATACCTCAACTAAAACCGAAACCATAACTTCCATAACCGAAGAGAATAGAAGATTACCTTAACCCAAGCTTGAATTCACCAACCAAAACACTTCTAGTTCACCAAAATGGTTACAAACCTTCAATCTATGAAAGGGAGAACAAAGGGTGGATGAAACCCTAGAAAACTTTGGGGAAGAAGATGAATAGTGAGAGATGAGAAGCTTACCACCACAAAATACTCTAGTATACCTCAATGGACTTCCAATCTCTTGCCATATCCTTGAAAATCTCTCAAAAACGAAACCATAGCAACTTGAATCATCAAAATCGGAGCTCTAGATCAAAAGATATGAAGAAATGAAGTTTTGGGTGAGAAATGCGGCTGAATCAGGTTTTAACTCGAGTCTTCTGACCCCAACGCACGGCCCGTGCGTTTTTGTGAAGGGTCCGTGCACGGCCCGTGCGCCCCCTCCAGCGCGCCCATGATTTCCCGAAAACCGTTTTGGTCATAACTTCTTCGTTATAGCTCCGTTTTTGCTCCGGAAAGAACTGTTGGACTCGTAATTGAATCCTTCATCCATCTAGACTATAAAATCAAGGATTTAAGTCCAAATTCAAAAATCTTATTTTTCCTTAATATCTCGGTTTCTTGATTAACTTGGATTGATACCTTTCGAAAATCGGGGTGTTACATTATCGGTATACATGTCGTTGTAGCCACTATTTTCGGACAAGATCATTTCATTGTACGACCTAAAGTTTGAAAATTGATTTAAATTTATTGTATGTCGATCAATCGCATGCATATTTTGTGTTGCTAAGTTTTGAGAAGCGAACTCAGCATGCAGGTCTTGTTGGGAATTTTATTCCATATCTTTATATAGTCGAATGAGAAATTTTGGGAACTCGATTACGTAACTTGTCTCTTGGGAGTTTTGTTCAATCGCCTCGCTATAAACTGTTTTGGTACGCAAATTTTTTTCATTTATGGAGTATATTGATCCGAGCTAGGACCATAGTGGTCCATTTGAAAAACTTATTGTATATCTTTATTATTGTCATTATTAGCGTAAGTAAGGGCTAAAGGATTTTGAAATGGATTATATGTGTGGTGCTTGTTGTCACCTTGCATACCTACCGAGTAAATGGTAGTAAATTTTTATACGTGCGAATAATCGTTATGAAGCTCGTGCATTTGAGAATTTTATAAAATTTCAAATCGGCATATTAGTTGAAAACCTTGAACTCATTAGGGCTATAGATTTAAAAGCCTATCGTAAAAAGACTGTAATTAAGGACTAGAGGAGCCCTTGAGGATTGAAGCGTCGGATGATCCGACTTGTGGTTAGTTTTGAAGTTGGGTTTCAGTTTATAAATCGAGGCACACTTGAATAATTGAGGTATTAGAATCATATTTTCCACAACTATGTAGGTGATAATCTTTCCCTTTCTAGTAAAATTTTGGGTTAAAACCTTATGCGGCTGTTTACGTGTGGTTGGATTTGAATTAGTAGGTAACCGTGTGGCATTATGTTACGTGTCGATGATGTTCCACCCTAATGGGTATTTTGGTTTATGGTGATGTTATGATTTGTTCGTAAATCTATATGAACAGGGGTTTTAGATTCCATATTAGACGTCAACTTTAATCTTGTGGAGATATGCTCAGTGCAAGTCGAATCGTTCTTTTTGCGTCAAATGATCTTTGGAATGTTTGGAAGTACCCCGTGGGATCATGTGAAATGTTAACCTCACGGTGGTGGAGTTTAAAGGAGATTAGATGTTGGTAATTAAGTATTGATGTGTATGATTTTCTTGTTGTGGTAAGGACCTTATTGTTGGGATGTTGAGTTTTGAGAATAGGTCGGAGTTGTGCGATAGCCTAGTTTGGATTGGCCAATTCACCGAAAAGCGTATCGGTACACCCTTGGAAGGAGGGCCTTACCAATACCAGGGGTAATTTGTTAGGAATTTTGAGAATTCTTTGGGTTGGTGTTGACCATTGGAATGTGGCTTCAGAATCGGGTTGAGTTGGAATGATCTAGTCAGTGGGAAGTTGAAGTCACAAACTACCCTCGAGGTAGTACGTGTCTCATAAGTTTGGGAGGCGACCGAGATTGCATGGTTAGGAATCGCTACAATAAGGTTTGACGTTCACTCTGTATGAGTGTGTCGTATCAAGTGGATACGTGGTGTGAGTGTCTTCGCAGAAATCAGTGTGGCAGTCATGTCAGGAAACTATGGGTTTTAGATCAAGGATGAAACGGATTAGAGACAACCTCTCGGGAAAGGAAGCGGTCGTTTTGGGAGAATGACATCATTGTGGTCTATGATACGTTGTATCCTTGGAGCCAGAGGAAATCCATTAAGTGTTATGGGTGGTGATGGATTGTTTTGGGTGAGGAGTAGAATTCGAGGACGAAATCATTCTAAGGTTGGGAGGATTGTAACACCCAGTATTTTGCAAAGTAAGTTTCCGTCCTTCGTTGGTCATTTCTCCGTCTTCCGTTGATCTTTTTGGGTGAAATATGTTGTACTTCCGAACCGTAAATCGACCCATGCGAGAATCGCGAGTTTTTGGACATTTTGGGCTTCGGTACCTATGGTGCGATTGTGCCACGCGATAGTGACAGTGTCACTATCGCGGGGAGAATTCTACCCGCAGTACAATCCGCGCGATTGTGTCACGCGATAGTGACAATGTCACTATCGCCAAGCACTGTCGCGAGCGGGGTCTGACGAGTTAAAATCTGATTTTTTGCTTCATTTCTCATTCAAAACTCAATCCCTCTTTTGTTATTCTCTCTCAACTTCTCCCTTTCATAGAAACCGAACCTAGGGTTCCATTTACCCTCCTCTACCCCATTTTTTGCTAATTGTTGGGTACTTCATCAAAGGGGTTCGAGTTGAGCATTTATTCACCATCTCCATCTCCATCTCCATCTTCCTCACCAAACTCTTGGGGGTTTCATCTAACATTTTCATCATTTGAAGATTGGAAGCTTATGGTTCGTTTTGGTGACCTACATGTGTTGTGATTGGTGGAATCAAGCTAGTAGTTGAGGTAATCTTCTCCTTTTTCAAGTATGGAAAATTAGGGTTTTTGGGGTATAAGATGAAATGTTCATGTAAATACTTGGGGAACAATTCTAAGGGTTGAATATGATTATTTATGGTCGGAAATGTGTGGATCTAGGTTTTGGAAGCTTGAGTTGAAGAGTTGAAATGGATGTCTTCGGAAAGCTTTGGGTGGGATCTATGCTTTTGGAGGCCAATGGTTGGGGATTGAAACCTAGGTTTAACTTAACCTAGCTAGGTGAGTTCAAGTTGATTTGTAAAAACGGTGTACATGCCAAAATGTTTATTTTAAAGTGTTTTGTGTCTCACATGAAATTGTTAACTGCTGATAAGTTTGGCTATTTTGAAAGTGTTTAACCTTATAAACTTATATAACACACATCTTTGGAATTTTGGGCATTATGATGAATAAATCATATATTTTGGTATTTTAATGATTTATTTTATGGAAGTACATTTTGAGTATAGATGTATTCCATTTTGTGTTTTGGAGAAATGCATGGTTTTGTGTTATGGGACGTTTTGAAAGGATAAATGTTATAAACTTACTTGGAAAACGATTTGTCCCAATATAAACTACGTTGGAATTTATTATATGTTTTGGAGCATGGGTTTACATAAGTACGGGTTGTTTATGTTTGATTTCATTTTATGAATTTCAACGTGGGGTCTTTGGATTTGTTGAGCTTATGGCTCGGTTTGGATTTTTGTTGGGTTTTGAGGACACTTATCCACTTTTAATAGCTCAATGTTGAGCGTTTGGTTATGATTTGCATTTGCTGCATCTTAGTTGAGAATTACATGTTTTGAATGCATTAGTTCATTCGTTTTGAGTCATGTAATGGGTTAGTTAGTGCAATTGATCCATAGGCACGGTGTTACTATGTCCTCGTTTTGGGCATTTGGTTCACCATTTGGCACGGAATAGGCACCGGGTCACCATGATAAGTAAGGTGTGGACCTATACGGTCGGGCAGCGTCTCATGGGCGGTAAGGTGTAATTCCCTTTGTGCATAAGTTCCCCTGTTTTGGAACTTTCAGGAATAGACTTAGAGGAGTTGACTTGATGTTTTTGAGCGATAGACTCAGAGGAGTTGAGCTCGGTGGGTGTTTTATGTGTAACCCACATGTTTTGATTTCCTACAGAATTATGTGACCTACTTTTGTGTTGCGTCACGTACAATGTAATCGGGTCTTCCCCGTCACCAATAGGTGTGGTTTTGGTTATGGAGTTTTATAATCCATGTTTTCGGAAACGTTTGAGTATGGGTATTTATCTATGTTTTAAGGTTTTGGTTATTGAAACGCATTCAAGTTATTGGGATGTTTTGGAAGTTGGAGTTATCTACGTTTTCAGTGTTTGATCATTATAATGTCAGTTATGTTTTACGTGCGCTTTGGGTTTTGGCTTTATTTAAAGAGGTGTTTGTTTTATGATTTTAATCACGAAAATGGGTAAATGATGAAAGGAGATTGTTTTAAGATTTAATGTATTTCATTTTTGGTTGCTTTCAAATCAAATGTATTGCATTTTGGAAATCATGATTTTAAATAACATTCTTAACGTTAATACTTCATTTATTTCTAATGAAAACTCTTGAGCTCACTAGGCGTTAAGCCTAACCTTTTTATTTGTCGGTATGTGCATCATGCAGTTGGGGTTTGGTTTTTACAGTGCTTTGAGGAGTTGAGCATTAGACTTACACGAGAGTAAGTAGTTTGGTGAAGTCTTCCGCAGTTGGAGATAGTGACTATTATTGGGTTTTAGTAACACCCGTCCTTATTATAGACTGTATGTGTAGAATGAATGTGTGTATTGAGGTTAAACCTTAATTTGTGATTGTAGATGAATCAGACATTGATGTATTTAGAAAATTTTAAATTAGTTGTTATTTCCAGATTTGAGGGTGTTACATCGATTCTGAAATCGATTAGAACCCAAAATAAAACACGAATGGGTCTGCAACACAATTCTGGAAGTTGAGTTTGTTTCTTATGCAAAATAAAACACAATTGGTTCAGATGAATGATGATGGAGCTACTGGGTTTTTCTTTGATTGTTGCTTCAATTTTGCCATCTATTGTTGTTATAGGTTGTTTTATTAAAAAAATTTGTAATAATTTATCAAACAATAGATAATTCATACTGAGGGGAAATTGATCATTTATGTCATTCAGACCGTTGATTCAGAAAAAAAAATAGTAACAATTTATCTGGACAGACAAATTTATCCATACAGAACTTAATGGAAAATTTGGTAAACAACCCCTTAGCCATCTCTATTGCAAAACTACTAGTTAGAGGGGAAAAAAATTACATGGGCTATGTTTGGCAAAAAAAAAACTAACTTAAGCTAGCTTTTTTTTCTGGTACATGTTTGAATGACCATAAGCTAGCTTATTGAAAAGCTACTCATAGTAGCGTTTTAAAAAAGCTAGCTTATCAGCTACCAGCTAGCTTATAAGCTAGTTTGCCAAACAATGTCATGGTTTACATAAGTTACCCTAACCATTTCATTTGATCTGATCTTAATCATTGTCAGAGTCTCAAAACATTTATATTCTTTCTTGATTATTAATTCATATAAAGTTTTGAGAAATCTTAAATGTTTAAAATTGCTCAAATTTCATTTCTGATTTTTTGGTGAGCTTACATACACTGACATATGATTTCTTGTGCTTAATATCAAGAAAATCATTGACCAGCATGTACTTTTAAAAACATGGGATTCAGTGTGAGTGCTTAATAGATATTCCATGGATTCATGATAACTAATAAAACCAACATTTAATCCTCGATTAATAGGGTTAATTACACCACTAATTATTTAAGACCCAATAATATCATTCGTAGGCCCAAGCCCATTAATACACATACCATAAATGCTATGCAAAAAAAAGTCATAAAATCTATGAATAGGCAAACTTTACAATTTTATCTTCTGGTGATAAGTAAGAGTCTGTTTGTTAACGAGACTTACAGTTTATTCAGTCAACTATATATGACTGTTTGATAGTGGCTTAATGATATAGAAAGTGGCTTATTCAGTAAGATTTCAAGGGGGAGCTTTATGCAGAAAGCAAAGTTTTTTTCCAAACCAGTCTCTCCTGTTAAAAAATATGTTCCTTCCATCTATGAAAAAACTCTCTCAAATAAAAACTTCGAAATCTATACAGACATATTAATCCACACAGACAACTTTATCCATACAGACCTTAATGGAAAACCAACCAAACAACCCCTAAGTGGGGTTGGGGGAATTATTTCATTTTATATGAGTAACGTTGGACAAAAAGTTAATTAACGAAAACTTCAATCGATACTATATGGAATATGACTCTAAGAACATCAATGTGAGCAGATATTTTTTTTGATTCAATCAGCAGTTGAGGCTAGTGAGAGGTCCGTGATCGAACTTGGGACCCAGGGACGGATCTATGTATGTTCAAGCGGACTCCCGCACACCTACTTAACTTATTTTCGCAAGCAAGATTTTATCGAGGTTGAAAAGTGCACCCTCTAAACTTTGAAGGATGCTTCAAAATATTAGAAAATATATGAAACATCAATCAAAACATCGAAAAAAGTATCTCGAAATCAACAAAAAAAACTGAAAAAATCTCTCGATATCAACAAAAAAAACCAGAAGAAATCAACAAAAAAAGTTAAAAATCCCTCGAAATCTACCAAAACACTTTAAAAATCCCTAGAAACAGTGGAATTCAGCTAAATAAAAACACTACTGGACCTGTCTTGTATTTAGACAAACTCGTCCCAACCCATTTACCAATAAAACTACACACTAAACACTATTCAAATGATTAATATAAGAAGAAGAAAAAACCGAAAATTTTGGAACAACAGTCCGAACCTCGACATCTTCACTACCAACCAATCACAAAAGGCCACCTTTACAGACAAATCTCGATAAAACCCACATAAACTTTAATTCCCCTACGGCTGAAAACGACCATTAAAGAATCATCACAAAAACAACACAACTTTTCTTCATAAAAACAATCAACAAAATTCATAAAAAACCTACACAAATCATGGACCCAAAAATGGGTTCTTGTGAAGATGATAATAATAATAGAACATATAAAGCAAGAGAACTTTATGTACTTTCAGACAAGATTGAAGAACTTTATAGAACCAACGAAGAGCTCAAACAAGCCAAGGATGAAGCCATGCAATCGTGGCTCGATTCGCGGCCCCTAATCGACGAGCTCGAGCGCCTGCAATCGGGCCTAGCCGAGGTGAAGGAACGGTCGGAGAATGGGATCGTTTCGAGGCTCGAATCGGAGCTCATGGAGGTTCGCTTGACGATTCGGGCGAAGGAGGAGGAGGAGCTGAGAACGAGAACCGAGATCAATCACATGACTCGGGCTTCGGAAACTGTAAGGGAAGAGATGGAAAGGATCAAGCTCGAGACGGATGAAGGAAGACGATCGAGATCGAAGATGAGAAGGGGAATCAAGGTGAGGCGGCAGAGGCTTCGGACTTTGAAACTCACTTTACGAGCCGTGCGGTTGGAGTCTGAAGCCTATGCGGCATCGGCTGCAACGGCCGTGGACCAGATCGGTCGAGCCGATCGGTCACCGGACCATACCGGCACAATCGAACTAACCCAAGAAGACTACTTTGCTTTAACACGACGAGCGAAAGAGGAGACGTCCCTGGCCGATTGGCGGGTGGTTGTAGCCACTGAACAAAGAACTGTAGCCGAAGAAAGTCGAGATTCGGCTCTACAAAAATTGACCGAACCAAATGGGTCGGTTAAGGAAGAGGAGATATCAGATATAGGAGTCCCGGACTTTAGATCAAAGCTCGGGACTCCTTTTCCAACAGCTCGGGCCAAACAAATGGCCCACAAAGGGATCAAAAGCGATAAAAATCGAAGGCAAGTCGATAAAAAGAAACGATCCATTTTTATCGAAATAAAATCATTTTTCGCTCGAAAAATGAAGTACTTGTTTGGATGAACATGTACCAAAAAGTCAAAGTTCATGTAAAATTAAATGATTAATAAATTGTTTTTCTCTGATTTGTATGTTCGACAATTATAAGTCAACTTTTTTTTTTTTTTGTTGGTTTTGGACCGGAAGCGAATGAGTAGGATATAAGTGGATCTTGTCTCTACGGTGTTATTTCCGTAAGTTTGTGTACGTATTTGGATCCAAAATATTTGTGATAAACGTTATTCGTATAGATACGAACGGGTTTCTAGACCAAATCTACGATAATTCATTAAACGTTACGGGATTTCTAGTTTACAACGTTACATTTGTTTCTAACTTGACCATCTTGGCCCGTAATTACTCCCACGGTGCTCAGTTTCGCCATCGATGCGCCAAAATCTTTCGCAAACAAGAACGGAAACTTGCTATAATTTATAACCATGGCAGCAGTTCTGTTATCGCTCATTAGAGCCTGATCCGAACCGAGAATCCCTGAGTTGTTCACGAGGCTCTTGAAATAGACGTTGTCGAACTTTGTGGTTGTGACCGCATCCAAAGGGACCAGATTGGTGTCCGAATCATCCTGATTCGGACACACGCCTTGCAAACTGGTTGCAAGAGACGCATCGAGTTGTGGATCGGGAGCACCCGATCCATCAAAGTCGAACAATCTTTGCTTGAACGTGAAGCACTGCGCAAATCCTATCGTGTGTGCACCTTCATAAGAAAGCAACATGAGCTTTTAATAACTCGATGCACAAAAAAGCCCAACCCCAAAGTCCGACTCTAAGTCAAGCAAGCCCAATCCCGAACCCAGGTCGGGCCTTACAGCCCGACCTGGGCTACTATTTATTCAAGACCTTGTTAAAGATGGGCTTGAAAAAGCCCAATCAAACCAATTTTCATACCCAAAGCCCAAACTGTTTTTTCTTAGATAAAATTGGTTTTGAAGTCACGGGTCTTGTGCATCTTTAAACTAATCGTTCGTTATAAAGAAAAAAGCGAACAAAAACTTCATTGGTTCGGTCGTTACCTGAGAGTACCACGACGTCTTTTAGATCGAGACCTTTCGTAGTGAATTTTGCGGTTATGTTCTCTAGAGGCTCGAAAGGCGACGGGATATCAACGTTTGCTGCAGTTATATTTGCGATCAGGCCATCTCGACGACCCATGGCTAGAGACCAATACGGTCCTCCCGTCTATAGAAAAAAATATAGCGCAAATTAGATATATATATATATATATATATAAGACGAAACAAAGTGGTATATATAACAGTAATTCGATTTTCATTGACGGTTATCTTCAGGGTCCCATAGAATTAGTTGAGGTGCGTACAAACTGACCTAAACATCCACAGTTGCAAAAATCAGTAGTGCAACAAAATAGGTCTTTTAGGATGCCCAACTGTCGTTGGGCGTCCTAGTAGACTACTTAATGGGGTTTTAATTTTATATATAGGACCAAAATTGTGCGTACTATAAAAAGGGTGTTGCGATAAATTGTTATGACGAAGTTAGGTGACCTAACAAGTTCTATCATTCTTTCCTGAAACATAAAACCAAGATCTTACAAGGAAAACGGCTTCTCTAGCTGCGAGTGTCAATATATCAGCACAAGAAACCGTCGACGGGCAAGCTTTCTCCACGTTCGCCTTTATGGTGTCGATAAGCTCAAACCCTCTTGCCGAGTTTCGATTAGGATTCGCGTCCTTCTCGCTTTCGAAACTACTGCTTGCATCAAGTAACACCGACCCTTCGCACCCCTTGAACATCAAAAAAACATCATTCCGTGTGCATTAGAAATATCAAACTAAACCAAACGAATTCCCAGTATACATTACAACAAAATTAGGTTTATAGGATGCCAATAATGTATAAGTGTCCTAACAGACCGCGATATAGTAATTAAGTTTCTAGGGCCAAACAAAAAAGTTTCCTATTTAATGGTGTTGTAATAGGTTTATATGACACTTTTGGGTGTCTTAACAAGTTTTTTTTAGGACACTTTAAAATAAAGCGTTATTTTAGCTATTTTATCGGACACCTTTGAGAAGTGTCCTATAAACACATCGTTTTACAGAACCCTTGCTTTTATAAGACAAATTTTCAGATAGAGTCCTATAAAATAACTAATACCGGGACACTCACACAATTTTCGTGTCATATAAACCCAATTTTGATGTAGTGATATCTCATCTGAATGTGGGGTCTGTCCAAGGTGAGATGTACGCAGACCTAACTTCTACCTTCAAAACAGTAGTGTGATTGTTTCCAAAAAGACTCTGCTTGAGTGCATGTGAGAAGTGTGCGAAAAAGACTATGATTACATTAATATGAAACACCAAACTAAACGAGCTCAGTATATCCCACCAGTAAGTGGAGTCTGAGAGAGAGGTAAGTTGTACGCGGATTAAAAATCCAACATCAACCCAAAAAAAATGGAACAATTGTTTCTGTAAAGACCCCTGACTTGTAAAAAGTGTGCGAAAAAAGATATTTAGATGATTACATTAGAAATACAATCATGAAAATGCAAGCGAAGAAGTGATGCGGCAATCCTGGTATCGTTTGCCATAGCCGACCAGATACCGAACCTGACGATCTTCGTCAAGTTTGGACACTTGGAATCGTAGAACCTGTAATCGAGTTGGCCATACACGAACGGTCGAAGAACCAAGAGACAAAACACGACACTAGTCGAAAATCGTTGCATATCGGTAACGTTCGGAAAACGGGTCGTTAGAGTTTGAAAGTTATGGTTAATGTAATTAACAGATGAGTTTAAATAGTCGTTTTTGTTTCGAGTGGATGTGCCACTACGAACGAGTTTGGAACTAGTCGACATCAAAGGTGAAATGATCCCACTTTTACGTTTGGAAACTGGGGTTGAAGTTGTTAAGTGGAATTGGTGTCATTCGTTTTGGGATTATATATATATATGAAAAACACAGAAAGTGAAAAACCGATAAACACCTTGGTAACAATTCATCTTTACGATGTGCACATGTGCGTACACATGCCCATGTGCACATGAGCCAAGAAACATCTTTAATTATTTGTATGCACGTATGTATGTCATACATAAATGATTATTATTGTTCATCGGTTTTTCACTTTTCTAGGGTTTCCCTAACTTCAATTCATATATATATAGAGAGAGAGAGAGAGACAGGTTGATACAAGAACAATAAGCAAATAAGAAAACAATTGAATCAGATGTGATTGCACATTGAAATCACGTGTAAAATCACATGTGATTACATCGCCCGCACATTGTTGCGTTGACTGTTAGTGTAAAATAACATGTGATTTTGCACGTGATTTGGCCATTTTCGTGTTCTCTTATTTGATTATTGTTTCGTTTGAACCTCCATATATATACTAGACATATACCCGCGCGATGCAGCGGAATGTAAGTAAAGAACGAACAATTAATGCTATTTCTTTATATACATTTCATCAATAATCAACCATGACCTAAGAATCACAACTTATGAAACCTAAACCCATAAAGATATTCAATAATTAGTTTATATTACAATTATTGACGAAAAAAAATTATAATGATATTATTTATAATAAGAATGAAACGTATTTTACGATTATGTATTTTTAACGTGCTAACGGTGGAAAAATAAAATAAAACGTATGGACAGAAAAACAAATTATTTCGTAGATATTCATGATATTTAATAGTACGGTTAAATTAAAAAATATTCAATATTTGGCTCGTTTTGAAGATATTGAGGAGACGCTTATAATGACATAATTTGTTGAAAAATGAACGTATTTTTTCATTGCATTTTTGTTAATATATAATTATTTTTGTTAATATGATAATGGTGTAAAATGAAAAATGAAAAAGTAAGGATATAAAGTAAATTAAATAAGTAATTGTAAGGATGGTAAATGTAACATTGTAAGGGTGGTAAATGTTATTGTACAAAAGATTGTACAATAACCGTTTTATTAGAATATATAATTCGTATATATTCTGATATTTAATAGTATGGTAAAATTAAAAAATATTCAATATTGGGCTCGTTTTGAAGGTATTGACGAGACGATTATAATGGTATAATTTGTAAAAAAGGAACGTATTTTTTCATTGCATTTTTGTTCATATACGATTATTTGTGTTAATATGATAACGGTGTAAAATGTAAAATGAAAAAGAAAGAGATATAAAATAAATTAAATAAGTAATTGTAAGGGTGGTAAATGTAACATTATAAGGGTAGTAAATGTTATTGTACAAAAGATTAAGGGAGGTAAATGTAATTGTACAATAGTTTGTACAATAACCGTTTTAGAATTTTCATTATATAGTATATATATATATATATATATATATATATATATATATATATATATATATACTAGAAGCGTACTTGCGCAATGCAGCTAGATACATCACGATTTTTATGTTTCATTTTATTTTTAGTTTTTTTGTCGATTTACGGTATGATTTGGATGGTTTTGAGAAAGTGATAATGTTTTTTTTATAAATTTATTTAATTTAGGATTAATAATATAATGTTTTTTATATAAAAAAATTAAGTATTTTGTTATAATTCAATGATTATCTTATATATTTTAATGTCATCTAGAAAAAATAACCAATTACATATTTAATAATATAATTAAAACAAATTTATAGTAATATAATATATTAATTAATAGTGATACATGAAAATGTCTGCATAAAAGGAAGACCCTGTACATACCAAATTGATGTGTTAGAAGTCTACAGTAGTAATATGTATCTTGTGCTTTGATACTTGTAAATTAAGAGATTTTTAAAATCTTGCATAAAATGATGGTACCTTGTGTCTAATAGTTTGTATTTAAGAGTTTTTTATCTCTGTTTTATAATATAATATAGATATATATAGAGAGAGAGAGAGAGAGAAAATGAGATTCAATTGAGAACCAAAGAAACTGTATATTCACATGCTATATAGATGCTATCAAAATATGTATTTTTTCAATGAATATACTTCAATGCATATCTACAATGCGTGCAAATATATATATATATATGCATTCATATACTCATTCAAATTCATTAGCGTATATGCATCAAAGTTCTCAATTTTTTTGTGGTTCTCAGATGTACCGGCCCTATTTTTTATTTATATACATACATACATACACACATATATATATATATACACATATATATTCAAGCGAATAATCGTGTGAGAAGTGGATCTGAACCGTTGATCACTTTTAATCACATACCCTCCCATGAATTGCGACTTAGAAAGGAATTGATCCGGTACATCTTATCTCGATGCATCTCATCGTCCAAATGTGCGTCCATTTCCCATCCAACCGTTAACCTCAATATATATGTGTTTGTTTTTTTGTCATTTAGTGTGAAAAATGAAGTCCAAAGTTGAAGACACCAGGATTACACTTAAAAGTAATGTTATTTTTATATGTGTTTATGGTGCAATAATGTCTAATTCTTTGAATTTAGGAGATTAATGGAAAAGATTATTGGATTATGATATTAGAGATAATGAATGCTCCATTAAGAACAACCATGGCTGCTCAAAGACCTTCTATTTCTCTTTCCTTCATTATTATATATGTAATGTCTCGTAAACTAGTTGATAAATTAGTTGTTAACTGAAAAACTATAAACCAGTTCTTTTAAATATAAATCAGTAACATATTTTAGATTTATTGAACAAGTGCTCCAAAAAAGGCACCTACTATACAATACCAAAACTGAATCTAAACACCCACAATTAAAAGTATAGGAAAAAACCCCATAAGGGTTCCATAAAGAAGAGGGGCAAATTGCAAAGTACAACTTTTACTACATCTAGTACAACTCTTTATATAGTTGTTATTTGTTACCACCAAAATGGGTTCAAATGAAGCTACAATCAACAGCAGCAAAACCATGTTTTCTTTTTTTCACATTATCATCAAGATGAACTTTGATCTCCAAGCACGCGATCGGTCTCGAAAAAACTTGTGTATCGAGAAGGGCCCGTGAATGTCTTTTTGCCCAAGAATATAACGGATCGAAATGGGAGGCCCTTGAGAAGATTCGCCGATTGGGGTTTTACCGTTTTGTTTGAAGTATTAGTATGAGACATTAGTCATCCTCATGTCGACGCTGGAAAGTCGAACAAGAAAATAACGACTTTGAGAAAACGGAAACCAAATCGGCAAAAGAAATGCAATTAACACTATAACAAAATAGGGTTTATAGGACGTCAAAAATCTCCAAGTGTCGTAATAGAATGTTTTATAGGACTTAAGTTTATAGGACCAAACAGATGTACGTGTCATATGTGAAAGTGTTATAATAAGTTTGTATGATGTTTTTAGCGTCTTAACAAATTTTTAGATTATTTTTAAAATAAATTGTCATATTAAAGTAGAGTAAATTACATTTTTAGTCCCTATGGTTTGTTGAGAATTTCTATTTTCGTCCTATGGTTTTAATATTTTGATTTTCATCCCTATAGTTTATAATTCATAACCTTTTTCATCTTTATGGTTTAATTTGCATTGTTTTTTTCATCCTTATGTTTTACAATTCATTTCTATTTTAGTCCTTCATATTTAAAAGTAGTGTTTTGACCTCAGAGACGAAAACATAAATTAATTGCAATTTCAAAACCACAAGGACAAAATTCACAATTTTTAACAAACCACAGGGACTAAAAACGTAATTTACTCTATTAAATATTTTACAAGATACTGTTTAAAAAAGTGTCCTACAAAAACAGCACACTTTATTTCAAAAAGAGTCCTTAAAAACTATTTAAAACGACCAAAAATGTCCTATAAACTTATTGCAACGCTTTTACATAGAACACTAAACTCTTTGAGTCATATTAAGTCGTCTAACTTCGTCCTAACAACTTTTCTAACGTCTTATTGATCCTATAAACTTAAAGTCTCGTTAAGTATTCTACTGGGATATCAAGAAAAAGGAAAGGATCATGTACTTGTTCAAAAGTTTCCCTTTTGTGGTCGGTGAATCCGTGGGCATCGACATCTGATCTGGTCTATGATTCAAACGCTCTCTTCGGTTTTGCACCTTCAATAACCGAAACATTTATTATAATTAATAACGACGACAACATATTAGCATAAACATCGAACACGTACGGAAATGAACATTACCATCCTATTGTTCGAAGCCGGAAAATCTAGCTGACTCGAGTTTTTCAAGAACCTATGTTCAAGTAACATGTTAGCCGTCGGCCTTTCTGCAGGATTCCTAACGAAGCAACACCGCAAGAAATCTTTGCCGTCGGGTGACATTGTTTCGGGTATCGGTGGAGTCTCCTTGATGACCTTAAACATTGCTGCAGGCTGCGGCAAACGTTGAATAATGAATTACGTTCAAATGAATTACCAAAAGGTCATTGGCCCAGCGGTACCCGTGTATAAAATATTACTCCCTCTGTCCTCGTAATAAATGTCCACAATAAAAAAGACACAGTTTTATAAATGTGTAATCATTACACTTTTTAGTTAACTAAAAGACACTTTTACCCTTAATAAAAGAGAGAAATTTTCACCATCTCATAATTAATAGAAAAATAAACATTTACTTTTGAAAGTGTACACTTATTTTGGGATAAACTAAAATAGAAATGTGGACACTTAACCGCTAGGTGCAGCTTACTTACCCCTTCGTACTCGCTCCAAGGAGGTTTCCCATTCATCATTTCGATAATCGTACAACCCAAACTCCAAATATCGACAGCCAAAGCAAGATCGGGACTAGAATCCTTTTGTGTCCCACTCAACAAAAGCTACAAGAAAAACAACGATACGAATAAGGTTATGTTGACAAACTAGCTGTTAAGTTAGATGATAATGTAAAATAACCTAAAACAACATGTTGAAAAATTAATTGGAAAAATATAACTGCCTCTGTACCGTAAGGGGTAAAGGCAAGGTCTACATACATTTTACCCTCCCCAGCTTCTACCACTATTGGTTTATAAGACTTTTAATTAGAAGAAAAAACAAGTGGAAAAAAACCTGGGTTTATTGAAAGGTTAGTTGAAGTAACTTTTCAAAAAACTAGCTTATAAGTTAGTTTATGGCTAGCAAAATAGGTTTTTTTTCAATAAGCTCAAAAACTAAGTTGGCTTATTGTAACAACACGTTCTATATATGGATAGAAAAGCAGATCTGTGAGTTGCTTATAAGTTTAAAGCTGTGAACTACCAATAACTTCCACCATGGTTTTAAGTTGATTTGAAAGTTATTGGGCCAGTCTGCAGCTTTGGACTTCGGGGCGTTACATTTATGGTCGCCAAACATGTCCTACGAAAGCAAAGGGGTTGGTTGTAATTTGCATAATTTATGATTTTAGAGCGAAACAATACCTCGGGAGCCATCCAGTACGGACTTCCTTTCAACGAGAGATCAACCTGCCCGGTAAGCTGAAAAACAAGATTGAAGTTAAAAAATCAAGAACGATACTACAACATTAAGGGCATCTCCGATGGGTGGGTCTTGGACCAGTACATTACCACATCAGCTTAGAAAAACCGGTTTATACTTTATATCATTGTGACTACAACAAAATCGGGTTTATAGAACGACCAAAATCTCTAGGGTGTCCTAACAGACTACTTTATAGGATGAAACATATAAGTGCCCTATGTCAGAATGTTGCAATAGGTTTATAGAACGTTTTTGAACGTTTTTGAAATGTGTCATATTAAATTCTTTATATGACACTATTTGGAAAAGTGTCCTATAAACGCAAACATCCTATAGAAGATGTGTTTATAGAATATTTCTCAGCAGTGCCATGTAAAAAAGCTACACTTTATTTTAAAAGTGTCACGAAAAACTATTTAAGACGCTCGAAAGCGTTCTATAAACCTATTGCAACACTTTTAGATAGGATACGTATATGTTTGGTCCTATAAACTTAAGTCCTATAATATTCGATGTAAGACCAGTTCCGCCATCACTTTTTGTGGGTCCCAAAGCCATTTTAATAAATGAATTCGCTCACTGTCTTTGATGGTAGTTTTGAATTATAAATCAAAGTACATGATTGGGGGTAGAAGGTTTACAAAATGTATAGAAAGGATAAATCAGATGTGGCATCGGATCTTACATGTTTAGCCATCCCGAAATCAGCAAGTTTCACGACCCCATTCGCATCAACGAGCAAATTAGCCCCTTTGATATCCCTACAAAACATAATTGCCTTCAAATCTTGACGAAAAAAGACGCTCAAAACTCGGTATTTTGTCTATGGTAACAAATAATCCTCAACCTCCCTATTAACATATTACGTGTAGCCTGATGACGTGGATGTCAAGTTTATCGTCCATTTCTCGGTAATCCTTTTGTAAACCATGCATAAATGGGTATCCACGTCATCAAATGTTACAAGATCAACAAGTTACCGATCAGAATTGGTACAACATAGAATGCAACCGTTACCTGTGTATAGTCTTTGTGCCATGCAAATACGCGAGCCCGGATACAATATGCCGTGTAAAATTCCGTACAATTGATTCTGTCATTCCACCACAATGATCACGAGCATATTTATTGATCGAACCAGGATGGATGTATTCCAAATATATGTAAAACCGATCCTCAACCTGCAAGTACTTGACGTAAAACCTCTTTTACCGCTTCGAAATAGATAACGAGTGATCTTTACGATTAGGGGAAAAAACTTACGATTTCGCTACCATAATATTGAACGATATTTGGATGTTTAAGTTGGCTTAGAACATTAATTTCCTGAAAAAGGAAAGTCATATGAGTAATCGAAGACTAACGTCATTGATGCGACTGCTTTATAGTTTATAGAACCAAACAACTGTGACTGCAATATATAGGGGTTATGACAATTCGCAATTCGGGCATCCGAGGCCAGTTTTCTATTGGCTTTTTTATAGGACAGTTGTTTTTATAGTACAGTTGTTTTTATAAGACACTTTTTAATGATAACGTCGTATAAAAAAACTAATATGACGTTTTATTTCAAAATTGTCCTCCTATCAACTTATTCCAACATATTTATATAGGACACACAATTGTTTGGTCTTATAAACTGAAGTCCTGTTAAGCAGTCTATTAAGACACTTAGGGGTTGTTTGTAATTGTTGAATGGTTTAGTGCAGAATGATTAAGTGGTCAGAATGATTAAGAGACTCTTATAATATAATGCAAAATGAAATATGATTGTTTGGTAATTGTTCAGAATGAAATCAGGGTGCTTAATGGTTAAGGGAGACTCAGGATACAAAATCATTAAGAGGGTTTTGGAACCATTAAGAGACAGACTTTTTTTTTGCCAAACATGATTCACCTCTTAATGATTCAGATGTTGCCTCTTAATGGAACCATTAAGAGGTAAACAAACAACCCCTTAGACATAATATGATGTTCTATAAAACTGATTTACCAACCTGTTGTAATTGGTTTATACACTCCACAGACTTAGGATCATCCGGTAACATTTCGACTTCTTTCATTGCACATAAAGCTCCTGTCTTTCTGTTAAAAAACTAAATATTATTAGTTCGGAATAAAAAAAAAATTCAATAGATTTTTAGGTATATAACATTAAATGAGATTTTAATTAAATCCATGACATTCTGACAAGCTTCTATAACATTCTTTTGTTAAACAGTGTAATTCTCAAATCTGTCGGTAGGGTTTTTTTAATCCATGACCTTATGACAGATTTGAGAATGATACTGTTTAACAAAAGAATGTCTAGAAACCTGACAGACAATCATGAATTTAAAAAGCATTTGTGAGGAGGTCATTCAGCTAAATAACCTTGTTTTTTTTACAAACCTGTTAGAGCCAACATAAACACTTCCAAACGTCCCACGACCGATAAGCTTTCCCTTTTGCCATTGACCGTGTCTCGGTGTCTTTGGGATCAAATCGGGTTTGTTGGTGGTTCGTGTCGGGGAAGATGGCGGAGGTATGGCGGCTCCTGGCGGGAGAGGCAAGGGGTGGACTATACCAACCGTCATATGGGCATTGTTGTCACGCCAACTCATCGGAATTTCAGCGGACAAACTCTTGTGCAACGGAGAGTTTGACGGCATATGAGTTCTAACGGTGGTTCTTTTTTGTGGGCTATGGACCGGTGAACCATCGCAGACGTGGATGGTTCGATCGAATATCGTCTGATAATGAGTTGCAACGCCTGGTGCCACGTCTGGTGGAGCCGAAGCCGGCTCTGGTGCGGGCCATACGTGATTTCTAGTAAGGAAATGGTTAGATGAACATAAATCGGTCTTGTTTGTTGGTGGGAAGATTGCTCGATTCGATATCGGAGTCGTTGGAGCGCTAACGGTTTCGCCATTTTTGTGTTCGTATCGTGAGTTTGGTGTTAGATTCCATCCTTGAGGCCATTTTTGAAGAAACTGTGGTTCTTTGTGTTCGGTAAAACGATCTAAGCTAGCTATGCTGAAACGAAAACAACGTTTCGAAGTGAGATCATGGCATTTGAGGGTCGGATTGCGGTTTCATTTTCCGAAACCATATCGTTAATCGTTAATTGTTTATTTTTTTTTCTTCTATGAAGCCCTATATGCATTAAGTTATCTGATAAATATGTAGGTCCGGATAAAAATATATATTTTGTTGAGGGATGCAAAAAGAGAAGTTGGATTTGTAGGGCATTTTTTATATTAATTGTTTTGAGATGACTTAGGCTATTTAGCAAACAAGCTAATAGCTAGTTGATTACTGATAAACTAGTTGATAAAAAAATTATGTTTGGCAAAAACTAGCTTACAATCATGTAAAATTATCAAAAAGAACATCTAGAAAAAATAATCAATTATAATAATTAATAATATAATTAAAACAAATTAATATAGTATATTAATTAATACAAATAAGGTAGTAAATAATATAATATGTTAATTAAATAAATTTGAAATTCATTATTATACATATTATAAATTTTGAATTTTAAACCAAATTCTAAAAAAAATCTACATTAACTTAGTCGTTACATATAATATGGAAAAAAATAATCAAATAATAATTACAAAATAATAATAATTGATAACTAAAATATATTGATCAATATTAAAAAAATTGATATAAATATCAATAACTCTAAATAATTAAAATTTGAGTTATAATTTTCAGATAATATTAATTAATAATAATAAATTTTAATAATTAATATTTATTTATAATTAATAGTTAATATATAAAAATGAATATTAATGAGAACATAATTGAAATAATCACAAAAAAACTTCTCATAAGTTACTCCAAATAGCTTATAAGCTAGCTTCTGTACATCCAAACATATACCTAGAAAATAAGCTAGCTTATAAACTAGTTTATTTTTACCAAACGATGCCTTAATAAAGACAAACTAACAACCTTGCTTATCTTATATAGCCATTTTGGCTTACGTTGTGTTCTCTAATTTGGAGAGGAAAGAATTGGAGAGAAAAGAAAATAATTTTTTTATTTGTGTTCTTGAAATGGATGGAAAGGAAAGAAAAAAAAAACGGTTTTTCATGTTCTTGAACAGGAGAGAAAGGAAAGAAAATGTCATTTTTAAAAATATACCCGTATAAAAATATATTCTTTATAATGAAAGATTGGGTAGTTTTGTAATTTTAATAATTTCAGTAAATTTTTTAAATGGTTTTAATTTATTTTCTTTCCTTCCTTTTCCTCCCACATTTGAGAGGAAAATTATCAATTCTTTCTTTCCGTTTTCTTTCCTTTATCTTCTAAAAAAGTTTCGAAAACGCGAGTTTTTATTTATATTTATATTTTTTTCGTTAAATGAGTTTTGAGAACAAAGCTATGAGTGATCAAATAAGTTGCACTTATTCTTTTTGTGGGCCATTCGTAAATAAATAGCAAAATAAGCAACTTTTCGCAAAAATGAGAACAATTTGCGACGGGATATCAAAAGAAGATCTTGAAATTAAAAAAAATGACAAAAAGTAAATACTTCGCCAAAAAATGGGTGATTTTATGGTTGGTCCATTCCGGGTGATTTAGTTATTTAATATATTTTTCAACAGATTCTTTAAAATGAATAATCAAAACTCAAAATCCCTATAGAAAATTTTACCCAACTTTAATAAATTGTCTATTTTAAAAGTTATAATATTTAATTATATTATTAAAATATTGTATAAATGTATATTATTTCTCGATCATAAAAACAATTTACCTCAATGTTTATTATTGGTAAGAATGTAATAAAAAAAATTATTCTATCTCACGGTTTAGGAAGTTCTTTAAATTTGTAGAATTTCACTCTCTTTCATTATTTCTCCCTTTTGAATAAAGTTTAGAAGAATATGTTGGAGCAAAATTAATATAATTAATTATATTAATCTCAATATGTAATAATATAATTAATTATGTAATCTCAAAATTGAATATCTTTTTGAAGATGAATGCAGTTCTTTTTAAAAATTTTGACTTCGATTCTCCATTTAGAAAACTTTTAGAGAATTTGTTTAAGAGTTATTTACCAAACGCTTAATGCTCGTAAACGACCTAACCTGAATTTAAGGGGTTGTTTACTAAACGCTTATCAGGTAAGCGTCTATCAACATCATTTACCTTATTGATTAAGATGAAAATAACCGAGAAACTTACCCGGTAAGAGATAAGGTAAGGACCAAAAGTATTTCCAAGGTAAGTGTGGGAAATGCCTTTTACCCGGTAAACACTTACCGGGTTTAAAATATTTACCAACAATTCATTAATAAATATGAATCTCTTGTCGGTAAGTAAGATTTTTTTGGTAAACGTCCACTAAGTTTCCCTAAATAATCAAATTGTGGATTTTTCTCTATCAAAAACAATTGCAATTAAGTAGATAATAAATAAAAAGTAATTACCATGGTGGATTTCTTAAATCGATATGATTCACGTCGGAGATCCCTCTTTTCTCATTCGATTTCTTCGTAGCATCTTCCGGCGACGGCAAAAGGTACTTGATCGTCTGATTCGCGGCAGCTTCACGCCGTGAATCTCGTTTCAGGACAACCGACAATTCCGGCAGCGGCAAAGTCTGCGGCGACGCGGCGGAGCGCGACGAGATCTGGCCGTCGTCTTCGTCGTCGTCATTACTCAGGTGCTGTAAATTCCTCGAATCAATAATCCGGCGACGGTCATCAGATCCGACGGCACGACGGCGAGAGAACAACGAGACGACGTCGGACATACGATTATTAGTGCTGTTGTTGATGTAATTATCGTCGGCGGTGGATGAAGGAGACGGATGAGGATGAAATGCGTTTTGCCACCAATTCATTGCAATTTTCAGAGAGATAAAATGCAGAGAAGAAACGAAATGTTCTAGCTGAGCTACCGTCGCATCGGAATTTAGATGATTGATAACTTGGCGGAGCCTCCGTTACGCCGGTCGCCGGTGATTGAACGAATCGGTCGATGAGGTTGTGAATAATGGTGGTGATTTGAAATGTTGACTACGACGACGACCTCATGCCGGTTTCGGTTCCTCTCTCTCTCTCTCCGTCGGTTATTTCCGGCGGATTTTGTCGGTTTTCCGGTGGTAAAAAGGAGAGGAGGAGGGTTATCTCCAATTTGGGTGTCTCCGATCTGTGTATATATATATGAAGCACAGGAATTTAGGGGAGATCAAAAGCATTGACTTTTTAAATTCTTCTGTCGCGCAAAAATGAAAATCTAACTTAAATTGGATATAATATTGGAGAAAGTAAAAAAAAAAAAAAAAAATGGATTTTAGTGTTTAGAGTGATTAAATCATTGGACAATTTTTTGAAATAAATAAGTTTTTAGACATTTCAAAATACATTAAAAAATCATTGGACTTTTTTAAACCTGTTAAATACATCTTTATTACTTAAAAATGTAACTTACAACCTACATAACAGATAAAACTACAAATAAAAAAAAACAAAAAAGATGTTTCCTACTTTATCCCCCTACAGATTAAAAAATGGAAAAATTAATTAAAATAGTCAATCTTATCAACCAAAATCATTTTTTAAACACTTTTTAAAATCTCTTTTTAAAATAGTCTAAGGGGCTGTTTGGTTGGCTCTTAATGGTGCAATTAAGAGCCTACCTCTGAATCGGTAAGAGGCTAGGAGTGTTTGGCAAAAAAAAAACCTCTTAACCAAGACAATTGCCTTTTAACGATTTTGCATCTAGGGTATTGCAAAATGGTTCAGACATGACTTTATTCCACAACTGCCCCTCTTTCACCTTTTTCACGCCTCATCTAGCTTTCTCCTATAGTCTCCCACGGTTCTCTTCTCCAAGTCGCCGGTGCATCCGTCGACAGCCTTCCACGTCGCCGGTTCTCTCTCCCATAATCTTCTCCACGTCGTCGGTTCTCTCCATCTCGCATCAGGTATACATCTCTTCTTCCCTCTAGTTTATTGTCGAACAACCCCTCTGAAATCAAACAACCCCTGTGAAATCAAACAGCCCCTGTTTCTCTCTTCTTTGAACAACCCCTGTGAAATGTGTTCTTCAAGTTTCAAATCGAACAACCCTTGTTTATCTCTTCAATCGAACAGCCTCAGTGAAATATGTTCTTCAATCGAACAACCCCTGTTTCTCTCTTCTTTGAACAGCCCCTGTGAAATGTGTTCTTCAAGTTTCAAATCGAACAACCCTTGTTTATCTCTTCAATCGAACAGCCTCAGTGAAATATGTTCTTCAATCGAACATCCCCTATTTATCTCTTCACTTGTTTTTATCAGGATTACATTTTTTTCCCTACTGTTATTTTTTGCAAAATGCAAAGTGTAGATGCATCAGCCATCAAAAATTGGAGTATTCCTAGTAATCCATGTTTTTTTTCCTACTATTCTTCATTTGTTTTTTATCTTTTATGATTTATCTAATGTATTCCTAGTAATCCATGTTGGAGTATCCAAAAAGAGGATTTAAGCTCAAGATTTCTTTCTTTCTTTATTTATTTTTCTCTAGTTTTCTTGCAAAATACAAAGTCTCAATGCTTCAAGAGTGTTGATTGATGCTACTGTTGCTCTTGATTGAATGTTAATTGATGCTACTGTTGATACAAAGATTTCTTCCTTTTTAGAGGATTAAAATGGTATTTTGTTGTCATTCAGACTGTCCATTCAGAGCAGTTACCAAACAACCATATTTTATTCTGCACTACATCATACAGAGTCTCTTAAGCATTATAACCTCTTAATTATTCTGCATTAAACCATTCAACAACTACCAAACAACCCCTAAGTTTATGCATAATTCTTTTTGCCTTAAGAATTGTTTTTGGCAAAAAAAAATATATATAATAATAAAAAATATAAAACATCTTTATAATTTGTTATTTAATTTACTTTATATTTTCTGCTTTTTTAATTTCAGTTAACGCTTTATTATATTAACACACATAATCGTATATTAACTAAAATACATTAAAAAATATGTTCTTTTTTCATATTACACGACTGTAATTGTCTCGTCAATGCGTTTAAAATGAGTTTAATATTGAATTTTTTGGATTTAATTTCATATTATTAAATATCATAAATACGTACGAATTATATTTAATATTTACACTTTCTATATTTAATATTTAATATTTACACTTTCTATAAGTATTAAAAATAGTTCGTACGTATTTGTGATATTGAATAATATAAGATTAAATTCAAAAACAATATTGAGTTCATTTTGAACATATTGACCAAACGATTATAATGATATAATTTGTAAAAGAATAAACCAATTTTTCTTTATATATTTTAGTTAATATACGATTATGTGTTAACATAATAAAAATGAAAAATGAAAAAATAATGCATATAAAATAAATCAAATAACTAATTATAGTTTTATAAGGATGAAAAGTGTATTTTTTTCTAAAACTACTAGGCATATACCCGTGCGATGCAGCGGAATGTAAGTAAAGAACGAACAATTAATGCTATTTTCTTATATACATTTCATCAATAATCAACCATGACCTAAAAATCACAACTTATGAAACCTAAAGCCATAAAGATATTCAATAATTAGTTTATATTACAATTATTGACGAAAAAAATTATAATTCATGATATTTAATAGTACGGTTAAATTAAAAAATATTCAATATTTGGCTCGTTTTGAAGATATTGAGGAGACGCTTATAATGATATAATTTGTAAAAAAATGAACGTATTTTTTCATTGCATTTTTGTTAATATATAATTATTTGTGTTAATATGTGTAAAATGAAAAAAATAAGGGATATAAAGTAAATTAAATAAGTAATTATAAGGGTGATAAATGTAACAATGTAAGGGTGGTAAATGTAATTGTACAAAAGTTTGTACAATAACCGTTTGTACAATAACCGTTTTAGTAGTATAGATAATTCGTATATATTCTGATATTTAATAGTATGGTTAAATTAAAAAATATTCAATATTGGGCTCGTTTTGAAGGTATTGACGAGACGATTATAATGGTATAATTTGTAAAAAAATGAACGTATTTTTTCATTGCATTTTTGTTCATATACGATTATTTGTGTTAATATGATAACGGTGTAAAATGTAAAATGAAAAAGTAAGGGATACAAAATAAATTAAATAAGTAATTGTAAGGGTGATAAATGTAACATTATAAGGGTAGTAAATGTTATTGTATAAAAGATTAAGGATGGTAAATGTAATTGTACAATAGTTTGTACAATAACCGTATTAGACTTTTCATTATATAGTATAGATAAGCAAAGTGAATATTTATACATAAAAGAGTGAATTGTGGATTTGGTCCCCGTGCTTTGTTACTTTCTTTGACTACGGTCCCTATAGTATGTTTATTGTGGACTTGGTCCATGTGATATTCAATTTATCTTGGTCATGGTCCCTCTGACTAACGCATCCGTTAACTCCATTAAATTAGGGACCATTTTAGTCATTTTGTCTAATTTGTGTCTTATTATGATAAGAAAAATAAAAAATATATTTTTAACACACACACACACACACACACACATATATATATATATATATATATCAAATTAAATAAAATAGGATATTATTATATGACTTGATTATTTAAATTTTTAAAAAAATTAATTATATTAAATATGATTTAATTTTATTATTTTATTGTAATGGTGGAAAAAAAATGATTTTATTGTTTTAATGTAATTAAAATTTTAATTTAAACAAACTAGATCATAAAATTATATCTTATTTTATTTAGAACGAATAAAATAAGATATGTTTTTATTATTTGATTTATTAAATTAAAACTTTAATTATGTTAAAGGCGATATAATTTTATTGTTTTTTTACTATCATCACAACAAACAAACTTATTATCGATATTTTGACATCAAAATCATTGAAAACCTGATAAATGAACTCTAATTTTATCATCTTAAAATTAGAGGTTCCAATTTTCATATTGTTTTTCAGTCAAAAATTAAAAATCAACTGTCTAGATTTTAACGAAATAAAATATTTAAGTTACGAATATTTTAACCCACAATAAAATTAACAAGTGTAATAAACTAATAATTACACATTTCTAAAATCGT
Organism: Arctium lappa; assembly: GCA_023525745.1. Taxonomy (NCBI): domain Eukaryota; kingdom Viridiplantae; phylum Streptophyta; class Magnoliopsida; order Asterales; family Asteraceae; genus Arctium; species Arctium lappa. The sequence continues at coordinate 53,484,187 of CM042064.1, forward strand.
ATGCCTTTTTTATTATGAACATTTATTTTGGGACAAAAGGAGTACCGAATAATGATAAAACCATGTTGTATCTTTCTATTGATGGATGTTGTAGCTGATCTTCGCTATTTTCTAAATGCTAACATGTTTTCATGTTGGTGTTACCTGACATATGATGCTATATTTTTGCCTTGTGACTGTGAGTTAAAATATTCGTAACTTAAATATTTTATTTCGTTAAAATCTAAACGGTTTGTTTTGAGTGTTTTTTATTGAAAAACAATATGAAAATTGAAACCTCTAATTTTAAGATGATAAAATTATAATTAGGGGGTGTTTGGGATTGCTTATTTGAAGGGTTTTTTAGCTTATTGCGATTTGGCACCGCAGATAAGCTATTTTGAGTGTTTGGATGGAACAAAAAGAAAACAGCTTATAGCGGTGCCAAACCGCTGAAAAGCCATTTTTGATAAGTCATTTTGTTGTAACTTATGACTTATTTCAAAAGTGCTTATGACTTTTTTGGTTCTTTTATATGTATAAGCAATTCCAAACACCTTTAAATAACAACTTATTAGCTTATTACGTTTTGGTACCACAATAAGCTAATCCAAACACTTTTTAAAAAACTCCGATTTGGCACCACATAAGCTGATAAGCACTTTTCCAAATAAGCACTTTTCCAAATAAATAAGCAATCCCAAACACCCCCTTAATTTCTCAATGGTTTTCAATTATTTTGATGTCAAAATATCGATAATAAGCTTGTTTGTTGCAATGATAGTAAAAGAACAATAAAATTATATCGCCTTTAACATAATTAAAGTTTTAATTTAATAAATCAAATCATAAAAACATATCTTATTTTATTCGCTCTAAATAAAATAAGATTTAATTTTATGATCTAGTTTGTTTAAATTAAAATTTAATTACATTAAAACAATAAAAGCATAACTTTTTCCACCATTACATAAAATAAAATAATAAAATTAAATCATATTTAATATAATTATTTTTTAAAAAATTTAAATAATCAATTCATACAATATCCTATTTTATTTATTTTGATATCTATATATCTATATATATATATATATATATACATATGTGTGTGTGTGTTAAAAATATATTATTTATTTTTCTTATCATAAAAAGACACAAATTAGGCAAAATGACTAAAATGGTCCTTGATTTAATGGAGTTAACGGATGCGTTAGTCAGAGGGACCATGACCAAGATAAATTGAATACCACATGGACCAAATCCACAATAAACATACTATAGGAACCGTAGTCAAAGAAAGTAACAAAGCACGAGGACCAAATCCACAATTCACTCTACATAAAATTGTCTATGTAAGGATGTTTTTTATTTTATTTTTTGGAAAAAAACAATCCTTACACAGAAAAAAAAACATTATGTGCAAAATTTAACTATTTTAGAAAGAAAAAAAAAACTTTGAAAAGTGGTTAAAAAATGAACTTAGTTGATAAGATTGACTTATTTAAGTTAATTTCCTCATTTTTAGTTTGTAGGTTGATAAAGTATGTGACATTTTTTTTTAACTTGTATTTTTACCTGTTATGTAGGTTGCAAGTTACATTTTTTAAGTAATAAGGATATATTCAACAGGTTATCAAAAGTCCAATGATTTATTTAACGGGTTTTGAAATGTCCAATAACTTATTTGTTCGAAAAAATTGTCCAGGAACTTAATCACTCCAAATCCTAAAATCGGTTGTTGTTTTTTTGAACTTTTCCCTATAATATTTTATGTTTTAATGAATATTTAAAAATGTTTTTAATATGTGGCTGCATAATTAAAAATATTTTTTTCAATTTAATTGCTTACACCATTTTCTACCTAATCTATACTATATTATAAAGCACGGATAATGCAATAGTAATATGTATCTTGTGTAGAGATGGAAATTTTACCCGTTAGGGCGGGTACCCGACCCTAACGGGTCGGGGAGTCCCCGCTTTAACAGGTAACGGGGCGGGGGCGGGGATTTATTTTCATACCCGAAGCGGGGTCGGGGATGGCATTACCCGCCCCTAATCCGTACCCGATTAAAATTTTTAATTTATTTAATATATGTACATAGTGTGTGTATAAATAAATATATATGTATATATGTATACGTTTATTCTTAAATGATAAATACATTTTTATTCTCAATATCGGTAATTAATATAGTGACAATTTATTATAATTTTAATTTTTAAAATACATTTTTTTTTATTTTTCACTAAACGGGTACCCGTCGGGTTCCCCAAACCCGTCGGGGATTCCTTCCCCTCGAACCCGTCGGGGATTAATCGGGGCGGGGTCGGGGACGGGGGATGCATTACCCCCCCCCCCCAATACCTGCCCCGTTTCCATCCCTAATCTTGTGCTTTGATACTTGTATATTAAGATATTTTTAAAATCTTGCATAAAATAATGGTACCTTGTGCTAATAATTTGTATTTAAGAGTTTTTTATCCATGCTTTATAATATAGTATAAATATTATATTACTATAAATTTGTTTTAATTATATTATTAAATATGTAATTGGTTATTTTTTTCTAGATGTCATTAAAATATATAAGATAATAATTGAATTCTAACAAAATACTTAATTTTTTATATATAAAAAACATTATATTATTAAGCCTAAATTAAACAAATTTATAAAAAAACATTATCACTTTCTCAAAACCAATCCAAAATCGTACTGTAAATCAACAAAAAAAATAAAATGAAAAATTAAAATCATGACGTATCTTGCTGCATTGCACGAGTACGTTTCTAGTCGTTAAAAAACAATGAAAAAAAATACTAAAAGTGGTAGGTTTATTTGATGATGAATACTGGAAAAATCAATTTTAATCATACATTAAAAAAATAATTATAAATATTTTTAGTAATAAATAAATATATTTAATATTATACTATTTTATTAAAAATGACTAATTTTCTTTTGGAAGGCAAACAAATTTTATTAGAATAGGAATAAGAAACAAAGTACATTAATTGAGGGAATGCGAGAATTAGATTCTGCAAGGTACATAAATCACAAAAGAGAAATAAAAGAAAAAGGAAGACAAGAAACGAGTGGTCAAGCAGCTCGCGCCCTCGATGGAGATCTATCTATAACCATCATAACCAAAGTTCCACGAAAGTCGTGGACTTCTAGAGATGTTAGAGGATCTCCAATAGCTATGGAGTTTTTTTTGCCCGAACAAATTCTTTAAAATTAAGAAAGTGGGAAAAAGAATGTTAAATTATCTAAATTTGGAGAAATACCAAAAAAATGAATATCATGACATAAGAATATTTTTTATTATATTCTCAACAATAAATTTATTTGAAAATTAATGTTTAGCAGTAAAAAATAACATTTTATTAAATATATGAATTATTTTTTTATAATATAACCAATGTTGTAATTTTAAAGGAGTAAGAATTTTTTTTAAATAATATAAATTTTGATTGTTTATTTTAAAGAAATTTTATAGAATCTATTTGAAATGTTTTTAAAAAATTTCTAACAAAAGTTTTCAAAATAGAACATGAGAGGTATGTAAAATTATCCAAATTTAAATAAGTCTCTAAAATGATTACTATATAAAAAACATTTTTTTTATTATAATCTCATCAATAAGTAACTTTGAGTTCAATGTTTATAAGAATGAAATAATAATTTATTAGATTAAAAACTATTTTAATAATAAAATTAACCAATAATCTGTCAAAATTGAGACAACGAGTTGGTAGCCTAGCGGAAGGAGGCTTGGGGCTAGTGGATGGTATCCATTGGTCTCAAGTTCGAATCTTGTGAAGCTCACTCAATGTCATCAGACTTTGGACTTCATCCTTCGGGGTGGGGTTCGGGGCTAGTTGTGGAGGTCCTCTGGGCTGCAACTAGTTGGGCCGGCCTTAGGGTTGGTCAGGCCGTCGAGGATTAGTCGGGTTGCCTCGAATGAGAGCCTGAATAACTCGGGAACGTGTGTGTGAGTTATCGTGTCGTTCAAAAAAAAAAATCTGTCAAAATTGAGTATAGTTTTTTCAATTTTTTTTGTATTTTAATTCTTTATTTCAAAGAAATTTAGGGGTTGTTTGGTTGGTTTTCCATTAAGTTCTGTATGGATAAAGTTGTCTGTGTGGATTAATCTGTCTGTATAGATTTAGAAGGTTTTTATTTGAGAGAGTTTTTTCATAGATGGAATGAACGTGTTTTTTAATGGGAGGGACTGGTTTGGAAAAAACTTGGCTTTCTGCATAAAGTTCCCCCTTAAAATCTTACTGAATAAGCCACTTTCTATATTATTAAGCCACTACCAAACAGTCATATATAGCCGACTGAATAAGCTGTGAGTCTTATTAAGCTCATTAAGCTGCTAACAAACAGGCCCGACATGTTCTTATTCTTATGTGTAGACGACACCGTTTTGTTTAGAAAGTCTACACGTCAATGCAATGGTGGCGGCTTGCCACGCCTAGCCACATAGAGCTCTCGCCGTTTAAAATAATTAAATATTACATAGTTTTTTAATATCATTTTTCTCCTCAAGTAAGGGTTGTTTGACAATTGTCGAATGATTTAGGGTAAAATGATTAAGTAGTCAGAATGATTAAGAGATTCATATGATATAAAGCAAAATGAAATGTGATTGTTTGGTAATTATTCAGAATGAAATCAGGGCGTTTAATGGTTAAGGGAGACCCAGAATACAAAATCATTCAAAGGGTTTTGGAATCATTAAGAGACATATTTTTTTTTGCCAAGCATGATTCATCTGTTAACGATTTAGATGTTGCCTTTTAATAGAACCATTAAGAGGTAAACAAACAGCTCTAACTAACGATAAAAACCAGCATTAAATGAGATATAACACAATCAAATACTATCTTCAAAATAAAAAAATAAAAATAAAAAACACAAATTAAATACTATTTTTTTTTGACAGAACTAACAATAAACTTTTTTTTAAACATACAATACGTTTATTAAATTATTTATTTATAAAAATTACAAAATATTGATAATACTTTTAGTTTATTTCTTTATTTATCAAAGATAATAACAATAAACCAATTTGAATTTTAGACTACAAAATGTGATAAAATAAAATTTTAAATTTCAGTCTCTTGTTTATTAGCTGGTTTATTTATAGCATAGAGGGTTCTATAATATATGTTATCTATATTATATTATAAAGATGACATAAAAAATATTAAAAACAAGTCTTAAAACTTAATGTACCATTATTTAATGTTAATTACTTAAAAAACAGCCATAAAAGCTGTATGTACTACTGTTTATACCAAAAATCTCACAAGGAAAATTTAAGGTAAATGTGGAGCTTGATCCAACCAAAGAAAGTAACAACAATAATCGTACGACTATAATAAAAATAAAGTAAATAAGACGAGAGAATTGGTGACGCGGAAGACCCCGCAATGGGTAAAAACCGCGGACGAGTGTGAGTCGTCGTGCACTATGGACGTCAATCAGGGACGTCGTCCTTTAGAACAAGTGTTACAAATGTAATACTAAGTGAAACAATACGAGAAAGTAAAGTCGGTCGTGCGTCGTGTGTAATTAGACTTCAGTCGTGCGTTGTACGACAAACAACAGAAGACTATGAACTTCAAGAGAGGTTTAGCAAGCTTGAGAGTATAATTTGTGAGCTTCTGAGGTATGAGAATCAGCTGTCCCAATGTGCAGTTTCAATCCCATATTTATACTCCATCTTTCCGTTTTCCAAGTCTTTGAATGCATATGACCGTTTCTGATATTGATGATAGTGTCCGTTATGCTTCTTGTTATTGATGATGTCTATCGTTACAATCTTTAATCATAAATATCTTTGAATCCTGCATTAAAACATGGCATAATGTATATTGTAGGTTAGTAACTGAAATCATGTCGTACGATGGTATTCGTTGGACGGATAGTTAACCGTTTTAGTCGAGGTCGCCTGAAGAAAGATCGTCCCTTTATCTTATGTCGTACGACCATAGTCTGTTGGACTTTTTTACCCAAACAACTACATTTAATGATATTCATTAATTTTCAATCATTATCTCTAATCATTTTAACTCCCCTAAAATCATTTCCCACTTTAACTCCCTAAAATAACTCTCAGCATATTTTAGATATAAAAAATCTAAAATATAATTAAAAAATCTTACAGAATATTTTATAAAAAAATTATATTATTAAACCAAAATAAATTACATTATATTATTAAGTCTAAATTAAACAAATTTATATAAAAAAAATCATTATCACTCTCTCACAACCATCCAAAATCGTAATGTAAATCGACAAAAAACAGAAAATAAAACGAAACATTAAAATCGTGATGTATCTAACTGCATTGCGCGAGTACACTTCTAGTCGCTCTATAATGAGAAATATATTGACTCTTAAAGATGTCACTCTTGTGATCCGATGTGTGGCGACCACAAGACATTGTTGTCAGGAAACTATAATAGCTAGACCTGGCAAACGTGTCGGGTCGGGTCGGGTCGGTTTTGTATCGGGTTAAAAGTTAAACGGGTTGAGAATGTCTAACCCTAACCCGGCCCGTTTAATAAACGGGTCAGAAAATCTCAACCATAACCCGACACGACCTGTTTAACCTGTTTAACATTTATAAAACTAAAAATTGAAAATTCACAAAAAAGTACAAATTAAAATTTTAAAATGAAAGCATTAGAAAATCCAAATTTTATAGTTCAAACTTATAAGTTCTAACCAAATTTAAAACATTTAAAAATCCAAAACATTAAAAATAAAACTTATAATATATATATATATATATATATATTTATATATATATATATAAACGGGTTATTCGGGTCATTTTCGAGTTGAAAATTTTGATCCTGACCTTACTCGTTTAACTTTCGTGTTGTGTCGTGTCAACCCGTTTACTTAAACGGGTTGAAATGTATTACCCAAAGCCGCTTATTTCGTGTTGAGTTCGTGTCGGGTTAGCGTGTCATGTCTAATAATAGCATATTTAAATTAAATTTAAGATATGGTTAATTTTGTGAACACAAAACCCCTAACTATAATTCTTTGAAATCGGAACTAATTTCATTTGATTCTTTTTGTGTTTCCTACTATTATTATAATTATATTTTTTTTTATTTTAGTTTATAATTAAGCTACATTGTATTTATTTAAAATTACAATAGTTATTTCTATTTATAAATGTGGTTTCTTTCTGTTTTGTGGGATATGTTTTGCCTCTAATTCATGACAATTTTCGGTTTAAGTCCCAATATTAGATGATTAAGTAGAAATTACATAAATCGTGACAAGCAATAAAAAAAAGGGGGTAGAAATGTAAAGAACATGTTACAGTTGGTGTGCGAAAAACCCTATAAATAATTAAAAACCACATGTAATATAATCACTATTCCACTAATGGTCAAGAATTGACGTCAAAGAACATCGTACGAAGGAGATCACAGTCTATAATTGCTAGTACAAATAATTGGTAATGCAAATAATTGAGTAAAAGATATAGTCCTCTTTATACTTGGATTCTTCCTTGTAATCGTTAAGTGATCCCTGGAATATCAGAGGGTTAGTTAGGTGCAATCATGGGAGCGAATTTCTCGCTTGACATGTTTAGTCTATCATCGATTCCTCATGTTTTGTAGTCCTTGAATGTCATATTGCATCCTCTATAGTTGAATAAGCTTATATCAGTCCCTGGTGAATTATCACCATAAAAAGTTTCCATGTAAAACACAATGTTCCTCTATCTATCTTGTTGGTTGTAACACCCTGAATTTTAGGTTTTTATTCGTATTTTGACTTGGAGTATCTGTCTTACTTGATGTTGAGCTAGGTAGCCGAAAAGAAGTCGGAGAATTTGCCATCAGTGTTCGACGCGACTCTCCGTGCGAGTGTGATAGTGCTTTGAATACACCTACAGACGTGTGCTAATTAAACCTCAAATCAAGTATACAATGATATCTAATATCGTCTTTCAAGTAATAAAACGGTAAAGTACCAAATATCGTCCCACAGAGATTGGAGTAAAAGTAGGGGTGTAAACAGGTCAGGTTGGGTTGAGTTCGGGTTCAACCCATTTATTAATTGGGTTGAAAATCTCAACCCAACCCAACCTGTTTAATTAAATGGGTTGAGATTTTCAACCCAACCCAACCTGTTGGGTTGATGGGTTAGTAGCGGGTTGACCTGTTTATGACTATCTCAACCCAACCTGTTAAATAAATGGGTTGAACCTGGGTTGACCCATTTAAATTTAAAATTGTAAATGAAATAAAAATGCTTAAACTATTTCATTCCACGACAAAGTCAAACAAATTGTTCGAAGTTTAATAAAACACAACCAAAAATTAAATTAATAGTTCAAAGTTTCCCACAACCACAAAGTTAAATAAATCATAGTTCCAACAAAGTTTCTAAGTAACTCGACTTGCACTTTCATCGGCTCCAACTTCATTCTCGGTATTACTTTTCTCTCGATCTTCCATCTTCTCTGTCATGATTGCTCCACATAACGCCTCAAGTTGCGATTCCATTTGTGCTATAGAAATAAATAAATTAACCAACTTAGTTATACAAAATAAATAGTTTTATATGATAATACGAAATATACAAATAATAAGTTAGAACAAACCTTCTCCATAAACCCAATCTCTTAGACAAATAATAACCTCAACCATAGAAGACTTCAACGAACTTCTATAAGCACCAAGAACCCTACCGCTAATGCTAAAAGCAGATTCAGATGCCACAGTTGATATTGGGATGGCTAAGATGTCCCTAGCCATCCGAGCAAGAGTTAGATACTGAATCTCATGAGTTCTCCAATAGTCCAAAATGTTCATATTCTTCACGCGAGGCGTGAAACTGTGGAACTCGTCTGGAACAGTGAAACTGGAGTCGTTGTGGACTCGTCGAACAAATTCTGGAATTCGTCTTGTGGAACAATGGAAGTCTCGATTCTGGAACTCGTCGTAGACTCGTGGACGCGTCGAACAGATTACAGAGGGAGAGGAGTGAGGACTTTGGACTCCGACGTATGAGGAGTGACAGGAGTCACCGTTAACAAAGGAAGAGGAGAGGTCGGCCGACCTCCAAAAGCGTCAACCGTACAGAGCCGACAGGGAGGAGACTTCAAAGTTCAGACTTGAGAGGAAATGGGGAAGAAAGCGGTGCCAAATCCTATTTCCTTTTAGGGGTTCTTTCAAATTTCAATTTTAAGTTTTTAACTTTAAAATTTTAATACTGAAATTATATTATATATATTATATTTATTAATAACTAAAAAAATTATTAGGTAATATTATAAATGGGTTAGAAATGGGTTATAAATGGGTTAGTAACATGTTATAAATTGGTTAGTAACAGGTTGTAAATTGGTTAGAAACATGTTGTAAATGGGTCGAAATCAGGTTGAAAATTTCAACCCAACCTAGACTCAATTATTAAATGGGTTAGGCAGGTTGACCCATTTAACTTAAATGGGTTGAAATTCTCAACCCAACCTGCTACTATTGGGTTGGGTTGGGAGGTTGGGTCACTTTTTGCCACCCCTAAGTAAAAGTTGATTAAAAAGTAAGAGAAAGAAATGATTTCAGATGGCGAATTTGAAGACTTTGATTTGGTTTGGTTTGTCACTTGATTAGATTAACAGAATAATAAAGCAAGCACGGGTGTAAGACATTTAGGTGAGATTTAAACACAAATTCCAGCAGACTTATGCTACAGACATGTTGCAGCATGAGTTGGCCATAACTAGATCCACCATCTATTTTGAGGGTATTCCTCTCGGACTTCAATATTCACACTACTGTTTAGATTCGACTAAACGCATCTCTGTGCAGCCTCCAACTATTTATAGTGTAGAATAAAGTCCTCAAAATATATGGACGATCAAATCTCTTTGTATCTAAAACCGCTCTCTCAAGCCGATTCCCATATCATTCAAGTTGACGTGTTCGAAGGGGCTTATCTCTAAGTCCTCTACACTTTAACACTAATGACTAGCGATCAACTTGTCGAGAATAAGTCAGTTTATAAATAATAAGCAACTCTCTCAAGTCTACTTCTTATATCATTCAAATTGACGTGCTTTTGGTAGCTTATCTCTAAGTCAACCGCACTTTAACACTTTAACAAGTGATCAGTTCGTCAAGAAGTGTCATTGAACTTTATAAAACTTGAAATGAAATGATGGAACATTGTTATTGCGAAACATGTCCACCTTTATTTGGTTTAAAATCTCACCCTTTTATCTCACACTCGAGCTAAATAAAATTTGTTACTCATATTTAAAGACATAAAGCGATAAATGACGGAAAATAAATGCATAAATGTAAATGACATAAATTAAATGACGAAATATAAATTGCGTAAAATAAATAAAGCGTAATAAAGAAAGTAAAATTACAAGAAAATAAAGAAAGACAAGATATTAACTTCAAAAGATTAATAATAACTATGGAATAAGACTTCTTTCTACATGGAGATGAAAGTTACTTTGAATTAAAAGCTCCTAAATTCACTAACAACCACTCCTATTTATACTACTAAAAAGAAGAGGGTAAAATGGTAAAAAAACACAAAGCTTGGTGTCTAAGCTAATGCAAATACAAATAAAGTACACTAAAGTTAATAACCAAAGGATATTAAGGACTAAAGTTTATAATCAAAGGATAATAAGGAGTAAAGGTTTATCCACAAAATACATCAGCCATAAATTAGTCTAGAAGGTTCTCAAAAAATCAGATCCATAAATCAAAAAGTCTTCCCACATTAAGCTCCTTCTAGCTTGTCCATTAAGCTCCACATTCGGCTGCTGTAGGAATGCTGCAGATTACTGCACTAATAAATATGCCCAAAAATTCACTAATTAGCTTATCCAATGCAATAAAACAAGTCATTCATATCTTTAGCTCCAAGAAACAAGAAAAAAGAAAATAATGAACTAAAATGACTCAAAAGTTGAGATTAGAAGGTAAAATGTTATGCTAAAAAGAAGATAAAAGAGCATAATGACACTAAATAATTAGTGCCATCAGAGTGGAACCGCATGAGCGTCCACGCGGGACACTACTCCGTCTCGACCACAGTGCTCGGCGTAGCCCTCCGCGCGAGCACTTGCGCGCAAGCACTGTGCACTGATAAAATGTAACAGCCTTAAATTTATAAAGAGAAACTAATTAAAAACTTTCAACAATACATCACATGAAGGATAAAAATCCTTTTCTACAAACCAATACTTGAAATACCTCAAATATAATCCTAGATTTCACCTCAACAAATAGCCACCCAAATCTTATATAAAAACTAAATAAAGGTTGGGTGTTACTAAACCCATATGCGATTGCTATCTCCAAAAGTGTGGAAGACATCACTCAATAGCTACATCCTTCTCGAACATCTAAATAGCATTCAACACTTCATGGTGCTGCAAGTGACATTCCCAAACTAGAACCTGATGCACATGCCGACAAATAAAAAGGGTTAGGCTTAACGCATAGTGAGTTCAAGAGTTTTCAACATGAATAAAAATTTCGCTAAAAAGGAAAGAATTCAACTTAAAACACAATCTTTCAAAATGGTTTACCATAAATATAAAAATGACTTAAAGCACTATGCGCTGATAAAAGGTTAATCGGCCCCAAAAACTTCATTCCTCGCATTACTCTTCTTCTTAAATGCTCTCAACAACCAACCAAGGTAGGAAGCGATTTTGGCAGGCTTTTAAGGGATTCAACCAACACTCCTTCAAGATCTTCATCTCCAACCTAAGCTCAAGTCTAGAATCTCCATAGCCTCCTTCTTCTTCTTCAAGAAATACTTGAGTTTTCTAGGGTTTTTCATCAAAAACCCATATTTTGAGTTCATTCTCTTTTACAAACCTTATACATGTTAAAATGTAGATTTTGACCTTCTAAACATCTCCATTTTGATTTCTCTTGATCTGGGTGAGTTTTCACCACAGACCTAATTTTGGAGCAAACTTGATTTCAAGGTATTATAACCTACCATTGGGAGTATTTATGTATGTGTGTAGATGTATAGATGGATTTCCTCTAATTTCAAGTTTAAAACAATTGAAACAAAACTATGGTTTTGGGAGTATTGATATATACATATCGAATGAGGATGTGTATGGATTGATTTAGTATGTGGGAACACTTTTTAAAGAAAGACATTGGGAACCTCCTTGGGATTACATGGAAAATCTATATGAAAACCTGATTTGCACATTGGTAGCATCTTATCTGTTTTAGATATATTGGTTGGTTTTATTGGCATTAGATTGACTATTTGATTGCATTTGGACGTCATGACCCCATGATTACTTGTATCATTTCGTCCGATGATAGAACGCTAGTTTTCCACGTCGAGGCACGGTTAGGCATCGAATGTGGTATAAGTCCTACTAAGCATCGGATGTGGTATAAGGCCTACGTGCTAATACACGACATTGGATGAGGAACTCAACGTAAAGATCCTATGTGGTTGAAGTTGACATTCCATGGGTGTAAGTTTTAAAGCTACCGAGCCTGACATCCCTTGCGTGTATTTCTATTATGTGTTTGGTTTTACTAACATGTCAAGTGGCTTACTTTTGTGTTCCGTCACTTATGTTAGTAAGCGGGCCTCCTCGTCAACCCAAGAGGTACTTGTGTTAAAACAATGGTTCATATATATTTATTTCAATGGCTTTTCTTTATTTACCACGTTCAAATTTTATTGACCTCTCAATATAAATGTTTGACCTCACTAGACTTTAGCCTAACATTTTTTTCTTAAAATGACATGTATAACAGGTCATTCTAGCAATGAAATTCCTCGGGCTTGAGAGAAGAGTCATTGAAGGATAATAGTATTTTTGAAGGTTATAGAGGCATACATTTGATATAGTGATGGTATACTTTTGGAAGTGAGATGACGACACCCGTTCGTAATCTAGAATTAGTTGGTCTAGATTAGTAGGTTGTTGAAATCAATTTCACTTGATTTCTGTATTGTAAACGCCATACAATTATTCCCCCCCCCCCTTTTGGGTGATTTGGTTATGTTAGCTTTGTTTATTCCGCAACTATTTCAGATTTAAATTAACCATCATTTTTAGGGTGTTACATTGGTACAAATGCAAACGAACTTTCTTTATTCTATTGAAATGTACATTTCACAGTTTTATTATTTTTTGCGATTACAAACGAGACTTAACATATTTTATGGACTAACATTTATATTGTGTACAAGAAATATTGTTGTGATCTCATTCATGTATCGAGTATATTAGAGGCGAATCAAAAATCCGATCACAATTGTATATTCAAATATGTGCTGCTAAAGTCGTTCGTAAAAAAATATGTCATAAAATTTCTTAATGACATATTAAATTCGATGTCTCATCGTAAAATTATTAACGTTAAGCGATGAAAACCTAAAAAAAGAATTTATAAAATTGATTTTTTATAAATTATAAAATTTGAAATTTTCTTTCAAATTGTCAAACTTACTTTAAATGTGTAATAAACCATTTGAAGAAAAGGTCAAAAAATTCAAAATGACTTTTATGTATAAATGTCAATTTTGTAAAAAATTAATTTTGCTATGTTTGAAAAGGTCAATAACTGTTTTTTGGTGAGTTATAAAGTGTCTAAATCAATCATTTCACAGGAAAATAATTTAAAATATTATGTCTTGATGCATGTAATATACTGATTTTTGTATTAAACAAATATTGGATTTTGCATCCCAAAATCAAATTATGCATTGAACGTATGTAATGCTTCAGACTTAAATTATCTTTAGGGTTTCGGTTATTAGTTGATGTATTTACATTTATTCAAAGAAAAAGAAAAATCAGTTATATTTATATTGATAGGATTAAAATACTCAAGAGTTTGTACTTTCAACTATTCATCAGGGTTATTATCATAAATAACAACATGGGTTAAAGACTTTTACTTTTTAATCACATCTAAACTTTTTTTTTCCACAAAACCACCATATAACCACAAATCAACGCCATATGACACTTTTTCTTGCGGTGTGCCGCGAGCTGCGACATGTCTTGCGGTGCTGCAAGTTGTGGTATGTCGTTGCATGCTGTAAACTACGGCTTTGACTTTTTTTTATGCATCTAGTTATGTCCTTGTAGTGCCGCAAGGTGTGATATCTCTATTTATTTTTCTAGTGGGCCCAATTTTCAACTGGATGCATTTGGAAAATTCCAGAAACCGTAAAGCAAATGTCTTGCGTCATTAATTTACAATTTCTTGATTATTTTATGAATTTTGTTTAGAAATGACAAAAAAAAATCTCGAATATAATTATTTATAAAAATAACCCTTATTCATGGTATAATGATTTTATCCTTCAATAAATAACTCATTGTAAAGAATCCTGATTTTAAAATGGGTTGCATTTCGTTTCCTAGATTTATAATTTCTTCATTTTAACTCAAAAATATTATTTTTATAATAATAATTAGTTAAAAAAATGTAATTATTAAAAATAAATAAAAAATCATAACCACTCGAACCCACCGGAGACTAGTTGGGTGGTTGGGGGTGTTGGACCATAAATTCAAAAACGAGTCTATCTTTTGAAAAATAGTAAATTATAAAACTAGTCCCTGTGGTTTTATGTTTGGTTACGAAAAGGTCCTTAAATTCTAAAATTTATATAGAGGGTTCTCATTATTTTATTTTCGTTACGGATCAGATCCTTTACCGTAACTTTCGTTAAAAATTTCCATTAAGTCAGAGACTTTTGGTCCTTTTCCTTTTTCTTTCAATGCTTTTTTTAAATAATATAGTTAATGTATTTACCCGCCTGAAAAAGTCCCTTAAGGTCATCTTTTTCGGCCGATACACCATTTCCAGCGACCATACATCAAGCACACTCACACACATCAATACTCGTTCCAAATCCAAACTCTAATCACCAATACTCAATCCAAATCCAAATCATAATCACCAAAACTCAACCAAAATCCAAACTCTATAAAAAAAACAAAAGTATATAACCCTGTTCCATGCTTAAATCTAGAAATGATATAAAAATAAAAAGTATATAACCCTAGATATTTTTTTTCGAGTATGTGGAGGTGTGGAGGCGGAGTTGCAGGTGGTGAGTCGCAGGGGTGCTTCAAAAGGGGGGGTGTTGGCGAGGTTCACCGAGAAAGGAAGAGGTATGGGATTCACATGAAAAATCAAGGAGGGATGGGGTCGTCGGGAAAAAAAGTGAATAGTGTCGCCAGAAAAACAGGAAGAGTGGGGAGGGTTGTATCGCTGGAAAAGGGAAGAAGCGGTTGTATCACCAAAAGAACGGCAAACGGTGGTGAGGGTTGTGTCACTTGAGATCGTAAGGATGGTAGTGTGGTAGTGGTTGTGTCATCGCCTACTTACTTGGGGAGAACGAGATCCATGTCTTATATGTATATATAAATTTAATAGAAAATAAAATAAAACAATAAAATGACTAAATTACTTCTGAATTAACTTTAACATAAGTTAGGGTAAATGAAACCATGATGACCCTAGTTATAAATTTTAGGGTTAAGGATCTTTTCATAACCAACATGAAACCATATGGACGAAATCTATAATTTACTCTTTCAAAAACTTGTCCTTCTATAAGTTTTAAATATCTTATTACAAGACATTATTATAAGAACTACTTGCGTTTAAAATATGTTATAGAAACATCGATGTTGATACGTCAAATTTTCCATTATTACGAGCATCCATATTGGGATATATATATATATATATATATATATATATATATATGTGTGTGTGTGTGTGTGTTAAGGGAAGAGTTCAAATGATATCACGTAAGCCCATTATTATGTTTTACATCACCGTTTTAAAAGAACAAGGGAGTAGTAAATTGTTAAATAAATATTTACCCTTTTTTAGGAATATTGAAGAAATGCATAGGTAAAATGCGGGGAAAAAAACTGCAAATCACATAATGAAGAGATAGTGCCGATAATCTTCTTGGATGTGATTATCATTGGTTTTCAATTTATCATATCATTATCACAACATTGTCAAATCAAAATCACATCATAAAAAGTCTTCAATTTATCAAAGCATTATCATATTATTATCATCGGAAAAACACATCATTATCGACAACGAAGACATCGATACAAGAATTTTTCTATTATATTAGAGCCATTTAAAAACAAAGACAAATCTATGTTAACAGAAAGTTGTTGATAAAATACTAATTTATTTTCATTTATTCTAATTTTTATTATGGTTTACTTAATCACATTTTCATAAAACTAAAGTATTATGTTCAAATCCCACATATATCTTAATTGCTTGAGTTGCATGTTGAAATTGTTATAGTAGTAACATTTTGGTGACGTGACATATACGGACACAAAAGGTTTGCAAATCGTTTACTATAAATGGACCAGAGTTTATTAAAAATATAAATTATTTTTACAATAATAACATACAATATATTTTTATAGTTATTTATTTATTTAATTACAAATCGTCAGATTATAATATTTGGTATTAGTACCTTAATAAAAATCACCATCTCTTGGACGTTTTCAATGGCATCGATTGACAAATATGAGGTTTTCTTTTCCGGTGGACGATGAATCAACATTTCTCCATGGAGTGACGTTTTTGTATACAAAGATGATGAAATGTGATGACTAAAACATTGACTTTTTGCGAAGAAACAATGTATAGAGCCATAGAGAGTGTCCGTGGTACTCCAATTACGGTTTGCATGTATTACTAGGCCATCACATATGTGGTGCATCGCAGTATTTGAAAAAATAATGAGACTATGTATAATCATGCACAACGTCATCGTGGAAAATAATTATGATTAATGTATTTGTAAAATTGACTATACAAATGACAATGTTAATTTTATTGTATCAATGCCTGATATTTCTCGAAATCATCTACTTGAGTATGTAAACATTTGTGGGATTAGCTCAACCGATAATAAGGTTTGGTTATTTGGAGATCTTCCTCAGGGGTCACCGGTTTGAGTCCTGTAAGGTTACTGGGGATTTTCCTAGCTATTCTCTAGAGCCTCTATCACTCCATGGATGATTTCCTAGTATTATGTTTCTTCAATTTTGGTTTGCAAGATTTTGGAAGATTTAGGTCAAAATTAGGGTTTTGACCAAAATAGAGATTTTGATGTAAAATGTTTGGGGAATATTTCTATATGGTTGAATGTGGTTATTTACAGTTGAAAATGCTTGGATCTAGGTTTTTGAGGTTTTGGCTTGGAGGATTCAAGTTTCGTCAAGGAAGCTCAAAGTGGGGTAAAATCTAGATTTAGCCTAAATCTAGTAATGTGAGTTCAAGTTGATTTGTGAAAACGGTGTACATACCAAAATGTCTATTTTAAAGTGTTTACATGTTTTTATGGAATTGTTAACTGCTAATCGTCTGATAAGTTTTGGTTATTTGGAAGTATTCAACCTTATAAACTTATAAAACACCCACATTTGGGATTTTGTGCATTTTGATAAATAATCATATATTTTGGGTATCTAAATGATTTATTTCATGGAGTATAATTTTGAGTATAAATACATTTTATTGGGTGTCATGGGATGATTTGAAAGGATAAATGGTATAAACCCACTTGGAAAATGTTTTGTCCCAACCTAAATCATGTTGGAGTTATTTGTGTGTGTTAAAGCATGAGTTGCATTATTTCGGGTCGTTTACGTTTGATTTCATTTTTTATTTTCAATGTTGGGTCTTGGGGACACTTGTCCGGTTTTGATAACTCATTGTAGAGCGCTTGGTAATGATTTGCATTTATTGCATCTTATTTGGGAATTACATGTTTTGAATGCGTTAGTTCATTCGTTTTGAGTCATGTAATGTTTCAGCCCCGTTTGCTATGGATTCATGAGCACTTTTGTTATTTTGTCCGATGTTGGGACGACTAGTTTTCCACATCGAGGCACGTTATGCATCAGATTGAGTTATAAGTCCTTCGTGCTAGTATCAATGAGTGTACGCTGAAAGATGCCGAGCTCGATGCTTTTATTACTTTGATCCAATGGTGGGACGCTAGTTTTCCCCATTGAGGCGCGGCTAGGCATCTTCGGTATGGTGTAAGTCCTCCGTGCTAGTATCTATGGGTGTATTCTGAAAGATGTTGAGCCCGATACTTATACCAATTTAACGTAACGTGTGGCTTACTTTGTGCACATCACATTATACGGAATCGGGTTTCCCCCGTCACCGAAAGGTGTTGTTTTTGGGCTGAGTCTTTTATACATTTGTTTTCAGTGACATTTGCATACATGAATTTATTCCATGTGTTATGGGTTGAGTATTAATCCCCGTCCGTGTTTTGGGATATGAAGTATTATTTACATTATCATAAATTGGGAGTCAATTTATATCCACGTTTTGAGTTTGAGTTATCTCCCTTATGCTATAATCTTAGAGACTTGAGTTACTCATATTTTGGTCGTTTGTTTTATAAAGCTTACTCGAATTTCAATATTCGAGCATTACCATTATTCTCGTTTTGAATAAGTGTTGGATTTCATTATTTCATGAAAGAATGTTTTGGCGTTGAGGCATCCATTTATAAAATGCATATTATTAGTAAATGAGTTGTTCTCTTATTTTTTTAAGTAAATCATTTTAAAGGATCATGATTATAAGTTACAATACTTTCATTTACGTTTTTCTCTATTATCAGATATAAAACTCGTGAACTCACTGGGCGTTAGCCTAACCTTTTTATTTGTCGGCATGTTCATCAGGTTCCATTTCGGGATTAGTTCTAGCGGCACTGTGAAGAAATGAGTGCTAGTTGTATGCTCGAAGAGGTGACTAGCTTGTTGAAGTCTTCCACACTTATATTGGAGATAGCAATTGGTATTGGGTTATAGTAACACCGACTTTAGTTAGTCTTTATGTAAGACTTTATTTACTTGTTGATGGTTCAATCTAGAAATGTATTTCATTTATGGACTTGTAGTAAGAGATTTTATTATCCCTTTAAGGTATTGTTGAAAGTTTTTAATTTAGTCGCTCTTTCCAAATTGAGGGTGTTACATCTTTTGCTCAAGAAATTCCATCTATAAATACAACACTTTGGAGAAGCATTGAAGACATCAACAAAGCTCCACAATGTATAAATTCTAGTTTTCTTTACATTTTAGTTGTAGTTTTATTATTTTAGTTGTAGTTTAATTTATATAATTTTCTTTTTTGCATTTACTTTTCGCATTTACTTTCCTTCTAAGTTTGTAGTTTTATTTCTCTCTTTATTTAATGCAAGTAGTGGAAAATCTCATCTATTCAGGGTTCAAATCTAGGCGCTGCTAAAGCCCTTGTGGCCATGGAGGTTCACCTGCGATGACTCCAGGCCATTCGTAGTCGCGCGGAGATTAGTCGATGCGCGTAAGCTGACCCAAAAACCCACAGTTACCAAAAAAAATTGAGAACCTATAACCATTGCGACACTTCTTACGAAGAGTTGTCCATTTTTCAAAAATGAAAATTTTGTCTATTTTATAATAATAAGTGTTTGGTATAATCATTTAAACCATAAAAGCTTAACCTGTTGATAGTACATTACAAAAAACTATTTATAACATAGCTTATAAATGTTAATTTAGTGATAAAATGAGTAACATTTTAATAATACATCAACATTGCTAATAAAGATGCTACATCAACAAATATAGTTGAACATACATTTTTGTGAAAAAATAAATAAAATAAACATGAAAAATAACGTTTAAAAATATCTTAAGAGCATCTCCAATCGTCCGGCAAAGTGTCGTATATGCCGGAGATTGCCCTCCAATCGTCTGCTATTTTTGAAAAACCTTTGCCGGCCAAGAGATATGAACGGCAAATATGTCGGGGTTTTGTTGACCGGCATTTTTCTCAGGGCCCACATCTCAACACTATATTCCTCTTTCTTTATTTCTTTTTCTTTATAGTTATTAAAAATAAATTGTAATTTTGAATAAAATATGTTATTTTAATGTGGGGTCCACAAATTTGGTGTTTTTTTTAGAGGACGGTTGGAGTTGAGTTTTTTTTTGTGTTGATGGGTCCACCATATTTGGTGTTTTTGGTGTTTTTTTTTTGTGCTACGGTTGGAGATGCTCTAATAGTATGGATTTCTACTTTAACGAATAAAATAAAGAAAAGAATTTTTTTAGTTTTCTTATTGGAAATTATTTTAGATACTTTTAATTAAATAGTTTTATTATATTATAAAAAATATAATTATATAAATTTATGTTATTTAAACAACGGCTATATTTTCCGCAGCCATTTATGAGCCGCGTCGAGAAGAAAATTTAAGAGGGATCTGGCTTGGACGAAGTCGTTAGCCGGTCAACAATCTTGAAGCTGGTTAACGGTATTGACTTCTTCTAGCCTTTTGAGTCTTTAACAGGAGGCAAAATTACAATAATACCCTGCCACCTCCCAACGGGCAACGACTATCACCTTTTAAGTTTTAATTACAATTTACAACATTCCAATCAACTTCTATTATATTGTTTAAAATATAAAAAATATAAAATTAATTTTATTATTTTTGTAGTTAATGATGTCGTCTCAAAATAAATGTACAATGATAAAAAGACACACAACTTTAAAAATATGTGATTATTACATTTTTAGTTAGCAAAAAGATAATTTTATCCTTAATTGTAGAAAGAAAAATTTATGCGTCTCATAATTAAAAAGAAAATGGAAAAATAAACACTTAGGTGTCGTTTGTTTTTTAAGAGATCTAAAGTCTGAAGTTTTAATTTAGTTATGATTAATAAGAGGTGGTGTGTAAAAAGGTCTGAACGATTCAGACTTAAGAGACATTAAGGTGGCGTTTGTTTTTTAAGAGGTGCTGAAGTCTGAAGTCTGATTTCACTACTGATTTTTAAGAGATGGTGCTGAAGTCTGAAATCTGAATCAATAAAACTGTTTGTTTTTGTAAAATTGATAAATGTCTGAATCTGATTAATTGTGTATTTTACCTTTCAAAATATTATAATGTTGAATTTATGTTCTTTATACAATTTGAATTGTTTATTCATCATCATCATCATAAAATTAACACCATTAACAAATGTTTGCCAAAAACTTGAGTCTGTAAATTATCATTAACAACTTAGAAATGATTGATGAAATTAAAACCAAAATAGATCTCACAAATCCTGGAATAAAACATCTACAAGCAGTAGCACAAAAAGAAGCCCATTTGGATGGATTGAGAGAGTTTGACATCGATTGAGAAACATAATCTGAGATCGACCGAGTGCAGCAACAGGAATCGATTGAGGATAGCAAGAAAGATCGATTCAGAACAGCAAGAAGGATCGATTGTGTTTCCCCATTGAGAGAAACTACATCGATTTTAGGTTTTCCCGTTTGAATGCTTGAGAGAGATTGGAGTGGTTGAGCGTGACCTAGAGTTCATTCATGGGTGTAGAAAACTAGTTCTAATAATTTACTTAAACATCGATTTCATCTTCTCAGTGTTTAACAGCAGCAACAAGAAACACATAAATCGAAGTTATTGTTGTTTTCTCTGTGTTTAACTGCAGCAACAAGAAGTTGTTGTCGTCTTCTCACAGCAACAAGCATCGATGGAAAGGACGAGAAACAGGGGACAAAAGGTCGATGGTCGATGCTGGAGGCTGGAGAGGAGTTGATTTTGAGAGGAGATCGATGGTCGATTTTTGAGAGGAGTCGATTTTGAGAGGCGATTGATGGAGTCTGGAGTTGATTTTTTAGAGATCGATGGAGTCTGGGCAATTTTGGGTAGCAGTGGGGGAGAAGACCTTAGATGAAAATAAGTGCAAATAAGTGGAAACCCAATCACTTTTTCGGTAAGATGAAAATAAGTGATAAGTGGATCTGAAATAATGGAAAAAACAAACAGTCTTAATTGATCTAAGTCTGACCGAAAAAGTGAAAAGTGGTAAATAAGTTCTTATTTTTAAAAAACAAACACACCCTAAGAGATTTAAAAACAAACAAACAAACAAACAACCCCCTATATTGAGACAAACAATGGGTCAAATTCTTACCAGGCAAGTGCTTAATGATATAATTTACCTTACCGATTGAGCATGACAAAAACCAGAAATCTTACTCTTAAGAGGCATAACAAGGATCGAGAGTCTTACCCAGCAAATGAAAAAAAAAAACTCTTATCCGATAAGCATTTATCGGGTTTAAGACGCTTACCAACAATTCATTTTGATGATAAAAAATATTACATGATAAGGTAAGTAAAGATAATTTGTCTTATTGGTAAACACTTATTTAATAAACGACTCCTAAAATACTAATGTATACTCTTATTTTGAGACACAGAATATTTTTCTTCCATGCCTTTCTATATGCAATTTATTGTGCACATACTCCCACCTAAATATTGTGGATAATTATGTTATAATTTTTTAAGATAAGAAATTTGTAATTAAAACTTAAAAAAATTATATCTAACTCTAACAACTACTTTATTTTTAACAAATTCAATATAAATTATATTATTAAAATTATTTTATAAGTTCACAATGGTCCCAATACATTTTAAAAAAAAAGCTTTATAGAAAAGTATAACACATTTAACTCGGTGGTAAAAACAATTAAAATAATATATCTTTTTTTCTTAATTAATATTAATTTTTAATAATTGCATCAAAATGGAACCAAGTTTGGATTGATTCCTATTTTAGAGAACCAACTTTTAAAACTATCATTTTAGGGTCTAGAGTAAACTTTTCATAAATTTGAGGGTCTCGATTACCTATTCAACAGGTAACCGGTTATCTTTAGATGACATGTCATATAACAAAAAAACAAAAGCTTGTGTGGCTATTTAAAAAAATCCACGTCAGTCCTTGAAAAATTACTAATCAAAATCATTTCTTCAATTTATGTGGATATCCATCTCTCTCTAATCTCTCCCTAAATCAGACCCAGTACCCACCGAAATCTCTCCTCTGCCGGTGATCTCTAACATTGTCGGTGAACGCCTAAGTTTCCTTTTTTCCCTTCTGCGTTGAGCCCACGTGGTGCATCCAACTAGCGGCGTCGGACTCCACCACCATCCTCCGGCAGCGAACTCCACCTCCCTCAACCTGCAACGTCGACTCCACCACCTCAACGTATGGCGTCCTTCCCCTCCAACATCACAGTTTCGTTTGTTTTCTTCCATCTCTTCAGCATCTACAACAACAAAATTGGATCTACATCTCTCTTGCAACATCTGCTCTGGATCTGGATCTATGTCTCGCTGGATCTGGATGTACATCGTAAACCAATGATTTTGTTTTAGAGATTTGTTTGATTTATGGTTTAAGGTTTTGTTTGATTTAGGGTTTGTTTTATGTTTTTGATTTGGGGTTTAATTTGAAGGTTTGTATCATATTTGGTTTTGAATGAATATTTACAAGGTTATTGTTTATAAATGTTTGAAATTATATATTACTGTTATTGAGAGTATGAATTTTTTTAAACTGGGTGGTGATTTGTGGTGGATGCATATGGCGGTGGTTCAATGTGTGATGGGTGTGGAGATGAACAAATAATAGAAATAATAAAATATTATAAATTGAAAACTAAAGCCACCTCAGTGTGCCACATCGTACAAAAAATTTTAAATTTTAAATTTGCTTTAATTTTAAAATATGACATGGAATCTTGTTGGCAATTTTCTTGAACCATGTCATTATTAGAAGGTAATCAGGTAATTGAGGTCCTTAAATATATGAAAAGTTCACTCTAGACCCTAAAATGATAGTTTTAAAAGTTGATTTCCCAAAATAGGAATCAACCCAAAGTTGGTTCCATTTTGATGCAATTTTTCCTTTTTTTAAATATTTATTTTAGCATAGTTGTTGAAGGGAAAAAAAAGAGTTTCAAAATCTTTGCTTTAACAATTAAAATAGCTGTAAGAGATACCTTTTCTTGTTTGCTTGACTTGTTTTTCTACAAGGCTCTAAATGAAAATAGTTTTTCTACCCATTGAGACAAATGTAAGGTATGCTTACATCTTACTCTCCTCATACCCTACCCCTGTAGGATTTATCAAGTCCATTTGATTTTGATTTTCATGAAATAAATAAGCAATTTATCAGTTTTAATTTGATTTCAATCCTCGAAAATCAGCAAAAAGACATATTTAAAATATGCAAATAATTTATTTTAGGTAATAATGAAACAAGTTGGTATTGTGCATCAGGATCTAGGACAATTGATTCTAAAGTGGTATATTTGAACAAACTTGTAATAGTTTGTGTTCGATAGCCGCATCGTAGGCAGGGGCGGAGCCATGTGTGCACCACAAGGTGCATTGGCACTAGTGATGGCCATTTTGGCCCGCCCCGATAGGGGTGTTCAAAAAAACCGTTGTACCGTTCAAACCGGTCGAACCAAGTCAAACCGGACCGTTTTTGACGGTTTGAGCGGTCTGGCGGTCCGGTCTGGTCTGGAAAATTGCCAAACCGAGTGGTCCGGTCCGGTCTGCGGTTTAGAGGTTTTTTTGGGCGGTTTGGACCAAACCGACCGCCAAATATATAAATATTTTTTTTATTTTTTTATATATATCTTTATTATAAAGAATAGATGATATAAAACTCAAATGTCCAAATATATACAAAAAGACCCAAGGTATTTTAAAAGATTGAAATCTTTATGGATTGTGGAATACAAATAATGGAAAAATGAAGAAGTGAAGCCGTTGATTTTATTTGCACTTTGCATATTCCTTTTTTTTAGTGTTTTGTCTTCGGATATTTAGTTAACTTTTGTGGACTTTGTTCTTTATTTCAAATGGACTCAAGACAACGAGCCTTTAAAATTCAAAGTTTTATATGTTTTTATGTTTAAACTTAAAAGTCCACTAAAAGGCCAAACCGCCTAAACCGGTCGACCAAACCGTCTAAACCGCGGTCCGACTTGACCGGTCTGGGCACTTGATGTCAAACCGCTCGGTTTGAAAAATCAATAAACCGCCACTTGCGGTTTGGTTTGTGGTCTGAGGGGTTAAACGGCCCAAACCGGACCGCGAACACCCCTACGCCCCGATCAGTTAATCGGAGTCCAACCCGTCTGAAGCCCGGCCCGGCTCGTCCCGAGCATAAACCGATTTGAAGCCCAAAAATGCTGACCAATTCACGTTTTTGGCGGATTTGCCGGCTCGGCTCGAAACCGGTTCACGACCCGGTTTTTCGCTCAGCCCGACCCGATTCTTTGGAATTCAAAAATATAGCCGTTTGTTACAGTTTCTATACGTTTTTTGACCGTTTTTTTTTGTATTTTTTACCCCTCCAAACTCCTATAAATACTTGTGTTGTTTATGGATAGTGACACCAACTTACAAAACGCAAAAAACGCATATAATTCTCATTTCTCGGCTCTCGCTATATTCGTTTCTCACAAGTTCTAGTCTAATATCTCTAGTTCTCTACTCTCTACTCTCAAAATGGACGAACAAAATTACCAAGTTATTGTCGAGTATGGACGAAAAGCACCGATTTGGAACCATTACAACATGGTGATGCTCCCCGACGGTACAAAAAAAGCGCAATGCAAACGGTGTGGAGATCTCCTTGCCGCGGCCGCAAATACCACGTTAAAGCACCACCACGAGTCTTCGTGCAAGAAGTTGAAATCGGATGACGATCCAAATCAACCCATACTTGACAATTATGGGCAAATATGGTCGTATGATGCTGCGTTGACCCGAGAAATGCAAATGAATTGTGTCATTCAAGTGGGGTTGCCGTTCGGACATTTCGACAATCCTCACATTACAAACATGATCAAACTCTCACTCCAACCACGCTACGTGGGTTCGGTAAGTCGTCAAACTCTTAGACGTGATGCAATAAAACTTTGGAAAATGACCAAAAAAGATATGCGACAAATGTTTTTATCATTACCCAACAACGTTTCTTTAACGTGTGATATATGGAGCGCACCATTCGGATTGCCACAATCTTATATATGCATAACGACACATTGGATTGTGCCGCAATATTGGCAATTATGCAAACGTGTAATCACGTTTGAGCACTTTGGTTCGCCACATTCGGATGAACGTCAATTTTATATAATTATGAGAAATATTGAATATTATAATTTAACTAAAAAAGGTCATTAGTATTTCGTTTGATAATACTAGTAATAATACGTTATGTGTGGGCAAATTAAGGGTGACTTTATCCCCTATTTTAAATGGAAAAATATTTCATACACATTGTTGCGCACACATAATAAATCTAGCCGTTCAAGACAACTTAGTAGTATGTAAAAATTCTTTAACTAAGTTTAGGCTTATGTTACGCCGGATTTTCACAAAAGGTAAAAGCATGCAACAAGCATATATAAAATATTGCAAAGATGTCGGTTTTAAAGCCTTGCCAACCACAAAGCCACGATTTTCCTTATACGGCATTCGGGAAAGATCACGAAGATTCTATGATTAGGTGTGAAAATTGTGTATTGAGTTTATTGAGAAAAGTACTATAAATAGTTACAAGGCAATTTACAAGAAAGGAAATAAGTAATTACAAAGAATGAATTAAGGAATGAGATTAATATGATTGATTGAGATTGATTCTATCCAAGATGATTGAGCTTGATTCTCTCCAAGATATATGCAATTATTTCAATTACTTATCATGGCCCCTCAAGATGGACGACCGAAGGGAAAGTCCGATCTTGGCTAGAAGCATCTTTAAACGACTTTGTGGTAACGGTTTGGTTAAGGCGTCCGCTAGTTGATCGTCATTAGCCACATTGACCACTCTTAGAATGTCGGTTTGTACTCGTTCACGAATGAAGTGATAATCAACAAGGTGTTTCATGCGTGATTGAAAAACCGGATTGGCGCTAAGTTTTGTGGCTCCAAGATTGTCACAATAGATAACCGGTATATTTGAACAAGGAATGTGTAACTCGCCCATAAGGTGGTTGACCCACGCAATTTCTGTTGCAGTTTGGGCTACACATCTATATTCAGCCTCTGTGGATGACCTTGATACCGAGTTTTGCTTCTTCGAGCTCCACGAGATAGGGTTTTTATCGAGGTAAACAATATGACCACCGGTGGAGATGAAATCATCTCGATCACCTGCCCAATCTGCATCGGAGAAGGCATGAAGATGAAGCGAAGAATTAGAGTAAATGTTGAGACCGAGATCAATTGTGCCTTGAAGATATCGAAGTAGATGTTTCAAGGCCTGAAAATGCACTATAGTTGGTTTATGCATGAATTGTGAGAGTTTGTTCACGGCAAATGCAACATCAATGCGAGTGAGAGATAAATATTGGAGACCACCGACGAGAGTTCGATATTCTGTTGGATTATCAAGAGTGGTGCCCGCGCCGAGGGTGAGCTTGACGTTGAGGTCAAGAGATGAAGAGACCGGTTTGCAATCAGTCATCTTTGCACGATCAAGAAGTTCGGCGATGTATTTTCGTTGAGATAAGAATAATCCATAGGAGCACCTTTGGACTTCGACACCTAAGAAATAATCAAGGTCGCCGAGATCTTTGAGGGAGAACCTGTTTGCAAGGTTAGCGATGAAGTTGGATACTGTTGTCGTGCATGATCCTGTAACAATTATGTCATCAACATACACAAGTACATAAATAGGTGGGTTAGTGCCTTTTGTAAAGAACAGGGAAGTATCCATGACCGATTTTGTGAGTCCAACTTCAAGAAGATAGGATCTAAGTTCGATGTACCAAGCACGAGGTGCTTTTTTGAGACCATAGATTGTTTTTCGAAGCCGACAAACATGATGTGGTTTGGTCTTGTCAACAAAACCTTGGGGTTGAGCCATGTACACGTCTTCCTTGAGTGTTCCTTGGAGGAAGGTGATAACCCTCATTTTTTAGGGTTATTTGTTACTCTTTTCCGTCATTTTATTAACCTTTCTAGCCACTTTTGCTTCCATCTCTTTCCTTTGGTCTTTAAAGTTTGCAAATATGATGAAAACACCAAAGGATGCTGTTTTGTTAAGAAAATCTCGTTTTTGTGGGACTGTGGGCACTGTCTGCCCTCCGAGGGCACCCGGGGATGCATGCGGTATTTATACGGCGTATTTATACTCGTATTCTGGAGGTATTGCAGTATTCAAGGCTGGAAAATATCTGATAAAAAGATGGTGGATGCTAGTTGGAAGATTCCTCAATCATTGTACTCTTTTGTCTAGTGGGTAATAACCCTTTAACTTGTGGGTATTACCCATTGGGTAAAAGCCTAGCTTTTTAGTATAAATAGGATAGTTAGCTTAAGCATTCAATCACACCATCAACCTTCTCCAACTCTATTAACTCTCTCTTTGGAAGAGTTTTGGAACTAAGAAGGTTGTTTTTAATTTTAAGCATTTAGTTTCTTGTATTTTCGTTTACGTCTGTAGCTAACTTTTAATTTTATGCAAGTAGTATAACAAGTATTTCCTTTCTTCCTTTACGTCTTTTGTTACTTCCAAGTCTTTTATTATTCTTATGCTCTTTACTTTTATGCTCTTTATTTATATGCTTTTTATTATTATGCATTTTATTATTATGTCTTTTATTATTATGCATTTTATTATGAACTAACCATCTTTTGGGTAAGGGTGTGAGCTAACTTGAGACTAGTAGGCAACACTTGGGTGTGGCCATCGTTACTAGTTCTTGAGCTTAGTCACTTAAGTCGGGACTTAAACTCAACGCTGATAAGCCAATCACTTTGATGTGTTAATATTAAATCTAGACCTCGAGAGGGGCGGATTCGAAATACGGCTTAAGGGATGCACAAAGATTTGAGAGAGTCTTTGATAATCACGTAGAGATACGGGTTTTGCATGATTTATTACGGTTCAAACGTCGGAGGAGATTTATATCACAAAGAGATTTGGGTGTAAATCTCCGCACCGGTAGAACTTGATTTTTATCAACGTAATTAAATCGGTAAGATTAAGAGTTAGTAACGATGGACGCTTTATGGGCATTTTGTAGGACCGGTCTCTAAAAATTCACTTTTGAGAGATCGGGATTTTTATAGATTTTCCGTACTACAAAAGGCCTAACCATTTGTTACTACGCCCATCTCAAAAAAAGCTTACACCCGTACCCATTCTTTAATTATAAATTTTATTCCGTACTCTTAGCATTAATCAACCACCAAACAAATATTTTTCTCACTCTCGAAACTTGTGCAAGAAGTTCATGAAAATCTCTGTTTCTCAGTAAGTCAGTCCCTGTGGGTACGATACTCGGTACTTGTACCATTATATTACTTGTAGCGATTCCAGTGAAGGTATATACTTGTGCTCTCACTGGGTAATACTGTGCCCCCGCTGTGCAGTATACGATAATTAGCTACCAAGTTTTTGGCGCCGTTGCCGGGGACTGGCACGATTTTTTATCCTGAGATCTTGATTTTCATTTGAGCCTGTGTCGCTTGTTTCATTTAAAAAAAACAATTTTTCGTGTTGTATGCCACGGCTGCAACACGGAGAACTTGTACCTCTTGATCTCGAAATTGAAAAGACTTTTAAAAGAAGAAGAAGAGGTAGAGGAAATCAGCAAAATCCAGTTTTAAATCGAACCATGGCAGATGAGGGAGTTAACCCTCCACCACCTCCGCTTGTGGAAACAACGATTAAAATTGCTGATGATAAAGAAAGGGGAATACGGGACTATGCAACACCCGAATTTGATCAACTCAAGTCGGGTATTCTTAGGCCCCACATTACTGCGCAAAATTTTGAACCGAAACCGGTAATGTTTCAAATGATCCAAGCAATGGGTCAATTTGGAGGATTACCTTTGGAAGATCCGCACTCTCAAGAAAAGCTTACACCCGTACCCATTCTTTAATTATAAATTTTATTCCGTACTCTTAGCATTAATCAACCACCAAACAAATATTTTTCTCACTCTCGAAACTTGTGCAAGAAGTTCATGAAAATCTCTGTTTCTCAGTAAGTCAGTCCCTGTGGGTACGATACTCGGTACTTGTACCATTATATTACTTGTAGCGATTCCAGTGAAGGTATATACTTGTGCTCTCACTGGGTAATACTGTGCCCCCGCTGTGCAGTATACGATAATTAGCTACCAGAAGGCATCATTGATATCGAGTTGCCGCAATGGCCATCCATTAGTGGTGGCAAGAGTGAGGATGGGACGTACAGTTGAGGGTTTAATGACCGGGCTAAACGTTTCCGTGTAATCAAGACCGGGTCGTTGATGAAACCCTTTAGCAACGAGACGTGCTTTAAATCGTTCAACTGTTCTTTCTTTTGTATATTTTACCCGAAAGACCCATTTGCAACCTACCAGATTTTGAGCCGAAGAGGGAGGGACCAACTCCCATGTGCTGTTGTTGATAAGAGCGTTATATTGGGTGGACATAACTTCTTTCCATGTCGGATCTGATAAGGCTTGTTTGACCGTTTTTTGCTCAGTCGGGTGCAGTTGAGCATTGAGATTCAGTTTGTTGATTGGTTTAAAAATGTTATTTTTAGCTCTTGTGGTGATGGTGCCGGTTGGATAAGGTGGCGGAGGGGGAGGCGGTGTGGGTGCTGTTGGTTGGTGAGACTGGGTGAGAGGTTCGGACATTGGGGTTGTTGGTGGTGTGGTGGTTTCGGGAGTTGGTGAAATAGGTGAGGATGGTGTGGGAGGCGATAATGGTGGTTGTAGGTGGGTGGTGGGTATGGTAGCGACTACAAAGGGGCACCATTCCTCGAGAGTTTCATTCATCATGGGTTTAGTAGAATTGGATTCGGAAAACGGGTAAGTGTCCTCTACAAACCTTACGTGTCGGGATGAATAGAGACGGTGGGTGGTTGGATCAAGACATAGAAAAGCATGTTGACTAGGTGAGTATCCAAGAAAGACACAAGCGATTGATTTCGCGGCAAGTTTGTGTGGAGTGTATGGTTTTAGCCATGGATAACAGAGACAACAGAAATTGTGAAGGTTTGTGTATTTTGGAGTTGTTCCAAATAGTTTTTGATACGGAGATTGGTTGTTGAGGGTTGAGGTTGGCATGCGATTGATAAGGTAAGAAGATGTAAGAGTAGCATAAGACTAATACTCTAACGGCATGGATGCGTGTGTGAGGAGGGCTAAACTCGTCTCGACTATGTGTCGATGACGACGCTCCGCATACCCGTTGTGTTCAGGTGTGTGTGGTGGTGAAGTGAGGTGAGTGATCCCATGATGGAAAAGATAAGGAGCAAGTTTTGTATATTCACCACCGTTATCAGAGTAGAGGGTTTTGATTTTTGTATTGAAGTAGTTTTCCACCAAAGCCTTGAATTTGGGAAAGATGATGGCAGTATCAGATTTGTTTTTCATTGGATAAAGTCATACATATTTTGTGTAATGGTCTACAAAATCACATAATACTTGAAGTTATCAAAAGAATGAATGGGGGAACACCAAACATCACTAAAAATAACTTCAAATGGAGAAGATCTGATAAGAGTAGATAAACCAAATGGGAGTTTGTGACTTTTATTAACTAAGCAAGCATTACAATGCGAGACCGGAATATAAGAAACGGCTAAAATAGATAATAATTGTTTTAAAATTGATGCGGAAGGGTGGCCAAGACGATGGTGCCAATCAACATTCTTGGTGGTGTTGTAGACTTTAGGTGGGAAGGAAGAAGACTTTGGCCACTCATAAACTCCATCTTTGGCTGGACCTTGGAATAGAATCACCCCAGTGCTAGGTGCCTTGACAGAGAAAGAGTAAGGTGAGAATTCAATATTAACATTATTATCATGACAGAATTAACGAGCTGAGATGATGTTTTTGTGCATGGAAGGAACACAAAGAATATTAGATAATTTAAATGAGTGAGAGGAGGAGTGGAGAAGATATGAATTGGTGTGTGAGATCGGTAGTGCAGATCCATCGCCAATTACAATTTCATTCGTCCCATCGTAAGGTGAGTGAAGTGAGAGGTTGGCGATGTCGGTGGTGACATGGTGACTTGCTCCACTGTCTAGAAGCCATCCCGGTGTACCTTGAGAGGAAGCAACATTATGGGTAGTAGTCGCATGAGCTTGGGGTTGGGTACGGTTGCCACGAGGTGGAAGGTGAATGCTAGGATGGAGTTGCTTAAATAATGGACAATAAGCAAGAACATGACCTTTCTCATTGCACCATTGGCACTTCCCTTCAAATGGTTTGAAGTGTTTTGGTGGTTGATTAAGAGATTGTTTGTTGTGGGCGAGAAAGGATGGGTTACGATTATTGTTCCATCGGGTGTTTGTAGGATTTGTCGTGGATGGAAATTCAATAGTTTTTATTCGAGCCGCAAGCATAAGCTCCTTGTTTATGAGCTTTTCGTTAAGTTCTTCGAAGGAGATCGGAGAGTCACGTGCATGGACTGCATCATTGACCGATTGATAACTTTCATCGAGCCCGTCTAGGACACGATCGGTGACATCTTCTTGAGATATGTGAGTGCCCAAGAGTGCTAATTCATCGACGGTTCGTTTGATCTTGTGCATGAATTCCTCAATAGAGAGCGATCCTTTGACGATGTTACGGAGTTGTGCTTTTAGTTGCTTGACATGACCACGGGATGGGTTGGCGTATGTGTTGTCTAGGATGTCCCATGCCTCCTTGGTTGTTGTGGCCCGAGTGACAAGAGGACCAAGGGTAGGCGATAGGGTGCCAACAAGTGCACTAAATAGAAGCTTTTCTTGACGAAACCAAGATGTATAGGCTAGATTTGGCTCGGTTTTATCAGCCTTGGTAACTATTTTTGAGGGTGGTGGGTGTGATCCATCGACAAAGTGAAAAAGATCATACCCTATCAGAAGAACTTTGATTTGTGATTTCCACGTGAGGTAGGTTGTAGGAGTCAGTTTTGGAACGGAATGGACATTTACGACAACAAGCGGTTTGGTTGGATCGCTGGTGTTTGGAATAGTGAGATGGGAGTCCACGGAGATGATGTAGAAGACAACGGATTAGTGATGAGAGGGGAGGGGAGGATCAGAAGCTCTGATACCATATGATTAAGTGTGAAAATTGTGTATTGAGTTTATTGAGAAAAGCACTATAAATAGTTACAAGGCAATTTACAAGAAAGGAAATAAGTAATTACAAAGAATGAATTAAGGAATGAGATTAATATGATTGATTGAGATTGATTCTATCTAAGTTGATTGAGCTTGATTCTCTCCAAGATATATGCAATTATTTCAATTACTTATCAGATTCAACCCTGCTTGGTTTGATGAATTTTCTACTTGGCTCGAGTATAGTATCAGTATGAATGCAACTTATTGTTTATGCTGCTATCTTTTCAAACCAAGTGTTGGAGACCAAGGAGGTGGTGAGTCTTTTGTTGGCTTAGGCTTTACAAATTGGGCGAAGAAAGAAAAGCTAACGATTCATATTGGAGGCGTTAATAGTGCTCACAACCAAGCTTGGGGAAAGTGTGAAGCTTTGTTGAACAGAAAGCAACATATTGAATCTATCATCATCAAGCATTCAGACCAAACTAGCAATGATATTACCCGTTGCGACTGCGACAGTTGAGAGGACATTTTCAGCTATGAACGTCGTGAAGAATAGGTTGCGCAATTGAATGGGAGATCAATGGATGAACGATTTCTTAGTTACTTATATCGAAAAAGATGTTTTTACCGAGCTTGATAATGAAGATATCATAGATAAGTTCCAAAAAATGAAAATCCGTCGACGATATTGTTAAATATGTAAAGATCGAATATTATCAATATTATATAATATCGTTATTTTTGCTTTTTCTTTTTTTATAATGTTAACTTGTGTTTTTATTCTATTTTATATCATGCACCCCCTCCTATAAATTCCTGGCTCCGCCCCTGATCGTAGGAGTCCTAATTTCTTTGGAGGTTGAACTCGTTGTAAATACTAGACTCTTAAGCCACATGATGCTATCAAGGCAAGCGGTCTGAGCCAACTTGTGGGGTTGCCGGCAACAATGCTCTATTTTCTCAAACAAGTGATTCTTATTATTTATTCTTACATGCAAAAAATGACAATTAACTTGGTCCATATTATCATAAATGACTTTTTTTTGCAAAGGTTGATATTATTTTTTTCTTTTGAACGGCAAATGTATGATCTCGGCCCAAAAAGAGGTACAACCTGAATACTTCCCAAAAGGTCATCCATCCTAATACTACTTTCGTCCAAACATGCTTAATACCGACTTCTCAAGGTGTCACCCAAAAAGATCGATATTCTTTTCATGATTTTTAAACTTCAATGACCAAATTAAAATAAAGTTGTTTGTCATGCTCTATAATTACTTGCTAATTATAGCATATAGCTACTTGTTTAATATAAAATTTATCAATAGCTACCTCCTAATAATAGTTTCTTATCATGAATTTCATTTATCAATTTGTTGTCATTTGCAATGTTAATTTATTACCATTATTTATCGAAATTAATTATTATTGTTCTTATTTCCAGATTTTTCAATCGAATGAATGATTGTTAGAATCCTGTCTTCTGTCTATTATTTGAGTTCTTTGACCATTTAAGTATGTGATTATAAAAAAGACCGAGATACCCGCTTGATATATGAATTGTTTAATACAAACATTGTATCAACTAATTATTTATATGAAATTATTTTGCTGCAATCATGTATTAAACTTATAAGAACATATATCAAGGCAAGATGTTTGAGCGAGCTTGCGCGGTTGCCGGCTACAGTGCTTTGTTTTCCCAAACAAGTGATTCTTATTATTTGTTCTTACATGCAAAAAATGACAATTAACTTGGTCCATATTATCATAGATCATTTTTTTTTTTTGCAAAGATCGATATTTTTTGAACGAT
The DNA here is from genome assembly GCA_023525745.1 of Arctium lappa. Classification (NCBI taxonomy): domain Eukaryota; kingdom Viridiplantae; phylum Streptophyta; class Magnoliopsida; order Asterales; family Asteraceae; genus Arctium; species Arctium lappa. Next base: position 53,519,041 of record CM042064.1, read on the forward strand.
AAATGTATGATTTCATCCTAAAAAGAAGTACAACACGAGGATTTCTCAAGGAATCACCCATCCTAGTACTACTTTCGTTCAAATATGTTTAAATACTAACTTCCCGGGGTGTCACCCAAAAAGGTAGGTATTCTTTTAAGGATTTTTAAACTTCAGTGACCAAACTAAAAATAAAATAAAGTTGATTGCCATGCTCTATAATTACCTGCTAATTATAGTATATAGCTACTTGTTTAATATAGTACAATTTATCAATAGCTACCTCCTACTAATAGTTTCTTATCATGAATTTCATCATTTTCAATATTAATTTCTGACCATTATTTATTGAAATTAAATATTATTGTTCTTATTTTCAGATTTTTCAATTGAATGAACGTTTGTTAGAACCCCGTCTTCTATCTATTATTTGAGTTCTTTTGACCATTTAAGTACGTGATTATAAAAAAGACCAAGATACCCGCTTGATATATGAATTGTTTAATACAAATATTGTATCGGCTAATTATTTATATGGAATTATTTTGCTGCAATCATGTATTAAACTTATAAGAACATATATCACACTAGTTGAAAGACTAAAAAGTTGTTTATTAAGTACTTATTATCTCTTACCATATAACTAAACACTTAGTAACTCTTACAGTGTAAGCAACGTTTTACCGTTTAGAGATGATGGTTTTTATTAATAATCTTACCGTGTCATTTTCATAACTGAGAATCTTACTTGAAGATGATGACTCTTACTGGTTAGTGTTTTTCCGGGTAAGAAACGCATATACTAAGCTATTTGATGACCGAGAATTTTACGTGGTAAAGTGAGGGTGGTGACTTTCACCCGATAAGCGTTTGCACGATTTGTGTCGGTAAACAACCCCAAATACAAAGTTTTTTCTCTATTCTTTTTTTGGCGTTTCAATAAAATAAAAATCAAATGTAAACAAAATTTGTTCAACAACATCTAAAATCCATGTTGTGTGCGTGTGTTAACTTGCCGTTCAAAAAAAAACATCTAAAATCCATGTCGTGGTAGAACATGAAAAGTATCAAAAAGATTATTTAAATTTTATATTTTCAAATATCATTTATTGATAATTTATAACATGTGTTATTTGTTTATTGGCTTAAATTTGGAATTTATTTTTGTTACTTTTTATTGTAAGAATTAAAACATCCTGATAAAACTAATTTGAAATTCTTAAATGCGAGGCTTTGTGTTTCTTGGGCTACTTTGGGCCATTAAATGGGCTAATTTTTAACGTACAAATTCAATGATTTTGGCCTTAAATTTGTAAATTGGGCCCAAAACGCCACAATCTACACATCCTTAGAAACCATCGGGTAAAAACGTTTGTTTATGTTTGGCAAACCAGCTTATAAGTTAGTTGGTAGCTGATAAGTTAACTTTTCAAAACGTATTATAAATAGTTTTTCAATAAGTTAGCTTATAAGCTAGTTTATGGTCATCCAAACATGTAAAAAAATAAAACTAGCTTAAGCTAGCTTTTTTTGCCAAACAATGCCTAAAATTTGTGGGTATATTTTTACCGGGGTAAGAAGTCTAACTGAAGTAAGTATTGACCGGAAACTATTATTTAGCCACAGTCGCTGAGTGAGGCTCAAAATGCCCCCACATACGGATGCCCGAGTAGGTAGGGTCAGTTATGGGGTCGATCGGGGTTGCAGATATCAACCTTTTTTGCCCAATTATTTATCAGACGTTTTACATTAAACATAAATAAGTAAAAAATTTAATTACAACTTACTCTGAACGGGCCGGGATATTAATGATTCGAGCTTTTAACAAATTATTCGAGTTTGATCTTAATAATTTATGAGGTTGATCTTAATAGTTCTCGATCTCGAGTCGATCTTATACATAAAATAAAACTCATTTAATTTAACGAGTTGAGCTTCATAACACAGGTGTTCGACTTGAATGATACGATAACTCGATTAAACCTTTTGAGTCGAGTCGAGTCGACCAGAGCCGTTCGAGCATACATTTTTTTGAACCAAACATATTTATAAATCAAACCATCAAAATATAGATATTATCGAGTTCGAACCAATAAACGAATTAATCAATCTCGAGTTTGAGCCTATAAACAACCTTATAAAACTAGAATTTTAGGTATAAATGTATGACTCAGATACGTTAAACGAGCATCGAGCTTAAAACTGCAAAAAATATTCAAACGCAAACCCTACTTTGAAAAAGTTATTTAAACTCAAGCTCGAGCCTAGTAATTATTTGTTCAAGCCAAGCTCAAACAAACCTACCACTGGACTTAACTCGATTGGTTTACACATATAAGCCTAGGCTTGCTCATAACTCGACTCGTTTTCATTCTTCGGAATTTGAGTTCGAATCTAACACTTCTTTAACTTTTTTTTAGGAAATTACATAAATATGTTAATGTTAAAAAAAATTACTATATCAAATGGTGAATTCTATTCATAATCCCTCTTGTAGCGGAGTATGGGTCTGTTTGTTAGCGACTTAATGAGATTCACAACTTTGGGGTTGTTTGGCAATTGCTGAATAGTTTAGTGCAGAATGATTAAATGGTCATAATTAGGGGTGTTCGCGGTGCGGTTTGGTGCGGTTTGGGGCAAAACCGCAAACCGCACCACGTGTGCGGTTTGAGCATTATCCCAAACCGCAAACCGCACCGCGAAATGCGGTGCAGTTTATGCGGTTTGTCCCTATCTGTTGATCCAAACTCTCTCAGTGATTTGATAACGACCCTTTTTCTATTCTTAGTGAAAATTACGTTTTAGTATGTATTAGTGTTTCACCATCAGCGATCAGACTGAGTCTGTTCAGTTATCGCTGATAGTCTTTCTTATAAACATTTCTATGTATTAGTGTTTCACTATCAGTGATCAAACTGAGTCTGTTCAGTTATCACTGATAGTTCCTAAAGTAAACAACCAACGTAATCCCTAAAGACAAGTCTCGCGTCAACAGATGTTCATAGCTGAATCAAAGACGAGGCTGTTGAACAAAGAGAAGTCTACTAGTGACCTGATGCGGATATCAGTGAAGCAAAGACAACTCTACCAATACGCGAAGGAACATGAGAAAAAGCTTCAGCGATAGCTGAACCTCTTTATCTCTGAACTTAGAGATACTCAGCAATCAAACGATCACAAAGCTTATGCCTCAAGTTTCCTTTTGTCTATCCTTGCACAACCTAGTACGATGTGTCAGAACGGACAAGTCTCTGCAATCATTCGTACAACAACTTTGTCTACTACACTGTTCATGACCCGGCCGAAAGCATGTCTCCCAAAAGTCAGTTTATCAAAGCCAATCTGTGAACGCCACGTGTAAAGTATCCTGCCATGCATTTAATGCATAGGGTATAAATAGGAAGTTCACCCCTTCATCTAAATAGGTGCTTCATCCTTGAACTCAAGATAGAAACCCTTGTTTTCTATATCTCTAAACCCCCATTCTCTGAACTTCTTGTGCAATTATCTTAGTGGTTCTTAAGTTTGTTTAGATTGAGTCTGTCTTAATCTTATTCCGCAACAAACTTGTAAATTGTATTTTGATTCTTCAATAAACAATTTATTAAACTTTAAATTCAGTGTTTGTATTCAACCCCCCCCCCCCTTCTACAAACTTGTTTAGCACCTTCGGGACCAACAAGTGGTATCAGAGCAGTTTGTTTAAATCTAATAAACAAGATCTTGCTGTATACTCTTCCTTGCTATTCTAAAATGGCATTAAACACAAACACAAACTACTATGATAATGGTTCACTTTCTAAACCTCCTCGATTTAGCAGAGATAACTTTTCTCTATGGAAAAATCGAATGATGCTATTTCTTGAAGGTGTGGATCCTACTATACCTGAATATATAGAAAACGGACCCTATGAACCTGTTAGAATTATAGCTGCGGTTCCCGCTACTGCCACCACTGAAGCTGTCCCTGAACGATATGTCGTTAAGGAAATAAGACAGTGGAGTGATGAAGATAAAAAGAAGGTAGGCATAGATGCAAGAGCAAAGACCATTATTTCAATGGCTCTGCCTGATGAAGTTTTCCATTCCATCATGCATCTGAAAACTTCTAAAGAAATGTGGGAAACCATATGTGTTCAATATGAGGGCACCACTGAAATCCAAGAGACTCGAAAGATTAACTTGGTAAGACAGTATGAAAGTTTCATCGCTGGTAAGAATGAATCTCTTTCTGACGTTCATCAGCGATTTAACTGCCTAATAATTGACCTAAGAACTGTTGGTAGGACCTATTCTAATTCTGAGGTCCTAACAAAATTCTTGGAATGTCTTCCTGAAAGCTGGGACAGTTATTCAATATGTCTTAAGCTGACAAAAGACTTACATACTCTCTCCTTAAGCACTCTATATGGAATACTGCTCAACTATGAGCAATCTAATCTACTGAAAAAGAATCTTATAAAAGATTCTAAAGACTCTAAAAGCACTCCTGTTGCTTTAGTCTCTTCAGAGATAATTCTATCTCAGCGATCTACTCTCACTATCACTGAGTTAGATTCTGAATCTGAGGATCTATCAGACCCTGATCTTTCAGAGTTTGATGAGTCCTTAGCACTCTTGACAAACTCTTTTAAGAGATTTGCAAGAAAGAGTAACTTCCGAAGAAGTAAACCTCTCTCTATTACTGAAAAGCCAAAATCAACTCCGGTTGATAAGACTACTGCCATTTGCTATAACTGCGAAAAGATTGGACATTTTGCTAGTGAGTGCAGGTCGAAAAAGGTCTTCAAACCTTCTACCTCAAGAAGATCCAGTGATGACAAATACCTTAAGCTGAAGAACAAATATCAAAAGCTGAAAAGCTATCAGCGAAAAGGTAAAGTCTCATCGCTGAAGAACACGACTGGGCTGAATCAGAAGAATCATCTTCTGATGAAGAAGAAGTCGCTAATCTTTGCCTCATGGCTGAGATTAAAGAAGAAGTGGAAGAACCATCTGAATCTTCTATGAGCTACATATCATCTCAGGTATCTATCTCTACAAATCCCTCTCTACCTGAAGCTGAGAGAAGTCGCGCTGTTGATGTACTGACGATTGACCTTTATAATGCCCTAAACGACAAAACTCAAGCTGAGAACAAAAATGTTCATTTAACTCAAGAGCTGGAGAAATGTCATGAAAAGATCAAAGAACTAAATCTTTTAGAAGAAAAGTTGAAAGATCAAGTCATTATAAATGAAATCATCAGTATTGAACGCGAACAAGCCATCGCTGCTCTAAAAACAGAAAAGGCTCATGTTGAAAAATGGTGCAAATCATCAACAAAGATCTCTGAGATAATAAATGCTCAAACTCCTGATAGTGATAAAACTGGTCTTGGTTTTTGGACACCTCAGGACGATCCTAAGAAAGAGAGTTCCTCGCTTAAGTTTGGAACCTTTGTCACCTCCTTCTTTGACACTTCTTACAATCAACTTTATCCCTGTTCTTCTTCAAATCCCATCCCTGAGGAAAAATCCAAAGACACTAAGTCTACGGATAAAGGAAAGTCCATTCTCCTTCCTCAGAAGGCAACCAGGAAAGCAAAGCTGAAAGTTCCTTCTAAACCTTCAGCTAAGCAATCCTCTAGCTCTATGATAGAAATTTTTGATCTCTGTCCTCCAAAGCTAAAGATTGACCTTAAACCTTCGAGATCTGAAGAAATGAAAATTCCTCCCAGATCTCAAGAGAAAAGTCTTCTTGGACCTGGCCCTGCTCATCTTAAACTTGCAAAACCTTCTACTTCTGGTCCTAAAACCATTTTTAGATACAGAAAGTGTTATCACTGTGGTTTTACTGATCATATTGCAAGTAAATGTCCAACTGCCACTAAAGCTGATAAAATAGCTAAAGTGAAGAAAAATGCTTCTAAAGCTGAGAAGGTCACCAAGGCTGAAAAATCAACCAAGGTGAAAAATTCCACAAAGGTTAAGAAATTAACCAAAGTGAAGATTACCACTGAATCTGAATTTTCATCAACTGAGAATACTATTAAACTTACCTTATCCACTAACTCTGAAGGACCCATTGAAAAGTGGGTACCAAACAACGCTTAATCTTCCTTATGTGTGCAGGGATCAAAGGGCATCTGGTATCTTGATAGTGGATGTTCTCGTCATATGACTGGACAAAGAGACCTGCTCACTGAATACAAGGAAGAAAAAGGTCCCTCTGTGACCTTTGGTGGAAATGGTAAAGGATTTACCCGAGGGTTTGGTGTCCTCAGCAATGGGACAACTACCTTTCGAAGAGTCGCTTATGTAGATGGACTGAAGCATAATCTTCTAAGCATCAGTCAGCTATGTGATAAAGACTATGAAGTACGCTTTACTAAGAAAGCATGTTCAGTGTTAAATGAGAAAGGAAAACTTGCTCTCAGTGGTCATCGCAGAGAAAATGTCTATGTAATAGATATGGACTCTACTATCACTGAAAACTTATGTTTTCTATCTAAAGCCTCTTCTGATGTCAACTGGCTATGGCATAAAAGGCTCTCTCATCTAAACTTCAAAACCCTGAATTCTCTCTCATCTAAGGAACTGGTTTCTGGTCTTCCTCAGCACTCATATGCTAAAGAATCTCTCTGCTCAGCATGTGAAAAAGGAAAACAAACAAAAGCAAGTTTCAAGTCGAAACAAGTTTCCTCAGTGACAAGTCCTCTTCAGCTCTTGCATATGGATCTATTTGGCCCTGTCAACATCCAATCAATAGCTGGAAAGAAATATACACTTGTCATTGTAGATGAATATTCTCGCTACACCTGGGTTATCTTTCTTCGCTGTAAGAGTGATACTCTAGAAGAACTAATATCTTTTGTGAAAAAGATGGAAGTGCTGAACAATCTTACTGTTCGTTCAATAAGAAGTGATCATGGAACTGAATTCAAAAATAGTTCTCTGAACAATTTCTTTGAGAACAAGGGAATCTCTCACAACTTCTCTTCAGTAAGAACACCTCAGCAAAACGGAGTCGCTGAAAGAAGAAACAGAACGATCATAGAAGCTGCTAGATCAATGCTCAGCGATTCTCATCTCCCTACTCAATTTTGGGCTGAAGCTGTAAACACTGCATGTTTTACTCAAAACAGATCGCTGATAATAAAGCGATTTGAGAAGACAGCTTATGAACTTTTTGTTGGAAGGAAGCCTTCTATCAGCTTTCTTCATATCTTTGGTTGTCAGTGCTTTATCTTAAACAACAGAGATCAACTTGGAAAGTTCGACCCAAAAGCTGATGATGGAATATTTCTAGGATATTCCTCCATCTCCAAAGCCTACAGAGTTTTCAACAAGAGAAGACAAACCGTAGAAGAAACAATTCACGTCACTTTTGATGAAACTCGCTCAGCGAACTCTAAACCAATCGCTGACAATGAAGAGTTAAATGCTTGGATGCTTTCTCACTACAGAGAAACTGAACCTTTCTTCTCTAACCATCAGCATTCAGATCCTCCAGTCGCTGATGATGATCCAAACATTATACATCCTACCGCTGAATCCAACTCATGGGTTTCAGCTGAACCTCTAAACACACTCCTACCATCAAATCTACCTTCGTCTGAAAACCTCTCAAGTGAATCTACTCAACAGTTAATCGCTGATGAACCTCAATCGTCATCATCGATAAACATTCAAATTGTTGATCCAACCTCTGAGTTAAGCAATAATGCTCCTGCTCAGCGATGGACCAAAGATCACCCAATAGATCAAATTCTTGGTGATCCAGATGCAGGTATTCAGACACGACGAAGCTCAGGTAATATCTGTCTCTTTGTAAACTTTCTCTCTTTAATAGAACCAAAGAAGACTGATGATGCCCTCAGAGATCCAAACTGGGTCAGTGCTATGCAAGAAGAGCTGACTGAATTCTCTCGAAACAAAGTTTGGAATCTCATTCCTAGACCATCTGATAAAACTGTAATAGGCACCAAATGGGTGTTTAGAAACAAGTTAGATGAACATGGAACTGTAACCCGCAACAAGGCTCGACTTGTTGCTCAGGGATACAGACAAGAGGAAGGCATAGACTATGATGAAACCTTTGCCCCTGTGGCCAGGCTCGAAGCAATTCGACTATTCTTAGCTTATGCAGTCTATAAAGACTTCATCGTCTATCAAATGGACGTAAAATCAGCGTTTCTAAATGGAAAGCTGAATGAAGAAGTCTATGTAGAACAACCTCCAGGGTTCTATGACCCTAAGCATCCAAATTATGTTTATAAATTGGATAAGGCTCTCTATGGTCTAAAACAAGCCCCTCGTGCTTGGTATGACACTCTCTCATCTTTTCTTATCTCTGAAAATTTTGAACGTGGCAAGATTGATAATACGTTATTTTTCAGAAAGATAAAAGGTCATATAATTCTTGTACAAATATATGTCGATGACATAATATTTGGTTCTACTAACCCATCTCTGTGTACTCGCTTCGCTGAAAGAATGAAGAAAGAATATAAAATGAGTATGATGGGTGAGCTGACATATTTTCTTGGTCTTCAGATTAAACAATCTGACAAAGGTACTTTTATCAACCAAGGTAAATATGTTAAAGATATGTTGAAAAAATTTGATCTTACTCAAACTTCAGCTATGAAAACTCCTATGGCATCACCCCTGACACTTAACAAAGATCCTTCTGGAAAACCTGTTAATGTCACTGCCTACAGAGGAATGATAGGCTCTCTGTTGTATCTCACAGCAAGCCGACCTGACATCATGTACTCTACTTGTTTATGTGCACGCTATCAATCTGAACCCAAGGAATCCCATCTGATCGCTGTAAAGCGAATTTTCAGATATCTGAAAGGAACTCCTAACCTCGGTCTTTGGTATCCCAAAGACTCAGGGTTCGATCTAACTGGTTATTCTGATAGTGATTTTGCAGGATGTAAACTTGACAGAAAGAGTACCACTGGTGGATGTCAACTCTTGGGAGGAAAGCTGGTAAGTTGGACAAGCAAGAAGCAAAATTTTGTGTCCACTTCCACAGCTGAAGCTGAATACGTAGCCGCTGGAAGCTGTTGTTCTCAAATCTTATGGATGAGAAATCAACTATTAGATTATGACCTTCAGCTGTCAAAAATTCCTATCTATTGCGACAGCACTAGTGCTATCGCTATAGCAAATAATCCAGTGCTACATTCAAAGACAAAACACATAGAGATCAGATATCACTTTATCAGAGATCATGTGATGAATGGTGATATTGAACTTCACTTTATCCCTACTGACTTTCAGCTTGCTGATATATTCACCAAACCTCTTGATGAGACAAGGTTCAACTTTCTCATCAGTGAGCTTGGAATGCTGAATCTTGAAGAATAATTCTTCAGCATTCATGCATTGTGTCAGTAATCAAGAGTTTCCCTTCATCATTCTCTGATAAATATTCTGACTCTCAGGTATGTTTTCTCTATCCCTACAACTGAATCTTCATTCAGTTGAGATATTTTCTAAAAATATAAATCTTAATCACTGAATTTTTCTTCAAATGATTAAAAGCTTTTTGAAATTAAATTTATCACTGATATTTATATTCAGTGATCCTTTTAAAAAGAAAATCTATCCCTATCTTTTCAACAGGGATACTTTCAAAAAGAAAATTTGTTGGGAACTGAAGATTCTACTAAGTGTGGTTACTGCTGCTAGTACAAGAGTGGTTACTACTGCCAGAACAATCTGAAGATTAATACTGCTAAGTATTACTACTGCTAGTAGAATTACTACTGCTAGTTAAGGTTAGTGCTGCTTGAACAAAGTTAGTACTGCTTAGCTAGTTAGTACTGCTAGTAGTTAGTACTGCTTACAGTTAATGCTGCTGGTAGAAGTTAATGTTGCTGATAGAAGTTAATACTGCTGGAAGAAGATAATGCTGCTAAAGAGATCCGGATGGAATGTATGACAGCTGGATATTCTGAAGTTATTCTACAGATATACTTAGAAGATATACATGGAAGATATGCTGAAGATTTGTTTATTCTTTGTAATTATCTTTTGATCAGTATATGTATAGAATGAATAGAATAGATAGAAATAGTTTTTTTTGATAATTATTTTTAGAGAGAAATCAACCTCAAGGCATAGATCCTAATTCTAGAGAAGTAGAATTCGTATTGGTGAGCCTGTTCATCAATATTGAGGTTGAGTGTGTAATCTTGTAGCTTTAAACATTGAATACAAGTTTACAGTTTGATAATCATATACTGTGTTGGTTACTGTTTTATTTAATATCAAAGTGTTTTTCCGCAACTTCTTTGATATTAGTTTCTGAGTATTAATTCTTGTTAAGAATTTGATCCTGACAAGTGGTATCAGAGCCTGTTCTCTCAGAAACATCTAGTCATCATGGAAAATCTTGCAGAATCAAGCAGTACTTTGGTCTCAAAGGTTCCAATGCTTAGACCTAATGAATTCGATATGTGGAAGATCAGAATCAAGCAGTACATACTCCTTACTGACTATTCTATGTGGGACATCATAGAGAATGGTCCTTCTGAAGAAGGAAAGATTGGTGCAGATGGAAAAAGGACACCACCTAAAACTGATGCAGATAGAAAGATCAGACAGACAGAGATGAAAGCCTTGAGCACCTTACTCTTGGCTATTCCCAATGAATATCAACATCAGTTCTGTAACTGCACTGATGCAGAGATGCTCTGGAATGCTCTGGAGAAGAGATTCTCTGGCACCAAAAGTACCAAGAGAAATCAGAAAGCCATTCTGAAGCAACAATATGAGAACTTTATGTCAACTAAGAATGAGTCCATGACTCAAACTTTTGACAGGTTCAACAAACTTATTGGTGAACTAGCCACAGTGGGAGTACAAATTGATCAAGATGATCTGAACAGAAAGTTTCTAAGGTCCTTGAGTGATGAATGGACCATGTATACTGTTTCTTTCAGACAGAATGATCAATTGGAAGAAAAGGAACTTGATGATCTCTATAATGATCTAAGAGTTTTTGAATCTGAGGTAGAGGCCAAAAGGAGGCCTTCTGGGTATGTTCACAATGCTGCACTCCTCTCAGCATCAACTGATTCTACATCCAACCCTGAATCAGTTAGTGCTGCCAATGGAACAAACCAAGAGAAAGGCACTGAAACTGTGTTTGAGGCCTTTCTGGCAAGTCATGGAAACTCTTCTCTCATTAATGATGACTTGGAACAACTCCATCCAGATGATCTTGAAGAGATGGACATTAAATGGCAGATGGCCATGCTCTCCATGAGAGTTAAAAAGTTCATCAAAAGAACTGGGAGAAACAACTTCTCTCAAAGAAGAGAAGATGGAGCAGGATTTGACAAGTCTAAGGTGGAATGCTACAAATGCCATCAAAAGGGACACTTTGCTAGAGAATGCAGAAGTGGAATGTCTCAGAATAACATCCACATCTACAACAGAAGCAGAGTACATAGCAGCTGCAAGTTGCTGTGCTCAGGTCTTATGGATTCAGAATCAAATGTTGGACTATGGGGTAACCTTTCTACACACTCCCATCTTTATTGATAATAGCAGTGCTATCAGCATTGTAAATAATCCAGTCAAGCACTCTAAAACAAAGCACATTGAGATTAGGTATCACTTCATTAGAGACTGTAATGAAAAGAAACTTGTTCAAGTTGTGAAAGTTCATACTGACAACCAGTTTGCTGATCTATTCACCAAAGCTTTTGATGTGGGTAGATTCACTTTCTTGGTAACAAGTGTGGGGATGATCAACTCTGAATAAGTTTTATCTCAAAAAGTGAATAAATAACTGAATATTATAGTTTCTTGGTGCTACTAATCTATCTTTGCAGGGCATACATAGCAGTACTCAATTCAGCCTAAGCTTCAAGGAGTAAGTTAGTTAATACTGCTAGTGAGTTAATACTGCTAGTGAGTTAATACTGCTAGTTCGTTAATACTGCTAGTTGGTTAATACTGCTAGGCAGTTAATACTGCTCGCGGTTAATACTGCTCACAGTTAATACTGCTAGTTAGTTAATACTGCTCGCGGTTAATACTGCTAGTTGGTTAATACTGCTAGTTGGTTAATACTGCTAGTGAGTTAATACTGCTAGTGAGTTAATACTGCTAGTTCGTTAATACTGCTAGTTGGTTAATACTGCTAGGCAGTTAATACTGCTCGCGGTTAATACTGCTCACAGTTAATACTGCTAGTTAGTTAATACTGCTCGCGGTTAATACTGCTAGGCAGTTAATACTGCTCTAGGTTAATACTGCTTTTATTCCGAATACTATAAATACCCTTTGCCCGCCTAAATGTTCATAACGACTCTTTGCATACTGTTCCCTTGCTCTTCTAATCTTTTTCTCTCAAGAACCTAGTCTTTCAGGCAAGAAAATCCCAGTTCAATGGCATCCATGGCGTTTATCGATGAGCACAATGAGATCGCCATGCTGCAGAAGCCCAAACAAGCAGAAGGATTCCACCAGATTATGGATTTCCTCAAGTCAAGCCACATTGCTCATGCTCTCACTGTTGCCCCTACCATCTACATCGAGCATCAGAGGCAGTTCTGGGCAAATGCCACCATTGTTGCTGAAAATGGTGTGCAAATGATAAAGACAACCGTGTGTGACAAGCCATTAACAGTTACTGAAGAGGTGATTCGCATCAGTCTACGTCTAGACGATGCCTCTGGTATAACGTCTATCTCTAATGATGAACTGTTTTCTAATCTTACAAGCATGGGGTATGGAGGCCCATTGGGTGTTTTCAAATTCTCAAAAGCAAAGTTTTCACCCCAATGGCGTTTTCTTGTTCATACCCTGATGCATTGCATCTCCAAAAAGACTACTGGATGGAGTGAGTTCAGCAGTCCAATTGCCTATGCTTTGGTCTGCTTGGCTACATCCAGAAGGTACAATTTCTCAAAAATGATTTTCAATGATCTTGTATCAAACATGGGAAACAAAAAGAGTTTCTTTATGTATCCCAGGTTTGTCCAAGAAGTCATTACCCATGAATTGTCGGATATACCTCAACCTGTTGGGGTATATGTACCTAAACCCCCCAAAGGCAAGGTTTTCTCAAATATGAGAAGATCTGCTGAGGACTCGGAAGGAGTTGACACCCCATTGTTCTCTACAATGATGGTGGTGTCCCAAACCACTGAAGGTATGGCAGCAGGGTCAAGGCCCTCATTAGACCATCCCACTGCTAGCCAAGCCCAACCTTCTCACTCAAAAACAATTCCCCAGTCCCTTCTTGCAAAACCAACCTCTCCAATTACCCATACTTACAAGAGAAAACAGGTAAAGAAGGCTCCTTCCCTTCTTGTACCAGAATCCCCTAAGCCTTTAAGCCCTCTAAGGGAGAATTCTCCTTTAGAGAATATCCATAGGGAAACCACAGGGGTGTCTCCCAACCCCAAGGAGGTGCTCTCTGAGGAGGAGGTAGAGCATATGGGTAATGAGGCTGCCGCTACTCCTGCTAGCACATAGGAGGAAAGTGGTAACATCAATAAGACCTCCCCCATGGCAACTTTAAATGAGCAATCATTTGAAGGTCCCTGGTGCCAAGAAACCAAGGGGGTGGATAGTGCTTCTGCTAGGCAGAAGACTTCTACTTCAAAAAGATCCAATGATCCTTCAATAGGGGGTAACACTCCTGGAGAAGGTGAGGACAGATATAACTATGAGGAATTGATGGAAACCATGGGAAACATCAACCAGGATGTTATTCAGCAAAGAAAAGAAATAGAGGAGCTGAAGCTGGTCATCCTGTCTCAACAAGTGCAGATTGCCAAGCTCAAGAAGTTGGTAATGAAACAAGTACAGAAACAGAAGAGGAAACAGTTTGTGCTAAGGAGAAGGAAGTTTGAGAAGGATGCTCCCAAAAAGGGGGAGATCAACATGGAAGAAGCATCAAGGGAGGGGGAGCTGGAAAAAGAGAAAGTAGAAGTTGAGGGGGAGAGGGAAGCAGAAAAAGAAAGAGTCTCAGGTACACTAGAAGCAGAAACTGATAATGCTGCTGAAACATCACAAGCAGCAGTAACAGAGTTATCACCAACAGAAGTTGAAGTAGCTGAGACATTGATCAAAGCAAAGCATGACACTTCCAAAACAAAGGGAGTGATCATAAAGGAAGGGGGAGCAAAGAAAAGAGAAAAGAAAGAAATGGATGCAGAGGCAAAGAAAAAGGGAAAAGCAAAAATGGTGGAATCTGATCAACCTGTCAAGAAGCAAAAGTTGGTTGAATCAGATGAAGCCTTAGCAAGGAAAATGCAGGAGGAGATGGAAAAAGAAGAAAGAGCTCAAGTTGAGAAGGATAGGGAAATGGCAAAGGCTTTAGCTACTGAGCTAAATAAAGCCTATCAAAAAGGGCTTGAAACTGAAAAGGCTAAACAAAGGGCTATAAGTCTGAGAAAGGCTATCATAGCTAATTCAAGTGCAAAGAAAAGAAGACCTTCACAAACTTACCTTGCCACTCAGGAAAGAAACAAAATGATAACTTTCTTGAGGAGTGCAATTGGGGTAAAGAAAGAAATGTTTGTGAAGATGAATTTTGATCAAATCAGAAAGCTCTATGAGAAAGAAATGGGGAATCTGAAGAGAAATGAAAAGAAAAGAGTGGAGTTTGAAAAGAAGGCCAAGGAGAGTAATGATATAGATATGAATCAACCATTCCCTGAAAGTGAAGAGGGAACTCCTATCAAAGAAATGGCAAGGGAAAAGGAAGAAAAGAAGAAGGAAGCTACTCTAGTGCAGGTTCAAAAGACTTTGAAAAGAACCAAAATGATGGCCAAAAGAAAGAAAGATAAGAAGCCTAGAGTAGAAGAAGAACAAAAGGTTGCTGAAGAAGAAGTGGCACCTGAGTCATCTATCCAGCAAGAGTCATCAATTAAAGATGATGTCAATTTGTATATGGTAGTGATGGACAAAGTGCCTGAACCAATTTCTGCAGAACCTGTAGGAGTTAAGCCTCCTGAGGTCATCCACTGGGATATACTGACAGCAGATGGAAAGGAGTATATCAGACTCAAGAGGAAGGATGATCAATATGAGGTATTCAACACTTGGGTCAAAATTGTCAGAACATGCTCTAGATCTGATATAGAAGAGATGTTTGACATAGGAATGAAGCTGTATGCAGATCATCTGAAAGCTCCAGGGATTTCACTTACAAAACTGGTGATGGAGTATCTGTGCATGATGTTCAAACCTGAAGAGGTGGACCAGGTCATAAGGAATGTGTTTCAAGCAGTCACCAGTTGGACTCTATATGAAACTAGTGGAGTATATGCAGTGACTTTGGATAGAAATCACACAGAATACTTCCTAGTGGATAGAGTATACAATCACACCAGATTGAAGATTCATGCCATGCTAAAGAAGAAGTTGGGTTGTGCACCAAATTCAGAAATGGCAAAGTACCTAATTCAGAGAATAATCAATCAGAGTTTGGGACTGAATCCAGACATAGGAGCATGATCTTTGAAGTTTTGGGAACATCTTAAAGAGATTCTGGAAGAGTATCTGAAGAACTTGACTTCTCTTCTAAAAGTCAAGTTAGGGGGAGATTGTTGGGAACTGAAGATTCTACTAAGTGTGGTTACTGCTGCTAGTACAAGAGTGGTTACTACTGCCAGAACAATCTGAAGATTAATACTGCTAAGTATTACTACTGCTAGTAGAATTACTACTGCTAGTTAAGGTTAGTGCTGCTTGAACAAAGTTAGTACTGCTTAGCTAGTTAGTACTGCTAGTAGTTAGTACTGCTTACAGTTAATGCTGCTGGTAGAAGTTAATGCTGCTGATAGAAGTTAATACTGCTGGAAGAAGATAATGCTGCTAAAGAGATCCGGATGGAATGTATGACAGCTGGATATTCTGAAGTTATTCTACAGATATACTTAGAAGATATACATGGAAGATATGCTGAAGATTTGTTTATTCTTTGTAATTATCTTTTGATCAGTATATGTATAGAATGAATAGAATAGATAGAAATAGTTTTTTTTTATAATTATTTTTAGAGAGAAATCAACCTCAAGGCATAGATCCTAATTCTAGAGAAGTAGAATTCGTATTGGTGAGCCTGTTCATCAATATTGAGGTTGAGTGTGTAATCTTGTAGCTTTAAACATTGAATACAAGTTTACAGTTTGATAATCATATACTGTGTTGGTTACTGTTTTATTTAATATCAAAGTGTTTTTCCGCAACTTCTTTGATATTAGTTTCTGAGTATTAAATCTTGTTAAGAATTTGATCCTGACAAAATTCTATCGCTGATTTTTCTTCAGTGATAATTTCAAAACGGAAAAATGAAACGTCTCTTTCCCATGACGTCATTTGAGCGGATAATCCACGACACGCCTTTTCTGACACGTTCGTCCGTTGCTCTTCTATCCAATCAACTTTGTGGAACGTGTCAATGTCATGATGATTTTTTCCCCGCTTCATTCTTTCTCTCTCCTCTATCTCTTTGTATAAAAGGAATTCTTCTCTCCTTTATACGGTTTACGCTTTCAAAACTTTCATTGCAAGAAATACTCTCTCTTTCAAGAACACTCAAGCAAGTAAACCCAGATTATTGAATCTGCAAATCTTCGTCTTCGAAATAAACAGGTTTATTTCATGTTTATGCGCATTGTTTGTCTGCTTTCTATTTTTTTTAAAATCCTACTCGTTCTCGTTCTTCATGGATTTTATAATTTATTTTGTTTAAAACTAAAAATCATTCTTTCTGATTTTATGTTTTTTTTAAAATAAAAACCTTTTGGTTTTTAAAGTGTTCTTCATTCTTTCTACCCAGAACACTATTTTTCTCTTCCTAAAATAACTTGATATTCCTCCAGTTTCCCCTCATCTAGAGAAACTGGTAATCATATTATTTTTAAATCATAATCATTTCTTCTATTATGCTTCTTTCCATAACAGAAATGGCACAATCTTCAATCGTTGCTTCCAAGCATGTGCGATTCGCTATCACTGAAGTTGAGATTACTAAATGTAATCATTTGGGAAGACTCGACTTTAAAGCTGACAAATACCCACATCTGGTGGAAGCTGCTGAATTTCTTAAACAATCATGCATAGCTTACGCGATCACTGTGGATCCTAAGCCTTCAAAGACTCTACTCCAGCAGTTCTGGTTCACTGCTGATGCCACTGAACTCACCAACAAAAAGGGTGAACGAGTCCCTGCTATCTCCTTCAGCACGGATTTGGGTCCAGGGAGCATGACCGCTCTTAGCCTCAGGAAATCTTTGAGATTCCCTGACAAACCAAAGAGTGGGTTCGACGCACTCCCCACTGATGCTGAGCTGATCTCCTTTCAGGATGCAATGGGTTATTGTTGGGAAAACAAACCGAGATCGTCTATTCCCAACAAAAAGCTCACCAAGATTCTCAAAGCTCAGATGCCTTCACAACTGAACTTCATCTTCTCGCACATAATTCAGTGCATGAGCGGGAAGAGCGGTTCGCTGGATCAAGCCAGCAAAACACGACTGCAAATGGCCTACTCAGTTATCGCTGGTCAAAACTTTGACTACGCCACTGCCATCTTTGAAGACCTAAGGTCGAGATTAGAGAAGCCTGAACGAGATCCCAAGATCTCGTACGTACGTTTCATATGTACGTACATCAAGTTCCTCTATCCCAACACCTATCCCACCAAAGATGATGGCACTTTTGCCAGGATAGGTCAACGATCACTGGAGGTAAAGCCACTCACCAACGAGGTAAGTATCTCTCTCCTTCGTTCTCGTCTCTCTCTCCATTCTTCTTCTTTTTCAGCGACCACGCATACGGTTCCTTCGTCTGCTAGCCCTGTCGCTACCACTACTTCCAAACGACCATCAGCTGGTCCGATTGGTTCTTCTAAGAAGGCCAAAAAGACTAAGGAAAGTACTCCTTCTAGTACTATACCTGAGGGAGCTTCTCAACAAGCTTCCTTAGATGCTTTTGTGGGTCTTTCCTCCACAACTCCAGCAGTCACTCAATTTGCCGTGTCAGCGATTTCAATCGCTGTCACACCATCAGTGACCCCACCTATCTCATCCGCTGAGATTAACCCCAACCTTACTTCTATCCCCATAATTCTTCCCTCTCCTTCTTTGGTCTCTGAACCCGGTACCGCCTCTTTACCTATAGGACCTGAACATCAAACGTTTGAGGAATCTTTGCAGTTCTACAAAATGTTTGATACTTCAGGTAAACCTATTATCCTAAACACTTCTTTTCCCACCTCTCCAAATAAGCCCATATCTGAACTGATATCATTTTCAGGTCCTAGTTTGGCGTCTGTTGACACGCATGTCAACAGTCTGGGAGAAAAGGTGGACGCTCTCACCAACACCATCAACAACACCACCAGCGCCGTTAATCAAGCTGGTGAGGAGCTGAAAAGGTTGACAGCCACCTGCTCATCCAAAGCTGAGAACTCCAAACTATCAGTTGTAGAAGAACAAGTCGTCCAACTCAGAGAGTCCTCTCAACTCTTTCAGGGACGATTTGAGTCTCTTACCACTGAAGTTCGAGATCTCTCTTCTAAGGTTGATCTCTGCACGTCCCTTCTACAGCAACTTCTCCAAAAGGTATCTGAAACAGCTCCAGCGCTGCCTCCCTCCTTCACTGAAGATGATCGGACGAATCTCAACATCGCTGTGGAATTCATCCATGATGCCACATGCGACATCCCTGCAGTTGAAGAACGGGTCACGTGTCTGGAGGCTGACATTCAAGTGCTAAAAGCTTCAACAGCTACTCCAGCAGTTGAGCAACCCCCTACCGCTGATAATGACAAAGTGGGGGAGAAAGCTGAAGAAACTTCTATCGCTGCTGCTGGGGAAGCTAAGACTTCAAAGAAACCTCCCTCTCAATCTGAGGGGGAGAAGGCGAAAGAACCCTCCTCATCTATTCATTCTCTTCTCTTTGAAGATGATGAGGAAGAAGACGATGAAGAGGAAGATGATCTAGATCTTGTTGATCAAGAAAAGGATCAACCCTCCAATGATGACGACGACGATGAAGAAGACCAATCTATGTGGTTCTCCAAGCCGAACGTTTCATCAGGGACAACTTCGCAAGAGGTTGTCAAAGCAGGGGTGAGAGGTGATACATCTTCAAGCGCTCCTTCGCAGAGCAAAGACAAGCAACCAATCGCTGAAGAATGCTTGAGGACTGGATCACAATCTGAGGGGGAGCATCCTTCTCAGGTATGTCTTTCAATTGTACCACTCTCCTACTCTTTCCGAACCCCTATTTCCTTCTAGCCTTTCTCTTTCTTTTTCTAAAAATATACACTTATCCCTTCTTTCCTTCATTTTTCTATCCAGACAGTTCTCACCCCTGCTTAAGGGTTCTGAACTACAAATAATCCCAGCTGCTATCGCTGAAGAAATAATCCCAATCTCTATCGCTGAGATTGATGATGAAGAAGAAGAAGATTCCCTGGTCCATCCAGGAAGGCCCTCTCAACCATCTCATGGGTCAGAGGAAGTGATGAAGAAAAGAGCTGAAATGATCGCTCAACTAGAAAGTCAACGACTGAAAGTCCCTCTTCAAACATCCTTCTCAGAGCTCGACTTCCTCACTAAAGCTGAACGAGAAGAATCTGCCAAAGCTGAGAAACTGATCGCTGAATGCAGACGAGATGCCCAACTCGCTTTAAAGATTCAATCTTCTCAAGTCAAGGACAAGAAGCTGAAAAGAAAGCCTGTGGAAGTTCAAGCTGCACTGCTGAAAGAAATTGAAGAGGAACGCTCCAAAGAACAAGAGATCAACGATAAGTCTATCGAATGGTGTAAACAGAAGATGGATTATCGCTCTGATCTTCTTCCAATAACAGCCGTGACTATCTCTGGTCGCAAGAAGAAGAATCAACTCTCAGTGACCATGGAGATTACCAGAGAGGATGGAACTCAGAAAGCTATGTACGTTTCCAAACTTGAAGGTTTCGGGTTTACAGAGTGGATAGAATTCTGGGATGCGCTGAAGAAATCGAAATCTACATACAGAGGCTACGTTGAAGGACTTCTTAAAGCTCTCATCAACAGAGTCACTTCTGTATTGAACCTGCCATCTCCTATCCCTCCCAATCCCAAGAAACTCAAAAGGAGAATCGGGTCCTCCTCCTCTGAAGACGTCGCCATCATCAGGAATGAAACTTCTATCAAATTTTCAAGAGATGCACTGTTTGGTCCTCCTCCTGATCTTTCAGTTCTGGATTTATCTCTGCCTCTTGGTGGTCCTTTCCAAGCTGGTCAAGTAATTGGTCATCCTTATGGAATATTCTTCAGAGATGATGATGAGGAACTCAGATTTCAAAGAGTCTCTGAGATTCCTATCTGTCCTCTGAATCATCTCAAGGATCTATTATGCTTATGGTGTGACTTCTTCCCTGCTGCTGAGAAAATCAAAGAAATTATCAGCCAAGAATCTTTGGAACGAAGACAGAAAGGAGAAGAAATACCTGAGTATATGATAAATCCTCCTAAATCTTCTTATAGCTGATAGATTAGTTTTCTCTTCTGTAATCTATTAGTTGTACTTACAGTAGTTAGTAATTTACTTGTAATTTTCATTCCTTGTAATTCTATTCCTGAATTAATGAAATTTCAGTAAAGTACTTAACTTCATCAGTGCTGTAAAAGATCCCTCAAAATAGTAATTGGGACATGTATGTTACGAGTCCTGATTATTCCATCATTTTGAATCATAAAGTAATTTTCTTCAGTTACTTTGTTATTATCAAATAGGGGGAGATTGTTGATCCAAACTCTCTCAGTGATTTGATAACGACCCTTTTTCTATTCTTAGTGAAAATTACGTTTTAGTATGTATTAGTGTTTCACCATCAGCGATCAGACTGAGTCTGTTCAGTTATCGCTGATAGTCTTTCTTATAAACATTTCTATGTATTAGTGTTTCACTATCAGTGATCAAACTGAGTCTGTTCAGTTATCACTGATAGTTCCTAAAGTAAACAACCAACGTAATCCCTAAAGACAAGTCTCGCGTCAACAGATGTTCATAGCTGAATCAAAGACGAGGCTGTTGAACAAAGAGAAGTCTACTAGTGACCTGATGCGGATATCAGTGAAGCAAAGACAACTCTACCAATACGCGAAGGAACATGAGAAAAAGCTTCAGCGATAGCTGAACCTCTTTATCTCTGAACTTAGAGATACTCAGCAATCAAACGATCACAAAGCTTATGCCTCAAGTTTCCTTTTGTCTATCCTTGCACAACCTAGTACGATGTGTCAGAACGGACAAGTCTCTGCAATCATTCGTACAACAACTCTGTCTACTACACTGTTCATGACCCGGCCGAAAGCATGTCTCCCAAAAGTCAGTTTATCAAAGCCAATCTGTGAACGCCACGTGTAAAGTATCCTGCCATGCATTTAATGCATAGGGTATAAATAGGAAGTTCACCCCTTCATCTAAATAGGTGCTTCATCCTTGAACTCAAGATAGAAACCCTTGTTTTCTATATCTCTAAACCCCCATTCTCTGAACTTCTTGTGCAATTATCTTAGTGGTTCTTAAGTTTGTTTAGATTGAGTTTGTCTTAATCTTATTCCGCAACAAACTTGTAAATTGTATTTTGATTCTTCAATAAACAATTTATTAAACTTTAAATTCTGTGTTTGTATTCAACCCCCCCCCCCCTTCTACAAACTTGTTTAGCACCTTCGGGACCAACACTATCGCACTTTATGTGTACAATCAAAAAATAATAAGTTTAAAATACATTAGAAAATCAACGATTTATAGACCGTAGTCCAAAAAAATAAAGAGTTTGAATATATCCAACTCCAAAATGTATAATTAAAAATAGTCAAAGAAATAGTCTAAAGAAATTAAATTGTTTCAAGACGATAAATGAATAAAGTGACGTCTCCAACTTTTTATTTTGTCTTAATCTTGACTCTCAATTGCCAACACCTTTTTTTTCATTTGTTGGCCCATAAACTTTTAAGAAGACTTATAAATACTTAAAGTCCGTAATTAAAATTTAAAAACCCAAGCCCATTTATATAAATATTAAATTAAATTATTATATATACTAGGCATATACCCGCACGATGCAGCGGAATGTAAGTAAATAACGAACAATTAATGTTACTTCCTTATAGACATGTCATCAACAATCCAACCATGACCTATGAATCACAATTTATGAAACCCTAAACTCTAAACTCATAAATATATTCAATAATTAGTTTATATTACAATTATTGACAAAAAAAATTATAATGATATAATTTATAATAAAAATGAAACGTATTTTACGATTATGTATTTTTAATGTGTTAACGGTGTAAAAAAATAAAACGTATAGATAGAAAACAAATTAGTTCGTAGATATTCATGATATTTAATAGTACGGTTAAATTAAAAAATATTCAATATTTGGCTCATTTTGAATATATTGACGAGACGATTATAATAGTATAATTTGTAGAAAAAGAAACGTATTTTTTATTGCATTTTGTTCATATACGATTATTTGTGTTAATATGATAATGGTGTAAAATGAAAAATGAAAAAATAAGGGATATAAAATGAATTAAATAATTAATTGTAAGGGTGACAAATGTAACATTACAAGGGTGATAAGTGTTATTGTATAAAAGCTTAGGGTAATAAGTGTTATTGTATAAAAGCTTAGAGTGATAAGTGTTATTGTACAAAAGTTTGTACAATAACTGTATTAATTTTTTTTATATAGTAGTAAAGATTTAATTCGTAGATATTCATGATATTTAATAGTACGGTTAAATTTAAAAATATTCAATATTTGGCTCGTTTTGAAGGTATTAACGAGACGATTATAATGGTATAATTTGTAAAAAAAGAAACGTATTTTTTCATTGCATTTTTATTTATATACGATTATTTGTGTTAAAATAATAAGGGTGTAAAATGAAAAATGAAAAAACAAGGGATAAAAAGTAAATTAAATAATTAATTATAAGGGTGATAAATATAAATTTAACTTTCCAAAAACCTTTTTCCAATAACTACTTAAGAATTTTAATATATAAATAAATATATATATATATATATATATATATATGGTGCGTTTCTTTTGCAAACCAAGCAATTTGTACAAACTATGCAAACTACTATATATATGTCTAAAATTAAAATTTTAAAAATAATATAAAAGGTGCGGTGCGGTGCGGTTTGAACCGCGGTTTGAAAACTCAAAACCGCACCGCATAGTGCGGTTTGGTAAAAATGCAAACCGCAAACCGCACCGCGAAAGTCTTAAACCGCGTTTTGTGGTGCGGTGTGGGCGGTTTGTGTAACACCCTGGATTTTCAATACATTTATATCGTTGTAAATCTCGTGTTTAACTCTTATCGTTATCATCGTATTCAGTATAACGTTCGAGTTTATGGTTTCGGTAAATTGTGAAGTTCCAGTAAGTTCTGCGACTTGCTCGCGACTTAGAGTCGCGGCATAGGTCGCGATGTTCACTGATGTATTGTGGGTTTTGGTATGTCGCGAGTTGCATGGGGAACAGTAGTCGCGGCATAACCCGCAACATTCACTGTTGGGTTGAGTTATTGGGCATTTCGCGAGTTGCTCGCGACTTATAGTCGCGACATTAGTCGCGACATCCACTGTTTGGGTTTTGATTTGAGGACACGGGCGAGTTGCACCACGACTTGAAGTCGCGGCATAACCCGCGACATTGACTGGACCGACTTAAGGGTTTCAAAACACAAATATCTCATTTGAGTTATCAGGAATAACTCTCTCAATCTCTAAACTCTCTCTCTCTAAAATCGATTCTCTCTCTCTCTCTAAGTTTGGTGATTATTATCTAGTTTCGATCCGAGTTTCCGGTGTAGAAAGCTTCGTCTTGTCAAAAGGGTCGATATCTGGTTCTTCGGGTTTTCGTATAAACCTATTGGGTGAGTTTATACTATCATTTTACACTTTATACATATCAAAAGTTACCTTTTGGAACTCCTATATATCTCAATGGTTTCAGATCTAAGTTTTCTACATATTTGATATAACTTGAGTTTTAGGAGATTTTAGGGTTCCCGATCATTTTGTTTACTAAATGATGGATCTTATCTTATTGAAGTAAAATGATGTTTTACCTGCACATTATGTGGATATGTGAAAGAATGTTTATGAACTCATTTTAATGATTTTCATTCTTACCAGAAGTTGAACTGGAAATGACATTTTGTTTATAAAATGTGTTTATACCATATGATTATCTATGGTTGGTCACATAAGTTGTTGTGACGAGTCTGTATCATTACTAGTGGATCCTTAGGTTTTGAGTCGACTTATATTTCATTATTTGAAGTTAACAAGTAATGTAAATGAAGAACTACATGTGCATTAAACTGTGAGGTTCTGGCCGTTAACAAATTATAGAACTACATGTGCAATAAATTGTGAGGTTCTGACCGTTAACAAAATATAGAACTACATGTGCATTAAATTGTGAGGTTCTGTATAGTAACCAAAATGAAGAACTACATGTGCATTAAATTGTGAGGTTCTGGAAAGAAGGTTTATGACCTTGTTTTAATGAATTTTATTTTTATCAACCGTTATCTTGGAAATGCTTATTTGAAAAGGTTTCCGTTTGGATGAACATATTTATATCTCTTGAAATTGATAAACTGTATGTAAACACTAGACTTTAAGCTTAACACTTTTTCTCAAATGATATGTATAACAGGTTTCCCTTAGCGGTGGGTTGCCAAGGGTTTTGAAAGACGGGCTTGGTCTCGAGGCATTTTGAGATGACTAAGTATTGATAGTTGGGCATCTGTTAAGTCCCATTCTTTTGATGAATTTTGAATCGTCAACTGATGTAATCTAGATAGTTATGTTTAGATTAGTTTGTTGATGAACCCTATATCAGTACAGGTTTTTGTAAAGTCTTAAAGACTGATACCCCTTTTGGGAGGTTTATATCAATACAAATGTCATGTTGCCTATTTTAAGAAGTTTTAAATTACTCTGAATCTTAGGATGTTACAGTTTGTGCGGTTTATTGGTTTGGATTAACACCCCTAGTCAGAATGATTAAGAGATTCCTATGATATAATGCTAAATGAAATGTGATTGTTTGGTAATTATTCAAAGTGAAATCAAGGCGCTTAATGGTTAAGGGAGGCTTAGGATACAAAATCATTCAGAGAGTTTTGGAACCATTAAGAGGCAGACTCTTTTTTTGCCAAACAGGATTCACCTCTTAACAATTCAGAGGTTGCCTCTTAATGGAACCATTAAGAGGTAAACAAAAAACCCCTTATCTAATCAATTATACATGATTGTTTGGTGGTGACTTAATGATATATAAAGTTTTTTATTCAGTAAGCTTCTAAGGTTATGTTTGGCAAACCAGCTGATGCCTGATAAGCTAGTTGGTAGCTGATGGATAAGGGTCTGTTTGTTAGCAGCTTAATGAGCTTAATGTGACTCACATCTTATTCAATTAATTATACATGACTGTTTGATAGTGGCTTAATGATATAGAAAGTGGTTTATTCAGTAAGCTTTTATGGGGGAGCTTTATGCAGAAAGCCAAGTTTTCTCCAAACCTGTCATTCTCGATTAAAAAACACACCCTTTTCCATCTACAAAAAACCCCTCCCAAACAAAATTTTTTTTAATCTATACAGACAGATTAATCCACATAGACAACTTTATCTAATCAGGACTTAGTGAAAAACCAACCAAACAGCCCCTAAGTAACGTTTGACAAAAACTAGTTGATAAACATGTAAAATGACTAAAAAAATATCTTAAAAAATAATCAACTACAATATTTCATAATATAATTGAATAACAACCTCCTACCAAATCAGATGTGCTTATTGGTCAGCTAAAAAACTACATATAGTATTGAAAAATTTATGTTTATATTATCTTGTAAATTATAACTTTTTATCTAATTTAGAACATGTGAGAGGGTGTTTTAATTAATAATTAAAAATGAGGTTAACATGTGAATAATAAATCAAGCCTTAAGTATTAATTAATGATAGACCTTCTTTTGCTTTGTTAATTCTATGCACATGTGGGTGTGGCTTCCCCAATTTTTTTTGATTTTTGGGATCATTATTCAATTCTCACCTTTATATTTAATGCCTTTACATTGAGATTAATATTATATAATTATAATTATGAAAAAAACATGACTAGTACAACCATCAGTTATTATTGATTATGATATATTTTAAAATTTGCCTCACCGGACCATTGTGTAACGAAGACACAACATACATAGTTATTTTGTTAACCTTCTAATTGGTATTAACTTTATGAACCCCTATTGACCAATATGATTTCACCTTTAAGATTGATTGGTTTAACATATTAATTAATTGTCCAAGAATATATTTGGTATTTCATAAATTTTGTTTTTTTTTTGATAGACTTTTTAAAATGGAGTTACAAAATTGAACATTAATTGACAGTTACAAATTTGATTTAGCTATTATTAGTTTTTATCAAAATACTAGATGTTTTGAGTTTGCTTTCGCACATCAAATTTCGTTGTGATAAATTGTTGTAATGAACAAATATGAACTATTATTACTAGTGTGACTTGAAGACATATGAACAATAATATGAAATCGGTTTTACTTAATTACCCCTAAACATCATTGTTCATTACCCATCATCCCATGTTGTAATTATTTTTTTAAGTGTGCATTATCTCAACCGTTCGTTTTAAGATCAATGGTTGTTATTGGGTTAATAAAGTTAGTACGATAATTTGGGTTAACAAAATAACCCAATATATATATATATCTAAAACAATGGTGGACCCTATATTTTTGCAGAATTGGTTCACCTTCACGGTAGATCAAAGGCCTATAAAATCGTCCGATTTGTTTTTAGCCCAATTCTACCGTTTCAACTTTCGAGGGATTTCTTTTTGAGTTTTTTGGTTGATTTCGAGCGTTTTTTTCTGGTTTTATAATTGATATTCCTTCTATTTTTTTAATATCTGAAGCAACTTCAAAATTTAGTATGTACATCTTTTATAACTGAAAAAAAAATGTACTTATGAAAATAAGATGAGATTTAGGGGTAAATAGGTTCACCCCTCGTGTAGAACATGCATACACTATGCACAAGTAAAATGCCACATTTTGTTTATAAAAATGGATTATTTTTTCGTAATTATTAATTAGAATTAATGCCATTTATTGTCGTTTTGGACATTTTGACACCCTACATTCATATATAACTATCAGTTTAGGCTTAAGTATTCTAAACTAACACTCAAGTCCTGTTCTGATATCAATTTATAATATATGATATAGTAATATTTTTTATAATAAAGTTAAATGATATGTTAAGGCTATGTTTAGAAAACTAACTGATAAGCTAGCTGGTGACTAATAAGTTAGTTGATGAAAAAATAACGTTTGACAAAAACTAGCTTATAAGATGTAAAATTACCAAAAAGAACATCTAACAAAAATAATCAATTACAATATTTAATAATATAATAAAAATAAATTTATAGTAATATAATATATTAATACAAATAAGGTAGTAAATAATATAATATGTTAATTATAAATTTTAAAATTTATTATTATATATATTATAAATTTTGAATTTTAGACAAAATTTAAAAAAATATACATTAACTTATGATTTAAAAAAAAACCATTACATATAATATGAAAAAAATAATAAAATAATAATGATTGATAACTAAAATATATTGATCAATATTAAAAAAATTGATATAATCATCAATAATTCTAAATAATTAAAATTTTATACTAACGTATACTTAAAATTTATGTTATAATTTTCAGATAATATTAATTAATATTTATTAATTAATTAATAATAAATTTAAATAATTAATATTTATTTATAATTAATAGTTAATATATAATAATCTATACTATATTATAAAGCAGTGATAAAAAAAACTCTTAAATACAAATTATTAGACACAAGGTACCATCATTTAATGCAATATTATAAAAATCTCTTAATTTACAAGTATCAAAGCACAAGATACATATTACTACTGCAAGCTTCTAACACCCACCAATTTGCTATGTGCAGGGTCTTTTCTTTTATGCAGACATTTTCATGTATCACTATTAATTAATATATTATATTACTATAAATTTGTTTTAATTATATTATTAAATATGTAATTGGTTTTAGATGTCATTAAAATATATAAGATAATTTAGGCTTAATAATATAATGTTTTTATATAAAAAAAGAGTTAAATACAAATTTGGTCCATGTGGTTTACAAATATTAACGACTAAGGTCCCTCAAAGAAATATTTAACGAATAACGTCCCTCTACTTTTCATTTTATAACACGTAGGGTCCCTCTTAGTAATACTATTAAATAATGTGTATTTAAGTAGGGGTAAATTTGTTCATTCCTCTATTCTAGGTTTGGTAACATATTTGGTCCCTTCTAAAATTTAGGGATTAAAAAACCCTTTTATAATTTGTAACATATTTGGTCCCTCTATGAATTTAAATAAGAAGTTAAATGCAAAATTGATTCCTATGGTTTACAAAAACTAACAAGTAACATCCCTTAAAAATTAAATTTCATTAATCTCCAAACCTGCACTAGCATTTTTTGGACAAAAGTCACAACTATTGTTTGGTTAACTTAAAAAAATGATTAATAAAGACAAACTAAATAAAACCATGCACATATACAAGGCCATAACTCAGAAACATGCAAAGGACAGTAACCTTAACTTGTGAAGTTTGATTTTCTTTTGTTCAAAACTTGGTGTAATTATCCCTTCTTAATTTTTTTGTAGCTAATTACTGCTATTTTGGTATTATTTTTTGTAGCAACTTTCATGTTGGTTTTGTAGTTGCTGATTTGGGGTCATTTTTGTAGTAGTTTTTAATTTAGAGAACATATAAAATCACCACTTGATTGTCGCTATCCAACGTCTTATTTTATGTTGACCAAATATTTATATTTTATGGTGTGATACTTTTTATTTAGCTTATTTTTATTAATCGCCTTCTTTTAAGTAAACCAAGTAGTGGTTGTGAGTCTTGTGACTTGTGAGTTTAAGACTTATCTTCATGCTTATATCCAAAAAATGCTAGTAGCTAGGTTTGGAGATTAATGAAATTTAATTTTTAAGGGATGCTACTCAGAGGCGGAACACAAATGCAAATTTTTTTGGGATATGGGGGGCCAAATACATTTTTTTTGGTTTTTTACACTGCATGTCACAAAATTCATAGAGATCAAATATTTGGTCCCTCCTTAAATGCATTTTTTGCAAACCATAGGGATCAATTTTGCATTTAACTTCTTATTTAAATTCATAGAGGGACCAAATATGTTACAAACTATAAAAGGGTTTTTTAATCCCTAAATTTTATGAGGGACCAAATATGTTACCAAACCTAGAATAAGGAATGGACAAATTTACCCCTACTTAAATACACATTATTTAATAGTATTACTAAGAGGAACCCTACGTGTTATAAAATGAAAAGTAGAGGGACGTTATTCGTTAAATATTTCTTTGAGGGACCTTAGTCGTTAATATTTGTAAACCACAGGGGCCAAATTTTTATTTAACTCTTTTTTTTATATAAAAACATTATATTATTAAGTCTAAATTAAACAAATTTATAAAAAAATATTATCACTTTCTCAAAATCATCCAAAATCGTACTGTAAATTGACAAAAAAAACAAAAAATAAAATAAAACATTAAAATCGTGATGTATAATTTTTGTTTTAAATATAGGTTTTTCAAAATCGTAAAATAAAATAAAAAAAACTAACAAAAAGTATGAATAATGATCGAGGGTTCGAGTTCTAGATTTCAGAAATCTGCTCAATTAATGAGAGTATAATTAGAATAATCACATAAAGTTCCTCATAAGCTACTCCAAGTAGCTTATCAAAAAACTAGCTTATAAGAGCATCTCCAACAGCTTCTTCAAAATGGAGAAAATGAAGATTTTAGGCATTTTTGTGCTCCAACAGATTTTCCAAATTTTTCTCCAAAATGGAGAAAGTAGGAGAGAGAGTGTAATTTTCTCCAAATATGGAGAACACTCCAAAATCTCCAAAAATGGTTACCATGAGAGAGAAATTGTTTTTTTAATTATATTCTATCAATAAGATTTTTCAAATGAGATGGGTATGAAAGATAAATAATAATTTATTAGAGTTATACAATATTTTAATATTATAAGCAATGATTTCATCTCCAAAATGGAGAATCTGTTGGAGATTGATGTAAATTTATATGTATATTTTGACTTTTAATTCTCAATTTTTAAGAAATTTTGAAGATGTTGTTGTAGATGCTCTAAGATTCTTATAAGCAAAAAGTGCAATGACTTATAAGAACTAGCATTGTGGAGAGTTCTTATAAGAACCTAAAGCCCTCTAGGTGCTTAAACAAGAACCTTGGTTCTTATAATGAAATGTGTGAGATTTGACATCATGTTTATTTTTTTATTTTTTTTCTTGACTTTATAATAATTATTAATATTATATATATTATTTATATAAATATTACAATATATTTATTTATTTATTATATGTATATATAATATCGAATATATAATACCACATATATATATATATATATTACGTGAATGAATATATATATATATATATAAATAATATCGTATATATAATATCATATATATATATATATATTACGTGAATGGATATATCTAATTGTTAATATTATATATATATATATATATATATATAAATGATATATGTAATTATTAACACACATATATATATATATATATATATGTTGAACGTGCATTTGGAGTGCTTCAATCTCGTTGGTCTATTATCAAAGGACCGTCACGAATGTGGCATAAAGAACAATTAAGAGACATCATGCATACATGCATAATATGATTGTCGAGGACGAGGGTGATATGTTGATTAATTGGGTCGACGGTGGAACAGATAACTCTACACAAGTATTTCAAGGCTCCACCCACGAATTCCAAGAATATCTTCAATGAAATTCTGAGATGCGATCAAATGAAATGCATCATCAACTTCGTGCGGACTTGGTTGAATATTAATCTACTTATTAAGATTAATATGTTTGTTATATTGCACTTCTATGATCGTAATGAAAATTTGTGTTTATGTTTTAGTTAATTTTAATATATATATATATATATATAATCATTTTATAATATCAACGTTGATATTTAATAAATTATTATATAATTATTTTGATATTATAGTTTAACATTTAATAAATTATTATGTAAATTATGATAAAATATCAAAAAATTTATTGAAATCAAATATTCATTTATAAATAATAATTATTATTGAAGTTGAAAAAAAAATGTATGAGACTCACAAAAAAAAAAATTATAAGAACTACCATTGTGAGGGCTTTTATGTAAATTTTTAATTTGATAAGGTAGAAATAATGTGACACCAAAAAGTACAAAAAGAAGGTTCTTATAAGAACCTCCATTGGAAATACTCTAAATTAGTTTATTTTTATCAAACAATGCCTAAAACTGAATCAAATATAGACTGGGATGTTGTAAACTTGGCCAACACAACACACCATTTATGGGAATGAATTGACGGTTATGCCCCTGGGATCTGACAAATGTTGAGATTTTATTGGTGAAAAATGGTGACAGTTTGGAACCCTGGACTCTCACGCGACGTCTCGTCTTCTTTGCTTGCCGTGTAGATTTTTTTTTTCTATTACTAATTTATAATTAATTTATTCAACTTTTACGGCTTAACTTTCATTTCTTTTTTCATAGTAAACTTTTTTTGGTTCATAATTTTCAATGAATATCGTTTTAAACTTAAAAACTTGATGAGATTTAAATAACAACTTATTAGCTTATTACGTTTTGATATCAAAATAAACTAATTCAAACATTTTTTATAAAACATCTTTTTGTCAACACATAAGTTGATAAACACTTTTAATATAAAAAAAAACATAAGGGGGTGTTTGGGATTGCTTATTTAGAGGGTTTTTAGCTTATTGCAGTGTGGTACCGGAGATAACCACTTTTTAGTGTTTGGATGGAGAAAAAATAAAAGTGCTTATAGCGGTGTCAAACCGAAGATAAACACTTTTTCATAAGTCATTTGGTTCTAACTTATCAACTTATTTAAAAAGTGTTTATGATTTTTTTGCTTATTTTATATGTATAAGCAATCTCAAACACCTCTAAATAACAACTTATTAACTTATTACGTTTTGGTATCACAATAAGCTAATCCAAGCACTTTTTTATAAAAAAAATTTTGTCATCACATAAGTTGATAAACACTTTTAATAAAAATCATAAGTGTTTTAAATAAGCAATCCCAAACACCCCCTTAATCTCTTGCATTTGTCAAATTTTAAGGTTTAACAATGTTAATTTTCTCTATTAAATCTAATTAAATGAAAGCATTTTAGTCATTATTATTATTATATTAGAATAAAAGACACATTATATTTTAAAATTTAAGATTTAAAACAAAAAAACGATGTGGTAATTATCCTTCTTATTTACTTAATTTATTTGTTTTACAATTTTAAATTAAAAATATAATATGCTTTTAATTCTAATATAAAATTTAGAAAATAATGAAATGAGAAGTTTTATAATTTTTATTCTTGGTTGACAATAAAATCTTATATCATATACCCCATCACATAGATACATTTTTAGTTCAATTATAAAACATTATGTTAAAATTCTTAAAACAATATAGTAAGTATTATGTACTCATTGTTAATGCATAATCTATTTGGTTAAAATTCTTAAAACAATATAGTAAGTACTAGGTACTCATTGTTAATGCATAATCTACTTGGTTAAAATTCTTAAAACAATATGCGTACCAAGTACTCTTTGTTAATGCATAATCTATTTAATTTCAAATTAGATGTGAATATACAACTTCTTCAAACCTTTTGAATTATGTAAAACTAATTAATAACCAACTGATAAACATATAAAATAATCATTAGGTTCTACTAATACAACATGCTACTCCATTATTTTTATCTAAAAAAATGTATCATTATAAGATATAGATAACTTTTCTTTATTTTTGTAATCTATAATATCTTATAAAATATTTAAATAATAGTTCAAGAACTTTTAATTTTTAAGAGTAGAATACTTATGATACATAAAGCATAAATCATTAATAAATTAATGAGTTATGGTTTATTAAGAATTTTTAGCTGAAAATATGCTTCAAATAGGCGGAACAAGAAAAGGAATGGGGGAATGATGTTATAGATCTGATTTCAAAGTCTCAAGCAAATTTATCTAGATTTTATTATTACAAATTAAACAAATGTTTTTAACATATTTTAAAGCATTTTTTTTTCAAACATATTCTACAAAATTTCATTAAATACCAACTACCCCCCATGGAAATTCCAAGTTCAATGTTTGTGAGAATTCAATTTTGGATTTTCCTTTAAATTAAACGTCGGGGTGTAACGAAATTCAACTTAAAGTCCTACTAAATCCCACAAACTAAATGGACCCTAAAGGGGAGTTCGTTTTTTTTAACATCAAGATTTCATACCAACACAACAGCTAGCGAGAAACTAGAAATACAATAAGGGAGTACAAGGAAACATCACACCAAGTCTAAAGGATTACAACGCCATTTATCCCAGTTGAAATCCTCCCCATTTCTAATTCTATTTTTTTACCCATATGAAGGAGTTGACATCACCTCAGACGTGATTAAGCTGGTCCAGGTCCTTTTTTTTTTTTATTATTGAAGACGAGTTAATTACGAAGTTTCCAGATGGCCCAGAAATAGGCAACAATAATGGCCCCAGAATTAAGGTCTTAACGTTGGTTGAGTTATCAACTCCGGTTGTGTCGATAATATTTGAGATAGAACCAGCTGAGGATGGGAACTTTGGGCACCAGGAAGAGATCATAGCTCTGATTTCCTTGTCGGTTGAACAGTGAAGAAAAAGATGGTCTTCCGATTATGGCGCCGAGTGACAAAGAGGGCACGAGTCGGAGTTAAGCCCAACACCTCTCTTGATGAGATTTAGTTCGGTCGGTAATATCCCTAATCTCGCCCTCCACAACAATAAGTTGACTTTACCAGTAACCAAGCGATTCCATCTCGTGCTATGTTCCAGAATGGCCAATGATGAGTCGTCGACTGCTTTCCTAAGCGAGGACACATAGAATTTGTCGTCGCTTTCCAACTTCCAGCTCCAAGACCTGTTTTGCAAATTAAAACAGAAAAGATCATGTATGTAAGCAGATGTCCCTTTATCTAACTTCCTTATGGTGCCCCAAGAGTAGCTTGACTAACCCCTCCCCCCTCTCAAGATGAGACCCCCGTTAGGACCGAATAGGGAAGAAATAAAGGGGTCGTTTGGTTTGATGGAATGATTGGAATTTATATTTCGTGAAAGGATTTGGAATTGAAATAATTTTGAATCTCTGGTGTGTTTTGGTTTGTAAGATTTTTTTCGTTATAAAGAATTTATAAATAAATTATAAATAATTATAAAAATAATTAAATTACCTTTGTATTAAATGATTATCACAAAACAAATGGTTTTAAAACATTATACGAAATCCCTTGAAATATCAATCATCTCTGTGGTATTTCAAAATCTTATGTATATAGGATTTAAATGAAATCCGGATATTTCAAATCCAACACGAAATTGAAATAAAATTCAATTCAAATTAACATTTCAAATCTAATCCAATCTTCCAATCCAAACAAAACCTAAATATTTGATTTGTTTATTTTTTTTATTGACATATCAATATATACTAGAAGTGTATTCGTGCAATGCCGCTAAATACATCACGATTTTAACGTTTCATTTTATTTTCTATTTTTTCGTCGACTTACATTACGATTTTGGTTGGTTGTGAGAGATTGATAATGATTTTTTATATAAATTTGTTTAATTTATACTTAATAATATAATGTAATTTATTTTGGTTTAATAATATAATTTTTTTTATAAAATATTCTGTTAGATTTTTTTAATTATATTTTATATTTTTATATTTAAAATTTGATTTTTATTCTATATTTAATTATACTGAGAGTTATTTTAGGGGAGTTAAAGTGAGAAATGATTTTAGGAGAGTTAAAATGGTTAGAGATAATGATTGAAAATTAATAAATAGCATTAAGTGTAGTACATACAGCTTTAATGGTTGTTTTTTAAGTAATTAGCATTAAATAGTTGTACATTAAGCTTTAAGACTTGTTTTTAAGAGTTTTTTATGCCATCTTTATAATATAGACTAGAAATGTACCCTCGCAATGCAGCGGGTTTCTGAAATCTAGAACTCGAACCCTCGATCATTATTCATACTTTTTGTTAGTCTTTTTTGATTTTATTTTACGATTTTGATAAACCTAGATTTAAAACAAAAATATATTTTAGTTTAGTTTAATTATGGTTTTTTATAAAAAATAATAATAAAGTATTTTGTTACGGGTCAAAAAATGTTTAATTTAAATGATAACTATATTTAAGATATTTTATATTTAAAATTAAAAAGATAACATATTTCAATAAAAAATAAAAATAAGATGATTTATCTCGAATTTTCTTATATTTATCGGTTAGTTATATCAATAGTTACATTTTTTAGATATTTTAGAAAATAAAAATAAATGCTTATCTACAGTTAGTTACACGAATTCAAACATTGAACTTTTATAAGTTGTACTTATGTTTAATCAATTTGTACTTTTGAAATTTAAGTAATATGCATTAATAAGTGGTACCTAATGCATAAAAATTAGTTTTTAAGAGTTTACCTTAAATGCTTTATAATATAGTATAGATATATTAGTTTAAATTCAAAATTACAAGTTAATGAAACATAATTATAACTTATTAGTCCCATGTTTTTATTTGTATAACTAACTGCAAATAAACATATTAAATACATGATAAACACTATGAGATAAACTACCTGTTTTATTTTTTATTAAAATATATTATTAATAATTTTAAATATAATAACATTTATATTTATCGGTTAGTTATATCAATTATCTGCAGTTAGTTACACGAATTCAAACATTGAACTTTTATAAGTTGTACCAAAGCATTATGAAATTGTAAATTAAGTAATTGACTTTAATTAGTTGTATTTTGTGCTTAAAATGTTGTAATTAAGAGTTTTTTATGTCTCTTTTATAATAATACTATAAGCGTACTCGCGCAATGCAGCGAAATACATCATGATTTTAATGTTTATTTTTATTTTTTATTGATTTACAGTACGATTTTGGATGGTTTTTATTGAGTGATAATTGTTTTTTTATATATAAATTTGTTTAATTTAGGCTTAACAATATAATGCTTTTTATACAAAAAAAATTAAGTAGTTTGTTAAAATTCATTAATTATCTTATATATTTTAAATTTTTTATATTTAAATTGAGATGTTTATCCTGTTTTGATTATGTTTATCAAAATTCAAATTTCATAATTTTAGGATTTGGGGATTAGAGATAAGGATGTTGAGGGATAAGAATGAAATTTATTAATTAGGGTTAAAAACATTTAAAAGTAGTACATATTGTTTCATTAATTGTTTTTTTAAGAGATTTTAAGTAGATTAGCATTAAATAATAGTACATAATGCTTAATACATCACGATTTTAATGTTTATTTTTATTTTTTGTTTTTTATTGATTTACAGTACGATTTTGGATGGTTTTTATTGAGTGATAATGGTTTTTTATATATAAATTTGTTTAATTTAGGCTTAACAATATAATTTTTTTATATAAAAAAAATTAAGTAGTTTGTTAAAATTCATTAATTATCTTATATATTTTAAATTTTTTATATTTAAATTGAGATGTTTATCCTGTTTTGATTATGTTTATCAGAATTCAAATTTCATAATTTTAGGGTTTGTTTATATTTAAATTGAGATGTTTATCCTGTTTTGATTATGTTTATCAGAATTCAAATTTCATAATTTTAGGGTTTGGGGATTAGAGATAAGGATTTTGGGGGATAAGGATGAAATATATTAATTAGGGTTAAAAGCTTTACAGGTAGTACATTAGGCTTTAGTAGTTATTTTTAAGAGATTTAAAGTATATAGCTTTAAATGATAGTACATAAAGCTTAGTGAGTTGTAATTAAGAGTTTTTTATGTCATCTTTATAATATAGTATAGATTAGGGTTGGGTTCCAGTGAACAGGACTTGAGTTTAACGTGAGAAGAACGATAAGTGGTTATTAACCGTTGAATGAGAAATAAATGCACATTAGAATGAGATGCATCATGATGCACCGAATCAAATCACTTCTAAGCTGCAATTCATAAGAAGACATTTGCTTAAAAATGATTAACAGTTCAAATCTACTTATCTCGTTTCTCATGTTAACCTCTATTTCTCATACACTCATTCGCATCAAGAATAGATTATATTATTTTTTATTAATTTTAGAGTAAACTACAATTTTCATCCTTGTGGTTTGATATTTATAACTATTTTAGTCCCTGGTCTTTAAAAACTGCTTTTTTGATCCTTATGGTTTTTCTTTTGATTCCATATTCATCCTTCTTCAAACGTTGTTAATCATTGAAGGGTTAACCCATCAAAAAAGTGATAGTAAATTACATATTTGGTCCTTTAGGTATATAGATGTTTACAAATTTATCCCTTTCATTTTTATTTATTACATTATATATATTTACTCCTTTTACTTTCTCTTTCTTTATTATATATTAATACTACATACATATAATTATATATGTTTTTTATTTAAAATTAATAAAAATTGATTAATTAATAAAAAAATAGTTGATAAATACTAATTTATTTCACATTTATTGTAATTTTATTATGGATTATATATTCAAGTTTTATATATAATGTGATTAACTAATGAGATGATTAAGGGGATGACAATCATTATCTATTTTTTTTATCAAAACTTATTAAACTTCTTCAATTGGTAAAAGTTTAATAGGATTTGAGAAAAATAAAATCGATTGTCGTTTTTCTTAAATTCACTTTATTTGTTTACATTGTGTTTACAATGTGTACACAATATGACAATATGTATGTTAATACAGAGATAAAAGGAAATAGGAGAAAGAAAAAGAGATAAGTATAGAATATCCTAAAAAAATGCATTAATTTTTGTTTAATAAATAATGATAATTATCCTCTTAATTATCTAATTAATTTATAACGTTAATTATTTTAAATTATGGATTATGATGAACTTTACGGATCTGACATATTTTGGAATTCTCAAATGATCAAGCCCATATATATATATATATATATATATATATATATATAAGGGTTAAATCAAATGAAAACCACAAATATGTTACAAACGTGTGAGAACCAATATAAAAATATTTTTTCACATGATATATTTTCACCAAATGCTTAGATTTAATATATTTTTTTTCATATATTTGTTTCA